>OY759248.1:2500000-5000000 GCA_963662185.1 Eilema griseolum | reverse complement strand
CATAAATTCTCCAGTGAGCTGTGGCTACCCTACTCACCACCGGGAACACACCACGAAGTTATTATAACCGCGGTATTCTGTACGGCGGAGGTACTTCCCCAGCCGGACTGCTCAATTGGGTGGAAATACCGCCGTGTCCTATCTCCTCAAACAATTCAAGTAATTCATTTCAGATTTCAAAATTGGAAGAAGTCAAATCAATTATTTATGAAATTTCATGGCGCATAGTATGATTCATAAACGCAGAACCTGAATCAATTGACCCTAATTTTGCCAATAGATACTTTTCATGTTGGTAGCATCCACTATAAGGATTTTTGGAAATTTCGTTACTAAGGAGAAATTTTGAGTAGCAGTTCATTCCCCTTCTTCCCTTATTTCAAACCCTTAGTATCAAAATTTCCATAAATCCTTTCTAAGTGGATGTTAGCAACATGAAAAGTATCTACTGTTAAAATTTTAAGTTTATAGGACCAGCGGTTGGCTCTGCGTTGATGAATCGTACTCTGGGAACAAGTAACTTTGTATATAAGATGTATGACATCTTCCAATTTTGATCTTGCGACAAAAAAGGAGTATTTCAATTTTGTAGGTAATTATTATTATTTTCTACAATTTTGTCTAACCAATTTTACCTAAAAACATGTGCTGTTTATGAGGAATATGCGAGAATTCTATGTATTTGACCTTTAACCTTGAATTAAAAAAAACAGTTGAGTAGGATTTTTGATATTTCTTTTATTAGGATATTAATGACCCCCACCCATTTTCAGCTCTATGTAAATTTATGCAATACGGTGATTTCTTTTCGTTTAATTTGATTGAATTAATACAGCTAACTGAATGGTAAGAAGCGAGTCTGTCACTATCTTGGTCAGAGTGCAGGAGCTATGTCTCCGGCAATCTTATCTCCGGAAATCTACAACTCACAGACGGCATGCATTTTAGTCGTTCGACTTCGACATAAGCATCGCTGTTGTCTTCATATTTCTGAGGCACTACGTAGGGATTATACGCGTGATAAAAAACAAAAATAAAATTTGTTACTCTCTTGTATCCAGAATTTATATTTAACCCATTTATACTACGCAAAGAGTAGTTCAACCAGCTAAGAAAGCCGGTCAAGTGCGAGTCGGGCTTGCGCACTGAGGGTTCCGTGCAAAACTGAATTGTGGGACGAACTATCAATACATTTTGATTGCATACATACATACAGTCACACCTTTTTTCCATTGGTTTTTCTTTTACGTGCGCGAAATCCCCACGGATAACCCCCCACCGAAGCCGGTGGAAGAGGTTATGTCGGACTCGAACCGACCAAAACGCACGCCGCCTGTGGGTCGTTTTGGTTGCTGAAGATGAGGTTAACAGGCAATTCCCTCGCACCCCGGCCGACCCAGGGCCATCTATCTCGATCTGGCCCTCTCCTCAGGTGTGGGGACCACAGAGTCCCCAATACGTCCCCGGGAACGAGGAGGTGCGCAAGCCACATCATCATGTTAAAATAAGTCTACTTTTAACATGGGGTAGGGAGAGACTACTGTCTATTTTTGTTGTTTTACTTTTCCGCTTTTGATTGCATCGACTTAAAAGTTTAATTTTTTCACAGCTTTAATTCGTTACTGACCTAAGTATTATTATGGTATTCAATTTGATGCCTCCACGCATTCCTGAGAAAAAGGTATTGACAGACAGACAAATAGACGGATAACTAAGTCATCCTATAAGCATACCATGCCGTTTTTCTTGAGATATGGAACCCTAAAGAGGTGTGACTTTTGCTGTAATCTTTCCCATACCGCTCTATACCTATATGTGTACCCCTTTATTGCCATTTTATAGCTGATAGCGCTCTAATCGACCATTTAATCGGCTATTACGTGGCCGATAAAAAATCGTTTACGTTTTTTTATAACTCAATGATAATTTTTTTATAAGAAGGGGTGGTCACGAGATCGAAATTACTCTTGAGTTTTAAATGAATTTCATTCTAACTTTTAAACATTTGCGTTCTATGATATACAATGCAATGCAATGCAATAAAAATAAGGTTGCATGTAGCCCAGATACGAATGTTGAGATGGATGTGTGTGTGTGTGTGACAAGAATGGATAAGATTAGGAATGAATATATTAGAGGAAGTTTACGAATAGCACCAATCACGGAAAAGCTACGAGGAAATCGTTTGTCTTGGTTCGAGCATGTAATGCGTAGGGATGAAAGTAATCTCGTAAGGAAGGCACTTACTGTGGAACTGGATGGCTACAAGGCGAGAGGGAGATCTAAAATGAGGTGGATGGACTGTGTGAATGATGATATGGTTAAGAAGGCAGTGAATGTTGCATTGTTGCAAATGACTGCAACTAGAGATGAATGGAAAAAGAACACATGTTGCGCCGACCCCAAATAATCTTGGGATAAGGGCAGGAGGATGATGATAATGATAATGCGTTCTATGATATACAATAATGTTAACAATAATTAACGGGATCATTGTCGAATCAGGTCCAATCCAAGGTCTATTCAGAGGTAAATATTGCGATTTTAGTAACGAGTTCTATTTTCATGTTATTAAGAATCCATAGGAACCTTTTGTAGGGATACAGCAGTAAGAAAAAATAATTACTTACATAGTTGAGTTAATGATTCATAAAGCTCCAAATATTATGTATCGCCTCCACTGTAGTGTACTTACGTGTGTGACCAAGAGTGTGTCAAGGTAAGCGTGCTTGTGAGCTGTAAGCGTTCACTTACTAATTTAACCGCTTAACAGCGCTTACACCTTAGAGGTTCATTATTAGTACATAGGTTACACTAAAAGTTTCCGGAACTGGCCACTTACATAAACAATATTTAAAAATTTATTACAACATTTGAAAATAGAACTCTTTGGCTGTAGAATACAGTTTGTTTCATCTGACTGTCTTTTGTTTTTACCTTGTGGCGCCATTTAAAAAATTGTGTGTCTGCATCAACATGGATTTAACTCGGGAAAATTTTCGTAGTATGATTTTCTACGATTTTAAGTGTAATTTGACGGCTCAACAGAGCATCGCTCGGCTTGAAACAGCTTTTGGCGATGAAGCTCCATGCAAGACGACTGTTCATAGCTGGTTTGCAGAATTCAAGCGTGGTCGTATCAATCTCAGTGACGAATCTCGCGATGGTCGGCCGTCCACCGCTGTGACCAACAAAAACATCGATGCTGTGCGCCGTATGATTGAAACAGACAGGCATGTGACCTACCATGAAATTCGCGCATCCTTAGAAATAGACATGAGTCAAATACAATCAATCCTACACAAACATTTGGGTGTGAGAAAACTGTGCTCGCGGTGGATCCCACATAACTTGACCGAGGATCAAAAAACGGACTGCGTCACTTGGTGCAGTGCCATGCTTACCAGATTCAATGAAGGTGCGTCAAGTTTGGTGTGGGACATAGTAACAGGTGACGAAACATGGATTTATTGCTACGATCCCAAAACAAAGCAGCAATCGAGCGTATGGGTCTTTCAAGATGAGCCGAAACCAACCAAAGTGGCGCGCGTGAAAAGTGCATCTAAGCGGATGATTGCTTCTTTTTTTAATAAAACTGGACACGTGGCTACTGTTGCTTTAGAAAATCGTCGTACTGTGAATAGTGACTGGTACACGACCATTTGTTTGCCGGAAGTTATTGACAAACTCCGTAAAAATAACCGTAAACGCCGTATCATCCTGCACCACGACAATGCTAGTTCTCACACGGCCAGACAGACAAACAACTTTTTGAAGGCGAAAAATGTAGAACTCATGAGTCATCCTGCATACAGTCCCGACCTGGCACCTTGTGACTTTTATCTGTTCCCAAAAATTAAGAACCAATTACGCGGCCAACGATTTTCATCACCAGAAGAGGCTGTCGAGGAGTATGAAAAACACGTTTCAGAGGTCACCACAGAGGAGTGGCACAAAAGTTTTCAAAACTGGTTTGATCGAATGAAAAAGTGCATAGACGCCAAGGGAGATTATTTTGAAAAACAATAAATTAATTTTGTACCTTTAATAGTATTTTTTCATATTCATTCCGGAAACTTATAGTGCGCCCCACGTATGTCTAGAGTGAAAACAAAAATTATAATTTCTTTTTTTGAGATTGACATGGTCGTTCATATGATTTAATTTTTTTTAGTTATAGCTTTATAATTTTCTGAAATAAACCTTATTAAAACTAGCTGATCCGCCCCGGTTTCACCCGTGGTATATTTTGAAATCTCATCTCACCCCTATGAACCCGTAATTTTTAGTCTTCAAATAATGTATGGATATCTGCCTGATTTGTTTACCATTATGTCACTGCTCCGCTCACTTAAGTAGTAGCGTGATGAAATATAGCCTTCGTCGAAAATCTTCGTCGATAAACGGACTATTCAATGCAAAAAAAAAAAAAATTCGACCTAGTAGTTCAAACAAACAAACAAACAAACAAATATAGTATAGATATGAAATGCTGGAATATCAAACATGAAGACGCAGCAAAAGTATAAATTGTTAATTTTAAATCATCCTCAGCTTCATCCGTGGATGATATTTATCGATATTGTATTATGTAGATTGATTCTTCACTCATTTTTTATACCGCTTAGGTGGCAGACAAGCACACGGCCCACCTGGTTGGAAATAGTAACCGTGGCCTATGGACGTACGCAACACCAGAGGTGTTACACTCGCTGTTGTATTAAAACTAAAGATAAAAATACAACCCATTAGAGAACTTCTTTCAGAAACCGATTATTAAATGAGGTACAACTTACCATTTTGATAACACCCTTCTAATGAGTGTAACAAAAAGTAAATTGCCCTCAATGGCCCTCAATCAATTTAGTAAAAGACCAAAGTAAAAGTATTTAAAACTAGTATTCTATAGTTAAAATACTATAGGTACAGCTCGCCCGCTTCACAAGGGATAAATACAGTCTAGTCAAATATAAACACTAGGTTAGAATCTAGATCATGCTCTAATAACCTAGAGTCTAAACACGAGATCAAAGGCATACAAGATTTATTTAAATGTATGACTAAGATATGATGAATACTAGAAATACAATATGAAAGATAATTTCTAGATAGTTTTGATAACTAAATTGTAAATACTAGAAAATGGTATGGAATGTATAACTTTTAATGATTTTCGATCGTTTTAGAGACCTCTTTATCCGTACCTATATAAAATGAAAAAAATATCTATAAGCTTTGTATTCATATAATATTTATTATATAATTACGCCTTTATCCCCGGAGGCAGGTAGAGTTGAATTAACTTCCACATTTCACCTATCAATGAATTCGATCCCACATAATAGGGGGAGCCTATTGGCGGCGTCTTCCAGGCATTATTGTTCACTCAAGCCCTGCATCTGATGCTGAATCTGGGCTGTATATATCTGACTGATATTAAACAACCCTATCCCGTAGTCGCCTTGTACCGCACCGCAAAGGAAGAGATGGGGTCGTCCAAATTCTACTCTGCCGGGAGTGTTGTAGATATGATAATTTAAATACCATTCACCAGTGATAGTGACATCGATCAAGTTCAAATTAAAGAGGAAGCGAAGAGCCGGAATTGGTTTGTGTAATAGCAATATAATTAGTATAGAAGTTCTTACCTGTAAATTATTTGTCCATATTTTATGCCAAACCATATTTGACTACCTAATACTTATATATATTGACATGCAATTATTGGTTAAACAATAAATTGCCAAAAATAGTATTGATAACTGTAAAATTGCGAAAAGTTGTTTTGCGAAATATTTTTTTGCCAAATGAAAATTTGGGAAACATACTTTGGCATGTGACACTTTGGGGAACGTTTTTTGCCAAACATAAGTAAACCATATAATACATCTACCTTATGGTAGGTATGTATGTACATATATTACACTTTACAGAGTGGTTTTTCTTGTTTACAGTTCATTCTCTATATGAAACTACTGAGATTTTCTCTGTACCACCTTTGGTTGACTGGTAGAGAATGCTTGTGGCATTAAAGTATGTTTATATAACTTATGAACTTGTGCATAAAGTTAATTAATATAAAATAAGAGAGCAGAGAGCCACGTGGTTCCCGGCAGATTTCAATTTGGACCACCCCATTTCGTTTCATGCGGTGTCGTACAAGGCGACTAAGGGATAGGGTTAGGGTTGGTAGTAACATCAGACAGATATGTATATACAGCCCAGACTCTGTCTCGAATGCATGGCTCGAGTCAACAATAGTGCCCGGAAAACGGCAATAGGCTCACCCCCTATTATGTGGACCGAATACAATGATAAGTGTAATGTGGGTGTTAATTCACCTCTTTCTACCCTTTGGGGATGACGGCGTGATTATATAAAATAAATAAATAAATATCAATGTATGTGAAATAAAATAAATAAACAACGGAATTCGTTAACTTGTAGTTTTAACAATATTTTATGCTCTCTAAGGACTGATTCTGACCCCGAATGTGAACAAAATTATAATTCTGTAAATTTAGATATCAACACCTAAGAAATATACGCTCTAAATACTGATACATCCCAAATCAATTGTCAATGTGATTCTATAAGAAAATGTCTGTACAGAAATCAGACAAGAGGCTGAAGCCTACCCCGATCACGAATATTAGAAAACCGTTCGAAAATGGCAGCAATTTGCAATATATTCCAATGTATCGATAGAGGCTTCCTGTACATGTCATCTCCATTTCGCTTATTTCTTCACAAGGGACTAGGTAGCAATCTTCCTCAGACGTTCGTAAATGAAAACTGTTAAAACCTGCTCTTGTATTGTATTGCGTGCGTCTGGGTCAGTCGGGGTGCGAGGGATATGCCCGTCAACATCACCTTCAGCAACCAAGAACGACATACAGGCGCCGTGCGTTTTAGCCGGCTCGAGTCCGACATAATCTCTCCCACCGGTTTCAGCGGGGGGAAGGGATCCATGGGGATTTATGGTACGTAAAAAAGAAGTATCAACATCACCTTCGGCAACCAACAACGATCCACAGGTGCCGAGCATTTTAGTCGGTTCGAGTTCGGCATAGCCTCTCCCACCGGTTTCAGCGAGTGGAGGGGGTCCATGGGGAATTTTCAGAAGTTAAAAAAAGTGTCGAGACCACTAAACAATCATGCTTTTATCTGTCATACTTTGCTGTCAAAAGTCATCTTCTAATTACCTCCATTCGTGACACAACTGGAGGTACCATTTGGTGGTGCTACTCAAATACGCCTTCTTTATTATTTTCCATTCTTGGGCATACATGTTTCTTCCTTCCTTTCTAATAACATTACTAATCTAATTTCTGCTAATACTAAATCGGTAATACGAAATCATGATAGCCGTTTGCCTTTCTTAAACGCCTTTCTGCAACCTTTATACGAATATGGATTAATTCTATCTCCACCTCCTTTAATATACAACTAAATTTAATTGAAGTGTCTTTTTATAATGTTAAAACAAATTCGATTTTTAAATTCAATGTCTGTCTTTCTGTAGAGCTATTCCGGACAACGGATAAGAGGATTTTTAGTGCAATTAGCTGATTTTCTAAGGTGTAACTTAGGCTAGACATATTTACGTAATCATAATGTTACCAGGCCTTCAATAAATCGAGAAATAGGCCTCGAAGCGTTCTAAGTCAAAACCACTGTCCACTGTGTTAGCAGTATCCGCAGTATGACAGTGGTTTTACTTTAGCAGAATCGAGGTTGTATAAATTAAAAAATATAGTTAAAAGTAAATTGAGCCAGAAAAGCTATTATTAAATCCAAGAATACTTGGATGATAAACAAGCTTGGAAATGAGCTGTTCGCCCAACTATGCAACTCAAGTAATTTTTTATATTTAGATTAAGTAGACTAAGTGTATGTTTGTAAATAGATCAAAAAAAAGAAATGCCCGCTGAGTTTCTTGCCGGAGTCTTCTCAGGTCGGTGCCGCGTTTTGAACCGATGGTCCATTTACTAAACTGATATTCATGTTCCTTTTTTGTTGACGTTTTGTTAGTGCCGATATAATGGTCTATACAAAATAAATGATTTTTGACTTGACTTGACTTGAGGCCCAGGTATATTTCATCAGTATAAGGGCACTCATGTAAAAATAACTGCTAGTTTCTGATAAAAAAATTGCGGGTTGCAAGCTATGTTAATCTTTCTTTGCGTATTTAGGGGTTACTAGTATTGATCCCGGTGTACAGAATTCACGGCAGCACGAGTGAATCGTATTGGAGGCACGCAGGTTCGTGACATAAGGTAATCTGTCATAAGCCTGGTACTTATCTATTAATAATACATGTGTATTGTATACAGATCGATCTGTTTTATAGATATAGTAATAAAGTGTTAATTGACGTGGTGGGTGGTTCGATTCTTGCTTAGAGAAAATATTTTGTTAATTAATATTCCATGATATTTTTTACCACTTAAGCTGCCACCTAAGTGGTAAAAAATATCATGGAATATTCATTAACAAAATATTTTCTCTAAGCACGGCCAACCTGATGGAAAGTGGTTACCATGGTCTATGGACGTGTGTAACACCAGAGAAGCCACACTCGCGCTGCCGACCCTGTTAGCACAGAGTCTTTGTGCCGTCAGTGTAGAGGACAAAGCAGGACAAGCCTTTAGTCATCCCACTGACAGCACAAATTCTCCGGTGAGCTCTGGCTACCCTACTCACCACTGGGAACACAACACGAAGTTATTATAACCGCGGTATTCTGTAGGGCGGAGGTACTTCCCCAGTCGGACTGCTCATACAATAATGTTAACGGAAATTAACTTATGTGGTATGTGAAAGTACATGGCGAAAACAAAATTTTAAAAATTACGAGAATGTGCGGGTAAAGGAAGAACCTTCTACATCACGAGCTCGAAGACGGCGGGCGTGTACCGCTGAGGCAGTCAGCCTGTGACCACGGCCGGTGTAACCTGGTCAAAACCATGGGTATGTGTGTCCCTATACCATGATCGCGTAAATTTTTTTTTTTAAACATACACCCCCAAAAAAAATAGTAATGCCATAAATGCCATAATAGACCATGTATACAATCTTTCCTAGTATAGTCTACTTCATTAATACCATGTGTCAGTGTGGAGTGTGTGTTTAAAAGGCCGCAGTTAAGCTGATGCTGCAGATTAGGCACAATCTGCAGCGCTGGCTTTCAACTGTAGCCTGACCAAACCAGGTAGCTTACTGTATTTGCCATTATTCCTATTAAAAAGAAAAACAAAGTACATTATACACGTACCCGTATTGTACAAACACACAACATGTACTAGGTATACACAAAACACACATTATGCGCACACGGAATACCATCACACAATACAAAGTATAGATACTCGTAAGCATTTTCTCTTTCCCCATTAATTTAATTATAAGCCTCGAGTATTATACAAACAAAAAACAAAACAATATAAATCAAAAACAATCAAGCAAGTACATAGTCACAATCACAATGTAAATAGCATATCATATACATAGCACATCCCCCACTATTTTCCCTATCACCTTTTTAACAAATTGTATACCGTGAGAATCATACAACAGAAACAAAATAAAACATAAATACAAAAAAGAAAATAAAATGTAACACGCAACAAAACAACAGCAAGCATTATTAGCACCCCAGGGCGACCCGCAACCGTATTGACTGAGTAAATACATACCAAGCCCATTATCGACTTGATTTCTGGACACTGAGATTATATTGTATGTCTGTTTGAATTGATATGGCTATTTCTCTGTATGTATATAAAAGATTGTACCTATCTAATTATATTTATCCAGCCCTTATTCCCGGAGGGTTAGGCAGAGGTGAATAAACACCCACATATCACCAATCATTGAATTCGGTCTCACGTAATAGGAAGTGAGCGTATTGCCGTCTTTCAGGCACTATTGTGCTCAAGCCATGCATCTCTGGGCTGTATAAATTTGTTTGATGTTAAACAGCCCTATCTCTTAGTCGCCTTGTACGACACCGCATGGGAAGAGATGGGGTGGTTAAAATTCTACTCTACCGGGATCCAGGTTACTCGCAGCCCATATTGTAATCTATTGTTAGGAGTAGCAGTCGTCAGCTATGTATTATGTGACAGAATATTTCTATATAACTTCTTCTTCATCTGAGCGTTAATCCCAGTCGTATCTGAAGCTTACATCCCGGAGTTTGGGGTCCGCTTTACCAGTCTAACTGTAGATTTGGCTGAAATTCAATATTTTCCGTGAAGCGACTACCGTTTAACCTCCACAACCCGAACTGGTATGACAAAGAGGCTCAGAATGAATGCGTGATCTAATGTAACTTAAATATATATGAACCCTGAGAGGGTTGCACATACATATAGGTTCGACTAGCAAAGCAACACGAGCAGAATAGGCTTCGACGGAGTCGAAGGCGCTAGTATAATAATAATAAAAAAAAAACCCTCCATAACCCAATGGCGATATCAAAGGACTTTTTAGGACTCCAACTACCCCTATCGACCACCATAGATGATCGTGTGGCAACTGGGACCGATGGTTTAACATTCTCTCCGAGGCACGACCAGACTAATGCAAATAGACTTGTCCTGCTTTGTCTTCTGCACTGACGGCTCTGTGCTTACAAGGTCGGCAGCGCGAGTGTGACTTCTCTGGTGTTACACACGTCCATACGCCACGGTATTCACCTGTGCTTGTCAGTCACCTGGGTGGTATAAAAAAAACCATATTCATGCAAACAAATATTTACACTGAACGGGGATTGAACCAGTGCTTCCTGCGTGGCAGCCGTGTTCACTACCACCACGCTACAGAGGCTGTCGAGAATATTTCTAGATTACTAACATGTTATAACTATTGGATATCCTTATCTGGGTTATTAGTGTTAATACAAGAATTTTAGTGTCGGCAACGTGAATCTGATCCCCTGTTGTTTTGTTTCTTCTGTTGTTCTGAAGTAATAGGCCTGTAAGAGTATACTGAACTACCAAAATTTCAAATCAAACAGAAATAGTAAAACAGTTAAATTTGTGCAACTTGTATTCTTTTTCAGTTGACGATACAATAACTTTTTTTTTTTTTTTTTTTTTTTATATAGGACACGTCAATTGGACTTCGCCTTGTCTGATGGTAAGCTGAAGGCAAAGTCCCAGAAAAGAGGGTTACCATTACTTACACATACCGTGTGACAATGGTGACACTCAGCTTGACGGCCTCATCATTGCTTTTTCACGCCCCGCTTAAAGGACCCGGGACTGTAGGAAGAAGGAAACACGTGAGCTGGTAATGAATTCCAGGTCTTAATGGTGCGACAGAGGAAAGAGTCTCCGAACCGCTTGGTTCTTGATCGGATGTTTTGCACCGTGTGCGGATGACATCTAAGACCTGCACGTGTTGTCCTGTGTAGGAAAGGGGAGGGTGGGACTAATTGGAAGAGCTCATCAGAACACTCCCCATGGTACAGACGGTAAAATACAGCCATGGACGCAACATCTCTACGCAGCTGTAAAGGTTCTAGGGTGTTCGTGATCTCGGGATTCCCAATGATGCGGACCGTACGTCGCTGCAACCTGTCGAGAGCATCTAGTAAGTACTTTGCAGAACCATCCCAGAGATGCGAGCAGTATTCCACACAGGAGCGAATTTGTGTCTTGTATAGAAGACACCGCTGCTCCGGCGTGAAAAATCGTCTCACTCTGTTCAGGACTCCGAGTTTTCGTGAGGCTGTTTTGATGATACTTTCGATGTAATTTTTGTTATTCAGGTTGCAGCGAACATCCATACCTAGGATATTGAGATTGTCCTGCAGTGGCAGTGGCGTGCTCTGAAGAGTGGGGAGGGGAAGGAAAGAAGATACTTTTGCTGTAAACGCACATGCCTGCGTCTTCTTGGCATTGAACTCAACCAGGTTCTCAGAGCCCCATTGAGAAATGTGATTCAGGATCCCGTCAAGCTCAGTGACAAGAAGCTGCCTTTTCTCTGCGATATCTGCCTGCTTGGCCGCAGGATGTCCATGATAACTCCCATGTAAAGTGCTATCGTCTGCATAACAATGAACATTGCCGGTAGACAGCATGTCGTTGATATGCAGAAGAAAGAGAGTGGGTGATAAGACGGACCCCTGGGGCACGCCAGCATTTACCTGCAGAAACTCCGAAGCTCGTCCGTCACAAAGGACGCGAATACGGCGCCCCTGCAGGAAGCTAGCAACCCAGTTGCACAGCCTAGAAGGCAGACCAAAGGCAGGTAGCTTGGAAAGAAGCGATTTGTGCCAGAGTCTATCGAAAGCTTTGGCGATGTCAAGACTAATTGCCAGTGACTCGCCGTGCTTGTCTATAGCCTCACCCCAAAGATGGGTAACGTATGCTAGAAGATCACCCGTTGACCGTTTCGGTCTGAAGCCATATTGCCGGTCATTAATTAAGGAGTGATCCTCTAGGTGCCGCATGAGCTGTTTGTTAATTATGTGCTCGAACACTTTGCACAGCACTGAGGTGACGGCTATGGGTCGATAGTTGGCTGGCTCCGAGCGATCCCCCTTCTTGGGAATCGGCTGAACATTCGCCTCTTTCCAAGGCAAAGGCACTGTACCCGAACTGTAGGATAGCCGGTACAGGCGCGTAAGCATTGGAGACAACTCCGCTGCACATTTTTTCAAAACTACCGCTGGAATACCATCCGGACCACTGGCTTTCCGGACATCGAGTGATTGCAGCACTGCACGGACATCGCGTTGCCTGATATGGATATCAGGCATCACGTGGTCACTGTCGTGTAGTGTTGGTGGCTGCGTACCACAATCATCGATTCGGGAGTTGGCCGCAAAGAGATTAGCCAGCAGATTTGCCTTCTCTTGCGGCTCATGGGCCAGGGATCCATCAGGGTTACGCAGCGGAGGCAGCGAAGGCTGACAGAAGTTGGCTTGCACGGCTTTAGCCAGTCGCCAGTAGCCACGGCTTCCCGTGGGATGCATCACTAGCTCTTGACCAAGCCGCGCTATGCGCAGGGCATCCGCTCTGACGTAGGCCCTTCTACAGACCTTTGTGGCTCTGTTGTACGCCGCCTTGAAGTGGCCCAGATTGGGATGGCGCGTGACGCGCGCCCTTACCCAAGCGCGGTACGCAGACTGTTTTTGTTCAACAGCTTCCGCGCACAAGGGCGCACCCCGCGGTCACCGGTGATATCGGTGTATGAGATATAGTATTCCATACCCAGACCGATCTCACCGGCGACAGCAGTAGCACAATCCGATGGGTTCTTACCTTCAAAGCAGCGCTCAACCCACGGGATGGACGCAAAATAGTCACGAAGTCCATCCCAGTCCGCTGACGATCGTGTCGTGGGGGCGCTATAATAGGCACCGTGGAACAGACCAGGCAGTGGTCGGAGTTGCCTAAAGCGGCTCGCACCGATACACTGTACCGGTCCGGATCACTCGTCAGCAGAAGGTCTAGCAGAGAAGGTGCTAGGCCCGACCTTCTTGGTATCCTAGTGACCTCGTGCACCAATTGAGTCAGGCCGTGCGCCAGAGCAAATGCGTGGGCGGCTCTTCCCACATGGTCTGTTTTGGAGGAGCCCAACCAGATCTCGTGGTGGGCGTTAAAATCCCCCAAAAATACCATTTCGGCATTCGGAAATCGCTCCTGCGCATCATCTGCCGCCTGACTCAGATATTCAAAGAGTCGAGTTGTCTCAGCATCTCCTGTATGGGAACGGTAGAGGCACACATAGATCTGACTCGTAGGGCCATGGTCTACGTGTACCCAAAAGATGGAGAAGGATGGGTCCTCTAGGCAGCGCAAACGGCGACAGCAAACATCCGCCCTAACAAACACGCACACCCAGGCTTTTGCACGAAAACTTTCCTCAAGAACATAGCCAGGGTAGAGCAAGTAGGTCGTGTCGTCAGGGCGGTGTATTTGCGTCTCCGTTAGAAAAAACATGGCAGGTTTCGCCGTCTCTAGGTGTTGGTGGACGGCGTTGAGGTTTGCATGGAGCCCACAGATGTTAGTGGACTCCACCTCAAATAGCAAGCTTTTGGGAGTGTGACGAGCCGCTGTGTTGCCTATTTCTCTAAGTTGCGCTGCCATGAGTTTGGGTGGGAGAAGGCATGAAAAAAGAGGTGATTGCCGCCGCAGCACCGTGTGACAAAGCGCGGGATATTGGTTTTATCTATGAATGTGAGGCATGGCGAGAGCCGATGCGCCGAACGGAAGGGCCCCCGTACCCCCCCGAGTATGGTCACCAGGCTCCCAAATCCGGTCACCAACCGGCACGACGAACCATATCGGGATTATGCGCGGCCTGGTGAGGCAGCCTCCCAAGGTGGTTAACCCCAGTTGGGCCCCTGTACTATACCGCGGGCGGCCAGCGGCACCACTGTTTCTACAGGTCTCCCCGTTCGGCGCATCGCCCCGCGCCATCCCCACTAGACTACGCCAAGACCCACTGGTCCCACTAGTGCTGCGACAACCACCACCTCTGCCCGGCTATGCACTTGCTGACTACTGAACACAATCCAACCGAGATTGAATTGCTATGGAGGGTGTTTCGCAATAGTGCACGGTGGTACCTACCCGGTCGAAACTTGAGACAAATTTGTGCCACCAAGTTTCTACCACCAGTAATAATTACATTAAAATAAAAAATACATACAAAGCAATTACAGTTTTCTGTATTCTCTAACTGGAACAGACAGGTTAACAGAAGTTAATACGTTCGTGCATTGAAAGTTTATGTGCACCGACGGAACTAAAACAGAAATTGAATTCGATTCCTTTTAATGTAACATAGATATTGTGGTGTTTGATAACCCAGGTTCTAGACGTTAATGCTAACTTTCCTTTTGGGATTGGGGAGTTAGCGACAGTTGCTACCGTGAAATTCTTCCTATGCCATAATTTGGTTTATCTCACATTTTACGGAGTTTACTGTCTTTTTTTTGTCTAGGACACGCCAATTTGACTTCATCACGCCTGATGGTCAGCTAAAGGCAAAGTCTCAGGAAAGAGGATCACCATTACAGACACTAAGTAATGTTACAATGGTAACACTTAGCTTGGCGGCCTCATCAGATGATTTTTCACGCCCCGCTTAAAAGACCCGGACTGTAGGAAGAAGTAAACACGTGAGCTGATAGTGAATTCTAGGTCTTGGTGGTGCGGCAAAGAAAAGAGTCTCCGAACCGCTTGGTTCTTACTCGTATATTCTGAACAGTGTGAGGGTGACATCTAAGCCCTGCTCGTGTCAGTCGCCTCCGTAACAAAGCCAAGAGGTTTCCCCATAGGACAGTCTTAGTACCATAGGCATACGATTTAAAAAAATCTCAATTTACTACCGTAAGCATACTCTAAGACCTCATTAAGATGCCCTGGCGACATTGCCAGCTACGTATCTAAGCAGTACGTGAACTGCAATGAAATACGAACAAGACGTAACGAACTGATGCCATGGTCTTCGACATGGCTTTCTTCGGACATTAGACCGCCATGACCTTAATGAGGCAGAGCTTTAACCATAATTACGTACTTTTGAAGGAAATTTTAAAGCATTTAGTAAGCTAACTAAGTCGTTGTCAGTGGGAAGACCAAAAGCTTGTCCTGCTTTGTCTTTTACACTGACGGCACAGAAACTCTCTGTGCTAACAGGGTTGGCAGCGAGAGTGTGGCTCCCTTGGTTTTGCACACGTCCATAGGCCACTGAAACCACTTTCCATCAGGTGGCCGTGTGTTTGTCTGCCACCTAAGTGGTATAAAAAAAGACGGATTTGGTATCTCAGTGGTCAGAGCATTCCCCCTGTAAGGGAAAGATCGCGGGTACGAATCACGCCAGAGTTAATTCAAGTTTTTTTCCTATCTTAATCGGCATAATTACGTACGCCCAGTGAAAAAATTAAATCCCTTGCAGTTTGGGTGAAATTTCCTGGCATAGTTCTCACTTTAATTGATAGAGGCAGTAAGTACTTTCCTCGCCTTGGAAAAAAATCTGATTGATTGGCGCGGTAACAGCAGTAGCACGTGACAGTTCTTTATTAAAATGGCGGGTTTGGTCGTTGAAAAATTAGTGTGAATTTTCTTTCGGAACTCTAGTTAATTAATTTGATAAAATTCTGTGCATTTTGCAGTTGGTCAATATTATCTACTTTCAAGAAGCAAGTTACACTTCACCTGACAGCCGAGAAACAAATGACCGCTGCACACAAAAATCCCACATTATGGTGGCACTTCACATGACTATTCGTATTTGCGTATTTGACATATATGACAAAAAACTACTATGTGTGGACAGTGTCTTTGACATAGCCTTTGCCTTATTGCCAATTTGACAAATATGAGCAATACCAAATACGAATACGTACAATAGACAAGTTAATAAAAATAAAAAATAAAATAAAATAGTTTATTTGCATTATACATGGGGCGTTACAATTTTGTGATTGAAGCCTCCTTTTAAGCAAGTAATGCCTGTATTAGGAGACTCCGCTCCTCCATAACAGAACGTACAATATTGTGCATTAATGCAAGTAGGTAGGTACTAAATTGAACAATATACATTTAGAGGATAGAAATATTCAAAGCTAAATTCTAAATATTACAGTCATGCATATTTTTGTGATCAGGTGTCTGTATACCTATGTGTATGTGTACCCTGTTTGTGTGAGTATTGTGTGTGTGTGTGTGTGTGTGTGTGTGTGTTATCGAATGTGTTGAAGTAGTTGCTCAATATCATGGTAGGATTGTGTTTTTATCCAATTCGTGAGTATTTTTTTATATTCGTAGTAGTTTTTAGGATAGATGTATATTTCTTTATTGATTTTGTTATATAGGTGTGCAGATCGTTTGCTGTATTGCCTACAAGCGAAAGTAGTTCTTGTCTGAGGAATTCTCGCAATAATATCTTTTCTCCTTTTAGCTCCTATTTTAGCGTCATAGGGAAGGGATTTATGCATTTTTAAAATCAATTGTAAGATATATAATTTCCTGACCGAGAGCAGATCGCCAATGCGATACACTTCTTCAGTTGCAAATCTCATAGGTTTAAAATACATGGACTTGATTAGTGATCGTTGTGCTCGTTCCACTTCAATAAACTTTGTCTTAACTGCACCACCCCAGATAGGGATGCAGTAAGATAGCACGGACTGTACCAACGCGACATAAATCTGGTTCAGAAGATTTTTAGTATGGCTACCTGAGCTACTCTCGCCATTTTTGGGAACCACATGTCTGAGCGTCCTAAACATCCAGCTTAGTTTCCGCACTCTTTTTGCAACTTGCTCAAGGTGAGGGTACCAACATAGTTTCTGGTCTACAACAACGCCTAAGTATTTGGTATGTGATACTTTCATAATGCTTGAACAACCACAATTAACATTAGTAGCATCGCCGCAAATATGAATCATTATCTTAAAGTCCTCGCTAGGCTGTGTGCGGCTTTGTAAAGAAAAGCAAAGATAATTTGTCTTTGATATGTTAGTAAAGTTATTGAGTTTTTTCTTTTTTTTGTCTTTCATTCTTTCTTTTTTCTTTCTTTTGTCTGTCTTTCTTTCCTTCTATATTCACATGTGACACCTCCTTGAAGTGAATACTTTTATGTGAAGTAAATTGTGTTTATGTGTTGTTATATGTTTGCATAAATGTGAAATATAGTGCCAAATCAACAAAGCAAACACAAATAGCCAAGTAAAGTGCCACCATTAATATACAATCGCCATCTTGAAAAAGAAATCCCTAAACGAATATTAATTTTCACCGCAAATCTCTCTCATCAACAAAGAGGTACAGACGAAAAAATGCTATCATCTGTAAATTCAGAGTCTCTGGAGGCTCATGACTTAAATGAGGGTATGCGATCCAAGATATTATATATTTTATACGAATTACTTAGAAGATACATTCACGGTCTATTTCGGGCTGGAGAAGTCGAGTTATAAAACATTCATACACTCTGCTATCAACTAGTTACAAGTCAGATGGTACAGTCATGATAAACTTTTCTGGAGTGGTTGGTAGTTAGAATGGAGTTTATAAGTCTTGATACTGTGAGATATGAATATAATTTTATTTAAACGGTTTAAAATTTTATATAAAGCAATTTTTATTTAAACGGTTTCTCATGGATTATTAAAAAAAAATGTGGAAAATGAAAACCAAGTAACTTGTGATGCGTTCGATGACGGCCTCAGAGTTTTGTGACAATGTTACAAGTTCCATGTTTATTTTTCTCCCAAAAAACCGGTCAAGTGCGTGTCCGTACAAAATTGTTTTCAGGTACGAACATAGTTTTAAAACTATATAGTAATTTTTTGTACGTGCAAATATCGCCACGGATGCACTACCGGAACCATTGAGAGAGGTTATGTCGGATTCGAACCGACCAAAACGCACGACGCCTGTGGGTAATTTTTGGTTGCCGAAAGTGAGGTTAACATGCATATCCTTCGCACCCCAGTCGACCAAGGACCATTTTTCTTGATCTGGCCTTCTCCTCGAGTGTGGGGACCACAGAGTCCCCAACTCGTCTCCGGAAATGGGGAGGTGCGCGAGGCGCCCCGCCGCCGCGGCCTGCTTCTGCTAGGGTGATAGGCGGCTCCACCTGTCACCCCCAGGCCTGCGCTCATGGGGGGTGGAGGTCATTCATCGACCTCTGACGGCAACGCCTGAGTTACCTTCACACGCGGGCAGCTTGACTTGTGATCTTTCGTATCTCCCGCTGCCAAACGATACAGAATTGAGTATGTGGTATGAATTCCATCTTAATACTTCCACGCATTTCTGAGAAAAAGTTCAGACAAATAGACAGACAGACTGACAAACGGACAGACAGACGTACAACGAAGTGATACTATAAGGGTTCCGATTTTTGCCTTTTGAGATACTCTAAAACTTGAGAAAAGTCAACATCCAAGAAGACTCAGACTGGTTAGTACATTGTAAGATGCTAGTAACCAACTAGGTCAGTCTTACGATGTGCGATAATTCTTAACACATTAAGACCCCTTTACTCCTCGGAGAGCACGTGTACGTTGCCATACGAACATCTGTGAGTAGTTGGAGCCCGGAAAATCCGGGCAAACTACAAGATTTTCATATCTTCAATAAGTTGTAGCCATAAATTTTGTTATTAGACCAAAAGGTAAACCTAACCTAGTTAGGTAGGAGGAGTAACAATTTGTTATAAAACCTTTACCCAAACAAATATTTTCACATTAGTCCATATTCGTCCCGCGGATATAAGAGTGACGGTAATCCTGTCACATTTTCCGGCGAGAGCTTATCTATGTCCCTGTATATCTCAATTGGGATGACTCGTCACGCCATAAATAATCTTAATGTCCTACATTTTATATTATGTCCCGGTTTTAGCATGTTAATTGAGCTATTTATAAAGGTAGGAAGTTTGGAATGGAATGTATTATACTTTTCCACAGTATTTATACAAATACACTCGAGAGCAATGAATCCGGGTCACTTAAAGAATCCTAAAAATCTCGGAAACTAAAAATGCTAGGTTAATGCAATAAATTGTATTTAATAGACAATGTAATACTCCTTAAATGAAGGTATTAAAACTTCTTAGTTATTGTAAAGTTATATCATAAAAAAATCAAATTTGAAAAAGGGCCACTTTCGAAGATGGAACTACGAAATTACAGCATTTGGTGTTGCTTTTGTTTGTAATCTGTCATTTATGTGGGTACATAAACCATGTTGATAGTGCTCTATATTCATTAATCAAGCTGAAATTATGTCGCTTACGCCTGAAGAATGCACCAGAATACTTACAATGCTGGAAACCGGCCGGAGTCAGCGCGATACAGCCAGGACTGTCGGTGTGTCGCTGTCAACAGTACAAAGAGTTCTCCGACGTTACGAAGAAACTGGTTCTAACCTACGCAGACCAGGAACGGGCAGAACCAGGTGTACCACAGCACGAGAAGACCGATACTTGGTGAACACCATGCTTCGAAATCGCTTTCTCACAGGAACTGAACTCACCAATCAGTTTCGACGCCTCGGAGGAAGTAACCCAAGTGCATGGACAGTAAGACGTCGGCTTGCTGAATCTAACTTAAAACCCCTTAGACCTGCAAACGGCCCTAAACTGGAGCGTGGGCATCGTATTTCGAGACTAAGTTATGCCCAGAGCCACGTAAATTGGAGTATTGAAGATTGGTCAAAAGTTATGTTCTCCGACGAATCAAAATTTATGCTCTACAAGCACGATGGAAGACACAGAGTGTATCGAAGACCAGGGGAAAGATTCAAGCAAGCATGCATCGAAGAAAAAGTAGCCTACGGTGGTGGGTCTGTACTTGTGTGGGCCGGAATTTCTTCTGAAAGTCGCACAGAGCTGGTGATCATAGAAAACGGCTCTTTAACTAGCGTAAGATATGTGGAAGAAATCCTCAATGATCACGTTGGTCCATTTATGGTCAATTTAGGTGAGGATGCTATATTTATGCATGACAATGCCAGACCTCATACAGGTAGGATTGTGAATGACTACCTTCAAGAGATGAACATTACTCGTATGGAGTGGCCAGCGCGCAGCCCGGATATCAACCCGATCGAGCATGCTTGGGACGAGCTAGGCAGATGCGTAAAACAACGAAACCCTCCCCCAATCACGCTTCGTGAGCTCAAAATTGCTCTCACAGAGGAATGGGAGAATATTTCCCAAAATCGTATAAGGAACTTGGTGTACAGCATGCCAAACCGCGTAAACGCAGTAATGGAAGCACGAGGAGGCAATACGAAGTATTAAAATTCAAGAAAATCGTAATAAAGTTCAAAAATTTCATGTTTCCTATTTTTGTTTTAAGGAGAGATCAGCAGTTTTTTTCTTTATGTAATTTTGTGTTAATAAAATGTATGGTGACTCATATTTTTTTTACTTTCATTTAAGGAGTATTACATTGTCTATTAAATACAATTTATTGCATTAACCTATCATTTTTAGTTTCCGAGATTTTTAACATTCTTTAAGTGACCCGGATTCATTGCTCTCGAGTGTATTATGGAAAAGTACAAGTGTCTAATTCAACTAACCGCGGTAGCCTAGTGGTATGGGTAATGGACTGCTGAGACGAGGTCTCGGGTTCGATCCCAGGTATTACCATGGCACACATCAATGACTTTTCGATGCTTTTCGAAGTTATGTGTGTGTTTATCGCAGGTTAAAAGTGCCCGGTTAATGGCAATAGACTCGCCACCTATTGCATTGGGACCTGAAAATAAACTGGCTAAATGTAGATGCTAGCACCTCTGCCTACCCCTTCGGGGATATATATATAGGCGAGCCTATAGGCGTGAGTTTATGTTATGTTATGTTCTGTCTTATTCAATATGTGTAGCAAGTTTCACCAAGTGCTATCGGTTAACAGTAAAACAGTTAGAATGTTATAAGTTCTTGTTCAAGTTAGGGAAAGTTGTGGCGTGGTAGAAGATGTAATACAAGTCTAGGCACCTAGCTCCACAAGCTCCAGTAGTTTCAGTGATACTGTAAACTGGGGTTACTTTCGACAACTGGACTACTTTGGTACAGTTCATTTATTTTTTTTCATTCATTATCCTCGTTTTCTTTAGAATTAAATATGCTATTCCTGACGTTCTGATTTTAAAGTTTATCTGCACTGTTCTTAAAAAAAATATCGTTCTATTTTTTTTGTTTTTTTTTTATTGCGAAAATGAGTAATTTATAGATTTATAGAGAGAGAACCTAGCTGTCCAAAGTAACCTCACCTCAGTTTACTGTGTGGTAGATCAAGTTATGAAAAAAGAGAAAGAAAAGGGTCTTAAATACTCCTGACACAAAGGTAGCATGCACGAAGAAAGCCGATTGACGAAACAGCTTTATGAGGCGAGGGTGACCTTTTTAAACTAAGTACTAATAAAGTAACTATGTTTATATTCGTGATCCTTAACTAAAAGAGTATAAGTGTATAGGTCTTCACTCGTCGAATGCATTATGACATGGACTACGCATTTCCCAAGCTGCATATCCACAAACCTACGTTTAACCCCCAATAATAATTATCCGAATTCCCAGAACTAAGGGTAAAATCCCCTAACTTCCCTAACCGGTATTAAATATTTCAATTCCTAGAAAGCCATTATGTAGGCACAATATCTAACCCTCATTCCGTTCACAATGTCACTGTAAGGTTTTCCTTACCTAGCATATACTGTCTGCCAGCGTGTTGAACAATTCAACCCTTATCTACTAACTTTAGTTGCGTTATTATGAGCTATTTCTTACTTAAAACATCTATTTCTCCTTATTCAAGCAATAACAGATAGGATTCCCGGAAACAAGGCTACTGTAAACAGTACAGTACAACCAGTATCAGAATAAACGGGATATTTACCATGTTTCTTTATTTTGAGTGTCCGATAGTGATAGTGAGATAGTGAGAGTGAAACCAATAGTAGTGCAGATACGCGTAGTAAAAGAACTCGAAAGAGGGTAGATCGATATAATTACTCCTAGGGAAAAATCTTTTTCTTTGTTCACCGCCACTACTCCAGTTCCTCCGTGATCATGGTGCTTGCAACAGCGGGGAAATATCGGACACTCAAAATAATGAAACATGGTAAATATCCCGTTTATTCTGATACTGATGTCAGTGACCATGATAGTTTAAATACCTATATAGTACAGTACCATTACAAAATATAAGCTTAAAACTAAAACCCGACTACTGAAAAAGTACCTAATAAAAAAGAAAATATCAGATTACCGTGGTCGTATGCCACTTTTCTCTAGAATGTATTGTTTTGTTAGACTAAGTGGCATACGACCACGGCTATCCTAGATATTTTCTTGTGTAATACTTTTTCAGTAGTCGGGTTTTAGTTTTAAACTTTTATTATTTATATTATTTTGGGGCAAGCAATAGATATTTTTATACATATTTGAAATGTGCTACTTAAGCCCTTTCAGTTGGTATTAAACACGACATGTTTATCTCAACTTTATTTTTGAACACATTACTTTATGACCGCTAGAGAGCGCCACAGTGAATTTTGGAACATTATATAGCCTGTAATCAGCGGACGACTAAAATGCTTCTAACGATACCTCATTTGTCCAGTTGTCACAAATGCCTATAATAACCACATAGATATTTTCAGTGCATGTGTTGCATTGAACAGCTGATTTGTAAGTCAATGACCAGTGGGTGCATCGTAGGTAAGTTTCGAATTTCGAAAGTCTCCAAATTCTGAATTGCGGCCCCGTGGTTGTGTTAGCATACCATCATGAGCGTATTTAATGTTAGGTAATAAGTGAAAAATTAACAAATTATCTTTTTACTTTTTTCAGGTATAGTTACCGATATTGATCAACCCCCCAAAGTTCCGAGAGTTAATTTTGTTACACCTTATATACGGCACCCTCAGAAGTGGTTGAACTTTAACTTTACAAACGATATTTACATGCACAAATGTCTTCAAATATACCTAAAACATATCCAATACCAATAAACCATCACAAATATTTCCCTTTATTTGTGCTTTCCTCTTTCTTTCCTTTTGTTTTAGTTCACCTTTTATCAAGACTTATATGATAACTACACCATATAATTTTTGTCTTGTCATATTACTGTCCATCCCAATGTTGCCTGGAAGATATCGCTTCCAGCGATAAGGTCACCCATTGTACATTAAACTGCATATGCTTGCTACCTACTTGTCTCTGCTGTAAATGTATTGGTGTACAATAAAGTATTATCTATCTATCTAAATATACACACACAACACAACTAGCACCCTTTTCCTCACAAACGTACCTAAAAATCTATCAATCAAATCAATCAATCAACTAGCCCAGCGCAGTCCACTGCTGGACTAGGCCTCTCCCAATGTTGGGAGGCTTTGGCCTACTGCTTCCACGCTGGCCAGACGGGTTGGTACAGGGTTTTATTTCGAATTTTCCTTCTCTCGCAGTGATATGGTTTGCGTATGTTTCCATTATTCGCCTCTTACGATACCCTTCGGATGAGATGGGATGGTGATACTTGTATTATTTCTCCGTCACCACACGATCTATCAATAACCTATCAATAACAAAACAGTTAACTAAATTACAGCTCACTGTTGAGGAAACAGCACTTCAAGTTAATTCAACCCTTACCCACTCATATATTATTTACCATCCCTAAAAGCTGAAGCACTGGATTAATAGCCCCACGACTGAGGTAAATTGTAAGTTATATTAATCGTAGCATATGCGGAGTTACCGCCGGTCTCTTGAGGATTTCTGGAGCTGAATGCTAGATTAAATAAATCAAGTTAGAAGTTGTGTTATGGGTTGAGTCTGTTTGTAATGATAGAAAGCGTTAACCGATTATTACTGAAGCTTGTGTGTGACCCACCTGATGGAAAGTGGTTACCGTGGCACATGGACGAGTGTAAAACCAAGGGAGTCACATTCGCGCTGTCAATCCTGTAAGCACAGAGAGTTTCTGTGCCGTCAGTGTAAAAGACGAAACAGGACAAGCTTTTGGTCTTCCCACTGACAGTACAAAAGCTCTCTAGTGAGCTCTGGCTACCCTACTCACCGCTGACACAACACAAAGTTATTATGGCCATGGTATTCTACCTACTGTTACAGTTACTGTACAGTTGGACTGCTCAATTGGGTGGAAATACCGCCGTGTCCTACCTCCGGGGTAGGCACAGTTTCCAGCCCGTAATCTGCTTCTATCCTTACATACTTCACGAGCTTCCTTTGCTTTTTCTTTGCATCATCAAACCTTTCATACAATCCCGCTGGTTTCGAGTGCTTCTGACCTGAACCTCGATCCTGCTAAAGCAAAACCACTGTCATACCACGAACACTGCTAAAAATCCATTTGATTTTAGACTTAACAGTAATTCAGTTAAAGACCAAAATTAAAAAACTTTTTGTAGAGTGAATGTAAAATTGTATCGAAACTCTGTTCGTTTAATATTGTATGTAGTGCTATATAAATAAGGTTTAAAATTGAATGCCATTTCTTGCAGTATCTGTGGTATGACAGTGGTTTTGCTTTAAAGACCGCGGTAGCCTAGTGGTATGGGTAATGGACTGCTGAGACGAGGTCTCGGGTTCGATCCCAGGTTTTACGATTGGCACACACCAATGACTTTTCGATGCTTTTCGAAGTTATATGTGTATTTATCGCAGGTTTATAAGTGCCCGGTTAATGGCAATGGGCTCGCCACCTATTACATTGGGACCTAAACATAAACTGGCGTAATGTGGGTGCTAGCACCTCTGCCTACCCCTTCGGGGATATAGGCGTGAGTTTGCTTTTCGAGGCCTACCTTTTTTTCAATATCCCATAAATTTTAAGGTATACATATATTGCATGTGCATCAGAGGTCAGACAGAGGTGTACATTGTCAAATATGTTTCCGGTCTCAAGAAATATCAAAGATACGATATTGACTTAACATTATTCAATGTTACTGACTCCATTAGCTCTCTCTAGGTTTGATCCCCGCTCAGTGCAAATATTTGTATGCATGAATATGGGTATTTTCATTTTTCTGGTCGTACTTCGGAGAGCACGCTAAGCCGTCGGTCCCGATTGCCATACAAACATCTGTTGCAGTTGTTACGGGTATTGGAGCCCTAAAAAGTCCAACAACTGGTCTAACTGTAATACTTCGATATCGCCATTGGGCTGTGGAGGTCAGGTAGCAGTCGCTTCACGGAAAAAATCGAAGTTCAGCAAATCCGCAGTAAGACTGGTAAAGCGGACCCCAGGCTCCGAGGTGGAAGCTTCGGATACCACTGGGATTAACGCTAATAGGCAGAAAAAAAATTTCCCAAGAAAATATTACCGCAATAATTCATCCTCACACATTGCGACCTGAGACGGTGCGCACTGTGCGGTATTATAAAAGAAACTTCATCCCACGCACACTCAAGCTGTGGAATGACCTCCCTGCTGCGGTTTTCCCAAGCGCCTAAAATATGGGGTTCTTCAAGAGGGGCATCAGAAGGTTTCTTCATGGTCGGCAGCGCGAGTGTGACACCCCTGGTGTTGCATACGTCCATAGGCCACGGTAACCGCTTCCCATCAGGTGGGCCGTGTGCTTGTCTGCCAACTAGGTTATATAAAAAAAAAACCGCATGTTGCCGCGTGGCTTCCGGCAGAGTAGTATTAAGGGTATCCGGGTCATTATTTGAAGTAGTAAATTTTTGTTCATGCAACATAGATGGCAAACCAATAAAAAATAAGTATAGACCTATTTAAATTAAAACAGCAATTTGATATGTTTTATGCTGCAGGTACTTTGTAACTTTGTAAAAGTTTTCATTTTATGTTATTTTTGTAATTTTTTGAGCTAAAATCACACTTCGTGGTCTGTTCAGATAACACACACTAAACTTATTTCGTCATTTAAAAATATAATGCCGTCAAGAGCGGCGTCTTATTGTGGTTTTATGAAACGTAAGGCATAATCCTATATTATATAAGAAAGACAAAAAATAATCAGACTCTTAACTGGACATTTTCATTACATTTATTTTGTTCCCAAAAATAAGGTCACTTTCGTGGTCACTCATATTTTATACCAAATTCTTACAAATTAATTGGTCAACCCAATTCATATTATGTTCGTAGCAACACTAAAATGATCTGTCATTACATCATAAAAAGTTTTGTTTGATAAAGTTGTTTGTTTTTGTTAAATAAGTTATTTTGTGTATAAAAAAGTTTGTGTCAAAGTTCGTGCGTCACTTTTGTGATAGCTGTGTTTAGGTAAGTTCAATATTAAATACAATGAATTCATATTAATTTGGTTTGATTTAAGGATATGTTGTAAATGGTTTATTGTATTTTTACTAACCTCAAAACTGTTTTCTGTTGGAACGGTTATACTACACAAACGTCACTTTTGTGGTCATCACGTTACGTGGCACATGTGACCACAAAAGTGATTTATGACCACGATGTGTGATGTTTTTATTAAAATTATTGTCTACAACACCCAATTTTGCTTTTAAAAGGGCTACTCATTGAGATTTGCGGAGTTTTTTATTTGTTTAATTAATTCACAGGAATAATAAATTAACTTTTTTTTAATAAAGGCTTTATCTTTAGTAGCAATGGCAAAAACTCGCAAGAAAATGGCAGAAGAAGAAAAAAAAATTTAAAGACGAGAGCAGAAAAAGATAACGATGCGAAAACTGAGAGAGAAAATGAAAAATAATCCGGCTGCTTTAGAAGAAGAGAGAAGGAAGGCTAGGGAAAGATATTATAAAAGGAAGGCAAAGGGTTTAGTAAAAAAAGTTGCAGAAATGACACCACGTGAACAAAGAAACCTTAGAAAAAACCGGAGAGATAGAGCGCAAAGATATAGAAACCGTGTGAAACAAGCTAAAATTACGGAAAGAATTATAAGAGAAGATACTCCATCTTCAAGTGTTAGCAACCTGTCCAGTTCTAGAGTTTCGCGAGCGTCGTCTGGTAGGTTAGTAGCTCTTAAAAACCGCAGAAAACTAACGCTTGAGAATCAATATCTCCGAAAAAAGTTAGAAGTGTTAGACAGGAAATTAGCCATGTATAGGATGAGAGAGAAAAGAAAAAAGGAGAAAGAATTGAAGGAGAAGCAAACAAGGTTAAAACATATATATGAGAAGAAGCTGAAAGGCCTGGTAAATTACCTTACGGATAATTGCTCTGGAATAAAGATAATCCCCATAGATGATAGAAACTTCGAAGTCATTAGCCAATACATAAATGGCGATGTTATTAAACCTTTTAGAGGTACTTTGTCTGTTCACCAAATAACATGGAACCACACAATTCCAAACTTGTTACGCTTTAGACGTCTCAGCTGTGTATCTTGTCAGTCTGATATATTCTGTAAGCACTATGAATTGGGAAATATAGAAATTCAAAATAGCATAATGACTAATGCAAACCGTATAAGCTCCTGTTACATCAGATCGAATTCAAATAGTTCAGTGGATACACAGCATGAGGAATCAAACAGAGTACTCTGTACACCTAATACTAGCGTGGCAAGTTCACCAAGTCCATCTGAAATGTCACAACAAGAGCTACAGGCAATTATGTCAGATGATGGTACCACTGCAAGCTCATTAAGTATAATACCAAGTTCGAGCCAAATACCTACAGGGTCGCACTATCGTAAGTCTCAGCAACGGTCTTCAACTGATAGTCTTGATATCTGGTATGCAGGAGCACCATATCCCCGTGAAAAAAGAAATTTTTTTTCGGATACAGATAGTGACTAAAGTTACAACATTACTTATAATGTTAGTAATGCTACGTAATGTGACGTCACTTTCGTGGCCAAATACTTATAATTTTTTTTTGGTAAATCCTATGTTTTGTTGATTGATCTCTTATTACGTTTTTTTTCTTTGATTATGTACGCACCTTTGATAAAGGTTCAAAATAAGTTTAGAATTATGAGTCTGATTGTTATTCATATAAATGTTATTTTTCGTGGTCATTAGGATCACTTACGTTACTTCAATATAGAAAAAAATTCAAATTACTTAAGAAATAAGTGTTATTGATCTCTGCAGCAATTTTATCTGTGATTAATATATGTATTCTCATTCATAATAAACGAATTCTAAAAAAATTAAACAATTTTTATTTTTTTATTTTTTTCATCTGCTCCAAATAATGACCCATCCCATCTCTTCCCATACTTTGTCGTACAAGGCGACTAAGGGATAGGGCTGTTTAACATCGTACAGATATTCCTATACAGACTCAGCCTCAGATGCATGGCTCGAGTCAACAATACTGCCCGGAATACGGCAATACACTCACCCCCTATTACGTGGAACCGAATACAATGATTGGAGAAATGCGGGTGTTAATTCACCTCTGCCTAACCCTCCAGGGATAAAGGTGGGATCATATGTATATATGTATGAAAATATTATCAAATACAGATCTCAAACCAACACCTCTATTCACCCTTTCAGGAACATAAAACCGTGAATATATGTATGTATTAGGACCATGCCCCTGTCAATAAGTTCTTGTGCTCTCAAATTGATATCGTAAGGTCTAAATGTCCTTTTTACGGTCGCATCAAGAGGTTTACGGGTGTAAATTAGGTTCGGCAATGTATTTAGATAAAGGAGTGGTATTGGCATGGTGACATACAGATAGGATAATGCTATAAATGGTTCGTCGTTAGATTTTATTATCAGTTGCTGGTTGGAGTATGTTTGCTATCAATGGCAGTAGTAAGCTTCTGTTATGGGAACTAATTTTAGTGGTTGTTTTGTATGATTTGATTTCGGTTTCGGGTATGTATATATATATACATACCATTTAGGTGGCAAACAAACACACGGCCCATCTGATGGGAAGTGGTTACCATTCATCATTACAAACTTTCACATGTAGGATTGGCGTCATCCAACCTGCGATATTTCAGTACATCTTCAGTATGACAGAAGTCGTACCTACTTTTTCTTATTTGCATTCACTGATATTAGGCTATTTGATTTTTTGTTATCGAAAAATGTCCACCTGTGTGCCGGCTGAAAACGCTCCATACAAACGTACTTGTAACGTACTTGTGAGTCACACGTCAGTCGCAACTAGTGCAAATGTATGGAGTGCAAAAGAATTTCGCATTATTCGGGATTGAATTTGATTGTAAAATGAAATAGCCTATTGTATAACATATAAATCAATGAGCCTACCCGCTGTCCTACGTGAGCGACAAGCGCCACGCGATAAGTGACTTATTTTTCCATATTTCACATGACGTATTAACGCGACAACGTAGGACACAATAAATAATAACGACTGTGGAATGGACGAATGTGGAATGACCTCCCTGCTGCGGTTTTCCCAAGCGCCTACAATATGGGGTTCTTCAAGAGGGGCATCAGAAGGTTTCTTCATGGTCGGCAGCGCGAGTGTGACACCCCTGGTGTTGCATACGTCCATAGGCCACGGTAACCGCTTCCCATCAGGTGGGCCGTGTGCTTGTCTGCCAACTAAGTGGTATAAAACAAAAATAACCATTGGATATTTACGCACTTTGGACGGTTTGTCGTAATTGTCGTTCACGTAGGACAAAGCTTTTTTAAGCATAAGTAATCACCATCATCCTGGCGTAAGCTCTAGTTCACTACCATAATAGTTGATTACCAGCACAAGTGTTTCCTTCTTCCTACAGCCCCGGCTCCTTTAAGCGGGTGTGAAAAAGCATCTGATGAGGCCGCCAAGCTGAGTGCCACCATTGTAATACTACTTAGTGTTTTTATTGGTGACCCTGTTTCCTGAGACTTTGCCTTTAGCTTACCATCAGGCGAGGTGAAGTCAAGTTGGCGTGGTCTAGATAAAAAAAAAAGTCACTTTCGATTTTTTGGATATTTTATTTCGATTTTCTGTGACAGTAAAATCATTACCACCAGTGTGATATCTTGATGGTTGTCGTAAGGTAAATAGTAACATTTACGAATATCGTAATGAAATTCCTTCACCATTCAATGCGGTCAAGCATTGTTCCCACAACCAGGTCAGTAGATGGTTATCGACCTTTTCTGTGCTTCGTGGAGCGGTTGAACCCCTCCGTTCCGGTTTTATACGAATAAACGTGACACTTGATATGTATCAGGGTCTTCAAATGGTTGATGCGACTGATATCACCTGCTATGTACAATTTAGTATTTCTTTATACTACTTCCGCCGCGTGGTTCCCGGCAGAGTAGAATCTGGGCCACCCCATCACTTCCCATGCGGTGTCGTATAAGGCGACTAAGGCATAGGGCTGTTTAACACCAGAAAGATATATACAGTCCAGACTCAGCTTTAGATGCATTGCTCGAGTCAACAATAGTGCCCGGAAGACGGCAATAGGCTCACCATATTACGTGGGACTGAATTCAATGATTGGTGAAATGTGGGTGTTAATTCATCTCTGCCTAACCCTCCAGGGATAAGGGCGTGATTATATGTATGTATGTTTATACTACTTAGATTGCAGATAAGCATACGGCCCACCTGACGGGAAGTGGTTACCATGCCCTATGGACGTACACAACACCTGAGGAGTTACACTCGTGCTGCCAACCCTGAAAAAACCTTCTAATGCCCTTCTTGAAGGACCCCATATTGTAGTCGCTTGGGAAAATAACAGCAGGGGGTTCATTCCACAGCTTGAGCGTGTGTGGGATGAAGTTACTTTCATAGCGCACATTGCGCACCCTTTTTTGTTGCAATGTGTGAGGATGAATTCCCTGTCTATAGCGAGTGGTACGATGATAGAATGTACCTGTGGACATCATGTCAAACAATTTATCTGAGCACAAACCATTGTATAGGCGGTAGTACACATACTGTGAAGCAAAGTCCCTCCTAAGGCCCTCCTTAGGCAAAGTTTCTCCTCTTTTAAATCTCCTCTGAAAAAAATCACGTCCTCCAGGTGAAATAATCCGGATATCACCTCTACGGGGCTTACAGTGTTCCGTCATGGGAGCCTGTTGCGGGGAACCCTGGATATACGAAGAAAATCACCGGGCATACAGCAGGTGGCCTCATTGTGAATTTGGGCAAGGTAAACCGGCATATACCGCATATTCTATGATATTTCGTTAGTGATGGCTCTATTGCCGGGTACAATATACCTCTGATTATAACTCATATTGGAAAATTCGAGACTCTAGCAGATCTATTTTACAAGCTTACCATTGAACATTAAATAACAGTGTTGTCTACGAGAGTCATGCTAAATGAAACTAGATTATCAATTTTTTTTTTATTACTTGAATCAATGAATGTTCTATATTTAAAATTATTACTCAATAACCGCCCTATACGTAAAGTTCTAATGTGCCAGTGGTAAATTAATGAGTAAAGAGTATTTATTTTCTTTTGGTATGCTCCTCGTACAATAAAAAAAAACGTTTTAAAAAACAGAGTTGAATAACTAAAAAGTATAAAATAACTTAATAAAATGACTGAATTTACGGATTTACTGATCTATTAGAAGTCGATGCGTAGCCCGAGAGGCCATATATCAATTTGATTACATTACAGTAGTTTAGGCACAATAAACAAAGTTGGCATTTTTTTTTTTACTTTTTTGTGTCTATGATAGGTTGTTCTTAATTTTTTTTCCCTTCTTAGTAAGTGTTCTAATCCAGTCCAGTTTTCAATAGGACCCACATATAGGTATATTACCCCCTTAGTAGCGAAATTTTGCAAAATGCTGATACACTTTAAAATTTCGCGCCGCTAGGTATGAAAATGACGGAATCCCATACAAACGTTTTACCCCTTAGTAGTGTCCTAGGCTAAGGTTCCTATCAACAGCTGAATACCATAAAGATCATATCAAGGCACAAGGCGCTAGAAACAGTATTTCTTGCCTGTATTTCGGAGGGCTTTCCTCAATTTCCCCAGGATCCCGGGATCAGATTCTACTTCCTGGATATGGGGCCACATAGAAAGCACTAGCTTTCAAACAAAAAAGACTTTCTAACTTGTAAATTTTCGCGTTGCATGATATACCATAAGGTTTACGGGAATTAACGCAACCATGTCAGGAAAATCAACGGTATGGATGTACCTATACCATAGTAGCGTTAATTGCCATTAACACTATTGCATAAGAAATCATTGAAATCGGTGCACTCGGTCAAGAGTTTTATCGGAACAAACATGAAAAAAATACAGACGAATTGAGAATCTCCTCTCTTTTTTTAAGTCGTTTAGAAATACATAAATAAGCTAGACAACTACATACGACATTTTTCATCAGACCGAAGTTACTACACAGTCCAGCCTCTCGAAATTCTTACAAACAATCTTGTAATGCCCTATTTCCCACAAAAATTCTACCCCGCATAATAATTCAGCAAACAAAATTCAAATAACAATCACTTTATAAACGCTATCTCGAATCCACTCAAATCCGACACTGCGATTTTTGAGGCAACTCGCGACCTAATTCCGAAACTTTTGGGTCTACCCATTCCATATTGTAGGCCATGGACTCTCACAAGCCAATTTATTCCTTACAAGGAAGATGTAAGGTTAAATTTTATTTGGACAGTAAAATTACGTCATTGTTCTAGATAGTCTATCTGGTTCCGATTTCTTAGTAGCAAAATGAAGTCTTATATTTCTAGATAAGAGTGTCCAGGTTTCTTTTCTTCTTTTCATGGTCACAGGATAAGGAAGTTGGTTGGTGATGCGTTTAATTTGTCGTTTGAATATTACAACAGTACTATGGTGCCTTGAAGGCATATAACTATTGGTGAATTTCTAATAAGGAAAATGAATTTTGAACGATTTTATTACGCCGCGCGTAGCCAATATTTGTTTTCTTATAAATTGTTTTATGAGGTAAAATAACTTTAAATACACTTACAGCTTTTTTTATACCACTTAGGTGGCGGACAAGCGCATGGCCCACCTGATGGAAAGTGGTTACCGTGGGCTATGGACGTGTGTAACACCAGAGAAGCCACACTCGCGCTGCCAACCCTGTAAGCACAGAGTTTCTGTGCCGCCAGTGTAGAGGACAAAGCAGGATAAGCCTTTAGTCATCCCACTGACAGCACAAATTCTCCAGTGAGCTCTGGCTACCCTACTCACCGCTGGGAACATAACACGAAGTTATTATAAACGTGGTATTCTGTAGGGCGAAGGTACTTCCCCAGTCGGACTGCTCAATTGGGCGGAAATACCGCCGTGTCCTACCTCCTATGAAAAAGGCGGGTCAAGTCAAATTGACGTGACATATAAAATATACTTTCACTAATAAACAAGCCAAATAAATGCCTTAATTTATTGACATTTCAATAGCCAATTCAGTTTCCCACTGATTTCAAAAACAGAGAATATAATCCAATGAAACGTTTAGAAATTCAAATTCAATATTTTAGTTCACAGAGTCACGTACAGAAACGTTAAGATTTATTGCTTCTACACTTCTAAATTTAAATTTACAACCGTACTCGTAATGTTATGCCTTGATCACACGCACCAAGTGGAGTGGCGACACAGTGCACTTGGCCGAGTGCTTGGTACGTGTGAATATAGCGCAGTGTAATTGAATGACATTTTAAAGCATTTAGTATGCTAACTATTCAAATCGATTAAAATAAGATAAAAATTATCGATTCAGGCGGGATTTAAGATCTTTTCCTAACCATCGTCACAAGACGAATATATATAGAAAAAAATGAATGGGTTCAGGCAAGGTTCGGTGGCTCATTGGTCAGAGCAGTCCCCCTGTAAGGGAAAGATCGCGGGTTCGAATCCCGCCTGAATCAACTCAATCTTCTTTTTTTTTTCAAAAGAATATTAGCAACCGCAATTGTTAATATTCCCTCTAACCCCTTCAACTAAGCTAAATTACTTGTGCTAGGAGTGGGTTCATCTTTTCTATCATAATCAATAATAGCGCAGAGTACGTACAGTCAGCACATCGCTTTTGTCCAGCAAATTATTCACAATGATTTTAATACCTAATAATGGTACTAATACATACTAAACTCTATTATTGATTTAAATTGTATTATCATCCGAACTAAAGTTGTGTACTAAATATCTGAACAATCCGTCTACAGGAAGATGAGGAAGGTCAGTTTAAGATCATTTTGAATACTTTGCTATTCAAGATCGATCTGGCTACTGAGCACTCAGCCGAGTGCACTGTCTCGCCACTTCACTCGGTGCGTGTGATCACAGCATTATAGCCAGAGCCAGTGAGAAAAGAATCTGGCTATAAAATCTAAAAGTCACTCTTTCAGTCACTGGTAATTACAATCAATGTATTTACGACTAGTAAATGGTTGAATAAAAAGGAATTGTCTAGTTGTAAGCGATTTCTAAGCTTTACGACGAAAGAACGTTTAACTGTTACGTTAGAGGCCGCGGATTTGATGCCTGCTTAGAGTAAAAATATATGCATGTTACATCTATTTGTATAGGTCTGGATGTTTTTTGGACTATGTATAACATTATGTACATAAAATTTTATCCGCTTTTCAGAACTCATATTACAGCCGGGGTGCGAGGTATATGCCTGTCAACCTCACCTTCGGCAACCAAAACGACCCACAGGAGGCGTGTGTTTTAGTCGGTTCGAGTCCGACATAACCTCTTCCACCGGCATTGTGAATAATTTGCTGGACAAAAGCGATGTGCTGACTGTACGTACTCTGCGCTATTATTAATTATGATAGAAAAGATGAACACACTCCTAGCACAAGCAATTTAGCTTAGTTGAAAGGGTTAGAGGGAATAATAACAATTGCGGTTGCTAATATTCTTAAGAAAAAGAAAAAGAGAACTCATATTACAAGTTAGATACGCTGTACTTATTTTGAGTTTATATAGCACTGTGTTATAGAATATTATCTGGATAATTAGTAACAGACGACCGCCTCTGTGGCACGGTGATACTAAACGGGCACAAATATTTGTATGCATGAACACAGGCATTTGCATTGATCTGGTCGAACCTCTGAAAGCACATTAAGCCGTCCATCCCAGTTGCCATCCGAACATCTATGGCAGTCATTGCTGGTAGTTGGAGCCCTAAAAAGTTCAACAACTGGTCTAACTGCAATGTTTTGATATCGCCATTGAGTTGTGGAGGTCAGATGGCAGTCGTTTCACATTAAAAATCGAAGTTCAGTCAAATCTGCAGTTAGACTAGTAAAGCGGACCCCAGACGCTGAAGGATTAACGCTAAGATGAAGAAGAATAATGATCAAAGAGATATAAAATTTACTTTTTTATCCTAGCAGTGAGTTCCTTTGGGTCACATGAATTCGCTAATAATATCCCATTTTTCAATAAATACGAAAGGCGGAGGATCGGACGAATCGGCGTAACATGGGAGAGACCTATGTCCGCCGTGGATGGATTGATTGATTGATTTTCAATAAAAAAAATACAATTAAAATGCACTCAGTAAACGGAATAGCGTAAAGCAACTTTAGTTGCAAACAGTACAAAACTTACTCCCTACTATCTTTCCATCAAAAAATAAAGTCTTTGAAAGCAAAAATGGTTATTTATTACGTCATTTGTGGTTCGATATCCAGTGCTGGGTCAAGGTCTCGTATAAAACCCTGCCGGATAAAGGCTTGCCCTTATCTTGGCTCATGCTAAGCCCACACAATTTTTATATATGCTTGTACGTATTGCGGACAAAAAGGAGGCTTTACAAAAGCTCGGTACGAGCGTCAATGACTTTTGTACATTTTTATACACTAGTAAGACTTTCGTGTCTCTACTAAGACCAGATACAAAACAAAATATTTTATTGTAATAACTTATTCAACACACTTGCTCATAAAGTGGCTCTAGTCTCATACACTATTTATACTCGACTACAGCGAAGCAAAAGGAGGGTTATGATTTTAACAGGCTATGTATGTATGTACGTTCATCTGTACCCTCATAGCTCCTCTACCACTTATTAGAACTGGACAAATGAGGTATCATTAGAAACACCTCAGTTGTTTGCTGTTTATAGACTATACTGTGTCACTGAATCTAATGTGGCGCCCTCTAGCGGTGATGAAGTACTGTGTTAAAAATAAATTTGAGATCCAATTTGAGAACAAAAACCCGACAACTAAAAATTACGCTCTAAAAGTATTAAACAAGAAAAATCTAGGATAGCCGTGGAAAAATCTAGGATAGATTTTTTCTTGTTTAATACTTTTTAGAGTGTGATTTTTAGTTGTCTGGTTTTAGTTTTAAACATATTTTTTTATTTACAATATTTTGGGGCAAGCAATAGGTATAATTTATACATATTTGAAATGTGAGTTAAGCCATTTCAGTTGGTACCAAACACCGCATATTTATCGTAAAATTAGAAAGTTATTTTTAGCGCCAAAATCCACCACAGACGATCTATATAGAAAAAATGCATTTAGACCTCCTTGAATCCAGTTGAAGTTGAATCGAAATAGATAAAGGAGTTGGTTTTTTTTAAAATTTATTTTGATACTTTGTGTGTAAACAATGTCATTAAAGTTGTTATTCATTTTTAATGTTTACATATCGTTATGAGAGTAGATGAAATATTTTTAGTATTATGTTATTCGCAAGTGTGTTGAAAAACGTCCAATGATACACGTGTGTATTGATGATAATAACCTTTTTTTGTTGTGTTCCTGGCAGTGAGTAGGGATAGATGGCTGGAGAGATTTTGTACTGCCAGTGTGAAGATTAAAGGCTTGTTATACTTTGTCTTCTACAGAAATTCTCTGTGCTTACAGGATCGACACTTCCTCTCTCTCTCTCTGAACTTTCCTGGCGTTGCACACATCCATAGGCTAGAGTAAGCACTTCCCATTAAGTGGGTCGTGTGCTTGTCTGCCATCTAAGTGGTATAAAAGAAGACAAAGTAGTCATAATGACGTGTCCTACATACATAATATAAAAAATATCCTTGTATCCACTTCAGTAGCCTCCATCAAAAAAACGAAACACAAAACAAGTCCTTTACAAAAGCTTATCTTTGATTTAAGTCACACAATATTCAGTAATGGGCATAACACCAAAGTAAATTACGCAAAATGATATGCAAACATAAAGGATTTTCTGAACACAAAAGGCTCGTGTTTTACTAAAAGAAAATGATTGATTGCGTGCCCGCCTAGACCGCCATACTAATTTATTACGTTGAATACCACTGTCGGATTTATTCAGTAATTATATTCGGAAAGTATGCAAGAAATGTCGGTAATTTGTTAAGTACCTACCGGCTATTTGTAAAAGGACGCGTTGCAAGATTTTGCAGATTAGATTTGAAAGAAATGTTATTGATTTTTGTACATAAGATAGAAGATGATTGTGTAAAATACTTATTTTTACTCAATTTTTTTTCAATCTACATTTTTTAGAGGCTTTTAGTTCATATTAACTACTAGCTGACCCACCCCAGCTTCGCCCGGGGTATATTTTGAAGCTTCATATCCCTTTGAGCCCGTATGTTTTAGTCTTCAAAATATGTATGAAAAATTGCCGGATTTGTTAACATTTATTATCAATGCTCCACTCTCTTAAGTAGTAGCGTGATGATATATAGCCTAAAACCTTCCTCGATAAATGGACTACCCAATACTGAAAAAATCATTCAAATCTGACCAGTAGTTCCAAAGATTAGCGCGTTCAAACAAACTCTGCAGCTTTAAAATATTAGTATAGATGTCTGCCCCATTGTAACTCTTACAAAATCAACATTAATCTGTGAGGTAAGAGACACCCTCCTAGCCAAGAGAATCACATACGAATTTGTGTATCTTTCTGGCTTCTACATCGCCCGGAGTGGATAGAATGTTTTGGTAAACACCCAAATCCTTTCTGTTAGTTTTTTAATTCAGTCAGGAGAGTGTCCCTCTTTCTGTTATTTCGGACACATTCCACCAACAAGTGGTACACATCTTCTACTTTCGCACAGTGAGTTGCAAGGAGGTAGGACGCGGCGGTATTTACGCCCAATTGAGCAGTCCGAGTGGGGAAGTACCCCCGCCCCACAGAATACCGTGCTTATAATAACTTCGTGTTGTGTTCCCAGCGGTAAGTAGGGTAGCCAGAGCTCACTGGAGAATTTGTGCTGCCAGTGGGATGACTACAGGCTTGTCCTGCTTTATCCTTTACATTGACGGCACAGAAACTCTGTGCTTTACAAGGTCGGCAGCGCGAGTGTGGCTTCTCTGGTGTTACACACTTCCATAGGCCACGGTAACCACTTTCCATCAGATGGACCGTGCGCTTGTCTGCCACCTAAGTGGTATAAAAAAATGTGATCACACTTAGGGCTATTTACCTTTTTCATTAAAAAGCCAAGCTTGTTGAGTGGCATATGTCCTGATCTTATTCCATGTGCTATTATTATATACTTCCTGCCCATTCTCACATTGGCATACCATGGGATACGTGGAGGTTCACACTGCAACCTCTTATACCAAATGCCTTTTTCTTGAGACGTTCTATCGCAATATTCTTTCCATATATAATAACACTTTAATCAATATTTGCTCAATACTTCCGATTTTGTAATTTTGTAAGATACATCTTTATACAATTAATTAGCTTCGCCAAACTGCTGGAGTAATTTGTAGGCGTTGCTCATACATTTTTAAATACTTATATCTATTCTAAATCCACCCAATTTCTATATATTTATTGTATTATGTATTTTCATTTGTTTATTTATTATCTGTTTGCATTAATTTGATTCTGACTGGTAGTCATGAACGAAGACTAAGAAAATGACTAATTTATTATTTGTATTATACAAATAATAATTAGCATAAGCTACTTATTAATTATTTATACATATAGCAACAAATTGCTGTTTTATCTACATAATTTATACATACACACACATACATATATACGCACACATACACATTTAGATCGGGTTTCAACACTAAATGTAATAGGGAACATTACACAAAGGTAGCATAACATAACATAAACTCACGCCTATATCCCCGAAGGGGTAGGCAGAGGTGCTAGCACCCACATTTCGCCTGTTTATGTTTAGGTCCCAATGTAATAGGTGGCGAGCCTATTGCCATTACACGGGCACTTATAAATCTGCGATAAACACACACATGACTTAGAAAAGCATCGAAAAGTCATTGGTGTGTGCCATGGTAAAACAAGGATCGAACCCGAGACCTCGTCTCAGCAGTCCATTACCCATACCACTAGGCTACCGCGGTTATACAGAAAGGTAGACTCTAGTCATTTACTTGACACTGGCAATGAAATTCAACTAATGAGAGATAATACTGCAATGTTCAGGCTCTAGAGTGCAGCACTAGCATAAACAGAAAACATTCGTACGAGTACCGGTAGATAGCTCCCACTGTCGTAAGACGGTAAGACGGATATATATAGATAGATTTGGATGATTTCAGGCGAGGTTCAGTGGCTTTGTGGTCAGAGTATTCCCCCTGTAAGAGAAAGATCGCGGGTTTGTATCCCGCCTGAACTGATTCAAATTTTTCCTATCTAAATCGATTTGAATAGTAACTAATAGTAAATAGTAGAAAACTAAATGCTTTAAATAAATCACATGTAATTCCGCGACCTTGTCTTTCCTGTCAAAAATTACCACACCTGTATGTTCCGAAAAAGGTAGGTAGAGGTGACTTTTTAACCCCACGTAATAGGACAAAGTTTGTTCGTATTTTACAAGCGTTGCTGAAGTATATTTTCTGTCCGCAGATTGGAACTTCTCCATCAAAGAAATCAACGGTATAAACTATTATTTTGTTCAACAACGTTCCTGCAATTCTGCTGTATTCGTGCACAAAAGATATCTAGAGAAAGCTGTCCAAGAAAAAGTTGAAAAAGTTAAAATAAAGAAAGAAAAGAAAAAGGAAGGACCCAAACAGGAGAAGAAACAAGATAAATGTCAACAATTCTCAAGTTATAATAATACATTTAATGAGAAAACTCATAAAAACACTTGCAATAACAATTCTGTACTAGATCAAACTATAAAATTTGCAAAAAATCTCGTTCCGCTAATAATACCGGATGAAGATAAACCAAATATATTTTATACAATTAAAACATCTAAAATTTCATTCAATAGTAAAGAGTTATTAAACACGCCGTCCAAAATTCAAATTATCGCCATTATGTCATGTTTCTGACGAATGACAAGACAATTTTTGTTCACTTAGTTTACTGTACGTGGCCCCCTAAAATTCAACCACATGCACGTCTTGATCGACCCACCTGAATCTCGTGGGGGTGGACACAAGGAAACAAATTTACTGCAGCTGCTAACGTGGCTCTGGTAGAACTTCTTAAAAAACTTGATATTGGCGTTTCGCCATAAATAATTTTATAAGCATTTCCTGAGTTGTTGGCGGAATCTTTCAGTCAGCTTGTGACCACGGCCGGCTTAACTACCCCTGAGAAAAGAAAGCTAAAAGATAGGGGTCTGTTCGAAGTGGTGGTACTTACCAGTATATCTTGATACGTGCATGACTCCTTGTAGGTAAGAATTGTGTAACAATGGTAGGTCTGCTATCGTCAGCCAAATCAAAGGTATGTATGACCTATACCATGATCGCGTTAATTCCTATAAACATTATTGTGGAATCTTTGGAATCGCAATAGAATAAAAAACAATAACTACTGTATGTAATAGTGCCCTCTGCACCTATATTTGCATAACATGCCCTATTTTAGCGTAACTGCATGCCTACACAGTAAAAAGAAAGGCGTATTATACAGAATATATCGTTTGTTGCTCGTGGTCCAATCGCTGAGTTCTACTGGTTGGTCCATGAGCATTTTTTTGATGTGGTTCTATTAATTGGACTACGGGCAAAACAAATTATCTGTGGTCACATTAATTGGACCATGGGTAATAATCCTGCTACACATTAATATTTGACACAAAATCATAATCTTTACATTTGACAACACACGTTTTCCTACCGCAAAATGTATTTTAAATGAACATTTGCCACTCGAATTGCCGTTTTTATTCATTCAAACAAATGTAGTACATTCAAATTTAAAGTCACACGTCGAAAGGAAGTGTGGCGGGCCGCGTTTTAATAATAAATCGGTAAGGTGCGAGGAACTGCCACATTCGTTGGCGGCTGTCAACAGCCACCTGTATGGAGCGAACCAGTATATGTTGTACATCTCTTCAACTTGACTTTTTTATAGAAGCTGTTGTAATGCTGCAGAGTTTCCTACCTATATTCTGCTAGCAGAAGCAAACCTCACCTACTACTCTTACTCGTCAGTAGCTTAGTGGTTAAGGAGTCAGTAAGGAGCTTACGAGCGAGAGGTTCCGGGTTCTAATCCTGGATATTAAACTACCGACGTGAAGCCATTACTAACACAAGCAATTTAGCTTGGCTGGAGGGTTTAGAGGGAAAAGCGACGATAGCTTCGTGGTTAAGGAGTCGGTGCTTAACCACTAAGCTATCGACACTTTGAATATTATAAAATATTTTTATTTACTAAACAGAGAACTGAAGTTACCGACATAGGTCACAGAATAAGCAAGTTGAAGTGGCAGTGGGCTAGCCACGTTTGTCAAAGGACCGTGGCCATTGGAGCAAACGAGTCCTAGAGTGGAGACCGCGAGAAGGTAAACGAAAGGTAGGACGCCCCCTAGCCAGATGGACGGATGACCTGAAAAAAGGGCTGGGACAGACTGGATGCGGATGGCGGGGGATCGGAGAAAATGGCGCACATTGGGAGAGGCCTATGTCCGTGAACTGCGGTGGGCTGATTGATATTGATTGATACGAGTATTACTATTTATTATTATTTATTATATAAGAATATTGAATACCCACTTGTACTTTATTCCAAAATATTGTATTATTGAACCTGACTAGTTTCGGCTTACAGTTTTCTCACGTCGCAGGAAGTCAGGTAGTCAGGCTCAAAAATAAAATATTGAGGAAACGTACTGACAAGCGCGTATTCAATACCACAAGCAGGTCTGAAAGCTTTCTACCCCAAGAATGATTCTGTGAGTCGAGATAAAAGCGTCAATATTACACGTGGTAGAACACCCAGTTAAAAAATGAACTGAAACTTTATCTGAACTTAACCTGATGATGTTACGAAAACAGCATATTTATCATTCTTCTGGGTCAACGCCATTCGTAAAGAAGGCTCTCTCTGCATGGCTTGAATAATGCATGTCGGGTATTCCCGTCCCCACCTGCGGCCATAAGCGTTGAAAACTCAACGAAAAGTCGGTGAAATTTTAAAAAGTTAAACTATGTTACCATATTCATCTGTATTATGTTGCACCTACTAAGCGATGTCGGAGTAATTCAGAGATCCTTTGTAGCTCTACTTTGAAATTGCCATATTTAGCATGTAGTAAGTAAGATCTGCTTAGGACAGGAAGGTTCATCCCCGGAGGGTTAGGCAGAGGTAAATTAACACCCTCATTTCACCAATCGTTGAATTCGGTCCTACTTAATAGGGGGTGAACCCATTGCCGTCTTCCGGGCACTATTGTCGACTTGCGGCATGCATCCGAGACTGGGCTGTATGTATCTGTCTGATGTTAAACAGCCCTATCCCTTAGTCGCCTTGTACGACACTGCATGGGCAGAGATGGGGCGGTCCAAATTCTACTATGCCGGGAACCACGCGGCTTTTTCTGTATTTTCTTAGAGACTGCAATTAAGGCTTTCTTCTACAAAGGCATAAGAAGATTCTTAGAGTCAGTAGCACGAAAACTAACCATTTCCCATTGCGTGGATCGTGCTGGCTGCCATCTAAGTTACATACAAAAAATATTGTAGTTAAATCATTACATATGTACATATATGAATAACAATACATTGTTAAAATTTAATAACATCAGCGTTATCTTATCTAAAATACGATAATGAGGTTTGTATACAATTTATTTTATAGTTATTTATTATCAACATTGCTCTATTTATTGTTATGATAATCGGTATAGTTGGGTGTTTATTTATTTTTAGCTTTATTAAAATCATTAACGACGGTAATCCCATTCTGAATTAATTAGAAAATGCCATGGTACGCCGATCTCAAATAATTGGAATAAGGGCAGGTATTTTTTGTATATATTACACGTTAATTTGACTTCAACTCGTCTGATGGTAAGCACAAAACAAAGTCTCAGGAAAGAGGGTTACAATTACTACACACAGTCTTATTATTTCTTACAGTTGCTTGACTCGGTACCAGCGCGGGGCAATTACTTTTTATACCATTAGTTGGCAGATAAGCAAACGAAAGTGGTTATCGCGACCTATGAACGTGTGTAACACCAGGGGAGTCACACCCGTGCTTCCGTGAGAACTGGGGTCCTTTAAGCACAGCGTAAAAAGGCATCTGCTGAGGACGTCAAGTCTGAGACCTTTGAGAAACCTGTCGCTCGCTTCCCCTATAACCCTCATAGTTGGAGAGTTTCTGTGCCGTCAGTGCAGAACACAAAATCAGGAAAAGCCTTTGGTCTTCCTACAGACTGCACAAAAACTCTCCAACTATGAGGGTTATAGGGGAAGCGAGCGACAAGTTTCAGACTTGACGTCCTCAGCAGATGCCTTTTTACACTGTGCTTAAAGGACCCCAGATCCCATAATCAATTCATACCTGTCTCATCTAAGAGCTATGACAATTTTTGTTTTAAACGGTTTAACTAGTAAATATGTAATTCATTTATCTTCAAGCTGAGACCTCTCTACTACTTGTTAAAACTGCTGCTTCTTCATATCAATGTCTCCGTTTCTAATAAAATTGTTCTACCCCTCATTTCCCTAATGGTTGCAAGCATTGCTACTAAACGTAATTGGGGATTTTTGGCAAAAATTTTAATAGGTCTGTATTTTAAAGTACTCGTATATTACCCCATAAATTGGGTAAAGCCCCATTCTCCATTTCATTGGATACTGTATCTTGAACGTGTCTTTGTAGGGAATAATGCAATTTCGACATTGTCGTTTTTAAGGCCTTTGAGAGAGACTTTGTCGTGATTTTATGATCTTTTGTTGTGGGAACAGATCTCATGGCTGATTAGATTTTTTATGTTCCACAAAGTAGCCATACTGATATGTATTCATATAACCCATCTGATGGAAAGGGTATTAATATAGTATTAATATTGATTCGAAGTGAATACCATCACATATTTAAAGGAGAGTACAGACTGAAGGTGTGATGGGGTGTAAGGCCTCTTACAAATATTGTGTATCATGTTTTATAATGACTAATGAATTTATAATGATTTATATAGAAGTGAGAGCCCCTTTTTTCGTGCAGATTTGGATTGCGGATTTCGGATTGCGTGCCGACCTGACATATCCTCCGCCGAGCCTATGTCAGGTCGGCTATGTCGACTAAGTACACACGTATCTCGAGTTTTAAGATGCCTAAGTACAACATTACTCAGAGCATTACCCTCGCACCCCTACTCATCCAGAGCCATCTTTGATTTCAAGATGGCCCCTCGGAAACGAACCCAAACGATGATGATGATAAACTCCGATAAGTACTGTACCCAACATAACCGTACTACGTACAGAAGGGACGCTTGTTTCGACCCTTTTTGAAGTTAAGCCTCACACCTCGCTCGAGCGCTGTAAGCCATTTCGGAAGCAATTTTACCCGCGGTTAATCACTTTGACTATAAACAAACTTTAAAATATCTTTGCAGATGCGTAGTGCGGCTATAATAACTTCGTGTTGTGTTCCCAGCGGTGAGTAGGGTAGCCAGAGCTCACTGGAGAATTTGTGCTGTCAGTGGGAAGACTAAAGGCTTGTCCTGCTTTGTCTTCTACTGACGGCACAGAAACTCTGTACTTACAGGGTTGGCAGCGCGACTGTGGTCCATAGGTCACGGTAACCACTTTCCATCAGGTGGGCCGTTTGCTTGTCTGCCAATAAGTGGTATAAAAAAAAAAAGTGATGTTGCTTCGTAGGCAGCATCACCTTTCCGACACAGTTACACGTGCAGGGCTTGGAAGTCACCGTATATGGTGCAGAATATCCAATCAAGAACTAAGCGGTTCGATGACACTTTCATTTGCCGCAATATTAAGACATTGAATTCATTACCAGTTGACGTGTTTGCTACTTCCTAGAGTCTCAAGTCTTTTAAGCGGGGCGTGAAAAAGCATCTGTTGAGACCGTCTAGCTTAGTGCTATCAATATAACATGGTATGTCATGGTGGTTTTTAATAGTGACCCTCTTTACTTAGACTTTGCCTTCAGCTTACCTACCATCAGAAAAGGTGAAGTTAAATTGACATGACCAACATAAAAACATTAGTCAAAGAATCATTAGGTACTTACTTTTGATGCTGTGAATATGATCATCGACTTTTTACGTAGACTGTACGTATAACAAATAAACACCTCAACAAAGTCTAGGGAACAAGATGACCCCAATTACTTTTTTTCGTGTAAATCTTGTTTTGCAAATAACTGGCAGCAAATAAATAAAAATAGAATAAAGTAGATTACAGAGTTGTTCGAAATTTAAAAATAAATTTAAATAAGTAATGATTTTCGAATATGGAGGGAAAACTTTTAAAAGTGTTTGATTGTGCAGTTTCTCTGAGGCAAAATAAAAAATATTTTTTTTGATTGTAAATAACGTTTATTATCAATAATACGTCTTTTACGTATGGTTTGTGCATTTTTGTGACTGTAGTCATCATGTCACGTCGTCATTTAAGTCGCGAAGAGATGTTAAGGGCTGTTAGTATGCTGCAAGCTGGACGAACTCAACGCGACGTAGCGGATGCTGTCAACACCCAACCAAGCGTAATTTGCAGATTATGGGCACGCTACAGGTCTACAGGGGATGTTGCCGAACGTCACAGGGGACGAAATAGGGTTACTACCCCGCGACAAGATCGTTTCTTGCAAAATTCCGTAAGGCGGCAACCCACGATTACTGCTCGTCAGTTGGTCGCAGGCCTCCAGTCTCAGCATCAAGTGGTTATTAGCGATCAAACTGTCAGAAGAAGACTACACGAAGCCAATCTTTATGCTCGCAGACCGCTTAGGGTTCCAGCTCTTCGACGTGGAAATCGAGGTCGTCGCTTATTGTGGGCTAACGCACATTTACAGTGAACCGACCATCAATGGGCACGGGTTCTGTTTTCCGACGAATCTTGCTTCGGTTTTCATCCTGATTCGAGAAGAGTGCGTATATGGCGAGTTCCTGGACGTCGGAGCCGTCTCCAGAATCCGCAAGAAGTTCATCCTTACCAAGGTGGAACAATCATGGTATGGGCTGGAATTCGCCTTGGTGGAAGGACCGACCTCGTTTGGATACGGGGCAATTTGAATGCAAACCAATACATTCAGGAGGTTATACACCCCATGGTAATCCCTCATCGACAGCAGTTCGGTCAAGATTTTATGTTCATGCAAGATAATGCACGGTCACACACCGCGAGGGTAGTGGTCAATGCGTTAAGCGAGCACAATATGACGACGTTGGAATGGCCTGCTCAGTCTGCCGACCTCGATCCCATAGAGCATGCCTGGGATTTGCTTGGGAGAAGAGCTTTCAGTGATTCTTTGGAAAATCTGAACACTGAAGAACAACTTTTTTTACACCTTCGCAGTGTATGGAGCCATATTCCACAGACGATGATTGACAATCTCATACTAAGTATGCCACGCCGTTGTCGAGCTGTTGCTAATGCTTTAGGAGGTCCTACAGATTATTAAAAACGTTTAAAGTACGGTTAATTACTGTATTTCTTACTACCTCGTTATTTTTGTGCCTAATCATAGAAGGTTGTAATACTCAATATTGGCACTATTCAATTCTTGCTTAAAAAAAAAAATTTGGTATGAAAATGTTTTTATTAAAATTAAAATTAAAAGCGGTATAAAAATACCCTTCTATTGATATAAAACACTCACTATTACAAGAAAGGGTTTTTAAATAAAAACTAGAAATGTCCTTGTTCCCTAGACTTTGTTGATGTGTGTATATAAAAATACCTATTTGGATAAATTAACCGTCACCAAAGCACGTATTATCTAATGTAGACTAAAAGAAAAAAAACTACTACTACTACACTACTGTTGTACAAAGTAACCATAAAAATTTAACCAGAACGCCTACCATAAGCAACGTGTCAAAATCAAATTTTCGGAATTTTGAACTTCTGGGATTCAGAACTTCGGAATTTTGAATTTCGGTATATCGTATTTCGGTATTTAGAAAGAAAGAAAGAAAGAAAGAAATTTTTTATTTTGCATCTCACAGTGTTATTAAAATACTTATGAACTATATTTACATCTAACCTTAATCTAGTATATCTCACACTGTGTGAACCCAAAATAGGGCCCCATCTCAGCATTAAATGCTACGCACACTGAGAGTATGCGCAGCGCTGGTTTTCAGATGGGGCCGCTAGGCAGCGCTGACGCCACGCTCATTTATTTTAAAAATCCCGCGCAAACATTCCAGCCGCTTCGACGCTGTCATTGGTCACTGCACTGCAGCTTGGCTTGGGTTGCGCAAGACACCACTCACATGCCACAACACTTGATTTACATCACATTGTGATGTAACAATTATAATCAAAAGTTGCAATTACATATCCCCTCATTTGCAACGAGTAAGCCAGTTAGTGCAATGCAACGTATTTGCCCGTAAGTGCCGTGCATAATATGGTACCGATAATATTGTTGGTGACTATGGTGAGTGAATAAAGAAAAAACCGAGAAATGCGTAAATGAGAGTAATCAGGTGTCATCATGCGGTCGCGCAGCCAAAAAAGCGTGAAGTCATCACCGGGACCACGCCATCTCACACGACAGCAGAACAGTGGATCGCCCTCGCCAACCGCCCCTACAGTTTCTAGCGTGCATTCCAAGTGTGAGTTTGTCATTTCTGTTGTTGTTTATTTAATAGATATACTCGATACATATTTCTAAATGACTTTACTGTTTTCAGGGCACGGATTGGCGGTGGCAGGTCGTTCCAGATCCGGCTAGCCGCGAACTTGAAACTACCCCTGTATGCAGTGGTCCGGTGGCCCGGTGTTATCATACGGTAAGCAGACGCCCTCGTCCCATGTTTATTGTAGTCACTCGCCCACGATAACCTATCGTACAGATATCTCGGTCTGTGTTTTTGTACTACCCCAAAGAGCAAGGTGGCCAAATGTAACTCTCTGCGCTCTGCCATCTTCATTATGTTGTCCCTGTTCAGAAAAGGTGTTATATGCGTACGTGGGGGGATCCGGAAACAGAACCGTGCACAGGCATTCTGCACACGTTGGATCAGTCGCTCAGTTCTACCTAGCAGACAGTTCCCGTACACACTGTCAGCATAGTTGAGCCTGGAAAGTATAAGTGACTCACACAGCAACTTTCTAATGTTGACACTTATATAGGGGCGAATCCTGTACAACACTTTCAGCCTGTAGAAACAGTTTCTGACAGCTTGCAGGATGTGTGTCTCGAATCGCAGCTGTTGATCAAAAACCACCCCCAGATTCCGCGCCTCCTCCACCTGTGTTACAAGACAGCCATTGATGTTGATGTTTAATTGGTGTTGAGATGTTTTATCCACTTGTTGTCTTGTTCCCAGGATCATAAATTTAGATTTAGTTGGGTTTAGAGCCAGACAGTTTTTCTGAGACCACTGCGAGATTCTAATTAGGTCTTCATTTATTTTATTTATAGATTCCTGGCAGTCGGATGGTGGAAAAGATATATACATCTGCAGATCATCAGCATAGAGGTGGTACCTGCAGTTGGTGATTGTGCTGGTGATATCTGCACTGTACAGGATGAAGAGCAATGGGCCCAGGATCGAGCCCTGCGGAACGCCCCGAGTGACCTGGCGATGCGGGGAATCCCTCATGTACCCTGTTTTGTTATCCTTCACCTGAACAAACTGATACCTTTCGCTGAGGTAGCTGTTGAACCATTTGACCACCTCCGCACTACATCCATAATATGCAAGTTTTGACAGGAGCAGAGAGACATTAAGACCATCAAATGCACGGGAAAAATCAAGAAGGGTAAGCACTGTGCTCATACCCTGGTCTCGGGCTTGCAGCACATTGTCCACCACATCCATCAGAGCTGTTGCGGTACTGTGACCCCTTCTGAAACCCGACTGCATTAACGGTAGGATGTTTGAATTTTCCACGTAGGCTGTGAGTTGATTGCTGACAACCCTCTCCAGGACCTTAGAAAGGCACGGCAGTAGGCTGATCGGTCGGAGGTCCTTAGGGCCAGTGGGATTTGGTAGTTTAGGAATAGGCCTAACCTTTGCTGTCCTCCAAGAGCTGGGAAAGATTGAAGTAGCAATGGATGTGTTGATAATATGAGTTATCACTGTGATGGTCTGAGGAAGAGTCATTCGTAACATGTCCAATGATATGTCGTCAGCACCCATTGCATTTGACTTGAGATCTCTGATTATCTTTAAAACGTCGCCCTCATCCACTGACCTCATGTGAAAGGTGTTATGGCTGAAGCGGTGGAACTCAAAAAAAGTGAGATCTGATAAGCTGACATTCTCGCTGCCTGGTATATTCAGAAAGTGCTGATTTAGGCTATCTGGACTGCTACATAGGTCAGACAGCTCACAATCAGTTCTGTTGTTGGCTAGGATGTTGGACTTGAGTTGGCTCCACAATGTCTTTGGGTGTTTTATGTTCCCATTGATATGAGTCGTAAAATATGCCCGCTTCTCATTCTCTATGGCAGCTCTGGTTATGCTTCTGAGGTCATGATACAGTCTGCGATGTGAGTCCTTGTTGGTCACCTTTGCTTTTTCATGGTGTTTGTCTCTGAGACGCATCATGTCCCTCACTGTGCTGGTGATCCACGGGTGGCTCTTATGTTTCACCAAAGTTCTCTTTATCGGAGCATGTAGGTCAAATAATGCAATGATATAGTTATTGAAGGTTTGGACCATGCTGTCTATGTGGTCCAAGCTCATTATAGACTGCCAGTCGATTGCATCTAGGTCCTGTTCAAATTGGTCCAACAATATATCCTGAAGGGGCCTATATGTTATCCATTGGGGTTTAGGCTTCTCCACCTTAAAGTCCATCTCAGCAGATACGATGGCATGCCCACCCAGTTCAGGAATGTGTAACACCGCAACATTAGTTGCCTTAGCATCCGTGCAAAGCAGGTCAATCGCGGTCGCACTGTGGTCAGTAAAATGGGTAGGCACTGTTACATAATTAATCAAGCCAGTACTAATCAGGAAGGAGTTAAATAACTTACATTTGTATTCTGTCTGTTCCAGTTGGTCTATATTGAAATCGCCCAGGAGTACAATTTTGTCGACTTTAGAGAAAGAGGAGATAGAGTTGGTTAGTGCATCAAAAAATGTGTTGACATTGTGATGCGGTGGCCTGTACGCAGTGCCAACGATGATCGACTGACCATTCCTTGTAAGTCTCAGCCACATTTGCTCGACATTGGGAGAAACTGGGTGTGTTATACTGCGGACGTGTATCCCCTGCCGTATGAAGAACCCTACCCCACCTCCCCTGTCCGCTATATTTAAGGGGCGCGGAGTGTGCCGCAGTCTGTAGTTAGGCACTCTTGGTGCGCGGCCCTCTTCGCCCTCTCGTATCCAGGTTTCGTTGATAGCCATGATATCCACAGCCAGGCCACCCATAGCCACAAGAAACTCGTCATGGCGGGTCCCGAGCGACCCCGCATTAAATAACCCGACTTTCAAACGTCTATCCCCCTTGTTATGCATGTTTGAGTTCAATCCCGAAGACTCTATAACATGGGACGCACGTCATTAAAATTGTCACAACAAAAGTACAGCCACATTCACACACCACACACCACACAACAGCACCCGACCACACAACAAATCCGCACCAAAAAAGATTTCCAATAGAGAGGGATCATACAGTAATAATACAGAGCACACAGAATAAAAAAATCACAGTTAAGAGAGCAACAAATACAGTGGTACAAGTATGCAACACGGTACAAGTACACAACACAAGCATTAATGTTCACCAAATAATTATTGGCCGTCTTAAATAATTGATTGGCCTCAGATATATTAAATGCTATATTTAATACCATCACACATACAAAATCCTTTCCTGCTGGGGGAATAATATTTAATTTTACCATTAGGATAACAATGTTAATCAGAGGAAGCGGGATGATCGTCGGACCCAAAAACACGCCTCAGGTCCGCTTCGGTCCGAATATAGTGTATTTGTTTACCGTCAGCTTGCCTGGTCAATATTCTACCATGGCTCGTCCACGTGTACTTCCAGTTGTGCCTGCTCGCAGCCTGACGTGCTTGGTAAAACAATATCTTGTTTTGTTTATTTAGCCGCTCATTGACGAAGAAACGACGCGCAGGCGCGCCCTGCCCGAGGCCAGCGCTGGTGGCACCACGCCGCACGCGCGCGCCCTTCAGCAGCTCGTCCCTGAGCGCACGCCGCGCCAGGCGCACCACCAGGCGGCGCGGGCGGCCCGCCTCGCCCGTCTGCCCCTCCTTGGTCAGCGCTCCCCGCCCGGTCGGTGGACCCACCCTTTCCGCGAACACGATGTCCCTCGTCTCCAACTGCACTCCCAGCTTCCTCGCCACCCCTTCGACAAGGTGCAGGGCGTTTTCACCGCTCTCCTCAGGTAGGTTGGTGATCTCGACGTCGGATGCCAGCAGCTCTTGATGTCTATCATTAAGCTCCATCTTGAGCGCGGACACTGTTTTTTCCAGGTCCTCCGCATTCTTTTTGTTGCCTTCGAGCTCGTTGACCCGTTCCTCCAGGCTTTGCATACGTTTCTCGCAAGCCGCTATATTGCTTCGCAGATCTCCAACCTCCCGACGCAGGTCCCTGATTTCCTTCGTCAGTTCGTCCTTCATTTCACGCAGCTCAGCTCTAAAAAGCCTTACTTCCCCAGCAAAATCCAACCCGCAGGTCGCAACCACCCCCGAGTCCAGCAGAACTTTTTGCGATGATCCCGTTCCTGCCGCGACTACATTGGCAGCGCAAGGACTCGCCATTGGGCTTTTATCTTTATGCTGAGCGGTTTTTAGGGCAATACATTTGCATATAAAAGCGCCATCTTTACCTTTCATATACTTTCCACATTGGTTACACTTGGCCATGACCCTAGACGATGCCTACCAGGATCGATAGATGGCGTTTGTTCGATTCTAGTAACCGCTCAATAAGACCAGTGTAGGCCCAGCAACTATTTACCTACTGATGGGATAGATGGCGCTGTACTTAGGAAAGGTTTTAAGACGATATTTGGGGGCTTTTATATGATTTCCAGGTTTTAATTTATAAAGTCTTCACCGCAGCACACCCGACACTTATGTAATATATTTTTTTTTTTATATAGTTTAGTCTTCCACAAAGTGATTCAATTTATTTATGTTAACGGGTAGTTTTAAGGATTTATATTTATTCTATTTTAGGTATAACACTTGTGAAATTAAGTCACTGTATATACTTGTATGTAGATTATTAAATTGCTTATTAAACAACACTAGGTCTATTATTTTAAACACGATCAGCTGATCACAGCCGTTCACCCCGTCACATTCAATGTCACTGCACAGATTTTTCGATGTCCAAAAATTTGGTTTGTTTCCGTTAGACACTGTAGATAACACTAGTGGTGGAAGTTTACGAGGTTCCGTTCATTTATTTGCTCTTCAAGCCGCATATAACTTAATAAATCTATTTTTTATTAAATATTGTAAAATAGCGACACAAACTTAGTATTTACGAGACGGCAGCGCCGTCTATTTTCGTACATGCGGTAAGTTAGACATCGGGATTTTGAGTCTTTCCAAAAATCTCTACAAAGTCTACAAAATTTCGGTACCAAACTTGACTAAACTGTTTTTAGTAGTAGTGTAGTAAAAGTTTTAATGAGTAATGGGCGCTTTTACCTCCAGCAGATCTCGGTTTCCCGGGTACTTATAAACTACAAACGAAAATCCCTCGAGAACTGCAGTACCCACAGTATGTGGAGTCAAAGGAGTTTTAACCAGAATTTCTTCATTGAGACTATCAAAGGGGGAAGTCAACGTTTATTCAATTCTTGTCAAGAGAAATTCAATTCTGCAATATGAAACACAAAGTTGAAATTCTAATAAATAATTACAAAATTTCAATTAACATATAGCAATCTGATTTGTTGATATTTATGATTACTGCTCCGCTGGTTACTACGTCATAATTTGTAAAATGTAATATTTTTGTATATATTGTTTATGGTGTACAATAAAGAATATTGTAATGTATTGTATTGTAATAACCACGCTACAATACAATACATAATACTATAATATCTTATAGCATATATCCTACACTTTTCAACACAAAAATATTTTTACAATTTGAATTTCTGAGATTAGCACGTTCAAACAAACTAACTTGTCAGCTTTATAATAATAGCAAGTATATGTTAAAACAAAAGGAATCTTACGTACTACTTCATATGGTTGAAAATACAAAATTTTAGTTTGGTTTTGTTCCGTCTAGACAGATTTATAAATAAATTAACCGACTCATTTAATCCCAGGATTTCAATTCAGTGTTCATATGAATGGACCGGATTAAAACTCATTTGTGTAGCAATACATTTTTCATTCTTTCTATCTTTTTTTTTTTAATGGCTCACGAAACTGGACGTTACATTTGGCATATTCATAACATAATCAATCCATCAAAAAGCGATGTAAAGTCCTTCTAGACGTGAACACTACATGCATCTTGTTTTGTAACATAGGTGTGGGAGCTTACATTCTTGTATATTTAACCGATTTCAAAAAGGAGAAATAATCATTCGTCAGGGTGGAGAGAAAATTTCTGTAGATAGCTACAGAAATTGAAGAAATAACAATGAAATACCATGGTAAGAATATTCCTATTATTTTAGATTGGCCCATCATTGGGCGCTGCCTCATATGAAATCAAAGGTAAATCGCTGCAATTTCAGTGGTCCTTTTTTATTATGCGGAAATCCACTCAGATACCCCCCACCGTGGCCAGCGGGGTGGCTATGTCGCTCTCGAACCGACTAAAACCGCACGGCCGGCTTGGGCCATCCGTTGCCAAGGGTGAGGTAGCCTCTGGCATATCTCTCGCGCACCCCGACTGACCCAGGGTTATAGAAGGCCCCATCGGATGTGGGACAACGGCGTCCCCATCTTTCGCCAGAAAAAAGAGAGCACTAATCGCGCCGCTGTCTCGACCTGCTTCTGCTAGAGTGACAGGCAGCTCCACCTGTCACCCCCAGGCCTGCGTTCATGGAGGACGGAAGTCATTTAATGACCTCCGATGCCAGAGCAGCCTACGCGCATTGCGGGCTATGCGGGACGGTAGTGTCCTAAGTCTCCTCCAGCCCCGTTCCCCCGCCTCCTTCTCGAGAATTATTTGCTCACAGAAGGAGTCGGCGGCAGCCCACGCACTCGCGCTTTGCACCATCAATTCAACTCAACTCCCAGTCCCAGGGCCGTCAAAAGGACACGCCTTGGCGTCTCCCACGCCGGGCATTCGGTCAGTTAGTGCAGCCCCGTATTATCGCTTGCGTCACAGTGATGATACAATTTCAGTGTTCTCAAATAAAATATGAGACAGAAATATCAATTTTTTCAATAAGTTCTACCAGGGGCCATGTTAGCCACGCCAGTACCCGCCCCTCACGAGGTAGTCGATCAAGACGTTAGGTTGGATTTTAGGGGGCACCATAGAGGTTTCTATAATATCACCAATCGTATTGACAGATAACCTCTTTGTCAGTGACAAGTTAACTAAATGTCAAAATAATCTCGTACATGTAAATTAATTTCTATTATATGTACTGAAATTTTATTAATTGAATAAACAATTTACTATAGTTTAATATTAAATATTTATATCTTTAGTATAGTTATTTTAAATACATTGAAAGTGAATGGATTCAGGTAAGGCCGTTTATATATTATTGGAAGAATTTGGATGGTTTCAGGTGAAGGTTCGGTAGATCAGTCGTCAGAGTGTTCTCCCTGTAAGGGAAAGATCACGGGTTCGAAACCTGCCTGAACCTATTCAATTTTTTTTATCTTAATCAATTTGAATAGTTAGCATACTAAATGCTTTAAAATTTCATTCAATAGAATTGATAGTGTTGTAAATATTTCAAATAGCTATCTAAAAAACGAATGGCGTCATAAGAACAGTCTTCAAGATATTATAAATTTCTCGATTGTGAATGAACTCAAATAGAAATAGCCGTTTAGTTATTTTAAATATCTCCGATGTGAATGAATTCAGGCAAGAATAGAAACGTAAATGTTGGGAATATATTTGGTTCGGTCCGCTAAAGCTCTGAATAACTTATAAGGGAACTGAAATATGAACTTCATTCAAGTTTATCGGTAGAAATAAATAACTATTTTGTTAGATGATAGTTATAGTATTTAAGATTTGAAGCGTGCATTAAGGACCGTGGGCTTCGGGGAGAAGCTTCCCATGTAGTCAGGAGCAACAAGGAGATAATGGGGATATAATTAATTGTTTAAAGCGAATATCAGAACCTTCCCACACCTTCGTAGGGGGATAGGAATGTTATTTATTTAACAGTGAACGCGGTCCTCATCAATACGTATTAAAATAGGCGCGATCCCTACCACATGTAATTCCGCAACCTTGTCTTTCCTGTCAAAAATTACCACGCCTGTATGTTCCGAAAAAGGTAGGTAGAGGTGCCTTTTTAACCCCACGTAATAGGACAAAGTTTGTTCGTATTTTACAAGCGTTGCTGAAGTATATTTTCTGTCCGCAGATTGGAACTTCTCCATCAAAGAAATCAACGGTATAAACTTAGATAATTATTTTGTTCAACAACGTTCCTGCAATTCTGCTGTATTCGTGCACAAAAGATATCTAGAGAAAGCTGTCCAAGAAAAAGTTGAAAAAGTTAAAATAAAGAAAGAAAAGAAAAAGGAAGGACCCAAACAGGAGAAGAAACAAGATAAATGTCAACAATTCTCAAGTTATAATAATACATTTAATGAGAAAACTCATAAAAACACTTGCAATAACAATTCTGTACTAGATCAAACTATAAAATTTGCAAAAAATCTCGTTCCGCTAATAATACCGGATGAAGATAAACCAAATATATTTTATACAATTAAAACATCTAAAAAGCGCACAGAAAAGAAACCACAAGAGAAAGATTTTGAACACCACGACTCAGCACATGGCAAAGATTCAAAGAAACTTACCGAAACTTATAGAAAAATTAAAAAAGAAAGTATCAGCGTTCGAGAATCAATCAGTCACTCTTCTAACAATACTTTGGATGATTTAAATATTAACCAATCACTGTGTTGTACTTTTTCCGAGATGTCAGAAAAAAAGCATCATAAAAAGAATAAGAAGAATATCAAAAGATCAAATTGCGAACAGAAATTTTCAATTTCAGAATCGTTTGAAGCCGTAGCTACCGAAACTGTGGGTAGTGATGCAAAAATAAAAATACATCTTATGAATGAAAAAGATAAGCAATTTCTTAGTGATACTATTAGAGATCCTGTATTGAACGCTATCAGAGAATGTATATTAGAATTAAACAACAATAATTCTAATGTAGATGTTACTACAGTGGAAAAAATTGTAAAATACAATTCTCAAAAGCTAGATAATATTCTAAATAAACTAACAGGCATTGAAAAAAGGTTAGACAGTCATGAAAAAAAGCTAGTCGCTCATGAGAAATATCAATGCGATCAAGAAAGTATGTTGAATGTTCATGAAGATAAGTTACATACTTACAAGAATAGGTTTGATTCTCATGATTTAAAATTAGATTCACATAAAATGAAGTTAGATTCACATGAACTCAAATTGAATTCACATGCAACGAAGTTGGGATCCTACGAAGAAAAGATAAATCATGAGGTGAAGATAAAACAACAACCGAAATTGAATTTACAGCCAAAAGAAAAGACTGGGGGTGCACATGAACGTAATGCAGAAATCGAAAATAAAAGAGTCCCATCGTCAAAATCGCAGGGTAGTAATATTAAATCATCAACATTAGAAGATCTTGGAGCAGACCTTATTGAAATGGAAGAAGATTTTACGTCAGAAGAAGAATTACATCAGGAACGTTTGGACAGGAGGAGTAAGAGTACGGTAGTTCTAGAATTGACACAAGAAAATGCAGAAAACAAAAGAATGGAGAAACTTGGAGGTGGAGAAGTCCCTTATGCAGCCAAAGGAACTTCTTCAGTCGGAGGAAAATTAGAACGACCCAATAGAATTCCTGCACGGTTTTGTTGGACAGACACTGGAAGAAAGAGTTGATATTCGTTGAATATTTATGCGTAATATAATACGGTAATATAATATATATTTATGCGAAAATATTTTGTTTTATTCAAACGTCATCCATCCTATAATAATATACACTGCATCATCTCATTAATTACCATTATCATCTTCCTTTAGAAGTATTATCCTAATTGCATCTGAGGCCAAGGTGTCTTGCGGAGTTTAGGGTCCACCTTCCGGCTACTCCTCCTCCACTTTGCACTATCTTGGGCGTCCATGGTAGTGAGACCTGGACCCGGCGGCGGCACCGTTGCCAGGCATTTGTGAACTACGTAGCCAGGCAGTCTCTGCACCGTGACTGCACCAGGAACTGCATCATCTCATTATTTACTATCAAGACAATATTCAATCTCCATTTCAGGAGAACAGAAAAAAAAGCCAGGACCTAAAAATCGTTCTCTTCTCTATTGTTTATATTTTCTTAGTGCCAACTTCATCAAGCTCATAAATTACTTATTAATCGAATACAAATCAACACTATTCGAAGTCTCGATTGTGATTCAGGTCGCGTGCCTTCCGCCCATGAATCATTTACAATCGATACTGTTAACGATCTCGAGTTATTCGAGCTATGTATCGATATGCTTCAGTGATTTTCGAGTAGTTGATGATACTACAATAGGTTATTTACTTTTAATACAATAGTTTGATATGTTTATGTTCTTCAAAGTCAATTACGTATTACATATTCACATATTTTGGGGTTTGTACCGGAGTTAATTTAGGACTCTAGGACCCATTTGCTCATAACCAACGTCTACTGGCCAGATAAACTGACGACCTGGAAAAGGTGGCTGGGGTGGGCTGCATGTGAAAAGTGGAGGATCAGGAGCAAGGCAGTTGACAGATTAGTTTCGACCGGGTAGGTACCACCGTGCACTATTGCGAAAAACCCTCCATAGCAATTCAATCTCGGTTGGATTGTGTTCAGGGGTCAGCATGTGCATAGCCGGGCAGAGGTGGTGGTTGTCGCAGCACTAGTGGGACCAGTGGGTCTTGGCGTAGTCTAGTGGGGATAGCGCGAGGCGATGCGCCGAACAGGGAGACCTGTAGAAACGGTGGTGCCGCTGGCCGCCCGCGGTATAGTACAGGGGCCCAACTGGGGTTAACCACCTTGGGAGGCTGCCTCACCAGGCCGCGCATAATCCCGATATGGTTCGTCGTGCCGGTTGGTGACCGGATTTGGGAGCCCGGCGACCATACTCGGGGGGGTACGGGGGCCCTTCCGTTCGGCGCGTCGGCTCTCGCCATGCCTCACATTCATAGATAAAACCAATATCCCGCGCTTTGTCACACGGTGCTGCGGCGGCAATCACTTCTTTTTTCACGCCTTCTCCCACCCAAACTCATGGCAGCGCAATTTACAGAAAAAGGCAACACAGCGGCTCGTCACACTCCCAAAAGCTTGCTATTTGAGGTGGAGTCCACTAACATCTATGGGCTCCATGCAAACCTCAACGCCGTCCACCAACACCTAGAGACGGCGAAACCTGCCATGTTTTTTCTAACGGAGACGCAAATACACCGCCCTGACGACACGACCTACTTGCTCTACCCTGGCTATGTTCTTTGTTAGGGCGGATGTTTGCTGTCGCCGTTTGCGCTGCCTAGAGGACCCATCCTTCTCCGTCCTTTGGGTACACGTAGACCATGGCCCTACGAGTCAGATCTATGTGTGCCTCTACCGTTCCCATACAGGAGATGCTGAGACAACTCGACTCTTTGAATATCTGAGTCAGGCGGCAGATGATGCGCAGGAGCGATTTCCGAATGCCGAAATGGTATTTTTGGGGGATTTTAACGCCCACCACGAGATCTGGTTGGGCTCCTCCAAAACAGACCATGCGGGAAGAGCCGCCCACGCATTTGCTCTGGCGCACGGCCTGACCCAATTGGTGCACGAGGTCACTAGGATACCAAGAAGGTCGGGCCAAGCACCTTCTCTGCTAGACCTTCTGCTGACGAGTGATCCGGACCGGTACAGTGTATCGGTGCGAGCCGCTTTAGGCAACTCTGACCACTGCCTGGTCTGTTCCACGGTGCCTATTATAGCGCCCCCACGACCCATGCGGGGGAAGCGGCGTCTCTGGCACTACTCGTCAGCGGACTGGGATGGACTTCGTGACTATTTTGCGTCCATCCCGTGGGTTGAGCGCTGCTTTGAAGGTAAGAACCCATCGGATTGTGCTACTGCTGTCGCCGGTGAGATCGGTCTGGGTATGGAATACTATATCTCATACACCGATGTCACCGGTGACCGCGGGGTGCGCCCTTGGTTCGGGCGCGAGTGCGCGGAAGCTGTTGAACAAAAACAGTCTGCGTACCGCGCTTGGGTAAGGGCGCGCGCCACGCGCCATCCCAATCTGGGCCACTTCAAGGCGGCGTACAACAGAGCCACAAAGGTCTGTAGAAGGGCCTATGTCAGAGCGGATGCCCTGCGCATAGCGCGGCTTGGTCAAGAGCTAGTGATGCATCCCACGGGAAGCCGTGGCTACTGGCGACTGGCTAAAGCCGTGCAAGCCAACTTCTGTCAGCCTTCGCTGCCTCCGCTGCGTAACCCTGATGGATCCCTGGCCCATGAGCCGCAAGAGAAGGCAAATCTGCTGGCTAATCTCTTTGCGGCCAACTCCCGAATCGATGATTGTGGTACGCAGCCACCAACACTACCCGACAGTGACCACGCGATGCCTGATATCCATATCAGGCAACGCGATGTCCGTGCAGTGCTGCAATCACTCGATGTCCGGAAAGCCAGTGGTCCGGATGGTATTCCAGCGGTAGTTTTGAAAAAATGTGCAGCGGAGTTGTCTCCAATGCTTACGCGCCTGTACCGGCTATCCTACAGTTCGGGTACAGTGCCTTTGCCTTGGAAAGAGGCGAATGTTCAGCCGATTCCCAAGAAGGGGGATCGCTCGGAGCCAGCCAACTATCGACCCATAGCCGTCACCTCAGTGCTGTGCAAAGTGTTCGAGCACATAATTAACAAACAGCTCATGCGGCACCTAGAGGATCACTCCTTAATTAATGACCGGCAATATGGCTTCAGACCGAAACGGTCAACGGGTGATCTTCTAGCATACGTTACCCATCTTTGGGGTGAGGCTATGGACAAGCACGGCGAGTCACTGGCAATTAGTCTTGACATCGCCAAAGCTTTCCATAGAGTCTGGCACAAATCGCTTCTTTCTAAGCTACCTGCCTTTGGTCTGCCTTCTAGGCTGTGCAACTGGGTTGCTAGCTTCCTGCAGGGGCGCCGTATTCGCGTCCTTTGTGACGGACGAGCTTCGGAGTTTCTGCAGGTTAATGCTGGCGTGCCCCAGGGGTCCGTCTTATCACCCACTCTCTTTCTTCTGCATATCAACGACATGCTGTCTACCGGCAATGTTCATTGTTATGCAGACGATAGCACTTTACATGGGAGTTATCATGGACATCCAGCGGCCAAGCAGTCAGATATCGCAGAGAAAAGGCAGCTTCTTGTCACTGAGCTTGACGGGGTCCTGAATCACATTTCTTTATGGGGCTCTGAGAACCTGGTTGAGTTCAATGCCAAGAAGACGCAGGCATGTGCGTTTACAGCAAAAGTATCTTCTTTCCTTCCCCTCCCCACTCTTCAGAGCACACCACTGCCGCTGCAGGACAATCTCAATATCCTAGGTATGGATGTTCGCTGCAACCTGAATAACAAAAACTACATCGAAAGTATCATCAAAACAGCCTCACGAAAACTCGGAGTCCTGAACAGAGTGAGACGATTTTTCACGCCGGAGCAGCGGTGTCTTCTATACAAGACACAAATTCGCTCCTGTGTGGAGTACTGCTCGCATCTCTGGGATGGTTCAGCAAAGTACTTACTAGATGCTCTCGACAGGTTGCAGCGACGTGCGGTCCGCATCATTGGGAATCCCGAGATCACGAACACCCTAGAACCTTTACAGCTGCGTAGAGATGTTGCGTCCATGGCTGTATTTTACCGTCTGTACCATGGGGAGTGTTCTGATGAGCTCTTCCAATTAGTCCCACCCTCCCCTTTCCTACACAGGACAACGCGTGAAGGTCTTAGATGTCATCCGCACACGGTGCAAAACATCCGATCAAGAACCAAGCGGTTCGGAGACTCTTTCCTCTGTCGCACCATTAAGGCCTGGAATTCATTACCAGCTCACGTGTTTCCTTCTTCCTACAGTCCCGGGTCCTTTAAGCGGGGCGTGAAAAAGCATATGATAAGGCCGTCAAGCTGAGTGTCACCATTATCACACGGTATGTGTAAGTAATGGTGACCCTCTTTTCTGGGATTTTGCCTTCAGCTTACCATCAGGCAAGGCGAAGTCCAATTGACGTGTCCTATATAAAAAAAAAAATAAAAAAAAAGGCTACTTTAGTTACTTTCATAGCATGATGTCCTATGGAATACTACTTTGGGGTAATGCAGCAGATTTAGAAACTATATTTATATTACAAAAAAAGGGCAATTCGAGCCATTTATTGTTTAGGCAAGATAAATATTCTCTTAGGGAACGGTTCAAAGATATTAATATTTCAACTGTAGCTTCCCAATATATATTTGAGAACATACTGTAGTTTTGAAAAAATGTGCAGCGGAGTTGTCTCCAATGCTTACGCGCCTGTACCGGCTATCCTACAGTTCGGGTACAGTGCCTTTGCCTTGGAAAGAGGCGAATGTTCAGCCGATTCCCAAGAAGGGGGATCGCTCGGAGCCAGCCAACTATCGACCCATAGCCGTCACCTCAGTGCTGTGCAAAGTGTTCGAGCACATAATTAACAAACAGCTCATGCGGCACCTAGAGGATCACTCCTTAATTAATGACCGGCAATATGGCTTCAGACCGAAACGGTCAACGGGTGATCTTCTAGCATACGTTACCCATCTTTGGGGTGAGGCTATGGACAAGCACGGCGAGTCACTGGCAATTAGTCTTGACATCGCCAAAGCTTTCCATAGAGTCTGGCACAAATCGCTTCTTTCTAAGCTACCTGCCTTTGGTCTGCCTTCTAGGCTGTGCAACTGGGTTGCTAGCTTCCTGCAGGGGCGCCGTATTCGCGTCCTTTGTGACGGACGAGCTTCGGAGTTTCTGCAGGTTAATGCTGGCGTGCCCCAGGGGTCCGTCTTATCACCCACTCTCTTTCTTCTACATATCAACGACATGCTGTCTACCGGCAATGTTCATTGTTATGCAGACGATAGCACTTTACATGGGAGTTATCATGGACATCCAGCGGCCAAGCAGTCAGATATCGCAGAGAAAAGGCAGCTTCTTGTCACTGAGCTTGACGGGGTCCTGAATCACATTTCTTTATGGGGCTCTGAGAACCTGGTTGAGTTCAATGCCAAGAAGACGCAGGCATGTGCGTTTACAGCAAAAGTATCTTCTTTCCTTCCCCTCCCCACTCTTCAGAGCACACCACTGCCGCTGCAGGACAATCTCAATATCCTAGGTATGGATGTTCGCTGCAACCTGAATAACAAAAACTACATCGAAAGTATCATCAAAACAGCCTCACGAAAACTCGGAGTCCTGAACAGAGTGAGACGATTTTTCACGCCGGAGCAGCGGTGTCTTCTATACAAGACACAAATTCGCTCCTGTGTGGAGTACTGCTCGCATCTCTGGGATGGTTCAGCAAAGTACTTACTAGATGCTCTCGACAGGTTGCAGCGACGTGCGGTCCGCATCATTGGGAATCCCGAGATCACGAACACCCTAGAACCTTTACAGCTGCGTAGAGATGTTGCGTCCATGGCTGTATTTTACCGTCTGTACCATGGGGAGTGTTCTGATGAGCTCTTCCAATTAGTCCCACCCTCCCCTTTCCTACACAGGACAACGCGTGCAGGTCTTAGATGTCATCCGCACACGGTGCAAAACATCCGATCAAGAACCAAGCGGTTCGGAGACTCTTTCCTCTGTCGCACCATTAAGGCCTGGAATTCATTACCAGCTCACGTGTTTCCTTCTTCCTACAGTCCCGGGTCCTTTAAGCGGGGCGTGAAAAAGCATATGATAAGGCCGTCAAGCTGAGTGTCACCATTATCACACGGTATGTGTAAGTAATGGTGACCCTCTTTTCTGGGATTTTGCCTTCAGCTTACCATCAGGCAAGGCGAAGTCCAATTGACGTGTCCTATATAAAAAATAAAATAAAAAAAAAGGCTACTTTAGTTACTTTCATAGCATGATGTCCTATGGAATACTACTTTGGGGTAATGCAGCAGATTTAGAAACTATATTTATATTACAAAAAAAGGGCAATTCGAGCCATTTATTGTTTAGGCAAGATAAATATTCTCTTAGGGAACGGTTCAAAGATATTAATATTTCAACTGTAGCTTCCCAATATATATTTGAGAACATACTGTATGTCAGAAAAAATATATCCAATTTTACAAAAGTATGTGACATTACAGACAGAAATCTGCGCAATAAAAATAAACTGCTCCTCACACGCTATCGGCTTGGTAAAGTTAGTTATTCTTTTAGGGGAGAAGGTATACGCTTTTGTAATAAATTGCATGAATCGGTCCTGAATTTTGTGAACTGGCTTGAGCATGGCGCAGGCCCCTCCTAAAATGCTATAACTATGGCACAATATTGTAATAGGCCAGCGTAGCTTTCTACAATTATTGTAATTTTTAACTTATTGTAGGTTAATTATTTTATGAGTTTTTTTTAATTATAATATACTTTTAATTACCTTGACACGAGACAAAAAATTACATTTGTCCATATTTAGTCTTAAGAAATCACATTACTAAGTAGCTATGTATCTTCATTTATAAGCTGATGTCTCGAAAATGCCGCAGTGGAGTTTTTTGCGCCGTTTCTTCTCTACTAGCGCCTAGGATGCGGTGGTAAACTTAGTTTTAAATAGAATTTGACGTCAAAAAGATGTAATTACGTTGCACTATTTTGAGAAATAAAGAATTTGAATTGAATGACGCACAATGAGAGTGGCTTGTCCAGTAGTGAACTACGATAGGCTAATTAATTGAATTACCGGGTTTGGTATCCGTTGTTCGGGGAAAGTGTATTGGCTTCAGAAAAACCTACTAAGGCTTTCGGAGCTCACGCCAACCTCACCTGCAAACAGGTACACCTGATGCATGACGAGACTCTGGCACAGAGTCCCTTCTTCTTCCGCTCAAGTTTAGAAGACAGGTGTTATCACTCGGTGCCTCCTTCTGCGGAGGCGGGGCGAGAGTGGCAGCAGGAGCGACGAAGGATCGCAAGTCAAGCTGCCCGCGTACGAAGGCAACTCGGGCGTCGGAGGTCGATGAACGACCTCCGCCCCCCATGAGTGCAGGCCTCGGGGTGACGGGTGGAGCTGCCTGTCACCCTGGTAGAAGCAGGCCGCGGCAGCGGCACGCCTGGCGTGCCTCCTCATTTCTGGGGACGAGTTGGGGACTCTGTGGTCCCCACACCCAAGGAGAGGGCCAGATTGAACGAGATGGCCCTGAGTCGGCCGGGGTGCGAGGGATATGCCTGTCAACCTCACCTTCGGCAACCAAAAACGACCCACAGGCGGCGTGCGTTTTGGTCGGTTCGAGTCCGATATAACTTCTTCCACCGGCTCCGGTGGGGGATAACCGTGGGGATTTTGCGCACGTAAAAAAAATGGTGTTATCACTCACTTATTCCGTGCTTTTCAATGCACACAGGTTTTGGACAAATAAAAATGATTTTATTCTTAAATTTAGAAAATAAAAATCCCAATCAAGAAAAACTATATGTATAACTGTGGGCTCCAAACTCCAAAGTACATGTTTTAGATGCAACCGTAAACAATTTTTGATGATGACCAGTTGATTAAAGCACCTTTTTTTCAAGAGGAAATCCTCCTTTTTTTTTTTTACGTGCGCAAAATCCCCACGGGTACCTCACCACCGGAGCAACACAACCACCGGACAACCCCCAATATCCCGTTGGTTACTGGGGGTTGTTGGTCTCGAACCAATTTAAATCGCATACTATCTCGGTTTCCCTCAAATTTCTGGATGTAAGGTTGATACTTGATGAGGAGGTAGGACACGGCGGTATTTCCGCCCAACTGAGCAGTCCGACTGGGGAAGTACCTCCGCCCTACAGAATACCGCGGTTATAATAACTTCGTGTTGTGTTCCCGGCGGTCAGTAGGGTAGCCAGAGCTCACTGGAAAGTTTTTGTGCTGTCATTGGGATGACCAAAGGCTTGTCCTGCTTTGTCCTCTACACTGACGGCACAAAATCTCTGTTCTTACAGGGTCGGCAGCACGGTTGTGACTCCACTGGTGTTACACACGTTCATAGGTCATGGTAACCACTTTCCATCAGGTGGGCCATGTGCTTGTCTGCCACCTAAGTTGTATAAAAAAAAAAGTATCTATTTTATGAAGATCATGACATTACATGTATGGCTAATAATTTTGACGTTCTTTCGTTTAGTCAATTATTACTAAGTATCCTTGATGAAATAAACCTTCCATATAATAATTACTCAGGAAGTGTCCTAAAAAGAAATGTCCATCTTGAAAACTTGGATACTTAATCAAGGTTACACTCCAACCTTTTCTTAGAGTGAGGTAATTAGAACCCTAAGCGAAAGATATCAAGTGAGGTTTCAGGTTGAAGCCAAAAGGGCGGGAGATTAACTGTGTAAATGTTACAGCTTAGATGAATTGATGAACTGGAATAATGTTATAATGAATGCATTTAACTAACTTGGGAAGCTGAACGACATCCTTGTTAGTAAATCTTAACTAACATTTTCTTTCATAACTTTTCGGCAACATGTAATCCAGTGATAAAAACATGCATCCTCGCTTTTCTGCGCAGTCGGATAGATATCAGACAGTTTGCTTACAGAATAGGGACTCTGTGAGTGTAGTATGTAACGGTACATGGTGAAAAAGAAAATATGGAAAATATTGAGAATGTGCGGGTAGATGAAGAACCTTCTACATCGCGAGCGAAGACGGTGGACGTGCACCGCTGAGCCAGTCAGCCTGTGACCACGGTCGGTGTAACCTGGTCGAAACGCCAGGCAAACCAAAGATAATGCTATGTACTTAAACCATGATTGCATTGATTTCCGATAACATTATTGTATTATATTTTCTTTTTAAACACTAATGCTACATTTTACTTTAACAGAAATCACATTAAATGAATTAAACATCATTTTGCTATAAAATTTCATTTGTTTTCTTGACTAGCAGCAGGACTCTATTCGTCAGTTTCCAATGTTAAGACCACTATTTTATAAGCCTTAAAGTACAGCCAGTGTGTGTTGGTAGTACGGTACAGCTATTAAGAAACGGAATGTAATCTTCACATTATTGTTCCAGTAGTGCTTGAATAAGTAAGAAACTTGATCATTTGAAGGTAGTGCAGGTAGCTCATAAGGTTTTTTTTTCAACATAATAAATGGCGAATATTATTGCGACCATTGCTTGCACTTTGAAGCCTATGGCCCGCTTCCTACTGCTCCTATGTAAATTGGTTTTATCTCAGCGATTGCCGTCTTACTAAGAGGAAAATATGCAGAGTAGTATCGTCCTTTTATCAGTCCAGAACTAGTGCGAAAATGTTGATGTGGATGATCCACTTCCAACAAAACACTACCAACTCCTTCAAGAATTTGCAGACATAAAAATGCAAGAATCACTAATTCATCTATAATCAAATCCTAACAAGAAATCAGAAACGTCAATACAAAATGTCAAGTAACGAAACCTTGGCTCGTCTGCCAAGAATCAAATTACTGCCTACACTGAATGACCTTAGGGGGTGTAAATTAGCCCCTCCTTTCACCCCCTCGCATTAGGGGGTCGAATTAATCATTCGTACAGGAAGCTAGTGACTTGCAATTCGGTGATTAAAGCCGGATATAGTTGCGCGGGCGTTGTGCAAAGTCAGTTTACTGCTTGACATTGATCGAAAGCCTGTCTGCAAGTATCGAAACGGTTTATAACGGAGTTAAATGTTTATGAATATAGGCTTGTTTATTATTTATCAAGGAAAACAAAGGCGTGTTTTTTTCTTATATATTCGTTCAGTGCAAATATTTTGTTAAACGTCTTTTGTGTTTACTTTTATTATATCCTTTTTATTTCATTTCAGATTCATTTCTAACTTCTTGTTCTCTGTCAAATGAAACAGTCTTACGACAGCTTTCTATATGTAATCTCAGTTCGTATTTCGTAATCCAAAATTTATAATTTAAACCGTTTTTTTTTATTTTACTATTTCAATAATCGGAGGACGGATCGACACCTTTAGATCAGCAAAGTAACAGTTTTTTTTGTTAAGGTGTTGTTGGCGAGATAGACGTATTGAAATACCGATTATGTGTCGATCGATTGTTTGTCAAAAATCGGGATTGAATATAATACTATATTAACAATCGAATATTGAAAGCGGCCGTTAATCAACAGAGGCAATACCGGTCTACACAAGAATGTTCCGCAACCATGATTTTCTTCGACACCCAAGGGGTCTTTTCGTTTCTAATTTGCCCATGATGTTTTGCTATAACAGCCTGTATCCATCGTGTCAAAGGTCATGACTGATACTTTATTTGAATCATTTTACGATTCGCTGATTTCCATTTTTTATTTTTCAAAACAGATCGGCATCTTTAATCACGTAGCTCACAAAATACCTAATATTTTAAGATACATTTCTATAATCTACTAGCTTTTGCCATCGACTCCACCCGCGTGGATGTCGGTTCCCGTCAATTATTCGAATTATTCTCACCTTTTAAACCTTCACAAACATTTCAAGACCAAGACAAGAAAAAATAAAAAATAAAAGTTTTAGCGAGACTAACAAACAGCAATTGATTTTTATGTATATAGATAATAAATAAAGAACAGACGGCAAATCATTTTCTGACCGCTAGTTAATTATAATTACTTCAATTATAATACGTTATCATTATTTCAGCTACTTTCTTCATTATATAGCCAAACAATCAGGTTGTGTCCTGTTTTTTTATTATCGTAGACTGTACATAATATAGTGAACTGTAAAAGTGAAACTTTATTGTGACAAATAGTTTTAAAGATTATTGATTTAAAAATGCAATTTCGCGAACCGCCCAAAAATTCAAAATCCGTAGCACGTGGTGACGTCACAGCGCGCTGGCGCGTAGTGAAAATGTATGGAGTGCAAGAGAATATCACATTTATCTAGTCTACGTTGCGTTTACACGTAAACAGTGCTTAATAACATTGATTTGAAATTTAATAAGGAATCTAAAAAGTTATAAATTTTGCTCTTTTATTTCAATTGTTTATATTGTGACCTATTTTGGGAATTAAAGATAATGAAAAGTCATAGTTTCAGTTTAGTTAGGTAATTAGTTAGTTAGTTAGTTAACTATGCATATTTTTAGATAAAATACTGAGACATTAAGTAGTATTGGTAAGAATTCGATGACTCAGGACACTGCCCTATTCAAAAGTCACTTCAAAATCAAGTGCAATAGCTCGTAATGTAATAAACCAACTACTATAACTTCTATAAGCTTAATTATCTTAACTCGAGCCCAGACTAGACAGACTAGAGACTTTGAAGTTTGAAGAGAGGGCACAGCGGGCATACGACGCTAGCGCACTCGGAGTTTCAGAGGTATATTCGACAGTGCACTCTCAAACTTATAATATAATTAGGAGGTTTACACTGCATAATTGAACGAGTTAATACTCTCCCAAGTTGCTCTGAATTATTGAAATTGATGGCAGTAATTATGTACGTACTGTGTGCATCAGATTTATGTTGACTAGCAAAGTACTCAAAATAATCTTAATACCAAAATTCTAATTTTATATTAGCTATCACAAAGCTCAAATAGTTGTAAGCATACAGAGTGGTCAAAATCATCTAAGCAATCAATTCTCCATAATAATGTAAGAGTGTTCAAATTGATATGTAACAGCAGGTCGCTCAATGGCATCTAAGCGTTTCCTCTTGAGATTGGCAGGGCAAAAAGTATACCTTTAAAGTGGGAAACGCAAATTTAAAAGAAGAGCAATGCTTAGTGGACCCTGGGCTCCAAAGTAAAAACCTGAAATGCAACTAGGATCCATGCTAAGAGCATTAAATTAATTTGCATCTTAAATATCTATTCAGAATTTTGCTTAAGCAGAGATTTACAATTCGATCATGTGCTTGGCTGAAGGCCAATTTTCGCAGTTTGGACCAATTTTATAGGTCAGTTACAAGCTTAGATGAAGCCTGTTAACTGGTCGCAGCTTTGATTTAAATCATGAGTACGTATTATTTTACAATGTTAATGTAAAAGATGCCGCAATATAGGATCGTTATCTAAAATTAACTGATTACCGAAATGGATATAAAAAATCTTCTATCGTAGCTGTCTATGAATCTTGGTTACGACTGTTGAATTCTTCTTTCGTAGCTGGTTATCAAAGATTAGTTACGAACATGTAAGAAAGGAAATTATCAATTCTATTGCTATTGCAGGCGTTGATAATCGGCCGTGTATTTTTGTGGTCCGTCAGTGATATAAACAAAAGCAGAAACAAACACAATCTACCGCTTCATTTAACGCTTAACATTCATAAGTTGAATGAACAGTTGTTCCAAGGTATGTAGGTACCTATTTAAATATACTACATGCTTCCAAATCTGTATACGCATTTAAAAGTTATGTTGAAAAACCCTGAAAACATAACACTTATTTTACGGACAATCGTGTAAAAATACGGTCGTTTCATGGCATGGCATGCTTTGCATAAAGTAATTGTCCCACCGCAGTACTATCTAGTAAGCAATAACGTTTGTTGACTGAGTAACCTTCAATGCAACCTTAAAGGCAGTCAGACTAAAAGTATAAATAACTGTAAGATAAATGTAACGAAAATTAAAACTTTAAGAAGGTAACTTATCAATATCTTACAAAAGCTTAAATGTATGTATGTAATGTAAAAATGTAAGAGTATTACAAGTATAATAAGTAATTTGTATTTCATACATCAAATATTTGACCAAGAATTTTATTTAGATTTCAATCACAAATTACATAAATTCGAACAATACTTGTTCAAATATTGGGTCAAATATTTGAAAAGAAATACTTTCTAAAAAAATGTAAAGTGTAAGCAATATAGATGTTGCGTGAAGCGGAATATGAAGAAAATTAAGTTATTCAAAATGCGGCCGAAAAGTTTCAGAGGAACAAGTTGCTTTCAATTTTATGGTTGATAATCAACAAAGAAGCAAGATAAGGACATTTTTGATAAGAAATATGAAACGATTGCTTTTTGCTTAAGGTCCATATCACTTTCAAAAGATTCTGTTATGCCTTACAGTGATAGCGTGACGTTATAATATCTACTTTTGGTCTTCTGAGATTAAGGTTAATTTTTGTATGTTCCATCAAATTCATCGGTTGCTTCGTTTTTTTAGATAGCAAACGATTTACATACTAACATGTATTTTCCAAATCATACTTTGAGATAGGAATTGGAATATTGAGGCCCATATTCTGGAACGACACTCAGTTACAAATCTCGAATTATCTGAAGACAGATTATATTGTATGGTATCTGTGGACCGTGTGACAAATTTTACAGATTGTATATTCAATCGGTCCTCAGATAAATTGACCCAATGTCATTTAATCAGTGAGATTGGCATGAAAAAATATTGAAAATTCCATATCGGCCGCAGTTTGAACAGTGCTTAAAATAGGAAAAAAAGAAGTGCTGTATTAGGCAATCACTCACCAAGGTCTGAGCAGCCGTCTGGTGCTGTAAAAACAGGCTTCAGTCAGTTAAGCCGGTCATAGAAGAATCATTTTACAGAGTTAGTTAAGCATAGTAATATAGACAGTTATTGAGATAGAGCGGCGAGTGATTGGTTCAAACTGCGGGTTACCTAACATTGGAGTTTTATGTAGGCCGAGTGAACAAGTACACCTAGACAAGTGGCAATTCGTTGGCCATATTATAAAGAAGAATAGAATAATGAATGTAGAGAATGACAGGTATTTTGACGTATATGACAGTTGTCAACGTAGAGTCCACGGCAGTAAATAAGTCCTGCGGCAAAGTTCAAACTAAAAATGACATCGCTGCCATACTCGGGCATACTGTTTCATGGAAGGTTTAGAGTTGCCAGCACATTTTCTTTTTGATGTACTACTGGAAATTATAGTTGTCGTCATATATATTTATTCCCAATCTCATCACAACATGTATACTATAAGATGCACAGTACGAGTTTATTTGGAGGATAACATAAGGTGCTACGGCTGAAGAGCTCAAATGTAATCATATTAAAAATTGTATTACTGAGAGGTTTCACAACACGATCCAAGACTGTCTCTTGATACACTTTGGCTGTAGTTTTCAAAGTTCAGCAGTTCATCTTAGTACTATTATATTCATACCAGAACAATAAAAATCTTACGTCTCGTTACGACTGTGACGCCACGTTCAAGGGACTCATTTCGTGGCGCGTACTCTATGTATGGCATTCAAATGTTTTCTCCAAAAGTATTGCCACTTGTCTAAAAGGGCAGTATGGCCAGTGCTCAGATGAAGTTTGAGTGTTATCGACCACGTGGTCACATGTCTTCTGAAGGTTGTGTGTCTAAACTTATTAACTATATTGACTAGCACCATAAATTAAGATAAGCCTAGATACCGCATTGAATTAAATGGTATGACAACCGAGCGTGATATTTTTATTGCCGCGATTTCGTCTGCATCGATGAGCGCCATCAGCCTTTTGCCCGTCAAAGTTGTGCCAAACTGATTTCACTGATATTCAAGTCGTGTAAAAAATTGGCCGAGTCTAACAGACAGACAAAGTTATTTTTGTTATACCGTATATTCATTCATATGTACTGTATCTACTCATTAAGTCTCCTCAACAAGAACATACGTGCAGGGCATTTTTGATTGCCAGGTTAACAGCCGCCTTCGTAATACTGGAATGCGAGGCAGTAGCCCCTCAACCATGTCACAACCTTGTCATAATACAATTAATAAACTACTACTCAACTTGATCGTAGTTACTTTTTAAAAGTGTAGCAATTTGTCGGAGTGAACTAGAGTGGATATGTCGAAATTGAACCGACTAAAACAGCACGTCGTCTTGGGTATTTTTTTGCCTGTGGTGAGATTGCCACTGGCAGGGCAGGGCCCATAGCCATCGAGATGGCCCTCTCGGGTGTGGGACCACGGTGTCCCGATCTTACCCTGAATAGGGGGATGCGCGCATCCTTCAGCCTCTTTCTCGAGTATTCCTTGCTCGCAGAAGAAAGCGGCAATAGCCCATGCGTTCGCACCATTGCAAGGCGTCGCGCTGAGCGAGAGAATTTCCACTCATAGGGCCGCCAGGAGGACTCACCTCTGTGTTTCTCACGCCGGGCAATGATGTGGTTAATATAATTGGTGAAATTCGCTCTTAAATGTAATAGTAAAACGTCCTACCTCCTCACAAACAGACATGTGCAGATTTGTAAACAGTGCGAAAATACTATCACGTTCTTTTGTGACCAATATTTGCAAAACGTAACAATAATTTGAACATCAAACAACGCCAGTCAGACGTCAAACTAACCAACGTAACCGCGAAATGTTTCAGTTCATACTAACTTGTGTTATGTTTTATTCATACTTGAACTTTAAAAGCATTGATATGTATGGTTAACAAGTTTACTAATACAATGGAGAAGTTTCTAGTTTGTGGATTGCATTTAAATTTATTAAGTACTGGATATTGTCCGCGGCTTTGCTCACGTGAAAGAACTAAACCCACAGGGTTCTATTATTGGGATAAAAATTAGCGCTAGTACAGAGTGTAGTATATTTTATCTTTATACCTAATTTCATCTAGATCCAGTTAGTTGTTTTTGCGTAACAAACAATCCTCCCTTTAAACTTTCTAATTTATTATTAACCGAGCAAGTGAAGCGAACGAGAGTCACCGTTTCGACAAGGTTGCCGATTTTGCTTTTGTCCGTATGTCTATTTGTTTGTCAGTTACGGTCTATAGAGCACATTTTTTAACTGATTTTCACCAAATTTGACAAATATGCCCATTGATTTAAAAATGGGGGAATGGGGGTGTTTAAAAGTATGGATCGTCATCATTTTTGGTGAAGCATCCCTGTTTAAAATAAGAAGATACGTATAGTTTGATAAAGGGTACCAGAAAAATATGGTAAAGGGTGCTACTGAGGTCTACTATTCACAGAACTACTAGTTTTAGCAGAAAAATATTTGCTATGCCTAAACATTAAATCATATATACCTGCATTTAGCTTTAGATTTGAAAACAAGCTAGTGGTCAGACAGTTGCTGTAACTCAGAAATACTAATAATACCAGCTTACGTACCACTGACTCGTGTCTCATGAAACGCTAGGACCACAGAAATCATATAAATATCAACTAAGTACAACTAACTACAAAGGAGCCTAAAACGATGCAACAACAGCTACTAGCGCATCGCAGTCCACTGCTGGACTAGGCCTCCCCCAATGCAGAGGCATATCCCACTGGAGGGCCTAGTCTAGCAGTAATGGACAGACGAGCTGGTACTGAGTTTTATTTCAAGTTTTATATCTCTTGCAGTGATATCGTCTGCGTATTTTTCAGTTGGTCGCCTCTTACGACACCTTTCGGTTGAGATGGAGTGGTGATACTTGTATTCTTTCTACGTCATCACACTGATAAAATGCTGTATTTTCCTTAAACTAAAACATGGCAAATATATCATCGGATTTGTCGGTCTGATAGACCGATGCGCGTTTATACGAAGGTTAACAGTGCCAAGACCAATATTTACTTATATAACATCGGAAGGCACGATGTGTTGATACTGTTTATGGTTTCGATCTAACCTGTCAGCTGCAGCGTCGATCGCAAGCGGGTTATCGGCAGTGGTTTTAAACGATTTATTGCGAAAATGGAACTTGAACGTTAGTGTCAGTACACAACTTGTATTGTGTGTTGTTATTTTACTGCCAGCTATCAAGATTTTGTTATTTATCTGTGTTTTATTGTGCATAACATTGTTATTTTATTGTTTGAATTGTAGCTATCGTTTTGACACTGACTGGGTTGAAGTTTCTCATCTTGATATTGTGCGATCTTAGAATATCGTCGTAAAAAAGATTTACTAGTTTGGTCCAAGTTGGCATATACATACATTCCATAACATACACACATTGACAGTTTAAATAACAATATACCTAGGTATTTAAACTATTATGGTCACTCACATTAGTACCTATTAATAATAATAATAAATATTTTTATTTCGGACTTCGGGGTCCATAAAGGTGTTAGTAACAATTTCCTTACGATCTAATGTTAGTAAGACATGAATTAAAATGAAAAACAAAAATAAAAATACAAATACGCGGAAGGAGGAGACAGATTCACACCTTTATGGCGTGAATCCGTATCCACCTCCCGAGCAGAGGCGAGTCCCATCTCGTCGCAAACACTTTCAGGAGAGCGTTAGGGCAGCCGCGCAGGCGCTCGAGAGCTGACGTGCAGCGCTTGCGCATAATACACGCGAAGCTATGCTAAGCTATTAAAGTAACAATATGTACACTACAATATAAACAGTACTCTTTTTTTTGGATGATAGCATAAGGCACTACGGCGGCGCGCCGGCCTGGGGGTGACAGGAGGAGCCGCCCTAGCAGAAGCAGGCCGCAGGCGGCGTGCGTTTTAGTCGGTTCGAGTCCGACATAACCTCTCCCACCGGCTCCGGTGGGGAGGTATCCGTGGGGATTTGCGCACGTAAAAAAAAAAAATAAGGCACTACGGCGGCGGAGAAGCTCAAACCCACTAGTCATATTAAAATGTGTATTGCTGGGACGTTTCACAACACGCTCCAGAATTATCTCTTGATACACTTTGGATGAAGTTTTCACTCCTTGAACTTCATAAGTACAGCAGTTCAACTAAGAATTACATTCGTATCTGTATAATGATTAAGCTGATATAATAAAAAGGCAACATTATATGTTGCGACTGCCACGCCGCCGCCAAAGGACTCATTTCGTGGCGCGTACTTTAAACGAGTTGACATGACTTTTGCTTAACACCGTGCCTTTTTAAAACAACGCATAATTGGAGGGTATTACATTCATTCACTCATTCATAAGTCTAAGATACGGTAGATTGCATGGAAAAACGTCTATTGATTTAATCGAGAATAAGATCTTGGAAGAGATTAATTCTGGAATAGAAACTCTCGTATAAATTTAAATTTTGTCATGTCCACCCTTGGAACATTAAAAGCGAAATAGATCACTCTCCTCAGTTAACTGTGTAACAAGTCTAAAACAGTGACACAGACAATCACTGATTTAACACACATATCCGTGAGCAGCAACCCTATCGATGACTATCCTAGACCGAAGTAGGTCCACAGAATTCGAACGTTTGTTTGGTCGATATCGACCGTTCGACAGATAAATTGCACTGTTTGGCATGCAGCCAGTGCCTAGTACTTACATATACCTAGAATTTGCATTCGTTACTCGTGAGAAGGGAGGAGGTTGAGTATATTAGGCTTCATCAAGATCTTTGGGATCCAAGCGTACCTAACCTGATAGACACTACACATCTGCCAATTAACGATTGAGGGTCTGACCTAGAATGTCCTTTAGAGGTAAAGAAGTCAGATGAGCTGCCAGAAACCAAATTAATTATAGAAAGAAAGAGAGCGATCTTTGGACTCCAAATTGGTATTTTTTGCATTCTCAAGACAAAAGGAGGACCCTCGGGGTCGGCTAGAAATTCACACCTGTCTGGCTAATAGTATTTGTTTTTCAAGAATAGTACCTAGTATTTAATGAAATTTCAAAGCATTGAGTATGATAACTATTCAAATCAATTAAGAAAATATTGAATCGGTTCAGGCGGGATTCGAAACCACGATCTTTCCCTTACAGAGGGAATACTCTGACCACTAAGCCACCGAACCTCGCCTGAAATCATCCAAATCTTCCTATATATCTCCAATTTACGGCGACGGTGAGAGCCATCTACCGATACTCGTACGAACTATTGAATGAAATTTCAGGCGGGATTCCTATCTTTATCGATTTGAATAGTACCTAGTAACCGAAACTACAAACATTTATTTTAACCTGAAGTAGGAATGTTGATAAATTTTATATTAATCAGTGCGAGAACAATCATAATGCGATTCAGGATAAGAAAGTAGTTCGGCATGTTTTTACTAGATGGCACTGAATTTTTTTTTATACCACTTGGTTGGCAGAAAAGCACACGGCGTTACAAGTAGTTACCGTGTTCTATGGGCGTGTGCAACACTAAGGGAGTCACACTCGCGCTGCCAACCCTGTAAGCACAAGAGTTTCTCTGTCGTCTGTGTAAAAGACAAAGCAAGACAAGCTTTCGGTCTTCCCACTGACAGCACAAAAACTCTCCAGTGAGCTCTGGTTACCCTACTCACCGCCGGGAACACAAACCGAGGTTATTATGGCCGCGGTATTCTGTAGGGCGGAGGTACTTCCCCAGTCGGACTGCTCAATTGGACGGAAATACAATCGTGTCCTACCTTCTCCTGAAATTATCATATTGTCAGCATCAGATTGATCTTGATCTTGCAAAGTACTTAAAATGATCTTAATACCTACTAATATTGTTAATACCAAACTGTTTTATTAATGATTTTTTTTATATACAACTTTGGTGGCAGACAAGCACACGGTATATTACTTATCGTCCGAACTAAAACTATTTACTAAATACCGGAACAATCTGTTAACAGGAAAGAAGGAATACCAAGGTATTAAGATTATTTTGAGTGATTTGCTAGTCAAGATCGATCTGATGCTGGGCGTACACAACATGAGTTACAGACTTAATAGCATCCCTCCAGCAGGAAAATAACGAATCGATTGTTTGTCAATTGTTTTTATAGAGCGGAGATATTTCCCCAGTGGTTTGGTTACGCATTCGGGAACCCTGTTATTACTTTGGGCCAAAATATAGGCAGCGTGATGTATTCGATAATATACAAGTTTTGTATGAGAATTTGTGTAAAAATATATGTCCCTAAGGTAAGGTTTGGTAAGGCAATAATTACATTACACCATCATTGAAATTCAAGCGCTAATAGCAAACCGGTTGCATTCAAAATTTTCACTTTGCAGAATTTGGAGTCTGTTCCCCCAATTTTGTGCGATTGATTTGGTTTTAGCAACTAGCAGGGGAGGATGATTATCGAAGTCTGCCTTTTCTAGTCTAACTGCGATGCAGCTGAACTTCGATTTCTATAAAGCGAACGATACACCTTCACAATCCATCAGCAGAATCTACAAAATACCGCGGCTATAATAACTTCGCGTTGTGTTCCTAGCTGTGAGTAGGGTAGCCAGAGCTCACTGGAGAATTTGTGCTGTCAGTGGGAAGACTAAAGGCTTGTCCTGCTTTGTCTTCTACACTGACGGCACAGAAACTCTGCACTTACTGGGTTGGCAGCGTTACTGTAACTCCTCTGGTGTTACAAACGTCCATAAGCCACGGTAACCACTTTCTATCAGGTGGGCCGTGTGCTTGTATATAGATGTTCTTTATTTCTCTTCAAGCTACGTTCAGTTGATTAGTATTTCTTTTTAAAGTCTTAGTTAGTTTCAGTTATTTATAAGCCGCATCGCGTCGCCTCAATGGAAGAACAATGAAACAATTCTAATTGTAAAGAAAGCCTTAATTTCTTCATTTTTGTTTTTGATTCATTCAAGCAACTTAAATATATCGCGTAGAAAAAGTTGTTGGTGATTTTCTTTTAATTTGTTTGGTTTCTGATATAAAAATTGAAGTGGTTTCTTTGTGTCGCTTGTTGTTCTGAGCCTTTTGTTTGATTTTCTTTTGTAACTTCTAAATAGGTCAACGTCATTGATTCCCTAGGCTTATAAGTTTGCTTTTGCGTTCGTTCGATTCCTGGTTTCGATAAAGTGTCATTGGATAGCTGTCTGATGCTCTATCTGACAGTAAATATACAGGCCATGGTAAAACGCCCACTTGACGGCAATAGACTCTATTACATTAGACTGAATATCATAGTTGGTCAAATGTGGTTGTCAATACGCTACCAACCCCTTCAGGAATTGACTGGCGTGAATAAATGGATGGTATTTATGGATGGATTTCATTGCTCTCTGTATATGGCGTATGTATTCTGTGGATGGCAATAGAGGATGATTATTCACTCTCAGTCCAGCAATAATCCCTAATAGTCCATAAAGCGCTTTGAAGCCCACTTTTCTATGCTTTCTACTCGTAATGAGTCTTATCTTGGCTCTTACGGGAGCGTATGAGAATGTCCACGTGGTTTCCAGCAGATGGCCGTGTGGTTTCCGGTAAAGTAGAATTAGGGCCACCCCATCTTTCCATGCGGTGTCGTAATAGGTGACTAAGAGATAGGGCTGTTAAACATCAGACTGAAATAAACAGCCCAGACTCAGCCTCAGATGCATGGCACGAGTAAACAATAGTGCCCGGAATACGGCAATAAGCTCATCCCTTATTACGTGGGACCGAATACAATTATTGGTGAAATGTGGGTTTTAATTCACCTTTGCCTAATCCTCCAGGGATAAAGGCGTGATTATATGTATGTCATGGGAACGGTAGTCGTTTGCTCCTCCAACCATGAAAGGAATAGTCTTGCTTCGGTTGGCAAATTGGGTTATTAATATATGTGCAGCTGGGGCGAGTCAGCTAGTACATTTCCAGCTATCTTGCCAAACGCAAATGTGTTACTCTACTTTCCTTCTTAAGCAGACCGTGAAAAAGCATTTATCAAGGCCGTGTAATTAGTAACCACCATTTTGGGTTTCTCAGTATCTGTAATGCTGGTCCTTATCATTTGGACCTTACCCTAGCTTCTTATCAGCTAGCAAGGTATAGTCTTAATAAGCTGCATATAAAAATACTTCAACACAATGCGATTACTCCGGTCAAGAAGCGGTATTATTCTCTCTGGAAGGAATTATTACGGCCTGGAGTTGACGCATACTTTGTCTCTGGTAATTTATGACACTGAAGCGATTTATCTATGGCGATAACGACTGTTATCTGTGTTAATAGGAGGGTCTCAGAGTTGAGTGATTATATCGTGTTATGAAAACTTTCACTAACTAAAAATAGGTTTTATTAAAGACCTGTTTTTTTCAACCTCTGACGCCAAAACAACGGGGTGTTATAAGTTTGACGTGTCTGTGTATGACTATGTGTGTTTGTGTGTCTGTCAGTCGCATTGAAGCTCCGAAACAAATGAACCGATTTGGATTTAGTTTGTAAGAAATCGGTCCAAGATGGCCGCCGCCACAAAATTATGGAGTACATATTTTCCACAACTCCCACATTAGCGTATACGCAAATCAAAGAACTTAATAAGTGGATCAATTAAAAAAGTATAAAATCAAAATTTATAAAACCCCTGTCACAAAAACAATTTCCAAAAAGTTGAAAACAAATTGTGTTGATTTTCAACTTTTTGGACATTATCCTTTTTTGATAGTAAAGCTAGGAAACTGAATAATTTATTAAAGTCCAATATCTTATTCAACTAGATTACAACAATACATTATTATAGTCCATGGTAAAGTGCCCATTTAACGGTAATTAGATCGCCCTCTATTACGTGGGACCGAAAATCTTAATTGGTGAAATGTGGGTATTAAAATACCCATACCGGCTAGGTATGGGTATTTTAATAGGTAGGAGATGTACCGGCGTGAATGTATGTAGGTTTGTATGTATGTATGAATGTATGTAGGCAATTAGAGGTCCTTACGTATAGAAATATTTAAAGAGTTGCGTGCCTATTAATGCTGTTTACAACATATTAAATTACAGGAATAATTTCACGTACTAAAGAATAATTATATGCGTATGACGACCTCTGTGGCGTAGCGGGAGAACGTTTGACTGTACGCAGGAAGCGCGCGTTCGATTCCCGCTCTGTGCTATTATTGGTATGCACGAATATTTGTGTGTTTCTATGTTTAATGTATATGAATTTACAAAAATGACTTATAACACTTAGGTGGCTGACAAATACACAGCCCACCTGATGAAAAGAGGTTACCGTAACCTATTGACGTGTGCAACACCAGCTGAATCACACTCGCGCTGCCGACCCTGTAATCACAGAGAGTTTCTGTGCCGTCAGTGTAGAAGACAAAGCAAGACAAGCTTTTAACTTACCACTGATAGCACAAAATCTCTCCAGTGTACTCTGGCTACTCTGATCACCGCCGGAAACACAACACGAGGTTATTATGACTAGAAATACCGCCGTGTCCTACCTCCATCAAATATACTATTAACATTATACTAATATAATAATAATAATAATAATATATCTCTTTATTGCATGTACACAAATACAGAAAAAATACAATAGGAAGGTACATCTTTGTGGCATTACAAGTGGCGACCTTATTGCACAAGGCAATCTCTACCAGGCAACCATGGTAATATATCAATATACTACTTTAAATAAAGTCTACTATTGATTACAGCAATAAATTTATTGTCATATCAAGAGCTTAGTTTACACAGGTTCTCTTTATTAAAAAACATATAAAACTCGGTTTAATTAGGACGCCTTACTGTCACTAAATTGCTTCCGTTCCCCCTGCGACCTGAAGCGACACCCTACCCTCTTACCTAACAAAGAACCATATGTGACCCAAAAGTAATTTTGCTAAAGAACTACACTTATGGAGTAGCTGAATGGAGAGCCTGTTGTTTTGCCGAAAAGATGTTGCCAAAATGTCAGTACCCAAACAAAGTTTAGCCACCTTTTATTACCAATGTTTGGAATAATTTCAGTACGTTTTTCATTTCGTAAAATTTTAATTTGGTTAAGTAGGAGAACCAGGGGTAATATTATTATGACATTTGATCTTTAATCGCACGATTTATTACAATAAACAATCTTAAGACAATAAAAGTTTTGTCAAACGATTTCCTATGACCAAAAAGAAGGAATTTTCGGGTATTATATTATTAAAAAAATACAATTTTATTTTAATGTAATCATTTATTTTTAAGGCTCTAATTTGATTACCAATTTCAATATTGTAACTCGGAAAGAAGAAAGAAGTCTTATGTTAAATAATTTTGTAACCATCCAACACTAAAATCAATGTACAAAGTGTAACTCCGAAACGGTTCCAAGTAAAATAAGCAGAAAATGACAACATGAAAAGTTCTATTGCTATTTTGGGAGAATTTTAATAAAAATAATAATATCATGACAACTCCAGTCGTGTCCCTACTACTCGTACTAGCTAAAGTTATTCCTGGAATAGCAGGGTAAATCCCCGTGCTTCTAAGTACATCATATACTGCATAACCATAAACTTGGGAGTACATAATGCCATCTGCGTTTTATAAGACGTACCTGCTACGTCACTCTTTATTTTTGGCTCACATGCTGCTTAAAAAAGAAAAGGGATTTCTTATATTATTTGCGTGCGTTATAAGGCACATAGGTAGCAAGTGCAGTCGGGTAAGTGTGGCCTTATTTTTCAGTAAATAAATATTTTAAAGACAAATTTATTGCACTGACAGATATTTGAATCCACAACATATATCTCGGAAAACGGGTTCACCGCAAACAGTCATATCTTTATTATTTAAAGCGTAACCTTTGTTTATCCAGAGAGCTAATTCTTGTAATAAAAATCTTTGAAAATTCAGTGTCGGCCTACACTCAACTTTCAAGAACGAACAGGTTGTTTAATAGGCAGAGTAATCTCACTTAGTGCCGGGTATTCTCATTCTCCAAATTCAATAGATAAATACTTAAAACAAATGTCTACTAAATAAAATAATGGCGGTCACACCAGCCCGAGCGGCTTACAGTAAGCCAGGCTATTGATTGCCAGTTATAACTATGGCAGCGTTCCAAAACTTGTGAAATATACGCCAACAAAATGATTTTTAATACGGCGGGTGTCTGATGCAGGCAGCTCGAGAATTATACGGTCCGTTCATCATTTGTAATATTAAGGTCATACTGAGTTTCCGAACTGTTGGTGAAATGGCTGAAGGGTGCTTTGACCGAATAGCAGTAACTATACAATATTCTGAATAACAATACCGTCTTAACTATAAAAAATTACACAGAGTAAATACAGCTGTTGTGTCAACATTTTCATACAATATACATTTTGTTATACATATATATATATATATATAGTTAATAGTTGTACACACCCTGTGTGATTTTTATTAGTAAGACTGACAGAGCTTAGATTGTCATCCTATGTTGCTAATATTTTAAACTGGCATCACTACATGGTTTCGCACTCCTGATGCCATTGCGTTATCGGAACTAAAATAGCTTATATACTTCTGAATAAAATCGTTTTCTAATGGTGATAAAATGATTAAAACCCGTTTATTAGTTTTTAAAGTTTCGACATAGTATAGTCCTTTATTGGCTTATATTATTTATATTACAATGATCCATTTTGTTATTGTAGAAAGATATAAACTAATATTTACAAGAATATAAAAGAGGATACTCAATACATTTATTGCGTTCCATAATGTCATAACAAAGGGTTACAAAAAGTTCCAGCATCGAAAAATTTCTCCCCATTGATGTCGACTGGTATTATGGCCAAAAGACTGTCGGCATTGCCCCGTTGGATGGCAATGCCAATTCGTTGTGAAAAAAAAGGCCAACGCTTTGGTCACGCGAAGCATCGACCAGTCGCTTTGCTATTTTTTTGTAAAACGACCGTGCACCACGAATCCAAGGTTTCGACCTCAAACGGCTCAAAAATATAATTATTGGTTATATTATCCTATTTTTTCCAATCCGCCGTACTTGGAAGATGGGAAGACGTAAAAGCGTCGACACACGTAGCGTCCCACACCAAGGGCCTACCCACCTTCCAAGGCACAAAAGACATATCTCATATACACTCTTGCCATCGTTGCTCACCAAACAAACTGGTTCAAGTATGGCTGGAACGCCGGTGATGACAAGAGCCCGGCGGACAGTGTCATTTAAATGTTAATATAAATTGGAAAGTTCGTAAAGGTATTTGGATTTTTGTTAATCAACTCACGCTCAGACACCTGAAGGGATCTGCCCCTCGGTTATGATAGTCATTGACATATGTCAATCCCATGAATTGATCAACCTATTCTATTCTACAAATGTATTGCCACCTGTCTAGAGCGTCTGACTGCAATTTGATAAGGACAGATTATAGACGATAGTAACATTCCATACTCGGAGGTGATGTGGAACCTTCCCGCTTTAGGCTATACAACGGTTTGTGCTCAGATGAATTATTTAACACGATGCCCACAGTAACATTCTATCGTCGCACTGCTCGCAATAGGCAGGGAATTCATCCCCACACATTGCAATCTGAGACGGTGCGCACTGTGCGGTATGAAAGAAACTTTCTCCCACGCACACTCAAACTGTGAAATGAACTCCCTGCTCAGGATTTCCCAACCGCCTACTATATGGGGTTATTCAAAAGCGATATTAGTAAGATTATTCAGGGTCGGCAGCAAGAGTGTGATGCCCCTGGTATTCCACACGTCCATAGGCCACGGTTACCACTTTCAGTGGTATAAAAAAAATAGACAAAGAGTCCCTGTCAATAACTACATTACATACATACTGTTATGTTATACCGAGATGTATGTTGTACCGAAATGCACTCTAGTTATGAAACTCAATTAGCGAGTGAACACACGTCGACTCAACGGAAGCGGGAACAATTAAACTAGGAAGCAACAGAAATTGCTGCAACAGGCCATGTGCTCCCTATAATAGAATACATATACTTACTCACACAAACGCTTGTAATTACGTAGAGACCTGGTTTCTACCCGACAACGGCGAAGCCAAAGAAAGGAAAAATCACGAACTAAACAGTATTGAACAAGGAAGTTTCAAGGATAGATGCGATCGTATACCACTTTTTCCTAAAACGTATTGTTTTGTTGAAGGAAGTGGCATACGACCACGGCTATTCTTGATATTTTTTTAAGACGTGATTTTTCCGTAGTCGAGTTTTAGTTTTTATCCGACTACGGAGAAGTCAAAGGAGAGTTATGATTTTGACAGGCTATATATGTATGTAGGTTCATCTGTTCCTCAGAGCTCCTGAGCTACTTATTAAAACTGGACAAATGACCTATCGTTAAAAGCGTCTTTGTTGTTCCCTGGTTATAGGCTAAATGACGTAAACTAAACCCCGACTACAGAAAAATCACGTTCAAAAAGTATCAAACAAGAAAATTTCAAGGAATTCATCTGTGTGGTGACGGAGAGAGAATACAAGTATCACCACCCCATCTCATCCGTAGGATGTCGTAAGAGGTGACTGATGGAAAAATAAGCAGACGATATCACTGCGAGAGAAGGAAAACTCGAAATAAAACCCTGTACCAACCCGTCTGGCCAGCGTGGGAACAGTAGGCCAAAGCCTCTCAACATTGGGAGAGGCCTATGTCCAGCAGTGGACTATGATGGGCTAATTGATTGATTGAGCCTTGGTCGTATGCCACTTCCTTCAACAAAACAATAAATTTTAGGAAAAAGTGGTATACGACCATAGCTATCCTTGATATTTTCTTGTTTAATACTTTTTAGAACGTGATTTTTCCGTAATCGGGATTTAGTTTTTAAACTTTTTTTTTATATATGACTCATACATCAAAAAAAATTCAATTATTTACACTTTTAAATATGATAGAGACGAAGTCATTACAGGTAGTTGAAGCTCTAGAAGAGGACCGGAGAAAATAGCGCTCATCGAGAGAGCCCTATGTCCAGCAGTGGACTGCAGTCGCCTAATTGATTGTTAAAGCCCTAAAAATCCAACAACTGATCTAACTGCAATCGTTCCCATCTATGGATTGTGGAGGTCAGATGACAGTCGCTTCACAGAATATCTAAAATCAGCCAAATCCGGAGTTAGACTGACAAAAACGGAACGGACAGGATTAATACCAGGATGGAGAAGAATACGATAGGAAGAGCCTTTTCAGTGAATCATCTGTGTACCCTTTTGTAGGTAACATGAACTTGGCCTTAAAATTTTGGGCTCACCCACTTTCGCTAAAGAAAGGAGGTGCATGGGGCTTAGCGCATGCATCCTCTTCAGCTAGCTACATATAAACTTTTAAGTTTCATCTAGCACGTCTCTGCCTACCTCTTTGCATTAGTATTCAAGCATATGTATGTATATAAAAAGATTCTGTTGTAGCATAAACAATGTAAAAGAAAGGTGTAAAAGGATTTTCCGCTCGAATTTGGCGTCTCCCAACCGAAATAACGGACGAAACAAATAAATATTTAACCCTTCAAAACAGTCGAAGGAATTCTATAAAAAGGTAACATGATGTACCGATGTAGGCGCCTGCCGAAAATAATCCTATTTGTTACCATTTATTGCTATTATTTACAGGTAGTACACTCTACTTTCTTTGTTCTGTTTTGTGGAACAAGTGTTCGCACCACAACGTACCAGGGCCTTGATTTTGCTAAAGTAAAACCACTGTCATGCCATTGACATTGTTAAAAAATCCAATTAATTTTAAACTTTATTGCAGTGTGGTTAAAGTTCATAATTAAAAGGCTTCTGGTGAACAAAATATTATAATAAAAATCTATTCATTTCATTTTGAACTTTAACAGTATATAGATAAAGTCCAAAATTTAATGCATTTTTTGTATTGTCTGTGTCGTGAAAGTGGTTTTGCTTTAGTAGAATCAAGGGTCAATTTTAAGGAGAGGGCCAGATCGTGAGAGATGGCCCTGGGTCGGCCGGGGTGCGAGGGATATGCCTGTCAACCTCACCTTCGGCAACCAAAGCGATCCACAGGCGGCGTGCGTTTTAGTCGGTTCGAGTCCGACATAACCTCCTCCACCGGCTCCGGTGGGGAGGTATCCGTGGGGATTTTGCGCACGTAAAAAAAAAAGTCCAAACTCCAGTGAGATCTGGCTACCTAACTCCCCGGAGGGAACACAACACGAGGTTATTATAGCCGCAGTATTCTGTAGGGTGGAGGTTCTACCCCAGTCGGACTGCTCAATTGGGACGGTAATACCGTCGTGTCCTACCTCCTGCATACCATACCAAGCTCCGGGCTAATTTATGTCTTGATTATTATTTTGAATTAAATCGCTGGATTGGCGCTTTTCATCTTTTTTAATACAACTAAGGTGGCAAACTAGCACACGGCCCACCTGATGGAAAGTAGTACCGTGGCCTATGGACGTGTGCAAAACCAAGCGAGTCACACTCGCGCAGCCAACCCTGTAAGCACAGAGAGTCTCTATGCAGTCAGTATAAAAGACAAAGCAGGGCAAGCTTTGGTGTTCCCACTGACAGCACAAAACAGCGCTTGGAGGATGTATGCTTACTACATACACCTTCATTTCGTCAGCTATATATGTGTCCTACAACCGTCAAATACTACATTTTAGAAATTTCCAATAACCATTTTCCTGGCCCAGAATTCGAACCAAAGACATCTTTGCTTCATGATGCTGATTTAAGGCAGTACTTTCTTATTAGTAAATCCTTTCTCTAATTTCCCTTAAGATGTGATTCCAATCGTAATATGTATGTTTAGCTATACACATGTTTGGTCTATAAAATAGCCCTCAATAGTCAAGGGATTTCAGATAATAGTTACTCGAGTTCGTTTCCGATTAAGTTCGTCTTCCCAGGGGTGAGGTAGACTCGGTATTATCTACTAGATTGCTAGGAAGCATTGTTTTCGTGTTATTACCGACTGCGCCAGCGAGGGTAATGTGTTACGCGAGTGTGTTCCTATGTATTCTTCTTTGTTCTCCTCCATTCTAGTTCTGCTTAACGGCTATGTGGATAAATTTAAAAGTGTTGTTAAAAGTAAATTGTGCCAGAAAGGCTATTATAAAATCCAAGAATATTTGGATGATAAACAAGCTTGGAAATGAGCTGTTCGCTCAACTATGCTACTCAAGTAAATTTTTGTATTTAAATTAAGTAGACTAAGTGTATGTTTGTAAATAGACCAAACAAAATGCCCGCTGAGTTTCTTGCCGGAGTCTTCTCAGGCCGGGGCCGCGTTTCGAACTGGTGGTCCATTTACTAAACTGGTTTTCAGGTTTCCATTTTTATTGATGTTTGTAAATGGTCTATGCAGAATAAATTATTTTTGACTTTGACTTTAATTTCGATGAATAGGGTCGGTAGGTATTGCTGACGGTATTTAGATGCGCTTTTTTTATTTGCAAGGTTTTGGTCAGATCTAAAATCTTACGTAAATTTGCTCGCAAACGGCTGAGATGAACCGGACATACGACAAAACTCGCGATATTCCGTTACAATATAAATACACATTCAACCAAGATACAACAAATATTCGTGCATAAGACGAAGCATTTTTTATACCACTTAGGTGGCAGACAAGCGCACGGCCCACCTGATAGAAAGTGGTTACCATGGCCTATGGACGTGTGTAACACCAGAAAAGGCACACTCGCGCTGCCGACCCTGTAAGCACAGAGTTTCTGTGCCGTCAGTGTAGAGGACAAAGCAGGACAAGCCCTTAGTCATCTCACTGACAGCACAAATTCTCCAGTGAGCTCTGGCTACCCTACTTACCGCTGGGAACACAACACGAAGTATTTATAATCGCGGTTTTCTGTAGGGAATTTTTTGTATTTTGGTAAAGTGTAAACAAAATAAATAATGTGCATTTAATTTGAGCTTGAGCTGAGCGTCATACTGCATTTCAAACACTTATATAGTGAGAGATTTAACTTTTAAATAATGGCGTTCCATGATATACAATTATGTTAACGGGAGTTAACGCGATAGTAGTATAGGTACATTCATACATTGGATTTGCCTGACTTAGTGAGAGTGCCGGAGGTGGCTCCCTTCCTAACTTTTGTCATTATCCTCATGTCCCTCCCTCTTACTTCCTGTAGGTAACAACGCCCGAATAAATTGTCCTTATTCTCTTTTATCATACATATATACATACAATTACGCCTTTATCCCCGGAGGGTTAGGCAGAGGTGAATTAACACCTACATTTCACCTATCATTAAATTCGGTCCCACGCAATAGAGGGCGGGAGGAGCCTAATGCCGTCTTCCAGGCTCTATTGTTGACTCAAGCCATGCATCTGAAGCTGATTCTGGACTGGATATATCTGTCTGATGCTAACCAACCCTATTCCTTAGTCGCCTTGCCTGATGGGAAGAGATGGGGTGGTCCAAATTCTACTCTACTCTTTTATCAATGTATAGTAATTCTGTTAAATTTTGGAATGTTTGTTTGTGTATCTAATTTGATTACGATATAAAGCTAATTTTAATCAAAAATTATCCTATCGTTAATCATAACATGATTAATGTGTCTATACTAACATTACAAAACTAAAGATTAAAAAAATAAAGAATATTAGAACCGAAATTACTAATATTTCCTCTAACCCCTCCATCTAAGCTAAATTGCTTGTGTTAGCATTGGGCTCACGTCAGTAGTGTAATGGCTAGCGTTAGAATCCGGGACCTCTTGATCGTAAGGCCGAGTCTTTAACCATTAAGCTACCGTCGCTTCAACTGACGTTTGTTTGTTTGTTTGACGCGCTAATATCAGGAAAGGTTCAAATTTAAAAAATCTTTTTGTCGAATAAAACCTTTGTCGAAGTTTATCGACACAGGTTTTAGGTTATATATTATCACGCTACAACTTAAGGGAGCGGAGCAGTGATCATAAATGTCAACAAATCCGGCAGATTTCCATACATTATGATTCAGTTTATCGACACAGGTTTTAGGTTATATATTATCACGCTACAACTTAAGGAAGCGGAGCAGTGATCATAAATGTCAACAAATCCGGCAGATTTAAAGACTAAAAAATAACATGCTCAAACAGGTGATAAGAGGTTTCTAAAAATGCCAAGGACGAAGCTGGAGCGGGTTAACTAGATTTAATTATAAAGGTCATTTGAATCATTTTGATCACCCTTTTTTGGCTATCTAGAATTTTCGATGCCACGTATTATGAGCGAGCCTACAGCTGCCGCCAAGTGGGCACTGTGGTATATTCAAATCGATTAATGCTTTTGAAACTAAATGATTTAAAATTTCATTCAAACTGTGGTATATTTACTGTGAGATGGAGAACAGCCCTATTTTTTAGTCGCCTACTACAACACTCATGATAAGAGATGGCAAGGTCCTTTGCTACTCCACTGGGAACCGAGAATGTAGTACACTTATAAAACTTTTATAAAGTTACAGACCGACAATTCTAATTGGCGAAATATGGGTGCTAAAACACCTCAGCCTACCCCTTCGTCGATATACAGGATGAATATTTGTATTTATTTGTAAAAATATATGTATAATCTTGTAGAACAATTTTTCACAATAAAGCTACTTTTGACAAACCATGGCTATATACGACCTTTACATGTTTTACAATCATTAACGTTACCATAGAAAGTTGACAAAATTTTACAAATAACCGCCATTATTCTCCACGGTGGGCATAAATCATAGGATCTATTATTTCCGTTACGAGGCACACGTGAAACGGTAACTTTAAATTCTTAAGGTATCCGCCGATATCCGAGGTAGCATAAAATACGTTAGTTTTAGCGGATGTTTTACGAACCATTTTCCTTATTAATTGATTGATGATATTTTATAGGTAAAGGTGATAGCAATGAAACGCTGTTAAATTCTATTTAAACGTTTTTTTCTCTTAAAATACATGTGTACAGTTTCAATAACGTAGGACACGGCGGTATTTACGTCCAATTGAGCAACCCGACTGGGGAAGCACCTCCGCCCTACGGAATACCACGGCTATAATAACTTCGTGTTGTGTTCCCGTCGGTGAGTTGGATTGCCAGCGCTCACTGGAGAGTTTTTGTGCTGTCAGTGGGAAAACCAAAGGCTCGTCCTGCTTTGTATTCTACTCTGACGGAACTGAAACTCTGTGTGATTACAGGGTCGGCAGCGCGAGTGTGACTCCTCGGTGCTGCACACGTCCATAGGCCACGGTAACCACTTTCTATAAGGTGGCCCGTGTGCTTATCTGCCACCTAAATGTTATAAAAAGAAATGTCCAATTACGCAAAGCTTCAAGTGTCATCAGCTATCGTCTCAAGAAAATAAATAAATAAATATTCTACAACATTCTACACAGCGCTATCTAGATCCATGATAAGCATAGTTTAACTAGCTTGTGTTATGGAATCTAGAATACGGATAAACATGCTTAAATACTTTTTAAATACATACATATTATACCTACATAGGAACACCCAGAGCAAATATCCATATTCATGCATACACACATTGGCACTGAGCGAGGATCGAACCCGCGCTCCTGTGTAGCAGTCGCGTTCACTACCGCCACGCCACAGATGATGTCATCTGATGATAAGATGACAAAAATCTGGATACTTTAATGCCTTCTCTACAGGTGCAAAAAGAAAATTAATCACTTACTATTAAGTGGACCATATGCTTGTTTTCGACCTCAGCAATCATCAGCAAGCCATTGAAATAATATGCCTGTCATTATCCCTAATGGATCGGTGTCATTGTACCGTTAGCAGGTTCTTTATAAATGATAGTGTAATTGCACGGATCGTTCGCAGCCGATACAACCTATAATTTACCTCATACCCATACAGAATTATTAATGGCCTTATAAATGGTTCCAGGTAAAGGGCTGCTCGTCCTTTGGTAGCGGTAGGCTGATTCCAGGTAAAGGGCTGCTCGTCCTTTTGGTGTAGTGATAGACTGGTTGCAGGTAAAGGACTGTTCGCCCTTTGGGTGTAGTGGTAGACCGGTTCCAGGTAAAGGGTTGTTCGTCCTTTAGATGTAGTGGTAGACTAGTTTTAGTATAGGGCCGCTCGTCTCATGGGTGTCGTGGTAAACTCGTTCCTAGTAAAGGGCTGTTCGTTGTTTGGGTGTAGTGGTAGACTGGTTCCAGGTATAGAACCGCTCTTACTGTAGGTGTGGTGGCAGACTAGTAACTAAGGGGGACGGCCCCAGGCAGACCCTAAGCTTAGAGGTCAAGGTTACAAATGCAATCGGAACTCAACGTCTTAATGATAATGATAAATGGTTAAGGTGTCGTAAAAAGTCGTGGGCTCAAACGCCAGAGGCTTTTTTATATAGGATTCGCTAATTTGACTTCACTTCGCCTGATGGTAAGCTAAAGGCAAAGTCTTAGGAAAGAGGGTCACCATTATAGACACGTAGCATGTTACAATGGTGGCACTCAGCTTGGCAGCCTCATCAGATGCTTTTTCAAGCCCCGCTTAAAGGAAACACGTGAGCTGATGAAGAATTGCAGAGGTTACACTATCGACGCGAATAACACCAGCAATTTATCTTAACTAACTTTTAAACTCTGTCGTTCTTTTAATTAAACAGAACAGGCTCGACGCCGAATCAGAATTAGGAGACCTTCTCCTAATTTTGATTCGGCGAAGTAAAGCGAACCTTGGATTCCAAACTGAAAGTCATGGCAATAACCAGAAACACCGCTAAGATGATAACGATAGCTGGTACTAACTAAAAACATCAATTCAAACTGACCAAATAATTCAAAACAGATTCTTCAAGCGAATCTTGAAATAGAGTTCTATCAAGGTCGTCAAAGTCGCATCTATCTAGCCATCATTTTGGGTTCCTCAGTATCAATAATGATGGTTTTTATCATCTGAGCTTCACGCTAGCTTCTTTCCATCAAGCAGGGTGAAGACAACTGACGAACCCTATATATAAGACAAATATATGAACATACATACTTTTGTTATTTTTAAACTTTAGCGATGTGAATTCATAATTATACATCGGTGCTGGACTTGTTTTTTATTTATTTATTCTTATAATTGCAAATACAGGTATATGGGATGTTATGTTCGTACAATTAGGTAACACTATATTTAGCCTTGCGGCGTGCAATATATTCTTTTCGCGATTAAATCATGGAACTTACTATTTTTGCCGACATTTTGGATGCGTTGAAGCACCCGTGGTTACGACTTGACTGCTGACGATCTACAGACTGTCCACGGAATCTACAGCTGCAACGCATCCAAAACGTCGGCAAATATAGTAAATTACACACATACATACATATAATCACGTCTTTGTCCCCGAAGGGTTAGGTAGACGTGAATTAACACCTACATTTTCACCATCATTGTATTTGGTCCCACGTAATAGTTGGCGAGCCAATTGCCGTTTTCCGGGCACTATTGTTGCCTCGAGCTATGCATCGGAGGCGGAGTCTGGGCTGTTTATATCTGTCTGATATTAAACAGCCCTATCCCTTAGTCGACTTGTACGACTCCGCTTGGGAAGAGATAGGGTGGCCCAAATTCTACTCTTCCGGAAACCACGCGGCTATAGCCAAAGGATACTAATAAGTGGATAGCTAATGGTAAATTCCATGATTTAGTCGCGAATAGTCCCGAAAAGTTATATAATAAAGAATACATTCTGCTTTTTTTAAAGTCGGTAAGACCTACATCACTGCCTACTAAAACCTAAAAGTTAGTACTCATTAAACTAATAGCTCAGTACAAATGAAACATTATTCACACAAAATATTCAACAAACATAACAAAAGTTACCCATTTATAAATCCACCACGGGACTCACAAAGGACGGCTAGCACTCACCAACACAAGCCAAGTCATGCCAACATTAGCCAATATTCGTTCCATCTACGTTTTACTTAAGTATAGGAGTGAAATCCACCATTTTGATTTTCAACTTCAAGGTAGGCGCAAGTTGGAAATGGCAAGGAAGGGGCTGACTGAAAAAATTACATCTGATAGGAATATGTGGAGGATAATGGCATGTTACGCCAATCGCAAATAATTAGGACAAGGGGAAGAGATCATTGCATGTTAACTTCATTTTTATTCAAGTGAACACTAATTCTAGGACCTACGAATTAATTACTTTTATGAACATATTTTATGAAAAAAAACTACCTACTCATTAATAAGATTTTTTTTTTTTTTTAACGATTTAATTTAAATTTAATAGTAATATTTATATATTATCTAAGATACAACATATTTACACTAATTTAATAAAATATGAACTAATATTTACAAGAATATAAAATAGGATACAAAAGGATCAAATGGATCAAATTAAGCATCGAAGAATTCCTCCCCATCGATGTCGACTGGTAATGTGCCCAAAAGGCTGGCGGCATTGCCCCGTTGGATGGCAATGCCAATCCGTTGAGCGAAAAAGAGGCCAGCCCTTTGGTCACGCGAAGCATCGACCAGTCGTTTTGCTATTTCTTTGTATAGCGACCGTGCGCTCGGACCCCACGAACCCAGCGTTTCAACCCCAAACGGCTCAAATATGTAATTGTTTGTAATGTTATCATATTTTCGCCGTTTGAGGGTCTCAGCAGATGCCGCAGCAGCACAAGCGCAATCCGTCGTACTTGGAAGATGGGAAGGGGCAAGGGTGTCGACGCATGTTGCGTCCCACACCAAAGGCCTACCCATCTTCCAAGGCACCAAAGACATACCGTCCGGTCTCTTGCCATCGTTGCGCACCAAGCCAACTGGTTCAAGTATAGCTGGAACACCAGCGGTGACAAGAGCCCGGCGGATAATGTCATTTAAATGTGCATGACGTGACATGCGGCCTGCGCTCCTGCCGCATGATAGGCCGTGATGCCCAAGGCTGTCGACTGCCTCACCACAGTGACATCGATGAGGAGAAACACAGGGAGCACCCAAACGAAGACAAGCTGCAATTCTAAACGTCGTGTCGTCCAACATGGTGCCAATGTTGGACGACGGAAGGGCCTGAAGCCACACACCAGATTCCCACTCTCCCACAGCCAGAAGGCGAGCACGCTCTGCAACATTAGAGGACGTATTTAGTAACTGTTGTCGTAATATGCTGCAAAGTGGCTCATCCCAATGTCTCTGGGAGCCTAGGTTGGTGGGCAAAACAGTGTTTGGGCAAAACATTTTCCAAGCATTTATAGCTTCGGCTTTGCCTGGCACTTCGGAATAAACCAGTGTGGGTATCAAGATTTTCCTGGTTAGTTCCTCTGTGCCATGAATCGAAGCTAAAAAAGCTGGTAAACTTACATCGGAAATTTTACGAACACCGAGCCCACCCCAGCGCACCGGGAGCGATGCTTGGAGCCAGGCTCGGTCGTTCAAATCTACATTCAAAATTTTACATAGGGTATTTTGAATAATCTTGTCCAACTTACCTAAAAGTGCCAAATGTTTAAAAAATTGTGATGATCGTAGAGCATGGGTTAATTTTGGGACGAAAAGACAATATCTAATAATGGTAAAAGCTGAATGTATATTAATTTGGAGGAGTCGGTCCGAAACTTCATTAAAATTTAGAATTTTATCCTCAATAAAGGCATCATAGGCTTCTTCAAGAATCGGGGCCCCTAGGAGACGGAGTGAACTTTTATCTAACACTTTCAAATTAGGGGCCAAAACATTAAATCTCGAAATTGCCAAAGATTTGTTAATATTACCGTTAAGGAAAATTTCACATTTTGAGGGATTTAGTTCTAAACCAATAGTTTTAAATTTATCTTTCAGAAAAACCAAATCTCGAAGCACTGTGTCTATATCCCCTCCTAGAGTACCGTCATCAAGATACCAGATGTTAAATTTCGAATTTAGTTGCCGAATGATTGGATGTATTGATAAACTGAAAATGAGTGGCCCAAGAGGGTCACCTTGTTGACACCCGACCGCCGACTCTAAAACATTTTCCTTAAATAGTAATTTGGAAGGGTGTCTGTAGCACTGCCAAAGAAATTTGAAAATTTTGGGGGTTTCCAACTTGGCCTGTGTCAACAAGGTATCCCTGTTAACTGAGTTAAAGGCATTCTTCAAGTCAACCTTAAGAATGACCTCTCCTTCGCCGCAGTCAAGGTACGTGGACAGGGCATGTACAGCAGCCTCACAGCCCCCTAAGATTGTGTTGACAAAATTTTTGAATCATTTCTTTTGTTTCCAAAGAAAGATCACATCAATAACACCAGCAACTGGCAAGCATATGTGAGAAGCAATATGAAAGTAAAAGAAGCGAAATACTGCCTACCCCAACAGGCAGTGACCGTGACTGTACCTATGTATTTTTCTGCTTACGGTACAAAAATTAACACATCCGTCTAAAGTTTTAGCCAACATTGGGCGACAATTGCCAACATTGGTCAAAGCTACACAACAGAAGAGTTGGCGAATTGCCAAAGAGCCATTGATGTATTACAATATTAATATACTGTTATGTTTTATCATGGAACTAGTTGCCCGCCCCAGCTTCGCCCCTGTCATATTGTGAAACCTCATATCACCTATTTGAAGCCGTATTTTTTTAATTTTCAAATAATGTATAGGAATCTACCGGATATGTTGACATTGATCACTGCTTCGTAGGCATTTAAAATAAAATAGCTAAATCACACTTCCCAATTTCCCTCATCGTTGCACAACATTTTTAGAACAAAAAAACAGTACACCAAAAACAAATATAACAACAAACAAGGCATCACAAAAACCTAGTCCATTTTGTTTCGTTCAAAAACACAATGCATCATTTTAATAGCGCTACGGCGTAGCCATTACCGTAGAGCGCCGTAGAACTATCTACGAACGTAGACCGATGCAAGGTTTAGTCTGCATTTAAACACAGATTTGGAAAATGAATATTTAGTTTCATAATATAATTAGTAAAATGGTAAAATAAGCAAATGGAATAGTAAGTAAACGATCATAACACCGGTACTTACTTACTGTATTGAGAATATAGTTTTAGAGCCACTGACTGGAATCTGATAGGATTCCCAGATGATATTATTACTATATATATAATTAGACGCGTCTTTAAAGAGGAGACGCACCACTAATTTATCCCGATAGGTGGCGCATTATCGCTGGTATTGTATCGTTTCAAATGGTTGGTAAATAAAGAAAAAAGGTCCTGAGGAATGAACAATGACGCTGTGCAGTGCATTTCAGTGTAAAAAGAAAGAAATAAAGTTTCGCATCGTTTTCCTACTGATAGGAAAAACGGATGCTGTAAATTAAAGCCCTGCGCATCAAAAATGAATACCAAATTCATCTGCTAGAATATGTAGCTACCGTTTCAAACCTGATGATTTCTAAGTAGGGAAGCATTTCTCTTCTTAAATTCTTCTTTTAAATTTGCCACTGTCATTCAGAAGCACATTTTTACTAATAAATTCATAAACAAAATTATATACTCTCAATGCTATTGTCAGCAACAAGATTGACAAGCACCTCTGACGCAAGAAACATTGTTATATAGACTCTAAGATCAGCACCAGCGAGGGTGACGCCATCTGTGATTAGTTTTGCCTGTGCCTCCCCATTGAAGAACACGTAATGACCATACCACCACTAACAAGGCCAGTTATAAAGGAAGTTCTCCTCAATTTCCAGGCACATACGGAAATAGATAATCTTATTATATCAGGTACTGATTTTTTTTAGCTTTTTAAAAATTATTTTTGGTATCACTGCTTGATTTTTGACATTGCAGCGAAATCATTTGAGTTTTCCAATTAAAGACGCGTCTAGTGATTAATATATTATAATCTAGGAATCAGATGAGACTCGAGTTAGTGATATTGGCTCTGGTACTTTTTTTACATGCAAAAATCCCCACGGATTATATAGCCGTAACCGGTGGAAAACGTTATGTTGGACTCGAGCCGACTAAAACGCACGGTACCTGTGGATCGTTTGCAGATGCCGAAGGTGAGGTTGATAGGGATATCCCCGGCACCTCGGCCGACCCAGGGCCATCTCTCTCAATCTTTTCCACCTCGGGGCTCTGCTACTTAAATACGTTCATAATATGTACGGAAATATTAACAGGAAAAGTCAACATTCTAGACTTGAAGACGTGACCGGCACCATTTCCAGGATATTCGAAATTGGCCTTATGATCGATAGGTCTAAGGTTCGGATCCCAACCCCTTCACCCTTTCGCAGAAGAGTTAATATTTTAACAGCTTCATCATCACAATCACCTTCCTGCTGCGGTTTTCCCAAGCGCCTACAATATGGGGTTCTTCAAGAGGGGCATCAGAAGGTTTCTTTATGGTCGGCAGCGCGAGTGTGACACCCCTGGTGTTGCATACGTCCATAGGCCACGGTAACCGCTTCCCATCAGGTGGGCCGTGTGCTTGTCTGCCAACTTAGTGGTATAAAAAAAAATAGTATGGTACAATTTATTGACGGCAAAATCTCACTCCCCTCCCCCCCTATTTCCCTCGGGAGGAGGTAAAACAATAGCCTACCATTAACCCTCACACAATACACAACTGTTTTGTGTGTTTCTGACCTGCTATTATTTTAGAAAATCCTATAACAGGATTGTGAAAAAGCGGGGCGTGAAAAAGGATCTCTCATTTCTCTCGAGTCTCGGCTTTCAAACAGGAGACGACCATTTTGGTATTGTTGGTGTATTGTGTGTATTTTTAGACTTTGTTTACTGTTTACCATCCGTTTGAGAGAAGTCAGGCGTTATTAATACCTATGTGGTTATAATAAAAAAAATTGCAAAAAAATATTTAGAAAACTAAAAACTCAACTGCAAGGAAGTTCACTTATATTTATACTATCATGGTCACTCACATCAGTATCGAAATAAACGGGATATTTACCATGTTTCATTGTTTTGAGCTTCCGATATTTCAGTGCTATTGCAAGCACCATGATCACGGAGGAAAAACAACCGCGAACAAGCCAAAACAAAATCGCGTGTGGATACAGTGAGCATCGTGTATCGTGAACGTGATCGAAATAGAGATCGGGTTCGAGTTTATAGTGAGCGTGAAACCAGTAGTAGTGCAGATACGCGTAGTAAAAGAACTCGAAAGAGGGTAGATCGATATAATTACTCGTAGAAAAAACTTTTTCTCTGTTCACCGAGCACTACTCCAGTTCCTCCGTGATCATGGTGCTTGCAACAGCGCCGAAATATCGGAAACTCAAAACAATGAAACATGGTAAATATCCCGTTTATTTCGATACTGAAGTTCACTTATATGTACTAAAAGAACCGAGATAAGTTTGATTGCAGGCGAGACTCATTTGGATTTAGGGAAATTATAGTTGTAACACGACTGGTTTAGCCCGTGTTCTCTTTTTTGGTGCACTTAATATTGGACAACGAACTGTTAGACGTATAACTAAAGAAAAATATAAAAACGGGGACGAGTTGGGACTCTGTAGTCCCCACACCCGAGAAGGCTCCGGTGGGGGGGTATCCGCGGGGATTTTGCGCACATAAAAAAAAATACAGAAGAAAATAAACTTACAAAAAGAGAAAACGAACAAAACCAGTCGTGTCTTATATAAACGGACATCACAGCGTACCGCAACATGATTGAAGTTATTTAAAAAAGAAAAAAGCACTTGTCTAGTAGTAGGTATTATAGAAGTTGTTGGTTCCTACTATCCTACTTCTTACTACATAACATAAACATTAACTCGCGCCTATATCCCCGAAGGGGTAAGCAGAGGTGCTAGCACCCACATTTCGCCAGTGTATGTTTAGGTCCCAATGTAATAGGTGGCGAGCCTATTGCCATTAACCGGGCACTTATAAACCTGCGATAAATACACACATAACTTCGAAAAAGATCAGAGAGAGCACGCGCAGGATGGATTTCCGAAGTATAGTTCGTCCTCATTTGAACATCGTCAAACATAGCACGATGTACAATTCTACCAGGTTGTTTAATAAGCCACCATTAGAGTTGAAATGTCTGTCTTATAAAAAAGAGTTCCATAAGGAGTTAAAAGTGTTCCTATTGAAGGGGTGCTACTATTCAATCGAGGAATTGTAGGTAATTTTTTATTTTTTTATCAATTTTATTACGTTTGACATTTTGCTTTATTTTGATTTAATTTTGGTATATTATTTGGTATTTGGACTTGGCTTCTGAAATTTATATTATTGACATGAGTAATTTATGATTTGACATGTATTGTATAAATCTGACTTTGTGTAAGTACTAATTTATTTTTATAATTACCAAGTTAATTGATTTTGTCATTTTATAGTTCCTTATTGTTTAATTATTGTAAATTTTTGATAGATTTGAAATGATTTATTGTAATAATATTATGTATGTTCAAACACAGTGTAAATTGTTACTGAATGAATAAATAAGAAATAAGAAAAGCATCGAAACGTCATTGGTGTGTACCATGGTAAAACCTGGGATCGAACCCGAGACCTCGTTTCAGCAGTCCATTACCCGTACCACTAGGCTACCGCGGTATATTCTTCTTACTTCTTACTACTCTACTACTTCTCGTTACTCTACTTCTCGTATATTATAAAATATATGAAAATGTATGAAGATTTTGTTTTTTAGTGGAAGGATGGATTATAATATTAAATAACATATAAATTATGTATCGCTGGAATCGATTCCCATCAGGAATGAGAACGGAATAAGAAGATCGCGTGAATAGACCCGCGGGTATTAGCTAGTTTCTCAATAGTTTATTTCATTTAATTTATTAGGCAAATATGTTGCAAAATACTTAATTTTTTTTACCACTTGGTTAGCAGACAAGCACACAGCCCACGGAGAGTGGTTACTGTGGCCTATGGACGTGTGCAACACCAAGGGAGTTAAACTCGCGCTGTCAATCCTGTAAGCACAAGAGATTCTGTGCCGTCTGTGTAAAAAAAAAGCAGGACAAGCTTTTGGTCTTCCCACTGACAGCACAAAAACCGTCATCTGCAGCAAAATGAAAACTTAAATCTTTTATTAGCCACTTCATGCATGTGGCAATACAATTTTATAATACTGCGAAATAAATTTTAAGTGTAGAATGAATAAATTCTCGAGTTTTATGGGAATTAGATTTTATTATTAAATTTAAACTACGAAAGCGATTGTGAAGTGATTTCCTTTGACTTCCCAGTTCAAAGAGAAAGGCTTTTTTGAAATGTAAACATCTTTATGCGAGTCAGGTATTTTTCGTAAAATATTTTTAGAGGTAGGAAAAAAAGATTGAAACGGTCCAGGCGGAAATCGAACCCACGCTTGCAATATCCTTCATTGGTGCCGATAGTTAATACGAGTATCGCTAGATGGCTCCCACTGTTGCCTGAAAACGGATATATGTATAGAAGAATTTGGATGGTTGCAGGCAAAGGTTCGGTGGCTCAATGGTCATATCGCGAGTTCGAATCCCGCCTGGACAGTTTCATTTTTTTCTATCTTAATCGTTTTGAATATTTGCATAGTAAATGCATTAAAATTTCATTCAATTGATATTGTGACAAACACCTATTACATTGGGACCTAAACATAAACTGGCGAAATGTGGATGCTAGGGTGCTAGCACCTCTGCCTACCCCTTCGGGGATATAGGCGTGAGTTTATGTTATATTATGTTATGACAAACAATTTACACATGGCACTTCTGTAAATATATATCTACATTAGAAGCGAAGTTTTCACTTCGATTGGCAATCCCAGAGTACCACTGTTGCTTTTCATTTTGTCAAGAGAAAAATAGTCAATGGCATACCGTGAGAGGGGGAGGCCGCGTGGTTATCTGTGGCTCTTACATACTAAAACTCCTGAAGTCTGCTATACTGTGCGCCTTGCCTAAAACTGTTCAGGAATATTTCCATTTTTGAAAAAAGAAAAATCTTGAGTAACGAAAAATCTTACTTAAATTAAGCAGAATTCTAGATAAGACCTAAAGTCGCGATAACAGATATCCGCGAAGCATAGGCTAGCGTAAAATATTGTTACGTGCAAGGGGTACAATTAAATGCCGTAAATTACTCAACGAAGAGATTTATTAACTCACCACAAACTAGACAATTTAATCACTAGTACACACAGTACTTCTTCAACAGTTCCAGTCGCTCAATAGTTCACAGTAGTCCACAGTCGTTGCTCAGGTCGCAGGTAGAATCTTCTTCGGTCGCTTAAGTTCGCTGTGTTCGCTTTCGGTCTCGAAGACAGAATGAATCGTGTCGCTATGCGAGTGTGTTTTATACCTCTAAATTAGGAGGGTCGAATCATCTAGAAAGTTCGCGAGCGATAAATACCTATTCTTTGAAGTTCGCCGCCGTCGCTGACCTTTTGAGTACATTCTCGATATTTACCTATTGTTTGTTTTTATTCAAAAGACTAGGTACTCGTAGGTAGGTTGTGACTTTGTGTTGACGTTTCTAGATTTTTCTATGCCATTCGGTAGAGTACCTCGTCACTAACAATGCGTTTTTATTTCTTGAAGATTCGATTATTAGTTTTCGAGATATCGACGTCCGTCGTAACAATATTAATAAAACATAACTACACAAAATTACCTAATAAACTTTAGAGAATGGTAACATTGTAAAAACGTTAGCAGAACCAAGGTTACATAATAGGGTTGGCGTGATCACGTTTGTAGGCGATTTTGATTTGAAACGATTACGGGTTAGTCGAGTTTAGTATTTTTATGTCGACGTGGCGTTTCTGGCGCTCGCGACGTCTGTTGACACGCGAATTGGGTTTTCGGGTCACTATTAAGGTATGATTCCAAACCCTGCAGGACTAGTCCCCGGTCGTCGGACTTCACTGCGGCCCCCAAGGCGCACGTGGAAGCTAGTCAGGGGTCATTGCCGGCTTCTAGCGGTGTTTTCCACCCCTCCGAAAATTAAGAGGGGATAATCGGGTAGTTTGCAGAAACCTTTGGTTTCAATGGGGATCTTTAGTTTTAACGGGGAACAAGTTCCCGGATAAGCCCTAAAAGTTTATATGACATTACATTCCAAAATACGCAGCAATGTCGCTGCAGCATTGTGCTACTGCATGTAAATGAATGAATAAACAACAGTACAACGCTACAAATAGCGCAACACTGCTGCGTGATGCAAAGTTCGGAACTATAATTACTTTGGTTAAGTTAATCGACTAATAATTTACTCTTGCATATAAGATTATTTTAACAAGAATTATTTTTTTCTTAACACAATATCCCAATCCTATTTATGGACCTATGATGGAGGAGGTTAGGCAGGTTCTATCCCCCTTCAGTGTAAATATTTGTATGCATGAATATGAGTATTTGCATTAGTCTGGTTGTGCATGTTAAGTCGTTGATCCCGATAGTCATACGAACGTCTACAGCAGTAGCTACGGGAAGTTGGAGCCCTAAAATGTTCAACAACTGGTCATATGCAATGCTTTTATATCGATTTTTTTTTATATATAGGACACGTCAATTGGACTTCGCCTTGCCTGATGGTAAGCTGAAGACAAAGTCCCAGAAAAGAGGGTCACTATTACTTACACATACCGTGTGACAATGGTGACACTCAGCTTGACGGCCTCATCATATGCTTTTTCACGCCCCGCTTAAAGGACCCGGGACTATAGGAAGAAGGAAACACGTGAGCTGGTAATGAATTCCAGGCCTTAATGGTGCGACAGAGGAAAGAGTCTCCGAACCGCTTGGTTCTTGATCGGATGTTGTGCGGATGACATCTAAGACCTGCACGTGTTGTCCTGTGTAGGAAAGGGGAGGGTGGGACTAATTGGAAGAGCTCATCAGAACACTCCCCATGGTACAGACGGTAAAATACAGCCATGGACGCAACATCTCTACGCAGTTGTTTTGGATTGTGGAGGTCATGTGGTAGTCGTTTCACGGCAAATATCGAAGTTCAGCCAAATCCGCAGTAGACTGGTAAAGCGGACCCCAGACTCCGACGTGAAAGCTTCTGTTGCGACTATCAAGATGGCCCTATGGAAGAATAGGCCAAGACTATTGTATTCTCAATCATACTGGTTTCAAAAAGGTAGAGAGAGTCAGTTTGGGTCACTTTATCATTCAACATGGAGCATCTCTGGCGTTGATTGTGCTAGGATGGTCTGTTCAACATTCATGTATATTTTCTTATTTGACATTTCCTTATAAGAATTCTCTTTTTGTTTGGCAACACCTAGTTGCTTAAATTGTGTATTGGGGCTTTTGGGGTGACCCGCCGGAGCCGGTGGGAACGACTATGTCGAACTCGAACCGACTAAATATCACGGCGCCTGTATGTCGTTTTTGGTTGCCGAAGGTGAGGTTGACAGGCATATCCCTCGCATCCTGGCCGACCCAGGGCCATCTCTCTAGATCTGATCCTCTTTGGGGCTATGGTCGCCCTAGTTTCTGTACGAAACTTAGCAGGCTCTTAATGTATCCAAAGGTTTTCTGTTATTCCAAGACATTTTAACCACTAAACTACGAGAACATACATACGCATTCCTTTCTTGTATTGTCATCATCATCATCATCTTTCGTTAGACCCGTTCACATCCGAGGCCTTCAACTCAGAACCCGGAGGCCTTTCTCCTATTGTGTTGTATAAAAACAACTATATAACCGCCGAATGACTGATTTTACACCTCAATAAATTTTCGAGGACACTGCCAGAGGGTTAGTTCCTCCTGTCGTCTATTATTAGGTACAATTATCTGGCTGAATGGCCGCACCACGTAGGGTGGCTTTTTCGACATATTTGTAAACGAACCTTAATAATAGCTCTAGGTTAATGTTAATATTACGGTTGTGTGAATGAATAATTAGGAGTAATAATATAATCACGTGTCTGAAGGTATAGGCAGAGAAGTATTGGACTCACATATCACCAATTATTTTTGACGCTGTCGTGAATTTGCCAAACGTGTCCTTTTAAGGAGTTAGTGAGAGGTTAGTGTTTGTATTACGATATAGAGATCACAGGTTCGAACTCTGTATATTATACTGCTGACGGGTGCCTACTTTTAATCCAATATTTTTTCTTTCTATAAACAACTGAGGTGGCAGACAAGCACACGGCCCACCTGATGGGAAGTGGGTACAGCGACCAATGAACGTGTGCAACACCAGGGGAGTCACAACAGTGCTGCCAACCCTGTAAAAACTGAACGTTTCTGTGCCGTCAGTACAGCCAGTGAGCTCTGGCTATCCTACTCAAACTGAAAAAACATGAGGTTAGTATAGCCGTGGTATTTTTTTTTTATACCACTTAGTTGGCAGACAAGCACACGGCCCACCTGATGGAAAGTAGTTACCGTGGCCTATGGACGTCTGTAACACCAGAGGAGTCACAGTCGCGCAGCCAACCCTGTAAGTACAGAGTTTCTGTGCCGTCAGTAGAAGACAAAGCAGGACAAGCCTTTAGTCTTCCCACTGACAGCACAAATTCTCCAGTGAGCTCTGGCTACCCTACTCACCGCTGGGAACGCTGGTATTCTGTAGAATGGAGGTACTTCCCGAATCGTATGGGGAGGTACTTCCCGAATCGTATGGGAATGCCGTCAGCTCTTATAGCTTGAGGGGCTAGGAGTATTCTGGGGAATATATATTTATATGTATAAACAAAACGAAATCATAGGAATAAGTTAACTGATCCTACTTTCCTGTGATATTATAAACATAGATTTTTGTTCTATAATCACGCTCTAATGTTGAAATTTGACACAGGGAGGCTATTATCATACGAAAAAATATACGTGCTACTTTTTTCCATGGAGTGTATGAACGGTATCAGAATTCCATAATCTAGTCTTTTATAAACCTAAACATTTTAGTAAGATATACATTAAAGAAAGGCCACTTGACAAATAAAACTCGTAGCAAGTCTTTTGCGGGCTATACTGTCTTCAATCCATAAATATTCATCTCATTTTAAGTACAATACTTTTCACCGTACTTTTCACCATAAAACTCGTAGCATTTAAAACTTCCCGTCGAAAACCTCGTTGAATTTCATTGGCTCCGTGTTGAAGCATTGTTTAAAAAAATAATACTCCAATATGAAGCGAAGTCAGAAACAATTTTGATTAATTTTCATTTGTGCCAGTATCTTCGCGTTAATTCCATATTTGAATATAACTCATATTTGCTTCGTTTAGAAATGAATCAGCTAAATATTTTGTTCATAATATAAATACCTCTTTGGTTTTATTTCAGTTACTTGTTAGTCATAGGTCTGTATTCTAAAACGGGACTCAGTTCTAAATCTCGATTTATCTGAGGATAGAAAATATAGGCAATCTGTCAAATCTGTCAATCCGTCTTTACAATCTACCCTCAGATATATCAAGATTCAGGACCGAGGCCCGTATTCTAGAATGGCACTCACTTTTTCTTTTTTTTATGTGCGCAAAATCCCAATCACTGGAGTCGGTGGGGGAGGTTATGTCGGACTTGAACCGACTAAAACGCACGTCGACTGTGTGGGCCGCAGGTTGCCGGAGGTGAGATTATCTGAGACATATCCCTCGCACCCCGGCCGGCCCAGGACCGTCTCTTATAAGACGGTCCTCTTCAGAATGACATTCGCTTGAATCACGATGTATTTGACGATAGATTGTATAGACATTTGTCAAATCTGTCAATTCGGTCTATACAATGTGTCCTCAGATAAATCGAGATTAAAGTGAGTTTTATTCTAGAATACGGGCCTGAATGTCGTTCATTCTAAAATGTAGACTTTGGTTGATCGGTAGTAACCGGTCTTGCGATTTAGAGGTCCTGAGTTCGAATCTTGGGTGATAAGCTACCGACTCCTTACACAAGTTTTTAGTTTAATTGGAGGACTCAACGGTAATACTTCTCATTACTTCAATCTTAACAATTACAGAAATATAAGAACGCAATCCTGAAATATATTTCAAATCTAAGAAAAGGGGGACCTGATTATCATTCTTTTTTATTGTTTTTCTACTTTCATAAAATTGTTTATCTACTTGCACGCCGCTTCTTCTCTTACATTCAATTTGAAAAGTCCACAGAGCTATAAATACTGAAAATCCAAGCTAATTAAGTCTCACTTGTTACAAATTAGTACCGCAGAGAGTACTGTGGTCCTTCAGACTTGAAGATGCTCCTCGTGGAGTTTAAGTACCGCGTGAGTTAAGTTTGTGGCAACTTAAGAATTAAGACGACCTTAAGTATTCACGTAAGTAATAATTTAGTCTTTTTAGAGCAGCGCTTAAAGTAAGTAGTTAATAAAAGCCTGGCATGATTTTATTATGTTTGAATATTATTAAGATGGAAACTGATTTTTTTATCTAACTTAGGTAATTATCAAATATAAATTAATTTTATATTTGACCTAAATATGAAGCTTTTGATATAGAAAGGCTAAGTTTTAATAGTATTTTGAAAAGTTTTAATGATAACTCAAATTTCAACCACCAAGTTTCTGATTCTTCATAATGAGAGGACTATTTGTATTTATGCCGTTTAGGTGGCAGACAAGAACACGGCCCACCTGATGGAAAGTGGTTACCGTGTTCTACGAACGTGTGCAACACCAGAGGAGTAACACCCGTGCTACCGACTCTGTAAAAACGGACAGATTCTGTGCACTAACAGAAGACACAATCAGGACAAGCCTTTAGTCCTCTTACTGACAGCACAATACAACTCTCCAGTGAGGTCTGGCTACCGTACTCACCGGGAACACAACATGAGATTATTATAACCGTGGTATTCTGTAAGGTAGAGGTACTTCCCTAGTCAGACTGCTCAATTGGAACGGGAATATCGTGGTGTCGTAGGACTGGTGTTATCAGATAGTAAAGTGCTAATTTGGACGCAACTGAAAAATTACTATGAAAATGATAACCAATTTACAATTTTTTTTTTCACATTCACAGTATTATTAATCCAATTTACATTCAAAGCTGATATTTTGGATCCTAGGGTCCACCCTTATGCTTTTTTTTCTGGTTGTACAGTTAGCATCAGGTCGTTTTTAATCAACCAAGTACTCAAAATGATCTTAATGCTATAGCTTCTCGTAGAATAAAGCGACTGCTATCTGATTCTCAAGAGAGAGTATAAATTCTAGAGAGAGACGTAACGAACGGTAGAGACGGTGAGAACTTCTCCTTCTTCACCCAACCGCCAGTTCCACAATGCAAAATGCGGGTTTGGACGTATCCAAACCCACATTTTGGAGTACATTCTTCTTCTTCTTGTCCGTTCCATAATTTTAGTTGATTTATAAATTTACAGATGCGTATAGAACCCTCCACCTTTTCCCGCTTCTCCCCAAATGATTTGCATTACATTACAATACGCTAATGATTAGTACTTGATTTATTGGAAATTCAAATTTATGTTCGGATTAACTTGACATTGCGTTTCAAAAACCGAACGCGCCAGATGTTATCTGTGATTTATCTTTTTTAAGTTTGAATATTTTCATGAAAATGTATTTTGTATGGAGCAAGACAGCCTCTGTCGTGTTGTGGTAGTGAACTCGACTGCTACGCAGAAGGTGCGGGTTCGATTTCTGTTCAGTGCAAATATTTGTTTTTGTGAATATATGCATTTTGTCTGGGTGTTACCGTGCTTCAGAGAGCATGTTAAGCCGTCGATCCCAATTGTCATACGAACGTCTATGGTAGTCGTTATATAGGGAACTGGCCTACATAATTTCGATTGGTAGTAGTAATGGGGTATCATTTGGACTTTCACATAATATAACATAAACTCACGCCTATATCCCCGAAGGGGTAGGCAGAGGTGCTATCACCCACAATTCGCCCGTTTATGTATATGTCCCAACGTAATAGGTGGCGTGCCTATTGCCATTAACCGGGCACTTATAAACCTGCGATAAATACACACATAACTTCGAAAAGCATCGAAAAGTCATTGGTGTGTGCCATGGTAAAACCTGGGATAGAACCCGAGACCTTGTCTCAGCAGTCCATTACCCATACCACTAGGCTACCGCTAATATATGGTTCTAAAATCAACTTTATGGGTATATTCAATAGTCATCTACAAATATTTTGGGGAAAAACGCGTAAAAATGCCCTGTTGATGACAATAGAAACTCTCTGTATGGGTCGGCAGCGCGAGTGTGACTCCTCTGGTGTTATACACATCCATAGGCCAAGGTACACACTTTCCTTCAGGTAGGGCGCGTGCTTGTCTGCCACCTAAGTGGTATAAAAACAAATAGTCCTCTCATTAAGAAGGGCCAAAAACTTGGTGGTTGAAATTTGAGTTATCGTTAAAACTTTTGAATATACTATTAAAACTTAACCTTTCTGTATCAAAAGCTTCATATTTAGGTCAAATACAAAATTAACGAGCCAACCGAAACTAAGCCCGAAATATGTCGATTTATGATGAAAATTGACTAACGAAATTAAAATGTCGATGTTCTCAATATGCGTGCATTCTGTTACCAACTTTATCAGGCATTTCTCTTGAATACGTAGTAGAAATAACGCAATGGAACGTAGCGTTATGTAAATACGTAGTAAATAAAATTCCACGCGGTTATAGGTGAACGACGCGCGTGGGCTAGATTCTTAAATGTTCGAATTTCAAACTATTTTGATTGATAAAAAAGAAAATATTGTTTTACTATCTGTAGTAATTTGTACTTGTTATAATATTCTGTGGTTTATAAAGTCTATAGATTATGGTAAAATTAGTTAGTGGGTAAGTTTTGTTTTTATATTCTAAATTTTATTTAATCTGTCCAGATCTTTTACAGGGAATTGTTACGTTTTTATATTTTCTGTATTCAGTATTCTCATTTCAGTGTAATATTTTTCATATTTGCATTTAACCTTAGTGTAATATTTGGCTGAAAGGTGCTCGGATTCCTGTATGAATTATTCAAATCTCTTTTCTTATACCAGAGTCGAGCGCGCAGGTTTAATATTATAAAGTATTGGCCCACACCGTTTGTATCGTGAAGACCATCACGATATCGTTCTAATAACCAAATACAACGTATATGTTGGTGATATGAAGTATCGTTGATATAATCCTTACTTACTAGTTTTGTAAATATTGTGAGCCCCTGTTTATGAGAGGTTCGTCCATATAATATGTGACGCGACCGTAATAAACACAACTATGTACGTACTAGGCGACATCTAAGTGTGATGCACTATTCAGATGATCATGGGAAGGGAAATCTTTTGAGCTATATATTTAGAGGGTTTCAACAAATCGCAGGCTCTATCAAATTAATACTCTAAGCATTGGGACAGCTTTAGTCAGGATTTTTGGATATATACTCGATTATGGATCGATTAATTTAAGATTTTTGTAAATGTTTTTATATTTTGAAATAAGAACAAATATGGCTTTTGTTAATTGAATCCCGGCCAAATCTGCGCCGATGCTTTGATACAGCATGCGGGCGGGTGTGTGCGGGCGAGCTCACCGTTGGCATCAGCTGATCAGTACTCCGCACGCGCGTCACCTTATTCTTGTAGATAAGCTTCTTTATCGCGCGCTCCACCGGCTGATTCCACCGCATGAACATCACGTACGCGCCATACAATGAGAACAGCACCAGCGCCTCCTGCCAATATATATGGCTGTCCCGGAAACAGTATATCAACACCAACAAGCTGATCGAATAAAAGGTGCAGTCCCGGAACAACGGCCACCAGGTGAGAGTCAGGGTCGTGCGAGAAAACAGCGCGCACGCACCGATCACAAACAATATATTGAACACCGCGGAGCCCACGATCGTCCCAATGCCCACGTCGTCGAACGACACGAACACGCCGATGATGGACGTGAACAGCTCCGGTGCGGAGCCCCCGGCCGCCATGAACGTGGCACCGGCTACGTCGTCGCGGATGGCCAGCCTCTCGATGATGACGTCGAGCGCGGGCACGAAGAACTCGTCGCACACGATGGCGAGCGCGACGAACATGTAGCCCATGCCGACGACGTGCAGCAGCACCGCGCCCGAGCGCCGCTGCTCCTCGCTGAACAAGTCTGTGGGGAACAGCGGGGTCTTCTCCTCTTCAGGTGGCGGCGAGGACCCAATCGCGTCCAGCGCGTCGGTGGCGTTGGGCTCGGCCCGCGCCGCCGCTAGCAGCGCGAGCAGCAGCGCGCCACCCATGCCGCGCTCCCGGGGGCTACGAGCACACTGCCGCGTGCACCCCCGACCCTCACCCGCGGCCCCCTTAACCTCCCCTCGCGCCCCGCACCGCGCCCGCTCGATAGCGCCGCACTGCGCCGCGCCGCCGCCACACCACACTCCACTACGACGAAGCACTCAGACCTCAACATGGACTTATCTCATAATAATTCAGTAAAAACTTTAACTAGGCGGTAGACCTATGCTTCAGCCAGCTCGAGCAGGCTGGCTCAACCGAGAAAGTTTGGTAGTTACTCTCTCACTTAATATAAAGTTTAAGTGTCATTATGCTGTGTTCGGCCGCCAATGGAAGCCTTTCCTTCCTTATCTTTCGCCTACGATGCCTTTGCACCTACATAGCAATGTGCGAGTGATATCTTTATCTTTGGATGCGTTTTTAAGTCACGATAACCGCTTACTATCAGATGAGCTGAACTGAAACAAAAATTTAGATGTAAAAGTTCAAGATTAATACAGTATGTATTATCATTGGAACAATTCTGCCGTGCTTATGAAAAACGCATTAACTAGGATTTGGACACTTTCGAGAAATCCGCGCCTAAAGTTTTTATTTTTATTTTTGCTGTAACTTCAAAACTATTTGTCTGATAAGCATATGATCTATGTACCAAATAAAGAACAAATTGTCAAAAATGTGTTTATAGAAACATATATTCAAATTATAGTAAGGTTTAGCATATAATTTGAAAAAGGTACTTATCGTTAGCAGCCTCTAATTCGAAGAACTTACGTCGACTAGTCAAAAACGCATTAACTAGCATACTTGATGCATATATGCTTAGTAAAACAATATAATGCGATTTTGTGTAGTCATTGTTACTCCAACCCTTCATTTATTACACCCTATAGGTGCATCAACATCATCACTTGATGCGTTTATATTATGCGGAATTTTAGAATTAGAGTAATAATAAAAAACAATTAATTTTATAATGTTGTTTATTTGAGAACTTTTTATATCTAATAATCGTAGTAAAATAATAACAATCAAAAGTGAGCACTTCTTCGTAAAATATTATGAATTAAAATATAAAACTTGACTCAAATTAAACAAAATAGCAACTTCAAGGCACATTAATTATAGTTTTTATGTATAAAACTATGGCATAGATTCATTTAAAATATTAAAATAATAGTAAAACATCTATAAGGCAATAACATCGTTAAGGAAAACATCTACATCAAGTATAAAACACAATATTGCAGATTTGTTTATCTAAAATAGAAACTTTACTTATCTTAATTACTTTATCTTTTATAACTCTAAATAATTAGGTTAAACCATAATTATAGATTTACATAGTTGTAGTACGAGTACGAGTATCACACTAAAGCAGTCAAAATACTTAATTAAATTCTTAAATTTATTAAAAGAGATCAAACATTTACTTTATTGTGATAATATCACAGTTCTAAATTATTTTAGGTTCTTACCATCACAGTTAGGTCATTGAGTTGACATAAAATTATCTTAATACATATCTATATTATCAATTAAATTAAATTAAATCTTAATTCTATATCTATATTTATAAAAACACAGTCTCACTTTTATTATCTAAACCTTATTAACTAAACTATTAATTTTCGATTTCTAAATCATCGACTGAATCAGAGACTGTGCAATGCATTCCAGAAGTGTCGCCTAGTTTCTGGCATTAAAGGTAATAGTTTGGCTATTATTTCAGCTTTTCTTTCTTTGCTGACCCCTCTAACCGACATTTTACTTGTGACTTCCGGAAAAGATTTATTTTTAATTATTTTCATTTTAAGGAAGTCCAGAATTTTCCACTCTGCTTGATGACTGTCTTTGTACTTTATTGAGAATTCACCTTTCTCAGCTTTGACTGACATCACATCTTTCAAATATACTCTGGGCACTGTGTTTTTTATCTTATGTTGAGACGACACGTCGGTAAAATTAAAAAAATCATCTACATTCATAGTTTTCACGGTATTATTTCTAGCATTGGATCTTTTAACAGAATCTACAAAATCATCATAATCATAAATTTTCTTATTTTTCATAGTCATTTCCACCTGATGGTGAAAGTGATCCGCCGACATAAAAGTGTGTCCTGGCTCAAAATATTTTATTGTTATGGTTTCTGTGGCAATGGTCACGCTATTAACCATGTAAACTGGAAAACACAGAAATGCCCAGTTTTTATTTTGGGCTGCGCAATTATCAGTCCATATAATTATATTTTTTACATCTCGTTTACTTTTAAAAAAAGCATTAAATGCGGACATAATATCTTCTTGGCGGCGTCCAGAAATAGATTCATTCCATATTACTGCACATGGTATATTATTGTCATTCTTAGCTTTACCGAGGGGAACGAAACTTTCGTTGAAAACTATTATCCTGGGGCAAAAAATAGCATTTTTGTACTGATCCATTCGCGGAAGCATAATGTCTTTTTGCAGATCAGCAGAGAAATAAATGGAATCTTTATCTGTTGCAGATAGTTCAACTGCATCCCTTTGATATTCTGCCCTAGAGGTGGTGTATCGTTCTTTATGCAATTTATATCGAATGCATATTTCGCAGGATGCCTCTAGGTTGCATTCGCTATTTTTTGCATGCAACTCGTATATAGCGCATGCTTCGCACTCTTCATGGCCCAGGTGAGCAAATGAAATGTTCATACCTCTCAATGTTTTGCGATACGTTTCAAACGATACGGTCATGGTAGGATTTTTAGACATGAAGTTTTGATACATTATTGTAATATTAATATCACTGGGCAGATAATACTTTTTCGGCGCATGCTCTCGACGATAGTGGGAAATCATTGGCCTATAACTTTGGATATGGGCTTTGATGACGTCTTTGTCTATGAGATCTGTATGCACGTAACTCCCTCGTCTGTCTTTCTGTTCATGTAGTTCTTTGTGTAGCGCAGTATAAATTCGCCTATTATTGGTAGCGTTATAGCCGAGTGTCGTTAAAAAATATTTTTTACATACCTCAATTTTAACATCGTTGGCAGTAAAATAGTATCTGTAAGATAGCCCTCTTTTAGAATTTCCATCCTCAGATGAAACTGTCTTTGTTTTTGGCTTATACGACTCTACCGTGCTTTTTATATAAACCCCTCTTGTTTCATAGCTTAAATTTATGTACTGATTATGAATAATTTGTCTTTCTTGGTCGGTTATTTTAGACGTACACTTTCTTCGACATTTATCATCACATGGAGGCTTGAGCGATAGTTTTTCGTCATCATTTTCTTTTTTAAGTTATACACGTACTGAAAAGGGGAGCTCAAACTTGCGTCTTTTAGAGGGTAAACCTATTTTATTTAATCCTTTGTCATTTACAGACGTTGTCGCAGATGGTGTAGACGTTGCCTCTTTATTAGAAGTAACAGCCGCCTCCGACTCTTGGATTTCCATTAAAAGTGGGGAGTTCAATACGCTTATTTCATCGGTAGGCTGAGGTCTTACAAGCATACTAGAACTAGTCTGATCGCAGGCAAGTGTTGACGTACTTGTAACATTATGAATTTCAGCGTGCACCACAATTTGTTCTGTAATCGGACTACAAGTGACTTGTTCTATGTCGAAGATGGCAAAGGTATCTTTGGTCTTTTTTATCACGCTTTCAGGCACATAATCTTTGTCCATGACGCTATCGTCGCTGTCATAGTCCATAAAGCTTGCATCCAAGTCCGGTTCTTCAGGCATAATTTCGTAGCATTTCAAAGAAGGACGCGTACGAGGTGGTGTTATTTCTTGCGCTCGCATATCAAATAACTGTGTAGTGTTGATTTCTTGCACAGTTGGTATGAAGCTACCATATTCATTCTTAAAATCAAATATGCTCTGGAAGTCATTGAAATCTAGTGAACGCGACTATAATCTGTCTATATCTGTAGAGACTGGTTCTTTTTGTGTTGTCTTGCAAGTCGGACTCTGGGAATTCACAGTTTGTAACTTTTTAGTAGTTGATAAATCAGGCTCGTTCCCCTTATAGCTTTTGATAGCCATAGCTATTATTTTATCTTTTCTACTCGTCATGTTTACCTGAAATAAGAATATTCTATATTTATTTTCTAAATAAATAAACAGTTTTTATAAAGTAGGCTATTATGGAAACCATCTAAATCGGTTCCTGCGTTTCGAAGAAACGTAGTACACAGACGGACAGACAGTGTGTGACACGAACGAGCTACATATACACTCATACAAAAAAACGCATGCGCATGTACGCTCATACTTATACGCACTAACAACAATATTATCAATGATTTACATAAATAAGTAACAATAATATTAACATACATAAAACAATCAGGTTAGCAAAGTACTAAATTATAGATATTTTAAATAACTTACCGCGTATTTTTTTGAATGAACAAACGTGGGTCCAGCTTGGTGGTAGCGCCGCGACTGCGGGTCGACACCCGAACTGTCCTTACCCTTCCCCGCTAACACCCGTGCACGGTAACAAGCCGTTAAAATAAACGCACTAACACCCGACGCGACGTACGTGATACTTAGTATAAACGCACTATCTTGTAAAATTAGTGCGCTTTATTATGTACGGGAATTAAATCTAGTCGTGTAATCCTAATAATAAATGCATTATCTCAAATTAATGCAATTATTATAAGTATGCCAAGAATATTGATCCCTTCGATTGCTAACAATAAACGCATCAACTTAAAGATAATGCATTTATGACTAGTCAGCCTATCACTATTAGTATAAAAGCTTGTTCTATCTATAGTTAATGCATTATTCAGAAGTAAAACTGTTATAAAAGTTTTAGATAATGCGTTTATAAAATCTGAAAAACCGGGATACTATTAATTTAACAAAAAGTTACTTAAGCAAAGTTGTAGATCTCGTTTTCCTGATTTCAAATATGTATAGAACTCATTTTACTCAAAAATTGAGTTGATGCGTTTTTCATAAGCACGGCAGAATTGTAACCAATATGTGTGTATCTCTCGCACATACAATCGTCTGAAAGGCTATACAGATGTATATTTTGCTATGGTAGTATGCAAATTCCGATCCCACTCATTGAAAGTTAAACCTATTTCTGTAGTACGGGATTTTTTCAAGGCCCATACGAGTATGTTTACTATCGAATATCGAACAAACGTATCCCGTAGACGCTTTGTGAACCACTCACGAGCAAAGGTGTGTTGCCCTTTTTACTCTATTCTACAAACATACATATAATCACGCCTTTATTCCCGGAGGGTTGGGCAGATGTGAATTAATATCCACATTTCATTTCCATTAAATTCGGTCCCATGTGATAGGGGGCGAGCCTATTGCCGTCTTCCGGGCACTATTGTTGGCTCGAACCATGTATCTGAAGCGGAGTCTGGGCTGTATATTTCTGAAGTGTATGTTATATTCAAGTACACGAACTAAGTTGAATTGCTGGTGTTACAATTTTTGCAACTATTTTACATACATACATATAATCACGACTTTATCCCCGGAGGATTAGGCAGAAGTGAATTAACACCAACATTTCACCAATCAATGTATTCAGTCCCACGTAGTAGTTTTAATAGGAGGTAGGACACGACGGTATTCCCGTCCGAATTGAGCAGTCCGACTGGGGAAGTACCTCCACCCTACAGAATACCACGGCTATAATAACCTCGTGTTGTGGTCCCGGCGGTGAGTAGGGTAGCCAGAGCTCACTGGAGAGTTTTTGTGCTATCAGTGGGAAGACCAAAGGCTTGTCCTGATTTTGTGTTCTGCACTGAAGGCACTTAAAATCTCTGTTCTTACAGAGTTGGCAGCACGGGTGTGACTCCACTGGTGTTACACACGTTCATAGGCCACGGTAACTACTTTCCATCAGGTGGGCCGTGTGCTTGTCTGCCACCTAAGTTGTATAAAAAAAAACCTAAGCCTATTGCTGTTCCGGGTACTATTGTTAACTCGAGCCATGTATCCGAGGCTGACTCTGGACTGTATATATCTGTCTGATGTTAAAACAGCCCTATCCCTTAGTCGCCTTGTACGACACCGCATGGGAAGAGATGGGGTGGTTCTAATTCAACTCTGCCGGGAACCACGCGACCACTCTACTCAGTACGTACTATTGTTAAAGTGATTGACCATAAAGATGAAGTAGCTCAGATGCATTGCCTTATTACTGGAATCGCGATTGGCGCTTTACTTAATTTTACTTAGGTATATAAATCTCATCATCAGTAAATGTTTTGGCATATATGTCAGATTGACTTGTGCCCGAATATCTTTTCAAGTACTGTAGTAATGTTAAATGCAGGTTCGATCTCAGTGCAAATATTTATATCATGATGGGAACGGAGCCACAGTAGAAGGGTTCATGAGAATTTTATAAAAATAATAACAATTGAGAATCTGACATTATTAATTTACCTATCAAATCGATTTTAATTTCTTGTTGTTTGTTCTGTATTCATTTGTTATTGACATTGATAAAATTTAAATGTAACGACATTGACATTACTGACATTTAGAATTATTATTTTTAATATATTTTTTTTTACATTTGTTAATGACATTGATAAAATTTAAAGTGTGACGACATTGATATTATTGACATTCTGAATTATTAATTTTTATATTTATATCAATTTTTGTAGTATGAACTAATATTGATGTAAATGAATCAAATGATTGACGATTGATGAATATATATATATAATAGTTGGTATTTTAATGTATTGTATAATAAGTACATAAGATATGGAATTTAATGGTTTTTTTTTTGTAATTAGAATAACATTGCAAGCGTCTTGGTGCTCACTGTAAGCTTGCAATGTTCACTGTTTATATATGATTAAATGATTAAATGATTATATGCATGAATATAGGTTAAGCTGCGTGGTTCCCGGCAGAGTAGAATTTGGACCACCCCATCTCTTCCCAGGCGGCGTCGTACAAGGCTAAGGGAAACAGCCCTGTTTAACATCAGACAGATATGTACAGCCCAGGATTGTGGAGGTCAGATGGCAAATGCTTCACGGAAAATATCGAAGTTTAGCCGAAACCGCAGTTAGACTAGTAAAAGCGGACCCCAGACTCCGAGGTGAGAGCTTAGGATGTGATTGGAATTTATGCTAAGATGATGAAGAATGGTTTTGCTTTAGTAGTATGGTCGCATCTGAGGCCTAATCTCATCTGGGGTCTGTAAAATAAGCAATGCATAGACCCCCAATCCCCCCTTTAGTGCTCACGTAATACTTGAACGACCCCACATAGGTATGTTATAGGATATCCCCTTTTATAGGAGGTAGGACACGGCGGTATTTCCGCCCAATTGAGCAGTCCGACTGGGGAAGTACCTCCGCCCTACAGAATACCGCTGTTATAATAACCTCGTGTTGTGTTCCCGGCGGTGAGTAGGGTAGCCAGAGCTCACTGGAGAGTTTTTGTGCTTTGTCTTTACGCTGACGGCACAGAAACTCTCTGTGCTTACAGGGTTGGCAGCGCGAGTGTGACTCCTTTAGTTTTGCACACGTCCATAGTCCATGATAACCACTTTTCATCAGGTGGGCTGTGTGCTTGTCCACCTATGCGGTATACAAAAATGAAGTAATATTGAATGGACGACTAAAAAAACAATGTCGATAAAATAAGAGCGAACTCTTTCACTATTCTTTATTGTATAAGCCCAGCTGAAGCATTTATTTTAACTATAGAAAATTACCCAATCGCGAAAAGATTCTGCCTTCTCTTGCCCTGGATCTGTAGATAAAATTCAAGAGGCAATGCGGAATTTTGTGAAAATAAAACGGAACTAAAGTTTGTCGAAGAAAAATAAAAGGAAATGTGTGTTTCTCGCGACGCCATTTTATCTTTGTGGGGCAAAGTGAACAAATGTAGGAGTCGGAATATGCCTTCGTGTTTGTTAGCTAGAAATGGTTAGAAATGATTGGGTTTGAACACGATCCGATGTTTACACGACTACTCTAAAAAGACGAGTAATACTTTTAAATTTTAATGTATGTGAGTTGACAGCAGTTTCACTTGCTACACCTTCTATTCTGGTGGCCTCTGAACTGTATCTAAAATGTTATTTTTTCAATATTTCATTTCATTTTATAGCACTAAAACATAGTTTTAAAACCGCTCTTATTGAGAGGTTTTAAAACTGAAAACCGTCTGATGTATACCTTTTCTTTATTGTGCGCAAAATTCCCTTGGATACCCCCACCAGCGGAACCGGTAGAGGTTATGTCGGACTTGAACCGACTAAAATGCAAGCTGACTGTGTGGGCCGCAGGTTACCAGAGATAAGATTATCTTAGACATATTCATCGCCACCCGGCTGGCCCAGAACCGTCTCTTATGAGATGGCCCTCTTCGTATGTGGGGACCTCGGAGTACCCATCTCATCCTCGGGTAAGAGAAGGCGCGCATCGCGCACCGCCTCCGTGGCCCATCCAATGTCAAGTAAAGTTTGAGTTTTAGCTACTCATTGCACCCCTCATAGCTAGGCGTGAGCAGTTAAAAATAAAATCATTGAATTTCCCCTTGAAATGTCAGACTCGAAAAAAAATGCCTTCAGATCGATTCGTACTGTCTGGGTCTAAATCAGCGTTTCCCAAACTTCATTGGGCCCTCGTCCCAGTAATCCATTAATGTATACCTATATAAATACTTCCCCTTCGTAATCCATCGTTGATTTTTTACCATGATAGAATTAGTATCATTATTTGTGACACTATAAAGACTTAAAACTCCTGACCCTCAGTCATTTGTCAAGGTCTAATCTACCCCTATACCAAATTTTATCAAAATCGGTTCAGCGGTTTAAGTGTGAAAGTGTAACATACATATAAACTGCGGTTTTCCCAAGCGCCTACAATATGGGGTTCTTCAAGAGGGGCATCAGAAGGTTTCTTCATGGTCGGCAGCACGAGTGTGACACCCCTGGTGTTGCATACGTCCATAGGCCACGGTAATCGCTTCCCATCAGGTGGGCCGTGTGCTTTTCTGTAGTGGTATAAAAAAAAACATAGTTGTTTTCGCATTTATAATATTAATATGGATATTTACGTGGCTCGGTAAATGCGGGTCCCCATCTATTTCTTGAGAAACGCTGGTCTGGACAGACAGGGAGAACTTTGAACTTTTTTGCTGTGGGGGAAACCGCCTGCTTAGGTCTTTTGTATACAAATGTATTGATGCTACGGAGGGTCTGCGAAGTTCAGTACTTCGCGGACTCTCCGTGGCGTTGATACATTTGTTGTCTACGAAAATGAAAGTACCATAACTTTATTTCGACAAATTCGAATTTGGCACTAAATAATAATTATTAAACTAATATCTGAACTTAATAACGAATTGTTATATAACGCTATTTTTTATACAACTAGGTAGCAGAAAAGCACACAGCCCACCTGCTGGAAAGTGGTTTCGAGAACAAAATACGATTGCTATATCCGTAGTATTCTGTAGGGTGGAGGTACTTCCCCAGTCGGAGTCTCAATTGGGACTGGAATACCGTTGTGTCCTATCTCCTCCAAGAAATTGAATTTGAAAAGGTTATTTTTTCCCTGGAATAGGTCTCTGTGTTTTAGTAATGTATTATAATGTATCACAATTCAATAAATATATTTTTATCACATTGGAATACATGTACACAGAAAACAACAAGGGGTTGTAAATATATTACTGTTAAGTAACTTGTGTGATTGCCTGTGTAAAATAAAAATAAAAAAATTAAAATTTAAAATTTTTAATTGTTAGTTAGACAATGCAAGTCATTTATTGCTTTATTATACATACATACATACATATAATCACGCCTCTATCCCTGAAGGGTTAGGCAGAGGTGAATTAACACGCACATTTCACCAATTATTAAATTCGGTTCCACGTAATAGGGGGTGAGCCTATTGCCGTCATTTGAGCACTATTGTTGACTGAGGCCATGCATCTGAGACTGAGTGTAGACTGTATATATGTATATCTGATGTTAAACAGCCCTATCCTTTAGTCGCCTTGTACGACATCGCATGGGAAGAGATGAGGTGGTTCAAATTCTACTCTCCCGGGAACCGCGCTGCCTTCTGCCGGGATTCGGCTTTATTATAGTATGCAATAATAAAGCAATAAATTACTTGAAATAATGGTAAAACTGCGATGCTTCTGTGAATATCGCCATTGGATGATGAAAGTAATATGGCAGTCGCTTTTCAGAAAATTTCAAAATTCATTGAAATCCACACTTAGATTGGTAAAGCGGACCCTAGAATCTGAGGTGAAAGCTTCGTATATGACTGGGGTTAACGCTAAAATAGAGAAGATTATAATATGCAATAGGCAAGAAACTTGCATCATGTGAATCAACCGAAATGTGGATATCAGTGTATTTATTTTATACATGACATGTCAATTTGACTTCACCTCACCTGGTGGTAAGCTGAAAGTAAGTCTCAAGAAAATTTAGGAAGGGGCCTTACAAGCGTGTGGTTAAACACGCTTGTAACGCCTCTGGTCTATAAGCCATGGTAACCTCTTACCATTAGGTGCGCCGTGTGCACGTCTGCCACCTAAATGGTATAAAAAAGATGGTCACCAGATACCTGCGAACAGCGATAGGACAACGATTGCGTTTCCTCCCTCTCGCATCAACTACGAACAACATTCGCCACTGTATCGCATGATGTCATCATGCAATGAAAAAAGTAACGACTTGGATCTTTTCGACACAACGTCAACTACTATAAAGAAATTACTTTATAGCCTGATTTACAGCCGATCATCCGGCCAAGGCAGCTAGACTGCGTGATCGTGAATAGGATCAGTAAGAAAGAAAGAAAGAAATTTATTTGGTGCAAGGTGGTCACAGAGATAACAATAACCAACAACATATTAAAAAAAAATACGAGTAAAACAGTGGCTCACAGATACACCAAATAGGTGTCCAGTTCAGCATGTGCCAGGTATAAACCTGACGCTGGTTTTCAACTGGAACCTAATTTGCCAGTGACACACGGACGCCGAACCGTCGAAGTCGAGTGTGAAAGTATAATGCATGAGGGTATATAGAAGTTATGTACTTATATTACAATATGAAGATAAACAATAATATACTGTAAATATATTAAAAACAAACATATATCGTGATAACAGGCGGTAGAAGATTTTAGTGACCAAATAAAATACGTAAATAAAACAATAAAATAAAACATATAAGCAATAAAATAAAACAATAGCGCGATAGTCATACAACCTGTACACTTTAAAGTAAAAGTCAAGGATCATGACAATCATTCCTGTTTTGTGACTTTTGTCTCCGCTTTGTATCTACTTTTCTTTGTATGTTTGAAAAACGCATGTAGTGTTCACGTCTAGAAGGACTTTACATCGCTTTTTAATGGATTGATTATGTAATGAATATGCCAAATGTAACGTCCAGTTTCGCGAACCATTAAAAAAAAATTGTAATGTTACCATATTAATAAGAATAAAAAAATGAATATCTCAGCATACCCTGGAACACATACATGTGGATGTAAACGTACCACAGCCGGTAGTCGCTACACATTAAGTAAATGACTACTAGCAGTGCACGTGTTCCGCTCTCACCCCACTATTAGCGCAACGAGTCCATCGGATCCGTCACGGGCTGGTTAATATCGATCCTTTAAACTTGTGTGCTTGGTAGTGCACCCGCCAAGACGCTTTCAAGAAAACAAGCTCTTTCGTTTTTTCGAAGCGACACTTCATATGCTCCCAAAATTGATAACATAACATAAACTCATGCTTATATCCCCGAAGGGGTAGGCAGAGGTGCTAGCTTCCACATTTCGCCAGTTTATGTTTAGGTCCCAATGTAGTAAAGGATTACTATAAAGTGGATGAGTATCTTAATGATGTTAATGCGTGGTCAACATGAGTCTCTTGCTTGCCCGCACAAAATAAATTGTAAACTAAAGCAAATTTAAAAAAGAAAAATAATTAGTTCTAATATAGTTCACTGAGTTTCTTGCTGATATCTTCTCAGTAGAACTAACCTACCGAACCAGCGAAAGAATATTTTTCCAATGGTTTATTTTTATATTGTTTAGTATTTTTATATTATTTCTTGACATACCTAATTGTAAAAATTTTGACGGTCATATGTGCTCTTTGTGTGCCTGAACTGAATAAATGAAATTGATTCTTTGATTCTTTGTAATAGGTGGCGAGCCTATTGCCATTACCCGGGCACTTATAAACCTGCGATTACGATACCACACGTAACTTCGAAAAGCATCGAAAAGTCATTGGTGTGTGCCATGGTAAAACCTGGGATTAACCTGAGACCTCGTCTCAGCAGTCCATTACCCATACCACTAGGCTACCGCGGTATTGGGTACCCTGGTTACCCTGAATTGATACACAATGTAATATACTATACTTCATTCTTATACCACTTAGGTGGCAGACAAGCACACTGCTCACCTGATGGAAAGTGGTTTCCGTGGCCTATGGACGTGCAAAATCAAGGGATTACACTCGCGCGTAACTCTGTATGCACAGAGTTGATGTGCCGTTAGTGTAAAATACAAAGCAGGACAAGCCTTTGGTGTTCCCACTGAAAGCACAAAAACTCACTAGTGAACTAAATACAATAAATCATCATTATCCTCCGATACTTTTCCCAGAGCAGGCCGAAATACGACTTGGGCAACCACGCTCGGCGCGCGCCGTAATAGCGGCGGTAAGACCCATCATGGTTGAGTGTCTAGAGAGGTCACACGGTAGCCCGTACCGACTAACTTGAGATACCACTGAGCTTAGATGACTTGGGGATTTTGCGTCGGATTCTGAAAGGGCCAACGTCTGAGTGCCCTCAGACGACGTCAGAGTCAACGTGTGATGCGAGTGAGGATTCGAGGCGGCATACGCTCACCAAGTGCCCGGTATGCGTGAAGCCGAGGTGGGAGCCAGTAGCAGCCCTAGGAGTGAGAGGTCTCTTGCTCACCGCCTTGCTCCCGGCAATGGTGCGCTGCGCGGATGCGTAGGGTGCAGACGCTTCCTTCTGCAAGAAAGCAATGCTCGTGAAGGAAGCGATGAAGTAGGAACGGAGGAGAGTCGCCAGCCACACATCCGAAGCTACTTGGGTGTCGGCAATCGCACAATGACCTCCGTCCCCCATGAGCGTGGGCCTGAGGGTGACGGATCGAGCCACCTGTGGCCCCAGCAGAAGTAGACCGTGGTGGTGGCGTGCGATTTGCGCCTCCCTTTTTCCCGGGGCAAGACCCATACTTGAAGAGTTACTTTCCGCGACTTCTACAACTCACTGGCTCCTAGCGCCTAAAAAGCGGTGGTAAACTTAGGAAAAGTAGAATTGACGTCCAATAAGATAGCAGTATTATACTATATTGAAAAATGAAGAACATTGAATACTGTAGTTAGATCAATTTTCAGACATCATTGGGCTACTATAACTACCCGAAACGATGTTCAGGACTTTTTTAAACCCTCTTCAATATCATAGATTAATACAGCTTTTTGCTGCCAAGCATGGAAAAACAAAAGAAAAAGGTAATGGTTCCCGGCAGATTAGAATTTGGACCACCTCATCTCTTCCCATGCGGTGTCGTACAAGGCGTCTAAGGGATAGGGTTGTTTAACATCAGATAGATATATACAGCCCAGACTCAACCTCAGATGCGAGGCTTGAGTCAACAATAGTGCCCCAAACACGGTTCACCCCCTGTTATATGGTACCGAATTTAATGATTGGTGAAATGTGGGTCACTCCAGAGATAAGGCGCAGGTGGTCAGATCACATGAAATACTATGCAGGAGCACTCGATACATAGAAATGCACCGTGTGTTGTTTCGCATGGCTACTTTAATTGCTATTATTACATGAATAATAATTATATTTCTCATAATGGGTCAATTTGTAGCCATATCCATCGTGGGGCAGTTTTTTGACCATGCCCCCCTATGGGTACAAGATATGAGCACCGTGCAGCAAATTACTTATGAGACTGGCTGAGACTGTCGTCACACATCTGAACTTGCTCTCTGAATTAATTATCTGAGTTCAGAATGCGAGCATTTTAAATATTATTATTATTAAATTATTAAGGAAGGCAGAAGATTTATTTAATATTGAAATAGCCAGACTCGTGATAAGATCAGGCACACGTACATTTGATTAGAGCGGCACGTACTATCGTAATATTATTTGTGGGTTTTTTGATTGGCCAGTAAGTCTACATGTGCAAGCGTTTTAACGTTTGTCCAAGATGTGCGGCAGTAGTAGTCACTAGCAAATAATATGTTTTACTAGCTGTTGCCCGCGGCTCCACACACGTGGATGTTAGTCATCGCGACAAAACATACCCTATGTCCTTTCTCAAAGTTTAATTTACCCCTATACCAAATTTCATTAAAATCGATTCAGTGGCTTAGACGTGAAAGCGTAACATACAAATGGATAGACGGACAAACAGAGTTACTTTCGCATTAATAATATTAGTATGGATTAATATGGGTACATAAAATCATTCAGATCATCTCGTGCAAAACCTTAGAACGTCTACAAACAATTTATTTATATAAAGAATGCAATTTTATTTAGTTTTAAACACTAAATAAATCGTCTAAAGTTCACTTACTAATTTGTCATGAGCATCACTACTGTCACGCAAATGAAATGTCATGTCATTGACCGACTTATCACACGTAGGGTTTCTAATTGGATTATGATTATTATTAATAAAGATCTGTTTTCGTTTTAATTTTGTTAACTGAAAATATAATTAGTTACTAAAATGTGGCTGGATGAGGCGGATGGTTTCGCCGAAATATTTAGGGGCTATTTACCCTATTATTTGCTCGTCGCTCTACCTATTTTTATCATAATGTCTCCTGTAAACCCGGTCGCCGCTTCTCATGAGTTCTCTGTATACAGAATGCAGCAATACGACTTACATACTGTTCCCCATGGTGAGTACATAGATTAATATCACATCTAATTTCTGAAAATAAAAAATCGATTGTGACATTTTAGAGGTTATTTTTAGTCAGGACTTTGGCTGTAAGGCTGTTTGCAGGGGTCTTGCTCAATTTAAAACTAAAACATTCTTAATTCAAACGCAGTAAAAACATGTCTAAGAACCTACAAACAATACAAATTACAAATTCTAGTTTGAAAGTTTCAATAAATTTATCAAAACCTTGAACCTTGATTTTTAATTTATGCTAAATTGGAAACTGACTGTTCTAATATAAATATCACAAGAATTGTATGTGTATTATATTTATATTCAAAAGATAAAGTTCAAATATCCAATAAGTGGTATAAAAAAATCCAGTCACTAGTTAATGTATTGTAGGAAAATTTGGTTTTTATACTTCCATAATACAAAATCAAATCAGTTTATTTGCATAAGACAGGTACATAAAGGTGGTTTTATTTAAAATAATGTGCAAGTGCTCTGCTTATTACCTCAATAGGTGTGCAAATTTTATATTTGAAGATACATTGTCAAGAGTTACATTTAAAAGGAGTGGTATTAGTTTTGTCTTTTCTTATTTTACATCCTACTTAAAAATCACGCCTTTATTCCCGGAGGGTTAGGCAGAGAATTAACACCCACATTTCACCAATCATTGAATTTGGTATACAGGTTTATTATTTATTATTACACACACCTTACACTATCATTACAGAAAAGTCCAATGCGATAGTGTAGACAAAAAAAAATAGAACACTTTGCTTATAACTTACCATTTTAATGTTTAGTAACAAGTAATTAATTTGACTTGTCAGTCTAATACCTAACTCTAGATTTTTTTTTGTACATAAATCTAATTTCTAATTAATACCATTGCAATTTATCAAATATCTTTATTATTCATACTTCATATCTATTAGTTAAGTTCTAATAACACACAGCTTCATATATCATATTTACATTTTTATATTCAGGTTGCCGCAGTGCCAGTTTCAACTTGGAGGGACGTTCCCTCACATCATGGAGCACTTCCCGCCACTGTGTAGTTGCCAGGGTTCAGGATATCACTATTGACCAGTTTATTGAGATCAGAGCAAAAGCCGGTGCATTATTGTTGGTGCTGCCCAAGAATGATACCGTTTTGACTCCAGAAGAAAAAGAGGTAAGGAGAAGAAAAGAGAGAAGAGGTTAAGACAATTGATATACACATATATATGAAATACCAAACTATTTACATATTGCTTTATTTAGCTGCTAATGTTAAGGAAAATCAATTATTAAATCAAACAATAACAGTAAGGCTCTAAATCATTCTGTGTAATGACTACAGTGACTGTGTTGCTTTTTCCTGAAACAGTCTATATGGCTTAAGATGTTTCAGTTACCTAGATTTCAATGTGAGGCCGTTCAAGTATTACGTAAGCACTATAAGGGGGAGGGTGTCTGTCTATTGCTTTCTTTTTTTTATACCACTAAAGTGGCAGACAAGCGCACCTGATGGAAAGTGGTTACCGTGGCCTATGGACGTGTGTAACACCAGAGGAGCCACACTCGCTCTGCCGACCCTGTAAGCACAGAGTTTCTGTGCCGTCAGTGTAGAGGACAAAGCAGGACAAGCCATTAGTCATTCCACTGACAGCACAAATTCTCCGGTGAGCTCTGGCTACCCTACTCACCGCTGGGAACACAACACGAAATTATAACCGCGGTATTCTGTAGGGCGGAGGTACTTCCCCAGTCGGACTGCTCAATTGGGCGGAAATATCGCCGTGTCCTACCTCCTATCAAAGTTTTATATATATTTAATAAGACTAATAAATAAAAATAATTAATGGGGGTGGGAGGAGGTCTAGATAATGATTACGTAAGCAGTAGTTATTTACTTTTTTACACATAATGTAGCATGCATTATCCATAGATTACCCTTAAAAAAAAAACATATATACCTACCAATGTTTACATAAGCATTGGGGAAATATTTCTTACCAAAGCAAGGTTGAGGAGGGGTTGAATAATTGTATTAATTATAATAATTATTGAACCAGTTAAGTTACCAAACGCTCACACCCCTTTTTCGTAGGACCAAATACAATGATTAGAGAAAGAGAGACGACTTCCGTGGCGTAGCGGTAGAGCATTCGACTGCAATGCAGGGGGCGCGGGTTCGATTCCCGCTCAGTGCAAATATGTTTGGTGTTTCTATGTATAATATCTAGGTATTTACATAAAAAAAAGGATCTAAGTATGTTTCTCCACATTCTAGCCATGCTTTCCAGGGGTCTAGATATTGTTGTGGAAAAAAAAATGTGGGTGAATTAACACCTCTGCCTTACCCTCTGAGGTTAAAGGCGTGATTATATTATATGTATGTATTACAATCTATAAATTCCAATAAACCATTTACTTTCTCACCAGCACATCCAACTTCTGGAGATGGCAATGGTCCAGCAGGAAGTCAGTGCTCCTGTGTACTTCGCTCGTTGGTCTCCAGACTTTGAGGATATCATCGGAGACCTGCAGCACAGCTTCATTACTGATGATAAGTCTGGAACAGCTCTAGAAGCTATGATGAATACTGTGTCTTCTAATGGCTATCAGATTGGTGAGTGTTTAATATTTTCTTCAAAGATTTTAATAACCTGTGAAGCGTGCAGTAGAAAGTTTGACTGCTTAGACCTTGATCCAGCTCAGTGTAAACTTTTCTATGATTGATTATTTTTTTTGCACTTGTCCGAGTGTTGTTTTATGGTGGGCTGTATTCCGCAACACTATGGCTTTTGTGGTTTTTGTGTACCAATAAAGTATGTTTGTCCCCATTTTAGAATTCATATTACAAGCTTAGTCTAGATAGCACTGATGATAATAAAAAGATAATATGAAAGCAATTTGTTACAAACTATTTTGAAGTCTTTCAGAGTAAAGATAGGTGTTCTTATCAAATGTTTGCTCTTCTATCTAGGTTGGTATAACACAGATCTGTTTAGTGTTTCCTTCAGTAAATATTGTTATCAAGTATTACTTACAAACCGTTAGGTGAAAAGAGATTTTACATTGGAATGTTAGAAATGAACAGTGTTGGGCACATTTTAATTGATTGCAAATAAACTTGCAATTAATCCGACTTCTGTCTAAAAAATCGAAACAAGCTTGACAGTAGGCGGTACCTACTAGTTGTTCTTTTGGCTTTTGATTGGTCGGGCTTACTTCTTTCGAACTATTAGACACCGAATCAATTAAAATACAGAAAAAATTTAATCGGTTCAGGCGTGATTCGAACCCGCGATTTTCCCTTTCTATATCTTAATCGAATTGAACAGTTAGCATACTAAATGCTTTAAAATTTCATTTATTAGTTTGGACGGAGTAATCAAAAATCAATGTTTAAAAATGATTGCAACATCATTCATTGGTTCTGATAGTTCGTACGAATATCGGTACATGGCTCTCAACCGCCGCCGCAAGACAGATATAGGTATAGAAGAATTTGGATGGTTTCGGGCGAAGGTTCGGTGGCTTAGTGGTCAGAGCGTTCGCCCTTTAAGGGAAAAATCGCGGATTCGAATCCCGCCTGAACCGGTTAAATTATTTCTATATCTGATTCCGGATTGAATAGTTAGCATACTAAATGCTTTAAAATTTCATGTTAGACAGCAAGTCGGAATTTTTATTTGTTAATATTTTTTTATTGCAATTAACATTTGCCCAACACTAAAAATGAATCTGGTATATTGACATGCGTATCTGCAACATAATATTTATGAAGAGCACAGACCATGATGTACTTACATATTTTAATTTCAATTTATCTATTTCTTAACAACATTTTGAAGTTTTGAATAAAATTGATTAAATCTGAACATAAAAACCAGAAAAAGCAACAAATTATTAGGTTATCAGGATATTTAACATGATTTTAAATAATTATATAAAAGCAACAAACATTAATTATTAAATCTATCTGAAGGAATTCTTAATTATCTACATTATATATGAATTATAAAAATATGATGTTATATAAGTCATATAATAAGTGCCCAGTAGACAGCAGGAAGTTGCAGGGAGTCACAAGTCATGCCAGGGTACACTTAATCCTTCCTCTCCTTTTGGTTTGGCTTATATGGTTATATAAGCTTTTTTTTTATACCACTTATGTGGCAGACAAGCACACTAGCCCACCTGATGGAAAGTGGTTACCGTGGCCTATGGACGTTTGTAACACCAGAGGGGTCACAGTCGCGCTGCCAAACCTGTAAATATAGAGTTTCTGTGCCGTCAGTATAGAAACCAAAGCAGGACAAGGCTTTAGTCTTCCCACTGACAGCACAAATTCTCCAGTGAGCTCTGGCTACCCTTTTTTTTTTTTTTACGTGAGCAAAATCCCCACGGATACCTCCCCACCGGAGCCGATGGAGGAGGTTATGTCGGACTCGAACCGACTAAAACGCACGCCGCCTGTGGGTCGTTTTGGTTGCCGAAGGTGAGGTTGACAGGCATATCCCTCGCACCCCGGCCGACCCAGGGCCATCTCTCACGATCTGGCCCTCGTCTCGGGTGTGGGGACTACAGAGTCCCCAACTCGACGCCGGAAACGGGGAGGCGCGCCAGGCGCGCCCGCCATCGCCGCGGCCTGCTTCTGCCAGGGTGACAGGTGGCTCCACCTGTCACCCCCAGGCCGGCGCTCATGGGGGGCGGAGGTCGTTCATCGACCTCCGACGCCCGAGTTGCCTTCGTACGCGGGCAGCTTGGCTTGCGATCCGTCGTCGTTCCCGGTGCCGCTCTCGCCCCGCCTCCTTTTTCACGAGCATTACTTGCTCGCAGAAGGAGGCGCCGGCCGCCCACGCATCCGCGCAGCGGACCATCGCCGCGAGCAATGTGGAGAGCGTGAGAACTCTCACTCCCAGGGCCGCCACAAGCTCCCGCCTCGGCGTCTCCCACGCAGGACACTCGGTGAGCGTGTGCGGACCTGAGTCCTCGCTCGTGTTGCAGTGATGGCACTCGGACGTTGGCTCTTTCTCCATCCGACGCAGATACTTTCCGAAGCACCCGTGCTCGGTGATCATCTGCGTCAGACGGTACGAGAGGCTGCCGTGTGGCCTCTCTAGCCACTCCCCCTGGCTACCCTACTCACCGCTGGGAACACAACACGAAGTTATTATAGCCGCGGTATTCTGTGTGTCTGTGTGGGCGGAGGTACTTCCCCAGTCGGACTGCTGAATTGGGCGGAAAAACCGCCGTGTCCTACCTCCTAACACACAAGGAGGAGCGACTTCATACCCGCGAGCCACCAATAGATGTTACATGTCATAATAATTTCTGTTCAACAGTGGTATCAGCTTCGGCACCACCAAAGCTGGACTCCAAACCTGTCACATTGCATGGCAAGCTGGTAGGACGCTCAGGTTCTGCGCAGACCATCGTGATCGTTGCTCACTACGACTCTTCCTCTGTAGTGCCTGTAAGTAGTTTTCATACCACTTTCACCCTAGCATTTTAACATCCAGCAGAGTTGACTACACGCCCCACCTCTATTAAAGAAACATTCCCATGAACAATTTTAATGTTACTGTTTTGAATTTTTTGTTTCTTGAAAAAAAGAAAGAAAGAAAGAAAAATGTTTTATTTTTGATTCTTACAGTGTTTCTTATGTACTATATTTACAACTAACCTTAACCTAGTTATACTCTCACACTGTGTGAACCTAAATAGGGCCCGATCTCAGCATTAAATGCTACGCACACTGAGAGTATGCGCAGCGCTGGTTTTCAGATGGGGCCGCTAGGCAGCGCTGACGCCGCGCTCATTACATGTTAAATATCCCGCGCAAACATGCCAGCCGCTTCGACGCCGTCATTGGTCATTGCCTTGCCTTGCCATAACTCCTTTCTTTCTCTTTCCAGGAGTTATCTCATGGTGCCGATTCAAACGCTTCTGGTGCAGTCGCAGTCCTGGAGCTAGCCAGGATCTTCTCCCGTCTGTACTCCACGGCGTCAGTACGAGGGGGACCTTCTCTCCTGTTCGTCCTGACCTCCATTGGACACTCTCTCAACTACTTTTCAGCCAAAAAGTGGTTAGAGGAGCAACTGGATTCTACTGATGCTGCATTATTACAAGTAAGTTTAAAATATGCATTGTAATGGGATGCTTTGAAATATAGAAGGATGCTCTGGCATGCATTGAATTGTCATGAATTTCAATTAAACTTATTATTCGAAATGGTTTTCAATTGTTTGTTGCTGATTTTACTGTTATAAAAAAGTCTTACATAGTATCTCAGTATTGTTAATTTTAATGTGTATGTTTTATTTAATTTTTTGCAACATATGGAATGTAAAATGCCTGAAGTAAATGAATTTCAATTTAATTTTCATTTAATTAACATACTTCGACAAGTTGCGAGATGCATTGCCATACAAATAACGCTTCGATTAAGAAATAGACTGTGGAGAATGTAGATTAGAAATCAATTTATAATAGATCTATCAAAATTAGTTTCTAAATAGTTTCAAATACTACTACAGACATCCTATTGCATAGCAGCTTAAATATCCTACTGCATGCAAATACATCCCACAGAACCACATAACCCACAGACCTAGCGAAAGGCAAAAGCTACAAACATACTAAAACTAGTTTTCTTCCATTTAGCAGATGTATAATTCAGTTTACTTACTTTACTCTACTACTACTAAAAAGAAAACCGCGGTAGCCTAGTGGTATGGGCAATGGACTCCTGAGACGAGGCCTCGGGTTCGATGCCAGGTATTACCATGGCACACACCAAGGACTTTTCGATGCTTTTCGAAGTTATGGTTAATGGCAATAGGCTCGCCACCTATTATATTGGGACCCAAACGTAAATTGGCGAAATGTGGGTGCTAACACCTCTGCCTATCCCTTCGGGGATATAGGCGTGAGTTTATGTTATGGTATGTTACTTTACTCCAAATGGATTCAAGGTCTTTGTTTTTGATTCTAGAAAATATTATAATTATACATACTTCTTTCCTAGGATGTCTCCTTCGTAATGTGCCTGGACTCCATATCAGCCTCTCCATCGATGACGATGCATGTCTCCAAACCACCCAAGCCTGGTGGTCCGGCACACTCCATCAAATCCAGACTCGGGGTGCCCATCAACCATAAGAAAATCAATTTGGCTGAAGAGTTTTTGGCGTGGCAGCATGAGAGATTCAGTATCAGGAGAATGACGGCATTCACACTTAGTTCTCTACAGGTAATATAACTATTTTTATAGCGAAAACTTACTATTTTTTAGGCGTCTTGGGTATTTTTTTGAGACGGGGTAAAACAATTAAACTCGCGATACTGCCAACACCTCTGTATCTATGTAGATACAGAGGTGTTGGCAAAGGTAACAGATGTCTATTGCCTAAGTTTTCCCTTCTGTTGACAATGGGTCCGTTCAACTATTACGTAAGCACTAAAGAGGAGGAGAGGGGGGGAAAGTTTGCATTGCTCATTTTTGATTACTTTATTAGAGGTGAAGGTCTAGATGATGATTACGTAAACATTAGTTATTTACTTTTGCATTATCCATACATTACCGTAAAAAAACAAACATGAAAAGAAATATTCATATACTTAGGTACCTATGTTTACTTAAGCACGAGGGGGAGTAAGGGCTTTGCTTACTTTTGCTGACAAGGGGGAGAGGGGTTAAGTAATTGTAATAAATCTGCTTACGTAATACTGCAATTTTTTTTTTTTAAATACATTTGTTTTCGTCAATTGACTGTACCTTGCTGTATGGTAAGATGACCAAAGCATATGGGCCACCATTCTAGTTACTGTTGATCTAAAATGGTAACTGAGTGTACCTCAGTAGGCCTCAACAATTTCATTTTTTCTTTCAACCACTTGTCTGTTTGCTTGCGATGAATGCAAACTTACTGAATGGATATTTTTGCGCGTTTTTTTTTATAAGTCCGATCCCAGACTTAGAGACTTAAAATTCTACGTTTATTTGATCGCCTTCGGTTAAGTAGAACCGCACCACCAAGACCTGAAATTCATTATCAGCTCACATGTTCTTCCTACAGTCCCGGGTCCTTTAAGCGGGGCGTGAAAAAGCATAATGATGAGGCCGCCAAGCTGAGTGCCACCATTGTAACATTCTCCGTGTCTGTAATGGTGACCCTCTTTCCTGAGACATTGTCTTTAGCTTACCATCAGGCGATGTGAAGTCAAGTTGGCGTATCCTAGATAAAAAAAAATAGTCGCTTTTAATTTTTTGGATATCTGTTACAGTAAAACCATTAGCACCAGTGCCATATCTTGATGGTTGGCGTAAGGTAAATAGTAACATTTACTAATATCGGTACGAAATTCCTTCACCATTCAATGCGGTCAAGCATTGTTCCCACAACCAGGTCAGTAGATGGTTATCGACCTTTTCTGTGCTTCGTGGAACGGTTGAAGCCCTCAGTCGCGAGGTGAAGTCAAATTGACGTGTCCTAGATATAGAAAAAAAAACTCGAGATATGGGCAAAAATCGCGATAACTGACATTCACTAAGGCGCAGCCGCGGGCATCAGTTTGTTAAGTAATATTGTTGTATGCTGTTTCAGAGCCACAAAGACCTATCTCGCAGCACAGTACTGGACACGCCCACGGAATCGAACCTGAAGAACTTAGTGTCGAACATAGCGGTGACGGCGCGGGCGCTCGCCTCTCACGTTTACAACTTGACAGAAGAAGACAGTGATGAGGATTCTGCGTTGTACAATGACGCTTTGGTAAGACATTCGGTACCCCCCTCCCCCTCCCCTCGCCTCTCCCCATCCCACTACAGTACCCCTAGCAAGAATGACTGTCGTAATCGTAAGGTAAACGTATCGAGAGAACGGAGCCTTGTGATTGACCCGCTTCTCACATACACACACACACACACACACGCACGCACGCACGCACGCACGCACGCACGCACGCACGCACGCACGCACGCACGCACGCACGCACGCACGCACACACGCACACACGCACGCACACACACACGCACACACACACACACAAACACACACACACGCACAGGTTCACAGTAGACAGGCGGCCAATCGCAATGTTCTGTTTTCTCGTTACGTTTACCATTCGATTACTATCAGGTGGGCCGTGTGCTTGCCTGCCACCATAGTTGTATTTAAAAAAATAGAAGAGTTTGGCCGGTTTTTAGTCAGAATTAAACTCGATCCCAAATGTCATGGATGATCAGTTCGGAGGTAGCACTGGCCTAGACCCTACCGAAGAAAATACAAAATAACTTACGTGAACGCGTGGTTCCCGGCAGAGAAGAATCCACCCCATCTGTTTCCATGCGGTGTCGTACAAGGCGTCTAAGTGATAGGGCTGTTGAACATCAGACAGATATATACAGCCCAGACTCAGCCTCAGATGCATGACTGGAGTCAACAATAGTGCCCAGACGGCAATAGACTCACCCCCTATTACGTGGGACCGAATACAATGATTGGTGAATTGTGGGTGTTAATTCACCCCTGTCTAACCCTCCGGGGATAAAGGCATGATTATATGTATGTATGTAAGTATTACCGCCTTTCCTACAAGTGTTGGATATAAAGATGTAGAAGGTCCGACAACGGGCTCGATAGTGGGAATTTAGTTTAAAAGCGCCGGTAGCTTAGTGGTTAAAGAGTCGACCTTACGATCGAGAGGTCCCGAGTTACACTACCGACGTGAACCCACTCCTAACACAAGCAGTTTAGCTTAGCTGGAGGGGTTAGAGGGAATATTAATTATTTCGGTTCTAATAAGTACCGCGGTAGCCTAGTGGTATGGGTAATGGAATGCTGAGACGAGGTCTCGGGTTCGAGACGAAGTCACGGGATCGATCTCAGGTTTTACCATGGCACACACCAATGACTTTTCGATGCTTTTCGAAGTTAAGATAAGATTTTTTTATTTTTTATTTGTAAGAAAATTGTATAAAAGTTGTTACAAAGTTGGTCGCAGGCTTATAAGTGCTCGGTTAATGGCAATAGGCTCGCCCACCTATTACATCTAAGTGCTATAAAAAATAATTATTATGGATTGATTCGGGTTTCGTGTTTGAATTGTAATAAATATTTCTGTATATTGCAGGCAGTAGACGAGGCGTCGATAAGGCACTGGTACAATTACTTGTCATCGCAGCCGAGAGCGCCGCACTTGATCACCACGTTTGCATCTCACCAAGGTAACATAGAAAGCACTAAGCACTGCTAATATCTTTATACTTTTTAGTTTTATGATTTTACTAGCCGACCCGCCGCGGCTTCGCTCGGGGCATATTTTGAAACCCTGTACACCCCTTTAAGAAATCTTATTAAAAAGTATTAAACAAGAAAATATCAAGGATAGCCGTGGTTGTTTGTTACTTAGTCTCACAAAACAATACAATGTAGGGAAAAGTGGGCTATCCTTGATATTTTCTTGTTTAACACTTTTCAGTAGTCGGCATTTAGTTTTAAACTTATTTTTTTACATATTTGCAATGTACTATTTAAGCCCTTTCAGTTGATACCAAACAATATATTTATCTGAAATTTATTTTTTTATCACAGTACGTTATGACCGTTAGAGGGCGCCACATTAGATTCAGAGACACGTTATATAGTCTATAACCAACGGACGACTAAGATGCTTCTAACGATACCTTATTTGTCCGGTTTACTAATGTTTGGCAAAAAACGTTCCCCAAAGTGTCACATGCCATAGTATGTTTCCCAAATTTACATTTGGCAAAAAAACATTTAGCAAAACAACTTTTCGCAATTTTACAGTAAACATATTTTGCCAAACGGCAGGATCCCCATTTGTACAGTTCTGTAGTTGAGGACCTATGAGGTAACAAGTGAACCTACATACACACGTATGTGTGTATACATAGCCTGTCAAAATCATAACCCTCCTTTTAGTCGGGTAATAATCTATGGTTAACTCAGAGAACTATATTAGAACTAGGATTATCTTTTCATTTCATTTCATTTATTTATTATTTGTGAAACATAGGTATTACAAAAGATCTTAACATTAATATCAGAGCACTATGTTCTACCATTTAACAAGGTGTACAAATTAAATTTAAAATATGGTTAGTTTATTTACCAAGAATATGGTTAGTAGGTGAATTGTGTAATTAGTACAAGGTAATTCAATATCGATTTATTTATACCCATAATTAATAATTATTAATAACCTTTATACATATTGTTAACGCGCCTAATTTAATGTAGTACGATATTTGAATGCCGTCGTAAAATGGTGTCTTTTTTTTAGTTTACAATTTACATATTGTTCGAGCAAGCAAGAAACTTAATTTGACTACGCATTTACATCATCAAGATACTCATCTACTTTAAAATAAAGAAACTGATCACAAACATCTACCCTATTGAATGAAATTTTAAGGCATTTTATGCTAACTATTCAAATCGAATAAATTTAACTGATTCATCTTTTTTCTATATCTTAATCGATCTACCCTATTGTTGTTTAAGTACCTATTGGTGTACAATAAAGAATTATCTATCTATATATCTCACCCCCAGGAGTGACGGGAGCCCTAGAGCGAGCCCTATCGCGGTACATGGACGTGACGTTAAGCACGCACGCCGTGGACAAGCGCGAGCCGGAGTACACGCTGTACGGAGCCACCTCGGCCTCCCTCTACGTCTACAGGTCAGTACCTCTCATCCTCACCACGCATCCTACCGCCCACGTTATAGAAAAAAAAGAGTATTCCCTCATTCCAAATTTCGAAATGAAGCAATAAGGGGCCGTTTAAATATTACGTAAGCATTAAAGGGGGGAGGGGGTCTTAACATTGCTTATTTTTGATGACATGGGTGGGTTTAGATAGTGATTACGTAAGCAGTAGTTATTTAGCATGCATTACCCATACATTACCCTTTTTTTTTTACGTGCGCAAAATCCCCACGGATACCTCCCCACCGGAGCCGGTGGAGGAGGTTATGTCGGACTCGAACCGACTAAAACGCACGCCGCCAGTGGGTCGCTTTGGTTGCCGAAGGTGAGGTTGACAGGCATATCTCTCGCACCCCGGCCGACCCAGGGTCATCTCTCACGATCTGGCCCTCTTCTTGGGTGTGGGGACTACAGAGTCCCCAACTCGTCTCCGGAAACGGGGAGGCGCGCCACCGCCGTGGCCTGCTTCTGCCAGGGTGACAGGCGGCTCCACCTGTCACTCCCAGGCCGGCGCTCATGGGGGCCGGAGGTCGTTCATCGACCTCCGACGCCCGAGTTGCCTTCGTACGCGGGCAGCTTGTCTTGCGATCCTTCGTCGCTCCCGCTGCCGCTCCCGCCCCGCCCCCTCCTTCACGAGCATTACTTGCTCGCAGAAGGAGGCGCCGGCCGCCCACGCATCCGCGCAGCGGACCATCGCCGCGAGCAAGGTGGAGAGCGTGAGAACTCTCACTCCCAGGGCCGCCACAAGCTCCCGCCTCGGCGTCTCCCACGCCCTATACTCGATGAGCGTGTGCGGCCCCGAGTCCTCGCTCGCGTCGCAGTGATGGCACTCGGACGTTGGCTCTTTCTCCATCCGACGCAGATACTTTCTTAAGCATCCGTGCTCGGTGATCATCTGCGTCAGACGGTACGAGAGGCTGCCGTGTGGCCTCTCTAGCCACTCCCCCATGATGGGTCTTACCGCCGCTACTACGGCCTGCCCTGCGCCTGGTCGCCCAAGTCGTAACTCCCATTCCGCCACCATTTCCCTGTGGAGCTGGGATCTCACGGCCCGAATATCTTCGGGCTCGGGATCGTGACCCCGCTCCCGCGCCGCCTTTCGGAACTGGTATAGCGCCGAAAGGGATCTCGCTTCCAGGATCCATGGTGAAAAAAGAAATATGAATATAGGTACCAATGTTTACATAAACATGGGGGGGGGGGATAAAAGTTTTGCTGACAAGGGAGAGGGGGGTTAAATAATTGTAATAAATCTGCTTATGTATTACTAGAACCGGCCTTAAGACAGTGAACCCCAGACTACTACTTCTCCTTGTTCTTTACAGAAGCGACTACCATCTGACCCCCTCCCCCATCCCTATCTCCCAACCAAAAGAGCCTTTTCTTTCGATCAACAGATGCCCTATATTGATTTTCCAGCTGGTTTTCTCTATAGTATCCTACAAATCAGCATCCTCTTAGCTACTTCCTAGTTGCGTTCAAAATTTGCCGCGATCGACTTTTTGCTCCCCCGTGGTTCCCAGCAAAGTAGAATTTTAACCACTGCATCTCTTCCCATTCGGTGCCGTACAAGGCGACTAAAATATAGGGCTGCTTAACATCAGACAGATATATATACAGCCCAGACTCTGCTTCAGATGCTTGAGGCTTGAGTCAACAATAGTGCCCGTCAGACGGCAATAGGCTCACCCCCTATTACCTGATTGGTGCAATGTGGGTGGGTGTTAATTCACCTCTGCCTAACCCTCTGGGGATAAAGGCGTGATTATATCTATGTATGTAACTAATTATTTTTGATTGGTATGTCGGCTTTTCCGGAAGTGACTGCCATCCCTAACCCGAGAAGAAAGCCAGCTCTAGAATCTCGTTCGATGTTTATTTATGGGTCGTACAATAAACACTCATCATAATATAGTATTCTGCTATTACATCTAAATTATAATTTTTTTCAGTGTGAAACCAGCAGTATTCGACTTAATATTGACTCTAGCGATAATCGCGTACCTGACAGTTGTATACTTCGCTATACAGCTGTTCCCGCGTTTCTACGAGGAGTACGCGAAACTCGTCACGGGCAAAGCCAAAGTACATTAGCATAGTTATATGTGGTGTGGTCAAAAACCGCTGTATCAATAGCTGTAGTGCTATACTACTCACACGCATACGGTTTGCTAGCGAGTGTAAAAGAGATGTCAGATTTAGGTGATGGATGCTTTTTCTGTGTTTAAGCAATAATTTATCATTAAAGGACTCGTTGAGAATATTGGTAGATTGAAATCTATTTAAAAAAAGATAGGGTAATTCAATTGATAGAGCAATACCGGGATATGAACCCGAGTCTCACTGTAACCTACTTCCCGTCCCGAGGGACAAGAAGTGGGTTACAGTGAGACTCGATGAGACTCAGGACGTGTTGAAGTTATCATTTCCCAATTTAAATGTATTAAAAAGCATATAGTGTGTCTGGGTTGGCAGTGCAAATATTAATAATACTGCTTATAAAAATCTCTGCAAATCGTACTGTCTACAATACTGCTATCTTGTACAAGGTCGACTTACGGGCTCAGTCACGACACGTCATAGCTACAATGCCGTCCCGTGTCGTACATACCAACGACACGATAACGTTTACTCGTGATGCCTACGCCGTGTATGTTAACTATAATTGCGCAATAACCAATATAGATACAAGCAATTGAGAATGTTTGGTCAACCGTCACGATATTACTGCCCAACACGGTGATATTGTCGTGCCGTTCGTACGTCACGTCAAATATGTCGTGTCGTTTTAAAGTGACAAAGTTCTACATTCACTAGCTTCATCGAATAGCTTCACTGTGCCCTATAGGTCTCAATAACACATTTCATTAATATTCAATATTTTCATCGAGTCCTAAATCTTCAGAAATGATAATATTAGAGGCTCATAGTGCTTCTTTGTATTGAATTCTATGTTCTAATGAAATATGGAGTAGACGATTTCGTGGGATTACGACAAAATGTCATATTGCACACGACAAAAGACAATTTGCATTTAATTAAATAATAATTTAGCCTAGTCATTGTCTTGGTCGTGGTTTTTTGTGTTCTAATCGTATAAAAATATAAAAAATCTATTTAAAAAATAAAGAAAATATTCAGTCATTAAAAGTTGAAACTGCAATAAATAAATAAAAAATATATTTTATAATATCCAAAACTTAAAGACATTCAACATCATCAATAAATTACAGGTGTGAATAATAAATGTTGTATGAATGGAGCTATATGTTGAAAAACTATATGAATATGAAATTAGTTACAAATATGAAAGAAAAATCATTCTCGTTAGAGATTAATAATATGAAATCTATCTTAAAACAACAATGAGTCTTCAAACTTTTCAAATGAGACCATGATGCAACTCCAGTGATGTGAACGAGACAATATAATTTAAATTTATTTTTAATCCGATTTCTACTAATTCATTAGTTTAAGCAGAGTCATCAAAAATCAATGTTTAAAAATGATTGCAACATCATTCATTGGTTCTGATAATTCGTACGAATGTCGGTACATGGCACTTCACCGTCGCCGTAAGACGGATATATGTATAGAAGATTTTGGATAGTTTTGGGCAAAGGTTCTGTGACTTAGTGGTCAGAGCGTTCCCGCTGAAAGGGAAAGATTGCGGGTTCGAATCCTGCCTGAACCAATTAATTTTTTTCTATATCTTAATCGACTTGAATAGTGCTTTAAAAATTTCATTCAGTAATTTTAATTTGTCATGACCAAGATATCAGTATGAAGTACTACAGAATAATCAACAATGTATACATATTTCATTAGAACATAGCATGTGTACATTTTAATATACAGTAACTGTACCAGGCCCCCGATTCTGCTAAAGCAAAACCACTGTCATACGACAAACACTGCAAAAATGGTATTAAATTTTAGACTTTATTCCTATATGCTTAAGTCCAAAATTTAATGCAAAGAGCTTCATTACAATTTAACATTCACTCTGCAAAAAGTCTTTTAATTTTGAACTTTAAGTGCACTGTATTAGATTTTAAAATTAAATGGATTTTTTAGCTGTGTTCGTGTTATGACAGTGGATTTGCTTTAACAGGATCGAGGCCCAATTGCCTAGTTGTACGAAACAGATTTTACCCCATTTGCCCTATAACTTAATAATACACAACATAAAAGACAACAATCAAGATTTTATAGTTTATTCAGAAAGAGTTATTTCAAATTTCGAAGTTATGTGTGTATTTATCGCAGGCTTGTAAGTGCCCGGTTAATGACAATAGTCTCGCCACCTTAACATAAACTGGCGAAATGTGGGTGCCTAGCACCTTTGCCTACCCCCAATTTAAGTGTATTTCAAGTGACACTTAAATTGGGCCCAGAATCATCGTCAGACTTGTGTAAGTCCTGGTCTTATCCGATGCCTTCACCTTGGAATCCGGGGTTCGCTTTAGTGTGTCCCAGATAGCCTTTGTGGTGTGACGGTAGTGGACGCGGCCGCTACGCTGGAGGCGCCGGTTCGACTCCCGCTCAGTTCAAATAAGGTCGTGTTTCGGTCAGCACGTTAAGCCGTCGGTCCTGATTGCCATACGAACATCTATGGCACTCGTTACCGGTAGATGAGCCCTAAAAAGTCCAATGACTGGTCTAACTGCAATGGTTCTATATCATCTTTGGTTGTGGAGGTCATATGGCAGTCACTTACCGAAAAATATCGATGTTCACCCAAATCCGCAGTTAGACTGGTAAAGCGGACCCCCAGACTCGGGGATGAAAGCTTCGGATGCGACTGGGAATAACGCTAAGATGAAGAGACCCCAGAATATAATTTATTAAAAACTTATTCCATAATGCTGGTCGTTATTTAGTCGAGATCATAATATTTTTAACTCTTTTTGAAAAGACTATAATGTTTCCTAATAATTTATGAGAACTGCATTAGCACTCAGCTTGACTTAAAGACCGATGGCTTATGAAAGTGTCAATGTCAAGCTTAGACCGCCAGCTAGAATATTTTACTTCAATGGTCTACGTCTTACGAGTCTCGGTCTGTCATATATAACATTGTTATATTTGTTACTACAACCACTACCAATTTTTCACAAGGTTAGACCACTTGCCAAAATATTCTGCCTGATTGGTCTACGCCTTGTTACATTTATTATAACAGTCACAATGATGCGTTCCACAAGCTTAGACCGTCTGCTAAAATGTTTTACTTGACTGGTCTACGTCGTACGGGTCTCGGTCTGCCGTGTATAACATTGTTACATTTGTTATCACAGTCACAATTATGTCTTCTAGAAGCTTAGACCATCTGCTAAAATATTTTACTTAGCTGGTCTACGTCTTACGGCTCTCATTCTATCATGTATAACATTTGTTATATCAATCATAATGATGCTTTCCACTAGCTTAGACCGTCTGCTAAAATATTTTGCTAGACTGGTCTACGTCTTACGGGTCTCGGTCTATCGTATATAATATTGTTAACTGTAATACCACAATCACAATGATGCTTTCCACTAGCTTAGACCGTTTACTAAAATATTTCGCTTGACTGGTCTACGTCTTACGGGTCTCGGTCTATCATGTATAATAACGTTACATTTGTCACCATTGTCACAATGATGCTTCTAGTAGCTTAGACCGTCTGCTAAAATATTTCACTGGGCTGGTCTACGTCTTACGGGTCTCGGTCTATCGTGTACAACATGTTACCACAATCACACCACATAAAGTCAATCTTAGTGAGTAAGTGTTGAACAACTCGATTTACATACTTAATTTGTAAGTCGTCACAAAATATAATAATTTATCAACAAAAATGAATAGCATTCAGTTATTTATTTGAAGAAATAGCTATCTATTTCGTTACACAATAGTTGAACTGAGTTATTGTCAGTTGAAAATTATTTTTGCAGACCTAATCTGTTCAAAACTTAATCTGACTGTAAGTTTCTGTGCCCGAAAGGTAGTCACGGGATCCCATACTGTGACTTGCTGTATGTCCATCAGACAACATTTTGGCAATGTCAAAATTTAAAAAAAAATTATAAAAATTCTGAATTTTTATAACGTCGCTGATGATTTATATAAAGTATATAAAAAGTAGTCGTTATCTTGTATGTACCTAGGGAAGGTATAGAATACTTCGTGTGCTAGGCTGACTCGCACTTGGCCATTTTTTTTCACTACAGATGCTTTTCATTTAGTTTAATCAGTTAAAGTCAGTGTTAACATATCTTTGAATCACAAGCACAGGCCTATGTCTACTAAGACATCAAAAAAATATGTTCTTTATTTATGACAATATAGAGACTAATTTCAAATGTACATTATACATTCGAAAACTGCCATACAATGAATAGTTTCAACTGACAATACTCTCAGTTCCGTTTGTGAATTACGGCTAAATCCAACCAATAAAATATATCATTAATAGATTAAGACAAAAGCAATATTTCCATATTTATAAAATTAAGTAGTAATATCGGTAAAGCTATGTTCACACGGGTCAGTATGAACCATATTGGTAGTTATTTGTTTGTTAAGCGTATGATACAGTCCTCCAATAGGAAACTTTAGCTTTATATTCACCCATAACCTTTAGCTTCAAACACCTAATAGAAATTCAAAACATTAAGGTACTTGCTTTCAATAGTCGCTGAACACTTATAATATTTTTTACGGACATATCAGTTCATTAAGCTGATATGTCAATTAAAATATTTTGCTCAATTGGTCTACGTCTTACGGGTCTCAGTCTAATATATATATAACATTGTAACATTTATCGCTCTCAAAAGACGCTGAACACTTAAAATAATTTCAATAGACATATCAGTTCAGTCGGCAGTAAGCAACATTCTCGTAGCCCTGTGTGAACAGAGCTTTATTTATTGAATGTGTGTAATTATCTCGTTCTTTTAAGTATTATTCAAATTCTTGTATGTTTTTACCAAACGGTTTAATTTTCTAAATTACCTATTGATATAATATATTGAAAAAAAAAATACATTCTGTCAAGTGTCACATTTTTGTTCATGTTATTATTGTGATAGCTTATATATAACTTGGCTAAAATGTCTGTGAATGGTTTGCATAAAAGTGAAATGAAAAGAGACATAATACAGCTGAAGAGTGCTTCAGCTGTATTGTCTCTTTTTTATTTCATTGGTAATGTATTAGACGCGGTAGCCTAGTGGTATGGGTAATGGACTGCTGAGACGAGGTCTCGAGTTTACCATGGCCCGCACCAATGACTTTTCGATGCTTTTCGAAGTTATGTGTATATTAATTGCAGGATTATAAGTGCCCGGTTAATGGCAATAGGCTCGCCACCTAATACATTAGGACCTAAACATAAACTGGCGAAATGTGGGTGCTAGCACCTCTGCCTACCCCTTCGGGGATATAGGCGTGAGTTTATGTTATGTTATTAGAGAGACTGAGATAGCTGATTCACGATTGCACAATTTCAAATCCTTGAAGATACAAGTTTTCTTGTGTACTAAGCGTACTGTGTTATATTTATTATAGTGTGCTAACAAATTGTCATCATTGGACATTCACAGACATTTCAGTCGAGTCTCAAAACAATTCTTTTGTTGACCGTCCTCGAAGCTTGAAGTTCCTTGAATGATAAAAAAATGTCCATCATGGTTTTCCATTTTAATTTTTTTTTGCAAAACTTTGTGTCCACTGCAGCGTAGTAACTGCTCAATAATTTTATTTTTAAATAATAGTTATTGAGAAATAGTATCATATTTGCTTTATGATAAGAAAGCATTCGAAATATGTATGTAATACCTCAAAAAATAGTGATTACTGTGACATTAAAATCATTCTTTATGTCTTTGAATCGCTGCCAAGCCTGTTCTACCTTGAAGTGAATTTGATATTTAAGGCTTGAGACTTATTAGAGACTTAGGTACATCACTTGTCGCATGTTATTCCTTAGAAATATAAGTCACTAAAAAGGCGTTTGTAAAAGACCGCAGGCTATCATTATACGCTTTATTGCCCTGTGTATTCCCTCTGGCTGGATCACGGAAATACCACCCATAGTATTTGATAATATATTCGGTATACTGGTGTACAATAAAGAGACGCCCTGTGTTGCACAACACGTACATGGGCCATGGTAACCACTTTCCATCAGGTGGGTTGTTTACCACCTAGGTGGTATTGAAAAGTATTCAATCTACGTAGAATTTTCGATTATTTTCAGTAAAAAATGGTTGGTTAATATAGTATATACGTTGTATGAAGTGGACACGAAGTTATCCAAATATTATGTGATAAAATGTATTGTTTTATTTATGTATGAAGCTGTTGTGTTTACCTATTAGTTTTATTGACTAGGCTAAGATTTAATATCTTATGGTTTTGGGTGCATTGAACCAAAATTGTCCATAGACACAGACATACAGACTTCTTTCAACAATTTAATAATTATAATAATCTGTGCTTGGGCAATATGGCTGTCGAAACCGTAGTGCCAACTTAATGGTAAAAATACCTTGTTATTTATTGGTGGCATTACTGTTTCACGAGGTCATTGATCGATCAGAGTAATTTTCTATTTTTAATTGATATATGATCTTAATTACTCAAATAAAAAGTACTATACTTCATAGTTATTTTAAATGTAATTAAGTTATCAATCCTAAGTGTCTACGCTATCCACTGGGGTCTAAACTTACAAGACCCAAGTGTAGAACTAGGTACAAGTTAAAGTACCCACTCTTCGGGCTAGCTTTTCTCTCGCTCTAAGAACGAGACAGAATACCGTAGGAAGTTTGTTCACTCTGTGTCTAAGATTTCAGTAGTAAATAGTTCCGAACAAAATATTGTGTTTGTGATTATAAGCTAAAATGGTGGACGCTCTATGGAATTGAATAAATTTTGTTTTTAAATATTGTTTTTCATTTTAAGCCTAATATATAGGCTAGCTATTTTTTGGTAAAATATATCGATCTATAGGGTATATTTTCCAACTAAGCTATTTATAAGTACTTATGTGTATTTTTATTAAAAAATTTCTTTGCCCAGCTCCAGAATCGAACCTAAAACATAACGACCGAGCGCCAAAATAGTTACCGTGATCCACCAAAAATACTTGAAATGAAATTATTAATATTGGATAATCTTTTATTTATTAAAATATATATTGTTTTTAGAAAACAGTATAGCGAGAAATAATTCTTAATCCTAAATTTATATAACAAAATATGTTTTGTAATGTATTACTATTAATATATCGCACAAAAAATTAAATCTAACAATACAGCTACCTTCAAAAATGCGTCAGCCAGATATGGCACATGAAATTAAACTTAAAAATATAAACAAGAAACGACGAAATACAAAGAATACAAGTTGAATAACGAACAATACATTAATATTATTTTACATTGCTTAGTAAGTACATAGACAAAAATAAAGTTTACGACGCACGCTATTTGGTATTTGAGTAGAATCACATCAAAAAGGTTTAGAAATTGTATGAATGATCTTTACTATCAAATAAATTATCTGGGCTAATACCGCTAATTTTATGTCAAGACAAAATCACTGTCACGCCACAGATACTGCAAAAAATTACATTTAATTCAGACTCTACCACCATGTTGTTAAAGTTTAAAATTCTTCGTCTTGTAGAGTGAATGAAAAATGTAATAAACTTTTTTCATTTAATTTTGGATTTTAGCATATTTCAATAAGGTCTAAAATTCAATGGCATTTTTTGCAGTGACAAGCACGACAGTGTCTTTGCCAGGATATATAACTTTGTAGAATTGGGGTCCAGGTATTTGGATGGATGATTAAAAATAGTTATATATTTAGTAAGCTCAGTTGAAATTACTGTCCATTCCTACACATTTCTTCAGATAAGTCACAAAAAAATCTGATTCGCGCCAAAAGTTTATAAAAAAAAATTAAATGTCGTTACACTATTTTGTTCTTTTATAACTAAGTTTTACGTATATTGGTATTTTATCTGTGAATATATTTTCTTAATTAAACAACAGTATAACAATGACTACAAAAGTGTTTCTTAACCTAGTGTACTAAGGTCGCTTATGCCTCGAAGACCTCCGCGCTAGCAGCGCCGTTGATGTCCTTCAGTTCAACTGATTTGAATGTTGCCACGAAGTTTATCTTGCCTGGTTTCTGTGGGTCCAAAATAATTAATTTTATAAGTCTATCCTTTTGTTGGTAAGTATTAACTGCTTACTAAAAATATTTTTTAAAAGATTCGACTCATGTTCCCTGTCTGACTAGGACGCCATCCATGGCGACTTCGCCGGTTACATATCCAAGCAGTAAACATTGAAATGTATGGTTGCTAAGGTGTCGCCAAATGAGTAAGGTTACCATTCACAGGTACCTTTAAATATTAACTGCTTGAATACGTAGCCAGGACGTCGCCACAACGTCCTAGCGAGGCAGGGCACTTGAGTCGAATCATTAAAAATCTAATTTTAAATTGTCCAATTACGGTACTCATTAGATACTGGGAGAGAAAAGCAGTTACTCTTCTTACCAATGACGTCATTGGAAGTATCGGTAGTGATTAAGGAAGTAGTCCGCCTTACAGTCGAGAGGGGTTCATACCCTGGCCATTACACTTCCGACGTGAACACAAGCAAATTTAACTTTGCTGGAGGGGTAGTCCCCCTTATTAGTAATTTAGTCCTTTTTTGTATTACTGAATACGGAATGTACACTTACGTTGGGTTGTATCGGTAATTCCGCTTTGATGAGTTCCAGTGGTCCCGCATCAGGTACAGGAAGCTTGAGCGTGCGTCCTGCAATACCAGATGACGTCACACGGAACTCGCAGCCTGTGAGAGTACGCTCCAAAGGATTGGTGAACGACAGTACTGCTATTCCTGGCTGGCCTAGGACTAAGTCTTCGTTGAACTGTAACATAAGTGGGATTTGTTAGCATACTAATTTAATTTTTGTAGACTACTGATCCGGTTATGCACAGGAGTATTCCGTATTCTTCATATTCCTGAATTCTTCAAACCTCTCGAATCCAAGAAATTCTTCAAAACGCCTTATCATTTTCTGCACTGTGGGCACGATATGGTCAACAATACTTCCCCACAGCCCAACTGATTGTGCCTTGGGGAAGAATATTCATCTTCAAATGAATATCATCATTGATATTCTTGATCGCACAAGACGATCTAGCATGCTGAACGCATAGTTAATCAGTGGAGAAATATTGAGGGTGTGTAACATCTCTAATATTACAGGCGTTTATGTATGTGTTTCGCTGGTGACATTATACAGTTCTAAGTAACCGCTCTCACGAAGCCCAAGTTTGATCTAAGACTTTGTAGCGTCCCGGTGGGATTTTACATACCACTTAGGTGGATGACCAGCCCACGGCCCACCTGATTACCGTGTACTATGTACCGAGTAGGTTACCGTGAACTATGGACGTGTGGAACACCAGAGGCGTCACACTCGTGCTGCAGACCCTGAAGAATCCTTCTAATGCCCCTTTTGAAGAACCCCATATTGTAGGCGCTTAGGAAAACCGCAGCAGGGAGTTCATTCCACAGCTTACGGGTGCGTGGGATAAAGTTTCTTTCATACCGCACAGTGCACACCGTCTCAGGTTGCAATGTGTGGGGATGAATTCCCTGCCCATTGCGAGCGGTGCGATGGTAGAATGTTGCTGTGGGCATCATGTCAAACAAACTACTAAAGGAGTCACACTCGCGCTGCTGACCCTGTAAGCATAGAGACTTTCTGTACCGTCAGAGTAGAAGACAAAGCAGGACCAAAGACTTGCTTTGGTCTTCCCAATAACAGCATAAAAACTCTCCAGTGAGCTCTGGCTACCCTACTCACAGTCGGGAACACAACACGAGGTTATTATTACGAGTATTCTGTAGGGGTACTTCCCTGTAGGGTACTTCCCCAGTCGGACTGTTCAAATGGACGGAAAGGCCGTCATGTTCTATTGATTTCACGGGGAGGTAGGACACAGCGGTATTTCCGCCTAATTGAGCAGTCCGACTGGGGAAGTACCTCCGCCCTACAGAATACCGCGGCCATGATAACTTCGTGTTGTCTTCTCAGCGGTGAGTAGGGTAGCTAGAGCTCACCGGAGAATTTGTGCTGCCAGTGGGAAGACTAAAGGCTAGTCCTGCTTTGTCTTCTACACTGACGGCACAAAAACTCTGTGCTTACAGGGTCGGCAGCGCGAGTGTTGGTGTTACATATGTCCATAGGCCACGGTTACCACTTTCCATCAGGTGGGCCGTGTGCTTGTCTGCTACCTAAGGGGTATAACAAAATCTAATAATTTGAATAATCCATAGGTAACACTACTGGCGATTCTATATTTTATTTACCTTTTTTTTTTTTTTTTTTTTACGTGCGCAAAATCCCCACGGATACCTCCCCACCGGAGCCGGTGGAGGAGGTTATGTCGGACTCGAACCGACTAAAACGCACGCCGCCTGTGGGTCGTTTCGGTTGCCGAAGGTGAGGTTGACAGGCATATCCCTCGCACCCCGGCCGACCCAGGGCCATCTCTCACGATCTGGCCCTCTTCTCGGGTGTGGGGACCACAGAGTCCCCAACTCGTCCCCGGAAACGGGGAGGCGCGCCACGCGCGCCGCCACCGCGGCCTGCTTCTGCCAGGGTGACAGGCGGCTTCACCTGTCACCCCCAGGCCGGCGCTCATGGGGGGCGGAGGTCGTTCATCGACCTCCGACGCCCGAGTTGCCTTCGTGCGCGGGCAGCTTGTCTAGCGATCCTTCGTCGCTCCCGCTGCCGCTCCCGCCCCGCCTCCTCCTTCACGAGCATTACTTGCTCGCAGAAGGAGGCGCCGGCCGCCCACGCATCCGCGCAGCGAACCATCGCCGCGAGCAAGGTGGAGAGCGTGAGAACCCTCACTCCCAAGGCCGCCACAAGCTCCCGCCTCGGCATCTCCCACGCAATATTTTATTTACCTTGATGTTAATATTAGGCTTGATAATTTGGAAGTCATCATCATCTGCCCAAGACTGCTTGGTTTCGTCCACAATGGCCATAGCGGATATCTTCATATTGCAGTACTCCACCAGCTTGGGTAGGTAGTCGTCTGACTTCACTAAGATACTCATCTGTTCTTCTGCAATTACAAAAATGACGCGTAAGTAATAAAATAATATCTGTGGAGCGGAGGGAAAGAGATGGCCCTGGGTCGGTCGGGTTGCAAGGGATATGCTTCCGGTATCTTCACCTTCGGTAACCTATGACCCTCAGGCAATATGCGGTTCAAGTCCGACATAACCTCCCCCACTGGCCCCGGCGGGGGAAGGAAGGGGGAATTTGTGGGCATTTCGACTTTTCCGCATGCAATTGGCGGAAATGCTGCCTGTTTTGGGCCTCCAATAACTCGATAGAACCTCCAGACACCCATGTTATAAAACGACTTTCGGTACTTACTCTTATTAGGTCCAACGAACATCTTCCCCTCGATTTTCTTGACAACCTCAGCTCTCACGCCATTGTAAAACACGCTAGTGGTAGACAGTGACGCCTTGATGTTCCGTGGCTGTATCAGAAATACACTTATTTTAATACCTACTTATATAGAAAATTCGCCGTCGTCGGTGGGAAAATATCAAAGTTTACCAGAATCTTAGGATAGACTAGAAAGCCGACCCCAACTGAGTTGGCAAAATGGTCAGAGAATAATGATGATTATAGAAACGTCGGTAGTTTAGTGGTTAAAGAGTCTTACGATCGTGAGGTCCGGGACCTCACGGTTCGAATCCTGGCCATTACACTACTGACGTGAAACCATTCCTAACACAAGCAATGTAGCTTAGCTGGAGGGGTTAGAGGGAGTATTGTTTTCTTCGATAATAACATTCTTTAAATAAATGTGGGTAACGGTTTCGTAATTCGTAAGGATTATTCTCAATGCCGCGTGGTTACCGTCAGTGTAGAATTAGGGCCACCCTATCAAGAGATAGGGTGGCCCTAATTCTACACTGATCCATAGTCTCCTTGTACGACACCGCAAGGGAAGACCCTTGCGGTGTCGTACAAGGCGACTATGGAATAGGGCTATTTAACATCAGACAGATATATACAGCCCAGACTCAACCTCAGATGCATGGCTCGAGTCGACAATAGTGCCCGGAAGACGGCAAAAGGCTCATCCCCTATTACGTGGGACCGAATACAATTATTGGTGAAATGTGGGTGATAATTCACCTCTGCCTAACCCACCAGGGATAAAGACGTGATGTTATATATTGCTTACCTCATTGCAACTGTTTTCGATGTCCACGATAACCCTGAAGTCACGCCCGATAGGCACAGTGTCGACGTCACGCAAGTTGAACTTGATGTCGGTTTGTGTGTCACTCATCATCTTGTAATACCTGTAATGGTCAGTATATATAAATATGGGGTTTGTGGCAATGGCATCTATCTATTAACAGAAGTGGATTAGGCCTAAGATGGCCTGGCCATACATATTATTTTGTGAATAAATAAAACTGGATGCGGAAGGCGGAGGATCGGAGAAAATGGCGCATATGGGAGAGACCTATGTCCAGCAGTGGGCTGCAGTGGGCTAATTGATTGATTGATTGAATAAATAAATATTCTACTCAACGCTATCTAGACCCATGGTAAGCATACTAGCTTGTGTTATGGGATCTAGAATGCGGATAAATATACTTAGATACTTTTTTATTTGTAAATATTATACATAGAAACACCCAGACCAATGCAAATATCATGCATACAAATATTTGCACTGAGCGGGAATCGAACCCGCGCCCCCTGCATAGCAGTCGAATGCTCTACCGCTACGCCACAGAGGTCGTCAAATGTTTCTTACTGCTTCATGACCGCAGAGAGCATAAGACTTACGAATCGATTTTGATAAAAAATTTCGAAATTGCAAATTCTTATCTAATGTGTTGATAAATGTCGAGGTGAAAATAATCTGATGGATGCTAAGCGGCCAGGGGTGGCCAAGGCCGCTAGTCCACCGCTACTAAGGAAGCAAGCAAGTATACGACCCTTCTAATGTATGCGTTTACCGTGCTCCATGAACGCTTACGTGGATTCCTCCATGTATGGATGGATGGATGAGTAATTAAAGAAAGATATTACTCGTAGCTTGTGCACATACTTTTTTTTTTTTTACGTGCGCATAATCCCCACGGATACCTCCCCACCGGAGCCGGTGGAGGAGGTTATGTCGGACTCGAACCGACTAAAACGCACGCCGCCTGTGGGTCGCTTTGGTTGCCGAAGGTGAGGTTGACAGGCATATCCCTCGCACCCCGGCCGACTTGTGCACATACTTGGCACTTGATGGAATTTGTTGTAACACATATTAAGAACACACTCGTACATTTCCACAGTATATTTTATCTGTGTCTTCACGACATTTACTCCCATAAAATAAGAAATATAATTTCAAAAGGCGCTCACCTCTTAGCCCTCTCGGAGAAACGCACACCGTTCATGAGCGCGAGCCTCTCTGAAGGGGTGCCCTCCTGGAACTTGTACTGATCAGTGATATTCTCTCTGTCTTCGTCTCCAACGGGGTCGAACACGTACGGCTTCTTCGTGAGGATCATGCGGCCGATGCTGTTGAAAAGAGGTCGATGGTTAAAACTAGAATGGACGTCTCCTCAAAAAGGGACCAATGAAATGGTTCCAAGGGAAGTTATTATCATAATATGCCATTTTAATCACGAAGCATAAATATTATCGTTGCCACCGCGGTAGCCTAGTGGTATGGGTAAGGGGTGACAGGTGGTGCCGCCTGTCACCCTGGCAGAAGCAGGCCGCGGCGGCGGCACGCCTGGCGCGCCTCCCCGTTTTCCGGGAACGAGTTGGGGACTCTGCAGTCCCCACACACCCGAGGAGAGGGCCAGATCGTGAGAGATGGCCCTGGGTCGGCCGGGGTGCGAGGGATATGGCTGTCAACCTCACCTTCGGCAACCGAAACGACCCATTGGCGGCGTGCGTTTTAGTCCGTTCGAGTCCGACATAACCTCTCCCACCGGCTCCGGTGGGGAGGTATCCGTGGGGATTTTGCGCACGTAAAAAAAAAAGTGGTATGGGTAATGGACTGCTGAGACGAGGTGTCGGGTTCGATCCCAGGTTTTACCACGGCACACACCAATGACTTTTCAATGCTTTTCGAAGTTATGTGTGTATTTATCGCAGGTTTACAAGTGCCCGTTGAATGGCAATAGGCTCGCCACCTATTACAATGGGACCTAAACATAAACTGGCGAAATGTGGGTGATAGCACCTCTGCCTACCCCTTCGGGGATATAGGCGTGAATTTATGTTATGTATAATGTACTACATTATGTTGCAATTTAATCGAAAGCATTGTGAAATTTGAATATTAATAGGTACACATACTCATGCAGTTGTCTTCAGAACTTGTTGAACATTTTTTTTCATCTTGATATTTTTTTTTTATTCTTACGTTGAAATAAATAAATTGAAGTATATTACAAGTAATTATGTTATCATCAGAGAGCAAGTTAACGTTCATGCATTTACTATTTAAGTATTATTTTACTAAAGACTTTAGAGCTAAGATTATTGTTAACTAGGCTAATTTAAGCTTCTTCGGAGGGGACTTAGAAAGTAAGTCATCGTTTCCGGCAGAGTAGAATTAGGGCCACCCCATCTCTTCCCATGCGGTATCGTACAAAGCGACTAAGTGATAGGGCTGTTTAACATCAGACAGATATATACAGCCCAGACTCAGCCTCAGATGCATGGTTCGAGTCAACAATAGTGCCCGGAATACGGCAATAGGCTCACCCCCTATTACGTGGGACCAAAAAAATTGTTGGTGAAATGTGCGTATTAATTCACCCCTGCCGAACCCTCCAGGAATAAAGGAGTGATTATATGTATGTATATATGCACTTTAGAGCTAAGATTATTGTTAGCTTGACTCTTTTAAGCTTCTTCGGAGGGGACTTATAGAAATTAGGAATCGTGAAAATATAAAAATACAAAAAACCAACTCACTGATACTGATTGCTGTCCACCATAGAGTACCCAGTCTCATCCTCAGGGTTGATCCTCCAGCGCATCAGGTCAGCGTTGACTGACGCCAGCATAAACTCCACATCATAGTTAAGACCTAGGTTCCCTTGTTTGATGGCCTCGAGGGGAGCTGGACCGCATTGGTATATTCCTTGAGATGTCTCTTGAGGAGTAGCGTCGATTGCTTGCCAGCCTCCATAGCCTGGGGAACAAATGTTCGAAATTAGTTTATAGTGATCCGAATTATAGTATAAACATAACATAAACTCACGCCTATATCCCCGAAGGGGTAGGCAGAGGTGCTAGCACCCACATTTCGCCAGTTTATGTTTAGGTCCCAATGTAATAGATGGCGAGCCTATTGCCATTAACCGGGCACTTATAAACCTGCAATAAATACACACATAACTTCGAAAAGCATCGAAAAGTTATTGGTGTGTGCCATGGTAAAACCTGGGATCGAACCCGAGACCTCTTCTCAGCAGTCCATTACCCATACCACTAGGCTACCGCGGTTATAGAATTATAGTATAATCAAAAAATATTATAAGTAGGTACATCCCAACAAGCAAAATAGTCTCAGAACACATATGTTATAGGAATAAGACACTTATAACATTCTTATATTGATTTTGGCGATCGCAATTACTCTTATTTGCGTCTCAGAAAATGCTATTTGGTATTTGATCACGATTATTCTGATAATTAGCCTTTTAAGGGCTTATAATACTATGTATATAGATCACTATAAGCTGCACCCTCTTGTAAAAGCTTTTAGTAAGAGCAATCAGACTTAAGAATGAAGGTTCTTATAAATAGCACTTGTAAGCGCTTTTAAGATTGCTTATTAAGCTACTATAGACCCGAATCTCCTATTAAAGCTGCCCATAAGTGTAAATACACTTGATTCCATTTACACTTGTTACCTAGTTTTTTAAGCGCTAATAAGTACAATATTTGAGTCCGTTACAAATAAAGTAGTTTTATAAAAGCATTTGTAAGTCATAATTGAATGTAGTTTAATGTGAGCTTATAAACACTCTTAAAGATACTACTTTTACTAATAACATACTTGCCACATGCTATTATAAGTGTAATAATTTCATACGAGCTATGTTCAATACTGTTAGTTATTGTCAAAGAAACACTTATTGATTCGTTGGAAAAGTCATTATAAGATTATTTACCCTTGCAATAGGTGGTTTAGACACGTTCTGATTTTGAGCCGGTTGAAGTTCAATTCACAAAACCTGGCGAGGGTTCCGCACAAATTAGGTAAAGGCGCCTATGTTGGACACGGACCAGTCATGAACAGTTTTTCAATTTACCTCCGAAATTAAGCAAACACGCAGTATTTTTTTTCAAATGGCAACATCGATCAGTTGGTCCAATGTTTTAGCTGTCATACCAACTGTTTTTGACAGCCGACACCCATTTTGACGGCAGCAATAACGAGCGTTAGTTACGCGGTGTCATTTGGTGCTGAGAATCGTAATTTATTAGAAGAATCGCGATGCAAGTAAGTACGCTTAGCATTTTATTTTGTGTCAGGTGTATCGTCGTTGTTGAATTTCATATTATTTAGTGATTTATCAATAGTAATACATTGTTTTTATAATATAACCTAAAATGTAATTGTGATTGTAACCTTTAAATTCCCGGTGTCCATAACTGGATATTATTCAAGCACATACACCCAATCATGGACAGAGTGTCCATAAAGTGAAATTTCTGATTATTATTATTTTTCATATATTATACGTCTGTTCTTGTATACCTACATATTTCTCTAGAAACCTGCACTAAATTATTAGTCTATCCAATAATGGACATGCTGTCCATGACTGGGTGTCTGTAATTGGTTCAATATATTTCTAATACAAACAAAATTTATTTTCAACCTAGAAATGGCACCACGAAAAGACTACACAAAAGAACAAATGGCCAAGGCTATCGAAGATGTAAGAAAAGGGGAAAAAATATCTGTTGCTTCTACAAGATACGGAGTCCCAAGGATAACTTTACATAATAAAATCACTGGGAAAAGTCCTATCGATTGTAATCTAGGTCCAGCTACTGTACTTACCTACAATGAAGAAAGGATAATCGTGAAATGGATAATCTTTATGGCTGAAAAACACTTCCCTGTCACCAAAGAACAATTGCTTGATAGTGTCCAAAAAATAATATCTGAGAAAAATTTAGATTCTTGTCCGTTTACAGACAATCGGCCAGGAAAAAAGTGGTACTCTTCGTTTTTAAAAAGGCATTCAGATCTCTCTGAACGCACAGCGCAAAATTTAAGTAAAGCGAGAAATGAAGTCACAGAAGATGACATAATCCATTGGTTTGAAGTAATTAAAGGCTACCTTGAAAGTAAAGACTTGGTTGAAGTTATAAATGATCCTAAAAGAATTTTTAATTCTGATGAAAGCGCATTCTACTTACAACCAAAAGCTGGACGAGTCTTAGTGCGCAAGGGTGAAAAAAATGTCTATTCAGCATCAGGAGACGAGAAAGAAAATTTAACTGTGTTGGTTACTGGCAATGCTGCTGGAGTTTTAGCTCCACCTATGATAGTCTACCCTTATGAGCGTTTACCCGCCGTTATTGCTAATAGCGTACCTAAAGATTGGTGTATAGGCAGGTCAGATACAGGTTGGATGTGTGCCAGAACTTTTTATGAATACATTACCAATGTGTTCAATCCATGGATAGAAAAAAAAAATATACCTAAACCAGTTGTATTATTCTTGGACGGTCATAGGTCACACATGACCCTGCATTTATCTGATTTTTGTATAGATAATGGGATTGAAATTATTTCTCTATACCCTAACTCGACACATCTGCTTCAGCCCATGGATGTTGCAGTCTTTAGGCCGTTAAAAGTAGCTTGGCAGAATCAAGTGAAGAGTTGGAAAATGGAAAATCCGAAACAAACAATGAAAAGAGAGCATTTTGCACCAAACTTGGAGGCAGCTTTGCGAAACATTGCCACAGAAACGATAAGGAACGGATTTCGAAAAAGTGGACTTTTTCCCTTTGGTCCAGAATACGTCGACATGAACAAAATAAGTTCACAAAACCGTAGCACTATTTCTACATCAGCATTCGAAAAAAAAATTGACATAAAACAGTTTATGAATACTTTGGAATCAGAAATACGAAGCTTATTTACAAATGAGAAATTACATTTATTCACCAGGCTGTACTATGTACACAGAACTAACGTTGAGAACCTGCTTCCAAATGAAGATTTGTCGTTATATACTATTTGGGCTAAAACTAAACACTATTTAAATGAAAACGTTCCTCAGAGAGTTGCCGCAACTATCACAGAGCCATCGATACAAATTTCGCACTCTTCCGAACCTGAACATGTAAGAGGCTCCGAGCTATTACTACCACAAACTTCTGATGCATCTGTGGCCGACAATTCAATTTCTAGTTTACCTGAACACATATTGGAAGTCTCTCATCATATTTCTGAAAAACCACCAGAAGTGTTGGCCACAAACAATATGCAGGAATGGTACTTTGGTCCAAGTACGTCACCAGTTTGTACAGACATGAATGCTATCGATGATAGCAATCTAGATTTACAAGAAGAGAACATCGGAAGAGCTGAATTATCGAAAATGGTTTCGGAAGATCTTACTACTCCGAACAAAGTTCAAAATTCTGCAATTAATGACACAACATTGGAATCCTTGCCTTCCAATTCCCAAAATATAATACAGGAAACTATTGAATTTGTTACAGAATCGACGAAAACGATATCTAAAGACATTGCATACTCGGCAATGATTACTACTCCTAATAAAGTTCAGAATTTTGATTCAAATGACACTATATCCAAATCAATGTCTTCAAAGCCACAAACTGTTATGGAGGAAAATATTCCATCACCATTTAAACGGGCTTTATTTTGGCCAGAACCAGAAACGAAAAAAAGGCGTAGTAAGGAACGTCTTCCTTCGGCAATCACTGGTGAGAGTTGGAGAGCATATATGATTAAGAAAGAATATGAAAAAAAACAGAAAGAAGAAGAGAAAAACAAAAGAATAAAAGAGAGACAAGAAAAACAACAAATAAAAAAGAAAATGGCTGAAAAAACAAAGAAAGTTGCAAATAAAAAGAAGAATGTAAATAAAAGGAAGAGAATTGAATCATGTAGTTCATCAGCAGAACAAAATGAGATTCCATATGAAGAAAGTGACCAAGATTTAGAGTTGTCTGAAGAAGAATCAGATGAAAATATTCCTCTAAAAGATATTTCCCTGCAATTACTAAAGAAAGATACATATGTTATAATTAAATACGAAGGCGAATACTTTCCCGGGATGGTAAAAAATATTGAGAACAATACTTACGAAATAAGTACAATGGTTCTATCAAGAGGAAACACGTTTCGGTGGCCCGACACTCCAGATCAAATTTGGTATGATAGGGGAGCTATAATGGAAACAATTCAAAAGCCTAAAACCGTCCATAATAGGGGCTTTTTTAAAGTACCTGAAATGGAAAAATATTTACCTTTTATATGTTAAGGTTTTAATTGCAATATTTTGTTTATAATTTATAGCTTTATAGACTGTTACTTTTTGTGACTGTTACTTGTGTAAGGATAACTTTGTTAAGTTTAATAGATTGTTCGCAATGAAAAATAACGTGATTTTTGTGACTGATATTTTAATAGTACAATAATAATTGTGATAGATATTTAAGTTCGTGTCGTATTTAGATTCTTTTATGATTGTTTTTTAATAATAATTATGCAAAGATGTTTTATTTTGTTTAAAGTTGACTTTTGAGTATTGTCTTGATATATTATATAAGACTGATTTATAATAATGTTACTTGGATTGTTTTTTGCTTTTCTTAAATATAATTGTCCCGTTGGCTTAAAGATACGTATTTCGTTAGTAACAATTAATTTTGTTTTGTACCTATTCGATTATTCATATTTCTATAACTAGCTGTTAATTATTAGGGGTCCAATACTGGATTATTACTGTCCATTGATGGCTGTTCATAATTAGATAATGTTCATGATTGGGGGTCCTACACTGGATAATAAACGTCCATTAATGGTGTCCAAACAGGAGTGTTTTTTATTTATAATATTTTATTTTAATGAGTACTAAACCGAGATTAAACATTGTATATTGATTGAGAAACAAGCTTTTCATTTACCGCCCAAATCCCAAAGAATGTATATTGCAAAATGAAGAAATTACAAAGCAAATTAAAAAAAAAATCGCTTATACTGTCCATGATTGGTGACTTTACCTTATATTGGACTATGACTCAAATATTTTTTAGAATAATTTTTAAGGAATTTTTTAAGGAATATAAGCTGGTGAAGGTAAACCATCGGATCTGGAGGCTTTCTTGGAACCTTTTGTGTCAAAAATGCAACAGATAGAAGAAAATGGCTTGAAAATCACTACCACTTCCAAAACAGAAAAATTATTGTGCGTAAAATTAAGAGCCTTTATTTGTGACTCGCCAGTGAGAGCTATGATAAAAGGTATATACCTATATATAATAAGGCATCTTCTTATAAACATATATACCTTTACTTACAAGTTTGTTTGAATAACTGAATGCATTTGTATATTCGGTTTACATAGATGAGTGAGAAGTATACCTTGTCAATAAATATCACATGTATTATTTGGTACTTTGGTACTTTTAATAGTAAACGTGGGTGCTTAAAATGCACAGTAGTTGGGAAATATTCTCATAGATCAAATACTGTGACATTCATTGCAATCGATAGCCCTAACTGAAATGATAATGATTTTCGTTCAAAGAGTTATGAGCAACATCATAAGTGTGACTCGCCATTGCTAAAATTTAACATTGACATGATAGAAGACTTTGCCGTATCAGATTCCCTACATTTAATGGATCTCGGTTTAATGAAGAGACTGTAATTGGTTGGAGGGACGTACTTTACAAAATAGAGTGCTCGAGAAGTTAACAATTTTTTGTTAGAATGTCATTTGCCTGAAGAAATACATACATAGATCAGTTAGATCGCTGAATGTTTTAGCACATTGGAAAGGTTCTGAATTTCGTACCTTTTTTACTATCTCAGTTTTATAATACTAAAAGAGATTTTAAGAACTGAACCTTTCAATCATTTTATGCACTTATTTTGTGACGATTTGCTCCAATTAAAAACATTTTCAATTTCTGTGAATCGCTGAAGAAATGTTAAAATACTTCGTTAAAAAATTTCAAAATATATATGGAAAAGATTATGTTACAAGTAACATTCATAATCTGTTACATTTGATCCAGGAAGTAAGGAAATATGGGATTCTTCAAAATTTTAATTCTTATCCCTTTGAAAATAAATTTTACTCCATGAAAATAATGGTGCGACAAGGAAACAAAGCACTTCAACAAGTAGCTAAAAGAATTAATAAAAGAGTCTTAACTGATGTAGATAGACTGTTGGAGAAAAATCTAAATTACCCAGTGATTAAAAAAACTAAGCGTGGAGAACCTGGGGGAGTTTTGCATTTGGAGACAGGAAGCAGGACAAATGGTTTCTTACCAATGAAAATAAAGTGGTCAAATTTATTTCTGTATGTTATAAAGTTAACGAATGCAACAGCAGACTATAGAAATACACGGCTATTCTATTGAAAATACTGAAAATGCGTTTGAAGAACCTTTAAAATTTTCATTTCTCAACATTTATAAATGTGACAACAGACAACTTAAAAAGGTGGACAGTGTTTTTAAAACCACAGATATAAAATGTAAGCTTGTTAGTATCCAATTACATACATATTTTTTTTATACCATTACTGCACACTCTGTAAATACATAAAGCTGTGCAATAAAACAAAATTTAATAAAATCACTGTTTTTATTATTTATTAGTACGTAAGAATTAACGAAAACAACTTGCTCATTTTTATAATGTAACACCATTAATCAATCTTTAATAAGCTACTTTGGATAAATATTTTTGTAATTACTTATTATAAACTTACTACCACAATAATAATTCATAAATCTTTCTGCGCTCATATACAATCAACTAATAATATCTTGATTAAGAAGTGATATTATAATTTCTTGATTCATAATAAAATGTAATGGCCTGTCTTTAGAGACTTCATGACCACAGCCGTAGCATTTGTCTGTCAGTACAAAATGCGTTGCAATCCAATGCCACTTTAATTTTTTTAATAAACGGTAATCCTTTCTGGTCAAAAACCGGAAATATAACCATTGCTCCAGCTCGTTGACACCTTCAAATAAATATAATAACATTGACAGCCCATTTGGTTCAGTGATCAGCGACCCTGCCTAAAGATGCAGAGGTTGCGGGTTCGAATCCTGTGTGGCAAATGTTTATGTGATAAACACGAATGTTTGTTCCTGAATCATGGATGTTATTATGTTTATTATTGTTCGTTCTGGATGGTGTACCGAAAACTGAAAGGGGTTTTTCAGTCAACAAAACTGAAACAACATTCAAACAAAAAATATTAATTACTTACAAAAATCGTCAATAAATACATACCTACTTATTTTCATGAACACAAATACCACCTACGGGTTTTATTTCAATATTAAGTTGTACATTTAGCGTTTTTCTTATTTCACCACGGATCCCCAAAACACAAAAGATAAAAACATGGCGAGTGAATGCAGCTACTATGAGACATTATAGAACCGAGTTTGTCTATAGTGGTATAGTAGAACACTTCGAAATGCTAATCTAAAAATGGCTACCGAAAATGACTAATGGGGAACATCTTGTTATTTTTAAATAAAGAATATGAATGTAAAATTACTTATTTTAAAAGGCGCTTTAAAATTCTCACCATAAACTTGATATGTTGCACGAGAAATACGAGTTCCCTGTACGTTTTTGATTAACAACATGAAATACTCTGAAGAATTATCAAATAACTTACCTTATTAATGTCCAAAATATTATTAGTACTTAAGTATTTTAATAAAGTTTTCACTATTATGTATACGGAACGTGTAAAACTCCCAATATTGATAACTGAATGATTGACTGAACGAAATGAACAAAATGAGAACTTGTAGAAGTGCATAACAATCTAGTTTAGTTTTATACGAGACTAATAATAGATTTCGTAGGATTGTATGGTTTCATAAAATGCCGCTACACGGCTGTTACAGTCGTGAGTTGAATTCCACGAAGGTACTATTACACTGTTAAAAAACTGAATACACTAATAAAGTGGGCCCTTTTCCGGGCTTGTAAGCTCTTATGAGTTCGCAATAAGTCTATTGAAAATTGGTCTTAGGATAATTATAAAACCGCTTTTTGCTTGTTGGGATGTGTACTATAAAGTATATTGAATGAAATTTTAAAGCATTTAGTATGCTAATTATTCAAATCAATTAAGATAGAAAAAATTGAATCAGTTCAGGTGGTTTTTGTCTATTTTAATGAAATTGAATAGTTAACGTACTAAATGCTTAAAAATTTCATTCAATTGTTTTGACGGAGTAATCAAAAATACGGACGAAGTAAATAAAAATGATTGTAACACCATTCAATGGTTCCGATAGGTCGTATGAGTATCGGTAGATAGGCACCCACCGTCGCCGTAAGACGGAAATATACAGGAAAATTTGGATAGCTTCAGACGAGGCTGTAAGGGAAAGATCGCGGTTTCGTATCCTGCCTGAATCGATCTTAATCGATTTAAAAAAGTGTATCTAAGTGGATTAACTTACTTAATTAAATGTCCGATAACTTTATCTACATATAGTAAAGTTGAAAGTAAGGATTTTAAAAGTATAGGTATCTATGAGAAAAGTGTATCTACGAGAAAAGTGTATCTACTAGACAGTGTATCTACGAAAAAAGTGTGTCTATGAGAGAACTGTATCTACAAGAAAAGTGTATCTACAAGAAAAGTGTATCTACAAGAAAAGTGTATCTACAAGAAAAGTGTATCTAAGAGGATTAACTTACGTAATTAAATTTCCGATAACTTTGTCTACATATAGTAAAGTTGAAAGTAAGGATTTTAAAAAGTATAGGTATCTATGAGAAAAGTGTATCTACGAGACAGTGTATCTACGAAAAAAGTGTGTCTATGAGAAAAGTGTATCTACAAGAAAAGTGTATCTACGAGAAAAGTGTATCTACAAGAAAAGTGTACCTAAGAGGATTAACTTACGTAATTAAATTTCCGATAACTTTGTCTACATATAGTAAAGTTGAAAGTAAGGATTTTAAAAGTATAGGTATCTATGAGAAAAGTGTATCTACGAGAAAAGTGTATCTACGAGACAGTGTATCTACGAAAAAAGTGTGTCTATGAGAAAAGTGTATCTACAAGAAAAGTGTATCTACGAGAAAACTGTATCTACAAGAAATGTGTATCTACGAGGAAAGTGTATCTACGAGACAGTGTATCTACGAAAAAAGTGTGTCTATGAGAAAAGTGTATCTACAAGAAAAGTGTATCTACGAGAAAAGTGTATCTACAAGAAAAGTGTACCTAAGAGGATTAACTTACGTAATTAAATTTCCGATAACTTTGTCTACATATAGTAAAGTTGAAAGTAAGGATTTTAAAAGTATAGGTATCTATGAGAAAAGTGTATCTACGAGAAAAGTGTATCTACGAGACAGTGTATCTACGAAAAAAGTGTGTCTATGAGAAAAGTGTATCTACAAGAAAAGTGTATCTACGAGAAAACTGTATCTACAAGAAATGTGTATCTACGAGGAAAGTGTATCTACGAGACAGTGTATCTACGAAAAAAGTATGTCTATGAGAAAAGTGTATCTACAAGAAAAGTGTATCTACGAGAAAAGTGTATCTACAAGAAAAGTGTATCTACGAGAAAAGTTTGTCTACAAGAAAAGTGTATCTACGAGTAAAGTGTATCTACGAGAAAAGTGTATCTCCTCTTACCTGCAGTCAAGTCAGGCCTGGCCATCCAGACATCGTTCCACACATGATAGTTCCAAATTGAATCAGTGTTGGTATTCTCATTGTTGGGGTCATAGCCTAGCTCCTCCATGGTCTCTGAGTAATACTTGTCCACTGTCAGGGTGCAGTTCGCGTCGTGAGCAGACACCAGGTTGGATACCACTCGGGATGGGAGGCCTAAGGCGCGGCACACTGAAAAAATACAGGTAAATTAATTTTGCTGTTAAAGTTTCCACAAAGATACAAAAAGGGCTTCTCAAAAATACTTTAATTTAATTTTGGTGTGAGAGATTCCACAAAGATCTTTGGAGTCCAATTCAATAAAGGAAGTTGGTATACATAACTACTGATTGACGAATGATTAAGGTAAGCGTACCAGCTTGGCTTTAAAGGGGACCCATCTCAAGGGATTGAGATGATGATGATGATGGTCAGATAATGACAATCGTTACCATAGCAACAGGGGCTGTGTGCTTGTCTGCCACCCAAGTGATATAATAAAAAATTACATTATTATAAAAACTCTTGCAACGTTTTTGTGACCCCCTAAAACAAACCACAAGTCCTGATCGACCCGTCCACCTGAATCCCGTGGGGGGTGGACACACAGCAACAAATTTACTGGTGTAGCTAACGTGGCTCTGGTAGAATTTCTTGAATAACTCGACTCGCCATAAATAATTTTATAGACATTTACTTGACATTGGCTAATTGCGCCGATTTGCTGCAGAAGCCATTAAAAAATAAAAAGAAGAACGTGTTTGTGACTGACAATACGCCGACTACTTTTCGAGATTTTCGACCACAGCATGTGACAGCCGCATAGTTTAATGTTCTTACCCAAGACCGATTTTAATGTTTGGTGCAGTGGTGGATCCTTAAGTAAACGAAAGCATAAACCAATGACGAAATAACCTAAAAACATATTATCAGCAACCCCAAAGCCGGATTGCGGTTTGTTATGTGGTTCACAAATACGTTTTAACAGAAACCACATCCTGTCTGACTGGAAGTGGACCCACGGGAAAAAGATAATCTAAAGGTTCAAAATAGAGATAACCAAAGTTGAATAACCTATAATACACAATGGGAACTTTAAGGCTTAACTGGGGTATAAGACGTACCTACTATAAACACATATAAACTTAGTAACTATTGCCCGTGGCTCCACCTACGTTGATGTCGATCGCGTTCAAACATAGATTTTCCCATCTTCCCAAGCTCTCGGCACAGATAACATTATACTACACATGATACAAACTCTCTCGGTAGGCGCGGGTCGGCCGGGGTGCGAGGGATATGTCTCAGATAATCCTACCTCTGGCAACACAGTCGGCGTGCGTTTTAGTCGGTTCAAGTCCGACTTAACCTCCCCCACTGGCTCCGGTGGTGCGTTTATTCGCGGGGAATTTGCGCACATTAAAAAAAAGCTCTCGGTAGGCACTAAATTTCATACTATTTATACTATTGATTTATGGCACTTGATGGAATTTGATGTTACACATATTGAAATACACTTGTACTTTATCCACAGTATTTTTTATCATTACATCTGACCGGTTTCGCCTTACGGCATACTCAAAGGTTTAAGGATGTGGTATGGATGTGGTAAACACCCAACACTGTAAACCTTTGAGGATGCCGTAAGACGAAACCAATCAGGTGTAATAATAAAAAATACTGTGGAAAAATTCAAATGTGTTTCAATATGTGTTATGTACTAAATTTCATTAAAATCGTTATCGGTTTAGGCGTGAAAGAGTAATAGAGACAGAGTTACTTTCGCCTCCCCATACCCGCGGACGAGTTGGGGACTATGTGGTCCCTAAACCCGAGGAGTGACAGATCGAGACAGATGGCCCTAGGTCGGCCCCGGGGTGCGAGGTATATGCCTGTCAACCTCACCTTCGGCAACCAAAAACCACCCACAGGTGCCATGCGTTTTAATCGACTCCAATCCGACATAGCCTCTCCCACCGGCTCGGGGTTATCCGTGAGGATTTTCGCATGTAAAAAGAGGCTTCGAATATCCGCTTTACAATAACCCCTAGTACAGCTATCTAGAATCTATAAACGTTGTCTTACCAGTAGTAACAACACCAGCGAACACCCAACACTGTCCATAAGCGACCGGTTCTTGCGTCTCGAGGAACTGCTCCAGGATATCGACGGAGCCGGTCCACTCTGAGGGGGCTGTCCCATCCTCGTACTGCCCATCCCATCTGCCCACGAGGACTCCACCGTCGTCGTTCTCGTTCACTATCTGGGAGATCACTCTTGCCACCTTCACTGGGTCTCCGCGACTGAGGATTTCAATTTATAGATTAGATAAGTACATTGAAATAGGTACATTCCGTTTTGGAGAAAAAGATTTTGGGCACAGTTTGGATAGTAAAATCGTCTGGAAGGATTAATTTGGCTCAAAAAAATTTACCCCTACTACGCCGACCCCAAATAATCTTGGGATAAGGGCAGTAGGACGATGATGAGTCAACATCAGGTAATCCGAGTGCTTTTTTGCTACCTTAATAATACAAAGAGCGTCATTTAAATTCTCTTCTATCTCGCAGTACGTGTCATAACAACTGAATTCTTATCAATGATAAAAATTATTATATTTAATGTAGTTCAATATAGTACGTGTATTTTGACGACACTGTCAGCTGGCTCGTTGGTCTAGGGGTATGATTTTCGCTTAGGGTGCGAGAGGTCCCGGGTTCAAATCCCGGACGAGCCCAAACTTTTTTAAGTTTAAATCATTTTTTTTTACAATTTGTTATTGATTTTCCGGTGAATTAATTAATGCAAAATTTCGCAAATTTTGAACATATTCATTAATTCAATATTTAAATGTATTCTAATTTCATTTGGGCTAGTTACAATCACCGATAACAACAATATAACAGATAACTGCATCTCTTAATTTATATTTAAGTACCTATAATAAAAGAAAAAAAAATCAATGGCATAACCCCAAATGAAATTAATAAAATACGCCGTTTATTATTATTATCTATTAGTGAGGTAGCAAATAAGCACACAGTTAATAAATCCCACTTGATGGCAAGCGGTATTGTTCCTATTATAAAACTACCATTACCATTAAAACATGGTACCTATTTTAATTGAAGTCAAATCTGTATATAAATGTCCCAGGACCACAGATAAAATAATATAATTCGCCGCGATCAACGGGCTCTCCGAGGCACGGAACAGTCTCTGTGAGTTAAAAATAGTCACCTATCCTAAAATAAACCGTCTAAGTATTGCTTAACCTCGGTTACCACTTAACATGACATATAAGTACACACCTGTAAATAATTATAACATAAAATACAGCATCAACTTTGTATTCAAGAATAGCAGTTCAAAATACATCTATCGAATCTGCATTCACACGTTTGGATTCTAAAGTAGAATCTCGTAATAATTCTATGTTAGAATTTACTCATGTGTTCAATCGTGAACGATATATTACTAACTGATTTATTTCTAATGTTCTTACTTAGACTATTTATAAGTAGGTACTGTTTATTAATGGCACTTGGTGGAATTTATCGTAGTACATAAATAATAAAATAGACTTGTATTTTTTCCACAGTATTTTTTTTACACTTGACCGGTTTCTCCTTTTTTATACCAATTAGGTGGCAGACAAGCACACGACCCACCTGATGGAAAGTGATTACAGTGGCTTTGGACTTGAAACCAAAGGAGTCACACTCGAGCTGCCAACCCTGTAAGTATAGAAAGTTTCTGTGCAGTCAGTGGAAACGACAAAGCAGGATAAGCTTTTGGTCTTCCCACTGACAACACAAAAACTCTCCAGTGAGCTGTGTATCCTTAAATCAAATCAAATCAAATCAAAATCATTTATTGCTGACCAAAAGGTATTACAAAGGTATTAAGTACATTTTAAAAGTCCTCTTCGGCCTACCTTGTTGGCATGCAAGAATATAATATATTTTCTTAGGTATTATTAAATAAAATTATCAAATTGTAAAAATTTTAAAAATTAAAAAATTATCAAATGTATGTATTGAATAAAATTATCAAATGCTAATAAAAAATATAAAACAACCAATTCAATACAAATACAAATATGTCAGTTATATATCAGTGTCAACAAAGATCTCAGAGAAGTCAGAAGATACATGTCAACAATAAAAAAATTAAAAATAAAAAATATATCAAGGAAAATCATAATTATAGGTACTGGCCATTAACACAATAACTATGTAATTCAAAATAACAATAATTAATTTATCAAAATAAATGTCAAGTATATCTATTATGAATTCAAATTTATAGGTAACAAATAAAAATATCCAGATATACATCATATTAATTTCCTGCGAGAAAGATTAAAGGGAAATATAAACCTTTGAGGATACCTTAAGGTGAAACCGGTTAGGTGTAACCGGTTAGGAGTAATAATATAAAATAATGTGGAAAAAGTACAAGTGTATTTCAATGTGTTCTTACTTTTCCAAGTTCGTTGGTAGTTTTATGTATTAGAAATGGTACTTAGTTTAAGACCGTGCGAAATGGAGAAGGAAATATTTGAAAGCGGTCCTCGGGTTTTGAAGGTGGCAGACAAGCACACGGCCCACCTGATGGAAAGTGGTTACCGTGACCTATGAACGTGTGTAACACCAGTGGAGTCACATCCGTGCTGCAGACCCTGTAAGAACAGCGATTTTCTGTGCCTTCAGTGCAGAATTGTTCTAATATTTGGTACAAGAATTTAGTTTCTACGACAGTACAACAACAAAATAATTTGACTTGATCTCAAAAATTTCACTAATTTGAGACTTGGTAATCAAGATCAATTATCTGATGCTGCACATACACAACCTTTAACATTTGTAATATTAATAGAAACTATAACAGATTCGAACTCACTGGCTATACGGCATATTAGCTCTGTCCAGCATGAGCATGCAAGCCGGCAGGACGTGCTGGTCGAACTGGCCGTACGCCCAGGGTTTTCCGCGCGTGGTCCTTATAGGGCCCACCCACACCTTGCCGACGTCGTTCAGTACGTACTCCTGCAGAAGCTGGCAGTCTTCCATGTAAGTCTGGTCATCTAGGAAGAAATGAAAATGGATGTCAAATGTTGTATTTAGCAAGTGAGTTAAGTTTTTTTTTAAGAATACCTACCTACTGTAAATTAAATTACTAATATAACCTCTAACTTAACGGCAGTTTATAATAGGGTTGAATTCGCAATTGTAGGGTCAAGATTCGAACCCGGGACCTCTTGATCATACTGCTGAATCGGTACGTATACCGGGGGTTACTGTTACAATTAATAATAATAATAATCATTTATTCATCAGACAACATTAAGTCCATTTGGTTACTATCAATCAATTTCTTATAGTAAATGTTAGAAAAATTTAAATAAATTAATTAAAATAAACAAAATAAAATCCAATCAAATTAAATTAAATAATCAAATCAAATATAATCAAATTATATCAAATCAAGTCAAATTAAATTAAATCAGAAATATTTAGTTAGGTATTTATCATTAACATAGGTACACTCCTTTTTGTTAATTTAAAATACAAGAAATTCAACACTACAGTTTACAAAATAAATCATAGACCAATTTACGATTTAGTGTCACGTTAAACACTGGTACCCGTGGTAAGAATTAACTTATGTTAGGGTAACAGAACACTACATGTTTGCAGTTGTAAGTTCCCAAAAAAAGGCAGTCAAGTGCGAGTCGGACTCCCGCGCCGAGGGTTCCGTAACTTAAGCTACATAAACCGTAATATATTTTGAATGCGTTAACTTAGAAGATTGATTTTTGCACAGTTTTAAGACGTTATAAACCTAAATATATGGTATGAACTTTAACTCTACGCATTCCTGAGAATAAAGTCTTGACAGACAGACGGACAACGTATTGATCCTATTAGGGTTCAGTTTTTTCCTTTCGAGGTACGGACCCTAAAAATCATAACAATTTAAAAATTTAATAGAATTTTTTTTAGTATTCAAACGCATTGAATTATATTAGTTGACTATTACTCCAAAGTAAAATAAATAGATTTTGCTGTCTGTATGCAGGTGTCGGTAGACGTGGGTGGATAAATAGTGGAATTTTAAATCAATATCACACCTAGGAACTTATCAAGGACATAATATTTGATGACTTATGTGCTAGTTTTTTTAAAAGGTAAGATTTCATAGCCGTATGCAGCGTATCGTATAAAAAACCCACGTCGCAAAAACAAACGCTTGAATAAAAAAAAATACGTATTACTAGGTATATCAAAGTTATAGGGTTAAGTGACACAACTTATTTTTTACTTTATGGGGGTTGTTTTTTGTGACGGGGATTTTTAAAATTTTTTTTTTGTTTTTACACATTACATTTCGAGGCAGTTGTGAAATAAAATAAAGGTAATTTGCCATTTTGTGGTGGCGGCCATTTTGGATTTGAAATTTGTCATATTGTAAGGTATTCTACTAGTCAAGCCATTTCATTTGATACCCATATTGAGGAAGTTGAGAAAAAATATGAACTCTGTCATTTTGTAGTGGCGGCCATCTTGGACCGATTTTTTCAAACAAAGCCCCGTCGTTTTTGCGTCGGGGGTTAAAAATAAACTTAAATAATATACTATTGGTCGGTATACTTCAGGACCACGTATCCTGGACCTAGATCGCGAGACAAACAAGACCCTGGCACGCATGCATTGTTTTGTTTGGTGTGTTTGAGCTCGTCCACCGCTGATCGTGATCCCTGTACTATCCTCCAAAGACACTGAATAAACATATACTGCGTACATTTACAATTTTGAGCACATTATAGGTCAATATGCAGTTACTGTTGCAGTCTGCGGTCAGCTACGAAATTATACCTAAAGAAATAAAACTTACCAGGGTTCCATGGGTTGAAGAGTATGTACAACTCCTGATCGAAGTCGTACACTGTTCTTTCGGGGGAACTCTTGAGCCTCGTCACCACTCGCAGGACCCAGGACCCCACGGGCGCCGTCACTGGGGTTGACACCTACGGAGAAAACCGTTTGGAAGTATGTCAAATTTTTAATTTTTGTAACCCTGACGAAAAACAAGGGATTATTTAATAAGTTTGATTTGTTTACCTATACATTTTTTTAAATCACTTAGGTGGCAAACAAACACACGGCTCACTTGATGGAAAGTGGTTAGATACAGTGGCTTATGGACTAAGGACGTGTGCAACACTAGGGGCGTCACACTCGCGCTGCCTACCCTGTAAGAACCTTCTAATGTCCTTCTTGAAGAACCCCATATTGCAGTCTAGTGCTGGGAAAGATCTGTCGGTAGTATCATGACTCTCAAAATGGTAGAACTGATTTTATTTTTGTTTTGTTTTAAAACTAACGTGATTAGACGATTCGGGCTAATTGTCACCCTAGCAGGCCCTTGATTCTATTAAAGGAAAACCATTGTCATGCCAAAGAATCCGCAAAAAGTGGCATTAAATTTTAGACTTTATTTCTATGCGGCTAAAGTTCAAAATTAATTAAAAAGAGTTTCATGACACTTTTTTATTCACTCTCCAAAAAGCCTGTTAATTTTGAACTTTAACTGCACTGTCCATAGTCTATAATTAATTGTTTCTTTAGAAGTGTACGTGGTGGTGGTATGACAGTTATTTTCCTTAAGTAAAACCGAGTCCCTCATCGGAAAGAGATGATTTATCTGCGATCCTGGTCTCAATCTATCATCCAAACTAAACTTTCTACATAATTTTTTATTCTTGTAGAATTTATTTTGCTAAAAGGATATTTTTGGGCAGTTTACTCCATTACAAACATTATTCGAGTCAACAATAGTGCCCGAAATACGGCGATAAGCTCACCTCCTATTACGTGGGGACTGAATACGATGTTTAGTGAAATGTAGGAGTTAATTCACCTCTGCCTAACCCTCCAGGGATAAAGACGTGATTGTATGTATGTATGTATGTATGTACTTTACGTTAGTATATAATTATTAAGAATGAAAGAAGACTAACGAAACAGGTGTATGAGGCGAGTGTGGATGGTACCGTCGCAAGGGGAAGACTTAGGCGCACATACCTGGACCAAATCGTGGAAGTTTTAGAAAAGGGGCAGGTCAGGAGTACTCTAAACAGACGAGCATGCATGAAGAATGTAATAAGAGTGAATGAAGCGAGAGAAGTATGTCAGGATCGTAGCAAATGGAAATCCGTGATCTCTGCCTACCCCTATGGGAAACAGGCGTGATTTTATGTATGTATGTATATAATTATTAAGTTTATATATATGTTATGTACCTATCTATATAGGCATTAAGTTAAACAGAGGTCGAACGCGATTCTAATACAAATAAACGAATAAAACTTGAACTAAAACTGGAAACGCACAGAACGGGGATTTCTGTGTTATTCAGTTAACAAAATATAACCATTTACATATATTTAGATAAAATCGTGTTCGTCAAGATTACATAACTACTTCATAAAATGGTAGAATATTAGCATTTATGTATTAGATGTTTATCTAAAACTATTGACTTTGCACACAACGAGAAAAAATACTCTGTATTGAATGTACTTTTTTTTTACTAAACCTAACTAAGTACTTGTACTTAGTAAAAAAAAGTACATTCAATACAGAGTATTTTTTCTCGTTGTACTTATCACATTTCTCCTATTCCACCGAGGGTTGAGGGAGAAACGACAACAAGCTGGTAAATAAGTTAGGGTTAGATTAGAAAATCAATAAATACATACATATAATCACGCCTTTATCCCCGGAGGTTTAGGCAGAGGTGAATTAACACCCACATTTCACCAATCATTGTATTCGGTCCCCACGTAATAGGGGGTGAGCCTATTGCTGTATTCCGGGCGCTATTTTTGACTCGAGCCATGCATCTGAGGCTGAGTCTGGGCTGTTTATATTTTTGTGATGTTAAACAGCCCTATCCCTTAGTCGCCTTGTACGACACCGGATGGGAAAAGATGGAGTGGTCCAAATTTTACTCTGCCGCGAACCACTAATTATTATATTCAATAAAGTGATCCCATGTAGGGCCGAATTGTGTTTGTTTGCACATCCAATAATCGCCTACTTTTTTTTTATATAGGACACGTCAATTAGACTTCGCCTTGCCTGATGGTAAGCTGAAGGCAAAGTCCCAGAAAAGAGGGTCACCATTACTTACACATACCGTGTGACAATGGTGACACTCAGCTTGACGCCTCATCATATGCTTTTTCACGCCCCGCTTAAAGGACCCGGGACTGTAGGAAGAAGGAAACACGTGAGCTGGTAATGAATTACAGGCCTTAATGGTGCGACAGAGGAAAGAGTCTCCGAACCGCTTGGTTCTTGATCGGATGTTATGCACCGTGTGCGGATGACATCTAAGACCTGCACGTGTTGTCCTGTGTAGGAAAGGGGAGGGTGGGACTAATTGGAAGAGACGGTAAACTACAGCCATGGACGCAACATCTCTACGCATCTGTAAAGGATCTAGGTTCGTGACCTCGGGATTCATAATGATGCGGACCGCACATCGCTGCAACCTGTCGTGGTCAACTTATTGAGATCGTTGTACATATTATATTAACTGCCTAGTGACGTTTTCACGGCTGAATGCCACGAGATGCTGTGGTAATCGGGATCGACAGTTAAATCAACTCTGTAGATGTTTATGTGCTAGGAAACTAGATAACCAGAGAAACCAGACAGAGGAGGTAGGACACGACTGTATTTCCGTCCAATTGAGCAGTCTGGCTGGGGAAATACCTCCGCCCTATAGAATATCGCGGCCATAATAACCTCGTGTTGTGTTCTCGGCGGGGAGTAGGGTAGCCAGAGCTCACTGGAGAGTTTTAGCTGTCAGTGAGATGACCAAAAGCTTGTCCTGCTTTATCTTTTACACTGACGGCTCAGAAACTCGTGTTACAGGGTTGGCAGCGCGATTGTGACTCCCTTGGTGTTGCACACGGCCACGATAACTATTTTTCATCAGGTGGGCCGTGTATCAGCCGCGTATCAGTCAACCAATGGAATAAAAAAAAAAATTTGTCTCCTAGAACGTGGAGGTTGAACTATGTGACAGTTGATTGAACTTACAATATTAAACCGAAACGTCACAAAATTGTAATCCGAATTCAACACAGGAGCAATTGGTTTCACCATTTAGGGATCATTTCGGCGCCGGCGGCATCCTCGTTGGCCATCAAACAAACCGCTGCTAAATCATAAAATAAAATATTCTAATATCGTGTGTTACTTCTAGACAATAATCTATTGTCTGTAGTGTGAAGTTAGGATTAGAATTCACAAATACATTTTTAGCAGCGATTTTGATTCGATGGCGGCGTTTGACGGATATGACAACTTATTAGAATTACTTTAGACGGTATAGGTAGGCATGTGTGGCGCTTATAGGTAGCTTCATTTGAATAATAAATTAAGGTAATTGATATTCAAAACGATAGCAATGAATAATGATTAAGCAATAAACTATCTAAATAATATATCCTGTAGACATTTGAAATAATAGATCACGTGCACGATTTTTTTTTAAACCACTTAAGTGGCAGACGAGCACAAGGCCCAACAGATGGAAAATGGTTACCGTGGCCTATGGACGTGTGTAACACCAGAGGAGCCACACTCGCGCTGCCGACCCTGTAAGCACAGAGTTTCGGTGCCGTCAGTGTAGAAGACAAAGCAGGACAAGCCTTTAGTCTTCCCACTGACAGCACAAACTCTCCAGTGAGCTCTGGCTACCTTACTCACCGCTGGGAACACAACACGAAGTTATTATGACCGCGGAGCGGGCGGAGTTACTTCCCCAGTCGGACTGCTTAATTGGGCTGAAATACCTCCTATAAAAACGATCCTGATAACTCTTGTCCTAACCAAGAAACCCGCATTAGATTTAATTGTATTGTTTTTTTACCAATTCCACAGATTATTATTATTATTATTTCTATAGTCTGACGATCGATAACAATGACAACACTATCGGTTTCGACTATTTATCTAGGAATCTAATTATTTACAAAAGAAAATCATTATTATTATTATTATTATTTCTATAGTCTGACGATTGATAACAATGACAATACTATCGGTTTCGACTCTTTATCTAGGAATCTAATTATTTACAAAAGCAAATCATTATTATTATTATTATTATTTCTATAGTCTGACGATTGATAACAATGACAATACTATCGGTTTCGACTCTTTATCTAGGAATCTAATTATTTACAAAAGCAAATCATTATTATTATTATTATTATTTCTATAGTCTGACGATTGATAACAATGACAACACTATCGGTTTCGACTATTTATCTAGCAATCTAATTATTTTCAGAAGCAAATCATTTCTAAAAAAACCAAATCAATAAATAAACCAATTTAAAAATAGACTAAACCAACACCTTAACCAAAAAAAATAAACACTAGTGGGCATAAGCAGGATACGGGCATTATCAGTTGCTTCGACTGCCTGCCTGTTAAAATAATAATAATAATAAAATAATTGAAAACCGTCTTTAAAAATTGTTTTAGTTCGACTGTTGCCTTCGATCTTTGAATAACTTCAGTTGCTTATCGAAGTCATATCCTATCGAACTAGTGTCACCGAGCCTTTAAACGCAGACGTTTATACGAAGTCGAAATAATTGCATTAATATAACTACCTATAGGTCAAATTGAAGCTAGACAAGGTCAGTTTCCGACTGGTATAACTAATTTGTTATGGTAATTTTCAACGTGGAAATATTTAGATGTGCGCACCTGGGCTGTTGTATTTGATTAGATAAAACAGGTTCCATGTTAAGTAGATATGTAGAATACAAGGGCTATACCTATTTTGGAAACCCATAATCTTTAAAAAACATAACATAACATAAACTCACGCCTATATCCCCGAAGGGGAAGGCAGAGGTGCTAGCACCCACATTCCGCCAGTTTATGTTTAGGTCCCAATGTAATAGGTGGCGATTGCCATTAACCGGGCACTTATAAACCTGTGATAAATACACACATAACTTCGAAAAGCATCGAAAAGTCATTGGTGTATGCCATGGTAAGACCTGGGATCGAACCCGAGACCTTGTTTCAGCAGTCCATTACCCATACTACTAGGCTACCGCGGTCTTTTTTCATCAATCTTTCATCAAAAAATCATTTATTATTGTGTGATTTATTAATCAAAGGGAAAACCAACAGAAAAACTTGTCAACAGGAATGTACCTCGCTAATACTTACGTTTCGTCCGAACGGGCCCTTAATTCCACTAAAGCAAAATCACTGTCACAACATAGACACTGCATTTTAGTCTAAAATTGAATGAATTTGTGTCAGTGGTATTACAGTGGTTGATTGTGACTCACTTGGTGTTGCACACGTCCATAAGCCACGGTAACTACTTTCAATCAGGTGGGCCGTGTGCTTGTCTGCCAAGTGGTATAAAAAAAGTCAAGCTTACCTCGAACGTTACAGTGTTTCCTTGTACGTCCAGCATCTTGGTACTCCATCTGTCCTTATCAGTAACTGCATCGCGACGGACGTACATCGAACCTTGCGTATCCAGGTTTGGTTTATCACCTAAAAGAAGACATAACATAACATAACATAATATAAACTCATGTCTATATCCCCGAAGGGGTAGGCAGAGGTGCCAGCACCCATATTTCGCCAGTCTATGTTTAGGTCCCAATGTAATAGGTGGCGAGCCCATTGCCATTAACCGGGCACTAATAAACCTGCGATAAATACACACATAACTTCGAAAAGCATCGAAAAGTCATTGGTGTGTGCTATGGTAAAACCTGGGATCGAACCCGAGACCTCGTCTCAACAGTACATTACCCACATCACTAGGCTACCGCAGTTACAAAAGGAGATCCACATTATTTAATATTCTTACTCCGGAAAGAAGGAAATCGATCTATCCAACTTCGATCTCTATCTTTTCCAGAGCCCTTTGGAGGCAATTCTCCTCGAAATGCCTGTGTTAACCCATAACTTATCCAGGTGAGTTTCCATTGGATAAATGAGGTACTAAACTGCTACGAACTACCCTACATTTACGGGCTAGGCATAGATGACTGATGTCCAACTTATAGCCAACCTTGAACCAAATGGTTTCTCTCGAGAAGGTACTTCGTATAGATCCTATTTTGAGATGTTAATGGCAACATTCTTGAAAGAAACTGAAGTGGTATCAGAGGTGATACTCGTTCCTTCAGTAACTCTGATTTCCAGCAAGAGCTGGTACACCCTGTGAGGGTGGTGTGGTGGCTAAAGGTTCAACGAATTCTACAACATGATGCCCACGGCTACATTCTATCATCGCACCTCTCGTCATAGGCGGGGAATCCACCCCTACACATTGCGACTTGAAACAGTACGCACAGTTAGGTATGATGGGAACTTCATCCCCTGCACGCTTAAGCTGTGGAATGAACTCCCTGCTGTGTTTTTCCCAAGCAACTACAATATGGGGTTCTTCATGAAGGACATTAGGAGGTTCTTACAGGGTCAGCGGCGCAAGTGTGTCTACCCTGGTGTTGTCCATAGGCCACGGTAACCACTCTCCGGCCTAAGTGGTATAAAAAAAGCAGTAGTCACGATACCGGTTTAAATATCACCTAGTTATGTATGAAAAGGAAAGCATACATTCACGGGAAGTAATCAATCTTACCAATAATAAAAATGAACTGGATCAAGTCGTTGTTCTCATCGAAGTCCCTGTTGAACCGGATTACGCCAGAGAACGGCTGTCCACGCCTCACGATGGTAGTGGTCGGGTTCTCATCATTGACCACCTCGTACCTGAACAAGGCAACATTGATAATCTTAATACATCAAAAGCGCTCAGTGACTAGGCCCCTGATTTTGCTAATTTTAGCACTAACAATGCAAAAAATTACGTTAAATTTTAGATTTTATTTATATAGGTCTAAAGGCCAAAATTTTAAATGAAAGAGAGTTCATTACATCTTTACATTCACTTACAAGATGCTATTTTATTTTAGACTAACAGCATAAGAGTAAAGTGTAAAATTAAATGCCTTTGTTCGCAGTGTCATAAGTATGACAATGGCTTTATTATGACTTGAAATTATCCGAATCGGTGCCCAGATGGCTAAAAATCAGTTCTTAATTCAACCTTGATATACTCTATAGATTAGAACTATTACGATTTCCGTGAAAAGAAGGAAAATTCTCGTTATGTATAACAATTTTATCAATATTAAACTTCGATTAATGGCCCGGTTAATGGCAATTAAACATAAACTGGCGAAATGTGGGTGTTAGCACCTCTGCCTACCCCTTCGGGGATATAGGCGAGAGTTTATGTTATATGTTATGAAACTTCGATCTAAGGCTAGAAACCGTCTCAATGTCAAGGATCTTTCTTAAAAAATAATTATGTTACGAGAAACGTCGTCTTGGACATTTAATTTGATTTTGACAGACCGAGACTTAGATTTTTATAACAAGAAAATTTCTGGTGTCTTTTCAAAATGTCAGATTTTATCTTACTTAACACTCGCTTACCAGTTACTATTTGGACAATTACGATCACTAATTATTAATAAATAAAAATTTCTTACTTGAGTGTGTTGTGAGCTTGTGCATTTTCCCGTGGATAGAAGTACACAACATCTACTTGGAGTGGCTCCATCTTTTAACTGAATCTGAAACAAATAAAAGTACCATAAATAAACTTCATAAATAGGTATAGCGGTAAAACAAAATCACACATATTCCAAAAAATGTAGAGAATGTCAGGAGATTTTTTAATCAAATGGTCAGAGAAAAAGAAAATATTTTTGATCTTGATACAATTGATATTCGGTATTATGTATTTCATACATCCATACTTAATATAATCACGCCTTTATCCCAGGAGGGTTAGGTATAGGTAAATTAACACCCACATTTTACCAATAATTGAATTCAATCCCACGTAAGGGGGTGAGCCTATTGCCCTTTTCCGGGCACTATTGTTGGCTCAAACCATGCATTTGAAGCTGAATCTGGGCTGTATATATCTGTCTGATGATAAACAGCCCTATCCCTTAGTCGCCTTGTACGACACCGCATGGGAAGAGGTGGGGTGGTCCAAATTCTACTCTGCCGTGAACCACCTGACTGTATATTAATATGCCTATGTTTTAATCGCATATAATATATTTATCACAATTCATTCGATCGTTGTTATGACCTTTTAAAACGGATAGATTACTTAACCGCAATCTGAATAAATTATTACTACGCGATAACCTATGGCGTATTCAGGTCAATGACCCAAAAACAACTTTGGTGTTTTAAGTAGGTAAAATAGTTCAGTAAAATTATATTTTAATTTTTTAGTCACATGAATCCCACATTACAATATTATAACAATTGACTCAACTAATTCGGCAGCTCCGCTTTAAGCTCTAAAGGTCCCGGTTTCGAATCTGGCCATTAGGTACTTACGTGAAACCACTCCTAACACAACAAATTTAACTTGGACTAGTAATTTTGGTCAAGTGCCTAACTGATATTCTTAAAAAAATAAAATTTACATAAAAAACCTTAAGAAATCATGAAAGGATTTTCACCGGGAAACTTAGCCTTAATTGAAAAGTATACAGTAGAGAAACAGGTAATTTTAAAAGATCGCAAGTAGGTATATTTGAACTCTTTTCTCTTCGAAAATATTAAGTCGCTAACTCCCTTATGTCTTTTAACCATCAATATATGAGTATGCCTAAAGCAAGATAGAGAAACTCTATAGAAATAATATCTAAAGAAGGACCAGTGGTTTATTCTTTAAAAATTAAAACTCAATTCAAACACATTTACGAACAGACAGCCATTTGAACAAATATTTGCGAAGTCTAAACTCAAGGTGGTGTTTACAAGACGATCGGATCTTCGATCAACTACGAATGAGTTAAGTGGACACTGATTGTGACTTTAAGGTATTTGCTTATAGTTTTAAGGTTATCCTAGCAGGAAAATATTCAATAATGTCATTTGAGATTTATAATTTTCTAGCTAGAATAAATTCTTGTAGAGGTTTTTAATTAGCTATGCTCATAGTTTTCGTACAGATGCGGACATTACCGCAAAACATGTCGGTGGCGTAGTGACAAAGTGTTCGACTATCAAGTCAAATAAGTCAGGGATCGCGAGTTCGATTCCCACGCGAATTTAGAATAGAATAGAATAAGTTTTATTTTAGATTTTTCCAATCCATTTAAATTGTTAGTAGCATAATATGATCTTAATCTAGTAGTAAACTAGTAGGTAATAAAATATATATAAAAAAAAATTATGGCTTTCGGTGCTGCTCTTGGTGTTAGAGGTACAGATGTTGAAATACAGGAGCATGTAGCTACAGCCAATGGCTCACCAGTGTGGGGAGTGTCAGGATGATGTTAGGGCTGCCGCGCACGCGCGCCCAAAGTGAGGTGCAGCACTGTCTGATGATGGTATAAAAATAATTCGTATACGCCTGGGCGAACATGGGTGAAGCACTACAATGGCGTGCCAAGCGGAACATCAGCTTAAACACTTTAAACACATCAGCTTAAAGCACCATAATGCACGCTACGTAAAATTCACCCACAGACTGCACGTGTAGAAAGATCATTTCCACAAAATACGAGTACAGTGACCGCCTTTAATGCCGATGTGGTACTTCTACTTATTCCTGAAGAAGCCTATGAAAGCTGGTAGCCCTTTAGGAGTTTTAGACTATTAGGCGCTTTGCCAGAAATGTAAATCTAAATTGTATTAACCATTACTGCTTTGCCAAAACATATTTTAGAATTTTAATTTCTTTGAAGTTATCAATTTATTAACTAATTAGTTGTGCCCGTGACTATATTTGTGAGGACTTACATGTGGGTTTTATTCTTTTGCGTTCATCCCATGAAGGAATAATCATATTTTGTTCTTGGTTCATCATCTTTAACCTTCACGGTCTCGCGAAATAAAACGCCGAAGACGTTGGTATCATCTCGTATCATGGGCACTGAGCAAAAGTATAAGTACAAAACCACGCATTCAGTTTAAAGCATATCAACGTTTTAGTCAATGCATTGTTAGTTGTTAGGTTGAACATGCATTATAAATGTTATTTACATAATGTTTCTATTTGTATGCCTTACGATTTACAGAAACTTTAGCGAATATTTGAGTTGCAAACTACAAAGTCGTAGAATTCAGGCTAGGGAATTTCTAATTACGTCAAACGCCAACTGCTACTAAAAATAGCCTGTGAACTGTCGACATTTTGTTAGCAAATACTTTAAATTACTGTTAATGGACAGGAAATACGTACACATAAATAATTAATGACAATTTGATTCTTATTACAATTTTAACACCTCATTTGTGCCCTGAGTCCATGAGTCATTAACAGTCATTACTTGCGTCGTATGCAAGCTATTGCATTGCTCATAAATACCTTAATCATTACACAGTTGTGTTTTAAATTGTTTTATTTTGTAGGACACCTACCTGTTAATAAACTTGATCATAAATATCTATTAATATCTTGTACATAATCAATGTTTGTTTATTCTTATTTTATGGGCGGCATACAGTTCATCATAAACTTTGTAAAGCAATAAGTTTATTATTGCATACTTTTGTGCGAATATTATAAGTTTAGACACAGAATATATAATAGTACTACGTGGCCGGAATACGACAATAGGCTCACCCCCTATTACATAGGACCGAATTCAATGATTGGTGAAATGTGGGTTTTAATTCACCTCTGCCTAACTCTCTGGGAATAAAGCCGTGATTATATGTATGTATATGTTTAGGATCCGATTAGTAGGTTATGTAGGACGATATTTTTTACGGGCAAAGTTAAGGAGAAGTCGGCTACTTCAGCTAGTATACATAATTATTAATATTTATTCTAAAAGAATGACAGAATGATCATATAAAAAAATACTCTCCAAAAGATACTTTTAGTAAATTAATTTGAAAATTATATAATTATAAAAATCCTGGTTCTCCAACTAGACAATCCAGGGGTTATAAATATCAATTGAATATCACCAATTAAATCAGAATGTGATTACGACTTGTCCACTTATGTGGGTTACTAAACTTGATATGTCTTCATTCCGAACTTAAAAGTACCTATCGAATCGTCACCCAAACCAACTAGTTTTTCCACTGTCGTCACTACATCCTCTTTCAAACAACTTTGCTCTCGTATTACTGCATTCCTTTTTCTATTAACTAATCTTCGCAATAAACTATATTGTAAGATTTGAAAGACATTTTACTTACATACCTATAGTATAGTTCTTTTTTTAATTCTACAATCACTCGTAAGGAAGCACATGAATTATGTTAGGATAGCAGTATGTGACGGACTGCTAACTATTTCTGCCTATCCCGGAGGAAATAGGCTTGAGTGAATCATCAAATCAAATATCTCTTTCTTGTATGGTACACAAAGAAAGAACACATTACCTACATAAAATGGAGCAGTTTCGCAGTATACATACAATTGGCGATCTTTTCGCACAAGGCAACCTCTTCAGGCAACCATGGGATGGAGTGAGTCAAAGAGAATGTAACCTCTAAGTTTTGAGTCTTAAAGGACAAAATGAAAGGGACAGCAATGATGTTTTTTTATTTAATTTTTTTTGTGGTTCTTAATCCATAATTTAAAAATATCAAATCTTGCAAGCACAATTAGAAATAGAAATATCTCTATCACAGGATGTGTGATGTTAAATTTTGACATGTTGATTCAGTTTGTATGATCATGCATTGTTATATTATTATATATCCCCTGATATATAACTGGACTGCTGGATGAAACGGACTGCTGAGACGAGGTCTCGGGTTCGATCCCAGGTTTTACCATGGCACACACTAATGACTTTTCGACGCTTTTCGAAGTTACGTGTGTATTTACCGTAGGTCCCAATGTAATAGGTGGCGAGCCTATTGCCATTAACCGGGGACTTATAAACCTGCGATAAATACACACATAACTTCGAAAAGCATCGAAAAGTCATTGGTGTGTGCCATGGTGAAACCTGGGATCGAACCCGAGACCTCGTCTCAGCAGTCCATTACCCAAACCACTAGGCTACCGCGGTTATTATATATCGTGCATTATTATTGCTTGCAGGGTATCGACTTCAAGGATTAATTTTAATAAAGTAATTTTTCAACTGCACACAGGATAATTTACACATTTAAGAAGTTTGTCTCAAATAATGAATTTACTACAAATTTATTAAACGTTCATTATCCTTCTTTATTAGTCATTAGGTATTTGTTTTAAAATTTAAATGCTTAGACACGAACCTATTGCCAGCGCGGAAAAGTTACCTAATGTACGTACAGGATCTGTGGATCGCCATAGGATGCCCGGGTATCGCGATATTTCCAATTTACTTACTCCATTTCACTTTTTTGTAAAACAGCGGTCAAACCCATCCCACCATTTTTACGTGATGTGATTATGTACAGACGACTAAGGGATAGGGTTAACATCAGACAGATTATATACAGCTCAAACTCCGCCTCGGATGCATGGCTCGAGTGAAGTCAACAATAGTGCCCGGAAAACGGCAAAAGGAGGTGAGCCCCTATTACGTGGGACCAAATACAATGATTGGTGAAATGTGGGTTCATTCTTCTTCAATTCACCTCTGTCTAATCCTCAGAAGATAAAAATTGTATGTATGTATGTATTATGTAACAACATTCATTTATGTTAATGAATTCAACTTTAACACGTTCAAATATTATATCAGATAATCATAAAATAATATTTGATTACCTAGTCATAAATTTATGACATTATTATTTAAAGTTTATGATAATGGTGTTGAATTTTAACATTTAATTAAACGTAAACTACGATAAAGAAAGTTCTGACTGGCTGAGATAGAGACAGCGCACAACCAGCGCACAACCAGTTGTACGCCTCCCCATGCCCGTGGATTGAATGAGGACTCCCTGGTCCCCACAACCGAAGAGGGCCAACTTACAAGAGATCGGTCGGCTGGGGTGCGAGGGATATTCCTCCGGCAATCTCAGCTCCGGCAACTTACGACCCTCAGACGGCGTGCGTTTTAGCCAGTTCGAGTCGCTGGGACAGGGAGGGTGGGGAGGAGTATCCAGGAGATTTTTTACACAATAAAAAAAAGACTGCGCACAACTACAAAAAAAAGACTGCGCACAACTACAAAAAAAAAGGACTGCGCACAACTACAAAATAAATTATAGTACTGGCACAGCCTAAACCGCTGTTCATAGAGACTTAACATTTGGAAGGTGTGTTTGAAGCTTGAGAGATACAAACTAGTACTAAGAAAATATTTTTTGAAATGAAACTCCTAAGGGAAATTATATGTGGTTGTGTTGGTTTCCAGTGAAGCATCTTCCCGCGGGTGTCGTAGAAGGTGACTAAGGAATAGGGCTGTTCTCCATCTGACATTATAAACATATAGTCCATGACATAGTCCCCGTAGGCGGCAAGAGGCTCGCCTCCAATTACGTCGGCTCATAGTTGGCGAAAAATGGATCTGCATATCCCTTCGTAGACTTACAAGCGTGAATATTTGTAATCCTACCTTGATAACATTGTCTTATTCAAAGTAAAATGATTACTGATGAGGCCCTGATATTCTTCTACACCGGGCACTATACTCAAAATAATCTCATTTGCAAATTGTTGCCATTTTCATCTAACTAAACATTAATGGCTATTTTTAATCCACCATAAATTTATTAAATACACTCTAATAAAATGAATTTGCGTCAGGTTATGATGTAAAAAATCACATCAGTGTCTGGCGAATATCAAAATAGAAATATCTCTGTGAGCTATTCTGTAAGCATCGTATATAATCAAAACGATCGCCGAACACGTTTGATCGTGGTCAATCTTTATCAACTAAAACAAAGTAATCTTCACATAGAAAGCCACTATACGGTTCCCAGTGTAGTAGATTATATTATAAGATATGACTGCAAACAGACTCAAAGTAAGGAAAGCTTAACTTACTTGTGTTATCGGTTCTACAATGTAGATAAACAATATAAACTAACATAGATTAAAATTTCTTCTCTCTAATATGTACATACATACAAACACCTAAATCAATGTAAATATATACTTATGTATCATTGACGAAAATGCATGTTTAGCAGTTTGACATAGGTAATATCACAAATAATATAATATAATTCTTAGTAATACTGAAAATGGTAAAGTTATACTTGAATGATTTTTTTCTACCATTTAGTTGGCATTCAAGCACACGGCCCACCTGATGGAAAGTAGTTACCGTGGCTTATGGACGTCTGTAACACCAGAGGAGTCACAGTCGCACTGCCAACCCTGTAAGTACAGAGTTTCTGTGCCGTCAGTAGAAGACAAATCAGGACAAGCCTTTAGTCTTCTCACTGACGGCACAAATTCTCCAGTGAGCTCTGGCTACCCTACTCACCGCTGGGAACACAACACGAAGTTATTATAACCGCGGTATTCTGTAGGGCGGAGGTACTTCCCCAGTCGGACTGCTCAATCGGGCGGAAATACCGCCGTGTCCTACCTCCTCTAAATTGTTATACTTGAATGAATTAAATTTTTAGATATAAAACGTCATGACGGAGTTTGACATTGTAATTCGAACAACTTAAGAAGACGATTGAACTGCTGAACATTAATTTTCCTCAACTGTACAATGTACACATACAAAATTTGCATCTGCGGGCATCGAACACCCGCCTTCTGGCGCAGCAGCCTCACAGATTTGTTCACTGTTCATCCTTATCACAGGTTACTCTGCATCATAGCTAGGAGAACACTACTTCACCCAACTTTGTGTTTTACTATCTTAATTAAGTCTTGTAATTGAAACTTCGCATGTACTGAAATGTAAAACATATTCTGAACAATAAATAGTATTATTACTATTATAGATCGTCAATTTGTACTTGGAAAATAGAGTTTTATCGCTAATTACGTAATATAATATATTTTTAGGGTTTCTTAGCTCAGAAGAAAAAAAATGAACTTTATCAGTCTGTCTATTAAGACCTTTTTCTCAGGCATGCGTAGTGGCATTAAAATAAAATTCATACAACATATTCAGGCCTTTAACGTCTTGAAACTGTGCAACTATCAAACTACTAAGTCAAAGTAATCGAAATATATTACAATTTAAATAGCATAACTTCGTCCCGGAATTCCAATTATGTACGAAACTCTCGGTGTGCTAGTCTGTCTTGTCTGTCGGCTTTTTTTGCTCTCGAGTGTAGCGGGTGATGCAAAATAGAAATGTAACAATATCCCATGAACAGTGCACTATTTCAATCTATTATCTCAACGATGCAGAACGGTTGGATCACGCTCTATATTTGTACCGGGGCCTAACCTTCGTTTCTATCGTGTCATCAGCTAAATTGTAAGCATTAATTAATTTGTTACAAATAGAATTTTTCTTCATCCTAGCGGTACTTTCTTCTTCTCTCTTCTCGGAGTCTGGGGTCAGCTTATTCCTGTTTAAATACGGGTTTGGCTGCCATTGAACCACCACAATTCGTTAACAATATGTAAGTGATGAAGTTAGACCAGTCGTAAAACCTTTTAGGGCTCCATTTATCCGCAACGAATGTCATAAATCTTTGTATGACAATCAGGACCAACGGCTAATCGTGCCCTCCAAGGCACGGAAATAGATCGGTTTGTTAAATCAAAACCACCGTAAAACCACGGGCACTTCTAAAAATCATATTAATTTTTAGACTTTAAAACAATGCGGTTAAAGTCTCCAATTAAAAGACTTTTTGCAGAATGAATGACAAAGAGTAATGAAACTCTTTTCATCTAATTTTAGACTTTAACGCTGTTGAAATAAAGTTCAAAATGTAATGCCATTTTTGCCATTTTAGGTATGATAGTAGTTTTGCTTTAGTAGAATAAAAACCTGGAATCGAAACGTCACACAAACTGTCAAATAGATATTTTATCTTCAGCTACAGGATTTTTCAATGATAAGAACTCTCTTTTACTGTTTTTTAATGATATTATATTAATGGTAAAAAACCCGACTACTCAAAAAGTATTAAACAAGAAAATTGCCCTAGAATGTATGGTTTTGTTAGACTAAGTGGCATACGACCACGGCTATCCTAGATATTTTCTTGTTTAATACTTTTTCAGTAGTCGGGTTTTAGTTTTAAACTTATTTTTTTATTTATATTATTTTGGGGCAAGCTATATGTATAATTTATACATATTTCAAATGTGCTAATTAAACCCTTTCAGTTGATACCAAACACGACATATTTATCTCAAATTTATTTTTTAACACCGTACTTTATGACTTCTATAAGGAGCTACATTAGATTCAGTGGTTGAGGAACTATGAGAAAACAGATGAACCTACACACATACATAGCCTGTCAAAATCATAACCCTTCCTTTGCTTCGCCGTAATCGGGTAAAAATTCCCCGACTGTTTAACAAAACTATAACAAACATATAAAATCTATGACATAGTGTGTCAAGCGTTCACTGTAATTCGTTATGATTTATGTGTTTTCTGAACCGGTAATTTATTGCGTTTGTGACAAAACTGTGAGGGTGGTCACATATACTCATGCCAGCAGTAGTTCATCACACACACACACTCACACACCTCATCATATAACGGGAAACTAACTAATATTAGGTAAAACAACTAAGATATGTCTTAGTTGTTTTGATAATCAATTGTTATGTAATTTTGAATGGTGGGGTATAATAGGATTTTGTATGAATATCACGCCCGTGATCCACTATTTTTTCAATTTAATCTGTCAATTGACTGCACCCTGCTAGATGGTAAAAAACTGAGGTGTAATCCAGAAGACACGAGTCACCATTCCATATGCTATTGTTGCTGTGATCTTAAAGTGGTGGACCCTAACTTGAGGGCTTGCTTACTACTTACTTACTACAACCAAAGGGGGTTTGACTTACACTACTTTATCCACTTTCCAACAGGTGGGCCGTGTTCTTGTCTGCAACCTAAGTTGTATATAAAAAAAAGTATTTAAGAGTCGGCAGCGCGAGCGTAACGCCCCAGGATTTGCAAACGTCCATAAGCCACGGTAACCACTTCCCATCAGGTGAGTCGTGTGCTTGTCTCCCAACTAAGTGGTAAATAACTGGTTTATCGAGTTAATAAAGTTAATAAGCGTCGGTAGCTTAGTGGTTAAGTCAACCATCTGATCTCCTAACCACAAGAGGAAAGCTTGCACTGTCCGTCAGACTTGGACTGGGATCAGATGGGGCTCTATACATTTCTTTACTAATATTATAAAGCTGAAGAGTTTGTTTGTTTGTTTGAACGCTCTTATCTCAAAAGCTACAAGGTCAGAATAATAAAATATTTTTGTATTGAATAGTGTAGGTATGTATCGACGAAGGTTTCAGGCTATATATTATCACGCTACTACTTAAGGGAGCCGAGCAGTGATCATAAATGTCAACAAATTCAGCAGATTTCCATAAATTATTTGAAGAAAAACATTACGGGCTTAAACGGGTTGTATTATAAGGCTTCAAAATATGCCACAGGCGAAGCTGGGACGGGTCATGTATGTATGAGATAGCTATGACTGCGTTTATGCGACCACACACAAGGCTAAACGGTAAGTTGTTTGTAGACAAATTACGACGACCGCATCGTCGCAGGTTCGATTCTCACCCAGTCCTAATATTTGTAATGTATCAATATAACATATTATATAATATTAATATTATGAAGCTTAAGAGTATGATTGTTTGAACGCACTAATCTCAGGAACAACTGGTTCAGTATCAGATCGATCTTGTAGGTGTAGAAAACCTCATGATAAGGAAAAGATTTATAGGTAGTACGAGTACCTACCCATGTAGGTAATGTTTATAATATCTTAACCATTAAGCTATTCATATAAGTTCCACAATATTGTTATATTCGTCAAACCATTCATTTTATTCAACACTTGTCATCTGACATAAGTACTGCTTCAATTTTTTTTACATATATTTTTAGTCACGACAAGTTCTTCAAAAAGTTTATTTAGGTATAAGTATTTTTATCCTCCAGAATGCTACAATCATCGTAACAAATAGAGAAGTATGAAGTTATCTGACATTACCTAAATATAAGTAGAAGTTGAAGTGACTAAAATATTATTTTTAGTCATTTCTAATTCAAATTCGATTCATTACTTCTTAGTTTCACATTTTATTTGTAAATCAATTTTCCTTAATCACTTTGTACAGTTCTCTCTCCTCTCTCTCCTTTTCACTCTCGTCTCTGTCTGATGGAAGTGATATCTTAAAGAAATAATCACAGCCGGCTTTTTCTATCAATACATATATTTTTTTAGGTTTGATTGTGTGTTAGCACAATTAAATAAAAAATAAAATTACGAACCTTATTATTTTCCAAATAAAGTCACAACACTAAAGGTTACACACACACTACCGATTATTCGGTACTTCTAATACGTCAATATTTATTGAAAACAAAATTATGTCGATAACTCTGCGTGCGCGCACATCGACTGACGAATATTACTCGCGTACGGTGTATATGAACGATACTTGCGACACTATGGTAACCATAATTTATATATTTTTTATTATAATTACATAACATAACATAAACTCACGCCTATATCCCTGAAGGGGTAAGAAGAGGCGCTAGCACTCACATTTCGCCAGTTTATGTTTAGGTCCCAATATAAGAGGTGGCGAGCCTATTGCCATTAATCGGGCACTTATAAATCTGCGATAAATACACACATAACTTCGAAAAGCATCGAAAAAGTCATTAGTGTGTGCCATGGTAAAACCTGGGATCGAACCCGAGACCTCGTCTCAGCAGTCCATTACCCATACCACTAGGCTACCGCGGTTATTAATGTTTTTTATAATTTATGATGAAGAATTTAAAAAAAATACACGTTAATATAAAAAAATGGCATCAATCATGATGTAATTTTTATACTGTTGTTAAATTCAAAATAATCTTAAGATAAAAACGTAGCAAATTTTTTTGTAGCTGATATAATGAACTTCTGTGAAAGGACCAATGAGGCAGTCAAAAAATGGAGATCTTGGATTTGAAAATGTTTTACCAGATTTACCGATAACTTTAAAAGTGCCAACTGTTGAGTGCCTCTATACCTATTAGTAGACCTCCCCCGAGAGGGCCAGATCGAGAGAGATGGCCCTAGGTCGGCCGGGGTGCGAGGGATATGCCTGTTAACCTCACCTTCGGCAATCAAAAACGACCCACAGGCAGCGTGCGTTTTAGTTGGTTCGAGTCCGACATAACCTCTTCCACCGGCTCCGGTGGGGGGTACCCGTGGAGATATTGCTTAAATTTTGTTTCAAAGTGAAATAATCAATCAATTATTAAATTATGCAATAACATAATCTCTAGTATCAAAATATTTTGAGATTAATTTTGTTTCAGAATCAACAAACTGTTCACAAAATTATTATGTAACGCACGTATCACTGATTTCACAGAATAAATATAGTTACTTGGGACAATGCCAACATACCGTGAAGCACGGTCACCCTACTCGGACAGTTTATTTATCACCGAATTCACAGTGAAACTATTAATACCTATTACATATAAGTAACATTGTCTGATGCCAGTGTTTCCCTAAGGCCAGCGCGATGTGTACAGAGATTCGATAATACGTCGTCATTGCTATGACGACATTTTGTAAGAAGTGTGATTGATATTTTGTGGATGCCATGATTTTAAGGTCTTTATCCGTTGGAGTTTTCCATGGTCAACGTCTAGTCATACAGTGTTGCCATACTGTATGACTAGATCTTTGCCTTTTACGGTTTTGAAGCCTTGTGTTGAAATGTTTTTTTTTTTCTTTTTTTTAAACCACTTAGGTGGCAGACAAGCACACGGCCCAGATGATGAAAAGTGGTTACCGTGGCATATGGACGCGTGCAAAACCAAGGGGGTCACACTCGCGCTGCCAACCCTGTAAGCACAGAGTGTTTCTGTGCCATCAGAGTAAAAGACAAAGTAGGACAAGCTTTTGGTCTTCCCACTGACAGCACAAAAACTATCCAGTAAGCTCTGGCTACCCTAGTCACCGCCGGGATTGTGAAATAACATGTTGAAGTAGGTACAGCTGGTACAGTTAGATATAAAAGTGGTTGAAAACAACAGCTTATTCAGTCGGTTTGTACCCACGAGATAGGATCCTATACTTTTTTTTTATGTGCGAAAAATCCCCACGGATACCCCCACCAACGGAGCTGGTGGGAGAGGTTATGTCGGACTCGAATCGACTAAAACGCACGACGCCTGTGAGTCGTTTTTAGTTGCCGAAGGTGAGGTTAACAGGCATATCCCTCGTACCCCGGCCGACTCAGGGCCATTTCTCTCGATCTGGCCCTCTCCTCGGGTATGGGGACCACATAGTCCCCAACTCGTCTCTGGAAATGGGGAGGCGCGCGAGGCGGCCGATTCTGCCAGGGTGACACCACCCGTCGTCATTCATCGTTTTCCGACGCCCGAGCTGCTTTCGTATGCGGGTAGTTTGGCTTGCGATCCTTCGTCACTCCCGCTTCAGGATCCTATAGGTACTAGAGAGAGAAAGAGTTTTACTACATTATAACTACATAAACTACATTGTACTTCCTCCTAATATTATGGGTATATTAAGGTATGATCGAACTCTGAAGCACGCAGCAGTTTATTTAAAAGGACACTGTTTGAAATGTTATGAAATAAAAATTATTATGACGTACATGAATATTTAAATGACAAATTTATAGAATGACACTTGAACATAAATAAATAATGAAGTTAATTATTAATAATAATAAATACATAATGGTAATGATTATAGCTTTAATGTAGATTTAAGAAATTGCCAAATGTAAATATGTGTGGAGGAGGTAGGACACGGCGGTATTTCCGCCCGATTGAGCAGTCCGACTGGGGAAGTACCTCCGCCCTACAGAATACCGCGGTTATAAATAAATTTCGTGTTGTGTTCCCAGCGGTGAGTAGGGTAGCCAGAGCTCACTGGAGAATTTGTGCTATCAGTGGGAAGACTAAAGGCTTGTCCTGCTTTGTCTTTTACTGATGGCACAGAAACTCTGTACTTACAGGGTTGGCAGCGCGACTGTGACTCTCTGGTGTTACAGACGTCCATAGGCCACGGTAACTACTTTCCATCAGGTGCGCCGTGTGCTTGTCTGTCAACTAAGTGGTATAAAAAAAAAAAAAAAAATGTACTAAATTTACACGCCATCACATGGTGGAATATGAGCGAACTACACTATGTTATTATAACACCTCTATACACCATGTTCTAGCAAATAAATGAATTTGAATTTGAAGTTTGTGAAGAGATTTGGATATTTGTTATTCAATCACGCTTTAACTGCAGGCCTTCGATTCTACGAAAGCAAATCCACTGTCATACAAAAATGGCATTAAATATTAGACTTTATCTCTTTATCCTTAAAGTTCTAAATTAAATGAAAAAAAGGTTTTATTACACTATCATTCACTCTGCTAATAGTCTTTTAATTTTGGACTAGAACTGAATTGCTATAAAGTCTATTCGTTATATTTCGCGTCTGTGGTGTGAAATGATTTTTATTTAGCAGAATCTAGGCCCAGGATCTATGCATGTTGATACAGGGAAAGATTATAGTCTGGAATAACACATAGGATACTTTTTGTAGGTATCTGGAATACGCACAAACTATAGGAAGGATCACACGGTTTGTGTGAATGGGATCCCAATTCCATAAATGGTTTCATTAATTCATGGAATTGGGATTCAGTGGATTAGTTAATGACGTATTTGAATACGTGATTAACTAATGGCTAAGGGCTTCCTAGGATTGTACTACGCAATAATAATGATATAATATTATTTGACTATGCCATTATTATTGCAATTCATCGGTTTCTGGTTAAACATGAGTTTTGTAACAAAGTCAATGTATAAATCGTCATAGTGTTTTTATCCTTGTTATTAATTATTTCGTGTTAATTCTAAAACGTTTACGTAATTCTACCAATTGGGTAGTTTCCTGTAGTTCAAATAAATTATTTAACTGAGCTTATTATATTAAGAATGGTAGAAGAGCAATAAAAGTTATGTGGATTTTTATTTTAACGTGTTTATTCATTTTTAATCATCCACTCAACCTATAATAGTAAATGATTTGACTATTAAATATTGTGACGTCACAATAATTTACTTCATACAAGTTTCCTTAAAACTAACCGTTTTGAAGTTTAGTAAAAAGTAACTAATTTGACTAGTCAGTCCAATACCCATATTTGTGATTGACTCATAAGTATCTTTAAATCTATTTTTTTTATTTATTCTTTAGTGGACGTCAGATGGCAGTCGTTTCACTGAAAATATCGAAGTGTAGCCAAATCTACAATTAGACTGGTAAAGTGGACCCCAGACTCCGAGGTGGAAGCTTGGGATGCGACTGGGAATAACGCTAAGATGAAGAAGAAGGCAGGTCAGAATTAATTAATTTATTATATAATAAACTAGCACCGCGCCGCGGTTTCACCCGCGTAAGTCCTGATCCCATGGGAATATCGGGATAAAAAGTAGCCTATGTTACTCACGAAGAATGTAGCATTCTAATGATTTTTTTTTTATTAAAATCGGTCCAGTACTTTTTGAGTTTATTCGTTACATACCGACAAAAATACAAATCTTTCCTCTTTATAATATTAGTATAGATATAGTTAAGGAGTCGGCATTAGGATCGAAAGGTAACGGGTTTGAATACTGGCCATTGCACTACCGACGTGAGCCCACTACTAAAACAAACAATTTAGCTTAGCTGGAGGGGTTAGAGGGAATATTAGTAATTTCCGTTCGAATATTCTTTAAAAAAAATCTCCGTACCTCCATACCATATTCATACAAATAAATTATTAGATTTGATTCTTAGTCGCATAGCAGAGAAGTAAAATACTCTACCCACACACATGATATCTGTATTAAAGCATCTGAAGAGGCCTAGGCCATCAAACTAGTAACTTTTGGAACACATTATAAATTGTGCTCGTTGTAAAAATAAATATTCCACGACATTCTACACAACGCTATCTAGACCCATGGTAAGCATAGCTTAACTAGCTTGTGTTATGGGATCTAGAATGCGGATAAACATACTTAGATACTTTTTTTTTGTAAATACATACATATATTACATAGAAACACCCAGACCAATGCAAATATACATATTCATGCATACAAATATTTGCACTGAGCGGGAATCGAACCCGCGCCTCCTGCATAGCAGTCGAATGCTCTACCGCTATGCCACGGAGGTCGTCAAAAAGTAAGTAAAAGGTAAGTATGTAATTATGTTTTATTTTTAAACTATCGCGGTGTGACCAAGGGTTCTGCAACGCATCCGAAACATCGGCAGAAATAGTAAGTTCCATCATTTAATCGCGGGTAAGTCCTAATACGTTGTATAATATAAGTATGTAGGTACTCTGTGATAAATAATTACCCACCTAATACATTAAAAAAAAACCAAATGTGCTTTCAACTGTAGTTGTACTCTTTACATTAATGTTAACACGTGTCACTCAAGAGTGTAAAAAACCGCAAGTATAAGAGTCTAAAGAACACATTGAAAAACATGTCAAAGAGTTTTTTATATATGTATGTTACCTAACTACTTACATCAATATAATTAAACGTATCGAATCTTCACTGAACCGAATATTATAATAATAATATACATTCTCTCATCCACAGGTCTCATTCCAAAATCATTACACACATCAATCACAGAATTAGGCCTACATAAAAAAGTATATATTTCATTACAGAGGTCAGTTGTTATAGATACATGTTCAATAGTTAGGCGATTCCTCACATCCACTACACAAACACCCACCACAATTCAAAATGAACCGACTCACTTGGCTTAAGCCCGTGATAGGTTCACACATACCAGCCGAAAAAGCTGAGAAGTTTAAAACAATAATAATAATAATTTATTCATCAAAAATGAGGACTGCACATTGTACTAATACTAGTTTTGCAATTATGGTCTTAACAGCTAAGTCATATAAGTAAGTACTATAATAATGTCTACATTAGAAGTAGCATATTATAAATGTGCCATAGAATAGTTTTTATTGGTAAAATAGAATTTAAAATTAATAATCTTACTCTATTTACATTTTGCGATATTGAAGGAATCCCAAATCGTCAGAACCGTCTGTTGAACTTTGTCCATCCTTAAGTGCATCATGGTGAGTAATTATGGTAACCGTGACGTCATCAGGTCCTACTCGGCATTTGTAACATTACTCATTCATTGATTTAATAATAGTTTGTAATGTTTTGCTGTTAGTACAATGATTGGGGGCGCGATGGTCATAAATGACGTTTACAAGAAACCTAGGTAGCCTAGTGGTATGAGTAATGGACTGCTGAGACGAGGTCTCGGGTTCGATTCCAGGTTTTACCATGGCACACACCAATGACTTTTCGATACTTTTCGAAGTTATGTGTGTATTTATCGCTGGTTTATAAGTGCCCGGTTAATGGCTATAGGCTCGCCACCTATTACATTGGGACCTAAACATAAAACTGGCGAAATGTGGGGGCTAGCACCTCTGCCTACCCCTTCGGGGATATAGGCGTGAGTTTATGTTATGATGATGTATATAATTTTAGTTTAGTTATGCAATATATTAGTTTACTGTGCATTGTTAAAAATAAAGATATTAAACAGTATTTTTGAACTTTCGCGGTGTGAATTCATAATTATATAACGTATCAGGACTTTTCGGGATTAAATCATGGAACTTACTATTTCTGCCGACGTTTCGGGTGCGTTGCAGCATCCGTGGTCACGCGAAAATCAATCGCGAAAAGTTCCGATACGTTGTAAAATTATTGAGCAGTATTGGTAAGAGTCTGATGACTCAGGACACTACCCAATTCACTCTCTTGATAAAACTAGTTAAAACCTTCAGATTGATGCATCATTAAACGTCGTAAAATCATTTACGGTTTTAGATATTTTAACTACTTAACCTCTTTGTTTAATGGGGAACCTCAAACCTGGGCCTCGATTCTACTAAAGAAAAACAACTGTAATACCACGGACACTGCTAGAAAAAACTATTTAATTATAGACTTTAAAGCATAGACTACTGAAAAATCATGCACTAAAAAGAAATAAACAAGAAAATATCAAAGACAACTGTGGTCGTATACCACTTAATTTAACAAAACAATACATTTTAGTGAAAGTGGCATACGACCACAGCTATTCTAGATATTTTCTAGTTCGTTAGACTCTGTAGTCCCCACACCCGAGAAGAGGGCCAGATCGTGAGAGATGGCCCTGGGTCGGCCGGGGTGCGAGGGTTATGCCTGTCAACCTCACCTTCGGCAACCAAAGCGACCCACAGGCGGCGTGCGATTTAGTCGGTTCGAGTCCGACATAACCTCCTCCACCGGCTCCGGTGGGGATTTTGCGCACGTAAAAAAGAAAATTTCTAGTTTTACTTTTGATTTTGTTTCTCTTATTAGTCTGTTATTATAGTTTCTAGTTTGTAGTAATATTAAGCATCCCATATTCTGGTCGGGAGACCCTGCATCCTGTGATACAGTTTTTAACTAGTAAGTAGGTACAGGATGCAGGAGATCTTTTCCACTGCAAAACATCTCGCAACATATTGTACCTGTATACTTAAGTTAAACAGTAGAAAAATCAATTGTAACACATTTAATAAGAATAACAAATAACTAAATAAAAAATACAGTCCAGGGAAAAGTGGCATACGAGCAGGGCTTGATATTTTCTTGTTTAATTCTTTTTAGAGCATGATTTTTCAGTAGTCGGGTTTTAGTTTTTTTTATTCCTGTGTTAGGCGTAGGTTCGCATTATTGGTAGGTAAACAAGTATAAGAATAAGAATCTTTATTTCCTAGAATATGGTTGGTTACAGGTGTTGGGGTGATTTAGGATATTTTTTTTTATACCACTTAGGTGGCAGACAAGCACACGGCCCACCTGATGGAAAGTGGTTACCGTGGCCTATGGACGTTTGTAACACCAGAGGAGTCACAGTCGCGCTGCCAACCTTGTAAGTACAGAGTTTCTGTTCCGTTAGTTTAGAAGACAAAGCAAGACAAGCCTTTAGTCTTCCACTGACAGCACAAATTCTCCAGTGAGCTCTGGCTACCCTAATCACCGCTGGGAACACAACACGAAGTTATTATAGCCGCGGTATTCTGTAGGGCGGAGGTACTTCCCCAGTCGGACTGCTCAATTGGGCGGAAATATCGCCGTGTCCTACCCCCTAATATACAGCATATTCTGCCATTTGTGGCGTGCAAAGTAGTAAGGACACGATTCATTACATTTTTTAAATAATTGTTTTAAAACGTACGATGCAACTTGTTAAATTATAGTGAACAGAATGCCGTCTACACAATCAATAAAAATTAATTGATAGCCAAAAAACTCGCTCTGGACGAGAGCATGGCAATGGTGTAAATTCGGCCATTGCTATCAAGTATTATTTTACTGTATATGAGATTTTATTATATTATCTGTGGTATGAGTCGAAGTTAAAGCGTCGGTAGCTTAGTGGTTAAAGAGTTGGAATTACGATCGAGAGGTCCCGGGTTCGAATCCTGGCCATCACTACCGACGTGAAGCCACTAATAGCACAAGCAATTTAGCTTAGCTGGTGGGGAATATTAGTAATGGCGGTTGCTAATTTATTTATTATATTCTTTATTGTATGCCAATTACAATATTCATGTTACAGAAATTGAGAAGACAAAAGCAGTACAAATATTAAAAAAAAAAAATCTTAGTTAGGTATAATTACCGGCATATATCTTGACCAAAAGGCGCGAGACAAACGAAGCCTTGATACGTGCACTTTTTTGATATAATCTATGATTATTGCATGGCTGAATGTGAGGTTGGCAGGCATATCCCTCGCACCCCAGACGACCAAGGGCCATCTCTGTCGATCTGGCCCTCCTCGGGTGTGGGGACAGCAAAGTCTCCAACAATGGGCGGCCTTATCGTTTTAAGCAATTTCTTCTTTTAAGCGATCTTTTCGTACATACATATAATCACGCCTTTATCCCCGGAAGGTTAAGCATAGGTGAATAAACACCCCACTTTCTCCAATTATTGTATCTGTCCCACGTAATATGGGTGAGCTCATTGCCCTATTCTGGACACTATTGTTGACTCGAGCCATGCATCTGAGCCTTAGTCTGAGCTGTATATATTTGTCTGGTGTATCTTTTAGTCGCCTTTTACGACACCGCATGGGAAGAGATGGAGTTGAATTTGGGATGTTCTGTTATTATGATACAATTATTCATATAAATAGTTAATATACTATGTTTGACTTCATTTCTTTGTTACTAGTATTAGTAATGATCTATGTTAGTCATAGGTGCGCGTGCGCATGAGATCCGTGAACATCACTCCGATTTGTCATCATTACTATAAGTGTTTGCAAAAATCCCAAGGATTTTGATGGATTCTTCGAAATCGGGATGCTTTAATTATCTGTCTAATAGAAGTTAAGTATTTTTTAAATAACACATATACATATATTTACGCCTGTAAATTCCCAAGAGCTAGGCAGAGATGTATTAACACCTATATTTCGCCATTTCATGTGTTCTAGAATACAGATAAACAGGTAAATTTTTACATTAAGTACATGGATATATGTACTTATTGTATGTACCTAATAGCGATATATATATGAGTGTAGGTATGCCATGTACAATATGCTTGAAATAAATGATAAATAAAAATGTATCCAGACCAATGCAATCATACGTGTATACAAATTTTTGGCCTGAGTAAGAATCGAACCCGCTATGACTTACCACTCAATAGCGCCGCCACTTAAGATGAACAAGATTTATGGGCAGGGTTTACCGATAGAATGCAAATAATCAAAGTATCCACATATTTAAATGCAATTTATTGAATTACTGTAATCATAACTTTAATACTTACTAAGTATTTAATGATTACAGACTATACCGTGTAATATTATAAAGCTGAAGATATTTGTTTGTTCGGTTGAACAAATAAAATTATAGTTTAAACTGCAGCAATACACTTAAGCTGCGTGGTTTCTGGCAGACTGGAATTTGTACCACCCCATCTCTTCCCATGCGGTGTCGTACAAGGCGACTGAGGGATTGGGCTGTTTAACATCAGACAGATATATACAGCCCAGACTCAGCCTTAAATGCATGACTCGAGTCAACAATAGTGCCCGGCAAACAGCAATAGGCTCACCTCCTATTACGGGGGACCGAATACAACGATTGTTGAAATATGGTTGTTATTCACCTCTGCCTAACCCCCCGGGGATAAAGACGTGATTATGTGTGTGTGTGTGTGTGTGTGAGCTACCGAAGGGGGTGGAGCATTATTCTTAAATGTTAACAAATCCAGTAGATTTCCTGTTCTTTGAAGATTAATAAATTTCGGGCATACCTATGCCTTAAAGGGATGATGATGATGATGATAAGGGAAATACCATGGCGGGATGGTTAATTAATAAATATGGCTTAAAAGAATGACAGCAGTGGAAAGGGGTTTCTATAATTCAATTCATAACGGCTTTTCAATTGGACGCAGGGTGCATGACATATTAAATCAATGTAGGTAGTTATTTCAACCAACTTCCATTTTGAAAATTTTCACTCTAAGTGTCACAGGATGACACAGAATTTTGACATATTATGATATAGATAATTCTTTATTGTACACCAATAGATTACAGAAAAACTGTAGTTAGCATGCATACTCGTGAGAGATGGCCCTGGGTCGGCCGGGGTGCGAGGGATATGCCTGTCAACCTCACCTTCGGCAACCAAAACGACCCACAGGCGGCGTGCGTTTTAGTCGGTTCGTGTCCGACATAACCTCCTCCACCGGCTCCGGTGGGGAGGTATCCGTGGGGATTTTGCGCACGTAAAAAAAAAAAAAAAAAAAGTTAGCATGCATACAGTTTAATATACAATGGGCGGCCTTATCGCTGTAAGCGATTTCTTCCAGGCAACCTTGGGATGGACAGTAATGTAATAAAGCAAAATATTTGGTGTAGTTAGCAAATAAACTAGAAACAAGGTGTATTGAAAAAAAACAAAAAGAAAGATGAGAGAAGTTCAAATAAAGTAAAATAATATACAACTTTAGCACATAAATAGATATACGAAGTAAATAGTACAATAGTACAATAGTACTAATAAGAAGAGAAAATAGTAAGCATATTAATTGTGAACTGTCACAGTGTTCAAAATGATAGGTAGTAGTCCTTTACCATTGCTTTAAATACGTTATACCACAGGTGAAGCCGGAGAGGGTCGACTAGTACATAGTAAGCGTTGAATGATTGCAGTCTACAATTTGCAATTACATAATTCATTCTTATCTCTACAGAGACGAACACAGGCCGAATACATTACAGTAATATTACATCGTAATATCTACACTAAAGCTGTCAAGATAATGACTATAATAGCTCGTACTTTGCAGTTTATTGCTATCAATTGGAATTTCGGTGGAACAACGATTCGAAAATGGTGTCGAATAGAATTTATTGTAATCTTGGATTATGAATTACGTGCAATGACATAATTTTGATAGCCTTAGGGTAACAGAGATATACCTGCCAAACCTTAGTGGTTTATTATTACTACTAAACTGTTATTTATGTCCGCATAATGTAATTTGTTAAATTAATTTTAAAAAAATTCCTGCAATTTCATCGTTGGTCCCAGATAGCATATGATTAAGCTTACATAATCGACAATAGCCTTGCTTTCTTAATATGGAAGTTCATGAAACCAAAGACAATAGTCAAAGTTAAAATTAGTTTATTCTGCATTGAACCTTGCGGCGCGCACAAAAGTCAAGATAAGACAAATCGTAGCAAAGAGCAAAGCCCGTCAGAATGTTCTGGCAAGAAACTCAGTGGGCTTTTTGTTTTGTGGCATATTCAAAATAAGTACCTACATGTACAAGTACTTATCAATTAAGATATAGAAAAATTGGATCGGTTCAGGGGGGATTCAAACCCGCGATCTTTCCCTTGCGGGGCAAAAGGTCGCGGATTCATATCCCGCCTGAACCGATTCAATCTTTTCTAAATCTTAATCGGTTACAATAGTTAGCATACTAAATGCTATAAAATTTCATTCAATAAGTATACTCAATATAATTACAATGCGAAAGTAGCAAAGATGGCTTGAGATAGTCGTTAGCTTGAGGTATTTAACCATCTTTGTACCTGTTGCCACATGTAATATACAAAACTCATGCTGTTAAGAAATGGATTTTGATTTAATTGACGTAGTCTATACAACTTATGTATATTTCTACAACTTGTTTTGCACTAAGACCAATCAATTAGACAGAATTAGACAGCTCAATCATGTTTTTGCTAATTTATTTAGAGAGAGAATTTAGAGTGGATAAAACCAAATTCTTCAATCTTTAATTTTAGATATTAAATTTGCCTCTATAGTGGGAAGCAATGGTTGGGTATATAGAGCGTTCTCCCCATCAAGCACCACCTGTGATTTAGTATACCTGATGGTGAATGGACGAGACTCTTGCTCAGGGTTCCTTTTCAAGAGAGAAGTCAGATGGCAGTCACGTCTGCATTAGACCAATTGGGAGATCCATGTACTTTTTTTTACGTGTGAAAAATCCTCACGGGTATCCGCTGGGAGAGGTTAAGCCTGTGGATTTTTTTTGGTTGCCAAAGGCAAGATTAACAGGCATATCCCTCGCATTCCAGCTGACCCAGGGCCATCTCTCTCGATCTGGCCCTCTCCTCGGGTGTGGGGACCACAGAGCCCCCAATTCGTCCCTGAAAGCGCTAGGCGCACCTCCGTGCCGCGGTATCCATCCACTAGATGAGAGAGGGGACAGAACTCCGAGGTGATGATAAGATGATACTATCCAGTCAAGCCTAATGTTTTGATACTTGTTTTTTACGTGCGCAAAATTCCTACGGATACCCCTTCACCGGAGCTGGTGGAAAAGGTTATGTCGTACTCGAACCGACCAAAACGCACGCCGCCTGTGGGTCGTTTTTGGTTGCCGAAGGTGAGGTTGACAGGCATATCCCTCGCACCCCGGCCGACCCAGGGCCATCTCTCTCGATCTGGCCCTCTCCTCGATTGTTTTGATACTAAGACTCTATTGAAGTTAGTGTGTCATTTGAAATGTTACTTAGCAACATTGACACATATTATTAGTACTTAGTATAAAATATTCTATAAGTCTGTAAGCCACGGCCAGTTAATTAATTAGGAGCCATTCCTAACCAACATTCGCACTTAGTAATTAACACTTTTTTTATTTTATTTTTTTATTTTTTTTTATACCACTAAGTTGGCAGACAAGCACACGGCCCACCTGATGGGAAGCGGTTACCGTGGCCTATGGACGTATGCAACACCAGGGGTGTCACACTCGTGCTGCCGACCATGAAGAAACCTTCTGATGCCCCTCTTGAAGAACCCCATATTGTAGGCGCTTGGGAAAACCGCAGCAGGGAGGTCATTCCACAGCTTGAGTGTGCGTGGGATGAAGTTTCTTTCATACCGCACAGTGCGCACCGTCTCAGGTCGCAATGTGTGGGGATGAATTCCCTGCCTATGGCGAGAGGTGCGATGATAGAATGAAGCTACGGGCATCATGTCAAACAATTCATCTGAGCACAAACCATTGTATAGGCGGTAGAACACACACAGTGAGGCAAAATCCCTCCTAAGGCTAAGAGGTTCCACTCTACCTGTGAGTATGGGATTGTCAACCAGCCTCAATGCCCGTCTTTGCAACGAGTCGAAGGGGTCAAGCTGGTATGCAGGTGCTCCAGCAAAAAGGTGACAGCAGTACTCCATGTGAGGCCGGACCTGTGCCTTATAAAGAAGGAGTTGCTGCCCCGCAGTGAAGTACTGCTTCGCCCTGTTGAGCACTCCGAGTTTTTTTGATGCCAACTTAACCTTGTCCTGCAAATGACTTCGGTATTGGACGTCGCTGGAGATATCGACACCAAGGATCCCGATACTCGAGGAGATGGTAAGCGGTGTGCCCAGGAATTGCGGCGCTACAATGAATGGGGTTTTCTTAGCGGTGAATACACATACTTGTGTCTTAGTGGGGTTGAATTGGACTAGGTTTAGTCGTCCCCAATCGGATACTCCAGAGAGAGTAGTCTCGATTTTAGACACAAGTTGTTCGCGACTCTTCTCCACCTCGGACTGAGGGATATTTGCACGGCCCGTGTAACACGTGTCCCCGGTACTGTCGTCCGCATAACAATGAATGGAGCCATCAGACAGCATGTCATTGATATGCAGCAGAAACAGCGTCGGAGACAACACGGAGCCTTGTGGGACACCAGCGTTTATGTTCATGCGGTCCGAGCAGCTGCCGTCGACGACAGCTTGGATGCTTCTGTTGGACAAAAAGCTGGCGATCCATTCGCAAAGTCCCTCGGGGAGTCCATAGTACGGCAACTTCGCAAGAAGACCTTTATGCCAGACCCGATCGAAGGCCTTTGCTGTATCGAGGCTGACCGCTAGTGCCTCACCCCGACTCTCGATGGCTTGCGACCACCGGTTTGTGAGATACACAAGAAGGTCACCGGTTGAGCGACGGTGGCGAAAGCCGTACTGTCGGTCGCTCAGTAGATCGTTTCCTTCAAGGTATCTCAGGAGCTGTGTGTTAATGACACGCTCCATAACCTTCGAGAGTAGGGAGGTTATAGCGATAGGCCTGTAATTGGTCGGATCTGTCCTGTCGCCTTTCTTAGGTACAGGGTGCACGAATGCGGTCTTCCACGAGGCTGGAACCTGCCGCGCGGAGTAGGAGAGTGCAAAAAGGCGTGTAAGTACAGGGCACAGCTCGGGGGCGCAGTGTTTAAGCACCATCGCCGGTATCCCATCCGGCCCACTCGACTTCCGAACATCTAGGGACTTAAGCTCACGCCGGACCGCCCGTTGCGTGATTTTAACTTCAGACATGGAAGCACCACAGCTGGGGATTATGGGTGGTTCGGCGTCCCCGTCGTTCATAGTCGAGTTTGACGCAAAGAGATTACCCAACAGATCGGCTTTCTCCTTAGCGCCATGGGCCAGACTACCATCAGATTTTTGCAGCGGTGGAAGGCAAGACTGGCAGAAGTTTCCCTCGGCAGCTTTGGCGAGCGACCAAAATGCACGACTGCCAGATGGGTAGCGGGCAAGCCGCTCGCCAATTCTGCCGATGAACTCAAACTTAGCCCTGGCCGTAGCTTTTTTACTAGACCTCGAGGCGGCATTCAACTTTCGCTTCACTTCAGTGATATTAGGATCTTTATTGGCTAAAGCCGTGGTCCAAGCCCTGTATGCAGATTGCTTGTGGTCTCTTGCTTCTCTGCAGGGCCTATTAAACCAAGGGCGTTTGCTCTCTCCTGTTGCGATCCAGCGGTTCGGAATATAGCATTCCATACCCGCTAGGATCGCATCAGCTACTGCTGTTGCACAGGAGCTGGGATCATTTGAAGTGAAGCAAAGCCGCCTCCACGGGTACGACGCGAAGAATTCTCGCAGTCCATCCCAGTCTGCCGACTTGTAGTGCCAGACATGCCGCCATTGAGGTGGCCGCGGTGGTTCAGGCCGCGTGAGAGTCACTTGCGCCCGAACGAGGCTGTGGTCCGAAGTACCAAGTGGTGCTTCCACAGTTACTGAGTATTCGTCCGGGCGTGAAGTCAGCAGAAGGTCCAGTATAGAGCTTCTATGGGTCTCTATTTCTGGTGTTCTAGTAATAGAATGCACCAGTTGAGAGAATCCGTAGCTCAGTGCAAAGTCATGAGCAGCCCTTCCCGCAAAATCAGTTCTAGGAGACCCCAGCCACTCTACGTGGTGAGCGTTGAAGTCCCCCAAGAATACTAAATCTGCGGTAGGGTATTGCTCAATTACCTTGTCCGCAGACCGCTGCAGATGCTCAAACAATTGAGCTGTACCCAAGTCACCGCTATGAGACCTGTAGAGGCACGCAAAGATACGGGTGTGGCCACCGTGATCCGTACGTACCCAAAGAGTTGACAGGTCCCTGTCTTCAAGGCCTTGAAGACGGCGGCAGCAAATATCATCCCGGACGTACAAGCATACCCCGGCGCGACTCAGGAAGTTATGCTCGAGTTTGTACCCCGGGTACATTAAGTAGGCTGTATCGGCTGGGCATGATATTTGCGTCTCCGTCAGAAAAAACAAGGTGGGCTGCGCGGTCTCTAAATGTAGATGGACCGCGTTGAGGTTGGTGTGTAGGCCCCTGATGTTACAGAAATCCACATGTATTGTGGACGATGGTACCGCTGTAGTAACCTTACTCTTATTTTTTTCTTTCATGACCTATGTGGGGGGTGGGGGGGAGGAAGGTATAGAGAGTTTCTGTGCTCCCAGTGCAGAAGACAAAGCTAGGCTTCGTACCACCACTGACAAGCTGGGGTTGTGTGAGTGGCTGGCGCGGCGGGCGGAAGGGCCCCCGGTCCCCTCCCAAATACTGTAGCCGAGTCCACTCCGGTTTCCTCCTCCGGCACGACTACAGCATCGGGCACTTTACACAGGCTGCTGGTTCAGCCTCCTGGGGCGGAGATTAAGTGATCCCCAGGTTCGGGAACCGTACAACCTGCGGGCGGCCAGCGGATAACCGTTTCACCGGGTCTCCCTGACCGCCGCGCCAACATTTCACGCCCCTACAAGTCAGTGGTGTCAATTTAAGCCTACGGTCTATCCACTGACAGCACAAAACCTCTCCAGTGAGCTCTGGCTACCCTACTCACCACCGGGAACACAACACAAGGTTATTTTCATTCATATAATCAAATTTCAATATCAATATACATACTTGTATATCGGGACTCGAAAATTCCAATCCAGACTCCGAGTTGAAGACCTCAGATGCGACCGGGCCTTGATTCTGCTAAAGCAAAACCACTGTCATACACACACTGCTAAAAAATCCATTAAATTTCAGACTTCAAAGCTTTTTTTATATATACAACTTAGGTGGCAGACCTTTGAACGTGTGTAACACCAGGGGAGTCACATCCGTGCTGCCGACCCTGTAAGAACAGAGATTTTCTGTGCCGTCAGTGCAGAACACAAAATCAGGACAAGGTTTTCCCACTGACAGCACAAAAACTCCAGCGAGCTCTAGCTACCCTTCTTACCGCCGGGAACACAACACGACGTTATTATAACCGTGGTATTCTGTAGGGTGGAGGTACTTCCCCAGTCGGACTGCTCAATTGGGACGGGAATAGCGTCGTGTCCTACATCCTGTAAAGTTAAACACTGCGGTTAAAGTACAATATTTAAAAACTTTTTGCAGAGACAATGAAAAAGTGCCTGTGTGTATGCCTGTGTCCAACAAACACTACTCTAATGCATCATAGTGTTTTCGCCATGGCACCAAAAATATACAACAAGCTACCCAAAAACATAAAAGAGGCAAACGTAACTACTTTTAAACAGGCAGTAAGAAAGCTACTGAACGAAAAATGATATTATGGCGTAAAGTACTTCCTCCAAGATAAATTGTAATTTATTAATTCAAATTCAATACATTATTTAAATTCTTTGACATGAGCATATGACATAATATACTAATGATATTATTATTTTAATAGACCTAGTTGACATTCACCATAATTATAACAATCTCCTGATTTCCTTTTGACATTATTTAATTTTCTGACATTAACTCAATAACTAATTAATGCAATTAAAATATTATGAATGCTCTCTAATTGAAATGTTGCATGTATAGACAATATCAAATATTTGCACACCTTGAAGAGGTTGTAATACAGCGGACCTATACATTTATTGAAAATGTATCTTTACTAACTTTCTGTAACCTGTGTTATGCAAATAAATTATTTGATTTGATTTTTGACTTTAATCGTATACAAATATAGTATTAAATTTAATGGCATTTTTTACAGTATCTGGGGTATGACAGTGGATTTGCTTCAGTTGAATCGAGGGCCGAAAGTAACGCAAGAATAACGATACTTACTTGTTTACAGGTTGTCTATAGTCTAGTCTATCTTATGTGTATTGTATTATAATAATGATAATAGATGAAATATGAACTTCAATATGTAATGAGTCTCTGATACTTGAAATAAATGAACTTTGATTTGATAGGCACTAGGTGGATCATGGGGAATACTGGGAGGGGTCGGGTCTGTGAAATTAACGTTACGAAAACAAAGTTATTTTTTGGAATTCTTGTACCTACATTATTCTGTTTGTTTACGATTACGATGGACTCAAAGACAACATAAGGGATTATGATGCCGTTCTTTTTATTTGTAAGGTCTTCATGAGACTTAAAATATTAAAAGTTTTTTACGTGCGAATAATCCCCGCCAATCGGTGCCTGTGGGTCGTTTTTGGATGCCGAAGGTGAGGTTGTCAGGCATATCCCACGACTCAGGGCCATCTCTCTTGATCTGGCCCTCCTCGGGTGTGGGGACCACGGAGACTCGAACTCATACCCGGAAACAGGGCTGCCGCGAGATCGCAATCGATTGAATAAAACCGGAACAGCCTCGAAAACCCACATCCACACAGGCGGAGACGTGGACATCAATCAATTAATCAGCTCACCGCAGTCCACTGCTGGACACAGACCTCTTCTAATGTGCGCCATTTTGTCCGCTTTTACTAATATATAGTCATAATAATAATAATAGACAGTCCCGTGGACATAGGGACTATCTAAGTATTAGTGCAAGAACGTATTTTGCAGAGCTTAGTTCAGAACAGTAACTGTCTCTAGAGTACATAGGAATTTGTTTGTTCGTTTTCCTTACCCGTTACTTACAAAAAGGACACCTACTTATATTCTTCTGAGAAAACGATTCAACAAATTATAGTCTGAATATGAGTTATGTTTGAATGAATACGCATGTTCTTGACACACTTTTGAAGTTGCAATGAAGAGACTCGTTTATGGGACTATGTGACTATAGATGTATAGCTACCGGCATATATCTAGACTCCAATTACGTCACAAAATGTACCTATATACACAGAACGCCTTTAAAGGGTGTCTTTTGAGGACAGAATGAGGTACGGCAACGGAGGAGGTCAAAGTTCCCAAACATTGATATAAAAGCCATCCGCGCGCGCGCCAATGCCTCGTTTCTCTCGCAATTTAAGGTCTAGACCTATATCAATCAATCAATAAGCCTATCGCAGTACACTGCTGGACGAAGGCCTCTTCCAATGTTGGGAGACTATGGCCTACTGTTTCCGCATTAGCTAGACGGGTTGCCACAGAGTTTTATTTCGAGTTTACCTTCTCTCGCAGTAATATCGCCTGCGTATTTTGCCGTTAGTCGCCTTTTATACCCTTCGGATGAGATGGGTTAGTGATACTTGCATTCTTTCTCCGTCACCACACAGATTCCTACATGCTGGAGACCTATATGCCGCCGGTAAGTTTTTTTAAGGTATCACTTGCATTGCTCAGTAGCTCCCTGCAATACAGGTGAACTGCATGCTTATATGATATTACAGCTATATCTATAATACGTAATGACAAATGAATCAAGCCATTTATATACATACATATATCAATGGATCTAGCAGATATTATTCATTAACTTATAAAACTACCAATCAAAATAATTAGGGTAATGACCAAACCCAACGATTTGCCAAAATACACCTACAGACTTTAGATTAAAGTACAAATTCTAATAACATTAAAGTAATTAAGTATTGCAATAAGTTCGGAGAATTTAAGATGGATGATGTTGAATCATTTTCGACAAGTCAAGTTTTTAGTGCGCGTCCTTTCAGGAATGGGGTCATGGCTACCCTCGCGTGGTGTCCTACTTTTGATAATAATTAGTTTATCTTGTATTTGACCAGGAAAACATATATTGTAATATCCTGGCACTGTTTTAAGCTGTTTATTTGAATATTGTTCCAAGTTTCAATCAAAATAATTAAGTCAATGGCCGCAAGCGATAAGGCCGCCCATTGTGCGTTCTACTTCCGTAGCCTCTATGATTTTATTTGTAAATATTTACCTGGTGTGTCGTGTAATAGCAATAAATAAATGATGAATTATTGAAACATAAAAACTATTTTCACGGAAACCCTAGACTATTTCGTTTCGGTTGGTTTTCAGCAACTATGGTCACTGTGTATTTTTTTTAAATATATTTAGGTCGTCAATATCTTTGGTTACCTGGGGTGCAGTTCAAAGAAGAATATTTATAGAATCCAAAGAATAAATAAAACTTAAAGAACCCGGGACCGTAGGAAGAAGGAAACACGTGTGCTGGTAAAGAATTCCAGGGCTTTATGTTACAGCAAACAAAACAGTCTCCGAACCGCTTGGTTCTTGATAAAATTGTTTGTGCCGAATGCGCGCGACATTTAAACTTTGCACGTGTTGTCCTGTATAGGAAAGGAGAGGGTGGGAATAATAATAGCAACAATTAAATCAATATGAGCAGAATCAAATATCCTGATATATTAATAAATTTTACTGCAACTCCAAATGTTTCATTTCTTGATAAACGTTTGTCTTAATTTCAAAACTTATATAATTATTTAGTTTTACCAGAATATGCAGACATATTCATTACATATCCTTGCATGCAATCGACGTAATTGTCTACAAACGTGTTCTAAAATATCATTATCAATCAACAAACCAATTTGTTGAAATAGCTAATATACCACTATAAAAACCAGACATTAATGATTGTATACGAGCAATACGAGTAGGAAGATATGATATATAATGACTTACTATTAATTAATTCCATGTTGTAAATACTAGAATTGCTCGTAAATTTGTTGAAAGATTTACATATACTTGTATAGTTACTATACATTGTTGGTATAATTCATCAATTATTAGATAAACCTTCTTTTTTAACGTGCGGAAAATCCCCACCACCGGTGCCGATGGAAGAGGTTATGTCGGACTCGAACCGACTAAAACGCACGACGCCTGTGGGTCGTTTTTGGTTACCGAAGGTGAGGTCGACAGACATATCCCTCGCACCCCGGCCGACCCAGGGCTATCTCTCTCGATCTGGCCCTCATCTCTCGGCCTGCTTCTGCCAGGGTGACAGGCGGCTCCACCCGTCTCCACCAGGCCTGCACTCATGGGAGCGGAGGTCATTCATCGACCTCCGACGCTCGAGTAGCCTCAGTACACGGGCAGCTTGGCTAACGATTCTCCTTCTGAAAACCACTATTATACCACAGTCACTGCAAAAATGGCATTAAATCTTAGCCTTTATTAGTATAGACTTGAAATCGATTATTAAATGAAAAGAATTACATATCATTACACTTTTCACTCTACAGAACACCATTTCATTTTAGACTTTAACCTCATTTTGTTAAGGTTCAAAATTACCTCAAAAGTACCTCCACCCTACAGAATACCGAATAATATATGACCGCAGTATTCTGTAGGGCGGAGGTACTTCCCCAGTCGGACGGCTTATTTAGGTTGGGAATACCGTCGTGTCCTACCTCCGTAAGTATATTATCTGGCCAGTGGTAAGGGTATAGAAATAAAGACTGATATTTTTTCGCAGTGTCCGTGGCATGAGAGTGGTATTGCTTTAGCAGAATCGAGGAGATGTAAGCCAAAACGCCTGAAGGCTATGGTGCAGACTTACCTCTCGGAGTTGGTGAGTCAGGAGATCAGAGTTCCCATTAAAGTCAAAGTAATCAAAACTGCATGAACTGGTGAGAGGATCTCAGGCTCGAAAGTGTATATTTTGGATGCAAACAAGATTAAACTTGAAAGAAAAAGGACTAACTTTACAAGTTTTTTTTATACCACTTAGGTGGCAGACAAGCACACGGCCCACCTGATTGAAAGTGGTTACCGTGGCCTATGGACGTGCGCAAAACCAAGGGAGTCATACTCACACTGCCAAACCTGTAAGCACAGAGAGTTTCTGTGCCGCCAGTGTAAAAGACATAGCAGGACAAGCTTTTGGTCTTCCCACTGACAGCTACAGTTAAATACACATAAGACAGTTAAATAAATTATAAGTTAAATAAGCAATATTTTTTTTAACATAAACTCACACCTATGTCCCCAAAGGGGTAGGCAGAGATGCTAGCACCTACAATTCGCCAGTTTATGTTTAGGTCCCAATGTAATAGGTGGCGAGCCTATTGCCATTAACCGGGCACTTATAAACCTGCGATAAATACACACATAACTTCGAAAAATATCGAAAAGTCATTGGTGTGTGCCTGGGATCAAACCCGAGACCTCGTATCAGCAGTCCATTACCCATACCACTTGGCTACCGCGGTTTTTGTAGTAGAAAAAAACCGGATGCACGAGTCGAGCTTGCACATTAAAGGCTCTCTACCATTATCTGCTTTAGTATCAACCTATTTTATTTTATTTTAGAGGCAACTGAAATAAATCATATGTGAAAAATTCAATTTCCTAGTTTGATACAGCATGGTTACAGTCTGACAATAGACGAACAGCCGAATCTTAGAATTAGAGTACCGTTTTTAGCCTTTGGGTACGGAACCCTAAAAACTGACTTCAAACTTCGAGAAAATACCAACGATCGATCAATCCGAGTTAAAAGTTTATATTTATTATGAAATACAAAGTCGCAAAAAAACCGCGGTAGCCTAGTGGTATGGGTAATGGACTGCTGAGACCGAGGTCTCGGGTTCGACCCTAGGTTTTACCATGGCACACACCAATGACTTTTCGATACTTTTCGAAGTTATGTGTGTATTTATAGCAGGTTTATAAGTGCCCGGTTAATGGCAATAGGCTCGCCACCTATTACATTGGGACCTAAACATAAAATGGTGAAATTCGGGGAATATAAGCGTGAGTTGTTATGTTTACAAAGTCGTAAAGTTATAAGGAAACTACCACGAAAATGAATTTACCATTATAATACGTTTAGAAGTTACTTGTCGAAGTAAATTCGGGTAAAATGGGTAATGACAAAGTGTTATATTATGGTAATCATAGGCAGAAGTCTATCATTACGGTTCACGTACCTATAATTTGGAATCGCATGACGGTATTCGTACAGTCGCGTACAAAAGTTTTTAAAAGGAAGATATTTCAACAATGGCATGTGTTTTTTTATAAAATAGGTATATTTTTTGTCTCTTTTTGTCTCCGTTTGAATGTGGTTACCGTGGCCTATGGACGTGTGCAACACCAAAGCCCCGATTCTACTAAGTTTATACCATAACAAAACCACTGCTAAACCACTGACATGGCAAAAAAGCGATTACGTTTTAGACTTTATTCATATATGCTTAAAGTCCAAATTTAAATGAAAAAAGGTTCATTACATTTTTCATTCCATCTACAAGATGTCGTTTAATTTTAGATTTTAATAATATGAAGGTAAATATCATTTTTTGCCGTGTCTGTGGCATGACAGTGGCTTTGACATATCATAAAATTAGCAGAATCGAGGTCCAGAGGAGTAGTCCTCCATAGGCCTCCTCCTCCATACAACACCGGAGGAATTACACTCGTGCTGCCAACCCTGTAGAAACCTTTGAATGCCTTCCTTGAAGAAACCCATATTGTAGTTGCATGGTAAACCCATAGCAGATTCCACAGCTCGAGCCTAAGTGAGATGAAGTTCCTTTCATACCGCACCTAGTGAAGATGATACCCTGCCTATGGCGAGCGTTGCGCTAATTCATTATTCTCTTTCCTCTGTCGCACCATTAAGGCCTGGAATTCGTTACCAGCACACGTGTTTCCTTCTTCCTACAGTCCCGGGTCCTTTAAGCGGGGCGTGAAAAAGCATATGATGAGGCCGTCAAGCTGAGTGTCACCATTGTCACACGGTATGTTTAAGTAATGGTGACCCTCTTTTCTGGGACTTTGCCTTCAGCTTACCATCAGGCAAGGCGAAGTCTAATTGACGTGATCTATATTTTAAAAAAAATACCAAAACGTTTTTCTTAGCAGTCCGCCGTCTGGTGCATGATGCAGTAATTGCATTCTGTACAGACCCTCGATTCTACTAACTTAAAACCTCGTACCACAGACATTACAAAAAATTGTATTACAATTTAGACTTTATTTCTATACTCTTAAAGTCTAAAATTAAAGGGCTTTTTGTAGAGTGAAAGATAAAGTTGAGAGTTTTTGTGCTGTCAGTGGGACGCCCAAAGGCTTGTCCTGCTTTGTCCTCTACACTGACGGCACAAAATCTCTGTTCTTACTGGGTCGGCAGCACGGATGTGACTCCACTGGACTCCACGTGTGACACACGTTCATAGGTCATGGTAACCACTTTCCATCAGGTGGGCCGTGTGCTCGCCTGCCACCTAAGTTGTATAAAAAAAAAGTATTATGAAACTATTTCCATTTCAATTTATACTTTATGACTCTAGGAATAAAGTCTAAAATGTATTGCTATTTTTGGCAGTGTCTGTGGTACGACAGTACTTTCACGTTAGTAAGATCGAGGCCCTATACAATGGCCATGGCTCTACCTTTTTATCATAGACTCGAATGTGTGTATACGTACTCACAAGTAGAAATCAATCACATAAGGTTATTGAGGGTTCTGATTGATTCCAAAACTTCTACCTAGTAACCGTCTCTTTCCTACTTTTTTCCAGTTCGCACGGTCTTTCGCAGCCTTACAAAAAACTATTTAAATTATGACACTTTTTGTGTCCACTGTACTCTAATCTTATTAAGTATACATTAGTATTACATTAGGCAGTGAAGCTTACCTGCATATTGAAGTACCTCTATTCATTTCAGTTAGCATTAAGTATACATACAAGGCGCCATGAACATCAAAACATCCATTTCGGTTGTGTATTTGTTGATAACTTTCTCAAAAATTGTGAGAAGCAATGTTATTGATATGGTAGTATCGTTTATATTGATGGATGATAAACCGACATCTCTATTAGTACCTGATACTTGCTGGAGTGGGTGTGAGTATAGATTAAAAATTAAAATACTGCTAGTATTGTTAGTAATAAGTATAAAAAAATTAAATTAAAATTTAAAATACCCCCGTCACAAATAACAACCCCCAAAAAGTCGAAAATAAATTGTGTTAGTTAGCCCTATAACTTTGATATGCCTAGTAATACATATTTTGATTCAAGGCTTGTCATGTCGGGGGCCCATAACTGGTAGCACTGCGTCATACTATAGAAACGATTCAAGGTCCCCCCGGTCTCAGATCTTTGAAAATTACAATACAAAAGCATGGATAATCTAAAATATCTAAATCAACAGGAAGAATAGGAGAGCAGACCGTGGGCTCAAAAGTAAAAGCTATGAATGCTACTATCTACGACTAACACTGTGTTGACGATGATGAAAAGACTATCCCGCGTATATAGGTATATTATTAGTGGTCTGAGCTTTCCCCCTGTAAGAGAAAGACCGCGGGTTCGAATCCCGCCTGGACCGTTTCAATTATTTCTATCTTAATCGATTTGAATAGTTAGCAAACTATCAATCAATCAATCAATCAATCAATCAATCAGCCCACCGCAGTCCACTGCTGAACATAGGCCTCTCCCAATGTGCGCCATTTTCTCCGATCCTCCGCCTTCCGCATCCAGTCTGTCCCAGCCACCTATAGCAGAATTTTATAGCATACTAAATGCTATAAAATTCAATTCATCAAGATCCATTCAGCCGTTCTGCCGTGATTGAGTAGCAAAGTTTCATATTTCTGTTTTGCATTTCTAACTTGTAGAGTTCTTGTAAGACGTTCAGCTTCTTCATCAATTAGTCTATCGCTGTCCACTGCTGAACATAGACTTCACCGAATATTAGGAGTCTTTGGCCTACTGTTTCCACGCTACCCAGACAAGTTAGTGCAAGGTTTAATTTCGAGTTTTCCTTCTCTCGCAGTGATATCGTCTGCGTATTTTTCCGTTAGTCGCCTCTTACGATAACCCTTCGGATGCGATGGGGTGTTGACACTTATAGGTATTATATGTCCGTCACCACACGGATAAATAAACCATTAATTACTTTCAGATAAACTGAACCAACTTGCCCGAAGTCTGAGCAATGTTGGTATGAGTACAGCAACATCTCTACAGCACAACAGAACTGAGTACGACCTGCAATATAACGTGGTATTGGCTGATCTGTCATGTCCTGAGACCGAGAGAAACTTGCTCAAAGTATGTTATTTTTAACCTGGAGATAGAAATTCCTTTGGGATTGAACCTAAAATACTTAAATTAAAACAAGGGATTTTAAGTTTTTGCTGTTTTTCGGATACAGTATTAGTTTTTCAATTTAGGTAATTACAATGTAAAAAATCATTTATTCTGCCTAGACCATTAAATCGGAACTTACAAAACGTCAATATGAAAGACTTGTTTAGCAAGTGGACCACCGGTGCAAAACGCGGCCCCGACCTGACAAGACCCCGGCAAGAAACTCAGCGGGCATTTATTTTTATCTATTTACAAACATTTACTGAGTCTACTAAGTCTACGAACTCTAAATACAATAATGAACTTGAGTGGCATATTTAAGCGAACGGCTCATTTTCAAGCTTGTTTATCATCTAAGTATTCTTGGATTTTATAATAGCCTTTCTGGCACAATTTACTCTTTATATGTCAGGTAGGTACAATAGGTACATGTTTTACTATTACTTATAATTTAGGATATTTTATACAAACCTTTGAACAGTTCTGCGATAAACCCCCTAATTCCTGAGTTGTTCAAGTCACACTTTGAACAGCCTTTGAATAGTATAGTCATTATACTTAACAATGATTTAGTTACAGTAATCGTATTCAAGTGGTTTCATATTGGTAGCATTTTATTAATTTAACCTGTTAAAAAGGTCATGTGGTTGCTAAAAGGCAAAGCCCTTTAATAAAAAAAAAACTCTTAAAATAATTTAAAAAAAGAATCTGTTTCCTGGGGTGATATAGGTACGTTTGAATAAAAACAAAATTCAATTTAAAATCATAAAATTTTCAAATAAAGAACACAGAACCTGTTGTACAAAACCAAAGAGTTAAAATATTATTTTCATTTCATTTCTTGTCACTTACACGGAATATGAAAGTTAGCTAGAAGTTACCGGAGCATAGGGGCGAAAACATTTTTCTTTTCATTCAGAGAAAACGATTTACCCTGCTGTCAAATTGTTAAAAAGTTGGAAATAAGTATGTTGGAATGATCAAACTACTACTAGGCTGTATGAAGAATCGTTTTCACAGACACAGATTTTTATTTTTAAATGCCATAGATAAAGTAATAAACAAAAAACCGGCAAAGTGATAGTTCTAGTAGATCTTCAGTTGTTTGTTTGTGAAATACTGAAGATCTAATTAAATAATTATGATACTAGCTTTCAAACTTCTAAATTTACAACATGTAATTGAATTTTTATGGGATTTATTTTGAACTATACATTTCTATACAGGCAAGCGTAGATGACTATTTCAAAGCACCATATCGGTGGATCATGATCAACGATGGGGAGAGCTTATCAGTATTGGAACGCCTCGATATTTTGCTAGATAGTGACGTGGTTATAGCTCAGAAGATCAATGACCAACAGTATACATTCATAGAAGGTAAGTACAGTAATACTATTCAAGTATTTATAATTGTTTAAATGTTTTAATTCTAAAAACCCTTATAGGATCACTTCGTCGTTCGTCTGTCCGTCTGTATGTCTGTCTGTCAAGACCTTAATCTCCGGAATGCACAGAGGTATCAAATTCATACCACATACTCAGGTCTATAAATGTGCAAAAATCAAACGCATTCAAAATATAACATGGTTTATGTAGCTATCATCGCACCTCTCGCCATAGGCAGGGAATTCATCTTCACACATTGCGACCTGAGACGGTGCGCACTGTGCTGTATGAAAGAAACTTCATCCCACGCACACTCAAGCTGTGGAATGACCTCCCTGCTGCGGTTTTCCCAAGCGCCTACAATATGGGGTTCTTCAAGAGGGGCATCAGAAGGTTTCTTCATGGTCTGCAGCGCGAGTGTGACTCACACTTGACCGGCTTTTTTTTATTACATCTACCAATAAGGTACCTATGTGTGTGCGTCCCACCAAGATTTTAGGTGCCCAAGACTGCCTCTCTTGTAAACTGTTACACCTGCTAATTGATGGTTCTAACGTAGATTCTCCTCTCAAGGTTCTCAAACAGCAATCACTCCCGTAAAATCAAATCAAAATGAAAAGAAAGACTAAGTCTAAAGTGACTGCTTCGAATGCAACCAAAAACAACACTAAGATAATGGCAATGGTTATAAAATGGTGTAAAATCACAAACGTCCTAACATCGGTGAAAGTGTTGTGAAAGTGCTCAACAAGTATATAACAATATGTGACAGTATTATCCAAGCCTAAGTAATAGAATTATCGTTAAAAAATAACATATATAATATGTCAGTGCTCAACAGTACCCTGGATATCATATTAACTTCAGTGACTTTAATAAATTAATAAATAAGTAATCTGATTAACAATAATTATGACAATAGATAAAAACTCGTGATCTAAAAGTTATAGCATTGATAAATCAAAAAACTTCTCATGTGCTAAGAACTTTTATAGTGCGGTATACTGAAAAAAAGATACTACGAAACATTTTTGCACAATGTGTCACAAAAATTCCAATGCACAAGTTTGAAAAAGCACTCTTCAATAAAGATCCTTTATTTCACTTAATGTTTGTAATGTTAGCGTGACTGAGCCGTTACAGACAAGTCTGCTAATTAGAGGGCGTCCGTTCGATCCTAAGACTTCCGACAGCTCTTTTTGCGAAGATACCGATTTATTGTTATCATTGACATAATATAACCACTACAGTTGAAATAACTTAATAGGTGCATTCTGACAATGCGCCAAGTCATAGAAGACCTATATGAGTAGTAAAAATCACATACAAAGGTATTTCAACGAAACAAAAATTCAAAATGGACAGTATGGAGCGCAACAATGTTACATTGCGAAATAATAAACAAAAATTACTACCTAAATCAAGATCAGTGGAATCCCTCGAAACGAGCATATGTTCAGACTCATTATCATGTGAAGATTTGAAAAGCAAAAGCCTTGATCTGTCAACAAATATGTGTTCTACTTATATGGCTGAACTAAAAACAGAAATAAACAAACTAAAAACTGACCTACAGAGTACACAAAATGAAATGGAAAATATTATTATTGAAAACATTGATCTGAAAAAGCAAATATGCAATATGAGTCAAGAGATCAGTGTACTTAAACAATTATGCAAGAACCCTTTAAGTACATCTAGACAAAACTTGTCATCCAGTATGAAAAAAAACGTACGACGTCGAATTTCTAAAAGTTTCCTAATGTCACCTGTACAATTAAGTGAGGAAACTGCAAATAAACAGACGATAGAAGACAAGCAGACAACCACACATCCCAGGGTAATTTCAACCTATAAGGAACATTCACTGTTACCAAATACTCCTGACGATTCTACTGGAAAGATGGAAACTGGAAATGAACCTATGCCGAACGCATCTTACGAAAACAAAAAACACGAGAAGAAAATGCCCAGTGTCAATTGTCCCAAACGAGTATATATTCTGGGGGGATCACAGTGCCGAGGATTAGCCTCAAGACTTACAAATTCAAGAATAAATTGTTCAAATCAAAACTATCAATTCATATCGATTGTAAAGCCAAATGCTTCTACTGAGGAGATTTTAAATAGTGCTAAACTGTTTAATATCACCTCAGCCGACAAGCTGATTCTGTCTATAGGGCAAAATGATCAAAATAGCCTGAAAATGACAACTAAATTGTGTTTATTTTTGCAGACAGTTAAATGTTCAACAATAATCATAGGTGTAAGTGGGGGCATTTGGTTAAATGATTATAAACTAAACTACATGTTAAATCTCATTTGTAAACAAGATAAAAAATGTTCATTTGTTCCTAAATGTCACAGTTTCGCATCACTATGCCTTCAAGTTAATACACTAATAAATCAAATAGACTATAATGACAGGTTTCTATCCTTTAACAAGATTGTTAGTACGCATTATACTACAAATAATTTGGTAACAATAAGAAAAACATGTAGCGACGTATGCAACAAAAGCACACAAACAGAAATTATGGGCACCAAATCTCTAAACACTTTGGAATTGGATAATCAATTTTTTCGTGAATAATGGAAAAAACCTTGTAATATTCCATCAGAATATTGCAGGAGCCATAAACAAAGCAAACGCCATTGAAATAGCTCTAAACTTATTATGTAAGAAACATGATTATATTAATTTCATATGTCTCACTGAAACATTTATACAAACGGGTGATGAAGACAATATGGTTTTAAATTCCTATACATTAGCTAGCAGCTTCTCTAGGCTAAGGATAAAAAGAGGGAGGGTATGTGTAATGGTAAAGCCGGATACAGAGTTTGAAAACATAGCATGTGGTGGCGCGATTCTCATGCCACCTGAGCTAGTGGACTGTATTTTGCGGGGGTGAAGTTAACATGTTTCAGATGACACTTTACACAACAAACAAGATAGGTGATCGGGTTGCCGCGGAGGTGGTTTAGGCATTGAATGCAACCCGAGAAATTAGGAGAGGATGCACTAACCTTTACTACGCCACGTGCTGGCTGGGCCGGTGCACCGGTCTTCTCTTCCTGGCTCAGGAGCTGCTGCCCACATCACTAAATCACTTGAGGGACACACGAGAGGCACAATCCGATCGGTAAAGGTCTATGAAAGCGGTTAAAATCCAACAAACATTATTAATTTCTGAGAGTCGCGCGCGCCGCTGCCATTGTTGCTTGCTAGTTCAAAGCGGAAGTGAAGATGCGTCTATTTTGACAATTGAGCGGTGCGAAAACTATTGCTATCTCACTTTAAAGTAGTGCGGGAGGGAGATGGGTATAGGGAGCGTGTGTTCAGTGTCATCAATTTGAATTACTACTATTGAGCGAAAAAAAAATACAAATTCTACTATCGGCGCAACCATTCCCCCCGGCTTGAAGGGTTACCTTCAAAACGAAAAATGCGGAACAAATCTAAAGTCTAATCTAAATCTAGGTTTGGGAAATAACAACTAAAATATAAACCTAGATTTGAACTCGTGCCTACTGGTGGCTAGGCAGAGGGCAGAGGCGAACAACCGGGCGCAGATACGATCCGGTTGCGGTTTTAACCCGTACAACACGAGTTATCCCGCGGGAATCGGGAAAAACTTCCTCTACTACTCCTAGAGGCCAATGTAAAGGAGGCGCATTCCCAGTCATAAGGACTATCACCGTACCTACAGTAATTGGGTTAGATGGAGTATTCCATTTTTGACGCGACTGCAGCGTGTGCAAACAATCGGTTCTCCAACGATTCCAAAACGATTGGACTAATTTATCTAAAAGAGCGTGACGAGTTAGAAGGTGCATTCTATCGTCATCAACATCTATTGCGGGCAAATATTTTTGCGTACTTAAATCACCGGTCAACTCTATATGACCGCGCGTAGATAAAATTCTCAAAAATCGGCCTACATAAACAACACAACGCAACAGTCTCGACCAAGACGAGACGCGATTAGCCAACAACAAAATAAGGGACTCTTCACGCGGGACCGATACAACAAGCGAGTGCTTCTTCTCCTCGGGTTGTTGGAAATCGTAGTGGGATTGAATTGACTAACTGGCCACTTATCTAACGCGGCATGAATCCAGGACGGTCCACTAAACCTCAACGGGTGATCCAAAATTTGCGAAGGAAGCAATCCACGAGAGAGACAATCGGCTGGGTTGTCGGTGCCAGCAACGTGAAAGAGATTTTGTGGCGCTAATTCAGATTGAATTTTTGCCACTCTATTAGCGAAGAATGTGTCCCAACGATGGGGCGAAGAGTGGGTCCAACACAAAGCGACTGTTGAGTCCGAAAAAGCTAAAATTCTACTAATATTAATGCGACACGGAAGTGCTAGTCTTAGCACTGCCATCCAAAACTACGCGGAGTTTAGTAGTAAGCTTATCTTCTCTAATAACTCCGTGGTGCGGGATAATGTACGAAGGCTGGGTCTCGTCAGTGTCCGCAGGCGCAGGTGAGATGTAACCTTTATCTAAATATTCGTTAACAACCTCATCATAGGCTTGCTTTAACTTTGGAGACGCCTGCATCTTTCGTTCTAAACAAAGAAAGCGTTTTTCAGCGGATACACGGGAGTCACCGAGCGAAAAAATATCTCCCTTGAAAGGGAGCGCGACAACATAACGACCCTGCTCATCACGAGTAGTCGTGCGACAATAAATCTCCTCAGCCATCCCGTTATCAGGGCTTAGGCTAGGTGGGACATTGACCTCTTCAATCTCCCAAAGCTTGCGGATGGCAGACTCCAATGGCGGCTCGACGGTGCAACAGAACGAAGCAGTCGAGTGACTAAAACTATCTATAGAAGTGGGTGCGGAACCAATTATAACAAAACCAAGAACTGTTTCCAGTGCGTGCGGAGCGGGGTACGTCGGTCCCCCTTAAACCTTACGTGATAACTGGAGGTGCGATATCTTGAGTAATAAAATTACTTTGCGAAGCGCCATCTAATAGCGCTCGAACAATGTGCGGTTTACCTAATGCATCGACAACAATAACGCGAGCAGTCGCGAGGACAACAGTCGTGAGCGCAGCACTAGCGGACAACGAACACAAGGCGACGCCATTCGCAGCGGTCCCCGCGCGGGCAGGACCGCGCGCGAACGCGGGCTGCGGCTGTGGCGCAGGCGTCACCGACACGGGCGAGCCATGCGACGGTGTGCCACCGCTCGACGAACCAACTGTGCTCACATTGGATGCGGCGTTACTATTTTCAAAATGGAGCAAAATGTGGTGTCTCGCTGAACATTTGCGACAACTATTTCTACTATTACATAAAACAACGCGGTGTTTAGTACCGAGACAATTAAAACAAAAATTATTAGCGCGAACAAATTTATAACGATCATTAGGCGATAATTTTAGGAAACCCGGACACTTGTACAATTGCTAATGATGAGCACTACACAAAGAGCAAACAGGTGATTGTACATGTGCTGGTGCGGTATTAACATAAGTATGAGTTGACTTCAGTGACTTCGATGACGCATCTATTCTACGTTCCGAACTAACAACTTTCTTCGCGCCTTCATGTTTCGATGAAGAGCGTTGCAATATTTTTATATGCTCGTGAACAAAACTTTCTAAGTCTTCGGATTTATCAAGTCAAGTCATCATAGGCTTGCTTTAACTTAGGAATTTTATTGCCGCGGTGATCCGACTCAAATAAACGAATGGTTTCGGAATCTAATTTCTTTAAACCCATATACAAAAATAAGAAGTCGCAGAGGTCTTCGATCTTTAGGTTCTTTACGGCGCGAACAGATGATGCGAAAGTATCTAGAAACTTCTCTAAGTTTTGATCGTTACATGCCGTAATGGATTTCAAGTCAAACATCTGATCCAAATATGCGTTAGCTACCGATCTTTTATCCTCATACTTAGCTTTCAAAGTATTTAAAATTAAATTATAATTTTCGGCACTAAACGTAATTCCAGCGCAAACGGTTATAGCTTTACCAGTTAATTTTTCAACGAGATAATGCAATTTTTCGTGATCTGTCAACGAATCGTTCTTATCTATTGTATTCTCAAAACTATCTATAAATAAACACCAATTGCGAATGTTACCATCAAATTCGGGTATTTGAATTGGTGGCAACTTAGGTCGGTCGCGAGTGGGATTGGGTCGGTCAGACGGTTTCTCCAAACTCCTAGCGACGCGTTTGATACGACAATACAAATCGTCAAACGACGACAAGGCCTGATAACTCACTGAGTAATCGGGATTTAAATTTAACTCTAAAACGTTGATGTCATGTACTAAGGATTCGAAATCCGCGCGTAAACTATCCAAGTTTTCTATAGAACACAAGAACGAATCTCTAATAGCCAAATCAGAGGTTTTAAGTGCATTATCACAAATCGATTGTACACGAGAGTAAATCATTTCTCTTTTAGCGTATAAAAGTTTCAATTGAACTTTACTATCGGTACTACCAACCTTTGGGGGCATTTTTACAACTAATATCAAACTAAAGTGCGGTAAACAACAAATGAAATGACTTAATCTTAGCGGTACCTACAGTACAGCGACGCGGCGCGAACGATATCCGTAGGTAGGTAGGTACTTATAACTGCGAGTGCAAGCTTGAACAAAACGCGCATAGCAACAAGATCGTACCTACGCGAGCTAGATCGCTGTCTAGGTTCAACTATTATTTCAGGGATTAAGTATTGCGTAATATCTATTCAAATTAAAATACTTTCGTATGAATTTGAATGAAATGCGAGCGAGGTATAACCACGTACCTACCCACGTAGGTATTAGGTAATACACTGTGCCTATGCACTAGGGTGTCTAGTATACCTAAGATCTAAACCTAAATGCCTAGATGCGGGGTTTTCTACTAAAATAACTAGGTATTTAGGTGCGGTGCGTTTATTCCCAATAGAATAATAACAAAATGCGAAACTACGACTAAGGATCGATACGATAAGAGAAATGCGAGCGAGGTATAACCGCGTACCTACCTATGTATGTATTAGGTAAATACGATGCGAAACTAGCGGCGAACGGACAACTCAGAAATTGAAATAGCCAAATGCGTTAGGTATTACACTGTGCCTATGCACTAGGGTGTCTAGAATACCTAAGATCCAAACCTAAATGCCTAGATGCGGGGTTTTCTACTAAAATAACTAGGTATTTAGGTGCGGTGCGTTTATTCCCTATGGAATAAATAACAAATTGCGAACTACGACTAAGGATCCGGCTCGATCAGGACCAAAAAGAATGGTGGCGCGATTCTCATGCCACCTGAGCTAGTGGACTGTATTTTGCGGGGGTGAAGTTAACATGTTTCATATGACACTTTACACAACAAACAAGATAGGTGATCGGGTTGCCGCGGAGGTGGTTTAGGCATTGAATGCAACCCGAGAAATTAGGAGAGGATGCACTAACCTTTACTACGCCACGTGCTGGCTGGGCCGGTGCACCGGTCTTCTCTTCCTGGCTCAGGAGCTGCTGCCCACATCACTAAATCACTTGAGGGACACACGAGAGGCACAATCCGATCGGTAAAGGTCTATGAAAGCGGTTAAAATCCAACAAACATTATTAATTTCTGAGAGTCGCGCGCGCCGCTGCCATTGTTGCTTGCTAGTTCAAAGCGGAAGTGAAGATGCGTCTATTTTGACAATTGAGCGGTGCGAAAACTATTGCTATCTCACTTTAAAGGTAGTGCGGGAGGGAGATGGGTATAGGGAGCGTGTGTTCAGTGTCATCAATTTGAATTACTACTATTGAGCGAAAAAAAAATACAAATTCTACTATCGGCGCAACCAGCATGGTTGGCAAATATCGCAGTAGAAAACGATTTTGAAATATGTGGTATACGAATTAAGAATCAACATTTGAATTTAATATGTATCTATAGAACCCCGGATTCTAATCTAAATATATTTTTCAGAAAACTACAAATAGTTCTAGATAGATTACATAAACAAGAAAATTACCGTAATATACTATGTGGTGACTTTAATATAGATATGTTAAGCGATAGTACTAATAAAGATAATTTCAATAGCATTTTATATAACTATAATTTGAAAATACACATATCTGAACCTACTCGACAAACAAAATGTATTGATAATATAATAAGTGACATTGAAGGTGCAAAAGGTGAAATACACGAATTGGGTCTTTCGGACCACAACACAGGACAAATATTAACTATAAAAGCAAAACCCCACTTCAACTATCTAAAACAATTGTTTTTATACAAGAGAGATCTATGTAAAGAAAATACTGAAAAATTTAGTAACTGTCTGGCGAAATTATCATTTTCTGATGTATATAAAGAGACCGATGTAAATAAGGCGTTTTCACTATTCCATGAGGACATATGTCTATTTTTTAACCTGTGTTTTCCAATAAGAAAAATTAAAATGAACCGAAATTCTTGTAATCCTAAATGGATAACAAAGGGCTTGAAAAGTTCTTTCGTAGTTAAAAGGAAATTACAAAGAAATTATTATAAAACCAAGACGAATATTAATAAACAAAAGTACAAAACATACAGTAGAATATTAAAGCGATGTATTATAAATGTGCAAAAAGAAAACAATAAAAATACATTGAAAACGCAGAAAATAAATGCAGAGCATCATGGAAAATAGTCAATGATAGACTTAAACATACACAAGAAAACTTCGAAATAAAAGAAATAATAGATGGGAACGACGTTCTAACAAATGGCGACGATATTGCAGCATACTTTAACAAATATTTTATAAACATTGCTGCACCGAACGATACTCAACAACCTACTAAAAATTACGATACAAAAAGAATAGTACATTCAATATATCTAGAGCCAGTGACCTGTCTAGACATCTATAAAATAATAATGGAACTAAGAAATACTCATTCTGCCGGATATGACGAGATAACAACAAAATTAATTAAACAGAATGTTTTTGCTTTCATAAAACCTCTCACTCACATTATAAACCTGTCCTTGGAAAATGGAATATTTCCCGATGGACTAAAATTCTCAATCGTCAAACCTATTTTCAAAAAAGGCGATCGTTCTGATGTTGGCAACTATAGACCGATTGCGCTCATTCCAGTTATCTCAAAAATTTTTGAAAAGGTTATGAGTACTAGAATTCTCAACTTCTTTGAAAGAAATAACGTCTTAAATGAACAACAGAACGGTTTTATTAAAAAAAAGTCCACAACACTTGCATGTTTTAAACTAGTAAAGGAAATTATTAATGCTATCGATAGAAAAGAAATCCCCATAGCTGTTTATCTGGACATGAGTAAAGCATTTGACATGGTATGCCACAAATTATTATTAGGAAAACTTGAACAACTAGGAATAAGAGGCCCTGCACACAGTTGGCTCGAGACTTATCTAACAGACCGACAACAATGCACAGAAATAAAGAAAATGTGCTATGAAACTAACACCCAGCAAAATTATAGATCAACATTTTCGGTGAACCAATATGGAGTACCACAAGGGAGCGTGCTGGGCCCCATCTTATTTATAATATACATAAACGAATTACCAAACGCTACAGATCAATACAGTATATTATTTGCTGAGGACACTACCATTCTAACAAAATGTAAAACTTTGAACGACTCTATAAACACCACAAATCAAGCCCTAGCAGACATTAGTAAATGGTTGGATTCTAATAACCTGAAAGAAAACTGTAATAAAACAAAATTTATTAGACATCTAACATATAATAACAAAGATAAGGACAACACTGGGATACATATCAAATTTAACAATGATAACATTGAAGAAGTGAATGAAATAAAATATTTAGGAATAGTTATTGATAGATTTTGTAACTGGAAGTCCCAAATATATAGTGTATGCAAAAAAATTAATAAATACATATTTGCACTTCGTAGAATTAAAACTCTAACGAATATTCAGACTGCTATCATGGTTTATCACAGCCACGTATGCTCTGTTTTGAGATACAGTATTATAATCTGGGGAAATTCCATTGATTCTCAAAGAGCTTTTATAGTCCAAAAAAAGTGCATCAGATTCATCTTCAATTTAAAATGGGCTGACTCGTGCCGACCCCTATTTATAAAACACAAGTTGCTAACACTTCCGTGTCTATACATTTATGAAATGTGTAAATTTGTCAGAAATAATTATTCACTTTTTCCAAGAGATGAAAATGCCCTATTCAAAAGAAAAGTTTTACAAAAACCGCTACTAGTACCACGGAATAGGTTGATTTCAAGTGATAGAAACTGTTACACAATGGCGATAAAAATATATAATAAATTACCAGTCCAATTCCGGAAACTGATGAATACATTTAACAAAGAACTTTATGTTTGGCTATGTGACAAATGTTTTTATTCGATTGATGAATACTTAAACTTTAAGGAATAATATTTGTAGGGAGAAAACTCGAGACATTCTGTGACCTATTGATGTGATAATTAAATTCTCCTCCAATATTAATAATTGCTCTGAATTATGTCTTTAATCTCATTAGTCCTAAATATTATAATGTGAAACTGTTAAAATATTACTGATAATGCAAATAGTATTGACTAAGATTGTCTGACCACTTAAAATTGACCTCTGATAATTCTATATTCCTCTTGACATTCCAATTATATTTTATTTTCATAAAATCAATTACTATTTCAGACAAACAATGAAACTAAATAGTGATTCAATATTATTTGCCAACGATTATGTGAAAATTTGCATGCCACAGTCTGCGGCTAAACATGCTGTATTTATATATATATGTAAGACCTTATGTTACCATGTTTATGAGCAAATAAATTATTCTATTCTAATGGTGTCGGTGTCGGTAAAACTACAACGAGCTTTATAATGTGCGCTAAATACCCACGGGTACCCCCACCACCTGGGCCGGTGGGGAGGTTATATCGGACTTGAACCGACTAAAACGCACGCCGACTGTGTGGGCTGCAGGTTGCCGGAGGTGAGATCTCTTATGAGATCCATCCAACTCATCCCCGGGTATGGGGAGACACGCATTGCCCACCGCCGCCGCGGTCTGCTTATGCTAGGGTGACAGGCGGCTCCACCCTTTTACCCCCAAGCCCGCGCTTATGGGAGACGGAGGTAATTTTACGACCTTCAACGCCCGAGCCGCCTCCGCTCACGAATGGCGTAGTTAGTGAGTCTTCTTCACTCCCGCTCCGCCGTCTCCTTCACAAACATTACCCAACACGCCTAACGACGTTTTCATTTCAAAAATGATAATCCAAGAAACTTACACATAGGTAGATTTCAACATGTTATGCTACACAACTAATCAAGACTATATTTGGCGCCATTTGCGACTAATTGAGATTGAACGTGTTCTAGAATTTGAGATAAATAGCATGCATACCTCGGGACACATATCTTGGACATAACCGCCCAAAAGGAGGTAGGACACGACGGTATTTCCATCCAATTGAGCAGTCCGAGTGGGGAAGTACCTCCACCCCACAGAATACCGCGGCCATAATAACCTCGTGTTGTGTTGAGTAGCTTAGCCCCCCGGCGGTGAGTAGCGTCAGTAGCGTAGCCAGAGCTCACTGGAGGGCTTTTGTGCTGTCAGTGGTAAGACCAAAAGCTTGTCCTTTTTTGTCTTATACACTGACGGCACAGAAACTCTCAATGCTTGCAGGGTTAGCAGCGCGAGTGTGAGTCTCGCACACGTCTTGGTTTTGCACACGTCCAAAGGCCATGGTGATTTTCTATCAGGTGGGCCGTATGCTTGTCTGCCACCTAAGTGGTATAAAAAATATAAAAAACCGCGAGACAAACGAAGCCTTGGAGCACGCAGATCGTTTTGTAATAATCTTCACTTGGTGAATTTGAGCTCGTCCCGCGCCGTAGCACCCCGAGTTAATACAAAAGACACCCAAGAAACGTATACATTTTGAGCACATTTTAATTCCAAGATATATATGCCGAAGTATATTTATGTATGTATGTAATTAACTGGTTATACCAGTTCCTAGTATGTATTCGCAAAGTAAACATAGTTTTAATTACTATGTTGATAGTCCGAGTTCTATCTGGTCCTCGATTCTGTTAAATTAAAACCACTGTCATACCACAGACACTGCGAAAAAATATCAGACTTTATTTCTATAACCTTACTGGTCAGATAGTAAACTTACGGAGGTAGGACACGATGGTATTCCCGACCTAATTAAGCAGTCCTGGGGAAGTATCTCCACCCTACAAAATTTCCTGGTCATATATTATTCGGTATTCTGTAGGGCGGAGGTACTTCATCTACTCACCGCCGGGAACACATCACGAGATTATTCTCGTATTGTGTACCCAGCGGTGAGAAGAGTAGCCAGAAGTCAATGGAGAGTTTTCGTGCTGTCAGTGGGAAGACCAAAGGTTTGTACTGTTTAGTCTTCTATACTTACGGCACAGAAATTCTGTTTTTACAGGGTCGGCAGTATGTGTGACACGTCCATAGGCCACGGTAACCACTTTCCATCAGGTTCCATAAGCTTGTCCTATGCTGTAATCTGTATTATAAAATACAAAATCAAATGAAAAGAGTTTCATGACACTTCTGGCAATTTTGGACATTAACAGCATTCGCATTAAAGTTTAAAATTAAATGATTTTTTTAGCAGTCTATGGTATGTCAGTGGTTTTGCTTTAGCAAAATCGAGGTCCTGGACTAGTGATCACTATCGGCTGATAGATCGATCAAGTCCTAATAAGTGTTAAGGTGAGGCTTAAACACATAATAATTTGTGAATTATGAGTGCTTAGATTAAATAAATTACGCTGCTGTCAGTTTTATATAATGCCGGGTACACACTGTGCAAATGAGAGCGAATGAAATTATGTGGGTGTTACAGCGAAAGCAATCGGGTGGGAATTGTCTTCATTATGACATACTCGGTAATAGGCTCGTCCCTTCTACGTGTGAACGAAAATCAAGTTAGCGAAATGTGGGTGTTAATACCTACCCGTTAACCGCGTGGTTCCCGGCAGACTAAAATTTGAACCACCCATCTCTTCCCATGCGGTGTCGTAAAAGGCGACTAAGGGATGGGGCTGTTTAACATCGGACAGATATATACAGCCCAGACTCAGCCTCGGATGCATGTATGCATGCAATAGTGCCCGAAATGCTTTGCCTGCAGCTTACCATCAGGCAAGGCGAAGTCTAATTGAAGTGTTCTATATTAAAAAAAAGAAATACGGCAATAGGCTCACCCCCTATTACGTAGGACCGAATACAATTATTGGTGAAATGTGGGTGTTTATTCACCTCTGCCTAACTCTCCGGGGATAAAGGTGTGATTATGTGTATGTTTGTATGCCTACCCGTTCGGGAATTTATAAGCATGTAGTATTTGTTGAGGTTTAGGTATAAATTAATTTGAAAGAGTTTCACAATCTTAATGGTTGAACTCGGCCATACGATCGTGAGGTTCTAGGTTCGAATTCTGTCTATTACGAAACCGATGTGAATCCACTCCTAACCCTTTGGCCCACCATCGTAACTGATATTTCGTTACCAATTACGAACATGGAATTTTTTTTCTTCCTTTGATAACCAGCTACGAAAACAGAATTAATTTATCATTTTCGTAACCCAGTTTCGTAGGCAACTACGATATGAGATTTTTAGTTCCTTTTCTGTATCTGATTACTAAACCAGAATAATTATTCTTTATTAGTAACAGCCACTTACGAAACTTGGTTACGAAAACGACAAATTAATTTTGATTTCGTAATTGATTACGATCAGTCACATGGAATTTAGCTTAGCTGGAGTACCTAGAGGGGTTGCAGCAGGCAGTTACAGGGAATACGTACTAGACATTTAGTTTAATAATATTTATAAAAAAGTTTTTCTTTGTTTTGCAGTACAAAGTATTATATACTTACTTATAATTTATTTGTTTTTAGTGCAATCCACAAAATGACAAAAAATTCTCAGTGCATATTTACGCAAAGTCACCTTCGAAGTATATTAATACAATTCATAACTGTAGGTCAAAAGGATATCTTAATTCCAATTATAAAAAAAAAACAATAATCTTAATATGTAGGTACCTACATTATTCAATTAATTATCTTGTAACAAAAATATCTGACGAAACTTGTGATACTCTTAAAAAGTTCTGTGGTAATCCCATATTTTAAAGATAACGGTTAAGGACCGGTTACAGCTTATATTTTTCGAAATATTTTCACTAAAATTCTCAGCAAAACATTCTAGAGATTTACATCTCTATGATTTGTCACAATTTTTAATAATGAAAGAACAAAATCTCTAAGGTGCTTATTGTTAAATGTTTGGTACCTTAGAGAGAGTATTCTTTATTTAAAGTGCTGAATATTATAAAAAATGAGAAAAACTATAGAGATGTAAATCTCTACCATGCTTTGTTGTGAAAAAAATACAGACGAAAGGAACAGAAATGTTCATTATAAGACTATCTGCTAATACTCATTTGCGAGAAGACTGCTACTTCCAAAATCAAAACACCAAGCTCTGAGAGGAGAGTGGGAGAGCCAGAACTATGTTTTTCAATCAGTATATGTCATCATCATCATCCTCATGGAGAAGTATTTGCCTGGCTGCATCCGAGATCTAGGTGAACAAGCACGCACGCCCGTGACATCGCAGATAAATGTAAGGGAGCGGCCTTCGCGGGTGCGATCGCATATGATCACGGCCGAAGGGTTAAGCAAAGGTGAATTAACATCCACATAACATGTAATGTGGAGTGACCCTATTGCCGTCTTCCGGGCACTATTGTTGACTCGAGGCTTGTATCTGTACCTGAGTCTGAGCTGTATATATCTGTCTGACGCCCAAGATCGTCCGAAGAAGAGGAGAAAGAGCCTCTCCTTTCCTACACAGGACAACAAGTGCAGGGCTCAGATGTCACCCTCACACTGTGCAGAATATACGAGCAAGAACCAGCGGTTCGGAGACTCTTTTCTTTGCCGCACCACCAAGACCTGGAATTCATTGCCAGTTCACGGGTTTCCTTCTTCCTACAGTCTCGGGTCCTTTAAGCGGGGCATGAAAAAGCATCTGATGAGATTGCCAAGCTGAGTGCCACCATTGTAACATTACTTAGTGTCTGTAATGGTGACTCTCTTTCCTGAGGCTTTGACTTTACCACCATCACGCGAGGTGAAGTCAAATTGGCGTGTCTTAGATTTTAAAAAAAGGCGGTCTCTTAGCTCCGAGTTCACCTTAGCCTCGGATGTAATCAATATGTGTACTGGTAGGTAATATTGGCTTGACCTTGAACCTATGCCCAGTAAATATACACCTCACGATGAAGAGCGGGGATATCGGCTGAAGCCTTGCAAAAATCCCCAAGGATTTGTCTTCTACTGACGGCACAGAAACTCTGTACTTACAGGGTTGGCAGCGCGACTGTGACTCCTCTGGTGTTACAGGCGTCCATAGGCCACGGTAACTACTTTCCATCAGGTGGGCCGTGTGCTTGTCTGCCAACTAAGTGGTATAAAAAAAAAAAAAGGAAACCAAAAGCCGGTGGGAGAGGTTATGTGTCGGACTCGAACCGACTAAAACGCACGGCGCCTGTGGGACGTTTTTGATTGACGAAGGTGAGGTGACAGGCATATCCCTTGCACCCCGGCCGACCCAGGGCCATCTCTCTAGATCTGGCCCTCCTCGGGGAAACCTCGCTCCCTGGTCCTCGACTGGAAAATACGTCCCTGTCTATCCCTTTAAAGATTTACAAGCGTAAATTTCATTGTATGTAGTTTGTTATTCAGATGTGTATAGAGATAAATCAGATTCACGTAAACTCGGTCGTAGGTCACGCAGTAAATCAAATGTAATCTAATCTGTATGCAAGATATGTGTACGGAATGCTAATAATTACCCGACTACGCCGAAGCAAAAGGAGGGTTATGATTTTGACAGGCTATTTATGATGTATGCAGATTCATCTGTTCCCTCATAGCTCCACAAACACCACAACAAAAATAAGTTTAAAAGTAAAACCCGACTACAGAAAAATCACGCTCTAAAAAGTTTTAAACAAGAAAACATCAAGGATAGCCGTGCTGGAGAAAGAGCCAATGTCAGAGTGCCATCGCCATCACTGCGACGCGAGCGAGGACTCGGGGCCGCACACGCTCACCGAGTGTCCGGCGTGGGAGACGCCGAGATGGGAGCTTGTGGCGGCCCTGGGAGTGAGGGTTCTCACACTCTCCACCTTGCTCGCGGCGATGGTCCGCTGCGCGGATGCGTGGGCGACCGGCGCCTCCTTCTTCTAACTCGGGCGTCGGAGGTCGATGAACGACCTCCACCCCCCATGAGCGCCGGCCTGGGGTGACAGGTGGAGCCGCCTGTCACCCTGGCAGAAGCAGGCAGCCGCGGCGGCGCGCCGGGCGCGCCTCCCCGTTTTCCGGGAACGAGTTGGGGACTCTGTAGTCCCCACACACCCGAGGAGAGGGCCAGATCGTGAGAGATGGCCCTGGTTCGGCCGGGGTGCGAGGGATATGCCTGTCAACCTCACCTTCGGCAACCAAAGCGACCCACAGGCGGCGTGCGTTTTAGTCGGTTCGAGTCCGACATAACCTCCTCCACCGGCTCTGGTGGGGAGGTATCCGTGGGGATTTTGCGCACGTAAAAAAAAAAAGGATAGCTGTGGTGGTTTTTCTTTAACTTTGGGTCCAATAGCATAATGCGATATTACATTTATGTTTTGAAATAGAAGTAATTTTAAAATAATGTTTAAAAGAGATTTAAACAAAAAGTTTCCTTCAAATAATTCATTGAAATGTGCTTTACTTGTCAGTTGAGAGTACAGTTGTATAACTTCTACTCTTCTTTAACCAATTAACCTTAAAGGTACACCTACTCGAAACAGAAGTATACCTACTACACTTTGTAGCACTTTCAAGCCATTTAACTGACTTCAAAAGAAGAGAAGGTTACATATTCGACGTATAGGACATTCATCCACGATGTACCTATGCGCCTCGCTTTCACAGTCTTACCTATGTACTGTCCATCCCAAGGTTGCCTGAAAGAAATCGCTTAAGCGATAAGGCCACCCATTGTACATTGAATTGTATACATGCTACCTACTTGTCCTACTGTAAATCTGTTGGTGTACAATAAAGATAAATAATAATAATAAATATAATAACTATCTTGTGTTATGGGATCTAGAATGCGGATAAACTTACTTAGATACTTTTTTTTGTGTAAATACATACATATTATACATAGAAACACCCAGACCAATGCAAATATACATATTAATGCATACAAATATTTGCACTGAGCGGGAATCGAACCCGCGCCCCCTGCATAGCAGTCTAATTCTCTACCGCTACGCCACAGAAGTCGTTTATCTATCTATAGAATTATATATAAGAGTTATCTATCTATCTATAGTCGCACGTTTTTCTCGGTGGGGTAGGCAAAGACTACAGCTTTCCACTTTTTTTTTATACCACTTAGTTGGCAGACAAGCACACGGCCTACCTGATGGAAAGTAGTTACCGTGGCCTATGGACGTCTGTAACACCAGAGGAGTCACAGTCGCGCTGCCAACCCTGTATGTACAGAGTTTCTGTGCTGTCAGTAGAAGACGAATCAGGACAAGCCTTTAGTCTTCCCACTGACGGCACAAATTCTCCAGTGAGCTCTGGCTACCCTACTCACCGCTGGGAACACAACACGAAGTTATTATAGCCGCGGTATTCTGTACGGCGGAGGTACTTCCCCAGTCGGACTGCTCAATCGGGCGGAAATACCGCTGTGTCCTACCTCCTCTAGATCCACTTGCCACGATCCTGGCATACATCTTTAGCTTTCTCTACTTTCATAATTGTTTTCATACTTACTCGTCGGTTTTGGATACTCAGTCTTAGTGAACCGATTTTTATTTATTTTTATTTTTTATGTCTTTATTAGAATTCATTTTTTGTTTGCCTCTTTGCTAGGAAGGAAAGTGGATGCCAAGTTCTTCAATTTACTTCTAATTAATTTCATTGTTGGTTTTAAGCCAATTTATCTTTTCCTAGGATTTCACGATTTTCATTGTCATCACGCACATTGCCCGATCATAGACCAGTAAAAAGTTATAAACACTTTACTTTCTTTCTCAGCTTACAAAATAAAACCAAATTCCGAAATTATCTACACAACTCGAGGAGTATGGTGGTCAGTTCCACAAACCAGCACTTCTTTGTCAACTGTTAACGAAGAAGACAGTTCTAAGAGAAGAGTGAGCAAATATGGGTGGACAGAAGACTACAGAAGTACGAAGGTGTTGACTTTCAGAAGACGAAATTTGAGGAAACACACGCTGACAATGATAAATGTGTTACCAGATACCAATGATTCTATTAAACATATGGACGACAGATTGTAAGCATTCTTTATTTACCATTATTCGTTAATCTGTGCTAATATTAGCATATTATCAGATGCATGGCTCGAGTCAACAATAGTGCCCGGAATACTGCAATGGGCTCACCCCCTATTACGTGGGACCGCATACAATTATTTGTCTGCCTAACCCTCCAGGGATAAAGGCGTGATTATATATATGTTTTATTATCTATACTAATATTATAAAGCTGCAGAGTTTGTTTGTTTGTTTGTTTGAACGCGCTAATCTCTGGAACTACTGGTCCGATTTGAATGATTCTTTCAGTGTTGGGTAGTCCATTTATCAAGGAAGGTTTTAGGCTATATATCATCACGCAACTACTTAAGGGAGCGGAGCATTGATAATAAATGTTTACAAATCCGGCAATTTTTCATACATATTTTGAAGACTAAAACATACGGGCTCAAAGGGATATGAAGCTATACCCCGGGCGAAGCTGGGGTGGGTCAGCTAGTTATTATTATAAAGCTCAAGAGTTTGTTTGTTTGTTTGAACGCGCTAATCTCAAGCACTACTGGTTCGAATTGAAAAAATATTTTTGTGTAGAATAGTTCATTTATCGACATAGATTTAAGACGGATATACGTTTAGAGGAATTTGGATGGTTTCGGGCGAAGGTTCTGTGGCTTAGTGGTCAGAGCGTTCCCCCTGTAAGGGAAAGATCGCGGGTTCGAATCCCGCCTGGACCGATTCAACTTTTTCTATATCTCAATCGATATATATCATCACGCCACTACTTAAGGGAATGAAGCTTGACGTACTTGACTTAAGGTCCTGTGGCCTTTAGATGGGGCAGAGGGCGTTCACAGTACGTCACCATTTCTGTCGGCCTTGAACTTCATGGGTACGGAGGAGGATCGGGAACGGAGCAGTGATCATAAATGTCTACAAATCCGGCAGATTCCCATACTTTATTTGAAAACTAAAGAAATACGAGCTCATACATACATACATATAATCACGCCTTTATCCCTGTAGGGTTAGGCAGAGATGACTAAACAGCCACATTTCACCTAGCCTATTACCGTATTCCGGGCACTATTGTTGGACCGAGCCATGCATCTGAGGCTGAGTCTGGACTGCATATATGTCTGATGTTAAACAGCCCTGTCCGTTAGTCGCCTTATACGACACCGCATGGGAAGAGATGGGGTGGCCCAAATTCTATCCTGCTGGGAACCGGGAAATCGCTCAAATGAAATAATAATACAAATACTGTACATACAATACACACGTATACACACAATACATCCAAAACCGTGTTAATGCCATACATTCATCAATCTATACACATACAAAACGAATTGCCACTTGTTTAGAAGGGGCAGGCAGATGATTCCACAGCTTAAGCGTCTCTCCACTAACTCTTTCCAGGTACCTTCACAAAGACTCCATCTCAAAGATGTCTTACGCCATAGTGGTGATTTGTTTCGATATGCTGAACTCCACGCACAGACATATGTTCACCAACACCTGGGGATACAAGGCCAAGAGTGGAGAGTGGGAGAGTGGACTCATCAACAGTATGATGAAGAACGAAGCAGATATTGGTATGGAATTTTTGAAGTTTTTTTTTCCACTTTTGAAAAGGAAATCATTCCACGAATACGTGCAGGGTATGCGCACCATTTTCAATTAAAGTAAACTCATCAATGAGATTGCGAGCTCATCGTACTGCAAATTCATATTAAAATAAAATACCTTTATTCCTTTCCGCAGGAACCTTATCAATGTTCACAATAGAACGTACATTTCTGATGGATTACATCGCAATGGTGGGCAGAACCACGGTTCGCTTCTTGTTCCGGGATCCACCACTACCACAGGTTTCCAATATCTTCGCGCTGCCTTTCTCCAGATCTGTGTGGCTGGCAGTTCTCGTGTGTATACTGGCGTGTGCCCTGGTTATGTATGTAGCGTCTAAGTGGGAAGCTCGCGTGGGGACGGTAAGTTATGTCAAGCTTCTATTAATCTGTTGATATTCTGTTGAAATATGACTATATTTAGCAACTGTATAACTGTAAAATAGTAATATAGGTACTAATCTATACTAATTTGTAAACTTCAAAGCTGACGAGTTTTTATGTTTGAATATACTAATCTCAGGAATTACTGGTTCGAATGCACTGATCACTGAGCCACTGAACTCTACCTGAAGCCATCTTAATCTTACTTCTTTTTTAAACAACTTAGGTGACAGACAAGCACACGGCCCACCTTATGGAAAGTGGTTACCGTGACCTATGAACATGTGTAACACCAGTGGAGTCACATCCGTGCTGCCAACTCTGTAAAAACAGAGATTTTCTGTGCCTTCAGTGCAGAACACAAAATCAGGACAAGCCTTTGGTCTTCCCACTGACAGCACAAAAACTCTCCAGTGAGCTCTGGCTACCCTACTCACCGCCGGGAACACAACACGAGGTTATTATAGCCGTGGTATTCTGTAGGGTGGAGGTACTTCCCCAGTCTGCGAAATTCGGACGGGAATACCGTCCTATATATCCTTCTTACATCTTAATCCTTAATATTCTTCTTTCTTAATCGATTTGAATAGTTAGCATACATTTGCTTTAAAATATTATTCAATAGGCTATAGATAATACAATAATATCACGTTTGGTAGAATACCACATGTTATTTGAAAATTCATAAATTACGGTCATATATAACCTAATGGGTTACGGGCAATTTAGCTTAGCTGGAGGGGTTAGAGGGAATATTAGTAATTTCGGTTCTAATATCCTTTATTAACAAAACAAGACTCGAGAAGCACCCGAACCCAGTGGCATTATTAACTAGGCCTGAGCACAAGCGAAGACTCAAAAGGCTCGCAATAGTGAACCTGTGAAGCTAGACATAGCATACTGGGAAAGAGTTCTTAGTGAAGATATTACTCTGCAACGCCCTATTACATCACATCTGCTCATAGTTTATCGACTGATATGAAGAGAAATGAAAGACGAAAAAGAATTTGGAACGGGTCAGCTAGTCCTTTTATGAAATAAATAAGGGGTACCCATGATCCAACTGCATGAATTATATCAATGAACGTGACAACACGGTAGCGGATATACGCAAATACTTGCTTACATTAAATACATAGGTACTTATATATATTATTCTTTACTAGGGAATTCGTTTCATGTCATCATTGATTGTCCATCGTGAAGTTATTCTGATTCTATGCATAGATAAGTGCAATTGGCATCACGACATTCACGATTTTATTGTTTTTTATATTATAAAATTAATTTCCACTCGGGGTTGTGAAGACGTACCATCTGAGCTACCAACTCAACCCTGAGAAAGACAAAAGACCACTCGGAAACATAAATGGCCAAGGGCTCAAAAGTGAATTCTTTAGGCGTAACTAGGAAATCGCTTTGAAGATAATGTGTGATGACTGACTCAATTGTACATGTTCTTTGATTTAAAACTCAACTTTTGTCGAGAGCTTTTTAATAGGAAGAAAAATGAAGGAGAATAGGGGGGAAGTTTGCGGTCGAGTTATTCATGAACATACGTTCATGAATAACAAGTACTACGTAGTACAACGTAGTAACAAATAATAAGTTGATGATTTTTGACTGGAACATCTAGGACACAATTCCTCACTGGTTGTTGTGAAAATAAAACAGATGAGAAAGAAAGAGGTATGCTGCAGCGTTTAAGATCGTCATTATTTTTAATAAAACATCAAGGGCTGTTTAAAATAAGATACAATTTTTTTTGAGGGTATCAGATTTGAAAGGTTACCCGCGAGGTGTACTGTTCACATAAATAATAGTATACTTCCATCAATTAGTACCTCGATGAATGAAAGAAGACTAACGACACAGGTGTGTGAGGCGAGGGTGGATGGTACCGTCGGAAAGGGAAGACCTAGGCGCACATACCTGGACCAAATCAGGGAAGTTTTAGAAAAGGGGCAGGTCAGGAGTACTCTAAACCGACGACTAGCTTGCATGAAGAATGTATTGAGAGTGAATGAAGTGAGAGTAGTATGTCAGGATCGTAGCAAATGGAGATCCGTGATCTCTGCCTACACCTATGGGAAACAGGCGTGATTTTGATGTATGTATGTATGTAACTAGTACCTATATGCATACCACAAATCAAATCAATCAGCCTCTCGCTGTCCAAAGCTGGACATAGGCCTCTTCCAATGATGGGAGGTTTTGGTCTACTGTTTCTACGATGGTACAGGAAATAATTTTGGGGTTTTCCTTCTCTTGCAATGATATCGTCTGCGTATTTTTCCGTCAGTTGCTTCTTGCAGTTGCTAGGGTGTCCCTTCGGAGGAGATGGGGTGGTGGTACCTGCATGTATTCTTTCTCCGCCCATCACACCAACAAGTACCACGTACTGTCATGTTTCAGGGATCAACACAGTTGGATGGATCTTGGACTGATGTGCTTATTCTGGTCATTGGAGCAGTTTCGCAGCAAGGGTGTACTTTGGAACCGCGACTTGCTTCAGGTTTGTTCGTTTGTCCGTAGACTTCTCATGACAATTTGTATTTTATACGACTGCTAAGGAATAGTTATGTTTTTGTATGTATCTTGTATGTATGTACCTATATCTATGGATGTAGTACTCTTTATTACCTCGTATCTTCCGAACCTCCTCACGGATTTTAATTGATGGAGAGGTTCCGGAGTCATATCCGCGGATATGGGAGTTCTTTCTCCATGTCTCTGCACATCCATGCATTTTCAATTCATTTCCGTGGCACGCAGTTCCTGCTTAAATCGCTCTAGCAGCGGCTACGCTACGCAGTCATGTAAAAAGACAGGCCTAATAAGTGGATGAAAGTTGTTTTCCGTGAAGCGACTGCCGTCTGACCTCCACAACAATTGGCTATATCGAAATTCTATAGTTAACACTTCCAACACTTTCCATAACGACAGTCATAGATGTTTTCATGGCAACCTTACTGCTTAACGTACCCATTGATGCACGGAAACACCAGCCGCCCCTAGACATGAATACTATGTATTGTAAAACAGGCTGATGAATATATGGGATTGACACGGTTTTTGAGGTATGTCACAATGATCAACATATGTCAATCCTAAACATTGATCAATGTACAAGCGTATTGCCAATTGTCTAGAGGGGCAGATCTATATAACAAATTGTATTATCTAGGCCGCTGTATAACCCTGATTCTCTTCATGTCCCTGACGATACTGTACGCGGCATACTCTGCGAATATCGTCGTACTTCTACGTACCCCCAGCTCTTCAGTCAGAACGCTCCCCGACTTGCTTAACTCACCTTTCAAGGTCGGAGCTGATGACTACGACTACAACCGATACTTCTTCAAGGTTAGTTTTTAGCTTTCGTTTTTTATATCGTGCTTATTTTTATTGACTTCATAAAATTAGATTATTATCGGTATTTTAACTATCATGGTCTCTCACATTAGTATTAAAGTAATCGAGATATTTATCATGTTGTATTGTAATGAGTTTCCGATATTTTGGCGCTGTTGCAAGCACCATGATCACGGAGGAACTGAAGTATTAGCGGTGAATAATGAAACAGATTTTTAGTGTGATCGGCGTGATCATAGTGCTTGCAACAGCGCCGAAATTTCGGAAATTTAGAACAATACAATATGGTATATAATATCCCGATTACTTTAATACTAATATTATTGATTTGTTGCAACGTAACAGATAATAGACTCTTTTTTCTTTTAATCAAACTCATAATAAATGTACATTATGAGGTATGTTTATAACCTTGTGCACCTAGTACCTGTACATAGCAGATTTTGCAACGTGCTTTATGAAATGTGTTCTTCTGCAATCCTAGTTGCATCCAAAGTTTGAACTTAAACTTTAATGCCCGAAGACCGCGTTCCTACTTTGGATTATTTAGGCTTCACCTGAGAGACTGCTGTTTGACTCCTTCCCCTGGACCCTTGCTACAAAGGACCGACCTCAATCAAAAGGTGTCACGACTTGCAGATAAAGTTAGCTTAAATCCAAAACATCTTGGTAAGGCCCCATATACCGAAGGTCCCGATTCTACTAATTTTAATAAATAAATAAATATCATGTTGAGAGAATGAATGAAAGAAGACTAACGAAACAGGTGTATGAGGCGAGTGTGGATGGTACCGTCAGAAGGGGAAGACCTCGGCGCACATACCTGGACCAAATCGGGGAAGTTTTAGTAAAGGGGCAGGTCAGGAGTACTCTAAACCGACGAGCATGCATGAAGAATGTAATGAGAGTGAATGAAGCGAGAGTAGTATGTCAGGATCGTAGCAAATGGAGATCCGTGATCTCTGCCTACCCCTATGGGAGACAGGCGTGATTTTATGTATGTATGTATATAAATAAATATCATCCAACAACATTTCAACAACCATTTCATACCACTGACACTGCAAAAATTGCATATAATTTAAGACTTAACTCCTATAAGGTTAGAGTCTAAAATCAAATGTCATCTTGTAGAGTGATTGAAAAGATGTTATGACCCCATTTACATTTAATTTTGAACTTTAAAACCATATGAATAAAGTCTAAAATGTAATGGTTTTTTTTGCAGTGTTATGACAGTGGTTTTGCTATGACATAAAATTAGCAGAATCGGGGGACTGGTTATTTACTTTCTATCTTTTTTTTTATATCTTACATACATAAGTCCTCACAGGCAAACCCAATGAGGTTAGTAACAATGGTATCAATAATCCTAACCGTAAGACGGATATATGTAAAGAAGAATTTGGATGGTTTCGGGCGAAGGTTCTGTGGCTTAGTGGTCAAAGCGTTCCCCCTGTAAGGGAAAGGTTTGAATCCCACCTGGACTGATTCAATTTCTTCTATGTCTTAAGCGATTTAAATAGTTAGCATACTAAATGCTTTAAAAGTTTCATTCAATGTATCCATAATCCTATCGAATGTTTTCAGAAACTGAATGAACCCATTCGTAAAGCCATTTATGATCAGAAAATAGCACCAAAAGGACAGAAACCGCATTTTTATGAAACGAGAGATGGATTAGAGAGAGTCAGAAAAGTAAGTGGAATTATGATTTCAATATTATTGGGTATTTGACTAACCAATCAAATTAGTTTCTTTTTACAAAACTTCAAACATACATACATACATATAATCACGCCTATATCCCTAGAGGGTTAGGCAGAGGTGAATTAACTCCTACCTGTCACCAGCAATCATTGTATTCGGTCCTACGTAATAGTTTGTGAGCCAATTGTCGTTTTCCGGTCGCTATTGTTGATTCAAGCCATGCACTTAAGGCTGAGTCTGGGCTGTATAAATACGTCTTATGTTAAACAGCCCTATCCCTTAGTTGCAAAACGATAAGTTTATAGGGAATTAGTATTAAATAAATTATTGTGACGTCATAATATTCAATAGTCAAATAACTTACTATTGTAGGTTGGGTGGGTGATTAAAAATAAAAACGATAAAATAACAACCGACCAAGAAGGTAGGACACGACGGCATTTCCGTTCAAATGAACAATCCGACTAGGGAAGTACCTCCGCCCTACAGAATACCGTGGCCATAATAACCTCGTGTTGTGTTCCAAGCGGTGAGTTGGGTATTCAGAGCTCACTGGAGTGTTTTTGTGCTGTCAGTGGATAGACCAAAAACTTACCCTGCTTTTTCTTTTACACTGACGGAACAGAAATTCTTGCGCTTACAGGGTTGGCAGCGCGATTATGACTCCCTTGATGTTGCACACGTCCATAAGCCACGGTCTGCCAACCAAGTGGTTTAAAAAAAAAACTCAATTGGTAAGGAAACGCAAATAATGTAGTTATTTTAAACTATATACAAACTCTATAGACACTGTAAATGGCACTACAATGGGGCATAAAAGATCTAGTACTTTGGCATGATGCACCCTATGTATTAAGAAGAAGAAGAAAAATACACCTCTGCCTACCCCTTCGGGGATTTATAGACGTGAGTTCTATTCTACAATACGCGTGCAGGAGGTAGGACACGGCGGTATTTCCGCCCAATTGAGCAGTCCGACTGGGGAAGTACCTCCGCCCTACAGAATACTGCGGTGATAATAACTTCGTGTTGTGTTCCCAGCGGTGAGTAGGGTAACCAGAGCTCACTGGAGAATTTGTGCTGTCAGTGGGATGACTAAAGGCTTGTCCTGCTTTGTCCTCTACACTGACGGCACAGAAACTCTGTGCTTATAGGGTCGGCAGCGCAAGTGTGGCTTCTCTGGTGTTACACACGTCCATAGGCCACGGTAACTATTTTCCATCAGGTGGGCCGTGCGCTTGTCTGCCACCTAAGTGGTACAAAAAAAACGCCTGGCAACGCATTGCCACTCATGCCGCTTGTCTAGAGGGGTAACAGAATAGAAGTAGATGTCATACTGAAGTCTCTATCAGTCTATCAAAGAGAGAAAAGTGTCTTGCTTAATCGATTTGATGTTTCAAGATCTAATCTTGAAACATCAAATCGATTAAGATCACACGATCACACGATCGCATATAACTAATAACTGTTATTAGATAAAGCTGGTCTTAATATAATGTGATTATTAGCAAATGTTAAATAAAAAAAGATAAGTACTTCCTTAAGTAGGTATATCGCTAGTGAACCCCTATTTCGACGTCGACAGCACAAGACGAGGTGGCCGAGAGGTTAAGGCGTTGGACTGCTAATCCAATGTGCTCTGCACGTGTGGGTTCGAATCCCATCCTCGTCGGGAGTCTTTTTGGTATTTTGTAGTACTTTTTAGTGCAACTTCGTACTTGTGTTAGTACCTAGATAGACAAAAAGAACCTATAGTTACTATTTTGTGTATAGGAACAGTCAGAAAGTGAACCCTGGTGTCTGAAGTAGGTTTCGAAAGTGACTAGGTCTAAACGCGCGCTGGAAATATGATTACTATAATGATTTAATAGTAAAATATAATGGTACGAGTGTGTAAAGTTGTTGATTACCACTGAGTTCAAAGTCCAAAGTTTTTTGAGGCGTCATTGGTCTTAAGAGGGCCGAAAACGGTCCTGTCCTTGTCCTGATTTTGTGTTCTGCACTGAAGGCACAGAAAATCTCTGTTCTTACAGGGTCGGTAGCACGGCCTGTCACCCTGGCAGAAGCAGGCCGCGGCGGTGGCGCGCGTGGCGCGCCTCCCCGTTTCCGGGGACGAGTTGGGGACTCTGTAGTCCCCACACCCGAGAAGAGGGCCAGATCGTGAGAGATGGCCCTGGGTCGGCCGGGGTGCGAGGGATATGCCTGTCAACCTCACCTTCGGCAACCAAAACGACCCACAGGCGGCGTGCGTTTTAGTCGGTTCGTGTCCGACATAACCTCCTCCACCGGCTCCGGTGGGGAGGTATCCGTGGGGATATTGAGCACGTAAAAAAAAAAAAGGGTCGGTAGCACGGGTGTGACTCCACTGGTGTTACACACATTCATAGGTCACGGTAACCACTTTCTATCAAGTGGGCCGTGTGCTTTTCTGCCACCTAAGTTGTATAAAAAAAAACTTTATGGACAGTCTAATTGTACAAAGGTGGACTTAATGACTTGGCGCAGAGATGCATCACCTTAAGGTAGACTGTCAGATAATGTACTTAATACATTTTTTATTTATAAATAATATTGGAACCGATATTACTAACTCTAACCTCTCCAGCTAAGCTACATTGCTTGTGTAGGAGTGAGTGAGAATAAAACAAATCAACCAATAAATTTTTAAATAAAAAGCTATAAATCTCTCGTGAATTATAAAGAGGAAAAAGTCACAGTTTGATTAAGTATAGGTTTATTAGGTGAAATTAGTGCCATATTATGAGCAAATGGTTTGAAAAATTTAAATAAATAATAAAAACATAACATAACATAATCCCACATTTCGCCAGTTTATATTTTTAGGCCATTAACCGGGTACTTATAAACCTGCGATAATACACACGTAATTTCGAAAAGCATCGAAAAGTCATTGTTGAGAGGTGCTAGCACCCACTTTTCCCCAGTTTATGTTATGGTCCCAATGTAATAGGTGGCGAGCCTATTGCCAATAACCGGACACTTATAAACCTGCGATAAATAAATACACACATAACTTCGAAAAGCCATGGTAAAACCTGGTTATCGAACCCAAGACCTCGTCTCAGCAGTCCATTACCCATACCACTAGGCTACCGCGGTTTTAAATATTGACAAATTTATAAGTTTCGGTAACTATCTCGTTTAGGGCAGTAAAAGCTACCATAGGATTTTCAAGGTAACTCAATAAGGCTTACTAACCTGTCACCACCACACCACCTACGCTCGGAGAATTCATTCGCTCCTTGCTTGCTTATTCTCCACTGAGCGACTACTATACAGAGGACATGGGTTCGATTCCCGCTCAGTGCAAATAAATGCATGAATGTATATGACTAAATTCGGTCAGTTCGTGCCTCGGAAAGTACGTTAAGCCACGAACCTCCATGTCAGTCGTTACAGGTAGTTAGAGTCCTAGAAAGTGCAACAACTGTTCTAATTGCTAAACTTCGATAATGCCAATGGGTTGTGGAGGTCAGACGGCAGTCGCTTCATGAAAAATATCGAAAATCAGCCAAAACCCGCAGTTACAATTAACGCTAAGATGAAGAGGAGGTATATTTCGCATAATAAAATCTTTTGGGATACACTCATTTACTCATAAAATATTTCCCAGGGTCTATTCGCTTTCCACATGGAGGTGAACCCCGGCTACCGGATGCTGCAGGAGACATTCCAAGAGCACGAGAAGTGTGACCTTGTGGAGATTGACTATATCAACGAGATGGACCCTTGGGTGCCGGCGCCCAAGAGATCGCCTTTCAAGGACTTGTTTAAAGTCAAGTAATTTTTATTTTTATTTTTAAACTTTATGCACAGTCTATTGTACAAAGGCGGACTTAATGCCAAAGGCATTATCTGACAGACTACCTTAGGGTCATGCACAGGTGCATCACCTTAAGGTAGACTGTCAGATAATGTACTTAATACATTTTTTATTTAAAAATAATATTGCAACCGACATTGTTAGGAGTGGGTTCACTGTGGGTAGTGTAATGGCTCGGATTCGAACTCGGGACCTTTCGTAAGGCTCCTTCACTTATGGCTAACGACTCAGTGGATAAAGGGCTTACTTAGAAGTTCCGCTACTCAAAAAAAGTTATGGTTGCGCAGGTGATATCTCTAGTATCAATATCACTCAACATCACCTCGACTCCCGTGGCGTAGCGGTAGAGCATTCGACTGCTATGCAGGGGGCGCGGGTTCGATTCCCGCTCAGTGCAAATATTTGTATGCATGATTAAGTATATTTGCATTGGTCTGGGAGTTTCTATTTATAATATGTATGTATGATTTAATTTGCAAGAAGTCCCGATACCTTGTACAAATATATATGTATTTACAAAAAAAATATCTAAGTATGTTTATTCGCATTCTAGATTCCATAACACTAGCTAGTTAATGCTTACCATGGGTCTAGATAGCGTTGTGTAGAATGTCGTGGAATATTACAATAGCAAGGGTTCAAAATCTTCGGTTACCATTTCTATCTTCCACAGCCTCCTCAAGATCCGTGAGACAGGTGTCCAGGCTAACAGCTACCGTCGCCTAGTCGTGGGCCGCCCGCGGTGCTCCGGAGACGTGTCCTCCTTCAGTAGTGTGGGCATCATGGACATGTACCCAGCGATGATGATGACCACGTATGGCATGCTGCTGGCTCCTGCTATTCTACTGTTGGAAATCATGTTCAAGAGATTGTGAGTTTGTCGGTCAATCTAGCAGTTTAGTTTATTTTTAAACCCCGACACAAAAACAACTTTGACATGTCTGTGTGTGTGTGTGTGTGTCTGTCCGTGGCATCATAGCTCCTGAACAGATGAACCAATTTAGATTTAGTTTTTTTTTTGGAAGGTATATTATATACAACATAGATGACAGATATGTAATTGATTGATTGATTGATTTATTTAAAAACAACAGTGGTTCATCTTTGTTAGTATCACTTATATCTAGAAAATAAAACTCTAATAAACTCACGCCTATATCCCCGAAGGGGTAGGCAGAGGTGCTAGCACCCACATTTCGCCAGTTTATGTTAAGGTCCCAATGTAATAGGGGGCGAGCCTATTGCCATTAACCGGGCACTTTTAAACCTGCGATAAATACACACATAACTTCGAAAAGCATCGAAAAGTCATTGGTGTGTGCCATGGTGAAACCTGGGATCGAACCCGGGACCTCGTCTCAGCAGTCCATTACCCAAACCACTAGGCTACCGCGATTTTTTTTATCTAGGTTAGTATATTTTTAATAATTTACTATGGTATTATAAGGGCCATTGCTGTACCAACCCTCCCGCTATGGCACAGCAATGGTTTACATGGAGGCAGTCTAGCCTTCGCGCGATCATATTCAGGATGCTGTTGTCGCTCGCCTGGACCCTATGCACCAAGGACGCGCATCTCTTCCTCATCGTTGCGTAAAAGCAGTCTACCCGGGCCTCTGCGAACATCCCTGATGCACTGCAGAAGAGAGGTAGCCCCAACAGCACCCTGAATAAATAAAAGTGGTGGTGACCTATAAACGAGTGTAACACCAGTGAAGTCACACCCTTGCTGCCGACCCTGTAAGAACAGAGAGTTATGCTGTCAGTGCAAAACACAAAATCAGGACGAGTCTTTGGTCTTTCCACTGATAGCACAAAACTCTCCAGTGAGTTCTGGCTACCCTAATCACCGCCGAGAACACAACACGAGGTTATTATAGCCGTGGTATTCTGTAGGGTACTTCCCCAGTCGGACTGCTCAATTGGGACGGTAATACTGTCGTATTCTACCTCCTTTAGAAAGTATGTATTTATGTATTTAGTGATTTATTTCATTATTTTGATTTACCAGTAATATTATTTGTTTCATTATTATCTTTCTCCTCATTGTTAATTTGCAACTCGAAGTCTGGAGTCCGCTAAATGTGGGTTTAGCTAAACTACGATATTTTTTGTGAAATGACCTAATTTATTTATTTATTTTATTATTTTTTTATTTATATTTTTTAACGAAGGCTTACAGACTAATATAGAAATTGAATACACAAAAATATCATCAAATCGCTAATTAAAAGCCACCACAATTATATAATCATTAAAAAAGAAGAACAAATAAAATAAAACACAAAATAGGTACAGTTACAAAGAACAAAAATAAAATAAATAAATACCACAATTACAAAGCTATAATTACATAAAACAAAAGAGAGCGCAAGGAACGTTACTTAAATTAGTACCTATATATCAATCCCTTCATATCCCATCGGAGATATCGAAGCATTGCAGTCAGACCAGTTGCTGGTCTATTTAGTGCTCCAACTACCCATAACAACTGCCATAGATGTTCGTATGGCAACAGAGACCAATGGCTTAACGTACTCTCCGAGGCACGACCAGACCAATGCACATACCCTTTTTTTATATATATACTCACGCCTATATCCCCGAAGGGGTAGGCATAGGTGCTAGCACCCACATTTCGCCAGTTTATGTTTAGGTCCCAATGTAATATCTATGTTTCATTATAATTCATCATAATGTATGTATCCATCGTATGTGTCCTATGTTTGGTGTGCAATAAAGAGTATTATTATTATTATTATTAATATAGGTGGTGAGCCTATTGCCATTAACCGGGCACTTATAAACCTGTGATTCATGCATATAAATACATATTTGCACTGAGCAGTAATCAAAGCAGTGTTCACTACTGCCAGACATACTTATACAAAAATACATACTTTTTGATCATGCTTTCGACTGTTATTTAAGTACATACATACATATAATCACGCCTTTATTACCCCCGGAGGGTTAGGCAGAGATTCACCCACATTTCACCAATCATTAAATTCGGTCCCACGTAATAGGGAGTAAGCCCATTGCCGTCATCCGGGCACTGTTGTTGACTCGAGCCATGCATCTGAGGCTGAGTCTGGGCTGTATATATCTGTATGATGTTAATCAGCTCTATCCCTTAGTAGTCGTCGCCTTTTACGACACCGCACGGGAAGAGATAGGGGTGGTCCAGATTCTACTCAGCCGGGAACAATATTGTAATTTACACGTTCTGAAGGTGTTACCTACTTTCAGACAGACTATTTGTAAGATTGTGGAATACTGCGGCCATAATAACTTCGTGTTGTGTTCCCAGCTGTGAGTAGGGTAGCCAGAGCTCACTGGAGAATTTGTGCTGTCAGTGGGATGACTAAAGGCTTGTCCTGCTTTGTCTTCTACACTGACGGCACAGAAACTCTGTACTTACAGGGTCGGCAGCGCGACTGTGACTCCTCTGGTGTTACAAACGTCCATAGGCCACGGTTACCACTTTCCAGGTGGGTCGTGTGCTTGTCTGCTACCTAAGTGGTATAAAAAAAGACCGACATTTTGAATTAATTATTGTCTTATTCATTACAGGACACGAATAAGAGCGCAAAAGAAACTTCTGATGGAGGAAGATAACCTCACATTTGAGAATACATAGTAGCAATTCGGAAAATCCATTTGACTGCAGTTATGCAACACTTACAGCACTTTAGAGATAGTCAGCACTAAACACAAGTTTGTATGTTTACGATCAGCAATTCTTGGAATCGAATATTTAGTCAGAATAAGTTTCTATAAGAGCACTGAGTAAGAAAATGTACGTGGCATACCGCAGAAGCTATTTCCACAGAATACATACAAAAGTTAAGGCCCATACAATGCGTGTATTGCGTGTTCGAGGAACATTATTCACGGACGCGTATTTCGGAACGTTCACGGTTCACACGTACAGTATTTTGCTTTTATAACATAAAAATTAATTAAATTAAAAATTGTTTATTTCGGTTACTAGTACAAATTTACCTTAAGTGTGACGAGGGTACTCTTTTAAGTATAACCATACTTGTGTTAGGGTACCCCCCTCTTCCATAACAGTCTTAGTATAAAAACTACATTACTCCTTACTAGGTACTGGGTTATGAAACAAAATAAAACTATACAAATCTCAATCAATCTCTCAATCTCAAATATAATGTGTGTTCGTGTATGTGTGTGTGTGTGTGTGTGCGTGTGTGTGTGTGTGTGTGTGTGTGTGTGTGTGTGTACGTGTGTGTGTGTGTATATGTGTGTGAGTATAAGTGTATGTGTGGTGTGTGTGTGACTTTATACTTATAGAATTGTGTTCAAGAGGATCTCAGTTTCATTATAACTTTTCCGTCTTAGCCATTCCAGTAGCGCCTTTTTACATTCGCGGTAATTCATATGATAGATATTAAGGTCTTTATTTATTACGTTGTATAAGTGTGCCGATTGTCTAGCAAATTGCCTTTTAGCGTAGCTACTTTTTACTGCTATAACCGGAGCTACAGTATGTTGGCGCCTTCTATTGACTATGTCGCTATTATAACTTAGTGATTTATGTAATTTTAAGACAGCGTGTAGGATGTATAATTTTCTAATAGAAAGGATATCACTAATTGAGTAAAGTTCACTTGTAAGTAAGTAAGTAACATATAAACATAACATAAACTCACACCTATATTCCCGAAGGGGTAGGCAGAGGTGCTATGTAATAGGTGGCGAGCCTATTGCCATTAACCGGACACTTATAAACCTGCGATGAATACACACATAACTTCGAAAAGCATCAAAACGTCATTGGTGTGTGCCATGGTAAAACCTGGGATCGAACCCGAGACCTCGTCTCAGCAGTCCATTACTCATACCACTTTTATATTTATAGATATATTAAGCCCTTACATATGAAGTTAGCCTTTAGTGCGGGCGAAATATAAGGTCAATTTTCGAACTTTTGCATAATCGCATTTTTTTTCAGAATCTCATTTCTTCGGATTTGTATCTCTTCATATTCTCGTTTCTTCGGGATCTCTTTTCACAATATTGGTACAAGCGATGCAAAAATACTGACTGATGGACCTAGACCCATTATTGAAGTTTGTGATATGATATCAATCATACCGGAATATCATCTTATACCGGAAGCTATTCTAATATATTTTTGAAAATGAACGAAATGTACAAAATGTACACACATTGAAAGAATACTTTCATAATAAATAAATCTAAAAGATAAGATTAGGCGTTTTGAGTTGTTACAACCATAAAAATAGGACAACAAGCTCATTAGAAGGTTGGCATCATCGTCTTCGAATCAGGCTTGGTATCCACCCTCAATTCACTTGGTGCAATTTATTGTTACACATATTGAAATACACTTGTACTTTTCCACAGTATTTTTAATTATTACACTTGACCGGTTACGCCTTACGGCATCCTCAATTATTGTAAACCTTTAAGAAATACTGTGGAAAAAGTACAAGTGTATTTCAATATGTGTTACAACAAATTCCACCAAGTGCCAGCCAACAATCAACAGTATAACTAGTAAATTTTTTTTAAATATTCATTTAATTAATATAATATGCACCGTTGTTATCTGTGCACTTTTGCCATCTCATAGATTGGGATGAACTATTGATCCCTTGACTAAAAAACCATGGGGGCGAGAAATACAGAATAAAGGTTTTTGGACTGCCGCATCGGAGTTGATTTTTTTTTCCTTGTAAGAAGTTGTGAAGTGTGAGGAAAAAACAAATAAATGGCTGCTTTCAAAACTCAAATGTACCAGCTAAATGAATTTGAATTTGGAATGCTTAACAAAAGAGGAGATATATCAGATCAAAAATGGTCAGTACTACAAAACGGTAATTTCATATTTAAAGACCTAATACTCGTAAATGAAGTCGGTATGTCGGAGCCTTAAACGTAGTTCACAATAAAACTGTCACTGAAACCCTTGTTTTATTCATAGAGCTCTTTTCAAATAGATGTTAATACGACAGCTTGATGTCACCATCAGCCGCTTGTGAATACAACGCGTGCTCATCTAAAATGCAAAGGAGTTCTTCGGTAAACCCAATTATGTTTAAAAAAATAGTACAGACAAGACTGGTAGACTGGTTTTACTTGCACTTTTTGATAGCGTTTCTTTTATCACACGACCCACCTAATGGAAAGTGGTTACCGTGGCCCTGCAACACTAGGGGAGCCACAATCGTACTGCCGACCCTGTAAGAGAGAAGAAGAAAAGAGAGAGTTCCTGTATCGGCAGTGTAGAACAAACCAGGACTAGCTCTGGTCTTCCCACTGATAGCACAAACTCTCAAGTGAGCTCTGGCTACCCTGCTCATCACCGGGAGTGCAACATGAGGTATTCTGCCGAAGCGGTATTCTGTAGGGTTTTATATTTTACTCTAGGGTAGTTTGAGAACAATCATCCTACATTGGCACCATTTATATTTCTTGTTATAAATATATATTTCTTGAAGGTACGCTTACAAATTTATTTAAATCTAGACTCATTTATATTAAATCTAGACAGTATTCCAAATATAGCATACACGACGTAAAGTAGAACATTCGACTGCTACATAAGTATGAAGTTGCTAGTTCGATGCCCGTTCAATAACAAATATTTGTATAATTCTATTCTATGATACACTAAGCAAGCGCTATCTAGACCCAAAAAAACATAGCTAATAGCATAGTAATAACTAATAGCATAATATGGGGTGCCAGTCGCTTCCAGGCGCTTCTTTTTCATTGGGAACACTTTTTTTTATCGTGTGCCGACATACCCCCGCCGGCTTGGTTCTCACGGGGGTTTGTCGGACATGAACCGACTAAAACGCACGTCGTCTTTGGGTGTTCGGTTGCCGGTGGTGAAATTACCGCAGACATTTCTCGCGCACTCCGGGCGACTCATGGACTTGGGATGGATCCCTTTGTATTTAATTTTTTAACGTGCGCAAAATCCTCACGGATACCCCTCCACCGGAGCCGGTGGAAGAGGTTATGTCGGACTCGAACCGACCAAAACGCACGCCGCGTGTGGGTCGTTTTTGGTTACCGAAGGTGAGGTTTACAGGCAAATCCCTCGCACCCCGGTCGACCCAGGGCCATCTCTCACGATCTGGCCCTCTCCACGTGTGTGGGGACTACAGAATCCCCAACTCGTCCCAGGAAACGGGGAGTCGCGCGAGGCGCGCCAACGCCGCTGCCTGCTTCTGCCAGGGTGACAGGCGGCTCCACCAGCCACCCCCAGGCCTGCGCTCATGGGGGGCGGAGGTCGTTCATCGACCTCAGGATGGATCCCTGGCACTCAAGAATTTGGGACCCTTTTGGGAAAGTTGAGAAAACGAAGAAATTTTTCAATATAATAAGTAATTCAATTAAGAAAAGTGCGTCCAAATATAATGTTTTGAGAGATTATGCGAGAGAAATTGTCGATCGTTCATGGGGTCCTTGAGGATGAGTGCTCTTTTATGGAAGGAATTGCCTAGGTACGTGTTATTATGTGACCTAAAAGAATAATATTAATATATGATTCTGATATTGACTTCTGACATAAAAAAAATCATTATAATAAATTCGTATCTGCACCATTATTTTTCAACTCTATCCGGTAAGCTAACAGCGTTCACGTATAAACAGAATTTGTAAATTGTGCTCACAAAACAGACCTATTATCATAAATTACCTTCAGTTTACTTGGAAAGGTCCACCCAAGTAAAATAGCAGATGACTTCACTTGAGTTTAACCACTACTCGCTCGTATATCTATATATATTCATACCTTTTAATCTCCGAAAGGGAAGGCAGAGGTTTATTAACAAATATACATTTCAATGATTTTACTTTTAACTTTCGGCCTATCAATATCTTCTCGCAACTTAAAATGAAGATATTATTTTTCATTTGTATAATGTTAATACAAGATCCAGTGTATGCAAATGATGAAACAGCTATCGATTTCATTAAACTATTCATTATTAATGAACAGAAACCTACACATTTGATTTACAGCGGACTATGTTGGAAGAAGAGTAAGTGATTTCTTTTGATAAAATGTTTTCTTTTATATTCTCAGCATTAATCCTGGTCATCAATTCTACTAAGACAAAACCACTGCCATACCAGAGACACCTTTTTGTTTTTTTACGTGCGCAAAATCCACACGGATTCCCCTCACCGGAGCCGGTGGAAGAGGTTATGTCGACTCGAACCGACCAAAACGCACGACGCCTGTGGGTCGTTTTTGGTTGCCGAAGGTGAGGTTAACAGGCATATCCCTCGCACCACAGCCGACCCTGGGCCATTTCTAACGATCTGACCCTCTCCTCGGGTGTGGGGACCACAGAGTCCCCGGAAACTTGTCCCTGGAAATGGGAAGCCGCGGCCTACTTCTGCCAGAGTGACAGGTGGCTCCACCCGTCACCCCCAGGCTCCTCCACGCTCATGGGAGGCGCCATACCAGAGACACTGTAAAAAATTATATTAAATTTTGAGATTTTATGTCTCTACCAATAAAATCCAAAATTAAAAGAAAAGAGTTCCATTACACTTTTTCATTTACCGTGAAAAGCAGTGTCTATGGTATGGCAGTGATTTACTTTAGCAGAATTGAGACCCTGGTCACATCCAAGCCCTTCACCTTGAGTCCGAGGTCAGTTATTATATTGAATATAATGTGGCTTATTTTTTTCGGCCACATTGGGTGCGACCGAATACTGTCTGACCTCCCTTTTCTATTCATTGATAGCTATAAAATTAACCTGACAACCCGATGGTTGCGGGCCTGACCTACTTTTGAGATTGACTGTGTACTGTGGTCTCGAGGTTTTCTGGATGACAAGGGACATATAGTCGGCAAAGAAGATAGATATTACATAAAATGTAAAATGGTATATACTTACCTACACGACGGACACCACGGTATTTGCGTCCATATTGAGCAGTCCGACTGGGGAAGTATCTCCACCCTACAAAATACCACGGCTATAATAACCTCATGTTGTGTTTCCGGCGGTGAATCACTCACTGGAGAATTTTTGTGCTGTCAGTGGGAAGACCAAAGGCTTGTCCTGATTTTGTGTTCTGCACTGACAGCACAAAAAAATTCTGTATCAGCAGCACAAATGTGACCCCCTAGTGTTACACACGTTCATAATAGGTCACGGTAACCACTTTCCATTAGGTGGGCCGTGTGCTTGTCTGCTACCTATTAACTAGCCCATCACAGTCCACTTGTGGACTAGGCCTCTCCCAACGTTGGGAGGCTTTGGCCTACTGTTTCCACGGTGGCCAGATGGGTTGGTACAGGGTTTTATTTCGAGTTTTCCTTCTCTCACCTTGTCTGCCACCTAAGTTGTATAAAAAAAACCTCGATCAATTAGTCAGCCTATGACCACATACCTACAGTACAACCTGGATGAAACAGCAGACCTACATACTTATACCACGAATGCGTTAACACCTGTAACAATAACTTTAAAGCACATGGTCGATGTTATATTTGTTAGAGATATCGTTTATTTTCCAGATGTAATAAACAAAATGGTGGTGGAAATGTCGAAGATAGGGGTGAGAACCTCCTCATCCCTTGCCGCTAGACCGAAGTATCAAGATCACCAGATCATGTACCTAACCGATGTGAGCTGTCCACAATCGAAAACTGTTCTTTCTTATGTAAGTAAGAATCTAATGAGAAAAATAGTGGAGCTATCAAGACGAGATAAGTACAGCATAACGCGGCTGCGGTTCAAAGAAAGAGAAATAGAGCTATACTCCCTCCATATCTCTCATCATAAATCTCTCCATCCCTCTCCCTCTAATACGCAGCCCAGAACATGATTGCAGAATTTATAAGCACGTCATGATAGCCATGCAGACTTAAGTAAAAAATACCGGTCAAGTTTGAGTTGGACTCGCGAAGTAAGGGTTCCATAGAAAAAAAGATTGTGGGATCCTCGAGGTATCGTCTGGCATTAGAAATGGATTGTGGGATCCTCAGTGTATCGTCTGGCATTAGGAATGGATTGTGGGATCCTCAGTGTATCGTCTGGCATTAGGAATGGATTGTGGGATCCTCAGTGTATCGTCTGGTATTAGAAAAGGGTTGTGGGATCCTCAGTGTATCGTCTGGCATTAGAAATGGATGGTGAGATCCTCAATGTATCGTCTAGCATTAGAAATGGATTGTGGGATCCTCAATGTTTCGTCTGACATTAGAAATGGATTGTGCGATCCTCAGTGTATCGTCTGGTATTAGAAATGAATTGTGGGATTCTCAATGTATCGTCTAGCATTAGAAATGAATTGTAGGATCCTCAATGTATCGTCTGGCATTAGAAATGGAATGTGGGATCCTCAGTGTATCGTCTGGCATTAGAAATGGATTGTGGGATCCTCAATGTATCGTCTGGCATTAGAAATGTATTGTGGGATCCTCAGTGTATCGTCTGGCTATTCATATTTTATCCTACAGTACTTACCTACCAAATTATTTTTCTATACCCTCCTCCTTCCACACAACCAAGTTTACCAACAATGGCTCTGTAGGTGAAAAGTAATAAATAAATGTAACTATTATAGGTACTACAAGTAATTAAACTTACACCAAAAGTATCATCTTTTTTTGTCAGGCTTCGACGAAGGAACTCTTCCAATTTACCTACCGATGGTTGATCCTGACTTACACAAAGGAACAATCACAACTCTCCCAGTTACAAAACAGCCCAGTGTTAGCCGATAGTGACGTGGTTGTCGCTGAAAGAGTGGAAAACCAATTCAAAATGATTGAAAGTAAGTATTACCTCGCTCTTAGCTACTAGATCATAGGACCAGCTCCACCCCACAGGACGCCATAACACTAAATCAAAGATTATAAGAATATATGTTTATAGATAGCCCTAGCCGGAGGTAATCCAGGTTAACTACGGGTCCGAGAAAATTACTAAGGGTAAGAAAAAGTTCCCGTGAAACATTTTTAGATGATCTACTAGGTGTATCGTGTAGAATCGTGTAATGTCGCCTAACATTGGTACCATGTTGGACGATAACACCTTCCGTATCGCTGCTTGCCTTCGTTTCGGTGCTCCTTGCGTTTCTCCGCATGGATGTCGCTGTGGGGAAGAAGTCGGTAGCCTTGGACATCATGGTCTCTCTTGCAGCAGGAGCGCAGGACGGCTGTCGCGCCACGGGTATATCAATGACATAATCCGTCGGGCTCTTGTCACCGCTGGCGTTCCAGCAATATTAGAACCCACTGGCTTGGCGCGCGACGATGGCAAGAGGCCAGATGGAATGTCATTGGTGCCTTGGAAGATGGGAAGGCATTTGGCGTGGGATGCAACATGTGCTGACACCCTTGCGCCTTCACACCTTCCAGGGACTGCAAACTGCGCCTGCGCTGCTGCTGCGTCGGCAGAGACCCTCAAACGGCGCAAGTATAGTAATATAAGTGGTAATTACATATTTGAGCCGTTCGGGGTCGAGACGCTGGGATCATGGGGTCCAAGTGCCCGTCTTTTGTTTAGAGACATTTCTAAACGTTTAATTGACGCTACCCGTGATCAGAGGGCTGGTTTATTCTTTGCGCAAAGGATTGGTATTGCCATTCAACGTGGCAATGCCGCCAGCCTTCTGGTCACCTTCGCGGTTGACATCGATGGCAAAGAATTCTTTGACGCCTGAACCTACAGGATTTTTTAGATATACATTCTTTTTTATATATATTTTAATTTCGATAACTTCCGTGTATATTATGTAAATATTCTTAATGCAATAAAAAGATAAGTGTATCACGAGTAATATCGCAACTGGAGGTATATACCTGATGATAGAAGTGGAAGTAAATAGTAGAAGTAAAATCATGTAAAATTTAAAAACCAGCGCTTTGCATACCCAACGTAGGGTTTGGGTTCGCATAGTGTGGAGTGTTGCACCCGTAGCTTAATTTTAATGTGCTTACTGTTTTGATTTGATGTACCTGCTAATTGTTATATTGCCTACCAGTTTGTATTTGGTGGGGTGCCCGCTGTGTGGGGCTTGAATAAAATATTTTTCTTTCTTTCTTTCTTTCTTTCTTTCTAAAATATCGAAAATCACCCGATTTGTGTAGTTAGACTGAATACGATGACAGAAGCGTTAATTCCACTTGTCAACTGTGTAATTAAGTTTATCTTTTCTAAGTGCACAGACCAGGAGTTAACGGCTCAATGGTGTCAATCCCCCGGGGCTACTATAACGGGAGCCTTGTGGATGTGAGACCTCATCGCGAGTTGTACCGAAGACGTCGAGATCTGATGGGACACCCTGTGACCATGTCAAATATTATTCAAGATAGTAATACAACAAGAGATCACTTGCCGAAAGAGGATCGATTGTAAGATCTGCTTTTTATTGATCTTTAACACTAAAGTAGCTAGGTGTGATTGCTGTTCCGACCCATAATAACACTATATGTGTATACTAACACTATAACACTATCATCTCACAAAGGAGGTAGGACACGACGGTATTTCCGTCCCAATTGAGCAGTCCGACTGTGGAAGTATCTCCACCCTACAGAATATCGCGGCTATAATAACCTCGTGTTGTGTTCCCGGCGCGACGGTGAGTAGGGAGGCCAGAGCGCAATGGAGAGTGTTTGTGTTATCAGTGGGAAGACCAAAAGCTTGTCCTGCTTGTCTGTTTCGCGGCACAGAAACTTTCTGTGATTACAGGGTTGACGGAGCGAGTGTGACTCTCTAAGAGTGCTTGTCTGCCACCTAAGTGGCATAACATAAACTCACGCCTATATCCGAAGGGATAGGCAGAGGTGCAAGTACCCACATTACGCCAGTTTATGTTTAGGTCAAAATGTAATAGGTGGCGTACCTATTGCCATTAACCGGGCACTTATAAACCTGCGAAAAATATACACATAACTTCGAAAAGCATCGAAAACTCATTGGTGTGTACCATGGTAAAACCTGGGATCGAGCCCGAAACCGTCGTCTCAGCAGTCCATTACACATACCACTAGGCTACCGCAGTTCGTCGTAAGTGGTATAAAAAAACACTAACTTTCTTCATATCATTAATTCAGTTCAATTCTATTAATTTAGTCATTTGCTTCGAATGTTGTTATATGGTCTTAGAAACCTTGATTACTATTCCACTATTGGTGTCATTACTCCCATAATAGTTCCTTGAACTTGATGCACGTTGAAACTTAATATTTACCCTAATACCTCGCACCTGAAGACCTAACTCATCATGTGGAAAAGAGAAGTTATGGATTTACAACCACCATCTATCTTATTTTAAACGGGTATGCACGCATGTATTTTCCAGACAGCTCCAGTACGACGCAATAACAAAAGCTTGTTGGTCAGCAGCTAAAATTGGATTTGACATGATGAATGCCACTGCTCGATACATCTTCAGTTACCGCTACGGCTACAAGGTCAATGGCAACTGGTCTGGAATGATTGCTGATCTTAAGGAGAATAAAGCCGATCTAGGTAAGCCTAATTCCAGAAAAAAGTGCTATTTTTGTGCCGTTTTTTTTAAGAAATACTGTCATTTCTTTAAAAAATTTAACTAAGAAAATTAAACAGTTCTGAATAGTAATACTCAAAAGCTCTTGGTCCAACTTTGTAATTGAACCCGTAATCTTCTCCATGGCAGCTGCATTTGCTACTGTTCTGTCATCGAGACTTTCAAAGACACACACATACATGACATACATATGATCACACCTTCATCCCCGGAGAGTCAGATAGAGGTGAATTAACACCCACATTTCACCAGTCATTGAATGACTTATTGCCGTCTTTCGGGCACTATTGTTAACTCAAGCCATGCATCTGAGGCTGAGTCTGTGCTGTATATATCTGTCTGATGTTAAACAGCGCTATCCTTTAGTCGCCTTGTACGACACCGCATGAGAAGAGATCGGGTGGTCCAAATTCTACTCTGCCGGGAACCACGCAGTTTCTTCTCTTCTTCTTCTGCACTTTCAAAGACCTAACGATATAATTCTTTGAAGTATCTTTACAGGAACCAACTGTATAATATTTCGCGACCGTTTCGACGTCGTCACTTATACAGACACAATCGCTCCAATGAGGATGCTGTTCATCTTTCGTCAGCCACCCCTCGCGTACGTCTCCAATGTGTTCTACCTGCCATTCTCCAATAGGGTCTGGGTAACCATTGGTGTTTGTACTTTGATCGCGACCATCACGCTATTTGTGGCCAGCAAATGGGAAATGGTTGTTACAACGGTAAGTTAAATTGCTTTTGTTTAATTTTGAATAAACTGAGGTTATCTTTCAAGTTTTACTTCTTTGTACCATTCTACGATTATGGATGTTAGCATCCATAGTCATGAAGCCAGGGCCTCGAATCTGCTAAAGAAAAACCTCTGAAATACCAAGGGCACTACAAAAACTTAATTTAATTTTAGACTTGAAAATGAAAAGCGTAAAGTTTAAAATTACATGGCTTATTGTAGAGTGAATAAAAAGGTTTGATCAAACTTTTTTTATTTACTTTATTGCCATACGAATAAGGTTTAAAATTGAATTATGTTTTTTGCAGTATCTGTAGAATGACGGTAGTTGTGATTTAGTAGAATCAATGGCCTGAAACTATTCAATGGGCTACACTAATGACCTTAAAGTTCGACCCTCATCTATAATTGGGTCTTAATTTGAGGTTGTACGGGCGTTTTCGTGATAGGGTCCAAACACTGCCAGGGTGCTCAAAGATCCTAATACCACCGTGCGTTAATATTTCGGTGTTTTTTTTTTTTTTTACGTGCGCAAAATCCCCACGGATACCTCCCCACCGGAGCCGGTGGAGGAGGTTATGTCGGACTCGAACCGACTAAAACGCACGCCGCCTGTGGGTCGTTTTGGTTGCCGAAGGTGAGGTTGACAGGCATATCCCTCGCACCCCGGCCGACCCATGGCCATCTCTCACGATCTGGTCCTCGTCTCGGGTGTGGGGACTACAGAGTCCCCAACTCGACCCCGGAAACGGGGAGGCACGCCACCGCCGCGGCCTGCTTCTGCCAGGGTGACAGGCAAATACTTCGGTGTTAAGATCTTTTTGAGCACCCTCCAAGTAAGGATCGATCTGATCGATTACGTAGACACAGTACACGTCATTATGGCACGAAGACTATTCACAACCAATCTATTTACAGAAAGTTACACAACAGCAATTGGACGGTAGTATAGGCGACGCATTGCTGCTGACTATGAGTGCTGTCACTCAGCAAGGTTGCTACATAGAACCTGCAAGAGCCCCAGGTATATTATAACTTGTTTAACTTAATGCCACGTGGTTTCCGGCAGAGTAGAATTAGGGCCACCCCATCTCTTCCCATGTGGTGTCGTACAAGGCGACTAAGGGATAGGGCTGTTTAACATCAGACAGATATATACAGCCCAGACTCAACCTCAGATGCATGGCTCGAGTCAACAATAGTGACCGGAATACGTTACCAAATACAATTATTGATGAAATGAGGGTGTTAATTCACCTCTGCCTAACCCTCCAGGGATAAGGACGTGATTTTATTATGCATGTACATATGTTTAACTTTATATATTCATTCTCCTACGAATAATTGTCATTTTATTTCCATGATTTAAAAGGTATATACCTATATTATATTGTCGTGGATAGTGAATTTAGCCCTATAGTTAGGTACGTGAGAAAAGCCTGCTGCAGTAGCTTCTTCAGTTATCTTAGGCGAATCCTCCTCCTTTTCACTCCTCCTATCAATCAAAGTCCTTGAAATATTCGTGAAAATCGTAGTGAAGCACTAACATCAACCCTCCCTTATTACCTGGGACCATAAACATCTTGTGGAATATGGGCACATGAGTAGATAAGCAGAATTGATGGAATAACCTATTATCTACTCATGTGATATGGGTGTCAAATATTAGGTCATCGAGAATGCCAAAAGAGCCGTGAGACTATTACCTATAAACAAAATTGTATTGCAGGGCGTATGATGTTATTCGTATTATTCACGGCCCTGATGGCGTTGTATGCAGCGTATTCGGCAAACATCGTGGTACTCCTGCAGGCACCTTCAGACTCCATTCGCAGTCTACCGCAACTCGCTGCTGCCAAGATTACCCTAGCTGCAAACGATGTTGACTATAACCATTTCGTTTTTGTAAGATATTTAAAATCATTATCTAAACAATTCTTCAAGATTGCATCTCTGCACTGCTGCCGAACTAGATCCAAGGACGCTGATTATTGCTTTTGGTATTTTAACTTTTGGTTTGGAGATTTGATATGGTATCAGCGCCAGTTTAAGTAACTCCAAAGTCATATTAAAGTTAGGTTTTTTTTTAAAATAAGGGGAGGGTTTAACCAAGGAAGTACTAGCATCTTAATTATCATCGGCAACGTAAATATAAGTTTACATGAAGTGTGATTTACGAAATTAGTGAAGTGAAGCTCAGCAATCATATTTGAATCTTCAAAGCTAACTTTCAGAAGTAAATGAAAAGAATCTGAACTAATATTTATTTAGTATAGACCGCCAGTAACTGAGCGTCTTCTAACTTTAATGACTGTTAATTTGTGCCCTAGCACCAAAACAACGGAACCCTCGGCAGATCAATTCGCGAAAGGGTGTTCCCAGAAAATGGGAAACCAAAGCTATTTAATTTGGCTGAAGGAGTCGAGAAAATTAGACAGGTAAGTACTTGTTTTAATACAACTTAGTTGGCTGACAAGCACACGGCCCACCTGATGGAAAGTGGTTACCGTGAGCTATGAACGTGTGTAACACCAGTGGAGTCACGCACGTGCTGCTGGCCCTATAAGAACAGAGATTTTCTGTGCCTATAGTGCAGAATACAAAATCAGGACAAGCCTTTGGTCTTCCCACTGACAGCACAAAAACTCCCCAGTGAGCTCTGGCTACCCTACTCACCGCCAGGAACACGACACGAAGTTATTATAGCCGTGGATTGTGTAGGGTGGAGGTACTTCCCCAGTCGGACTGCTCAATTGGGACGCAAATACCGTCATGTACTACTGTAATGAAAACGCCTAAATTTGTTTTCTTTCTCAAAGACTTAGTCACGTTATCTTGTACATTATTCTTTTCCAGGGTCTCTTCGCTTTCCACTCGGTTGCTGAACCAGTATATCGTCAGATCGAAGCTACTTTTCTGGAGAGTGAGAAGTGTGACATATCGATTGTCGACTTCCTCGTGACCTTCGACTCTTTCGCACCTGTTAGGATAGGATCTCCGTACTTGGAGCTGATCAGGGTTGTGTTAGTATTATTGTAGTTTAATATACCCAACACGGCGCATTAAGAATCTAAGTAATATAAACTGAGCTTCTGATCTTGAATCATGCTAAAACAATTCTACTGCTGAGCAGTAAGAGAGCGAGCTTGCTGACAGGATCCATAGATTTTTTTAGATTGTATGTTTACCATCGGATAGAGAATCGGGAAATTGCCATTTACCATGAAACGTATTGTTACGTGCACGGGGTATAATTAAATGCCGTTTACTCAACGAAGAGATTTATTAGCTCACCACAAACTAGATAATTAAATCACTAGTACATACGGTACTCTTCAACAGTTCCAGTCGCTTAGTAGTTCACAGTAGTCCACAGTCGTTACTCAGGTCGCAGGTATAATCTTCTTCGGTCGCTTAAGTTCGCTGTATTCGTTATCGATCTCAAAGACAGAATGAATGGTGTAGCTATGCGAGCGTGTTTTTATACCTCTCAATTAGGAGGGTCGAATCATCTAGAAAATTCGCGAGCGATAAATACCTACTCTCCTTTGAAGTTTACCGCCGTCGCTGACCTTTCGAGTTCATTCTCGATATGTACCTATTGTTTGTTTTTATTCAAAAGAGTAGGTACTCGTAGGTAGGTTGTGACTTTGTGTTGACGATTCTATATTTTTCTATGCCATTCGGTAGAGTACCTCGTCACTAAAAATGCATTTTTATTACTTGAAGATTCGATTATTAGTTTTTGAGATATCGACGTCTGTCGTAACAGTATAATTCAGGCATGTGCCGTCAGTGCAGAACACCAAATCAGGACAAGCCTTTGATCCTCCCATTGACAGCACAAAAACTATCCAGTGAGCTCTGGCTACACTACTTACCGCCGGAAACTCAACACGAGGTTGTTATAGCCTTATTCTGTAGGGTGGAGGTACTTCACCAGACGGACTGTTCAATCCAAAGCAACACTTAATGACTTATGTTTCCTTCTCCAGGAACAAACAGATTCGCGAATCCGGAATCCAGTCAGCCATCCGCCTTCGCTACCTGGTGACCAAACCCCACTGCACCACTAAGATGTCTTCATTCAGTAGCGTCGGCCTCATGGATATGAGGCCTGTGCTGATACTGATGCTGGACGGAGTCGCTGTCTCCGTAGCCATCGGGATTGGAGAGATTATTGTATATAAGTTGTTAGTATCCTCTTAACAAGTACCGATAATAATCTGAGAAGCGGGTATAAGTCCCAGAGAGGTTGAAAGACCCATCAAAGATTTTTGGGGTCCATTCCAACCTACAAACTGGTATCATTGCTAATAGATAGACATGACTCTGGCCCTAGCAGATGGCAGTCGTTTCATGGACAATATTTAAGATCAGCCAAACTCACAGTTAAAATGTAAAACGTGGACCCCAGACTCCGAGGTGAAAGCTTCGCATGCGACTGGGATTAACGCTAGGATGAAGGATAACGTGAATTTGTTCAACCGGTTGAACAGATAGTTGAATATACTGGAGTAGAGGGACTCAAACCCAGGCTTTGGACTCTGGGTTTTAGTTTAGACGTCAGATGGTCTCATAACTAGGTGTGCGTTGGTATTCTCTTCTCAATAAACAAGCTTCCTTACTTTCTTGCTTCTTTCTTTCTTTCTAAATCGAACCGAAATAAATCATGGAATAGAGAAGAAAGCAATAGAGGAGAAAGAAAGCAAGTTCTGGGTTCTAAGGTGCAGGAACAATAGGACTGAAGCTAGAGGTCGTTTCCAATTGGAAATCTCTTGCTTCCACTTCTCTGAGCTACCAGATATCTAAGAGACACATTTTTCAGAGACTCACTAAGAAACTTCATTTGTTTCAGATTGAACAGGCGCAAAAGAGTTTCAAAAGTACGATTTCTGAAGACCAGTAAATATTAATTAGGAGACAGTACGTCATGATGGCAGAGCTCTCTAAAAGACCCGTGTTCCAGAACAACGCTCAGTTATGAGTCGACGCTCACGATGACATTAGAATTATAATTTTAGAATACAATCTATCGTCAGACCTAAAGTCTAACTTTTTATTAGCTGCAGTAAAATGACGTTTCTAAATGTCATTCCGTAAAATAATGTTGACAGCTTAATCTCAATAGTGATGTGATTCGTAGTCGTAATGGACAATGCGCCCTATCACTCTAGGAAGATCCAAACAATCCCGAAGATGTCGTGGACAAAACCACGAATTCAAGAGTGGCTGACTAATAAAAATATTGTATTTGAACCAAATATGGTAAAGGCCACTCTAATAGATATTGTGATACAGCAAAATCTTACTGAAAAATATGCCGTAGACGAGATGGCTGCACATAAAGGCATCAAAATACATTACAACTTTATATTAAATCTCAAACACAAAACCAAACTGTTCATTCATTTATGATTCACTCATTTAGCTACATCCCTATTTATTTTTCTTCAAAAACCGGCAACCCACAAAACGTCATTTTACTGCAGCTAATAAAAAGTTAGACTTTAGTTATAAATCGAGATACAGAACTGAGTATTTTTCTGAAATACGGGACCAAATCACATAGATAAGAGAACTGAGAACGACAGTTTTGAGCAGTTTGAAACTAAAGTTTCAGACTTTTTTTATACCACTTAGGTGGCAGACAAGAAGAAGCACACGACCTGCCTGATGGTTACCGTGGCCTATGGACGTGTGCAACATCAGGGGCGTCACTGCGGCAAAACTGCGGTCTTCTATTAGTTCACTATTAAAATAAACGTTTGGCACCATACTGTCTTTTTATATGCCTGTACCTTGTACTGATCCTATTTATACTGTTGATTGGTGGCACTTGGTGAAATTAGTTGTTACACAATATTAAAATACGCTTGTACCATTTTCACAATATTTTTTGTGTTCAGTATATGTTTGAGGAGTTATGTTCTTAACTGCAATTGTAAACCTTTGAGGAAACCGGTCAGGCGTACTTAATAATATAAAATACTGTGTTAAAAGTACAACTATTTTCCAATACGTGTTGAACTCACTTTGAGAACTCAAGAAAGAAGAATACAATAACCTGTGTAACTCCATTTCCATCATATATAATTTTATTGTTGTTAGTTACTTACTTACTTAGTTTCTTACTGGAAAATAACGTGTTGCATTTACTACAAACCTCGGTGGTTTCTAAATGCAATGTAAATGAATGTACCTATTATGTTTTTTTTAAGGTGATAAATAATAAATAAAAAATTAAAAAAAAGAATGCAAAAACATGAGAATGCTGTAGCCTGAACTCCAGAAGTACTAGGCAAACATGAATAAACACTGTTCACCAATTTCTGCATTCAGAGCACGTAAGGGCGCTTTCAAATTAGACGGTTGGTGCTGGACTGCTGCACCAGGCTACCGGACTGCACACGGGCAATTATGAATTTTCATACAAAAGGACGACGCACGACGCCACACCGTAAGACAGCTGCAGCGAACAGACTGCAGCAGGTTGGCACCAACCGTCTAAAGCGCCCTGATAGGACGTGTACCTGTTGCTTTGTATACCGGGAACTTCCGTGACCTTGGCCACTTTAATATTACGTCATTTCGAATTCAGGTATTTTCATTCATCTGTAAATTTCTAATTTAGGGTCCATGTGCTAAACTAATCTTTCATATTTATTTTTATATTGACGTTTTGTAAGTGCCAATTTAATGGTCTATGCAGAATAAATTGTTTTTGACATTGGCTTTGACTTAAATCTGCTTAGTTCTTTTCAAAATTGTAAGATAGGTACAAGAGCTTTTGCAAATCATGTAAAAACCAGAGTGAAAAAAAGTTAAAATCTAAGAGTAGGTATATTTAATCACTTCCAAAAATATTACATATCTTTAGTCAGTTACTATATTGCAACACTATCATTTGACTATATTAACTTATATAAGAACGTCTCCATTTCTTATGTAGGTACATACAATTTTAAAGTCTCACCAAACCTAACAAAGTAGAATTCCTTTATTTTACAATTGCACCGTGCTATGCAGAGGGTGGCCATTAAGATTTTTTATGACAAACATTTTTAGGTTAGTACTAATTTATCAATTGCGTTAAAGAGTTGAAATAGCTAATAATAATGAATATAATTATGACACAAGTTACAAGATCGCAAGATAGACCTAATTATATAAAAATCAGGCTAAGCAAAGTAATTTATTATGCAGTGTATTTACACCACTGCAGAAAATACACATAAATTAGTGTGACGATTTTATCTTTTTAACAGAAGACGTCGTGTCTTCTGTTATAAGTTGATATTTACGAGTCCAAAAATGCTAAAAACACGTTGTAACGTTGACAAGCTAAGATACAGGTCGTCTACTAGTTTTCTTTTTAGTTTTGAACTAGTTAGTATCAGGATACCTAGAGAAATTACTCCAAAAATTGATAACATAACTGTTCTTCCTAAAAATTGATGTCGATAATATTCATTAATAAGCTGTTGCACTTCTAAACTTTAAATAAGGAATATGTTTGTACCTACTTCGTTTCTTTAGATAATGTATTTTTCCTTTTCTTGTTCACCATCATAAGGTTATATGCATAAGTAAGAACAAGAACAGTAGGATATTTAACATGATCTAAAAGAGTTCTTAGCGAAAGTACCTAACTAAAACTAATAAAATTAAGATGTTCATAATTTAAAAAAATGATTTTTTTAGTCTGATAGTTAACAATCTTTCATTTCTAGCCTAAAATGCACCAAATCAATGACGAAATGTAGGGGGACAGAAAAGAATGCTTTGAGCATTTGGCTTTTGTAAGGTTCCAACTCCGCATAATGACTACAATGGATGTTCATATGACAACTGGGACTGCTTAATGTGCTCTCCGAGTCATGGAAACATCCAGACTGATGCAAACATATATTCATGCATACAAATATTTGCATTGAGCAGGAAATTAACCCGCACCACCTGATGAAGCATTCGAATGCACTACCACAACGCACAGAGGCCGTCTCTTTGCCACTGAGGCTGTCTTGTAATGAGTTATCGTGGAGCATCAGACATATGGATTATAATTATGGAAAATTACTCATATTCTCCCAATATTGTAGTTTTATTATTAAATTGCAATATAACCAATGGCAATAAAACTGGGAATGAAGTTGAATCCTTATTTAATGGGAATAAGCCCGCGAAATTTAAACATTGTTACATACTTCATTCCTTTCAATTTCATAGCACTGGTTCTTTATTGTATAATTATATTCTTCGATGATGCGAACCGTACCATCATCGTTGAATATATTATTTTATAAGTACTCTAGTAATAAGTTTAGTATTAATAATGATAGTACTTAATAATATTATTCATGCCATAGAAAAGTGGCCACCGCCATTCTCGAGACAGTTTCTGTATGGCGGAAACTTACTTACAAGCGAGATGCAGTCATTTTGACGACCTAAATAACAATAACCGTTCACAGTAATATGGTAAATTCACGGAAAATACAAAAAATGCTAAGTGTGTGCTTCCGAAAGTTTTTCATCAATATTTTACATTTTTTTTTCTAACATTCCAAATACTTAGATATTACGTATACTAGTACCTACTAAGTACCTAAGCGGTGACTGGATTTGCCTGTTTCTTCACACCCAATTTTTTTTTGTTTGCTCTGCCCTTATTGGCTTTACGAGTAGCTTCAGCTTTTTTGTGCCTCTGCATGTGTATTTGACTTGCATCCATTTTATGTACTGGATTTTGCATGGGAGAATCCAAAGAGGACAGCCTTCTCGTTATACTTGCCCTTAGTTGTGGCAAAGACTTCAGTCCACTCTGCCTACTCAGCTTTTCCATCGTCGGTGTGCTGTTTACTTTTTCCTTATCTTCGTGAGGTTCTATTGTCGCTGTATTAGTGCGTGTTCTTTTACCGTCCTCCGATTTCGCATCAGGGCTAACTATATTTCCAGCAGATAAGTTCATTACCATCACACGAAGATCTAGCAGTGTCTGTCCCTGATAATTCACATCATCTTGTAATTTATCCAGTTTCTTTTCGAAATGTTTGAAAGAATTCATCATACGCGTGATAACATCTATCGACGATGCCATTGTTATGTATCAATTTTGAAATTTTAATTCAACAGTTGATCAAATAAATCGATTGAAGTTCAAAAATTTACGTGCACATTTGAATAACTTTTGATGTACATAGGTATAATTATATTTTTATGCGGATTTTTTTGTTTGTATTGTAATTTTGTGACTAGATTCAGTGAGAAAATGAAACTTGACATTAAGGTTTGTCATATTTTCTTTTTAATTATTTTCGTCATATAAAATAACTTTCACCATGCTTCCACTGACTTGGAAAAAGGTTGATGGTATTCTAACATCACTGACAAATGTCTACTTTTTATACCACTACGGTGAAAGACAAGCACACTGGTGACCCAGTGGGAAGTAACTACTGCGGTCTATGCCTATGGACATGTGCAACAACGGATATGGCTGGATGTTATAAGAAATATTTATATAATTTATGTTTAACTTGTTTGTTTCGGATTTGTGTTGTGTGAGTTTTGTACTAAGTATTAACTATTCTGTGGTGCTATCTAAAAGAGGTAAAAGACGCCAGATATTTTGTGTAGGTAGATTAGTGTTGACTAAGTGATTAAAGTTAATTAACCTATTGTGCTTTAGCGTTTATATCATATCAATACAAAGGCGTGTGTGATATAATGGCGGGAATTGATACGGTAAACGCATACCAAGCGGCTTATCGTCGCTATTTCACCTACAGTGGCACCGTGCCTCACGCCACCACTGCATACAGCATGGGCAAGCACCGTAAGTACGGTGGTTGCCCATGCCATTGTATTGAAACTCCTGTTAAGTTTTTTTTTTTCAATTTAGTCGATTTAAATCAATTATAGTCTCTTCACTATAACTTCTGACAGAACATGTCAGTCAAATCTGAGATCTGTCAAAATCGTTGGATACGCGTTCCGCAATGGGGGATACCGCTGCTGAAGAACTTCAAAAACTAAATATTGACGCTAAGGCAGGCTTTTAAAATACTATATTTAGTTTGAGACATTGATTTATGTTATGTAAACTATGTTAAAGTTGATTGGAATCCGTGGATGCCGTGTGGTCCGGTGCAAGGACTACGCGTATGCCACATGGGTCTGTAGACCTTTCGTCAGCAATTCAAGCAGATTTTTAAAGTTTTTTTATCTATGCTATAATAGTTGTATTCTGTCCTGTATACCAAATATTGGTTCTTGAAAACCATTTTTGGTACCATAACTTTTTTTTAAATTCTAACTTTTTAAATCTTATTTAGTCTTATGTAGGTTAATTCTTATTGTAAGAAATAATGACTAATCAGAATGATTGCATCGATGTGAAGATTTCATCATTAGGTGCTACTTATTGGAATCTGTCTAAATTATATAGCAAAATATAGAAGTAATAGGTTTTTATAGTGAACAAACCTTCATAGGTTTTTCATGGGTATTGGGTATTGTAGGGTTTATCTATTGTAATAAAATTTTAATTAATTCTTAAACTCTATTCTGCAAATACTTATAAGACCTCTCTTTTGTTTATAACTTATTTGAGTAACTCTATGACCACCATTATGCAGAGAGATTAAGAGATTGAGCTCACATTAAAGATACATACATTAATAGGGATGAAATATTTGATATTGCCATAAAGAGATTATTTCAAACACTTATTTTTAAAATAAGAACATTACTGGATTTTTTTATTCTTTATTTAAATTAATCCTTAAACTCCCTAAAGCCTGGCTATTATTTCAACAATACAATGTCTTTTACAGTCACAAAAGAAAGCCATGAAAGAAAAGAAAAAGAAACCAGAAGATTCTGGCGGAGTGTCTGAGCTAAATCCGTGGCCCGAGTATATCCAAAAGCGTATTGCCCTCTGGGATAAGTACAAAGCGCAGTATGTTGAAGAGTTAGCTAAAAAACCGGAACTGAGCATTGTGGTCACGTTGCCAGATGGAAAGACGGTTGAAGCTAAGGCTTGGAGAACTTCACCTTATGATGTCGCCAAAGGAATCAGGTGAGAGCTAATTGCTGAAGTAAAATATAATATACATACAAAAAAAACATATTTTTTACTAAGATTTGTTAAGGCTGGATTTCATTAATGAAACTTTTCTGAGTAACTGAATGTTTTGCAAAACCTATTTCTTAGCACTGTTTGAAGGTGCAGTCAGTACTAATTCAATACCAAACCACCTATCATGTTGTAATAAGTAAAAATCTATAAAATAATTATTATCCAATCTATTTTGCATATTATAATAATCTTAAAATTATTTTTAAAGTTGCCATTTAAAAAAAAAGGTACTTTTTTTCAAATAGTAACATAATTAATTATTTACGTGCACACAAGCGAGTTCTGGAGCCAATAGTAAGTATGAAATGCAAGGGTGGACTGATTTGTAGTGGCTTTCACTGGTTGTTATAATATAACAAATTGTTTTGGCATGGCCTTGTGTGTGGACGTTTGCCTCAATCATGGCAATAAAACATCTATGGAATGCCCTTATCTGTTGCTTTTATAATAATGCTTCTATTGTAATGTTATATAGTCATCATCATCTTTGTGTTAGTCTCGGTTATCCGGTCGGTCCTTATATCATGAACTCCATGATCCGCTTTTTTAATGTTATATGGCATAATATTGTATTAATGAACTAATGACGGACATGTATAACAAAATATAAGAAAGCATAACATATATGTAACTGTATAGTAAGATTTAACCTTTTTTTAAACACTGCATAAAAGCGACACTTGTTAATAAGACCAGTAGCTCCAGAGACTACTGCATATACAAACAAACATCACCTTCAGCGTTATCATTAGTATCATTCATGTGCTTCAATATCCAGCTGGTCTTATCACACCAGGAAAGCCACCCTAACCAGTCACACCCTGCATTCCCACCTGCCTCCTTAATTTTCATTCCTTCCCCTCACAGCCAGGGTCTCGCGGACTCCACCATCATCGCCAGAGTGAACAATGAGCTCTGGGACCTGGACAGGCCTTTAGAAGCTGATTGCAAACTTGAGCTCCTGCGATGGGACAACACGGAGGCTCAAGCAGTGTTTTGGCACTCTTCTGCGCATATGCTTGGAGAAGCTATGGAGAGGGTTAGTATATTATTGATTTAGTTTTTTTCATCAGGCTAAGCTACACATGAAAAGTATAAAGTGGAACTCAAACTCCGAGATGAACTTAGAACGAGGAGCAATGGTACGGTACGGTAACTGTAGCAAAATTTGATGACAACATGGTTATCATCAGGCACCTATCATTGTTGCACCCATATTGGAATGCTAGGTCCAGTGAGCCTAGGGTATGGCAGCAACTGTTGTCTGACCTCTGAACCGGAGACCAACCATACCCCTACCTTGCCTGTCAATCAGCATAGTGCAGCTTAGGCTTAAGGTTGCCGATGGGGTGTTGTCTATAGAACTCTTACCTGAAATTAATTATCTTTTTCTACAGATATATGGAGGTTGTCTATGCTATGGCCCGCCTATAGAAGAAGGATTCTACTATGATATGTTTCATCCAGAAAAAGGGGTAAGATATCCAAATTTTCCATATAGTATAGAATAGAATAGAACGTGTAAAATTGTAAAAGTGCAATTGTGGAACTCCCTGCCAGAAACAATAATAAGTGCTCCTAGCATAAACATTTTTAAAGATAGACTGGACAAGCATTTGGAATGTTAAACACAAGTGCAGTGATATACACGCATCAGCTTTAAGTTGCAAGTGTATCAAACAATAATAATAATAGTGTGTGTAAGTATGTGAGTGCACACGCATTTATATTTGTGCTTGTATGTGTGATTGTTTGTATGTTGTTGTTTGTTTGAGCGAATAAGCCTTTCCTAAAAAGATATATTTTTTACAGATTTCATCCACAGACTTCAATGTAGTGGAGGGCTTAGTCAAGAAAATAGTTAAAGAAAAACAACCTTTTGAACGTCTAGAACTAACTAAAGAGCAACTCTTAGAAATGTTCGAATACAATCCATTCAAAGTGCGGATATTGAACGAGAAGGTGAAGACTCCCACTACTACAGTGTACCGGAATGGGTCACTGATAGATCTCTGCAGAGGTCCCCACGTCAGACACACTGGCAAAGTTAAGGCTTTGAAAGTTACTAAGGTATGTAACATTTATGCGTTTACCCCAGGGAAGGAGATGTTTTTATACAACCTGAAAAAGTGGCTAGGATATACTGGATGGGGATGGCGGAGGATTGAGAGCCTGGGAGAAATGGACTGCAGAATGGGAGAATGGAATTAATAGGTGGCACCCAAGCACAAGGTCCACAAGGGCTGAGCGATGGACGTATGCAACACCAGAGCCATCATACTCGTGCTGCCCACCCTGTAAGAATTAGGTTACTTACTAGCTTTGATATAGGTTACATGACAGCTCTCAGTAAATCACAAGGAATGCCACACGAGGAACACACTTCTTGTACTATATCCACAGTAGTATTAGAAATAGTATAAAAATAGTAAATAACGCATAAATAAACCATTGGAAAAATATTCTTACGCTGGTTCGGTAGATTACTTCTACTGAGACATGAGTTGGTAATGGATTCCAGGCCTTAATGGTTTGACAAAGGAAAGAGTTTCAGAACCGTTAGGTTGTTGATCGGAAATTCTGCACCATGTGTTCAAAAAATTAATATGAAGCTACTTTTTTGGATTTATCATCAGATTAATACATAAATGTTTAGCCTAACATTTCCTGAAATAATCTTGTATTTTGATTAAACTTGGCATGGCACTAATTTACCAATTTTTCTTTCTAGAATTCCTCTACCTACTGGGAAGGAAAGGCAGACGCAGAAACCCTACAGCGCGTATATGGAGTATCATTTCCTGAACCGAAACAACTCAAAGAGTGGGAGTTCCTACAGGAGGAAGCTGCCAAGAGGGATCATAGGAAGATTGGTAGGGTAAGTATCCAAGCAGACCATATGCCCATCATACAGTACTCTACATTCAACCTTGCAAGTCAATAGTCAGTACAAATCAGAAAAGTTTCCGGTAATTTCACCTCCGACAACCTATGACTCACAGTGGCACAGATGGCAACCCAGCACACATTGCTGGAAGCGCGGCGACGAGTCTTTTAAGACAACAAAGTAATATAAACTTTAACCGCCTTGTTATATGGTCAAAAACAGCATATCAAGAATAAATTTGCACGGCGGCGCCCGGAGCACTCTCGTAGTCTGCGCGCGACTGTACTTTCAACCTTATGTCGAGGTGTTTAAAGTTTATATTGAATTGTTGTCTTAAAATGCTCTTCGTCGCGCTTTTTCAGCGGTGTGCGCTGGTTGGTATTCGTGGGGACATTGCATACGATAAAAAAAGTCGATAGTCAACATAAAAAATTGCAGAATTGTGTTGACTGATACCTTGCGATTGAAACGATTCTGTTAAAGTGATTATCACTAAAAGTAGATAAGAATAATAAATTTTTCTTGTTACCTAAATCAGATCGCGCCACGGATAAAGTCACTTTATAATAAATAAATAAATATTCTATAGCATCCTGCCCAGCGCTATCTTGACCCAAGTAGGCATAGTTTAACTAGCTTGTGTTTGTTATTTTGTTGTAAATGGGAACACCCAGAATCTAAATTGATTTCTATCCCCACAGGAACAAGAGCTATATTTCTTCCACGAGCTATCTCCTGGGTCGTGTTTCTTCCAACCGCGAGGTGCTCACATATACAACACTTTGGTCAACTTTATCAGAGAACAGTACAGGTTAGTACATGTATGAACAAACATGCTTCCGAAGGGGTAAACAGAAGTAACCGCGGTAGCCTAGTGGTATGGGTAATGGACTACTGAGACAAGGTCTCGGGTTCGATCCCAGGTTTTACCATGGCACACACCAATGACTTTTCGATACTTTTCGAAGTTATGTGTGTATTTATCGCAGGTTTACAAGTGCCCGGTTAATGGCAATAGGCTCGCCACCACACATTGGAACCTAAACATAAACTGGCGAAAAGTGGGTGCTAGCACCTTTGCCTACCACTTCGGGGACATAGGCGTGTGTTTATGAGTTTATGTTAAGAACACCCACATTTGGCTAACTACGTGCTGTTCTTAGTAACAAAAGTTAAGCTTATTTCCGTTAACTGTATGTACATTGTGTACGTTTTCGCAGTCTACAGAGAATTGGTCCAAATATTTGCTAGTTATATACAGAGATTACTATGTTAAACTTATAACACCACCCTTTTTACATCCAGGTTTTGCAAATAATATAAAATCTGTTATCAATCCTTCAGGGTGCGCGGCTTCCAAGAGGTAGTGACCCCAAACATGTTCAACGCCAAGCTGTGGCAGACGTCAGGCCACTGGGCTCACTATGCAGACAACATGTTCTCGTTCGACGTGGAGAAGGAAACCTTCGCATTGAAGCCCATGAACTGCCCGGGGCATTGGTAAGTCATGATATTATAAATCATGTTTTAAGAAATAAATTGCAAATAAATATAAATTAGGAAAGTATAAAAGTTACTCGTCTGTGCGAGCCATTTAGGGTTAAAGTTGCCTTATGCGTAACACGGTGCGGGCGCCTGCATCACGAGGCGCGGATGTAAGATGTTATTAGTCGTAGTGCGGAGCGTGAGCGTGTGTGAACGTTTCTGGATACGGACAATCCGGTTCGTCCGTGTCACACCTCACATGTGCCATGTTGCGCCGATAGCTGATACCGAACATGTTATTATTGAAGTTTGATGTCGACCTGCTATATGGGATTTTGTCTAATGTTGATAGTAAACTTATGAATAAATCGTTTAAAAACAACTGTACGCTCGGGTGATCAGAACAGGGTAGTGTCCTGAGTCATCGAATTCTTACGAATACTACTTAATATCTTAGTATTTTATGTAAAATATGCGTAGTAAACTAAGATATTGCCTAACGAAACTGAAACTATGACTTCATTATTATTAATTCCCAAAATAGGGCAAAATATAAAAAATCGAAATAAAGCAAAATTTACAACTTTTTAGATTTCTTATTATATTTCAAATCAATCTTATTATGCACTGTTTACGTGTAAACGCAACGTAGACTGAGTTGTATGGAGTGTTTTCGGGCGGCTCGAGAAATTGAATTTTAAATTGAAATATCTTTAAAACTATTTGTCATAAGAAAGTTTCACTTTGCAGTTCATCATATTATTGTAAAATGTACAGTTTACAGACGTTTACTTTGATTGTAAAAGAAAAATAGGATACAACCCTATTACCTGCATCGCAAGCACGCGTGTTTCAGAGTTGCGGTAGCGTATACCCGCACTGTGTGCCCGCACGACGCAGCACAGACCCTAACAGTCGTATTGCCTTGCAGCCTGTTGTTCGACAACCGCAACCGCTCGTGGCGCGAGCTGCCGCTGCGGCTGGCGGACTTCGGCGTGCTCCACCGCAACGAGCTGAGCGGCGCGCTCACCGGGCTCACGCGCGTGCGCCGCTTCCAGCAGGACGACGCGCACATCTTCTGCGCGCCGCAGCACATCGAGCGGGAGATCGTACGTACGCCTTGTCACACTGTACAGTCACCTGCCACTTCGAGCGGGAGATCGTACGTACGCCTTGTCACACTGTACAGTCACCTGCCACTTCGAGCGGGAGATCGTACGTACGCCTTGTCACACTGTACAGTCACCTGCCACTTCGAGCGGGAGATCGTACGTACGCCTTGTCACACTGTACAGTCACCTGCCACTTCGAGCGGGAGATCGTACGTACGCCTTGTCACACTGTACAGTCACCTGCCACTTCGAGCGGGAGATCGTACGTACGCCTTGTCACACTGTACAGTCACCTGCCACTTCGAGCGGGAGATCGTACGTACGCCTTGTCACACTGTACAGTCACCTGCCACTTCGAGCGGGAGATCGTACGTACGCCTTGTCACACTGTACAGTCACCTGCCACTTCGAGCGGGAGATCGTACGTACGCCTTGTCACACTGTACAGTCACCTGCCACATCGAGCGGGAGATCGTACGTACGCCTTGTCACACTGTACAGTCACCTGCCACATCGAGCGGGAGATCGTACGTACGCCTTGTCACACTGTACAGTCACCTGCCACTTCGAGCGGGAGATCGTACGTACGCCTTGTCACACTGTACAGTCACCTGCCACTTCGAGCGGGAGATCGTACGTACGCCTTGTCACACTGTACAGTCACCTGCCACTTCGAGCGGGAGATCGTACGTACGCCTTGTCACACTGTACAGTCACCTGCCACTTCGAGCGGGAGATCGTACGTACGCCTTGTCACACTGTACAGTCACCTGCCACTTCGAGCGGGAGATCGTACGTACGCCTTGTCACACTGTACAGTCACCTGCCACATCGAGCGGGAGATCGTACGTACGCCTTGTCACACTGTACAGTCACCTGCCACATCGAGCGGGAGATCGTACGTACGCCTTGTCACACTGTACAGTCACCTGCCACTTCGAGCGGGAGATCGTACGTACGCCTTGTCACACTGTACAGTCGCCTGCCACTTTGGCGTACTCCCTTCCACTGCCCCCCAGACGCCCCCTACCTCCCGCTCCCTCAGGGCTGTTAACGTCGAAATTCAACCACCTTCACTTTCTCATTTTAACTACAATTACAACCTGGTTTCATCACGGAGCCCGTAGTTTATCCAGCTGTGGAGCTCCTGTTGGTTTGGTTTATCCAGCTGTTATGTGAGCGACTGCTGATTGACTTTCCAACCCCAATAAGAAAGCCCGAAAGAACGATGACGTACGCTGGTAGTATTTCAGAAATAATCTGCAATTCTAAGTCTAAATTGATACTTTTCAACAGCTTGGATGTCTCGAGTTCCTCGCCCACGTGTACTCGACGTTCGGCTTCACGTTCCAACTGGTGTTGTCTACCAGGCCGGAGAAGTACCTCGGCGACCTCGCCACATGGGATGCAGCAGAAAAGGTTTTTTTTTATCCTACTAGACTCTTTACCCTTCGTTTTCACCTAAATGTAAAATATGTATTTAACAAGTTACAACATGTCACAGGCTTCAGTGTGAACTTGTTGGCTGTACATACTATGTGAACGATGAAGTATCTGAGACAATCTCAATACCTGTATATAACAAGTATTGTGTTTTAACTAGCCTTCAACAAGCATTTAACAAGTTTTGTATCAAACAAGTTTACAACTTGTTCCTTGGTGAAAACGAGGAGCTACTAAGAATCATAGACATCTGTAACAGGTGGTTTAACATATTATTACAGATGTCTATGATCCTTAATATCAGAAGTATCATTCGCAAAATGATTATTAGGTGGCCTAGTGATGTAAAATGTTATATTTCACTTCCAAATTATGTCACATGTGTGTTATGTGTAATTTGCCTCAAGGATGTAACTGTATATGATGTAAATGTATGTGTAGTATAGATATGGATGTAAATATACTTAATTTTTAACTATTACCTACATCACTTTGAAAACTTATCTTTCCATAGTTCATGCTATAATTAAATTTTCCTAATTCCAGGCTCTATCTGACTCCCTGAACAAGTTTGGTCGCCCCTGGCAACTGAACCCTGGGGATGGAGCGTTCTACGGGCCCAAGATTGACATCACCATACAGGATGCTCTCCGCAGGTCCCACCAGTGTGCCACTGTACAACTGGACTTCCAGCTGCCAGAAAGATTTAACCTTAATTATGTTAGGTATGTAACTGATATGTTTCCATCTAGCATTCAGAGGACAGTCTGGTGATTGATGATACATATGGAGATTCTAGCGCAGGCTAACATTGAATTTCGATTGGGTTTGAATAGGTCCGTATGCTCATGGAAAAAGAATACAAGCATCACCTCAGCCGAAGGGTGTCGTAAAAAACGACCAACGGAAAAATACGGAAGATAAGGAAAACTCGAAATTAAACGCTGTACCAATTACTGTCTGGCCAATGTGGAAACAGTACGCCAAAACCTCCCAAATATTGGAAGAGCCCAGTAGTGAACTGCGATAGGGTAATGGGTTATAGAACATGTTATAATATCCAATTCAAATGTCAAAGCTCTTTTTTTTTTTACTTGCGCAAAATCCCCACGGATGCCTCCCCACCGGAGCCGGTGGAAGAGGTTGTCGGACTCGAACCGACTAAAACGCACGCCGCCTGTGGGTCGTTATGGTTGCCGAAGGTGAGGTTGACAGGCATATCCCTCACACCCCGGCCGACCCAGGGCCATCGTCTCACGATCTGGCCCTCTCCTCGGGTGTGTGGGGACTACAGAGTCCCCAACTCGTCCCCGGAAAACGTGGAGGCGCGCAGCCGCCGCGGCCTGCTTCTGCCAGGGTGACAGGCGGCTCCACCTGTCACTCCCAGGCCGGCGCTCATGGGGGGCGGACGTCGTTCATCGACCTCTGACGCCCGAGTTGCCTTCATACGTGGGCAGGCTGCCCGCGTACGAAGCTTGCGATCCATCGTCGCTCCCGCTGCCGCTCCCGCCCCGCCTCCTCCTTCACGAGCATTACTTGCTCGCAGAAGGAGGCGCCAGCCGCCCACATGTCAAGGCCCTATTCAGAACACGCGTTTCCTGCAGTCATTATCATCAACTCAGCGTGGTGCACGGAAATATCTGAGCTTTTCACCAACGAGTCCAAAATTCAGTTACATCCCCCTTCTTTTGATTTGGCTCGCACCTTTTATGGGACCAACTATCGTTTGACCTCAATCCCGAGAGGAATACCGTCCATCAAGCAGCAAGCTTGAAGGCAAGGTCGGCTTGGCCTCGAATGTTTAATTGATCATTGCCACTTGAATGCTAATTTAATTCCAGTGAGAGTGGCGAGAAGAAGCGCCCGGTGATCATCCACCGGGCGATCCTGGGCTCGGTGGAGCGCATGATCGCCATCCTGAGCGAGTCGTACGCCGGCAAGTGGCCCTTCTGGCTCAGCCCGCGCCAGCTCTGCGTCGTGCCCGTCGGGCCCGCCTTCGATGACTACGCTGTGCAGGTAAATATACAATATGTATAAGGAAGTCGGAAGTCGGAGTAAGCATACAAGTATCACCACCCCATCTCATCTCCGGAGGGTGTCATAAGACGCTACTAACGGAAATATACACAGACGATATCACTGCGATAGAAGTAAAACTCGAAATATAACCCTGTACCAACCCTTCTGGCCAGCGCGGCGGGGAACAGTAGACCAAAGCCTCCCGACATTGGAAGAGGCCTATTTCCAGCAGAAGATTGAGATAGGCTAATTGATTGATTAATATGTATACGTTTTTCGCAGGTCTCTTCAAAAGATTTCTTTAAAATCTGTTTAAGTCTGCGTTATATTAGATTGTAAATTACTTTTATTATACACTACACACGTGTAAATGTTACGTAGACCGCGACAAATGCGATATTCTCTTGCATTTCATACATTTGCACAAAGTGCTACAAGCTGATGACGTCACCTGCCTGCAACAACTTTGTATGCCGCGTTTTTGGGCGGCTAGAGAAATTGAATTTTCAAAATCTGTAACTGGTCATAAGAATATTTCACTATAGCAATTACTAATGATGTGGTTTTTACAACACTAAAAAAAATTGTCAACATCCCTATAACAAGAAAATTGTAACGGTTGCAGGTGAATGAGAAGCTGTACGCGGCAGGGTTCATGTCAGAGGTGGATACGGACCCCGGCGACACTCTCAACAAGAAAGTGAGGAACGCACAACTCGCGCAGTTCAACTACATCTTGGGTGAGTTCACTATACAACCTCCAGGCGTAATAGGGGAACTTGTGAATGAATGAATGAATCGAATGGTTCACACTAAGTGTAGATCATTCGTCGGATATCGGTCGTCGCCTTCCCGTTAAAATTATTTTTCTTATCATCATTCAAACATCAATCTCAATTGCATCCATAATTTGTGCTTTTGAGTCTGGGGTAAGCTCTCGGACTCATTGTTTCTTTAGGCTTATCTTGGGTTTACGGCAGCTACTGCCGCTGCCGCTCTGACCTATCAATTCCAAGAAGGTCTGCCCTGGAACCTCAACTATCAATCAGCAGGTGTATTGACCTGCGGATGAGTTTACCTTACCCTTAAGATCTGCCATACCTGACCTCGAGTTACTCCTGCTCTTTCTTTACCTTTGACTTCTCGGCTGTTATTGGAGACACTGCCATATATACCCCATAACAGTTAGTAAACCCGCACCAGAGCCTCATCCGTCAATCAACAGTACCAGGTACCCAAAGATTTGGGTACATACATACATATAATCACGCCTTTATCCCTGGAGGATTAGGCAGAGGTTAATTATTATTATTATTATTATTGTGAGTTAGCACGCACGCAGTTGTAGACAAATGATAACGCCTGTATCCAGTTTCCATTTTCTTTGTCAGATCAGTCTGTTTTTGTTTTTGAACTGGAACTGATACTGTCAGTTGAGACTACATGTTCTGGGAGCTTGTTCCACGCTCTGAACACTCTGTTACTGATGAAATGTCTGTGAGGGTTATTGTAGGAGAAGCTAGTGCATAACTCTAATACCAATACCATAACACCAATCATTGTATTCGGTACCACATAATAGGGGATGTCGTATTCCGGGCACTATTGTTGACTCGAGCCTTGCCATGAGGCTGAGTCTGGGCTGTATATATCTGTCTGATGTTAAACAGCCCTATCCCTTAGTCGCCTTGTACGACACCGCATAGGAAAAGTTATGGTGGCCCAAATTGTACTTTGCCGGGAACCACACGGCTGAAACCAAGCTCTGGATAGGGCCCCAAAAATACCTAAAGTTTTTTTCTTAACCAACTCTTCCCATTGTTCCCAGTGGTGGGCGACCGTGAGAAGACCTCCGGTACCGTGAACGTGCGCACACGAGACAACAAGGTGCACGGCGAGATGTCCGTGGAGGCTCTCGTGGAACACCTCAACACGCTGGTGAAGGAGAAGACGCTCTCGGAGGACAGCGAGCTGCCTAAACACTAGTATTCGAACTGTTCTCGCGTAACGTGACATCCAAACCCTTGGGAGTAGTACTGATTCAACATAGAACTATTCAAGATTAGCTTTAACCTTTGATCGGGGCGTGAAAAGCATCTGATGAGGCCATTAAACTAAGGGCCACCATTGTAACATTGTTGTTGTCTGCTATGGTGACCCTCTTTGCTGACTTTTGCCTCTTTTTTTTTTGAAGTGCGCAAAATCCCCCCGAAAACCCTCCACCGGAGCCGGTGGAAGAGTCTGACATAGGACTCAAACCGACCAAAACGACGCCGCCTCTGGGTCGTTTTTTGTTGCCGAAGGTGAGGTTGACAGGCAAATCCCTCGCACCCCGGCCGACCCAAAGCCATCTCTCACGATCTGGCCCTCTCCTCGGGTGTGAGGACTACAGTCTCCAACTTGTCCCCGGAAACGGGGAGGCGACTTTTGCCTCTTGATGTGTCCTATACTAAAAAGCTGTCAATTAAGCTAAAATCTATGTTGAAGTAGATATTGAATATGATATCTGTATATAATTGCTTATTGCTTACAGCATTCAAAGACTTAGAGGTCACCAAAATAACGTTGGTATATCTGTTTAGTTTGATCGAGCTTCCTTTTTTGGTCATACATGCATGCAACTTAATTTTATCACTGGTATTGGGTAATAGCACCCTGATTTACCCTTATTTCCAAGTTTTAATACGATATCTGCAGAATTATCGTGATAAGACCTTGAATAACATGATATTGGATAATTTATGTACGTTCTAGGCACTGCTAGCCCTATGTGCAGTTTAGTGTACTAGCTTTTGCACGCAGCCTTACTTATTATGAAGGTTGGAATATAATCCAAAGGTTTGGATAATCATGTCGCGAGCGAATGAAGTGTAAGGTCTTCGAATATTTTTAATTATTTATTCAATAGATTCATAAGGAATCCAGTTATTTTTGTTTGTGATTGTATAAGGATTATGTGGAATATCCTTATTCCAAAACGCATTTTAATCCCTAGTTGAAGCTACGGGTAAATATTTTATAACACAGCTAATTTAGTATAGTGTGCAACAAAAGTAGCTTAACACATACCAATTTACAAATTTTATATAAATATTATTTGTAAATTGGTTAGAGTTTAGCTACTTTTGTCACTGTATATCCGCACTCCGAAAAAAAAAGTACTTATATTGATATTACATAGAAAAAAAAAGATATTATAAAAAAAGTGCTCAAACTCACAACTGAGTGTCCCAGTGACATACAGACTATTCACATTTTTCTTGATATAATAAGGTATTTAAATAGTATGTTAACTGAAATACAATAAACTGTTTGGCCCTCAATATGTGTATTATTTTCAAACTACCCTGCATCGCTAGAAAGAAGAATCAAGTAGAAAGTGCTTTAAACCTCGTGATAATGGAAATTGTCACAAAGTGTCACAAAACTCATGTATCTCACGGTTTATTTTCGCTTTTACGGCAGCGACTGCCGTGCCGTTTGATCTCTCAACTATACTCCGATTGATTAGGTACTTAACTAAAGGTAATCAATCTTGTAGCGGTTTTTTATAAAAACACACACTAAACAAATAAACCAGACTAACTACCTGAGTAACAGAAAAATATTAGTAAATTGAGTTTTTAACTAAAACATACTTAATAATTTATTTACATAACAATACAAAGGTAAAGATTCTATGGTCTACCTTTGATCGGCATTTCTCTTTAATAATTTATTTACATAATACAAAGTTAAAGATTCTATGGTCTACCTTTGATCCGCATTTCTCTTTAATTTATTTCGTCGCTCCAATTGAAACGTCGCCAAATTGCGATATCCCTTAAGTCTTTCATTGTAATATTGCGTCGAATCGAAATCGAATAAAACTTTAAAAAGTCACATTAAGATTGCATTAGAACCTAACCAAATGGAGTATACGTCTTTTATTTAGAAATCATTTTAGCCTGGTGACCTGAAGAACCTGGGGATCTAAAGGCAATGTATGAATTAAAATTCTGTCTAATTTTAAAAGTATATATATATATATATTTTAACCAGTACTTTGGTATAATATCTCAATGTTACAAATCACAGTTAGGCTTAATCTATTGATAGCTAAATAAATAAACTTGCTTACAGTTTTATGAACGGCGTCCATAATATACAAATAAGTTTTAAAACCAAAGCTTGAAACAATACAAAACTCCACGAAAATAAATTAAATAGGTTTTGAAAACCATAGATGTAGAGTACGGTAGATACCACAAATCATCTTTCCCAGCGTGTCCCAAATCTGACGCAGTATGTAAGGTTTCCGTACGTAGTGGTTTCTGTGTCCTTACTATAAGTAATCAACGTTGGATCTTATTTTTTATTCTCATACGATTATTTTCGCCTGGATTTCTGTCCGATCCCAATTCATTTTGTGTCCTTAAGGCCGTATATCATTTCAGAACACGTTCAAACTTACCGATCTAAATAAGTTATTCATGAGGAGCATTATTTCCTTTTTTTAAAACAACATCACTGAATGTATATGGGTGACGTCATCGATGGTAGCAAAAAAAATTACATAACGCCCGTTGTTCACATTGTTCAATGCGGTATCTATTCCATTCTAAATCTATGGCAACAACCATTTTCACCAAACACACACAGAATGTGTACTCAATCTTATAAATATAAATTGCACACAATAAATAGTAAAAAATATTGTATCGTAGTAGCTGTATGTACACAAATTTTGTACTTCTAAATGAGAAAGCATTTCATCTCCGTAATTACAAATATTGCTTTTTGAGAATATCGCCTTAACTTAGATAACCAAAATATTACAGAGTCATTGCTGCCTCTGGTTAAGTAGGCCTACCATGAAATACTCGTTCGTTTTGGGCAATCGCTCCTGTACACATTTGGCTAAACGCTACATTTTTTGCTCGTTACGTACAAGCTCTAAGTTTTGGTTGATTCATGGTAGTCCTCAAGGTTTCAATAAGGCGGGACTTGGACAAAAGTTAGCGGCCAAACGCGTTGAGAATTACTATAAAGAATATCTTTACAGCATTCTAGCATACACGATAGCTGCCGAAGAAAAACGAGGCTCATCACATATAGACATGATATTGCGTCGAGTCGTGCTAGGACACCCCACAGTGCTAATAACTTTCCAAAAGATATAATGTATCATGTTCATGTGTACAAACCTAACCCTTGTAACGACGCGCTCTGCGAACGTAGTCACACCGGTTTTAATTCTATTTTTGAACGAAGGGTTTCGGAGCGCGGAGTGAATGACATTTTGACGTATCGCTGTCAAAGCACCTTTTTTCCTAGCATAGAGACTGGATGGTCGATATTCATGGCTTCGTAACTTAATTTCAATAAATCTCATAAAAATGAGAGTATTTTGGCCTAAAGGATAATAGTTTGTGTCCTCACAACTATCCTCTTGTGGAATTATAGTTTATTTCTGGTGAGTTGTCATTTTTTAATGGGATTCACTTTGATGGAAATTCGCCACGCTCCTGATTTGAAAAATAATTGTTAAAATTCTATTGTTTCAGCTCTTAATCTGAAAATATTATGATTTCTTTTGCTATTGGCATTGTTCCAGCAAATTAAGGCGGTAAGTCGCGCAAATTTATAAAAAATTAGGACCTCGTGCCCTATATTGGAGTTTGTTCTAATGACATGCAATTTTATTACAGGTTTCCAAATTGGAACCGCCTTTGCCCTTTGTCTTGGCCTTTTCTCTTTTCTTTGGACCTTTTTCGGCGTTCCTTTGTCTTCGGTCATCTGCATTTCCTTATGGAGGGTTTGGACTTTTCACCTCAAACATGGATGTACCGCATGGGCTTAAACTGAAAACTTCGCCTGCTACGAGCTTTCTCGCTGCTGTGTTTACATATACTCGCCGAGGGATGCCGTGAGCTTACTTTAATTATATTTTAAATCTAAACTTCAAAATGACCTAAAAGTGCATTGGTGACATAGAATCATATTGACGTAGGATAATATAGACATAGCTTATAAAAATCTAATTTTAAATTTAAGGTTAGATATACATTAGGAATGTATCCTTGCAACTATTTCTAAATGCACACTGGAGTGGACAATAAAACCTTAAACCTCACAGTTTGGTTTCATTTAGCTCACCTCCGGAAGATTAAAAGTTTCCAATATCCGCTGATTATCTTAGGCATGTGTATCTCCAAGGCGCCCGAACTTTTATGGTAATGTACTTACAAACCAATTTTATTTATATTTCTTTTAAATAGGAGATTACACACTTACTTTCTTTCATTGTCATATGACACATATTTTTTTATTATTACATCTGACGCTTGCGAACCAATTTTTTTTACTTTGTAATAACACATATTTTTTAATTATTACACCCTGTCCAGACACGGGAGAGGCAGTTCGAAGCTATGAGGAATAAGGAATTAGGTCGAGAGTCGTATTCAGCGGTGTGACGGCGTGCGGTTTTAGACGGTTCGATTCCGATATAATAGCTCCCGTCGGGCGGCGGGAGGAGGGAAGGGTGTCCGAGGAGATTTCTGCACGAAAACAAAAGTATAATTTTAATCTATGATAGAAATTGACAATATCGTTATTGTCCCCCCTAGACATGTTGCAATTCGATGACAGGCGTATTGTAGAAAAGAATGACGAATGGATTACGTATTTGACAGCTGTCAACGCATTTCATAAATGTCAAACCCCATACATTGTTACAACGAATTGCCTCTTGTTTAGAGTGGCAGTTGTAAATTTGGTGTGACCAAGTATAAAAATAGATATTTGCTTAAAGCGTCTAATAGCTTTGTAGAAGCTTTCTTATCACAATACCAAATAGATGGTACTGTAAGTTAACCTTAAAGCCTAGTTTTTAATTTATTCAATTCCAAGCAAGTCGCATTATACAAAAACGTTACCAACCTTAATATATAAATATGTAGATAATAGAATAATATATGTGTGTGTGTTAATACACCTCTGCCCACCCCTTAGGGTATTAACAGGCTTCAATATCTGTACGTAATTATAATAAGCAATAGAATAATAAATCCATAACTTAATTAATACTGAAGAACGTTACGTCTCTTTGGCGTCAACTATTGTGGCGTGGTTCATTGATTGGTCACATTCTGTGGGGTCTTCTATAAGGAGCTTTTCTTCACTTTGTGAACACTCGAAGTTATCGCATAACGAATTAATCTGTAAAAGAAATAATTCATATATATCATCAAACAAGATTTTGATGACACAGCACAATTTTTTTACACTACTTAGGTGGCAAAGTGGTTACCTTGGCCTATGGACGTGTGCAACACCAGGGGAGTCACACTCGCGTTACCTTGTATCACAGAGAGTTTCTGTGCCGTCAGTGTAGAAGACAAAGCAGGACAACCCTTTGGTCCTCCCACAAGCGCTAATCGCATAACCCGCGATGAGCGAAGGCTTCTCGGGCGTCAGAGGTCACAGAATGACCTCCGTCCCCCATGAATGCGGGCCTGGAGGTTGACGGGTCAAGCCGCCTGTTACCCTAGCAGACGCAGGCCGCGGCGGCGCGAGTTGTGAGCCTCCCCGGGATTGGATGAGAACTACGTGGTCCCCACACCTGAAGAGGGCCAGCTTGAAAGAGATGACTCTGGGTCGGCCGCGGTGCGAGGGATAAGCCTCCGGCAACTTACGACCCTCACGGTGTACGTTTCAGTCGGTTCGAGTCCGACATAACCTCACCCACCGGCTCTGGTGAAGGGTATCCGGGGGGATTTTTCGCACAATAAAAAAGAGGTCACCCTACTCACCGCCGGGAACACAACACGAGGTTATTATGGCCGCGGTGTTCTTAATCTCAGTCGAACTGCTCAATTAGACGGAAATACCGTCGGGTCCTACCTCCTGCTACAGTGTCGCTGAGACTAGGTATACACTTCAGCTGGATGGAAAATACGCTTTTAGTCCAATCTACACGTTGGCGAACACAGGCGAACGTGTAGAACGGGTGTTGTTGTGTACCTATATGGACAGTATGCCCTTAGATATACTCACAGTGTACAACAGTACGGGCGCCGCTATGGCCGCGCCGGCCAGCACGTCCCACCAGTGGTGCCGGTGGTCCGTCATGCGCGACACGCTGCACAGTACCGCGGCGGCTATACACACGAGCTGGATGGACAGTACGCTCTTAGCTGTCGGCGAGCTCGTCCTACGGTATAAGTAGTACTGGGGAGGAAAAATACTAGAATTAATAGATTTTCTTCATAGACAAACAAAATAACTAAAGAGAATATTGTGTAGCGAGTGGTTTTTTCAGCAGGACATAGGTAAGATAAGATAAGATAATCTTCATTGTACACCAACACATTGCACATGTACGGACAACATTATGAAAAATGTACAAATGGCGGCCTTATCGCTACAAGCAATCTCTTCCAGGCAACCTTTAGATGGAGATGTTTTAATTATTCTCTTAACAATAATAACCCATGGGTAGTTATTAGTGTATACGTGTTTGTTGCATTCGATTTCGTGTCTTGCATTAGGTACTAATGTTTTCCTTTTTTATAATATTTGTGAAAAAATTTAATTGGCCGTAACATCGAACACATAACTTTTTTGTAAGCTAAGCTGAGTGCCCCCACAGTAACATTACTTAGTGTCTGTAATGATGACCCTCTTTCCTGAGACCTTGCCTTTAGCTTACCACCAGGCGAGGTTAAGTCAAGTTGGCGTGTCCTATTGACCGATTTCGAGTGCTTTAGACTTGTCCTTTTCTGCAGACGATGACTAATGGCAGACATTACTAATATTCTCGGCAATTCTGATACCTTAGTCATGTGGTTACCGCCGTTTAACGGCCTCGGTAAATAATTATTTAGATTCCGCTTAAAGGACTCAGGATTGTAGGAATAGGGAATTACGTGAGTTAACAAATAATTCGTATTTAATTAAGGTTCTGCAAAAAGATGCTGAACAGTTTGGTTTTTGATGGACTGCTTGCGTCGAATGAGCGTAAGGCTGGCATTCCACCAGAGATGTGATGTGCTACGTTGCTATGGATGCGTTTGATATCCATTGGTTCACATAGCAAAGCACTGGTGGAAACAGATTTAGCTAAGCTGTTTTTTATATAGTAAGATGCGTGCTATGGGATGTGTGCTATGGATGTGTAGTATGGATGCGAGCTGTGTACTGTGGATACCTGTATTTTAATAGCATATAGCACCTTTTTTTTTTTTTTTTTTTTTTTTTTTTTATACCACTAAGTTGGCAGACAAGCACACGGCCCACCTGATGGGAAGCGGTTACCGTGGCCTATGGACGTATGCAACACCAGGGGTGTCACACTCGTGCTGCCGACCATGAAGAAACCTTCTGATGCCCCTCTTGAAGAACCCCATATTGTAGGCGATTGGGAAAACCGCAGCAGGGAGGTCATTCCACAGCTTGAGTGTGCGTGGGATGAAGTTTCTTTCATACCGCACAGTGCGCACCGGCTCAGGTCGCAATGTGTGGGGATGAATTCCCTGCCTATGGCGAGAGGTGCGATGATAGAATGTAGCTACGGGCATCATGTCAAACAATTCATCTGAGCACAAACCATTGTATAGGCGGTAGAACACACACAGTGAGGCAAAATCCCTCCTAAGGCTAAGAGGTTCCACTCTACCTGCGAGTATGGGATTGTCAACCAGCCTCAATGCCCGTCTTTGCAACGAGTCGAAGGGGTCAAGCTGGTATGCAGGTGCTCCAGCAAAAAGGTGACAGCAGTACTCCATGTGAGGCCGGACCTGTGCTTTATAAAGAAGGAGTTGCTGCCCCGCAGTGAAGTACTGCTTCGCCCTGTTGAGCACTCCGAGTTTTCTTGATGCCAACTTAACCTTGTCCTGCAAATGACTTCGGTATTGGACGTCGCTGGAGATATCGACACCAAGGATCCCGATACTCGAGGAGATGGTAAGCGGTGTGCCCAGGAATTGCGGCGCCACAACGAATGGGGTTTTCTTAGCGGTGAATACACATACTTGTGTCTTAGTGGGGTTGAATTGGACTAGGTTTAGTCGTCCCCAATCGGATACTCCAGAGAGAGTAGTCTCGATTTCAGACACAAGTTGTTCGCGACTCTTCTCCACCTCGGACTGAGGGATATTTGCACGGCCCGTGTAACACGTGTCCCCGGTACTGTCGTCCGCATAACAATGAATGGAGCCATCAGACAGCATGTCATTGATATGCAGCAGAAACAGCGTCGGAGACAACACGGAGCCTTGTGGGACACCAGCGTTTATGTTCATGCGGTCCGAGCAGCTGCCGTCGACGACGGCTTGGATGCTTCTGTTGGACAAAAAGCTGGCGATCCATTCGCAAAGTCCCTCGGGGAGTCCATAGTACGGCAACTTCGCAAGAAGACCTTTGTGCCAGACCCGATCGAAGGCCTTCGCTATATCGAGGCTGACCGCTAGTGCCTCACCCCGACTCTCGATGGCTTGCGACCACCGGTTTGTGAGATACACAAGAAGGTCACCGGTTGAGCGACGGTGGCGAAAGCCGTACTGTCGGTCGCTCAGTAGATCGTTTCCTTCAAGGTATCTCAGGAGCTGTGTATTAATGACACGCTCCATAACCTTCGAGAGTAGGGAGGTTATAGCGATAGGCCTGTAATTGGTCGGATCTGTCCTGTCACCTTTCTTAGGTACAGGGTGCACGAATGCGGTCTTCCACGAGGCTGGGACCTGCCGCGCGGAGTATGAGAGTGCGAAAAGGCGTGTAAGTAAAGGGCACAGCTCGGGGGCACAGTGCTTAAGCACCATCGCCGGTATACCGTCCGGCCCACTCGACTTCCGGACATCTAGGGACTTAAGCTCGCGCCGGACCACCCGTTGCGTGATTTTAACTTCGGTCATGGAAGCACCACAGCTGGGGATGATGGGTGGTTCGGCGTTCCCGTCGTTCATAGTCGAGTTTGACGCAAAGAGATTACCCAAAAGATCGGCCTTCTCCTTAGCGCCATGGGCCAGACTACCGTCGGATTTTTGCAGCGGCGGAAGGCAAGACTGGCAGAAGTTTCCCTCGGCAGCTTTGGCGAGCGACCAAAATGCGCGACTGCCAGATGGGTAGCGCGCAAGCCGTTCGCCAATTCTGCCGATGAACTCAAACTTTGCCCTAGACGTTGCCTTTTTACTGGACCTCGAAGCAGCATTCAACTTCCGCTTCACTTCAGCGATGTTCGGATCCTTATTGGCAAGAGCCGTGGTCCAAGCCTTGTATGCAGATTGCTTGCGGTCTCTAGCTTCCCTGCAAGGCCTATTAAACCACGGGCGTTTGTTCGCTCCTGTCGCGACCCAGCGGTTAGGGATGTAGCATTCCATACCCACTAGAATCGCGTCAGCGACTGGTGTTGCACAGGAGCTTGGATCATCAGAAGTGAAGCAAAGCCGCCTCCACGGGTACGATGCGAAGAATTCTCGCAGTCCGTCCCAGTCTGCCGACTTGTAGTGCCACACGTGTCGCCACTGAGGTGACCGCGGTGTTTCAGGCCGCGCGAGTGTCACTTGCGCCCGGACGAGGCTGTGGTCCGAATTACCAAGAGGTGCTTCCACCCTTATGGAATATTCATCCGGGCGCGTAGTCAGCAGAAGGTCCAGTATAGAGCTTCTGTGGGTCTCAATTTCTGGTGTTCTAGTGATAGAATGTACCAGTTGAGAGAGCCCATAGGTCAGGGCAAAGTCGTGAGCAGCCCTTCCCGCGAAATCAGTCCTGGGAGACCCCAGCCACTCCATGTGGTGAGCGTTGAAGTCCCCCAAGAATACTAAATCCGCAGTGGGGTACTGCTCAATTACGCTGGCCGCCGACCGTTGCAGATGCTGAAACAGTTGAGCCGTGCCCAGGTCACCGCTATGAGACCTGTATAGGCACGCATAGATACGGGTGTGGCCACCGTGATCTATACGTAGCCATATAGTTGACAGGTCTCTGTCCTCAAGACCATGGAGACGGCGGCAGCAAAAATCATCCCGGACGTACAAGCATACCCCGGCGCGACTCATAAAGTTGTGCTCGAGTTTGTACCCGGGGTACATTAGGTAGGCTGTATCGGCCGGGCATGATATTTGCGTCTCCGTCAGAAAAAGCAAGGTAGGCTGCGCGGTCTCTAAGTGGAGATATACCGCGTTAAGGTTGGAGTGTAGGCCCCTGATGTTGCAGAAATCCACATTAACTGTGGATGATGGAGCCGCTGTGGTAACGTAACTCTTGCCTTTTTTAAATTTCATGTTTGAGTTGGGGGGGGGAGGGGGGGGGGATGAAGGTAAGAAGAGATTCTGTGCCTCCAGTGTAGAAGACAAAGCAAGGTGTCCCACCCTCACAGACAAGTTGGGGTTGTGTGACTGGCTGGCGCGGTGGGCGGAAGGGCCCCCGGTCCCCTCCCAGATACTGAAGCCGAGTCCACTCCGGTTTCCTCCTCCGGCACGGCTACAGCACCGGGAACTTTACACAGGCTGCTGGTTCAGCTTCCTGGGGCGGAGATTAAGTAATCCCCAGGTTTGGGAACCGTACAGCCTGCGGGCGGCCAGCGGATAACCGTTTCACCGGGTCTCCCTGACCACCGCGCCAACATTTCACGCCCCCACCAGTCAGCGGGGTCAATTTAAGCCTTTGGTCTTCCCACTGACAGCACAAAACCTCTCCAGTGAGCTCTGGCTACCCTACTCACCGCCGGGAACACAACACAAGGTTATTATAGCCGGGGTATTCTGTAGGGCGGAGGTACTTACCCAGACGGACTGCTCAATTTTGGACGGGAGATACCGTCATGTCCTACCTCCTACACAATTTTGGACGGGAGATACCGTCATGTCCTACCTCCTACAACCTACCTTACTCGCTACACCTGTTTTTTTTTTAATGCGCGCAAAATCCCCACAGATACCCCCACCACTGACGCCGCCGGTAGGGGAGGTCATGTCGGACTTGAACTGACTAAAACGAACGCCGTCTGTGTGGGCTTTAGCCGGTTAAATGAGATTCAGATCAGTGAGATTATCTGAGACATATCCCTTGCACCCCGGCCGGCCCAGGACCGTCTCTTACGGTCACTCCCAGGCCCGCGTTCATGGGGGACGGAGGTCATTTTGCAACCTCTGAAGCCCGAGCCGCCTCCGCTCGCGAGCAGCGCGGTTTGCGAGTCTTTTTCGCTCCCGCCCCGCCTCCTCCTTCACGAGCATTACTTGCTCGTAGAAGGAGGCGCCGTCCGCCTACGCACCCGCGCAGCGAACCATCGCCACTCGGTGCGGTGGCGAGCGTGAGAACTCTCACGCTCCCAGGGCCGCCACAAGCTCCCGTCTCGGCGTCTCCTACGCCGGACACTCGGTGAGCGTGTGCGGCACAGAATCCTCGCTCGCATCGCAGTACCGGCAATTGGACGTTGGCTCTTTCCCGATCCAACGCAGATACCGCCCGAAGCACCCATTCTCGATGATAATCTGCGTCATCCGGTACGAGAGGCTGCCGTGTGGCCTCTCTAGCCACTCCCCCAAGAAGGGTCTTACCGCCGCTATTACGGCGTGCCCTACTCGCTACACTACATATCACATCTCAGTGGAAACGGTCACATAGTGTTCGAGTCAATCACCGAATAAATAATCATGTTAGCGAAATTGCGACACCGCGTGATGTGCATCGAACATTTTATGTTTTACCTAAGTAAAACAGTCAGTACGCTTTCGGATAGCATATCGGGCGCGAATCAATCTTATTCCATTCTCCTCCTTAGTTTTAATCGTTATCCCAATTGGTGGTTTATCTTGAACTCGCCCCAAACACATAGTTACATAGCTTAGCTTGTATATCCTCTTAGTAAAGTCTCTGGTGGAAAGGCAGCCTTATATTAGTATTACAGACAGGAAGAAACAAGTTAATGCTTACAGCTAGGAATATTCCCGTGTGTACTGCGAGCGACGTGTGTCCTGATGGGAAGCTTCTGTCCGACTGACTCAACCAGTGCGCCTTAGTGCAGGTATAGTTCGGAACGTACTCTGACCTGTAACCAAACATTAATAAAGGACTATATCCCTGATTATACTCGCGTTAAATAAAGTCTCCTTCTCAAAACCAACAAGAAACTTCCTCATCTTTATCCTAGTGTTAATTCTGGTCGAATCCGAAGTTTTCATCGGAGTCCAGGGTTTGTTTTTTCTAGTTTAACTGCGTGTATGGCTGAACTTCGTCATTTTCTGTGAAGCGACTGCCAGTGTCTTCCACCACCCATTGTCAATATCGTAGTATTGCAGTTAGACCAGTTGTAGGACTTTCTGGGGATCCAACTACCCGTAACGACTGTCATAGATGTTTTAATGGAAACCGTGACCTGATAGCTTAACGTGCTCTCCGATGCACGGAAATACCTACAAGAAAGTAATTACCGAATAAAAACCTATGTGCTATTAGACCATAATCTCATCCTCTTCATCTCAGCGTGGTTTCGAGGTTTTCACTTCGGAGCCCGGGGTGTGCATACTCTTTCTAACCAGCTAGCTTTTTGTACAATAAATTTAACAAAATACTAACCGTATATAGTGTAAGTTATTAGAAATGTAAGGTCTTATGTACAGAATATTTAGAGATGTTAAATTACATAGACACGGAGAAGCTGCTAGTAATCTCGAAGTGAGGAGAGAGTGTCAGGCGTTTGCCTTTCTAGCTATAAAAATATTTTTTGTTTTTATTGTTATATTCCAAAAGGAATCCCTAGAAAATTAACCTTGAAAAGACATGGCCTGAAACACAGGTTTGCTTGAAACACAGGTTTGCATAAACCTAGATCAGGCAGGTCGTAAGAAATATGTAAAGTAGATATAGGAAGGAGGTAGGACACGACGGTATCTCCCGTCTCAAATTGAGCAGTCCGTCTGGGGAAGTACCTCCGCCCTACAGAATACCGCGGTTATAATAACCTTGTGCTGTGTTCCCGGTGGTGAGTAGGGTAGCCAGAGCTCACTGGAGAGGTTTTGTGCTGTCAGTGGAAGGACCGTAGGCTTAAATTGACACCACTGACTTATAGGGGCGTGAAATATTGGCGCGGCGGTCAGGGAGACCCGGTGAAACGGTTATCCGCCGGCCGCCCGCAGGTTGTACGGTTCCCGAACCTGGGGATTACTTAATCTCCGCCCCAGGAGGCTGAACCAGCAGCCTGTGTAAAGTGCCCGATGCTGTAGTCGTGCCTGAGGAGGTCCACTCCGGTGGACTCGGCTACAGTATTTGGGAGGGGACCGGGGGCCCTTCCGCCCGCCGCGACAGCCAGTCACACAACCCCAGCTTGTCTATGGTGGCACGAAGCCTAGCTTTGTCTTTTGCACTGGGAGAACAGAAACTCTCTTTACCTTCCTCCACCCCACCCCCCACATAGGTCATGAAAAGAATAAAAAGCAAGATAAACGTTACCACAGCGGCACCATCGTCCACAGTACATGTGGATTTCTGTAACATCAGGAGCCTACACACCAACCTCAACGCGGTTCATCTACATTTAGAGACCGCGCAGCCCACCTTGTTTTTTCTGACGAAGACGCAAATATCATGCCCGGTCATACAGCCTACTTAATGTACCCCGGGTACAAACTCGAGCATAACTTCCTGAGTTGCGCCGGGGTATGCTTGTACGTCCGGGATGATATTTGCTGCCGCCGTCTTCATGGCCTTGAAGACAGGGACCTGTCAACTCTTTGGGTACGCACGGTGGCCACACCCGTATCTTTGCGTGCCTCTACAGGTCTCATAGCGGTGACCTGGGTACAGCTCAATTGTTTGAGCATCTGCAGCGGTCTGCGGACAAGGTAATTGAGCAATACCCTACCGCGGAGTTAGTATTCTTGGGGGACTTCAACTCTCAACACGTAGAGTGGCTGGGGTCTCCTAGAACTGATTTTGCGGGAAGGGCTGCTCATGACTTTGCACTGACCTACGGATTGTCTCAACTGGTGCATTCTATTACTTGAACACCAGAAATAGAAACCCACAGAAGCTCTATACTGGACCTTCTGCTGACTTCGCGCCCGGACGAATACTCAGTAACTGTGGAAGCACCACTTGGTACTTCGGACCACAGCCTCGTTCGGGCGCAAGTGACTCTCACGCGGCCTGAACCACCGCGGCCACCTCAATAGCGGCATGTCTGGCACTACAAGTCGGCAGACTGGGATGGACTGGGAGAATTCTTCGCGTCGTACCCGTGGAGGCGGCTTTCCTTCACTTCAAATGATCCCAGCTCCTGTGCAACAGCAGTAGCTGATGCGATCCTAGCGGGTATGGAATGCTATATTCCGAACCGCTGGATCGCAACAGGAGAGAGCAAACGCCCTTGGTTTAATAGGCCCTGCAGAGAAACAAGAGACCACAAGCAATCTGCATACAGGGCTTGGACCACGGCTCTTGCCAATAAAGATCCAAATATCGCTGAAGTGAAGCGGAAGTTGAATGCCGCCTCGAGGTCTAGTAAAAAAGCTACGGCCAGGGCTAAGTTTGAGTTTATCGGCAGAATTGGCGAGCGGCTTGCGCGCTACCCATCTGGCAGTCGTGCATTTTGGTCGCTCGCCAAAGCTGCCGAGGGATACTTCTGCCAGTCTTGCCTTCCACCGCTGCAAAAATCCGATGGTAGTCTGGCCCATGGCGCTAAGGAGAAAGCCGATCTCTTGGGTAATCTCTTTGCGTCAAACTCTACTATGAACGACGGGAACGCCGAACCACCCATAATCCCCAGCTGTGGTGCTTCCATGACTGAAGTTAAAATCACGCAACGGGTGGTCCGGCGCGAGCTTAAGTCCCTAGATGTTCGGAAGTCGAGTGGGCCGGACGGTATACCGGCGATGGTGCTTAAACACTGTGCCCTGTACTTACACGTCTTTTCGCACTCTCATACTTCGCAAGGCGGGTCCCGACCTCGTGGAAGACCGCATTCGTGCACCCTGTGCCTAAGAAAGGTGACAGGACAGATCCGACCAATTACAGGCCTATCGCTATCACCTCCCTTCTCTCGAAGGTAATGGAGCGTGTTATTAATACACAGCTCCTAAGATACCTTGAGGGAAACAATCTACTGAGCGATCGACAGTACGGCTTTCGCCACCGTCGATCTACCGGTGACCTTCTTGTGTATCTCACAAACCGGTGGGCGCAGGCCATCGAGAGTCGGGGTGAGGCACTAGCGGTCAGCCTCGATATAGCGAAGGCCTTTGATCGGGTCTGGCAAAAAGGTCTTCTTGCGAAGTAGCCATATTATTGACTCCCCGAGGGACTGTGCGAATGGATCTCCAGCTTTTTGTCCAACAGAAGCATCCAAGCCGTCGTCGACGGCAGCTGCTCGGACCGCATGAACATAAACGCTGGTGTCCCACAAGGCTCCGTGTTGTCTCCGACGCTGTTTCTGCTGCATATCGATGACATGCTGTCTGATGGCTCCATTCATTGTTATGCGGACGACAGTACCGGAGACACGTGTTACACGGGCCTTGCAAATGTCCCTCAGTTCGAGGTGGAGAAGAGTCGCGAACAACTTGTGTCTGGCACAATCGAGACTACTCTCTCTGGAGTATCCGATTGGGGACGACTAAACGATATTTTTTAAATTTGTCTTGTACTTGTAAACGTTATTTTATAGCAACTATACACCTACCTAGTGAGTATGGTATTAATATAAGTAGCGCCATAATAAGCTTATGGCCATAAATAGAAGTCTATTGTTAATATATACTGTAAAGCCTTATTTGATAAATAAATAAATTATTATTATTATTATTATTTGGCTGATACATATACCCTGCTTTTACCTGTCGGTAAAATTATTCGACGGTACAAGTAGTATTGCACCTAGAAATCATGCGGCAGCACGCATGATGAACGAACATATCGCCGAATCATTTAGTACATACGAGTGGAAGATTTTAAAATGTAGTACAGATTTTTTAAATTAAAAATACACTCGTAAGTAGATTAAATAGATACTCAAACTGTTTTATTCATGAGTTACACGTAGCTGTAGATAAATACAGAAAGATTAACATCTCAGTTCATCTACGTCATCGCGTTTTACATTCTTCGAGTTACCCAACCGAAAACGAATAAATAACTTTTATGTAACATTGTCGAAGTTGAATACAATAAGGAATCATTGCTCGGTAGGTAATAATACTAATGAACTCTATACTTTTAGATTCAGTAAGTGGCATTACCACGCGGTAAAGAACAATAATGACATTACCTTACTCATACTAGGTATCGGGACTTCTCGCGAATTATATCTTGGAACTTATTATTTCTGCCGGTGTTTATAAAGTGGATTGCAGCTGCGGTAGTTCCTACATAGGACAGACCAAGCGAACCATTGCAGAGAGAGTCAGAGAACATATCGCAGCTGTGAAAAACAGTCAGTTCAACAAATCGGCAGTAGCAGAACATCTTCAGTCGGGTACCAATTACTGGATTGAGCTTCATCAACCCAAAGTCCTCTCCACTGATCGCCACTACTATTCACGGATTGTGCGTGAAGCCATTGAAATCAAAAAAAATAAAAATTTCAATAGGGAAGATAGATTCTAGCTATCCGGAACGTGGAATCCAGTGATTAAGATACTAAAACCAAAAAACTCAGTGCCGTTAAAAACTGACATAGTGAGAGTGGTGTGTCGCCAGCCTAACCGTTCATAATAAGTGTAATGGTGGGTAGGCGCTCAAAAAATGTTCCCCGCATACCTCTCGACGCTCGAAGACTAGTCAAGTCGAGACCACGGGTGCTGCAACGCATCCGAAACGTCGGCAGAAATAGTAAGTTCCAAGATATAATTCGCGAGAAGTCCCGATACCTAGTATAATTATGAATTCACACCGCGTAAGTTTAAAAATGACATTGCCTTACTCATACAATGTGTATTTAATGTCGTTTTTACAATGTATTTTGTTAGATAAGCTGGGTCTATACAGTATATACTTAAAAATTGCCAGTCAAAATATGGCTAATTTGCCTGTCTCAACGCAATCAACAAGCCCTTGATTCTACTAATGCAAAACCACGGTCATACCACAAACACTAAAAAATTACATTAATTTTAGACTCTATACCTTAAACTCCAAAATGAAATGAAAAGAGTTTGATTAAAATTTTTCATGAGCACTTCCACTTTTTCATTAGTGTGTGTGCGGTGTGACTACAGTGCCCCCGTGCAGTGCTATATGCTTGGTTTCGTGCCCCTTATGTCCTACCTCCTGCACTGAAGACGGCTTTTGTTATGTCTCCCGCCGGAATCCCCTCCCCCGCGCCGGAGCAGGTGGGAGAGGTTATTATGGTACTCGAACCGACTAAAACGCTGATTCTGCCAGGGTGACAAGTGGCTTCACCCGTCATTCATCGACCTGCACTAGAGACGATTGAATAAAGCCATTGATAGCGCGGTTGAGATGGCACAATTTATTCGAATAAAATTTAAAGCCAACAGTGAATCATTGACACGAGAAGAAGAATTAGCATTCAGTCCTACTTTAAACTCTAAAATTAAATGGATTTTAGTAGAGTTATAGCAGAATAGAGGCCCAGAATATGAACCAATCAATGAGTGCGAATGAGAACGAATGAGAAAGATTGATTTCTGTCTGTCATACAACGTGATGTACCTACCTACCTACTTCTGATATCGCCATAGTATTAAGATAATAATATCATCTGCTTATCGTATATTAATATTATAAAATCATTGCCAGTAGGCCAATCCCACTGTCCTTATCGCAAACCAGACTCGTCATGATTACGCACGAGTAATTTTCATGATTTACCCATCTAGGGATGAATTTGAAAAATACTGCTTTTGTGGATAACTTACAACGTAAAGGCATCAACTGATAATATTTTAAGTTTGTGGGGTCCGCGATCCAGACAGTGAACGCTTCTGCATTGCAGGGGACGCGGGTTTCATTCCCACTCATTGCAAATATTTAACATAAAACATAACATAAACTCACGCCTATATCCCCGAAGGGGTAGGCAGAGGTGCTAGCACCCACATTTCGCCAGTTTATGTTTAGGTCCCAATGTAATAGGTGGCGAGAGCATAGGCTCGCCACCTATTACCTCGCAAGCTGGGATGAAGACGCAACGATCTATGCTCTGCGTTGAAAAATCCGTCATTTAGGAAAAGAAACCTCCTATCCACTTGATTAAATGTGGCAAAATATCTTACCCTTGGCAGGTGGTAGCTTCCTTGGGGTCGCAGGTGTCGAAAAAATGGGGTCTAGGTGAACCCACTATCAGTTTCAGCGTCTGCACTACTAAGAGGTTGATCAGCACTCCGTATAGATACTCCTTGTACCAGCATAGGGCTTGCCTTTTGGATTTGTCCGACATATTGTATTTTCGTTCCACTATTAACATCTGAAAGTGAAAATAAAAAGGAAATGTTTTTTTGTGCCAGGAAAGTAAGCCTAGGGACGCTGTAAAGAAAGATTATTATAGTTGCGGCACGCCATGATGGCCGTTTTGACACGAATGTTTTTGCTCGTTTTCTCTTTTTTGGTGTATGATGTTTATTTACTTCTGTGCCAGTCTCGCTATATTTTTCTTTAGTTATTCGTCTAACAGGCCTTCGATTCTACTAAAGCAAAACCACTGTCATACTGTAAAATGGCATTAAATTTTTGACTTTATTTCTTTTGGTTTAAAGTCCAAAATTAAATGAGAAGAGTTTCATTACACTTTTTTTGCTCTACAAAAAAATTTGGACTATAGCCGCATTGCTTTTTAAGTCTGAAATTAAATAGTTTTTTTCGCAGTGTCCGCAGTATGACAGCGGTTTTGCTTTAGCGAAATCAAGGCCCAGTTTTTTGTCCAATCTTAAGCGCACCAAAAAAGAGAATAAGAGCAAAACCAGTCGTGTCAAAACGGCCACCATAGCGTGCCGCAACTATAGATAAGAACGAGCGATACCCTGAGTGCTGGCGGCCGTATCTCGCTCGCTGCCGTTTCATGATCTTTTTTTACAGCGTATCTAGATATGCCGCGAGTATCATGGAAGCGGATACTATAATTTAAAAAGGTGAATCTGCCGTACAATTTGGTAGATCTACCACGAAATATCTCGATTATTGTCCGCAGAATATACCATCGCGCTGCTCGATATAGGTTAGAAGAGTTTGATCTTCGTGTTAGGTTATTTTTGTGATAAATCGCGAAGAAATAGGCACCCCGTTGACGTCGCTTGAGACTTTGGCCGCAGATCTATTGTTTTGCTGACAAACCCTGTTATTATTGCGACAGATACCTATATCACATCCGAAATATACTAGTTGTATAACCAATTCTTGTAACTGACGTGGCGGTTGAGCGTTCGACTGCTTAGTTCAAAGGTCACGGGTTCAAGTTCATTGCAAAGCATGAATTGTATATTTTCAACGTGGTCAGAGGAGTCACACACGCGCTGCTGACCCTGTAAGCACAGAGTCTCTGTGCCGTCAGTGTAGAAGACAAAGCAGGGCAAGCCTTTAGTCTTCCCACTGACAGCACAAACTCTCTATTGAGCTCTGGCTACCCTACTCACTGCTGGGAACACAACCTATAATATGAATCTGATTACAAAACTCTAAGTATCTATGTTTATCCGTATTCTAGAACCCATTATTCCAATCTTAGCGTAGGTTGGGATCAGATAGTATAGTGTTGTCTTCGGAAACGGTCCGCGCAGTGAGGTATGAAAGGAACTTCACTCCGCGTACCCTCATGCCATGGAATGCTCTCCCTGATTTCTCCCAATGTGGGTATCAAATAGGGCAATAAAAGCTTCTTACAGAGTTGACAGCGCGAGTGTGATGCCCCTGGTAGGCCACATTCCCATTACTTGAGTTGTATGCTTGTCTGCCATATAACTGCCATAAAAATATGTCGTAGGCCATAAAGTTGCTCAATATAGAATTATTTGCCAAGTATGGAGAAATCAAAAATAGCCTCAAATATGCTCAAAAATACTCACAACCGCCAACGGTAATAGGATAGTAGTGGCCAACAACAGTTTCCAGTTGACCGTGTCTCCGGTATACGGATGTGATAACGCCGGATCGTTGCACGTGAACCCGGTTTGCCCCCCGGGAAACACACGGAACTCTACCAGGAAAAACAGCAGGAGCCCTGTAAAAACAATATTTATTTATACTTAAGGCCTCAATCATAGAATTGATAGTAGTACTCCTCAATGTCTAAGGCTGTATCATCCGAAGGGGTAAGCAGGTGTGTGTTATATTTTCAGTTTCTTGAGTTTGAAGTTGAAATCCGTACCACATACTCAGTTCTATAACAACGCCTTGAAACTGTGCATTCAAAATATATTACGGTTTATGTAGCCTAAGTTACGGAACACTCGCACTTGATCGGCTTTTTATAATGGTCACGTCAATATGACTTCCATCTTGCCTGATGGCAAGCTTAATGAAGTGGGGTTGGAGTCTCAGGAATGAGGGACATTATTACAGACATCAAGATTGCTATAATAGCATCATCAGATACTTTTTCACGCCTTGCTTAAAGGTTAGCTCAGTTTTTAAGGAATTGGCCTTACGAACGCGAGGTCCCGGGTTCAAATCCTGGCACATTACACTAGCGACGTGAACCCCCTCCCAACACAAGAAATTTAGCTTAGCAGGAGGGGTTAGAGGGAATATTAGTAATTTCTGTTCTAAAGTTCTTAAAAAAAGACACGGGACTGACGGATGAAGGAAATACGTGTGTTGGTAAATAATTCCAAATCTCTTTGTCCTGCAACGGCAGTGGTGTGCACCAAAGAGTAGGGAGGGCAGCGAAAGAAGGTAACTTTGCTGTAAACGCACACACATATCTAGATCTTGGCGACCAGGCTCTCAGTGTCACATTGAGAAATGTGATATGTCTTAACATTCATTTAGTTAAAAAATGTATGCCAATTTCCCTCCGGAATGGGCAGAAACTACAGTCCGCCATTGGCCTATACCTCACATACTTCACGAGCTTCCTATACTGTGGTAAAACTATCATTTAGTTAAATTAATACAATCGTCAGTCAAGTCGTTTGTGTAAATAACTACGAACACACGCAGACAGAAATGTTAAAAAAAGATGAATAAGACTACAATTAACATTAGTATAACATACAGACGAAACCTTGAAATATTAGGTGATGTTTAAACTTAAATCGTGTTAGTTTGTTATTTTTTACTACTGATAGGAAGCAGAGGCATGTCACACGTGATATCAACAGGTTAATATATCCCATTAGCATATTTTTTACTTAAAATGTCACCTGTACCTCCTACCACGAAAAACGTATCAAGAGAACGGAGCAATACAATTGGCCGCCTGCCTACTGTGAACCTGTGTGTGTCAGGAGCCGACCAATCGCAATGCTTCGTTCTCTCGAAAGGTTTACGTAACGATCACGGTAGTTTTTCGTGCTAGGGGCACAGAAGAAGGATCGTGTAAGGCGGGTACACTAATGTAGTATTTGCTGTACACACTTGCACGGTACATGCTGCTTGTTGCTTTCGTGTGTGGCTCCCCTAAAACAGAAGGTTATATGTACAATATTAAGTACTTAATCATATTTCTAAATAGGCAAAAAAAGACCACAGCTCGTTGAGTTTTTTGCTGGAGTCTTCTTAGGCTTCAGGCTCTCGATTCTACTAAAGCAAAAGTACAAAAAATGGCATTGAATTTTAGACTCTCTATAATCCTAAAGTCCAGTAAATGATAAACAGTTTCATTACACTTTTTCATTCACTCTGCAAAAAGCTTTTTAATTTTGGTTTTTACCCGCATTGCCTTTAAAGTTTAAAATTAATTGGATTTTTTAGCAGTGCCCGTGGTATGACAGCGGTTTTGCTTTAACAGAATCGAGACCCTGGTTCTTTGGCGAAACATTAGTTGCCGATATATTTTCACCTCACTATAACGGCTTTCTCCTTGCGTTCCACTGCAGGCAAGTATGTCGCGATAAAGCATACAGTCGACAAATGAGCACTGTATTAAGAAAACAACGATTACATGTATCATAACGATATGTGGAAGGAACACCCTGAAATGCGTTGAACCAACGAAAGAAACGACAATCGACCTTTTTGGCAGTAGTTCAGTAGTAATTATTTTAGCTGTTGCCATCCCTTTCCTGCAACTCATGGGACTCGTTTCATTTTCAAACTCGGTTCGGGGTATCCAGACCCCGTACAACTTCACAAACTTAACCTTTTCATTTTTTCAAAATTCAAGACCGACCGACGAGTGTGGAGCCTGAGATCTATACTGTCTGTCTGTTAAGTATCCACGCCTAAATACTGAACCGATTTTGATGAAATTTGGTACAGAGACAAACTACAGCTTAGGAAATGATGTATTATCCCTTTAATCGCAAAAAATCGTTTTAAAGGGGTCCAAAATAGGGATCAAAGTTTTTCATTTTTGAAGATAACCTGATGAAATTTGGTATATAGATATATTAGAAGAACGTGGGAAAAAACATAGGTACATAGGCTTTGGTTGGTAGTGATTACCGAGATCCAAGCAGGCGGAACTGCGGGCAACAGTTTGTTCTGGATAAGTTGACCGAAATATCAAATTTGTACTACTGTTCTTCCTATACACGTATCGCAGAAACATGACATGCTCAGTCTATTAGCTAATATAAATTAATAAACGCACATGACCTCTGAACCACTTTGAACTATGGTGGTTCTAAATTAACCATATGTCAGACATTGTATCTGTTCTACAAAAAAGTAGCTGAAATAATCTAAATTTACAGAGCACGTTTTTAAATACAACATACATACATGTCGCCTTTATCCCCGTAGGTTTAGGCAGAGGTGGATTAACCTCACATTTCACCAATCATTAAAGTCGGTCACACGTAATAGGAAGTGAGCCTATTGGCGTCTTCCAGGCACTATTGTAAAGCTTGTTCTGCTTTGTCTTTTACACTGATGGCACAGAAACTCTGTGCTTACAGGGTAGGCAGCGCGAGTGCGACTCCCTTGGTGTTGCACACGTCCATAGGCCAAGGTAACCACTTTCCTTTTCAGGTGGGCCGTGTGCTTCTCTGTCAATCAAGTGGTATAACTAAAACTCCCCCTCCCCTCCATACATAGTGGTTTCAAAATAACTCTCTCTACCCCTACCCAAAATTAAATGTATTTTTTGGTACAAGTTATTATAAATACCACTACCTGCCCCCTGGTGATATCTCGTGATTTTTTCCTAACCCCTCCCCCCCAGTTGAGCCTGTGAGCCTCACGAATTAAACACGCTCTCCTCAGCCTCTTAGTATGGCCACATACACAGTCCATACCTTTGTCTAGTCTTAGAAATAAGGTTCCGCTTCTGGCTTAGATAATTGTTTTTTGTATATCAATAGCTTCTGTCCTTTGGGTATGCAACCCTAGGGCTAGACAACAGTATGGAACCCAACACGCGCAAGTCCGACTCGCACTTGGCCAGTTTTTATTTAGTATCTTTTTTCTTCTTAGCGTTTATTTCAGTTGTATCTGTAGCTTTCACCTCGGTGTCTGAGGTCCACTTTATCAGTCTAACGACAAATGTGGCTGAACCAAGGAAAATACCCATAGTCATGCATAAGCTTATTTGCAATTAGCGAACCTCCTGCGTAGTGGCCATAGAGGCTATATTAAGCACTTTATGTAGGTAATCTAATAATTTGCTATCTAATCTAGACACGTGCAATTTAATGTACTTTATTTATGCATTTATCTGTGTTTTTTTTATTTTTTTTATACCACTTAGTTGGCAGACAAGCACACGGCCCACCTGATGGGAAGCGGTTACCGTGTCCTATGGACGTATGCAACACCAGGGGTGTCACACTCGTGCTGCCGACCATGAAGAAACCTTTTGATGCCCCTCTTGAAGAACCCCATATTATAATATGGGCAACAATCTTGCATTAGCAACAAGATAGATAGAAAACACGTTAACATCTAAATCAATATGAATAAATGAGTCTGCATAATTACATTATCAAATATCTATTATAAAAATATGTCTCAGAATAAGCAAACTGAACTGGCAGTGGCCACAGTAGGCTAGCCAAATCTGCTGAAGGACTGATGGCCATTAGAGTGAGCGACTCCTAAAGTAGAGACCATGAGAAGGTTATAATCTGAAAAAGAAGGCTGGGACTGACTGAATGCAGAAGGCCGAAGTTCAGGAGCAATGACTCCCATTGGGAGAGCCCAGCGAGCGAGAGTTCAGCAGTAGGCTGCAATAAGCTCATCGATTGAGTGATTGATAAATCAAAAAATTCTTTCCAATCCAATCCCTCCATGACACAAGTACTCGAAGACACATTAAAAATTCCAACTGACATTCGAAAATTTGAGGCTGAAAATGGCATTGCATTCCACTGACTGTACTGACAAATTCTTCACAGTTGAGACTGTGTGTTTATGGAATACATTACTGTTAGACAGGCAAAGTTATGAATTTTTCTAAAAGTATTTAATTATTTTCATCATAATGTGGCTAGTAAAAGAATATATACATTACAAATCTAGAATAGGTAGGTATTTCTGATAAAAAGTTCCAAAAGTAAACTGGTTGCATAGTAATATCTTCTTAAAAAAATTGTACAAACCTCTATGCCAACGATTTGTTTTTGACCACAAGTATTTCAGTTTCTCGATCATTATTTATATTTTTTATAAACCACTCCACACACAAGTTGACTGTCTGAGAATAGAAACAAACTCATACACTATAACTGTCTTAAACATGAAATTATTAGCGGGAAAAAACTATGAGTCAGTTATTCACTATAATGTAATTACCACAGTTTCTTGGTGGTTTACAAGGCACTGATTTTTTTAAATATTATAATTATGTATGTGAAATAGACAACTTTCAGATAATTAAGTTAAAATTGTATTTCTACATTGCCAGTAATTCAATTACACAACACAGCTGATATATAACACTAGATAATAGTGTTAATAATACTAGAAGGAACGCAGTAAAATAACGCCGACTCGACTACAGATCTGAAACTGAAGGAATAAAAAAGTAAACAGTTGCAAAAACTGACATTTAAACAAATCGTTCAGAAACGTACGTTTTAGTAATGTTAATTTATGAGACGAATAAAATGTATTCAATAAACAAATAGTAAAAACATGGTTATTTATTTTCTGCTTCAGTTATCCAAACTATATAAAAAGCAATAATATTTGTTTTGGCAATTAATAATGTTTAATTGTTTAGTTACTAAACAGGTGACGACTAAAAGTAGTTAGTTTCAATATATGAACACAGATGTCATTGTAATAAATTCTAAATATCTTATGTAATTCAATACAACATGTTCAACAGTGGACTAGGCTAATTCATTGGTTGACCTACCTCTTTCTAATAATTAAGTTACAATGTTGTTTCAGAAGCAGTAAAGTAATAATACGTAGGCATATAATCACAGATACGCGCACAAAATAAAGAAAAGTACCTACTGCGTAGGCACAGGTAGGTATGTTATTAGGTCCTACGATAGGATGTTGTACACACATAAGCTGATAAACCACTTAGGTGCTATGCTACGTGGCCTTTTTTTACCTGTGCAAATCCTCATCCATTGGAGCCAGTGAGAGAGGTTATGTCGGGCTCGAATCGACTAAAACGCACGTGAGTCGTTTATGGTTATCGAAGAGGAGGTTGACATGCATATCCCTCACACCCCGGCGGACCCAGGGACATATCATCTCTCTCGACGTGGCTCTCCACGGGTGTGACCACAGATTCCCCAACTCGTCTCCGGAAACGGGGAGGCGCGCAACGTACGCCACTACCCCCGCCACGGTCTGCTGCTGCCAGGGTAAAATTATCTACTTACAAACTTCAGCTAATTGCTAAGCTGTGGTGACGCCTGCAAAAGTTAAATAGCAATATACTACAACTGTACTGTTAAATATGTAGTTAAGGCGTTACAAAATGAATTAGAAATTCTTGCATGGAGTATCCCTACTTAAAGAGCTGTTCAATACCTAAATGACTTTTTGAAAAAGAATCCAAATGTGGACTTATTCCATGATGGGCCAAGTGTCATTGGTACGAGCGTCACAAAATATTTGTGCAATTTATAGCACCCACTGTATGCCTAAAATTATTATAATCAATGTATTTCATTTTATAATATTGGAGTTTTGAATAATTTCGAAGAATGTGCCATTTAATTATCTAATTAATATAATTTATGTAATGTATTGTATGACGTAATTTTTTTGTAAATGTCAAAATGTAAGCGCTTTGGTGCAAACTGTAAGCTTATATTGCGAATAATGAATGAATTAATAAAAATCAGATTAATTTAACTCCATAGGTACTAAGCATCCGAATCACGGTTACTTTCTATCACGCGTTTCTGAGAAGTGCGTCTGGTCTGATCACATTACCTATTTTTAAACTTGGAACGGGTTCCCTTGGATTGCAGGGCGGGGATTACAATTCCTCACAATCAACAGCATTTTTTTTATACCACTTAGGTGGCAGACAAGCGCACGGCCCACTTGATGGAAAGTGGTTACCGTGGCCTATGGTCGTGTGTAACACCAGAGGAGCCACACTGGCGCAGTCGAACCTGTAAGCACAGAAGTTCTGTGCCGTCAGTGTAGAGGACAAAGCAGGACAAGCTATTAGTCATTCCACTGACAGCACAAATTCTCCAGTGAGCTCTGGCTACCCTACTCACCGCTGGGAACACAACACGAAGTTATTATAACAGCGGTATTCTGTAGGGCGGAGGTACTTCCCCAGTCGGACTGCACAATTTGGCGGAAATACCACCGTGCCCTACCTTACCATTATATTTTTTTATTATTATTACGCCTTGGTGACCAGCCCACCGCGCCCCCTGCCTGCTCTCCACGTTCTCCTCTGCTAGTCAAAAGCGGTTGTGTAGAGTGTTGCTCGGAAGCTTTCCACGTGTCCGTAGAAAGCTTCCGAGCTGTACTCTACATAACCGCTTCAGCCAGAATTTGCCGTGGACTGTGGCGCCTCCCCTGCGGGTGAGAGGCGCTGCTGTCTCCGTTACTCAGAATAAATTACTGTCCACCTTTTCGGTATTTTGGTACTTTATTTTAAGAGAGTGCAGTTCGAGTGTGACGCCCCTGATATTGCACATGTCCATTCCATAGGTCACAAGTAAGCACTTTCTATCAGGTGAGCCATGTGCTAGTCTGCTGCCATTTTTATATAGGACACGTCAATTATTTTTCACCTTGCCTGATGGTAAGCTGAGTCTCAGAAAATAGAGTACCAATTACTTATATATACCATGTGACAATGGTGACACTCACCTTGACGGCCTCATCATATACTTTTCGTGAAAAAGGACCCGGGACTGTAGGAAGAAGGAAACACGTGATTTGGTAATGAATTCCGGGTCTTAATGGCGCGACAAAGGAAAGAGTCACCGAACCGCTTGGTTCTTGATCGAATATTCTGCATCGTGTGCGGGTGACATCTAAGCCCTGCACGTGTTGTGAAAGGAAAGGGGAGGGTGGGACTAATTGGAAGAGCTCATCAGAACATTCACCATGGTACAGACGGTAAAATACTGCCGAGGACGCAACATATCTACGCACCTGCAAAGGCTCTAGGGTGTTCGTGACCTCGGGATTCCCAACGGCAGGAGTTAATTTGTGTCTTGAACAGAAGACATCTCTGTTCCGGCGTGAAAAAATGTCTCACTCTTCTGTCTTTCGAGTTCTCTGTTCGAGTTTTAAAGCAAAAAATAATTTAACAAAAGACGATGGTATTTGTACATTGGTTTCTTCTACACAATGAAGCACATAGTCGTACACGCCTTATCTTCACACCTTTAGTTCTGAACATTAGTTGCCAGGTCCAACAATAGTCCACTGCCCGGGGGTAAAAAGCCTCACAATGTCTTATTTCCTTCTCTAACCTTTACATAATAAGTTATACGGATTATAGGAACAATAGGCGATTGTATACGATATGTTATAACTCTGAGAACATGGGGCGACGATGTCGGCTGTAAAACTTACGCAAAAGTATTACGGCTTTTCTGACTACAATAGACTGTTATATGCTAAAAAAGTTAACTATTTTTTTGGTACCAGTGGGGGTAAACAACAGTCCTTACATACATGCATATAATCACGCCTTTATCCCCGAAGGCAGTTAGGCAGAGGTGAATCAACATACGCATTTCAGTGTTTTCGGCCCCACATAATAGGGGGTTTTTATACCATTTTTATATATAGGTACTGATGGAAAGTGATTACCGTGGCCTATGGACGTGTGCAACGCAAAGGGAGTCACACTCGCGCTGCCAACCCTGTAAACACAAGAGTTTCTGTGCCGTCAGTGTAAAAGATAAAGCAGGACAAGCTTTTGGTCTTCCCACTGACAGTACAAAATCTCTCAGGTGAGCTCTGGCTACCCTGCTCACCGCGGGCAACACAACACAACACAAGGTTATTATGGCCTATTGCTATCTTCCGGACATTAAGTTGCCTCGAGGCTTGTATCTGTGTCTGAGTTTGAACTGTATATATCAGTCTGATGTTAAACAGCTCTATCCCTTAGTCGCCTTGTACGACACCACATGGGAAGAGATGGGTGGTCCAAATTCTACTCTGCCGGGAACCACACCACTGTCCTTACACGAAATATTATAGTCTACAGCTGCTTTAGTATTATGTTATCTGTGCTACAGCTAATGATTTTCATGAATCTGTCTGTACCTACAGAAATAAAAATTCGATATAGTACTTAACACAAACCTTAGTAGTTTATTATAATACTACTGAACAGTTATTTATGTTTGTAGGTATTATGTAATTTGTTAAATGAATTTAAAAAAGACTAGTAAAATTATTGTGCGATTATTTGTAGGTTTCATATCTTTATACTCGCCCTTGATTCTACTAAAGCAAAACCAATGTCATACCGCAGACACTGCCAATAATGGCATTAAATTTTAGACTTTATTTTTAAATTACTTTTTTCTTTTTTTTCTAAATTAAATAAAAATAGTTTCATTTCACACTTTTTCATTCACTCTGCAAAAAGAGTTTTAATTTTGGACTTTAACTTAACTTAGTATTATGTTATCTGTGACTTACATAACACATTATTTTAGTCTAAAATTAAATGGTTTTTTAGCAGTGTCCTTAGGATGACAGTGGTTTTGCATTATTCAGATTTCATTATTTCGTTTATCTACTTTCTGCGTCCCGTTTCAAATTAGTTGGAAACAATTTGAAAACGAGTTGTAAACACCTATTTGACTTCTATGTTGTCTACTTTGCTAAGGAGTGAATTTAGCAAAGTAGACAACATAGGAGTAGGATCAAATATAGACAAAACAAGTTAGGTATCTAACTATCTAAGTTATAATTTGAATTCATTCATAGTTAAAAAAACACAAAACACACTATCAGGCAGATGGTACTGACTCAGAGAGCAACGTCTTTGCCCTTATTGTGTAGACTTGTCTTATCTTAATAACCCTTTTCATCCTTAACTGTAATCTAAATAAAAATCGTCGCTCATCATTGAAATGAATACACCAATTTTTTATCTCGCAGGACAAAGGAGTTCAAAAGATCATAGAGAACACACGATGCGTCAATAAACTTTTTAAAAGTTTTTTTTATTACTTACACCGTGTGTGGCCACGGCAAACTTTTAAAAATCCAAGTCGGGATGTTGGCCAACCTCAGCACTTAATTTATAACCAGCATAGATAATACACTATCCTACTTAACTACTCCGGATTACTTTGGATTTGGATTAATGACTCCAACTGAGAGTTTCAAGTGATAAGCTCTGTATTTTTATACCAGTTTCGCAATAATTCACTTTATAATTTTGTAACTTCAAATCAATTTGATAGGGATACTAAATAGTCATTTCTTATATTAAAATGTCGGGAATTAAGTGGTCTAATAGGCTATTAATGGTCTCTAGTAGTAATGTGTTTAATATATTCAGTAGCAGAAGAGTCAGTAGGCGGACAAGGTATTTTAAAATGATTATCTCTGTAATGATGTGCGACACCTGACCACTCACTACTGGTTTGTGTTTTGACGCCTTTCTTTGCTCCGCTCTCTGTGAGTGAAGATTAACGACCTGACCATAGATAATGTAATACTGCAATAAATGCCGGTGAAGACGTTTACAGCTGCATGTATCTAATATTAAAGATAAGATTACTGATGTGGTTGCATATTAGATGTCAGCAAGTCATGCCGCAGTTAATCATATTTTATTTTTTGTAATTAGTTTACGTGTTTAAACTTTTGCAGTGAAAACTACAATTCCGGGCCTTTTAATAATAATGTCTAACCAAGGTAGTGTTAGTACCTACCTAATCTGTAATGTTGGACACGACGGTATTCCCGTCCCAAATGAGCAGTTCGACTGGGGAGGTACCTCCAACTTAATGAATATCATGGCTATAATTACCTCGTGTTGTGTTCCCGGCAGTGAGTAGGGTAGCCAGAGGTCACTGGAAAGCTTTTGTACGGTCAGTGGGCAGACTAAAGGCTTGTCCAAATTGTTTCTTTTGCACTGACGGCACAGAAACTCTCTTTTCGTACAGGGTCGGTAGCACGGTTGTAAATCCCCTGGTGTTGCACAGGTTCATGGGTTACGGTAACCACTTTCCATCAGGTGGGTCGTGTGCTGGTTTTCCACATAAGTTGATTAAAATAAAATCTGTGATGGTGACTCTTTAACATCACTGAACTTATAATAAATACCTACTGGAAATCCAGTAGGGAATTACCGACTAGGTTTATGATTTGTCAAGAGGGACTTCAAACCAAGGAGTCTGACTGAGGAACTATGAAGAAGGAGTTGTTGCCTACTCGCGAGTATTTAGAGCGCCACCGAGTCCCTCAATGTCAAACTAACCTCTCCTGCAAACCACGACGCCATCTGATTTACGAACGAGTTTTTAGATTAGGAAATCAGGCGGCAGTCGCTCCTATAAAACGATCTAAAGGGAAAGGTATAAGTGAACTCCAAGGTGCTCTGGATGTAACCAGGATTCACGAGATTTATTATGATGATGAGCTGTTGCCTTCATGAAGTTCTAAAGCCGTTGATAACTGGGATTAACACTGTTATAATGAGAATATGAATTCCTAAAGAGAATTTACACTTCCACCTCAAGAAATATAAAAACCAGATGACGCCCACGGCTTCTTGATCCCGTTCCCGCAACCCATGGGAACCTAACGTGATAAAAAGTAGCCTGTGTTATTCCAGACTTCAATTTATCGTTGTACTAAATTTCAGTCAGATACTTTTAGCCGTTAGAGCGTTTTTTTTATACAACTTAGGTGGCAGACAAGCACACAGCCCACCTGATGGAAAGTGGTAAACGTGACCTATGAACGTGTGTAACACCAGTGGAGTCACATCCGTGCTGCCTACCCTGTAAGAACAATGATTTTGTGCCCTCAGTGCAGGACACAAAATCAGGACAAGCGTTTGGTCTTCCAACTGACAGCACAAAAACTCTCCAGTGAGCTCTGGCTACCCTACTCACCACCGGGAACACAACACGAGGTTATTATAGCCGTGGTATTTTGTAGGTACTTACTTCCCCAGTCGGACTGCTTAATTCAGGCGGGAATACCGTCGTGTCCTACCTCCTTGTGAGAAGCGTGGTTGAAGAACAACCATATAAACTTAAATGAAATCTTCATTAACTTTCCTTTTTATAATATTAGTAGGAAAAGATAGGACTTGACTTATGTAATCGTGATTACGATAATAATCTGCGTGAAATACCTATAATATAATTAATGCAATTACCAACTATGAGGAAATCCTATTTCCTTGATGTCTTAATTCTGATAAGTAGAAAGATAATTACCAGGTATGGATAGTTTTCTATTTTTTTTTAATATACTTAGGCTTCAACCGGGGGAAATTCTGAATTACCGAAATCCTGGGGAACCATGTGTTTTTCTCATTATAGTCTATACTAATCTATCACTGTACTTTGGTACATTTTGGAAATTTGATTCAGCCAGATCTGTCGATTCGAACCTACGAGCGAGATTTAGTAGGTACCTAACAAACATCCGAATTCCTAACATTTTCACAAACTTTCACCTTTAAAATACAACACTAGCTTCCGTGGAGCCAAGAGCACCAGCACCATTGTTTCTAAACCTATTCTCACCACGAAAGTAGCCTATATATTCGTCCCGCTAAATTAAAAAAATAGAAGTTCGTTATGCAAAAGAATAGTCAGTCAAGTCGTGACCACGGGTGTTGCAACGCATTCGAAACGTCGGCAAAAATAGTAAGTTCCATGATTTTATCGCTGTAAGTCCCGAACCGTTGCATAATTAAAAATAAAATAGTTGGACATGCAAGCTGTAATTTGAAAATACAAACAATAAAAAGCGACAATCCTCCCGTCTCCAATCAGTTTTCGAAAAACGTTACACGGGATGTGGCTGACATTCTCACAAAGAAGCAGCCACACCTGCAGGAAGCGGTGGAGGACTTTTAAGAAAAGAGGTGGGCTGGTGAACATAATAGCTTATGTCTCTGCAACCTGTTTTGGCTCATTGTCATTTTGTAACTATGGGTATTGTTATGAAGTAAAATGGGAAATAAAACTTATGTAATATTAGATAACTTTATATTACCCTTTAGTTGAAAAATACCTTTAAGTATTTTTAAGATTAATGGTCTAATTAAGAGGTCAATCAATCAAGCCACAGTCCACTGCTGGACAAACTTACGCTTCTCCCAATATCGAGAGGATTTAACCAACTGTTTGCACGCTGGCCAGACGGGTTGGTACAGGGTTATATTTCGAGATTTCCTTCTCTCGCAGTGATATCGTCGGCGTATTTTTCCGTTAGTCGCCTCTTAAGACACGTTTGGGATGAGACGGGGCGATAATCCTTAGGTATATTCTTTCTCCGTCACTATACGTATAATAAGGACATTTTTATGTAGAACACGTAAATTAGACTTCGCCTTGCCTGATGGTAAGCTGAAGGCAAAGTCTCAGAAAAGAGGATCACCATTACTTACACATACCGTGTGACAATGGTGACACTCAGCTTGACGGCCTCATCATATGCTTTTTCACGCCCCGTTTAAAGGACCCGTGGACATAATCTTATCACGTTATTATAATCATCATATCACGGAGGCAATCAAGAGATAATGGTGTCTTTCTTTTTTTTTTATACCACTTGGTTGGCAGACCGCCAAAGTGGTTACCGTGGCTTATGCACGTGTGTAACACCGAGGGAGTCACACTCACGCTGCCAACCCTGTAAGCACAAGTTTCTGTGCCGTCAGTATAAAAGACAAATCGATAAAACCTACAGGAGCTACGAGGTTGGGTTTATCTAATAGTAAATAGTAAGTAGAATTTCAGTTTATATATTTTTTGAGCTATTGCCGTCAATCGGGTACTTATACTGTTGACTGTAGAACGGAAAATAGCCATATTTCTTTGTCACCTTCTACTACACGACGGGAAGAGTTGGAGTGGCACTATTCTACTCTACCAAGAACCAACACGGGTTATAAAGTGGCATACTTTGGTTTACGTTGTCCCAACGTATACAGCCTAATCGTAAAATAGTTTCACTATTGTTTAATATCTGCTTAAAGTCATAAAACGGCTTGCGTGATATTAATAAGTAAAAAAAATAAGAATCTGAATTCATATGGGCAGGTACACGATGTATTTCTAGAGTAGGCCATGGTATTTCTATTTTAATTGGACCTTGACTAAATCAAGATTTTAACCTAAATTTATAAGTATTTAGATCAATTTTTTTTATGAATCAGAGTAACATACCATGACCAAAATTAAGGAGGTAGGACACGGCGGTATTTCCGCCCAATTTTGTATATCAATGAGCTCACTGGAAAATATGTGCTGTCAGTGGGATGACTAAAGGCTCGTCCTGCTTTGTCCTCCACACTGACGGCACAGAGACTCAAGTGGGCCGTGTGCTTTTCTGCTACCTAAGTTGTATAAAAAAAGCTATGCTCACCATGTGCACCAGCGTTGTGTGGAATGTTGTTTTCTTTTTTTACCACTTAGGTGACAGACAAGCACACGGCCCACCTGATGAAAAGTGGTTACCGTGGCCTATGGACCTTTGTAACACCAGAGGAGTCACAGTCGCGCTGCCAATCCTGTAAGTACAGAGTTTCTGTGCCGTCAGTGTTGAAGACAAAGCAGGACAAGCTTTTAGTCTTCCCACTGACACCACAACTCACCGCTGGGAACACAACACAAAGTTATTATAGCCGCAGTATTCTGTAGGGCGGAGGAGGTACTTCCCCAGTCGGACTGCTTAATTGGGCGGAAATACCGCCGTGTCCTACCTCCTAATATTTGTAGAATATTTATTTATTTATTTACTCATCCCAGCCGTCCCTCGCCTGTTGCATAAATGTTTCAACCATTCCGTTTGAGAACGTACACTTTTGAATCAAAACCATAGATAAAAATTCCTAATATAATCAAAAAGTGAATAACCGAATTAAATAACCTTTCCTCGATAAAATAATATTAACATTCATCTCCAACTGATGTAGTTATTAAAACTCTTATAAAATTATACATTGGTAACACTTTATTTTAATTAAAATAAATAAATTTAATTTAAACAACATGGTTCATAAATAAAGTCACAACATTTAGAAGGACAATCAGCTGGCCCACATTAAAATCTGTGCCTTTCCAATGTTGTTCTTAGGGTTCCATACCCGGAAGCCTACGATTTAGTTGTATATCCAACTTTCAACAGCATGTATCTCAAGAACTATAATAGTTAGGTAATTGAATTTTATGGTTCTTGTTCTTAATTTGAGTGGTTATAACAACAAATTTAATAATAATATTAAAATAAAAAATTCGTTGTTATACTCGCTCCACTTTTTTTGTTTCTTTCACAATAGTGCTAAAAAACTACATTTATACTGTTGACTGTAGGACGGAAAATAGCCATATTTCTTTGTCACCTTCTACTCACGACGGGATGAGTTGGAGTGCCACTATTCTACTCCACCAATAACCAACATGGGTTATAAAGGAGGTATACGACGGTATTTCCGTCCAATTGAGCAGTCCGACTGGGGTAGTACCTCCACCCTACAGAATACCTCGGCCATAATAACCTCGTGTTGTGTTCCCGGCGGTGAGTAGGGTAGCCAGAGCTCACTGGAGAGTTTTTGTACTGTCAGTGGGAAGACCAAAAGCTTGTCCTGCTTTGTCTGAAGGCACAAACTCTTGCGCTTACAGGTTTGGCAGTGCGATTGTGACTCCCTTGGTGTCGCACACATCCATAGGCCACGGTAACCACTTTCCATCAAGTGGGCCGTGTGCTTGTCTGCCAACCAAGTGGTATAAAAAAAAACAAAAATAACAAAGTACTATTATCTCCTAGGATCGATGACACGGCAGGCGGAACCCTGCGAGTGCGATCAACTCGCGCTTTACCATTTTATTTTAATTAAGAGCCCCAAGCGGCCAAGGAGTTTAAACATCTAAAATGCCTATGAAAAATGATAGAATTTTAATGCGTTGTACCATTAGAAAATATTATCGATGGTGAAATATTTAAATACATTTATCAAGTTTATGAAAGTTGAATAGATTCGATACATAGACGATTAATTTTATGAATGAAGTTTGTAAAAAAAGTTTAATTAAAGTAGAAATTATTGTAAGTTAAATTTTAGAAATATGACGCCCGCGAGGCGCCTCCTGTCGCGTTAGAAAGATATCATGGAAAGGCGCAGACGCAACTTGGGTAATACTTATCAAATATCAATTACCGATAATGAGGGATAATTTTACATAAGTACATTTTCTAGCAATAAAACCAAGTTGTTTACATTCACAAGATTTCGAAACTCAAACTTAAATTTCAGATATAAAGGAAATAACTTTCGGTTATTAAATAACAGGAATATTAGTTATTAAGACATACCAATCTAATTGACAGTACTAAAGTACAAGCCCTGAGTTAAACGAGGCGTGAGAGGTGGGTATGCCAGTGCCAATCTCTGTTCCGGCAACTGAATGACCCAAAACGGCGTGCGGTTTTAATCTGTACGACTCTGATATAACCACCCCCTCTGGCTTCGGTGGGGGAGGTTATTCGAGGGGGTTTTCGCAATATAAAAAGTACTATCAAGAGTTTCTAAATTTTAGGCGTAGGTACTGTAATATTGAAAGTAGATAGGTACAGAATAAAGTAATGAAATTGGATTTAAATTTTTTTTTATATCGTCATGTCAATCTCACATCCACTGCTGAACATAGGCCTCTCCCACAGACTTCCAGAATGACCGATCTAAAGCAGCCCGCATCCAGCGCTTACCGGCGACCTTTTTTTATATAAAACACGTCAATTAGACTTCCCCTTGTCTGATGGTAAGCCGAAGGTAAAGTCTCAGAAAAAAGGGTCACCATTACTTACACATACCATGTAACAATGGTGACACTCAGCTTGACGGCCTCATCATATGCATTTTCACGCCCCGCTTAAAGGACCCGGGACTGTAGGAAGAAGGAAACACGTGAGCTGATAATGAATTCCAGGTGATTGCCGAAACAAATTTATGAAGCGAGGGTTAATGGAAAACCCGGTAGGGGTCGACGTATGTCAATCAGATCGAAGACATTTTGAAGAAAGGACATATCAAGAGTACCCGAAACCGGCGAGCATGTATGAAAACAATTACAAAAGTAGAAGAAGCTAAAGAGGTATGTCAGGATCGTGGCAAGAGGAAAACAGTAGTCTGCCTACCCCACTGGGATAAAGTCGTGACTGTATGTATGCATGTATGTAATGAAACAACAATAAATTCAGAATAAACATACAGTACGTAGTTCGTTCTGAGTGAAACATTACACTTCAACGTCATTCTGGTACTTTTAGAAAACAATTAATAGATTTTTAAAAGCTTTTCAAATCAAATCAAACTTTATTTCACAGAGAAGGATCACAATATCAGGTTTCATAATATTTATAAGTACAGCAAATGCTGACGTGAGGCGTTAAAATAATAATATTGCGGGATACAGCACAATCATAGCTTACTACAGTCATATTAAAAAAAAAAAAAATGTCACCATAATAATAAGAATAAAAATAATGAATTACAAAAATGTCAGTAATGTTGAGTTCATACAAATAAAATAAAATAAAAATAAAATGAGATAAAACAGCTAATCGTGGAATAATCAATTTGAATTATTTGTTGTTGATGATTTCTTGTATTACTATTACTATTATTTTACTTGTATTTATTCCTTCGAGTCCAACAACTAAAACTACAGAACTTTCATATCAAATAGATTATGGAGGTCAGATGACAGTCGCTTCACGAAAAATATCAAAGTTCAGCCGCTTCACCGTTAAATTGGAGAACCGACCCCAACTGTGATAGGAAAAGGCTCACAAATAGGTGATGATGTTGATGCTTATTTAAAAAGCTTGTATCTCTTTTCTCTGTCATTAATTTTACTGCTATTTCGCTGATATTTTTTTATTGCACTATCAACAATAAAAAATAATCAACAATTAATTGTCGCACACGCGCAGTCAAAGGCTTGTATGCGTCTGTGCATAGATCTGAGTCATTAATCCAAGGGATACACCGGCGTTTAGATCGCACATGTGGGTATAATTCTCAAGTGATGTGCACAACACCACCGACAGTAAATTAGTTGAAGTCAGCTAGGTATAGGGTTGATCCGTTAGATTTTTTTTAACATTCACTGAGAATCCCTGAAACGAATTACTAAAGTAACTTATTCGTTCAATACTGCAAATACCTATGGAAATAATTTTAATTTAATTTTAATGCTATCGGGTATTTGCATTATTGAACGGATTTCACCAGTAACCGCGATCAATTCAAAATAAACAAGGTTATTTTTATTACGTTTTCATTAAATTTTTTATACCACATGGGTGGCAGACAAGCACACGGCGCACTTGATGGAAAGTGGTTACCATGGCCTATGGACGTGTACAACACCAAGGGAATCACTCGCGTTGCCAACCCTGTAAGCACAAGAGTTTCTGTGCCGTCAGTGTAAAAGACAAAGCAGGACAAATTTTTGATCTTTCCACTGACAATACAAAAACTCTCCAGTGAGCAGCTGCCCGCGTACGAAGATAACTCGGGCGTCGGAGGTCGATGAATGATCTCCGCCACCCATGAGTGCAGGCCTGGGGGTAACGGGTGGAGCCGCCTATCACCCTGGCAGAAGCAGGCCTCGCTCAGAGCGCCTACCCGCTTCCGGGGACGAGTTGGGGACTCGGTGGTCCCCACACCCGAGGAGAGGGTCAGATCGAGAGAGATGGCCCTGGGTCGGCCGGGGTGCGAGGGATATGCCAATTAACCTCACCTTCGGCAACCAAAAACGACCCACTGGCGTCGTGCGTTTTGGTCGGTTCGAGTCCGACATAACCTCTCCCACCGGCTCCGCTGGTGGGGGGTATCCGTGGGGATTTTTCGCACGTAAATAAAAGCTCTACGCGTGCTGTCCTGTGTAGGAAAGGAAACGGTGGAACTAAATGGAAGAGCTTTGAAATTATGTATAGTCATACACATACCATTTCCCTCCAGGGTAGACAGATAGATACAACAACCCGTCATTTGCTCCTATTCTTACACACTTCGACAGCTTCTTCTACCGTCATATAACCTTTCATGGAGGACTGTCCATTTCGGGTCGAAGATGTGTATAATTATACCTAGGTAATAAATAAGTTCATAAGTGGTCCATCCCTAGATCACCGTACGAACAGCAAGCACCGTATCTCAACCGTGGAACATAAAATAGTGAATAAAAATAAAGTAAGACAATAATCACGGGCGCAAGAGGACATAAATCTAGTCGTGACCGAGGCCGCCTACGGAACCTGCCTCGGCCCAGTGGATCTCAAAATATCATTATTTTCTCTTTTTTTTCGACCTCTGGTATAAAATCAAATTCGATAAAATCTCGAAGAATTAGATTCGCTCAACTTTCTCAACTCAACGAATTTGCCCAACTCCGTCCTCCATGAGTGCAAGCATGGGGTGACTTTTACTGGGGATAAGATGGGGATACCTTTGTTCCCACACCTGTGGGGTGCTTGAAACCGGAGGAAACCTGGGCTCAGGCGAGGTGCGAGGAAAATGTTTTAATGGTCCCCCTTACACCCGTTATTTGAGACCCAAGACGATGTACGGCTTTAGTTGACTCAAGTTCGCCGGGGGGAGAGGGGTGTACCTGGGGATGTCGGCACAAAAAAGTTACGCCCTAGAGTTGCTGCAGCTGCATTAGTACTTGGTGAATTTAGACAATTTAATTCATGTAACTACTTGTTCACGCGCTCAGAATCTCAGGAACTATTGGTTGTTAGTGTGTTGAATAGTCCCTTTGTCGAAGGTTTTAGGCTATATTTCATCACGCCTCGCCATGCATGTCAAAAAATCCGGCAGATTCTCATAAATTATTTGAAAGCTGAAGAAATACGGGCTCAAGGTAATATATGGTTTTAAAATAAGCTGGGGCGGGTCAGCTAGTTATAAATATGTATAATATATAATAACTTCCCGGCAGAGTAGAATTTGGACCACCCCATCTCTTCCCATGCGGTGTCGTACAAGGCGACTAAGGGACAGGGCTGTTTAACATCAGACAGATATATACAGCCCAGACTCAGACTCAGATGCAATGCTTGAGTCAACAAATAGTGCCCAGAAGACGGCCGCTATTACGTATCCAAACGTAAGACCGAATTTAATGATTAGTAAATGAAATCTGGGTGTTAATTCACCTCTGCCTAACCCTCCGGGGATAAAGGCGTGATTATATGTATGTATGTATGTAATAATATTTATATATGCTGCGGTAAATGTTGAGAACCTTTCTCCATAGTTATAGGATAGTTAATAAGATGTGTGTGTACGATACAGTCATTGATAACATCGGCGCATGTCCTCCAGTAGCCTGTCTTCATTGCTTCATTGCTGTACCGCGTGGGTTTTTATATTCTCTTGTAGAAGTACTGTACACATTTTTCTTGTCATACTGGCTACAATTGGCTCTCGGGACTGGTCTTATACAAGGTGATAAAGTACTATGGCCACTATGGGTGCCAACGCAACGAGGAATCGTTACGATAGCACTGTACCGTTTTAACTGGGTCGATAAATGGCTGTTAAAATTATAGTATTCTCTATTTCTCGACGGATAATTTTCTTAATAGCCAGATTAAAAAGGCAAGTAAAAAATTATAATGCGTCTTAACTATCTACCAGCCACTTGAAATTGAGTTTTGCCTTCATTTATATTTTAAAAAGTACTTAATGCATGCTCAGCGGGGTGTGCCCACCTGCGCCACCGGATGAGCCTTAAATAAATCATCTTCTCATTTCATTATTAAAATCTTCTCACAATCGACAATGGCACCAATTCTTATGATACAGATCTATACTTAATAAAAGTTTGGCAGACGTAAAATATACCCCGTTATCTATACTTCTATACTAATATTATAAAGCTGCAGAGTTTGTTTGTTTGTTTGAACGCGCTAATCTCTGGAACTACTGGTCCGATTTGAATGATTCTTTCAGTGTTGGGTATTCCATTTATCGAGGAAAGTTTTAGGCTATATATCATCACGCTACTACTTAAGGGAGCGGAGCGTTGATAATAAATGTTGACAAATCCGCGCACCTGGCGCACCTGCAGCCCGGCCACTACCTCGCGCCGCGCTACCGCGCCAAGTTTCATTTTCTAACATATTTTGAAGACATACGGGCTCAAAGGGATATGAAGCTTCAAAATATACCCCGGGCGAAGCTGGGGTGGGTCAGCTAGTTTTTTTTATAAAAGTAGTACATTGTCCTTAGATGCCTTCAGGAGTACACGTCTCCATTATGATGATGATATTTTTAGTACTAGTATCTAACAGAAATTAATAATATTTCAGTTTACCCCATCAGCTGAGCTAAATTGCTTGTGATAAAAGTGTGTGTTCGCATGGGTAAGCCAAGACACATATCCGGAACCTATAGATCGTTAGACCGACTTCTTAATGAGTCGGCCTTATGATCGAGAAGACCAGGGTTCGAATCCTGGGCATTACACTACCGACGTGAACCCACTCCTAACACAAGCAATTTAGGTTAGTTGTGAGGGTTAGAGGGAATATTAGTAATTTCGGTTCTAAGATTTAAAAAAAAAATGGTTACCGTGGCCAATGGACGTGTGCAACACCAGGGGAGTCATACTCGCGCTGCCGACCCTGTAAGTACAGAGAGTTTCTGTACCGCTAGTGAAGAAAACAAAGCAGGACAAGCGTTTGGTTTTCTCACTGACAGTACAGCACTCTCCAGTGAACTCTGGCTACCCTACTCACCGCCGGGAACTCAATACGAGGTTATTATGGCTGCGATATTCTATATATAAAATATTTCGAACCGTCAAAATTCTATTTTTATAATTATTTCATCATGGTGGTATAGTTTCTTATGTTTATCATCAGACATCATCAAGTCGGTAATGGAAGCTGGCATTATTTACATTATCTACCAAATATGGAATCGATAACGAGAGATTAGAGGTGCTTACCATCAGCTAGGTGTGACGAAACGAAGATTGGATGGGAGGAAATTAATCAAATTGGCCCTACCTGCTAGCGTTTCTGTCAACATATTTCCGGGATCCGCTTACTAATCCTCCTTTAGATTTTTTTATCTAGGACACGCCAACTTGCCTTCACTTAGCCTGATGGTAAGCTAAAGACAAAGTCTCAGGAGAGAGGGTCACCATTACATCACTAAGTAATGTTACAATGGTGACACTCGGCTTGGCGGCCTCATCAGATGCTTTTTCACGCCCCGCTTAAAAGACCCGGGACTGTAAGAAGAAGGAAACACGTGAGCTACGTGTTTCACTGGCAAATTAGGTTCCAGTTAAAACCAGCGTCAGGTTTATACCTGACACATGCTGAACTGGACACCTATTTGGTGTATCTGTAGTAGCTCACAGATGTTTTATTTGTTTTTCTTACATTTTTTTTTGTATTGATTACCTATTGTTAAGTATATCTGTGACCACCTTGCACCAAATAAATATTTCTTTCTTTCTTCTTTCTTTCTAGCTGGTAATAAATTCCAGATCTATCGGTGTGGCAAAAAAAGAATCTTCGAACCGCTTGGTTCTTGCTCGTATATTCTCCACAGTGTGAGGGTGACACCTTTTTTTTTACGTGCGCTTAATCCCCACGGAAACCACCGGAGTCGGTGGAAGAGGTTATGTCGGACTCGAACCGACCAAAACGCACGCCGCCGGGGGTCGTTTTTGGTTACCGAAGGTGAGGTTGGCAGGCCATCTCTTAACGGTGACCTGCACGTGTTGTACTGTGTAGCAAACGAAAATAACCCCAAGAAAAAGCCCGTACATGAATGTCACAGTTAAATTATGAGATGTACCGGATCGCAGATGAGGGTGACTACGTCACACGTGTCTGTTCACCTCATGATTCTATACCATCGTGCTCAGTTACACTTTCGAAAACTTCAAGCCCTTCCCAACTCACTTGCTAAGTGCAAACGGCCGATATTTGCACTTTGCCCAACAGATGTATTAATTGAATCAATCCACACAAGTGCATAATTGGTAGGTATTAATTGCACTTTCATTTCGAGTACACTTTGTTTGATTACAATACCTTTCGTAATTTATTTGTGAAATTAACACTTACTACTTAAGTAGGTATCTGTGTCATTCTTTAATTACTTAGGGCCTTTGCCGCATGGTTTCCGGCAGAGTAGAATTAGGGTCACCCCATCTCTTTCCATGCGGTGTCGTACAAGGCGACTAAGGGATAGGGCTGTTTAACATCAGTCAGAAATATACAGCCCAGACTCTGCCTCAAATGCATGGTTCGAGTCAACAATATTGCCCGGAATACGGCAATAGGCTCAACCCCTACTACGTGGACCGAATACAATTATTGGTGAAATGTGGGTGTTAATTCACCTCTGCCTAACCCTTCAGGAATAGAGGCGTGATTATATGTATGTATGTAAAATTTTAATATATCAGCTGTAATACCTTGTGTATTCTTTATTAGTAAGGGCCTTAATGTGTATGCAGTGGACAATGAACCTTCTACCCCGTGGACTCGACGACGGAGGGCGTGCACCACTGAACAAGTGTCCATCAGTCTCGATCTAATGTCAATTTGCCAAACGTTAAGAAATGCATGTGTTATAATACCAAAACACATAACAGAAAGTTCCCTTGGTAAGTACCTACTACCTAGTATCTCCTTGCGGACATGAGTTTAATTGTAAAAATGTATTTAAAGGTGAAAAAAGGTTAATACTTACGTAAATGCTTTAGTGTTATTATCACTTTATGTCATGGACTGTACAATCAGCGCCAGAACGAATGTATTAAGAGCAAATTGAACTGTTTTATAGATAAAAATTGCATGATTGTCCGAACTAAAGACATATCTATACTAATATAATAAAGCTGCAGAGTTTGTTTGTTTGAACGTGCTAATCTCTGGAACTACTGGTCCGATTTGAATGATTCTTTTAGTGTTGGGTAGTCCATTTATCGAGGAAGGTTTTAGGTTATATATCATCACGCTACTACTTAAGGGAGCGGAGCATTGATAATAAATGTTAACAAATCCGGCAATTTTTCATACATATTTTGAAGACTAAAACATACGGGCTCAAAGGGATATGAAGCTTCAAAATATACCCCGGGCGAAGCTGGGCTGGGTCAGCTAGTACTATATAACAGGAAGGTGAGAAACCATGTCGTTAAGATAATTTTTAGCACATTCCTCGTCAAGATCGAGCTGCTGACTGTACTTAATACAGAAGTTATAGTACATTAACCGGCTGGGAGCGTATAGGAATGGGACGGGACGGTAACGGCCGGACTCGTAATTGGTATTAGTAAAAAAAAGAAGAAGAAAAAAATATTTGGATTATCCATCAATCCATCAACGAAATCATCTTAAAACATCGTTAAAATTTGAATGATAGCAATAGATATTTAAACTATCATGGTCATTCACATCAGTATCAAAATAATCGGGATATTTACCATCTTGCATTGTTTTGAGTTGTCGATATTTCGGCGCTCTTCAATGATTCGGATGTTCAAGGTGCTTGCAACAGTAGGTATTATACTACATATATATACTTTATATTATATATATATATATATAAGGTGCTTGATAGTAATAGAATCAATTTGAGCTCGATATTATATCCAAAACTCTAAACGATCGGAGATTCTTATCAATTAGCAGCCGTTGTCATGACAACCCTTTTATTAACAAAACAAAAGCAGCTGTAATCACTCTTGACAAACAACTACTGACTCTATCATAAACGAACAAAGCTGAAAATCATATAAATTATTAGACTGTCTCATCGAAGATGTTACTATTTTATACTTTATGCTAATAGCCTTAGATCTAAAGTCCTTTAAAAACGTTTGTACAATCGCTTCGCGTGTATCGAATAAGTAAAAAATCGGTAAGCAATATATTAGATGTTGCATTTTAAGCTTAAATAGGGTCAAGTGACAACCCTAGAGAATGTTCACAAGTTGAAGTGTCTTCGGTATCTACCGATAAAGTGCGGCCACATCTGCATAAATTCTATCAAGTACTTTTAAACTTAAGTATTTTTTTAATAATGAAGATGACGGGGTTTTCTGATAATTTCAAAATATTCAGATGAAGAACTTAATTTATACTTACTTCATTTACATATGTTGTAGAATAACTATAGCATTGTCTGTGTCCAAATAATGTATATCTAGTTATAAATGTTCGAGTCATTGTCCTAATGTAACTGTCAAGTGGCTCGATAGATGGCGTTAAGATAGAATTAGGTCGCACTATGGTTTGTTTCACGGCCACCTATAAATAGAGGTAAAAATAAATTGTTTTTGTGAATCGTCAATGGATAATAATTACATCAAGTACCTACGAGTAAAAGTGTATCATTTCTTCGTCGTCCCGACCACGTTCATGATCCTTCGAGCCGGATTAACCGGGTGAGTCATCGGTAGTCATCAGTGGTGGTAGTGGCTATCTACCCTTTCGTCTCAGCTGGACGGCGAGTTGCGGTTCAGAACAAGACCCCCTGCAAGCAAGGCGCTGGGTGCGAAGCGTTGCAGTCTGCAGTGTTGGCGGGTACCGAGTGGCCAGTGGTGCCATTTCCGGAGGTGAGGCGGAAGCGGAGGGAACTACGCTACGGCGGCAGAGTTACGGCAAAGTCCCGCTAGGGAGCGTCGTTGGAGACAAGCCAGGAACAGGTGGTAGTAAGTGCCGGATCAAATTGTGAGTACATTTTCAACCTTATTTCTTTGAAGAAAATTAAATTAAATAGTTAAAAAAAGTGCATAGAAGTTTAAACTTTAAATTCAAGACAACTGGAACTTAAGAAAAATTTGAAGAAATTAGTATTAAGTCTTGGACTTAGAAAATATTTAGTTGTTTAGGACTTGTGTTAATTTTAAGTAAAAAGTGGTTTAGACGGGGAATCCATGCCCGATTTCATATAGAATACTGGTCCAAAACACTTGTAAAATTTTACGGATTTTTTAGGACTGAATTTGATGTCATTTGTGACTTAGAATATTTCGTAAAGATTTATTGCCTATAGCTACATTGTGGTCTAACTGTACTTTATTGTTGGCTGTAAGACTTGGTAATTGAAATTTGTAATCAGTTGGGATTTTTGTTGTATAAAAATGGAATCGTTAAGCAACATCCAGGCGGACATTAAGGCAAAAATGCATAAAGCAAAAACAAATTTTAAGAAGTCCTCAAAGGATCGCCTAACGATTACATATCTAGAAACAAGGTTAGAGAACTTAGATAAACAGTGGGCCTTGTTCACAAATACCCATACTACAATCTTAAGCACAGTAAATAAGACTGACCTTAGTAATTCCGATTATGTTAAAACCGACTTGTATGATGAGGTAGAAGAGTTTTATGTACAATATAAAAGCGAATTAAAAGAAGTAATTTTATCAAAATCTAAGGTAATTGCTACTATTGAATCTGCGAACCCAAAGCCGTGTGGTGAACTAGTAGTAAGTAGAGTAAAGTTGCCTGACATTAAAATACCAACATTTTCGGGAAAATACTCGGAGTGGCAAACTTTTAGAGATCTATTTGTAAGTCTAATTCACGAAAACAAAACAATCGATGATGCTCAAAAAATTTACTATTTAAAAGGTCACGTAACTGGGGAGGCAGAGCAACTATTAAGAAATGTTAAAATTGCTTCTGATAATTACGCAACAGCGTGGAATACGTTAAACAAAATGTACAACAACAAAAGGTATTTAGCTAAGGGTATTATAAAGCGATTACTAAGCCAGAAGGTTTTAACTTCAGAGTCAGCCTCAGAAATTAAAGGTCTGGTAAATACTACATCTGAATGTTTGGACTCAATGAGAGCTCTGGGGGTAGATATGTCCTCTTGGGACATTTTAATTATTTATATTATTAGTGCCAAACTTGATCCAGAAACTAGTTTTAATTATTTATATTATTAGTGCCAAACTTGATCCAGAAACTAGAAAGGCTTGGGAACTGATGGTGTCATCAGATCAGACTGATGAATTACCTACCTATACAGAATTCTCAGAGTTTCTAATAGGTCGCTTCAGGGGTCTGGAGAATTTAGACCTGAAACCCCGTGGTGATAAAAAAGTCAACACGAAATCCTTTCATATTGTAAAGGCTAAAGGTCCTAATTCCTGTGCGTTTTGTGCTGCCGATCATAAAATAGTTTCTTGTAAGGCATTCAGTAAAGAATCAAACGAAAAGCGACGCGAATTTGCTATGGATAAAAAATTATGCTTTGTTTGTCTGCATAGCAACCATTCTGCCAAACAGTGTAAAAACATCACCCGGTGTAAGGCGTGCAAACGCCGCCACCATTCTTTATTACACCCTAGTGGTGTTTCTGGGTCAGTAGACGAGGAGACGGTTCACGAAACAGCCTCATCGACGGGGTCGATGAAGGAGGAATTTGCTTCCGGTAGTCAGAAGCAGGCCGCGCAAGCGGAGGGGTCTAACGAGCCACTGGTATCTTGTCTTGCGACAGGGAACTGTAATAAAACAGTTCTATTAACGACAGCTGTTGTACAAGCTGATTCGAAAGACGGGACTTTTCGTATGGTTAGGGCTTTATTAGACCAAGGGTCGCAAGGATCTTTTATTACGGAATCTATCGTTCAGTATTTGGGGTTAAAGAAATTTGCGGCTAAACACACTATAAGTGGTGTAGGTGGTGACAAAAGTGTGATCTCAAGGTCCACTGTCAACTTAAACATAAGATCTAGGGTTGATCCCCGTTTTCAAATTATGGTTAATGCCTACGTCTTGAAGTCGATTACGTCCCTTCTACCAGTTACGAAAGTAACTAGAGTAGAACGGATACAATTGACTGTGGGTGAGTTGGCTGATCCCGAGTATCACAGGCCCAACAAAATTGACGTTTTGTTGGGTGCTGAGATATACAGCCACATTATAAAGGCAGGTATTAGCCGGGATTCGAGTGGGTCAATCTTAGTGCAAGATACTGCCTTCGGGTGGATATTGTCTGGCGCCTGTGAAGTGGATAATCGGGCTAATGTCTCTTCTCATATCACGGTGATGCATTCTTGTCTAAGCGCTGACGAGTTCTTGAAAGGATTCTGGGAATTGGAAGCCGAACCAACTGGAATCAAGAAGATGCTCACGGAAGAAGAGATAAGATGTGAGGAGCTTTTTACAGCCACCACAGAAAGGGATAGTCATGGTCGATATATCGTACGGTTACCATTTCGGGACGCTGACCCGGACTGCAAGTATGGTGGGTCAAGGAAAATAGCTGAAAAAAGATTAAGAGGGTTAGAATTTAAATTAGGAAAGAATATTAAACTAAGAACAGATTACACTAATGTTATAAAGGATTATTTAGAACTTAATCATATGAGAAAGGTCACTAATTTAGAAAAAACCAATAAAGAAGCTGTTTACTTACCCCACCACGCTGTAGTCCGGGAGGATAAGGACACGACCAAGGTAAGGGTTGTGTTTGATGCATCCTGTAAGGGGATGAACGGGATATCCCTTAATGATAACTTGATGATTGGTCCATCTTTGCAAGCCGAACTCCGTCATACTATTATGTGCTGGAGAAAATATAAAATATGTCTAGTTGGAGACATAATCAAAATGTATCGACAAGTTCTAGTACATAAAGAAGATACTCCATTTCAGCGAATACTTTGGCGAGAAAGTCCTGAACGAGATATAGAAGAATTCGAATTGGTCACGGTAACTTTCGGAACGGCCGCAGCACCATATCTTGCCGTGCGGGCCCTGCAACAAGTAGCTAATGACGAGTGCCAAGATAGTCCTGAAATAGCAAAAATAATAAGAAACGACTTCTATATGGATGATCTTATGACTGGGGCTGAGAATGTCGATAACGGTTATAAGATTTACAGGGAACTGACGCGAGTACTGGCTAAAGGCGGGTTTCAAATGCAAAAATGGATTAGTAATAGCAAGGAATTATTGGATAAGATAAAAAATGAGAATGATAGTTCGGACGAAGTGTTGAGAATAAAGTTGGATGAAATAACAAAAATTCTAGGACTTACCTGGTATCCACGGGAGGACGTCTTTCGATACACTGTTAATCTTGCTCCGCTGTGTGAACCTGCTACGAAAAGGAAGGTTATTTCCGATATCTCACGGTTGTTCGATCCTCTGGGATGGTTGGCGCCATGTATAATTGGCGCCAAGGTCTTTATTCAGAAATTATGGCTGGCTGGTATTGATTGGGATCAAGAAGTTCCCATCAATTTATTGACCGAATGGATGACTTACCGTCAAGATTTACCCTCTTTAGAAAATGTGAGAATCCCACGATGGTTACATACCCACCAGACAGGAAGGCTGGAGTTACATGGTTTCGCGGATGCATCGAAACTAGCATATGCCGCTGTTGTATACCTCAGAGTGGTAGACGAAAAGGAAAATATTCATGTATCATTAGTGACGTCGAAAACAAAGGTAGCTCCGATAAAACAGGTGTCGATCCCGAGGCTCGAACTATGTGGGGCAGTTCTATTGTCGAAATTGATTGTTGAAGTGGCTGAAGTATTAGAAATATCCAAGGCCAACCTATACGCTTACACGGATAGCGAGGTAGTGCTGGCATGGTTGAATCAGCACCCAAGCCGATGGAAAACTTTCGTTGCAAATAGGGTCTCGGAGATATTAACCACTATAGATACTCACCATTGGTCCCATATTTCGTCCAAGCAAAATCCAGCTGACTGCGCGTCTCGCGGTATCTCTCCAACAGAACTATCAACGACCTCAATCTGGTTTGATGGGCCAGAATTTTTGAGGCACAAAGTGATTGATTTCAAGAAACCAAAACACCTGGTCACAAGTCAAGAACAAACGAAGACGCACACCACTGTCTTGGATGTTACTCTATGGCAAAGGTTCTCTTGCTTATCCAAACTCCTTCGCGTAATTGCTTACTGTCGCAGGTTCTTGAATCTCAGGAAAACTTCAGGGAAAAGGCACTGCACTAAGCATTTGATAGCTCAAGAAATGAATGCAGCTTTGGAAGTGTGTGTGAAGAGATGTCAAGAGGAAGAGTTAGGCGAAGAATTAGAGGAATTGAGGGATAAAGGAAGTTTAAGTACAAAGGGAAGGCGATTGAAGTCCTTGAACTTGTTTTTAAATGCACATGGTGTAATAAGGGTAGGTGTGAGACTAGAAATGTCTCAATTAAATTATAATGAGAAACATCCGATTCTCATTCCACGAGATTCGTTTCTAACAAATCTCTTGATTGCGGATGCACATAAAAAGACAATGCATGGTGGTCCGCAACTCATGATCACCTATTTGCGCTCACTGTATTGGATTGTAGGTGTCAAAGGATTGGTCAAAAAATATTATAGAGGTTGCGTAACGTGTATTCGCTACTCATCCAAGGTAACAACCCAACTTATGGGTCAAATGCCGTCCTCTCGAGTGACACCCAATAAACCTTTTTTCATGAGTGGTGTCGATTACGCAGGCCCTATAAATATAAGGGTTTCAAAGGGAAGAGGAAACAAATCCTATAAGGGATACATAGCATTGTTCGTGTGCATGTCAACACGAGCAGTGCATTTAGAAGTGGTCAGTGATATGACTGCCCACGGGTTCTTAGCCGCGTTTAGGAGATTTGTGGCCAGACGTGGTCGATGTGCCGAACTATATAGCGATAACGGTACAAATTTCGTAGGAGCTGCCCGCGAGCTGCACAGCTTATTCCAGGAGGAAAAATCAGCTTTCCGACAGGAATTGGCCGAGCATCTCGCAAATAATGGCACCAAATGGAACTTTATTCCTCCTCGTGCTCCAAATTTTGGGGGATTGTGGGAGGCAGGAATAAAGTCGACCAAGTACCATTTGAAGCGCGTCATTGGCAATGCTACTTTGACCTATGAAGAACTGGGTACGGTCTTAACTCAAATTGAGGCCTGTCTCAATTCGAGACCTCTATCTTACACAGAAGATTCAAATGAGATCACCGTATTAACGCCGGGTCATTTTCTGGTGGGTGAGCCCCTCGTCATAGTACCAGATGCTAACTATGAAACCACAAATATATCTACCTTACGGAGATGGCAGCTCCACCAGAGGATGATGCAAGGCTTTTGGCGACGTTGGTCGCAGGATTATCTACACCAGTTCCTCCAGAGGCATAGGTGGGAATACAAAAACCCAGAACCATCACTAGGTGATGTAGTTTTAATAAAGGAAGACGACATGCCTCCAGGTAGATGGTTGCTAGGTAGAATAGAGCAAAAACATCCAGGTCCAGATAACGTTACTAGAGTGGTGACAGTACGCACAAAGGGCACAGTTATTAAGAGGCCTACCTCAAGGTTATGTATCTTACCTTTAAGCACATAATTGTAACACTTTTGTATTTTTTTTTGTATGTACTCAGGTTGAGGGACAGAGTGCATTCTGTTCATGATGGGCGGTTGTTTGAAGGACAAGGTGCATTATGTCCTTGATGGGCGGTATGTCCAAATAATGTATATCTAGTTATAAATGTTCGAGTCATTGTCCTAATGTAACTGTCAAGTGGCTCGATAGATGGCGTTAAGATAGAATTAGGTCGCACTATGGTTTGTTTCACGGCCACCTATAAATAGAGGTAAAAATAAATTGTTTTTGTGAATCGTCAATGGATAATAATTACATCAAGTACCTACGAGTAAAAGTGTATCATTTCTTCGTCGTCCCGACCACGTTCAGTCTGATTATTTAGACTTTATTCAACAATATTTATAGTTTTAAATTATTGCACAAACAGACAGCAAAAAACATTATAATTATTTGCAAATGAAGTATTAAAGCTTTTAAGTATTTTATTTCAATATTTTGAAATTGTCAGAAATTCCTTCATCCACTCACTTCTAGAATTATTATTTACGTGACGTGGGAAGGCATGGGAATTCAATATAATGTTTTATGTCGGAATTATCTACTACTTGAAGGGAAGAAAGATAAAGACAAAATTCAAGACGAAGGAAGAAGTTTAATGAAAAAGAGAAGAGGCTAACTAATAATAATGCTAAAAAGTTTGTATGTTTATTTGAACACCCTAATATCTGATGAGGGCACGTAACGTTGGCCAGATCTTGCAGAAGTTCTAGGAACCGGACAACACGTGCAGGTCTTAGATGTCATCCGCACACGGTGCAGAACATCCGATCAAGAACCAAGCGGTTCGGTGACTCTTTCCTCTGTCGCACCATTAAGGCCTTGAATTTATTACCAGCTCACGTGTTTCCTTCTTCCTACAGTCCCGGGACCTTAGAGCGGGGGCGTGAAAAAGCATATGATGAGGCCGTCAAGCTGAGTGTCACCATTGTCACACGGTATGTGTAAGTAATGGTGACCCTCTTTTCTGAGACTTTGCCTTCAGCTTACCATCAAGCAAGGCGAAGTCTAATTGACGTGTTATATATAAAAAAAATAGGAGAAAAGTTTACAGATTTTGATTTTTCAACAAGGTCATTATAGGTTCCTACTAGTACGGCAGCACGAGTGTGGTGTTATAAAAATCCATAAGCCACAGTAACTACTTCCCATCAGGCAGGCCATGTGCTTATCTGCCACCTAAATGGTATAAAAAAGACCTGCACCACCAATAAGTTAATATTTTGGTTACTAAAATTTTAAAAAATGTATATGATGACAATATTTTTTTTTTTCATACTATTTAGAGCGTCTATTTTCCGTAACCTTATGAAGCGAGGGTGGCCGTGCATTTAATAAGACACCAAGTTATTTTGTCGTACACCCCTAGTGCAATGGCGTGAGGGCAGGGCATTGGAGTAACAGTATTCGTTATCGGCTCCTAATCTAATTGTACAAGTACTTACTCCCTTTAAATAATCAGTCCAATTTGTTTTTATGATTCTGGGGTTGTTGCCCTTACGTAACATAGCTAACTGTGTTACGCACTACATCTTTGTTCGTACGTACTTCTACTGGTAAACTATAACTACGTCCTTAACCTATTATAATTTTGAAAACAATGGAGAAAATTATATATCACTTTTAGATAGGATTAAATCTATGACTAGCTGTAGCAAGGGAAATTTTGATCCTTTTTTTATACAACTTAGGTGACAGACAAACACACGGCCCACCTGATGGAAAGTGATTACCGTGACTTATGAACGTGTGCTGCTGACCGAGTAAGAACAGAGATTGTCTGTGCCGTCAGAATACAAAATCAGGACCAGCATTTGGTCTTACCACTGACAAGCACAAAAAGCCTCCATTGAGCTCTGGCTACCCTACTCACCGCTGGGAACACAACACGAGGTTATTATAGCCGTGATATTCTGTAGGGTGGAGGTACTTCCCCACTCAAACTGCTCAATTGGGACGGGAATACCGTCGTGTCCTACCTCCTTTTTTTTACGTGCCCAAAATCCCCACGGATACCTGAAACCGGAGCCGGTGGAAGAGGTTATGTCTGACTCGAACCTACTAAAACGCACGCCACCTGTGGGGCGTTTTTGGTAGCCGAAGGTGGGGTTAACAGGCATATCCCTCGCACCCCGGCCAACTCAGGGCCATCTCTTTCGATCTGGCCCTCTCCTGAGTGTGGGTACCGCAGTGTCCCCGACGTCCTACATCCTATGGACCACCCATTAAAGCACCCATAAGAATTCCACGTATAAAAAGTAGCCAATGTGTTATCAAATCTTTGCTTGTACTAAATTTTGCGGCTCTAACTATCCGTAATGACTGCCATAAATGTTATGGTGCGTCCGAGGCACTCAGAAATCTCAATGTGTTAAGAATGGTTACCCATCTAAAGACGGACCGGGCTAATACTGATTAACCTACTAGGTTAATAGATCGCCACGGACAAACATAACTTAGCTGTCTCTGTACTAATCACGGATATCATTAAAACATATTATAAAGCTAAAAAGTTTGTTTGTTTCAACGCGCTAATCTCAGGAACTACTGGTATAAATTTAACAATTCTTTTTGTGTTGAATAGTCCGTTTATCGACAAAGGTTTTAAGCTATATATCATCACGCTACTACTTAAGGGAGCGGAGCAGTGATCATAAATGTCAAAAAAAATTGATCCTTTTATGTGGTTGGCAGCGCGAGTGTAACACCCCTGGTGTTGCATACGTCCATAGGCCACGGTAACCACCTACCATCAGGTGGGCCGTGTGCTTGTCTGCCACCTAAGTGGTATAAAAAAAATCCAGCAGATTCAAATAGATTATTTGAAAACTAACGATATACGGGCTTAAATAGGTTATATAAATAGGCCAAAATAGGCCACAGGCGAAGCTGAGGCGGGTCAGCTAGTTTCTTATATACTTATAAAATACTTACCTAATGAACGGCAATAGTTTTATATAATAAAATTGTAGTCTGACGTTGTGATTGCAGCATGCTATTTGCTTCTCAAGCCCTTTGACCTCTATCACTGTTATCTCGACCCCAGCAAATAAGCAAGTTTGTTTGATTAAGTAAGCTCATTTATAACATAACATAAACTCACGCCTATATCCCCGAAGGGTAGGCAGAGGTGCTAGCACCCACATTTCACCAGTATATTTAGGTCCCAATGTAATATTGCCATTAACTGGGCACTTGTAAAGCTCATTTATATAAACTAATGGAATAGTTTGCTGTTTTCTATTCGTACTAATATAATTACTATTATGGATCTCGGTGGCGAAGCTGGAGCCAATTATTGCAAGCTAGTGCAAACTGCTTTAAATTAGTGCAAGCGAGTTCAATCTGTGAGTTAGCGCAAGCCAGGGCTAGCTAGTGCAAGCCAGTACAAGATATTGCAAATTTGGTTAATCCACAAACTAGTGTAAGCCTGTGAAAGCTAGTGCAAGTTAGTACAAGCAAAAACCTTCTCTGTTAATAAGTTGGTAAGGTTGGCTAGGTTCTCAAAGATCGTGATGAGGCACTCACACCGGCCACTAACAGGGACCTATCTCCGATATAAAAAGTAGTCCTACACATTTTAAAAAGTAGTCCTACACATCTAATTTAATAAAAGTAGCCCTACACTTTAGTGTTATATTATCTCTGGCCCTATACATCTTCTAATTTTGAAAAAGTAGCACTACACATCTTTTAATTTAATAAAAGTAGCACTACACATCTTTTAATTTAATAAAAGTAACACTACACATCTTTTAATTTAATAAAAGTAGCCTTACACATCTTCTAATTTAAGAAAGTAGAACTACACTTCTTTTAATTTAATAAAAGTAACGCCCTGCACATCTTCTAATTTAAAAAAAGGAGCACTACACATCTTCTACCCATCATCGTGCAAATGAGGTTGGTTTGGCTCCAGAGGTCTTAGGGGGGTTTCGTATGTAGGATTTTAATTCTAGAAAGAAGGTTCTCAGCACAACATAAATATGCGGTCAGCTGACAACCGTCTTCTCCACTGTCCTACTCATAGTTCCAGCCTAATTCAATGAAAATGAAATATGGATTTCTTATGTATTATAGTGTGTATGTATAATATTGTGAACATGAATAATAAGTATTTAAACTATCATGGTCACTCACATCAGTATCAGAATAAACGGGATATTTACCATGTACCTCCGTGATCATGGTGCTTGCAACAGCGCCGAAATATCGGAAACTCAAAACAATGAAACATGGTAAATATCCCGTTTATTCTGATACTGGTGAATAATAAGATAATAAATGGATTATTATTTTGCCTGCACCTACCTCAATGTATATCTGCATCACCCTAAGGTAGACTGTTAGATAATGCCTTTGGCATTAAGTCCGCCTTTGTACAAAATTACTGTGCATAAAGTTTAATAAATAAATAAATACTTAGTGCTAGGAGGGAACGATGTCAGGAGCTTAATCTGAATGATCGCTTGATCTTGGTGTGAGCCATTTCAATAATTCCCGCGATGTAACTTGGAATCTATTCTTCAACTAGTCATACGACCAATCCATAGTCCCTTACATCATACATACATCATATGCTCGTATACTATGCTAAATGTATGATAATGAATTACATGCAGTGATACGTAATGTGGGTCGAGTCAACTTGCTATTTCTATTCATTTTGTATGTCTGTAATTAAATTACTTTGGCCTGTGGGATAAGCGCACAGCGATTTTGAGATATTTATTGAATGAAATTTTGTAGCATTTAGTATGCTATATATCGATATTTAAATCGAGTACGATATGAAAAAAATTGAATCGGTTCAAGCGGGATTCGAATCCGGGGAATGCGGGGAATTCAAGGGGGAAAGCCCTGACCATTGAGCGACCTAACCACGCCTGAAATAATTCTAATCTTCCTATTTATATCCGTTTTTGTTTTTTGATGCTGTATTCACTTACTAAGTGAATAACGTAGGTAAATTGTAAATGTTCACTTTTTCACAATTGTTCACTTTTAAGATTATAGCTGTATTAATATGTACCTATGTATACGATACATGCGTGGCGTCAGCGCTTTCTAGCGGCTCCATCTGAAAATCAGTGCTGCACATACTGAATTTTTTTTAGTGTGTGTAGCATTCAAAGCTTTGTTGGGGCCCTATTTGGGTTCGCGCAATGTGTTTCCTATGTAACCTATTGTCACATTCAAATGTATTTATTGCATACATATTGTAGTTAACCTAAACAAAATATTTTTTCTTTCTTTCTTTCTTTCTTACGGCGAGTTCTATTCAATTTTAAGCATCCACTCTTTTCAAAATTTTTTTTGTTAATCACACCACAATAAGGTATACCTACTATAAACATAAAAACAAATTAAGTTCTAGTTGTTGCCGGTCCCAATATAATAAGTACAAATTAGCCTTCTGGCCACCCGCCCGGTTGACATCAATGGGGAAGAATTCTTTAACGCCTGAACCTGCAAGATTGTTTAGGTATATTCTGTTTTGTTTTAATATTTTAATTTAGATAACATCCATGTACATTATGTAAATATAAATGTATGAATACAAAATATATTGAATTTATAAATATAAAAACATAATCCATTTATTACAGACTAATTTTGTCTCTTTACCAAATTTCAGCTCCCTTTATTTGAGTTTGACTGAGTAACAAAATATATCCAAACATCTTCACAAACTTTAAGTATATAGTAGTATATATAGTAGAATTTTTTTTATATATAGGACATCAATCAGTCAATACTTTACCCCACCTTTTTTTAATGTACGCAAAATCCCCACGTATACCTTCACCACCGGGGCCGGTGGGGGAGGTTACGTCGGACTAAAACGCACGCCGATTGCGTGGGCCGCAGGTGAGATTATCTCAAACATATCCCTCGCACCCCGACCGTCTCTACCCCACCTAATGGTAGCATGGAGACGTAATTTTCTGATTATATCCGAGGCCAAGGTGCCCGAGAATTCTGGGTCCGCCTTCTCTTCCTCCTCCATTTCGCACGATCTTGGGTGTCCATGGTAGTGGCATCATTCGCACCCATGTCATCCTCCACGATGTCAAGCCAAGACTTTTTGGGTCTGCCTCTTCTACCTGGACCCGTCTAGAAGGGGCTGGAGCTTAAGGCAAAGTCTCATTTCTAAAATTAGCGCCCGCCATGACCCCCATCTTGTACCACACACCAACTATAAAACATATATTATTGAACTGTAGGTACTGCAGGGCAATAGTTTCCATGATTAGTTGCCAGTTAAAAAGAGAAATTTATATTCTTTACCTAGTTTATTAATAATGCATTATTGGACTCAAGATATAGGTAGATATTATATGGTTGGTTATAACATAGCATGGTTCTAAAATGTTAGGAAAAGTATCAAATAGTCGGCCTGATGATACAAAATCGATATTTTTCATATACTATATAGGTATTATAAAATATACGATTGCCAGAAAATATCGATTAATATTATCGTTAGTCGCGTGATTCCCGGCAGAGTAAAATATGTATCACCCCGTCTCTTCCCATGCGGTGTCGTACAAGGCGACTGAGGGATAGGGCTGTTTAACATCAGACAGATACATACAACCCAGACTCAGCCGCAGATGGATGACTTGAGTCAACAATAGTGCCTGGAAGACGGCAATAGTGAGCCTATTACCGGGACCGAATTCAATGATTGATGAAATGTGTGAAAATTCACCTATGCCTAAGACTCCGGGGATAAAGGCGTCATTAAATGGAAAATACTAGAAAAAAAAAGTGTCAAAATAGTCGCGTGCCTATTACAACATTAAGCTGTAGCTCTTGCATTTTAAGAGGGGCCTGCAATTCAACAAAGATCTGCTTCGTGGAAGTCCAATGACTTCAATGCAAATGATACCCTACACTGATATTATGCACTTATAGACTCTAAACACTACATTAGACTTAATAGACGTCTGCCTACTCCACCGCAGCCTACTAAGACCTGCCATCATACAGCTTCTTCGAAATAATTACGCTTCGCGAACATTGCGTACTACAAAACAGATGATCTTTACAAATAAATAAAATTGAATTGAATGTCTGTTTGTGTCGTTAAAATATCAGTTTTAACTCATTGGATGAGGTTTAAGATGGAGAGGTCCTGGGGTTCACTCCTAATAACACAGGCAATTCAGCTTAGCAGGAGGAGTTGGTGACAGTACTAATAATTTCTGTTATTTCTCCTTCTTCATCCATCCGAAGCTTACACACCTCAGAGTCTGGTGTCTGCTTTACCAGCTAAATCCGCAGTTAGGTTGGTGAATAATTTTTGTATGATAGCAGGCGGTACCCATTTGTTAATCATAAAACGAAAGAAAACTAATGTGTCTATTAAACTTGTTTCGGTCTTTTCGTTGTTTCGTTTTTTATTCTTAACTCCCCGTCGGCTGCTGCGGAAGACGCCGGCTCAAGGAAAGTACGCCGACTTGGAACCGCTGTACTAGTTCGTGCCAATAGCGGTGGAGACTCTGGGGAGTTTTTTTTTACGTGCGCAAAATCCCCACGCATACCTCCCCACCGGAGCCGATGGAGGAGGTTATGTCGGACTCGAACCAACTAAAACACGCCGCCTATGGGTCGCTTTGGTTGCCGAAGGTGAGGTTGACAGGCATATCCCTCGCACCCCGGCCGACCCAGGGCCATCTTTCACGATCTGGCCCTCTTCTCGGGTGTGGGGACTACAGAGTCCCCAACTTGTCCCCGGAAACGGGGAGGCGCGCCAGGCGCACCACTGCCGCGGCCTGCTTCTGCCAGGGTGACAGGCGGCTCCACCTGTCACCCCCAGGCCTGCGCTCATGGGGGGCGGAGGTCGACCTCCGACACCCAAGTTGCCTTCGTACGCAGGCAGCTTGGCTTGCGATCCTTCGTCGCTCCCGCTGCCGCTTCCGCCCCACTTCCTCCTTCACGAGCATTACTTGCTCGCAGAAGGAGGCGCCGGCCGCCCACGCATCCGTGCAGCGGACCATCGCCGCGAGCAAGGTGGAGAGCGTGAGAACTCTCACTCCCAGGGCCGCCACAAGCTCCCTTCTCGGCGTCCCCCACGCCGGACACTCGGTCAGCGTGTGCGGCCCTGAGTCCTCGCTCGCGTCACAGTGATGGCACTCGGACGTTGACTCTTTCTCCATCCGACGCAGGTACTTCCCGAAGCACCCGTGCTCGGTGATTATCTGCGTCAGACGGTACGAGAGGCTGCCGTGTGGCCTCTCTAGCCACTCCCCCATGATGGGTCTTACCGCCGCTACTACAGCGAGCCCTGCGCCTGGTCGCCCGAGTCGTAGCTCCCATTCCGCCACCATTTCCCTGTGGAGTCGGGATCTCTCGGCCCGAATTTCTTCGGGCTCGGAATCGTGACCCCGCTCCCGCGCCGCCTTTCGGAACCGGTATAGCACCGAAAGGGATCTCGCTTCCAGGATCCATGGTGGCGATCCGGCGAGGAGACTCGCCGCGTTGAATGATATGACTCTGGGGAGTTGGGGCAAGGAAGCTTATTAAGGAAATCGGACAGAGGTTTATCGAGGCAACCGGTGACACTCGTTCCGGGTCGTTCCTGGTCCAAAGGCTGTCCGTCGCCATCCAACGTGGCAACGCAGCAAGTGTTATGGGCACTTTTGCAACGGGAGCGATCAGGGGCGGGTTATTTGATTAGTACATGGACTAAGCATTGTTTGTTGTACCATTTTGACATATTGTATTAATTTGACAAAAAATCTGATTTGTAATAAACAAGGTTTGTTAATTAAATTTTTAATAATTTCTTTGTTTTTAAATTAAACTGGGGTCATGTTGTACCATTTTGAAATCTTCGTCAAAAGCCCTTTAATTTAATACCCATAGTGCAGTATACAATTAATTGTTATTTTTTTCCCTTTACACTATAGCGTATTACAGCGGCCATGTTGGTTTTCTTTCGCGTCATCTATCTAAGAACACTTGGGTTACCGAGACAAATCTAACGATATACGTTAATTGGAGAAATCCGTTACGTAATTTGAGAGGTATGAGGTAATAAAGAATATTACAAACATACATACAAGATACGCGCGAAAATCCTAACCCTGCTTGCCAGTCGCGTAATAATGAATATTAGTGTATGTAGGTACCGTACCTACTTAAGATACCCACGAACAAAAACAATTTTTAGTCGTCTGTCTGTAACCTCCAAAGAGTCTGGACCGATCTACTGCAGATACCTTTAAGGTTTAAGGCGTAATTTAAGCTAGGTAACTACTTTTATTTTAGAAAGTCTTTGAAAGTTCCGCACAAAAAAATTCAAATCCAATCCCGACAAAGTCGCGAGTAAAGCTAATACGTACTATTATAGTCATCATGCCATTACAGAGGCATGAAAACAGCCAGCATTTATCCCAATGAGCAGTGGTTAATGTGTTTGGAACAGTCGTGCGAAAGCGCAAGTGTACACAGGGGGACATCACCAATCACGACACACGAGCGGTTATGGCTGACGACAGGTGATTTACACACGATTTATTGAGAAAAGAAGCCGTTAGTAAGATATTGGAGTTGCGAATCTTGTTGATTTTTTTATACCGATTTGGCAGACAACCACACGGCCCACCTGGAATGGAATGGAATGGAATGGAAAGCGACTCCCTTGTCCGCACTTAGCCTCCTTTTTGGGCCATTGTGCGTGCAGAGTACTGGCTAGAGTAGCCAGCCTAGCTCCGCCCAGAAGCGCAGAAGCTTACTGGGGGCTTCACAGGTTTCGCGGAGCGACCTCACTGTACCGAGGATTTGTGATCGTTGATAGGCTACTGCCTCGCCCACCTGATGGGAAGTGGTTACCGTGGGCTATGGACGTATGCAACACCAGGGGTGTTACACTCGCGCTGCCGACTATGAAGAAACCTTCTGATGCCCCTCTTGAAGGACCCCATATTGGAGGTGCTTGGGAAAACCGCAGCAAGGAGGTCATTCCACAGCTTGAGAGTGCGTGAGATAAAGTTTCTTTCATACCGCACAGTGCGAAGGTTGGCGGACTTGGACCACTTTTAGATTCCCGTCCCAATTGAGCAGTCCGACTGGGGAAGTACCTTCACCCTACAAAATACCACGGCTGCAATAACCGCATGTTGTGTTCCCAGCGGTGAGTAGGGTAGCCAATACTCACTGGAGAGTTTTGTGCTGTCAATGCGAAGAGAAGTCTTGTCCTGATTGTGTCTTCTGCACTGACTGCACAGACACTGTTTTCAATCTAAATCTATTTGATTTGATGTCCATTCTATATATCTGCTATAAGGTAACGGTTGGAAGCGCGGAGGCGCAGGTTCGATCACCGTTCAGTGCTAGTATTTGTATACTTGAATATGGACATTTGTATTGGTATGGTCGTGCCTCGGAGAGCATTTTTCAAGGAGGTGGGACACGGCGGTATTTCCGCCCAATTGAGCAGTCCGACTGGGGAAGTACCTCCGCTCTTCAGAATACCGGGGCCATATTAACTTTGTGTTGTGTTCCCAGCGGTGAGTAGGGTAGCCAGAGCTCACTGGAGAATTTGTGCTATCAGTATCAGACTATGGGCTTGTCCTGCTTTGTCTTCTACTGACGGCACAGAAACTCTGTACTTACAGGGTTGGCAGCGCGACTGTGACTCCTCTGGTGTTACAAACGTCCATAGGCCACGGTAACCACTTTCCATCAGGTGGGCCGTATGCTTGGTCGGTCCCGGATGCCATACAAACATCTATGGCAGTCATTACAAGTAGTTGAAGGAAGATAGAAAATATCGAAGTTTAGTCAAATCTGCGGTTAGACTGGTAAGCAATGCGGACCCTAAACTCTGAGATGAAAATTTCGGATGCGGCTGGGATGGACGCTAAGATAAAGAAGGTGAGAGGGATAATCAGAAATACTAATAAGTAATTTCGGTTATTAGTAGATATATATATATCACGAAACGTGTACCTTTGTGGTACAAACGGAACTCGTGAAGTGTGAAGTAAATTTTTACTTGGTAACGAACACTTCTCAATAAAAAACTTTTTAAATGACTATTAAATTATTACCGGTTGTCATTCGAAACGGCGCGAGAGAGCCAGTTACACCGGCAGTGTTCCCTGCACTCAGGTTTAGTACTCCCAAGTGTTGCAACATTAAATATTATGTTAATAAGCCACATTGAACTGAAAGTGTTGGGAAACTAAGTACTGATGGGAATAAAAGTGTGGCAAGGTTTAAAGTACTTACATATTTCTGAAGTATGGTCATTTTTGCATCTTTTTTATAATGCTTAGGTGGCAGACAAGCACATGGCCAACCTGATGGCAAGAAGCGTTACACTCGTGCTGCCGGTCTTGAACATACCTTCTGATGCCCTTCTTGAAGGAACCTATATTGGAGTCGCTTGGAAAAATCGTAGCAGGGAGTTCATTCCACAGGTTGAGCGTGCGTGGGATGAAGTTCCTTTCATAGCGCACAATGCACACCCTTTCCGGTCGCAATGTGTGAGGATGAATTCTCTGTCTATGGCGAGTGGTGCGATGATAGCATGTGGCTCCCTAACATTCTTCAATTATTAGCCTTGCTGCATAATATGCTATATGTTATACAATCTTTTGTAAATCTATACGACCGGTCTCAAATTATTTCTTTCTTGTAAATGCAGTTGATTTATTATGTTTTGAATTTGTGGAGTCAAATTCGACCCATTGTGCTTGCGTTGTGATATATTCAAATATTTCATGAATGAAAACAATGCAATTTAATAACAATAACATTATATTATAGGTATTTCATGGGTTACTACGCACTATACTTTGCAAGCATCATGCTTTTTTCGCATGAGTTTTCATACCTCGTTAGCAAAACTATGAATACCTTTTTATGAGATCTCCAATGTAGAGCACTGGAAATATACATGAAACTGTTCAATAAACTATCAAACTAATAACTATTAGAATAATCATTGCCATACAACGTGGCAATGCTGCCAGTCTTCCGGGAACACTACCACAAGAGGCATGCGATGCGGAGGAATTGCCTGACGTATTTTTCTTTCTTCTTTATTTGGGTAAACAAACAGAAGCACAATATAATATTTACTTAAAATAGCATTCATACCCTACAACCTTTACCACAGCTTAGTAGGTAATTATTTTTAAACTTAAACTTATAACTTATAACCTTAAAATTAAGTTTTATAACTTAAATCTCATTAGCCTTCATTAACACTCACTCATCAGGTTTTATTTTTAGAGCTTCGAGAGTTTATCAAAATCTCTACCAATGCGACTAAACACTTTTGTACTCGCCAGTACACACATCTCAATCGCTCGTGTAATGGACGGAAGATACTTCAATATAATAAGTAATAGAATACTGATGAACACTGCGAACCTATTGATATAACACTTAAAAAGATTAGACGCCTATGGGTATATTTATTAAAAAATACGTTACTATAAGATTGTGACAGTGAATTTACTTGGCTCATTGCCTCAGCGGTAGCCTAGTGGTATGGGTAATGGACTGCTGAGATGAAGTCTCAGGTTCGATCCCAGGTTACCATGGCACACACCAATGACTTTTCGATGCTTTTCGAAGTTATGTGTGTATTTATCGCAGGTTTATAAGGGCTCGCCACCTATTACATTGGGACCTAAACATAAACTGGCGAAATGTGGGTGCTAGCACCTCTGCCTACCCCTTCGGGGATATAGGCGTGAGTTTATGTTATGTTATGTCATTGCCTCAGCATCAGGGTTAGTCCCGGTTCCATCCAATTCATCCATTCATTATTATCTTACAAAGAGGATAAGCATTGCCATTCAACGTGGCAATGCTGCCAGCCGTCTGGGAACGTTACCGATCTGTGATGATGCGGAGGAATTTCATAACGCATTATGTATGTATTTTTTAATTTATTTATTTTAGTGCATTTTTATTATTATTTATGTATTGTACAAATAAAATGAGTACCTATATTTTAGGGTTAAGATATAAGTATACCTGTAAAACAGCCTGCTTTCAGCTTAGCGGGTATCCAGTTTCTTTTTTAATTTATGCTGTACTACAGGAAAGCATAAACAATAAAGGAATGGATGAATATTATATAAGTATATATTATACGAATATATATAAGTACCTAATATATTTAAAAGTATGTGTATGAATTTCTTATGTATTATAGTGTGTATGTATAATGTATGTGGTTGCGCCGGTAGTAGAATTTGTATTTTTTCGCTCAATAGTAGTAAATTCAAATCGTCTCAAAATTGTTTGACACAACACACGCCTCCTATACCCATCTCCCTCCCGCACTACCTTTAAAGTGAGATAGCAATAGTTTTCGCCCCGCCAATGGTTGAAATGGCCGCATCTTCAGTCCCGCTTTTGAACTAGCATCAATGGCGGCGGCGCACGCGACTCTTAGAAATTAATAATGTTTGTTGGATTTTAACCGCTTTCATAGACCTTTACCGATCGGATTGTGCCTCTCGTGTGTCCCTCAAGTGATTTAGTGATGTGGGCAGCAGCTCCTGAGCCAGGAAGAGAAGACCGGTGCACCGGCCCCGACAGCACGTGGCGTCATAAAGGTTAGTGCATCCTCTCCTAATTTCTTGGGTTGCATTCAATGCCTAAACCACCTCCGCGGCAACCCGATCACCTATCTTGTTTGTTGTGTAAAGTGTCATATGAAACATGTTAGCTTCACCCCCCGCAAAATACATTATTGTGAACATAGTGCACTGCACCTACCTCAATGTATCTCTGCATCACCCTAAGGTAGACTGTTAGATAATGCCTTTGGCATTAAGTCCGCCTTTGTACAAAATTACTGTGCACAAAGTTGAATATATAAATAAATAAAATGGAGTCCAATGTGCGTGTCTGGTCGACGTGCGTCAGTGCCTAGATTATTTCGCGACTTAGGTCCAAGACCCATGCTGGTCCATCATACGTCATACCACAGACACTGCAAGAAATGACATTAAATTTTAGACTTTATGACCATAGATTTAAAATCCAAAATTAAATGAAAATAATTTCATTAGGTATACTTTTTAGTTCACTTTGCAAAAGCCTTTTAAATTTGGACTTGAACAGTAATACTATATAGTCTAAAATTATATGAATGTTTTAGTAGTGTCCATGGTATCACAGTGGTTTTGATTTTGTAGAATCGAGGCCTTGATTGATAGGTATCAGTACACGTGGCGATCTATGCTTTTATATCTTAAATAAAAGGTTCTTTCCTACCCTCACAGAATAGCTATTTTACCCCCTCGAGGGTTATTACCCCCATGTTCGGAACCACTGGCATAAACTATACTGATTCTAAAAAAATCGTTCCTAAAATCACACAAGTCTGGGGTAATTGGTAATTGGTGCGTTATGAAAATTTGTCATTCATTCGATAAAGGAGATACTGTTGTCGACTGTACCTAGTTGTTACGAGAGTTACCTATTTTATCACTTTGAAAATTATATATCCAGTATATTATATCCTTAGTTATCTCATTTTATAAATTTTCAATATTATTACAAGTTCCTACCGTTAATAAAGTGTCATTGATAAAACGTTTCCCGGAATGTTTATGTAATGTAACTAAGTACAGTAAGTAGAATGTGGACTACCACATCTCTTCCCATGCGGCGTCGTACAAGGCGACTAAGGGATAGGGCTGTGTAACATCAGACAGATATATACAGCCCAGGCTCAGCCTCAGATGCATGGCTCGAGTCAACAATAGTGTCCGGAAGACGTCAATAGGCTAACCCTCTATTACGTGGGACCGAATTCAATGATTGGTGAAATGTGGGTGTTGGCGCCTCCTTCTGCGAGCAAGTAATGCTCGTGAAGGAGGAGGCGAGGCGGGAGCGGCCGCGGGAGCGACGAAGGATCGCAAGCCAAGCTGCCCGCGAACGAAGACAACTCGGGCGTCTGAGGTCGATGAACGACCTCCGCCCCCATGAGCGCAGGCCTGGGGGTGACTGGTGGAGCCGCCTGTCACCCTGGCAGAAGCAGGCCGCGGTGGCGTCGCGCCTAGCGCGCCTCCCCGTTTCCGGGGACGAGTTGGGGATTCTGTAGTCCCCACACACCCGAAGAGAGGGCCAGATCGTGAGAGATGGCCCTAGGTCGGCCAGGGTGCGAGAGATATGCCTGTCAACCTCACCTTCGGCAACCAAAACGACCCACAGGCGGCGTGCGTTTTAGTCGGTTCGAGTCCGACATTACCTCTTCCACCGGCTCCGGTGGGGAGGTATCCGTGGGGATTTTGAACACGTGAAAAAAAGATGTGGGTATTAATTCAACTCTGCCTAATCCTACGGGGGTAAAGGCGTGATTATATGTATAACCATTATCATATTGATTTACTATTATCTGATTGAAAACCGAGTGTAATTTCTTTGAGTAGGTAGGTAGGCAAAGCTACAACGTATGAACCTTTTTACCTTGAATTTAAATAGTTAACATTCCCACATTTTTTTTTCACACACTGCAACAATTTCAGAAGTAACCAATTTATTCTAGACTTGAAGACTTGAAGGAATCTTCGAGTCTAAAATCTATACTAATATTATAAAGCTGCAGAGTTTGTTTGTTTGAACGCGCTAATCTCTCTGGTCCGATTTGAATGATTCTTTCAGTGTTGGGTAGTCCATTTATCGAGGAAGGTTTTAGGCTATATATCATCACGCTACTACTTAAGGGAGCGGAGCGTTGATAATAAATGTTAACAAATCCGGCAATTTTTCATACATATTTTGAAGACTAAAACATACGGGCTCAAAGGGACATGAAGCTTCAAAATATACCCCGGGCGAAGCTGGGGTGGGTCAGCTAGTAAATTATAAAGTTAGAACAGTCTGGTTACACCGACTTGGGCAGGCCAGTCCACTCCTTAACAGCAAGGAAGTACACGTACTTTAGTACTTAATGAATTAATTGCGAAAACATCTTGTGCGTGTGATCAGGGGTCCGATTCTACTAAGCTTATGTCATAACAAAACCACTCTCACAGACGCTGCAAAAAAAGTCATTAAATTTTAGTCTTTATTGTTACTAACACTATTCATTGGCATTTTTAGCAGTGTCTGTGTTGTGACAGTAGCTTTGACCTGACATAAAATTAGCAGAATCGAGGTCCAGAATTCACCATTAAAATAATTATAACGGTGGCGTTGGCGTACTGCAGACACATGCTGTAAGAACTTTTCGAACGAGCAAACGAACTCGACAGATGAATCCGCGGTGAGATCAATTTCGCATGCTGTAAATTTAATGACGTCACATTTTTGAGCACAGTTTGATAGTGATGTATATTTATGTGCTCGACATCATTACGTCATCAAATTTAGAGCATGCGACATTGAAATCTCAGTGCGGATTCAGCTGTTGAGTTCGTTCGATTGGCCGAAACGCTCTTATAGTATGTGCCGCCACACTCTCCAAAATGCAAAAAGGTTCCTCCAAGGTCAGCACTAGGTAGTAACTATTTATTAATCTATGGCACTAGCCAGCAGTACGAGTGTGACGCCCTTTGTGTTACACACGTCCATAGGTCACGGTAACCACATTCTATCAAGTGGGCCGTGTGCTTATCTGCCACCTAAGTGGTATTAAAAAACATCAACAGGTACGTTAACTAGTATGATGTTATTTGTAAAAACGTGTTGGTTGATAGGTCTGCTCACACCTCCCAAACACTTATAATGCATGCTGTGTCAATCTGTACCAAGCCCTCGCGTCCGAGTTAGTAAACATACAGACGGACGGAGTGAAACCGCTAATCTAGCCTCTGTTTGTATTGTTTAGTTTTTTTTACTGCACCTATACGAATGTAGCTGATGAAGTGCGAATTCAGGTCGTTTAAGAAATGCCGGGATATGAACGAAGGGCGCATATATACTTACCATCAACTTAAATATATATTATGCCGACTACAAAATTAATTTACGACCAAAAAGAAACTAAAAAATGGTCGAGAAAGTGGGCTGGCATCTTTTTGCATAAAGGATTGGAATTGCCACCAACGTGACAATGACGCCAGCTTTTTGTACATGTTACCAGTTGAAGTCGATGGGGAGGAATTCTTTGACGCCTGATTTTTGTATCCTATATCTAAATTCATCACATAAGAAATATTATGTTATGTTATGAAAATGTAACTCAAATCTTTACTATAATGAAATATTGACAGTAAATTTGATGATCCCAATTGAATAAACTTACTGCAAAAACTCAACAAGCTGAAGATTAATCTCTCTGTGCATAAAACGCTCAATATAGCAATATTGCGACTTAATTACTCACTCGCGGCACTTCGCATGGTGTTGTCATATTTGTGTAACACTGCCTATCAGATACTAATGACCACGCTGCAGCAGGCTCATCTGTCGACACATTTGTGCTGGAATTTTCTCATGAAAGTAAATATTACATCCGCCATATTATGGTTTGGAAATCTCTAGCACCATTGAACACAAAAAATAGCAAGATAGATGATCTCAGGGATATGAAGAGCACACAAGCATATCATGGTTTTGGAATTGGCAAGACTTGAAATGATTTTCTATATGTCTAGTATATAGTGTCAGTGAGTCGCGGAAGCAACATCAGCAGGCTATAGGAACGCATCGAACAAACTCAACAAATGAATCCGCAGAGTGATTTCAGTTTCGCATGCTCTTTTGGTGACGTCACGTTGTCGAGCACAAGTCGACAATGATATTATGTTTGTGTGTATTGAAATCTCACCGCAGATTCAGCTGTCGAGTTCGTTTGATCGTTCCAAATTTATTTATTTATTTAATTACTTATTTCTTACATACATAAGCCATTACAGGCAAACCCAATGCGACAAAGTAGTAACACAACTATAACAATTCAAAAACCTGTCAATAATGATAAATTAATAATTTCCAATTTAAAATAAAAATTTCTAATTTAAAACAATCATTGATAAATAATTTAATTAATAATTCCAGTATAAAGTAATATAATAATTGAAATAATCCGCCACGTGGTTCCCGGCAGAGAAAAATTTGAGCCACCCCATCTCTTCCCATGCGGTGTCGTACAAGGCGACTAAGGGATAGGGCTGTTTAACACTAAACAGTTATATACAGTCCAGACTTAGCCTTAGATGCATGGCTCGAGTTAACAATAGTGTCCGGAAGACGGCAATAGGCTCATCCCCTATTACGTGGGACCGAATACAACTTTATTATTTATTCATAAACAATTATTTACATAATATACACGGAAATTATAGAAATAAAAATATATATATAAAAAAGAATATATATCTAAATAATCCTGCAGGTTCAGGCGTCAAAGAATTCCTCGCCATCGATGTCAACCGGGAAGGTGGCCAGAAGGCTAGCGGCATTGCCACGTTGAATGGCAATACCAATTCTTTGCGCAAAGAATAAACCAGCCCTCTGATCACGGGTAGCGTCAATTAAACGTTTAGAAATGTCTCTAAAGTTTAATGTTGTTTATGAATAAATAATAATTAAGATAAAGGTAACACATTTAAATAAAACTTTATTATTGATGAAATGTGGGTGTTAATTAGCCTCTGCCCTCCAGGGATAAAGGCGTGATTATTTGAATGTATGTTGTGTAAATCTCACCGCGGATTCAGCTGTCGAGTTCGTTCGATCGTTCGAAATATTCTTACAGCATGTGCCTGCAATATGTCACGAGAATGGAGTCGCGAGCAAAAGGTAGTTTTACCATAAAATTACTCTAATACAATCATTATCATCTGCCTGCTTAGGGTCAGCACATCAATAATAGGAATTTTTGCGATTAAATCATGGAACTTACTATTTCTGCAGTCAAGTCCTGACCACGGGTGCTGCAACGCATCCAAAACGTCGCGTCGGCAGTAATAGTAAGTTCCATGATTTATTCGCGAAAAGTTCCAAACCGTTGTATAATTATAAATTCACACCACGATAGTTTAAAAATATCATTCTTTCTCACAATTCCTGTCAGACGTTAACCGTCACAATCAATGCACTATTCCGTCCAATTCCTGAAATGTCTGATTCCCTGTTAGCACCACAACCTAAGCACATATAATTAAATATACAAACAATGTGTACGGAAGTACAAACAATGTACGTTTATTCGTGTTTAAACTTAAACAACGAAACTGGTCAATCTTTGTACAATAACATAGAACCAGAATAGCTGCGCCCGAGTCGGTGTTGTGACGACCAGGGGTCAATGTTAGCTGTGATTGGTGTGTTTGTCAATATTTGAGCATTCTTGGTCTGACGACTCATTATTTAGTCGTCAGACCAGAAATGCACAAACAGTACCGTTTGCAGCAGACCGATATTGACTAGAAAAATACACGAAATGATCTTAACACCCTTTTTATTCCATTTTCCTGTGGACTGATTGTTCTGATGATTGGTACCACCTTTAGTTCGAATGATAATAAAATTTAAATCGATAAAATAGTTTGGTAATAACATAATTTAATAGGTTTAGGATTAAGATTTCATGTACTAACTAGACTTTGCCTCTCGTATTGCTATTCCTCTGTGCATTCTCGGGTATGCAGGAAGAGAACTCAACTTTGAGTTAAGCTCGCCTTTGTACATTACCTCATACCTTGTATAAATGTCATTTATATGTACAATAAAGTATAAATAACACCATTTTGAGTATTTTGCTTGTCAAGAACGATCTGATGCTGACTGTACCTACGTAGGTATATTAGGAACCTATTAACGATTGCGTTCTTGCGTAAATATTTTCTAGTTAGGCAGCTAGTTATGAATTTTGTTTGCGGGTGTTTTGTTTAAAAGCAATAGTAAATATTGTTTTATTGTTATTTTAGTTGCGGAAGTCACAAGATCATACTCAGGATCATAACCCAGTCGTGTTCATAACCCTTTACGTTGTCGTACGGTAAAAAAAGAGCTGGAATGCTCAAACATATTATGTCATTTCCATATACTGATTATTCTATTCTATTAACGAAATGTCACTGTCTATGGGATTTGTTTGGGGTCCCGGGGATGAGATGGGGTCTCCGTGGTCCCCACACCCGAAGAGGGCCGTCTCGTAAGAAACGGTCCTAGACCGGCCGGGGTGCAAGGGATATGTCTCAGATAAACTCATACAGGCGGCGTGCGTTTTAGTCGGTTCAACATAACTTCCGTCCGACATAACCTCCCCCACCGGCCCCGGTGGGGTATCCGTGGGGTTCTAGTAGACCGTAAAAAGCAGTCTGGTGAGGTCGTCAAAGTAGGGACCATCATTTTAGAATCCACAGCATTTGGGATGGAGACCCTATCTTCTGGCCTTAACCCTAGCTTAGTTCTATTCAATTAATTCAAATTGAAAATGCCTGTATTCAAACAATCAAATTCATTGTGTTCCTTTTCATTCATAACATTAACGTAACATAACATAAACTCACGCCTATATCCCCGAAGGGGTAGGCAGAGGTGCTAGCACCCACATTTCGCCAGTTTATGTTTAGGTCCCAATGTAATAGGTGGCGAGCATATTGACAATAACCGGGCACTTGTAAAACTGCGATAAATACACACATAACTTAGAAAAGCATCGAAAAGTCATTGGTGTATGCTATGGTAAAACCTAGGATCGAACCCGAGACCTTGTCTCAGCAGTTCATTACCCAGACCACTAGGCTACCGCAGTTTTACTTTCATTCATTACTTGCTATATAGTTTTTTAAACTATCATGGTCGCTCATATTAGTATCAAAGTAATCGGGATATTTACCCCGTAAGTAAATATCCTGATATGCTTGCAACAGCGCCGAAATATCGGAAACTCAAAACAATACAACATGGTAGATATCACCATTACTTTCATAGTAATATTACTTGCTAGTTTATATACTCTGGGAAATTATTAGTTCAACTCAAGCGTTGTATTACGTAAACCAGTAATATTGAGACATCTGTATGTACCTACTAAAATTGGATAAAATGTTTTACGTCGTCAAATATCACTGAATTAGGTTGATGTCTCGATGATTTGTCATAAACTAACCATTTTAATTGATGTCATAGCTGAAGACTTTAGGACTCGTGAGCCAGTTTATCCTAGTCATACTCGTAAAGTCATCTGAATGTACTAAAATTAGATAAAATATTTTATGTCGTCAAACAAAGTAAAAGCGTATATCACTGCATTAAGTTGATCCCTTTTTTTATACCACTTGACAGACAAGCGCACGACCCACCTGATGGAAAGTGGTTACCGTGGCCTATGGACGTATGTAACACCAGAGAAGCCACACTCGCGCTGCCGACCCTGTAAGCACAGAGTCTCTGTGCCGTCAGTGCAGAGGACAAAGCAGGACAAGCCTTTAGTCATCCCACTGATAGCACAAATTCTCCAGTGAGCTAGCTGATTTGTCATAAACTAACCATTTTAATTGATGTCACAGCTGAAGACTTTCGGATTCGTGAGCCAGTTTATCATAGTCATATTAAAGTCATCTGTATGTACTAAAATTAGATAAAATATTTTATATCGTCAAGCGAAGTAAAAGCGTATACCACTGCATTAGGTTGATCTCCAGATTAGTTGATCTACATATCTTGTTATAAATTGACCATTTTTATGGATGTCATAGTTGAAGAATTCAGGTCTAAGAGAGTTTATGTTCATTCCGGGTATTTATTTGAGTATCATTTTATAATAATATGCTTATAAATCCATTGTTAATCGTTTTGTTTGAATTATTAATACGTTTTATTATAATGTTGTCTATTATTAGAGCAGGCATTTATATATTGTCATTGTCTGAATTTTTGATGCATTCTAATTCTTTCAAATATTTAATAGAATAACTACACGGCTTGCCTTTTTTATATTACTAAAGTGGTAAATAATGTTGCTGGTAAGCGGCTATTGGTATCTTTGGTAGGGTTTGATACCATGAATCTTTAAGTTACTGCCGTTTCTTTAAGTCGTTTAAGGAATATTGAAACTCCAAATCAGAAATTCAAAGTTAGGGCTTCGGGGCCGTGTCTCCCCTGGGGGAGACAAGGAGAAACTTCTTGTGGCCATGTCTCCCCTGGGCGGGGGAGCCAAAGATACTACATTTATTCAGTACTTTCAAGTGTTAATGTCTCCACCAGTTATATTTAGTACGAGTAGTAGGCATAGTATAAAAGTACTTACCTATTCTCGTTTATGTAGGTATTGTAATTAGCAGCTGCGGTAAGGATTTAGAGAATGTATCCAGTAGTAGACTCGCCACTTATTGCGTGGAGTAGCGTGGAGCAATAACTGAAGTCGAAGTGTGAGTTTAGATATATAACTCTGTATGTCCTCTGTATATATATATTTGTCGCGAGCGGTGGCTAGTCGGCAGTCTGAGGTCGCGTAATGACCTCCGTCCTCCATGAGTGCGGGCCTGAGGGTGACGCGTGGAGCCGCCTGTCATTCTAGCAGAAGCAGGCTGCGGTGACTGTGCGCAATGCGCGTCTCTCCATACCCGGGGATGAGATGGGGACTCCGCGGTCCCCACTTCCGAAGAGGGCCGTCTCATAAGAGACGGTCCTGGGCCGACCGGGGTGCGAGGGATATTGTCTCAGATAATCTCATCTCCGGCAAACTGCGACCCAAACAGTAGGCGTGCGTTTTAGTCAGTTCAAGTCCGACATAACCTCCCCCACCGACTCCGGTGGTGGAGTTTCATATCTGTTAAGATATGAGAGTGCGCAAAATCCCCACGGATTCATATCTGTTAAGATACTTACAAACATATTGCTATTGCATAGATAATAAATTGATAAATATTAAAGGTATTTTTAATAAAATAACCATAAAATTATTTTTTAAATGTATTTATTGTACAAGTTACATACATACAGACAACCTGCCACGCACATCTACACCTTAAAAAGATTATTTACAATTTTCAAATAAAAAAGACTAAATCTAATAGTATACTAAATGCACAGGAATGTCAAATTCTTAATAAAAACAATACAGAAAACACAAAATTTGATATGTGAGACTATTTTACCAAACGATCTTATATTAAAATGATATAGATCAGTGTCAGACAAGCACACGGCCCACCTGATGGGAAGTGGATACCGTGGCCTATGGACGTATGCAACACTAGGGGTGTTACACTCGCGCTACCGACCATGAAGAAACCTTCCGATACCCCTCTTGAAGAACCCCATATTGTAGGTGCTTGGGAAAACCGCAGCAAGGAGGTCATTCCGCAGCTTAAGTGTGCGTGGGATGATCACTCAAAATAACCAGGGATAGATGTCTCGTTACTAGGGCATATTATTTGATAGGGAGGCTAATTGAATCCTATAGTAAAAGCAGACGGCATAGTATATAATGGAGGTATTCGTTGAATACTATGCTATTTCATTTCCCTAGAATTTCTTTCTTTGCCTATAGTATTAGAAATTAGATATATTTTTCAGAGAGCGTGTGTGCATAAAGTACTCTTTTACCAACGCGATAGTGTTGCTTACTTCATTGTAATATAAGATCATTGATTTCACCCGACTGTGGTAACATTTATAAAGAATTTATTTTATCATTTATTAATTGTTATTTTATAAATAAAGGTGGGTATTATTAATATCTGTTAAAGAAGAAAATAAATATGTTATTAAACTTACGACTAGACAGGTACTATGCAGTGAATACTGTCAAATGTTCTATTATTTATTACATGTTATTTATAATATAATTAATAATAAATTAGTAAGTAGTGTTATGCCGTCAAGCCATGTTCATGTCATATTTTAGAATGTAAATTTACCATTGGAATTTGACATTTTGACTAAGCGATATAAGAACAAGGTGTATAAAAAACAACAGTGTATACGATGCTTTAACATTGGAACAAAATGTTCATTAAAGGCTGAATTTCACCAGTGAAAATCTGTTCCACTATTCCGGTTTCTATCATTGGTGGAATTCGGTCTTTGACATTCTAAAATTGAAAACCACATTTACGCTTTAAAAATGTACAACTGAACTAAAGTTATCACTGGTTTTAATTTATAACTAACTTATATTTAATTGATGAAAATTTACATTCAACAAATGACTGAAATATTTTGTTAACTCACTAAAATCAAAATACATAAAAATCAAAATACTTTAATAATTCCCTTTTCTTTTAATCAGTTAAAAGATTTGTGTAGCTGCCATCCAAACTTTTTAAATTAGTTAACAAGTAGTAATATAATGCCATCTGTACACTGTTGGCTTACCAAGAAGTTATTTGTGCACATAGCATTGTAATACAGGCATAATGTGAATGATATTGGCATAAGTTGGCCAATCTGTACAGCTTCCTTTAGAAATACTTATGTCATATTTGGAGTATTTAAATCGTAATTTTAGTCACGGTAATTGATTCTGATAAATATCAAACTCTTTATGTTTCACATCGTAACGGAAAAAGATACTTTCTCCTTTTTGAAGTTAGTTAAAAATTCAATTATAATGTCATAAGTTCATAACCATAAAAAAATACAAAAAATAATAAAATAAATCAAACTCTGTCAAAGAAATATAAAAACAAAACAAGACCGTGACCATCAATTATTATTTCAACATCAAATAATATCCCGCCATTTATTTCTCAAAAATATCACCATCACCCTTGTAGTGACAGAAGGGGCGTTTTAAATGATTGAGTAATTCCATTTGTCAATGTAAACAAACTAATTTTACTTACACAAAGGGAGGGTATAAAATAATATATGATGCTACTAACAACATTTTTAAACATCCCTTCTCCATTTACGAAGGGGATTAACATGAAAGAACTCCAAATGCATTGTTTATCAAAATAGATTTTATTTAGTCCTTTGAAGTACGAAGTAAAAAAAATAAAGTTATTTATTGTCCGGTGTTCTTTACTTTTATAGATTTTTCTTTTGTACTAAATGCAAACATGAACCAGCGAGAAAGTAATACCATAAATAGTATTTATTATTGAAATGTAATTATAAAAGTTCAATTCAAATGTTTAAACCAAATACTATTATGATAATACGTTTTAATTTTTTCGCGAATTACTTTTAGTTTATTTTATTATTGAATTCTTAACGCTTCAAGCATGATAAAGTTATCGGAAAGTACTTTATATAACAGAAACTAAATCGCGATAAAATCCATTAAAACAGTTTTATTACAAAGTGTAATAATCCTGTAAACTAATATACGTCAAATTAAAAAAAGTGGATTTTTTTTATTAAGCTGATGCCGATGTTATACGTAATATAAAACGATTGGTTTACGTAAACCAGTAAGTATTATGCTAACTAATCTGTGGTTAGGTTCTTTCATGAATAGAAATTACTCAATATGAAAATTACTAAATATTGTCCGAAAATAAAGGGGAAAAAGAAATACATTGGACATTTTACGCACCGATAATATCAGTAAATAATGTAAATCTATCTCCCAAATACGTCCTTTACACGTAATAAAGGACATTTGGGAGATTGGCTTTAGACGTATTACATATTAAATCATAGTGTACGTAATCTTTTACTATGACGACAGTTAATTGTAGATAGTTAGGGAGAAAATAATTTGAACCAACACGTGAAATTGAAATGAATAGTATTGGTTATTAAGTGTCATAAATCGTGTGAGAATTAAATTATTCAATTTTTAAGTTAACCCTACATCTGAAACTTTACCACCAATTAAACGTCAAGTAACAACTATCTATCATTCGCCCTTATTTACAATTTAATACCGTACATTTCTCATGATAATGCAATTTTCTATAGGCAGTTTAAAGTCAAGTGCTCGAAAAATGTCTACATTACAATAATATAATATATAATAACTCTTTGTCAACTTCAAATCACTATTATTTTTGAACATTGTACAGTGTTTACGAGTAGGTACATGTATACGTTTACATGTGTACGTATACATGTGTACGCGTACATGTGTGCGTGTACATGTATGTGTTGATGTATCAAATCATCTACAAACATACTAAAATACGCTATGTTTTCATTACTACAATATAAGACAACTACGGTATATTTTCTCTAACGGTCTCCTGTACATTTGTCAAACTCATGTCAATTGAACACACTTAATACTGAAAGCTCATTTGTTACCTGTCGATCATGGAGTATCTTCATCAAATGAGCGTCACTTAGGTGACAGACAAGCACACGGCTCACATGATGGAAAGTGGTTACCGTAGCCTATGGAAGTGTGAAAAACCAAGAGAGTCACACTCGCGCTGCTAACCCTGTAAGTATTAAGAGTTTCTGTGCCGACAGTGTAAAAAAACTTGACTTGAGTTTCACAAACGCACAAGAAACCGTGGCATGACCACTACTTAGTTGATGTTTTATACATCGTCAATATATCATGAAAATATGTCACATAAATATTTACCTCTTTGTAGAAGAATTTTCTTATTATTTCTGAAACGAATACTCTCAAAGTTATTTTAATCTACTTCACAATCTAAAATCGCAAACTCTACAACGTACCCTCATTTCCATCATATTGAGGCTAAGATAATCCAAACAACAATTTTCTTCAAAGCCTAACTTCTAAGGAATTCCTTTGAATGCAAATTCAACAGCCTACGCCTAAAATTCTATCCTCAATAGAATATATCAAACATCTACAAAATGAAAATTACACTTCGAGATCTTGGAAAGAATCTCAAACTTTCATTTCGAACTGTGTAGGATCCTTTTGTGCCGAGACACATCACTTTATTAAAGTCTGTGGTGAGTAAGCGGTCGCTTACACCGCCGCTAGCTAGGGCACCACGACCCGGGTTTCTCTGTCAGAGAGCAGTCGCCTCACTGACTGGTGGTTGTTGCCATCGCTGCTCGAGATGTCGCTGGTGCTCACTACTGTGGGCTGTGAGAAGTTCTTGCACAGGACTAGCACCTAGAAAAGAATTGAATAGTAAGTATAAAATACTTTTTGACGACTTCTCTGGTACAATGGTTCGACTTTTTTATGTGCGGAAAATTTCCACGGATACCTCCCGCCGGAGCTGGTGTGAGAGGTTATCTCGGACTCGAACCGACTAAAACCCACGGTGCCTGTAGGTCGACGTTGGTTGCCGGAGGTGAGGTTGACCGGCATATCCCTCGCACCCAGGCCGACCCAGAGTTATCTCTCTCGATCTGATCCATGGGAAACTTCGTCGGAGGTTGATTTGAGTTTAGTGTAAAAATGTCTAATGCAATAATATGGGTGTATATACTAATAATATGTATATATTTACAAAATATATTTTTAAAACACGTCACAAAGTCTCTTAAAAGAGGGTCACTATTACAAACATCAACACCGTTACAATGGTGGCCCTCAGCTTGACGGCCTCCTGATAAGCTATTTCACTCCCTGCAAAAAGGCTAAAGTTACACTAGGAAGACGGAAACACTTGTGCTGATAAAGAAATCTAAGACTTTATGTGCAGCAAAGGAAAAGGGTCACTAAACCACTCAAGAACTGATGGAATTGTTTTCACCGTACGCAGGTGACATATAAGTCCTACATGTGTTGTCCTATATGGGAAACGAGAGGGTTGGACTGATCTTTGTATGTTTAGGTCAGTAAATAAAAAGAGGAAATTAACTTCATGGTTCATCCATTTGTGTGTTGCGCCATCCATAGGGTGTACGGGACGCGACATATCGGCACCTTGATGCTATCTAACACTATTCAACTATTAGCGGATTTACAATGTAGCGTACTTACCGTGTATAGCACAGTGAAAACTCCCATGACCCCCCCAACGATGACGTCCCACCAGTGGTGCCGGTGGTCGGTGAGGCGGCTCAGGCTGCACACGCACGCGTACACCACGGCCAGCACCTGCAGCAGCGGCACTACGAGCACCGAGCGGTTGTGCCAGCTGAAGGCTTTTCTTTGGAGGTACCACTGGAAACAAACATGAGATTAATATTGTCGTGGATTGTATAACTTTTATCTGTGAATAGTTGAATAAAACAGCAATTTCTTCCAGTTCTGTTTATTTCTCAGTTGTTATTTTTATTGGAACCTTTTACCACTTGACCATGTCGCACAGCTGAAATGTGCGTTCTAATATACAATTTTGAGTCCATAGGCCGCAATGCGGCATAAGGAGCGACCAATTTTTCATAATATCTTAACCTATGGTCTAAACTTATATTAGCACACTATTTACACTTCGTAGACCTTCTTTTTTAGGTGGCGTGACTCGGCGTACTGGACAAATATATAGGTATTTAAACTTTCATGGTCACTCACATTAGTATTAAAGTAATCGATTACTTGAATATTAATGAGATTCTGATATTTCTTCCGCAATTCATGAGACCCTAGTCCATCTATGACTGGATTAGATTAAAGCCAGATTATTGAAATAAAATCACATTTTATCGGATTCTATCGCGATTTAATTGTTATTATTTACGTTTAGACCGTTTAGATCGCGTGGTGATTAAAGTTGGTACCTAGTTATCACATAGTTTAGAGTGTAAGTTAAGTTTAGAGTTAGTTAGTTAGCATAGTTAAAGCATCCGAATCATGACGAATTGTTCGTCTTAATTATGCAGAATGAGCTCACTGTGTGAGTTGCTGTTTTTTGTATAATTATACAAGGTATCGGGACTTCTCGCGAATTAATATACTGTTTTCTATAGGTTTAATTCGGTGGAAGACTGGTGGTACGCTGCTCCAACCATTTTATCTATTAAAATTTGTGTTTTTTTAATGTTAGAGACTTGCAGAGCATTCTCAGTTTCTATCTAATGTTTTATTTCAATATGTTCGCGTAAACTTCAGACAGGTGTTGCATATGTCCATAGGCCACGGTAACCGCTTCCCATCAGGTGGGCCGTGTGCTTGTCTGCCAACTAAGTGGCAGTAACTTAAGTAACTTAAAAAAAAAAAGACAGTATCATGAAACAAGATATATTTGAGCGTGTATAAGTCAGAAACATAATTCTGAACATTACTTCTTATAGTTCACGAGTTATCATAGAAGAAAGTAGGATAGTAAGATAGTAGGATATTTTATAATAATATTATACTTATTTTAGTTAAGTAATACTTACTGCTAAAAATAGTCCACAGTAGACTGAGAGCGACGCATGCGCTGATGGGAAGCTGCGACTAGAGTCGGTCTGCAGGTATCCCGTGTATTGTTTAGAAGTGCAGGTGTAAGTACTCACGTACTCTGAACTGTTGGACAAACCAATTATTTTAACTTCACTTAAGGAGAAGCAATACAAAGGTCAAGAGTTCTTACAACTGGACAGCATATATGAAAAAACCGCGTGGGTCCCGGCAGAGTAGAATTTGGACCACTTCATTTCCCATGCGGTGCCGTACAAGGCGACTAAGGGATAGGGTTGTTTGACATCAAACAGATATATACAACCCAGACTCAGCCTCAGATGCATGGTTTGAGTTAACAATAGTGCCCGTAAGACGGCAATAGGTTCACCCCTTCTTACGTGGGACCGAATTCAATAATTGGTGAAATGTGGGTGTTAATTCACTTCTTCCTAACCCTCCGAGGATAAAGGCGTTACTATATATATATGTATGTACGTATGTGAAAAACATGATAAGCTATACACCATTATATAAACACCTAAGTGGCCTAATATTGGGCTACTTTCCTATTACTGTGCATTGCAGTGTCCATTCCAGTCCCATAATTTCAGATTCAAACCGACTAAAAACGCACGCCATCTTGTGCTTTTAGTTGCTAGAGGTCAGATAGCCAGTATTATATCTCTGGCATCCCGGCTGACCGGAAGCCATCTCTGGCATTAAGATGGCCCTATCCGTTTTGGGAACCCATCTGAGCCGACGCCACTTCGGCCTATCTCTGCTAGGGTGACACGGTTCCACCTGTCAACCTTAGGCTTACACTCATGGAGGACGGAGGTCATTGAGCGACCTCAGACGTCCGAATCGCCTCCGCGGAAGTCACTGTATACTAGAGACATAAGATACTTACCCATTACAAGTACTGGCTGTATCTGGCTTGCACAAATCAAAGAAGGTGGGTCTCGGGGAGCCGACCACACACTTGACAATCTCCAATATGGTGAAGTTGACGATGGCTCCGTAGATGTAGTCCCTGTATAAGAGCGCAGCGGACTTGGCGCTGGTGGTGTACTTGCTCTTCTTTAGATTATATTCGTCTTCTTGCTGCAGGGTCGTTTCAACTGCCCACATCTGGAAAGAAATGTTTGATGTAGTGATTGTTTTTGGTGTGTTTTACACTAAAAACCTTCTATAAAGAAATTATTAATCTATTAGTGTTCATTTTTGTTTTTTTTAACGTGTGTAATATCCCCACGGATGAGGCGGCTCCAGCTGTCACCCCCAGGACTGCGCTCATGGGGGCGGAGGTCATTCATCGACCTCTGACGCCCGAGTTGTCTTCGTATGCGGGCAGCTTGGCCTGCGATCCTTCGTCGCTCCCGCTGCCGCTCCCGCCCCGCCTCCTCGTTCACGAGCATTACTTGCTCGAATTATTTTTGGTATGCTTATACCAAAAATATCTTAGTTTCAAAATTGCAGTAATCAGTGTCACTTACGATATATTTTTTTATAGCTACACTCATCAAACAATTGCCTACACTACAACGTCAGATTATAATTTTACGATTGGAATTTACAATTACTAACAAAGACTTTTTAGATTGCCTGCTTTGCAGGTCTCCTGGCAAAGGTTTTGTTAGGGTGTGGGACCCTGGGTACAGCCTATTTTATTAATTACATAGTTAATTGAGTTTACAGTTTTGTTCAATCAATTAGCAATACGCAGTCCACTGTTGGACATAGGCCTCTTCCAATATTGGGAAGCTTTAATAAAACAGAAACCTAGGTTCATTGGCACAACCCCTTGACGCAAACATGGCGTAGTCATACATTGTGATCTATTTTTAATCACTAATAGAGTAAATTATATCTCTCGATCGTTAGGCCGACTGCTTAACCACTATGCTCTGAGTCTATTGTATTTTTATCATTTGTATTGTTACATTAATATACATTAGCCGCGTGGTTCCCGGCAGAGTAGAATTTGGACCACCCCATCTCTTCCCATGTGGTGTCGTACAAGGCGACTAAGGGATAGGGCTGTTTAACATCGGACAGATAAATACAGATAAATACAGCCCAGATTCAGATGCATGGCTCGAGTCAACAATAGTGCCCGAAATACGCAATAGGCAATAGCTCACCCCCTGTTACGTGGGACGGAATACAACTATTGGTGAAATGTGGGTGATAATTCACCTCTGCCTAACCCTCCCGGGATAAAGTCGTGATTTTATGTATGTTTTATGTATGTATTGTTACATTAATATATTTTAAATAAATTTATATTTGTGCCGGCTCGGAGGGATGGGCGGTAGGTGAAACGCTGCCACCCTGATTGGCAGGTTTGTTGACGTGACCTATGTTCTTCAGAAATTGAAATGTATTTTTTGATTTTGAATTAACAACTTCCAACTGTATTGATTTTGACATCTACGAGTATAAAGTTATGCTTAACATTAGTAGACATATTGTACTTACAAGCAAGTATGGTACGATAATAGTGATGGCTGCTACCAATGGTATGCTGAACGTTTCTTTGGTGTGTGGGTACGACAGTGACGGGTCGTTGCACATGAAGCCAGCGCGACGGCTCGGTAGCGCTCCTACTTCCAGGAGTATGCATAACGCTCCAACTGTTGACAATGAAAAATATATTAGTTTAGATACATAAAATATGCTAATACTTATAAAATATATACGAAACTATGATAACTATACAATAATGAAATTAAGAAAAAGAGGGAGACTGCACTTTAGGCATTGAAAAATTCCTCCCACTCGGTCTCAAATGGTACCGTGCCCAAAAAAAAATCTTACTTAGCAATTCGAATGTCAGAATAAAATAATAATACAAATAAAATACTTAATATAGATGTCAAAAAATATTTTAAAATTAGGATAAAGTCGTCAAAATACTCGTACAATAAAATTAATGTCAAGTATAAAATTGTTACACAGCATTGAGTAAATACTGTGTCTTCCACCATCTCGGAAGAGAAGAGATAGAGTCGGTAACAACACGAACGACACTAATAGTAACCACTTACCATCAAGCGGGCCGTAAATTACTGCTAGTGCTACCATAGTAGTATAAAAAACCACGCTACTCTTTCTCTCATAACGCTGAGTCATACAAGTTTTAAAACAACAGTTAACAATATTTAATTCCTTTTATCTGCTAAAACTATAAAAAATCACATTCGCACTTAATAATCAGCTTGTCATGGATAATTTAAACCATGTCATTAATGTTCTATAAACTTGTCAACGGTAACAATGGCAGTGATGACTTTGTACATTAAATTATGGTTTATTTTTATAGCACTCGTTAAATGTATTGACGATAATTTTTGATGATTACATTCAAAAACTTACGACATAACGGGATTTCGTGTCGAAGGTTGGAGCTTTCTCTGATCTTTTACACGACTGCTTGAAAAAGGAATTAATATGTTTTCAGCGAACACACCACGATAATTTTTAAACGCCAGAACATGTTAGGTTCATATTTTTATAAATATTATTTGAAAAGTATTGTGACATCAATTTCGAGTTACAACTGTATCTATTTTAAAGAAAATTCAATATGGATTCATTTTTCGAGATTATTTTGCATTTTGGCAGAGCAGTCGTTTAGCAATTTAATTGAGCAGTTTTACATGGTCTTAATCGAGAGTCTTAAGCTGTTTCAAAATGTTTTTCCTGTTGCATCCTATTTTAATTATCTTCCAAATTATCAGGTATATAAACGCATTATACAGACAGTTGCTAAAGGAATGCATAATATTAGTAACACTAGATTTGTCCTCGGTGGCATGCAAAAGTACCAGGCAATGTAAATATTTATAACTAGGTACTTAAAATCAATTAAAACATCAACATGCAAATATAAACAGAATGAATTATGGACACTTCAATGATACTGCATGAGCATGGGAACCCTGACCCGATGCTGCAGAATTACATGGCATCTGCAGGGTATCCTACTTGCCAATAAGGAGATATAGCGATGGTTGTAAAGCGTGTGTATAAAGTTTTCTAACCTACCTGTGTTTGTAATTCTCCTTTTAAACAGTTTGGTCAATTTAAATGAGGTTTTTAGTTGAAGTTTCTTAAGTATGGGGTAATCTGAACACTGCCACAGGATTTTCGAAATTCAGTTGTCCAACCGGCGATCTAAAAAGGAGCGATTCTGCTAAAACTAGTATCTGTATGAATTTCCCCCGGATTCCAATAAATTCTTACAAAATTCATTAAACGGTCACTCATATGAACAGAATTATTTTCATTTACTAAGCAGATTCTAATTTCGTGTGAATATCGCCGCAAAACAAAATATTAAGACAATTTCAATAAAGTAGCTTTTTTAGACCTAGTTTTAAATACATACATACAGTCACGCCCTTTTCCTAGCGTGGTAGGCAGAGAATAGTTTTCCACTTGCTACGGTCCTGGCATACATCTTTCGCTTCTTCTACTTTCATAATATATATACTCGCCTGTTTCGGGTACTCTTTACCTGGTCCTTTCTTTAAAATTCAGTACGAAGGGTACTGATTGACATACGTATGTCTACGTGGCCGCCTACTGGGTTGCCCATGCACCCTCATGAATTTGTTTCATCCATCCTCTCCTCGTGACCAAACCATTTAAGCATTCCTTTCTCTATCTTCATCACTACTTCTTCAAACACACCACTACGTTCCCTTGTCTCGTTGTTCTTAAGTCGATCCGTTAATATCACCCCAGTTAATTTAGTTTTAGATACTTTGTTCACGTATTTCTTGTATAATGCTAAACAGAGACAAACAGTTTCTTAAAATCAGCTGAATATGAGTATGATAATTTCCATCGAGGGTGAAGAAAAACTGGAGGACAAAGGCGAATATGAAATAAGGCTGCCCCCTTTTTTTTTCATTTTTAGTTCAACTCTGTCTTCTTCTCCCTCAACAGTGGTGAAGTGTAAGAAAGTTAACTCATGAACCTATTTGTTACGAGTTTTCATCATACCCATCAAATTCAGTTATCCTTTGTTCAATCAAACCTTTCTCATTATTGTTATAATAAAAGGCATGTTGACTACAGAGAGCTTTAGAATAAACAATTTACTACAATTATTACATGATTACAAGCGTAATCTGTAAAAGACTGTTAATTATAAATAAAATAAATCAAATCACATGGCAATACGTATAACATAATTTACGGTGGGCCCTTCAGGTCACACTCTGGCACAGGCCACCGTGACTCACAACCAGGTGGTCAGCTTATCATCTATTAACTACCGCCGATACGAATCTTTAATTTGACAGCTACTGTTGCGACCTAATGATGTATTGCAGTGGCAACACCGTAAGGCAGAGTTCACACTGTTTGATTGCTGATCTAAATAAGTAAAGGCGGAACACAAATGGAACTCAATTATAAAATGCGTCAAATCTTGAGCTGTAAGTGTCAGTTTGAATTTGTAGTGACAGTGACAGGAAGATATATTTGAAAAGGATTTAGGTTTGAGTTTCGTTTGGCTAATACAGTAAGATAATACATATTCTGAAACATATTTGACAGAGTACTAATGCAAAAAGAGAAGTGAAGGAGTAAACCTAAAATGAGCGTTTTCAATTCGTCAATAAAAAAATAAATGTTATAAGAACTATCATTTATTAAAAATAAATAACTGAACTATTAGATATGTATAAGTATTGGCCACAAATGCTATAAACCATCACAAAGCTTCAATATTTCATTAAATAATCATAAATAATCCTAAAGTCTACATCATAAGTGTTTACAAGTGCTTCAACAATATAACAAGTACTTTCAAGTCGTAACTTTGGTTTAATAACGTAGTGAAGTGCTAAATCTTTACATAATTATATTGAAAGTTGTTCCAGGTGTCCAAGTGTGTGCTAAGCTTTAGTTTAATAGCAATAGCACTAGTAATTTAAGCAATCAAAATAAGTCATTTTTAGTATAAATTAGTTAGAACATCCTATACTGGTACTTGAGTGCGATTATTCTGTACTTAAGGTACTCGCAGATCACATACGGTCTGTAAATGTAATTATACTAGCTGTGCCCCACGAGTTCACCCGCCGCAATGTCCTGTCTACATATTGCTTTGATCTGTGTTGTTAAATGGCCAATAACTTTCGCCAAGAAATGTCCTGTCAAAAAAGAAATCAAATCCCATTGGCATTGCCAGGGATTAACACATTTAAATATACATAATTTTTAGCTTTATTATTAGTAGAAATATGTATAGGGCTGCGGGATACCAACCACAACTGGCTTAGGTAATATCGAGTTAGATTTTATTACGGTTGGTCTGATTGCGGTTTTAAAACTATCCACAGGTGCGAGATAGGGCGTAATACAATATTAAAATTATTGTATTCGATTACTATTGTAATTAGATCGATTTGTAATGATTTAATGTTTACTTAATAATGTATACTAGTAATTTTAATTACTAGTATTCTCGATAACCCCTCTAACTAAACCGAATTCCTTAGTAACGAGAAGCTGTGGTTCAAACCCACGACAACAGACGCAGTCTCACTTTATCATTAGTTAAAGGTTACTTAAGATGGCGTGAAGGCTAACACTATATACTGTACTTGGCAGGCAGTGACGATCCATCTTAAAGGACAAGCTCATCAAATAGGTATCGTAAATGCTAACAGCACCATCTAATGAAGACATACCTGACTACTCCGGAACTTAGTAATCCTGAATGGCGCTATGAAAGTTTTCATACATTTACGTACATTCTTTTAAAGCGTTACCCATTTTATGTCATTAGAGCTGAGTGCTTGTTTGCCGCTTCAGTGGAATACATTAATTAAATATGTATCCTACTTAACGATCTATGAATTAGTATTAATCCTAGAGTCATTGAAACAAAAAGAAATTATAGGCAATGCAAATTTAGAGTCCTTGCAATCGTATCATAAAAGGCAGAGAACCATTTATGTTACAATTACTCGACAAGGCATTGACCGCAAAGATTTAGTTGTATACAGCTCTATCGCGCCATATTGGCTAGATGACATTTACGGCCTCGTATGACGTCAGTGTCTACAGATCAAAGACCTAGGTATTAAACGTAGACTGAGCGTAAAAGCTCTATCAAAGACCTAGTAATGGACGTAGATGAAGCGTAATAAGTTGAATGAACATTTTATAAAGAGCTAACTTTGTTTTCATTGCGTATCGTCTAAATGGTAAGATAAATAAACGAGATAGTTAGTTCAAGTTTAAAACTACAGATGTCGCTACTAATCTTGATTTATTAAATTTTGGATAGGTTTTCTAATGTTAATTAATTTGGCTGAATTAAATTGTATCTTCAATCACCATTTCTATTGCAACAGATTACCGAATAGTTGGCTATTTCTAACTACCAAAACAAGATAAGGATTTTAGTTGGCTGTTCCCTTGCTGGTGTTTTCAGATAGGTAACAGCTCTATAGTTCGCCCTTGTACCTACTACACTTTATGAAAGCGCCCAAATCGTTCCGTAAAAGCTAAGAATATTCTCCTTTCACTTTCCTTTTGATTATGTTTGTGGAAATCGATATACAATACAATTCTATAACCAAAGAACTGATGTAAATGATGACGTTTGAAATGCTTTGTTTAAAAAATGTATCAAATTATTAAATTATATTAGGATTTTTTTAAAAGCTACGAAAGTAGAAAAGTCTCACATCACTTAAAAAACAGTTTTAACAACCAAGAACAGTCTCAACTTCAGACAGGCTCCACTCTCGTCCCGTTGCAGGCGCCAAAAAGTTACGAATTCGGTACTTTGCTGATTCTTATATTATTGTATGGTAATTAAGCATAATAGTTTTCTTCCCTGGATTTTTACAGAGAAAAGCAAATTTACCATCTATTGCTGAATCAGATTTCTAAAGTCTAGATTTTGTTTTAATTTTCTTTTTCGTCTATTCTCATAAATTTCCAAATAAACACCGGAACAATTTTAGAGAATGCGTAGGTTTGAGCCGGTTGCTATAATAAATGGATATTAATTTGTAATACCACTTTCTTTCTTTTGATGTATTGCAAATATACAGTTACAGGAAGTCCCGTTTAAATCTTATGTTTTGACGAGACCTATATCTTAGCTATAGATTTAATATCAGTATTTATATATACATATACACATATGTATATATGTTGTATTGTTTCGAGTTTCCGATATTTCGGCGCTGTTGCAAGCACCTGATCACCGAGGAACTGAAATATCGGAAATTCGAAACAATTCAACATGCTAAATATATCGATTATTTTGAATACTGATGTGAGTGACCATGCTAGTTTAAATACTTAATATACACACCTTAAGCTGTACACAAGATACATAATTATTTTTATTACGTATCTTAATTTGATAATAAAAAATTTTAGGGGCAACTTTCGATATTTTGAAGGGTAGAGAAGTCTAGTGGTATGGGTAATGGACTGCTGAGACGAGGTCTCGGGTTCGATCCCAGGTTTTACCATTTCACACACCAATGACGTTTCGATGCTTTTCGAAGTTATGTGTGTATTTATCGCAGGTTTATAAGTGCCCGGTTAATGGCAATAGGCACATTGGGACCTAAACATAAACTGGCGAAATGTAGGTGCTAGCACCTCTGCCTACCCCTTCGGGGATATATGCGTGAGTTTATGTTATGTTATGTAAATTGCTATGACCATCTCAAGTGCCACTTTTAATTTTTATGCCTATAGAGAGCATGTGTAAAAAAGGAAATAAAGAAACACCATACATATATAATAATCACACTTTTATCCCCGGAGGTTTAGGCAGAGGTGAATTAACACCCACATTTCACCAATAATTGTATTCGGTCCCAGGTAATAGGGGGTGAGCCTATTGTCGTCTTCCGGGCACAATTGTTGACTCGAGCCTTGTATCTGTGCTTGAGTCTGAGTTGTTATATCTGTCTGATGTTAAACAGCCATATCCCTTTGTCGCCTTGTACGACACCGCATGGGAAGAGATGGGGTGGTCCAAATTCTACTCTGCCGTGAATTATTTTCTAACATATACATGCACAAGATTACCCCAACGGTATCTGTGCTAAACACTGCATTTGCTTCTCTCTCTTCACAATATCAAATCCAATTTGTTTCATTCGTTATCAGTTGCTTATGCATTGGGGAAAACGAACTGACTAGTAAACTTGATCGACAACTTGTTACTGATAATATCGGCATTGATATCCTTGAATGCCCCTTCGGAAGTTGAAGTCTTATGTAAATAACAACTAGAAACAACGAGACAGGTTTTTCCCATAGCTCTACTTAAAGATGTTAGAATATATGCCCAATATTTTCAAAGAAGAGTGCTGAAGTTCCTCTATATCTCTAGAAATAGAGGTAGGACTCGACGGCTTTTCCGTCCAATTAAGCAGTCCGACTGGGGAAGTACCTCCGCCCTACAGAATACCGCGGCCATAATAACCTCATGTTGTGTTCCCGGCGGTGAGTAGGGCTGCCGGAGCGCACTGAAGAATTTTTATGCTGTCAGTGGGAAGATCAAAAGCTTGTCCTGCTTTGTCTTTTACACTGACCGCACAGAAACTCTCAATGCTTACAGGGTTAGCAGCGCGAGTGTGACTATCTTGGTTTTGCACACGTCCACCGGTCACGGTAACCACTTTCCATTAGATGGGATGTGTGCTTGTCTGCCACCTAAGTGGCATAAAAAGATATTGTTTTTTTTCAACGTAGGTCCATGTAATATTTACTTCACCCTAGCTTCTTCCTACCCTGGGTAAAATCAATTGACAGGCTGATTATTAAAGGTACCTGCAGATCCATACGATAACTAGCTACTTGTGAATCTGGATGTAAAAAATAGTTTGAAAAAAAAAATGAACATTCTTCCTTAGAATTTGGATTAGATTGGACTTAGAATTGTCCAAACACATAACCTAGGAGTCGTATAATTAGAGACAAACGGATTTTGTTGTAAGGAAGCCCCTAGTTTTAAACCAACACTAATCATTGACCGGTTCCGAGTTGATTTCGAATAGAGATAAGACCAATTTATCTTGTTATCGACTGACAAGTTGAATATCTGACTGTAAAACGGTTTATTGTATTCCGTGAAAGAAAGAAATCTGTTCTGACTGCATGACAAAACTGTTTAGAGAATTTCCCTTTGAATAGTCTGTGCTATTTCAATTGTGTTTTTATTTACGGGACTGGGCTTATAAGAAGACAATAAATAAATGACAATCGTATAGATAAATGTACATCCACACCTTCGGAGTAGGCAAAGACACTGTCCTTGAACTGCGTCTATCCTTGTATGAAACAAACGGCAATATATTATTGCTTGGTCAGCTTGGCGCCACTAGGTATGGCCGTAGACATTAATATTTGCTTTGCGTACAGGCGCGCACTGATGCATTTACTGAGACACTTACTACACAAAAATACGTCATTTCCGATTAAGGAAGCCTACACACTAACACACAAAGGAGTATTTGCTACATAAATGTAGATAAATTGCTGCTTTAGTGCATTTGCTGTGTATTGGCCTCCCTAAGAGGGGTCAGACATCAAAGCATTTGCTACGCACACACCGTGTCAAGAAAAGTGATTCTTGATAAGAGATGTCAAGAATTTTTTTTTGCTGCATACGTGTAGAGCACCAAAGCAGCAATTTTTACTGTGTTGCGCACACAGTAATAATGCGGCATTGGTATACGATCCCCCTTACTATCGCGTTGACACAACAGAGGTATAGTGTTAGTCACTGGGGCACCGCAATTCTACTGTTTTTCTGACACTGCTAAGGAAGCAAAGTCGCATACCAGATAGTACCAGAAGACACTAGAAAGGATACCGTGGCGTAAGAGTGCTTTGCGACACTCAATGTGTCACTTGTCCGTTGTTCCCTATAGAAGGGAAGGCGGAAGGTAAGGAGGTATGCAGGACTTTCACAAACTATATTACTAAAAGTCGAGTTTCAGTGAAACCTTAGACTTCTCTCATCGATCGGGGCTATTTTTTTCACCAAAAAATGTGTCCACAGCAAAACACACGGTCTTTTTCCATTTCTCATGTAAGTGCAACTATTTTTGCAATACTAGCAATAGAAAGTGTATTTCTTACAGGAGGAGTCACACGTTACACTCCTATGGCTTATGTCATATAACACTCCTCTGGACTATTTATACTGTTGATTGATGGCACTTGGTGGAATTTGTTGTTACACATTTTGATAACTAACTTGTACTTTAAAATTTGTACTGTATAGTAATGTGGAAAAGTATAAGTGAGTTATCAATATGTGTAACACTCCTCTAGATCTCTTTCTTCCTCACCTTTCAGGTCTCTTCGACCATTTACATCATCGAAAATTTAGTTCGGGACTAAAACAAAACGATGTATTGAAGACTCAAGCGACGGCTTTCGGCAAGAAATTTCTGCAAGTTCGAATCGCTAGCGTTCGACGCATATGGATGACTACCCATAGACGTAGTAAGCCAACTAATTCTTAAGTGGGCAAGTAGTTAAGTAGGCTATCACCGCCCGGGGCTTAGTTATTAATAACAAACATGCATGCACTGTCCATCACTATTCTCAGAGATTTCCGTGTTAATTGACGCACGGAAACGTTCACAGATAACGAAAGTGTCATGGCGTCTATAAATTAATTACGCGCGACATTAGACACGTAATAATTATGAAAGTAGTGATTGAGCAACTGGTCTTTGTAGGACTCAAGTTTTTTGTATTGGAGGTTTGATGTTGTATATCAGTATTTACATATTCTTAGGTAACAGTAGCTATGAGAGAATATGTTCAGGAAGCCGTCTAAGCTTGTTCAGTATTTTTTAATTGTATCTAATTTAAGAGTCAATTGACTGAAGTCTAGCTGGCTACTATAACTACTTTTTTTATATGTTGAGCCCGTCAATTGACTGCAGGCCGTTGGATGGGAATAACAACTGTGAAGTCCAGAAGATACAGGCAATAATTCCAAATGCTGTCGACTCTAAAATGTTGGTCTCATCAAGAAAGGGAAGCTGGAAGCGATTGTGTTATATGGTCTATTCGCGAATGGTAGGTAATCAATCATATTAAGTATAACCAAGCTCTTCTCCAGTGACTTTTGTAGTTAACTGTATCAAAAGTCAACGACCTTAATAAACCTCCGAACAATAAGGTTGGAATGATCTTAATAGGTACTTCACAAAGTATTTTACTTCCACTAAAGACGAACATTAAAATAATGTTGCCATTTTCACAATAGATTACCTAAAATCAACCCAAAAAGCCCTCATTATCCAAAGTGACGAACTTTCTTCTATGAGGGCACAAGTCGCAACAAAAGATTCTGTTTCATTTGTCTTGTCAACGTAATGGGCCTGAAAATTCGGGGTCCTTGACTCGTGCGTGTTACATAGACCTTGAAACTACTCAAGGCTAGACGGGAAGTACGGAAGGATAGCCTTGAAGGTGAAGGTTGAAGGTTGAAGTTTGTTAATTATATAGAATGCGGCGGTCGCTTCAGAGTTCAATAGTTTTGTTGTGCGTAGGTATGTTATTACTGTAGGACTTATTAATGTTTATGTAGACATACTGTTGTCCTATAGTTGCTGTGTGTGATTATGACTTCTATTGATGTATGTATAGTACAGTCACCTACAAAAGTCACACAGGTCACACTACATTTAACTTTCTTTGATTTCTATCTTATATTGTTAACGCATGTTTTTACAACATTCTTCATACATAAAACATCGCGTTTCATCTGAGTTACCTGTGTATGACTGAAAAGAACTTGCAAAATTATCACTTCCCAAAAAATGTTCCGCATAATTTCATATGGCAAATCATTACTTAGCAAAAAATCTCTTCATATTTAATTGTAACACAATCGTTATGTATGGATCGCAAACGTTTAAACAATATCTTGTTTACCACGGCAGCACGAGTGTGACACCCCTGGTGTTGCATACGTCCATAGGCCACGGTAACCGCTTCCCATCAGGTGGGCCGTGTGCTTGTCTGCCAACTTAGTGGTATAAAAAAAAAACAAATTGTACTTTAAGCAATTTTTATTTAGTCAAATGTTTCAGTTGAAATACACATTTTACGCAAAATAAAATAAGACTTGGAAACGTTTCGGAGTTACACCATCGATATTGATGTTGGTGTTGGAAGGTTATTAAAAAAAAAAAGCCTTATGTTTGCTATAACGAGACATCCGGTTGATTCCTCAATCTCTAAACTAGCCTAAATATCTTAGTGAAAAAAATAAGCAAAAGAATTGCAAACCCTGGATTCCATGGTGAAAACTTTGATGCAACTCTTGAATTTATTGAAATATTGACTATTAGGCAGTATTTTCCGAAATGTACTATGGTCAGTAAACCTATATATAATCTTATAAGATCATTCAACGATGATAATGATGACCCAACCTGAGCTCACTCATTAAACTCAACGAGAAATGAGGAAATTGCACTTACACGAACAAACTTGGTCATTTAAAACCATGACAATTTCGAAGCCTATTAATTTTCACGTCTATTAAATATATTAGTTATTATAGAAATCGTTGGTGACGCAATAAGACTAGTAATTACCGTGGGCCCACTTCGGTTTGCTTTCGATTTCCTTGTACAGCGAAACATGAAGGAGGCTACAATGACATGTGGATTTGTAATGTTACTTTTTATAAATACTTAAGTTAATAGCAAGGCGACGAAGTACGAAGAAATCACAACTTTAACTTTAAGCTCGACGAGGTAAGTACCACTTTTTCAATCATATCTACTGAGTACCAAAACGGTGTATTTTATTTAGTTTATAAGGGTACTGGAGGTTAAATGTACTTTTCTAATTTGCCTTTTTGTACTATCCTACCTGCTTTGCAGAGATTGACATGTCTGGTGGACAGTTTGTTTGCTATACTTTAATACATATAATAACGCCTTTAACCCCGGAGGGTTAGGCAAAGGTAAATTAACACGCAAATTTCACCAATCATTAAATTCGGTCCCACGTAATAGGGGGTATCTATTGCCGTCTTCCGGGGAATATTGTTGACTTGAGCCGTGTATCTAAGATTGTGTCTCGGCTATTTATTTATGTCTGATGTTAAACAGTCCTATCCTTTGTCGCATTGTACGACACCGCATGGGAAGAGTTGGAGTGGTCCAAATTCTACTCTGCCGGGAATTACGTGGCCTTAATCATGGTTTAAAAACTAAAAATAGGTTACTATTTTTATTTTAACTCAAATGGTATTAGTACGTAAAACCGAACTCCCCGTTCAAACTACTCTTAATCTTTGTCATTTCTTAAAGGCCCAAAACCCATAGGGTGGTATAGTCAATGACCCCGTAAGCGGCAAGAGGCTCACCAGGAATATCAAGAACACCTGGCAAAATGAGTATACTGAGGAACTTTAGAATCATACAGGTGTGAATGTGTATGTATATATGTATGTAAATAGCTCAGCACTGACGATGAGCTTCTGTTATCACTAACTACGCACGTGGGTTTGATTGCACTCACTGTATTAGTATGCTGGAATGTTAACGGCTGCCCATCAACGGTGACTATTAATAGCTCATAGGAACTACTTACTAGGGAGTACTTGAGACTAGGTCGAAAGGGGTGCTCGAACCCACTGCACGTGGAAAGTAGAAGGTACAAGATCGTTCCTCAACTCAACAAAATATTATCAACATCATCACAGCGCTAAGCCGTTGACTACAAGCCTTCACTCACCACCAGGCGGTAAAATCATATTGACATACATTTGTAAAATAAATAAAATTTTAACAAAAAAGTTAAAATAGAGGCCCTGAAAAGTGAATAAAAACTGATATTCAGATTTACTGATTTGTTGGAAGTCAGTACCTAGCCCGAGAGATCATATTTGAATTGATTACATCATAGTAACTGTAGTTCAGGCACAACAAACAAAGTAGGCACTGACTGCTAATACCAATTAGTCAGGCGCGTTTTCAGGATTTCCCTAGATTTCTCCAGGATCTCAGCATCAGATTCGGATTTCTTAGATATGGGACCACTGTAAAGGTATACCCTATCGAACACTGCAATGATAGTAAAAATCCGGCTTTGATATCGCGTAACAAACATACATAAAAAAAATTATACATCGAATTTAGAAGTCGGTAAAAAGACTGTTACTAGGGGTATGGTGGGAGGTAAAAATATTTAAAGCCTACAGTTACGAAGATTATTTTAATTTGATAATCGTCGAGCAATCATAGTAAAGTAATTGCTAACAATTTTGCCAGATGACACTATTAAGCGTCACAAGGTTTCAATTTGGTGTCATCTATCAAAATTATGTAGTCATATGTTCCCTTACGTAGGGTCAGCACACGGACTACTTTTAGTCTATCATACAACATGTCAAAATAGTCTAGGTGCGTAGAATTGTGGTGGTGGAACTCCAAAGGTGCACTGCACAACCACAACAAGAGCACGACGGCTGAGGCACGTCAAATAATCAATCGTAGATTATATATAATACATCAAGAACTATAGAATTTTACCCATTAATTTTGATGACATTTATCCCTTAATTCAACTAATTCTATTATACTAAAAAAATAACGAGCTCCCCATCAGGTGGGCCGTGTGCTTGTCTGCCACCTTAGAGTTTTACCTCTAGAGGCTGGGATTATTAATTGATCAAATGTTTTATTGGTTGGTTTGTATACACATGCGATTTTAGTTCAAGATGTTTGCCGGCATTTACAACAGTGATTGACAATTTCATCATTAGTCATTCAACATAAAGGCTGATTGCTACACTGTGTACACTTTCAGATAGCTGTCCTAGTAAGCGCTTCAATATGGGCCGATGCATTAAGGATGCAATCGGTGTAATGCGTGACAGTGACCAATCTGCGATGTGGTATCGCCGCAGTCGCTAGGTCGCGTAAGTAAGTACATGGGGGTGACGGGAGGAGCCGCCTGTCACCCAGGCAGAAGCAGGCTGCGGCGGTGGCGCGCCCTTGCGCCTCCCTGTTTTCGGGGACGAATTGGGGACTCTATCGTCCCCACACCCGAGGAGAGGGTCAGATCGAGAGAGATGACCCTGGGTCGGCCGGGGTGCGAGGGATATCTCTGTTGACCTCACTATCAGCAACCAAAAACGACACACAAGCGTCTTACGTTTTAGTCGGTTCGAGTCCGATATAACCTCTCCCACCGACTCCGGTGGTGGGGGTATCCGTGGGGATTTCATGCACGTAAAAAAGAAGTTCGCGTAAGTTAAAATTACACGATTCAGACATAACATTACGCGATCAGACATAAAATCGCCGAAGTTGTAAGTGAAATGTGTACACTTTTACCCTAAGAAGTAGAAAACGTGGTCTAAATTACTGAAATCCTACCCTACTTCCTACTAATCAGTCAATGACGTTCAAATGGCTAAACAGCAGAAATGTGGTAAGTATAGGGATAGAGCTTAGGTTACTTTTTACCCGACTGTCCATGGAACAGTTCCATATGGGTTGTAGGAAATGAATTAAAATTTCGAAATTTCACGCGGGTAAAGCCGCGGGCAACAGTTAGTATAATATAAGACACTTCTGAAATCAGAACATTGTAATAATACAAGTAGAAGTATAAAAAAATCATTGTCATTTGAATTGTTAACCGTCGCCGTAAGACGGATATATGTTTAGAAGAATTTGGATGGTTTCGGGCGAAGGTTCGGTGGCTTATTAGTCAGAGCGTTCCCTCTGCAAGGAAAAGATCTCGGGTTCGAATCCCGCCTGACCCGATAAATTTTTTTTATAGCCTAATCGATTGTGAAACATTGTTGTGGAAACATTGATTTAACTATGTTTTGAACATTCTGTCTTTAACAAAGAAATAAATATAGTATGTCCAATCTATGTGTCTTTCGCTCTGCCCTAATAACATCAAATACTGTTACAACTTGATAGATAAGGTCCTCTTATAAACTATAACAGTTACAGAATGCAATACAAAAACAATAAACTTTTTCGATCGGAATCTGTAGGAAAAGAGCCATTCATTCATATTCTGCAATAGGTCATTTACTTTATAATTAATTTAATATGTGTTTGTATATACACCTATGTTATATTATTTACTCTCCAGGGCAAACACTTCATTAATAACAGCTATCAGTTTGACAGGCTCCACACGTTTCTATCATAAATGTTTATAACAAAACTTTTGATTAAATTTCAACAAAATTCCGTACACCAAGTAAATATTAAAATTTGGCAAGCACGGATCATATTTTTGAAACTATTTCACAGTCGCAGGTCTCAAGTTATTATTTTAAATACTTTAAAGTACCTAAATAAATAAGTTAGTTTTGGAGTCACGCAACTCAAATTTTTAGAGAAGTTAGGAGAATAGACAACAGGGTATATTTTAGGAATATCTGACCTGCCCCGGTTTTTTCAAATAATTTACGGGAATCTGCCGGGTTTAGTCATATTTATGATTACTGCCTCCGCTCCCTTGAGTAGTAGCGTGATTATATAAAACCTATAACCTTATTCGGTAAATAGACTATTTAATAGAAAAAGATTTATTCAATTGGAACTTCCTGAGATTAGCGTGTTGAACCAAATAAGCAATCAAATAAACAAGCTCTACAGCTTTTAATATTAGGTATAGATTAAACCATTATCACATTTTTTAAAAATTAGCAGCTCCCAAAGGAAAACAAATGATCACTTTGATAACAATTAGAAAGTAATGTTGAATGTTTTTGTTTCTGTTGAATGTTTCGTGCGTAACACGCTAGTGGAATTCCACTCACATGTGCTCTTTAATTGCTTATAAACAAATCATAAATTGTAGTCGCAGCTGACGATAACAAAGGCTCATAATGAAGCTACAACGGTGAATTAATATAAAACATTGGTCAGCTACTAATTCGGAAAGAGAAAGCAATGCGTGGGTTCCGTGTGTAGGGAGTGTTCTCCAGTGTGAGCGATACAATAAAAAAAATTATCCAAAATATGAATTGATGTTATTATCGTCAGTATCGTACATACTTAAAATCTTAGATTTCACTTAGGTGGCAGACAAACACACGGCCCACCTGATGGGAAGTGGTTACTGTAGCCTATGGACTTGTGCGACACCAGAGGCGTTACACTACTTGTGCTGTGTGTGTATGAAACGCATTGCCATTGAATACCAGACCAGCAAAATCCCTAAACGTATTTAAAACAATGGTAAATAACTACTACCTATCATTTTGAACACTGACAGCTCACAATTACTATGCTCACTATATTCCCTTCTGATTAGTATGTACTATCTATTTCGTATATCTACTTATGTGTATTTATTTTACTTTATTTGAACTTCTCTCATATCTTTCTTTCTTTCTTTTTGTTTTTAATACACTTTGTTTCTAGTTTATTTGCTAATCTAAACCAAATCTTTTGCTTTATTACATTACTGTCCATCCCAAATTTGCCTGGAAGGAATCGCTTCCAGTGATAATGCCACCCATTGTACATTAAACTGTATGCATGCTACCTACAAGTTTTACTATAATCTATTGGTGTGTAATAAATAATTATCTATCTATTTATCTATCTATCTATGTTTACTTTCTATGGGTAGGATGTCAATGGCTCTCAAGGTAGTAATGAGGTGTTCAATTGACCTACGTCCGCCGTTCAGGTTGCTTCTTGAACAAAATAGAATAGCGGTTAGCTGTTGACCACTTGTGATTTGTGTGGACATGAAGTGTTTTGAGATGATGCGAAATTGTTTTGCTGAATATTGAGAGCTCGCCCAATGATAGACTTTCTGTATTGCTTCTGTGGTATTTTCCTTTGTCTAGGAATACAATAAGATATATTTCAAATAGGGTGGTACCTTTTTTTTTCATGAAACCAATGAATAGTTCCATGATTATCTATATAATTATCTTTTGTAATAACTATTAATCTTGTTATAATATTGAAAAATATTGTTCTAATTTTAAATGAGTGGGTGTAGAAATGAACTTGATCAATATATTATGTCCTGCCAATAGGAAAATATTGCCATGTCTTTCAATCTTCGCAACAAAATATTAGGAGGGTATCTAAACCTATAAAGTACTGTATTTTTTCATGGCTCTCATTACAAATAAGTGAGTATACATATTATGGAAAAATCTCTCGTAGTGTCCAAATTTTATATGAGTCATAAAATCAGTGATCAGTCAGTGGGATGACTAAAGGCTTGTCCTGCTTTGTCCTCTACACTGACGGCACAGAAACTCTGTGCTTACAGGGTCGGCAGCGCGAATGTGGCTTCTCTGGTGTTACATACATCCATAGGCCACGGTAACAACTTTCAATCAGGTGGGTCGTGCGTTTGTCTGCCACCTAAGTGGTATAAAAGAAAAAAGTTCAAAATTTATGTTTATAAAAAGACCGCAAAACCCAGATATATATACTATAATAAGATGTATTATAATAATAATAATATTCTACAACATTCTACACTACGCTATCTAGACCCACGGTAAGCATAGTTTAACTAGCTTGTGTTATGGAATCTAGAATATGGATAAACATACTTAAATACTTTTTTTTTTGTAAATACATACATATTATACATAGAAACACCCAGACCAATGCAAATACCCATATTCATGCATACAAATATTTGCACTGAGCGGGGATCGAACCCGCACCTCCTGCGTACGTAGAACTATCAATAGCGAATCGTATTATATAGCTATCTTTGAAGTACAGCACACATTTTACGTTCCCGAATGCTGACAATACAGACGTAGTTATGGAGTGTATTAACATTTTTAAGATTAAAAATGGCGTGTAGGAGTTATCAATATAAAATGTCATCTATAAGAGAGACTGTCTCTGCTCTTTTATAGTTTGTGGGTCACTTGAGCGGATCATTGAAATTTAAATTAGTGCACATCAATAAATTCAGTATTCAGATAATAGATTATAATTTTAGAGTACGGACTATAAAATTTGTCATATTCAGAAGATTACCTCGAATAACCGCGGTAGCCTAGTGGTATGGGTAACAGACTGCTGAGACGAGGTCTCGGGTTCGATCCCAGGTTTTACCATGGCACACATCAATGACTTTTCGATGCTTTTCGAAGTTATGTGTGTATTTATCGCAGGTTAAGTGCCCGGTTAGTGGCAATACGCTCGCCACCATCGGGACCTAAACATAAACTGTCGAAATGTGGGTGTTAGCACCTCTGCCTACCCCTTCGGGGATTTAGGCATGAGTTTATGTTATGTTATGATGTCAGAAGATCATTCTTGTAATAAATACTACTACTGTAATAGTAAAGGCATTACTATAGTGCAGCCTCTTAGCCCCCTATTTACAACACGGGTCTGATACAGACTACAAGTGGAGCCACCTGGTACCCGAGCAGAAGCAGGCCGAGACGGCGGCGGCGCGATGTGAGCTCAACACCCCCCCCCCCCCTCCCCCGGCCCCTCTGTTTGTCTGGGGATAGATGGGGACGCTGTAGTCCCACACCCGAAAGGGCCTCTTATGGCCCCGGGTCAGTCGGGGTGTGCGAGGGATATGCCAAGGTTACCTCACCCCCGGCAACTGCTTGAGGCGGCCGTGCGTTTATAGTCGGTCCGAGTCTGACATAACCACCCCGGGTCCGGCGGGGTGGTACCCGAGGGGCTCTCCGCACGTTAATAAAGACTAACTGATCTCATACTGTGAGAAAAAAGTGTCAATACACCTCTGCCTACCCCTGCTGGATGTTTGTATTTGAAAATAATCACACACCGGATCCCGTTACGCAGACGATGCTATCTATATACTCTGCGATCAAGTATTGGTACACAGACCACGTTTGACGTTTGCACTCGTACGAATGGTCATTGGTTAACCCATGGAAAAGGCCAGGCTATTAATTTATTATCCACGGTATATGATTACATTATATAAGTACTAACTTGTATTGATTGCAGTTGAGTACTAATGATATTTGCATCTGGCACAAATGCGTACTAATGAAACTGTAGCGAACAGTTCGTTAATACTAATTTTAAGTATACATAGATTTTAACTTAACTTGCTGAAATCCGAAATAAAGGTTTATCCTTCCGCAAACAATATTAGAAAAGGGGCCTGAGATTTTTGTTAGTTTGTACTAACACAAATGGCAGGGTACCCTATTCTGAGGCCTTTTTTGTTAGTTTGTATGCGCACAGATAAATCTTTATTATAGATTTCATAAAAACATAAACATAACATAAACTCAGGCCTATATCCCCGAAGGGATAGCTAGCACCCATATTTCACTAGTTTATGTTTAGGTTCCAATGTAATAGGTGGCGAGACTATTGCCATTAACCGGGCACTTATAAACCTATAATAAGTTAAATGTAAGACAGTTTGGGCTCAATCTTGCAAAAAATAAACCAAATAAGTTGGCGATGATATGAAAAAATGAAAGTTTAGAAGCAAATGAAAAGGGATGGAACAGAGAAGTCGCTATGAAGATGATGATGACCTGAGCACCTTTTCTTCGTGCGGAAAAACCCACTGAAACCCCCCGCCGTCCGTACCCGAACCCACTAAAACCGTACACCATATTGGGTCTCAAATACCGGGGTGTACGGTGGGCCAATAAGACATTTCTCTCGCATCTCGGCTTACCAGATGATTATGAGTAGATATTATTATAGTTTTAATAATTTTAACCAACAAAACGGTTTGCAAATTCATACTCGCAAATAGGAATAATTATAATCACGGTTACTGATAAATAAATGTCACTTGTTTTAATGACAGACGGCCATAAATCACAACCAATTATTTACGTAATAGTTAAATTTAAATCATTAAGTCAATTTATATTGCAATAACAGTAGCTTCGTGTCGTATTGATAGCAATAAGAATTTCGTCGATATTGTATTTAGTAGATAATAAACATTTTTTTAACAATCCTTGCGGAACGAAAAGTGAGTACTTTTCTAAAATACATACCTGAGAGTAGATCGAGCGTGAATTATGGACAACTTAATTTGATTTTCTGGTGTAGACATTATTATTACTTTTTTTTATATAGAACACGTCAATTAGACTTCGCCTTGCCTTATGGTAAGCCGAAGGCAAAATCCCAGAAAAGAGGGTCACCATTACTTACACATACCGTGTGACAATGGTGACACTCAGCTTGACGGCCTCATCATGCTTTTTCACGCCCCGCTTAAAGGACCCGGGACTTTTATACCACTTAGGTGGCAGACAAGCACACGGCCCACCTGATGGAAAGTGGTTACCGTGGCCTATGGACGTTTGTAACACCAGAGGAGTCACAGTCGCGCTGCCAACCCTGTAAGTACAGAGTTTCTAATTCTTACATTGTAATAAAATAACCAGAAAAATTAAACATTAAATTTGTATGTTAATATTTTTTATGTTTCATTATTTTTTTACTACTTCATTCATAGCTGGGTGTCTATGAACGAATCAACTATAAAATTAAATTACCTTAACAGTTAATCACATTAAAAGTGCATACAAACTGCCTATTTAATTCAATTAACAGGAAATAAATACCAATAGGGATACGGTGTTGAAAAGAGACATCGCCAAACGTAATCTTACTTTTATTTAATTTCAAATTCCTGTTAATTATGTTAATTAAGTTTATCGGCAATTCAATGCATCTAATGTTGAGATTTCACTGGATTTGCATAATAGTATATATGATTATTATCGTGAAATGCGTTTTCTATGAAGGGCTACTGTTGGAATGCGGAGAAAGGTTATGTGATTACGTTTTATCTGCTCTAAATATTTTAATACTTGTCATTTTGACCAGTTACCTTTTAACATTTTAGATTACGGTGTATATGTTTAAGGTAATTTTTTTATACCACTTAGGTGGCAGACAAGCGCACGGCCCACCTGATGGGAAGTGGTTACCGTGGCCTATGGACGTGTGTAACACCAGAGAAGCCACACTCGCCGACCCTGTATGCACAGAGTTTCTGTGCCGTCAGTGTAGACGACAAAGCAGGACAAGCCTTTAGTCATCCCACTGGCAGTACAAATTCTCCAGTGAGCTCTGGCTATCCTACTCACCGCTGAGAACACAATACGAAGTTATTATAACCGCAGTATTCTGTAGGGTTTGCCCAGTCGGACTGCTCAATTGGGCGGAAATACCGCCGTGTCCTACCTCCTATATAATTGTGCCCCTACCAGATGGACAGGCGACCTGGAAGACGTAACCAAGAATCTATCTTGGTTAGATGGGGAAAGCGGAGGATTGCGCCTAGGTGAACGTCGGGATAGACCTAAGTCTAACAGGGGACTGGCATATATATGTCAATTGATTGAAACTGTGAAAATTTGGTCCAGAACAATCAATCAATTAGCCTATTGCTGTCCACTGGACATAGGTCTCTCCCAATGTGCGCAAAAGCTCGGTAGATAGCTCCCACCGTCGCCGTAAGACGGAATATAAGAAGATTTGGATGAATTCAGACGTGGTTCGGTGGCTCAGTGATCAGAGCATTCCGCCTGTAATAGACAGATCGCGGGTTCGAATCCCGCCTGAACTGATTCAATTTTTTCCCCACCTTTTTTTTTATACCACTTAGTTGGCAGACAAGCACACGGCCCACCTGATGGAAAGAAGTTACCGTGGCCTATGGACATCTGTAACACCAGAGGAGTCACCTTAATCGGTTTGAATAGCTAGCATACTAAACGCTTGTATGCATCTAAGTGCAGGCCTTAGATGTCACCCTCACACTGTGCAGAATATACGAGCAAGAACCAAGCGGTTCGGAGACTCTTTTCTTTGCCGCACCACCAAGACCTGGAATTCATTACCAGCACACGTGTTTCCTTCTTCCTACAGTCCCGGGGCGTGATAAAGCATCTGATGAGGCCGCCAAGCTGAGTGCCACCATTGTAACACTTAGTGTCTGTAATGGTGACTCTCTTTCCTGAGACTTTGCCTTTAGCTTACCATCAGGCGAGGTGAGGTCAAGTTGGCGTGTCCTATATATAAAAAAAAATGTCATTCAAAAGTTTGTTTCCTTTCAATTCTGAGATCAATGTTTCACAATGTTAAACTGAGTTTATTACTAGAAGGGTAAAATTTCCGTATCTTTAGCAACTGCAAATTTGTTTGATAGATGATTGTCTTGTCCTCATTTGCGGTAAATTTTCATGTCTGCCTAGGGCTGAAGGCGGTGCCTCGTCATGCGTAGGCGCAGTGCAGATAAATATCAATTTACTTCTATATCGCCATGACAAAGTAATTGTGTAACAGGATTTGTTAAAATGCTGTTACAGCGGTTTAGTATTTTTCGTTGTTAATTATTTTTACACAATTGCAGTAAAGCGGAAAATAGGTGTTATATGTTTGACCTGCATGTTTGTAGTATATATCTTTCCCTGTAGTGTAGAGTATATGAATCCTCACCAAGAACTTCAGGGTTCTAGCTAACCCTTATTGCAAGCCAATACAAATGCTGATTGATGGATGAGGGCATTCAAGACGGTACCAGCTACATAAAATACTGGTGATGATATAGTCTGGATATGACTCAAAATAGAATACCTAAACTTCAAGAAATTAAAGCATTCTAGTCGCGGCTTGGTTTCCGCTGGAATGGAGTAGAGCCACCCCAGCCCTTCCTGTGGATGTCGCAGAAGGTGACTAGGCATAGGGTTACTCTCCAATCGACAGTAAACAAACAGTCTATGACAATGCGTCCGCTTGACTGCAATAGTCTCGCTTTCTTTTACTGGTACCAAAAATTATAGTTGACGAAATGTGGGTGCATACACACCTCTCCCTAACCCGACGAACTTTACGAATTCACAGGTGTGTATGAATATATTCGGTTCACTGGTGAATAAATTACTATTGTGAATAAACAGCGTCAGCAGCGGGAGTATAACGCCTCTAGTGTGGGACACGTCCATAGGCGCATATCCCATTAGGTGGGCCGTGTGTTTGTCTGCCACAATGGAATATAAAAATGTTATTTATTCAATATCTTTCATACAACGGCACCTTACAATAGGTTAATTTAATAAAACTAGGCCAGTGGAGTTGCAACCGCAATTGCATTCGACTGTTGGCAACTCAATTCGGAATGCAGAAATATACGGACTATTACATTGTGAACGATTCCTTTGAAGAAAACAAAAGTTTTATTTATTTATTACTAGTGATTGTTATAGGGTTGCAATTATGAGGATAAAATACTTCGCCATTGAATATTGATATAAGGTACGCTTTTTTTTATGAGCGCAAAATCCCCACGGGTGGGGTACCCGTGGGGATTTTGCGCCGGTAGAAGAGGTTATGTCGGACTCGAACCGACTAAAACGCACGCCGCCTGTGCGTCGTTTTTGGTTGCATATCCCTAGCACCCCGGCCGACGCAGGGCCATCTCTCACGATCTGGCCCCCTCCTAGGGTGTGGGGACTACAGAGTCCCCAACTCGTCCCCGGAAATGGGGAGGCGCGCCGCCGCCTCGGGATGTCAGTTACGCTATAGACTGGTAACTGGTTCGATTACGAAGTGGCATCTCTCTGTGATGCAGAGTATCTAAAATATGTAACTTCGTCAGTCAAATAACATGTATATACTCCAGTTAGAATCTATAAATTAAAATTTTTAATCCAGATCTAAGTAAATAAAAACTCTTCCGCTCTGAGAACTAGTTCCAGATGCATCGAAGTTTGCGCTTGCGAGTACAGAGTCGGCACAATTTCACAATTTTATTTATATTGGATATTGCGACTACCCTTTAATGCCCAACCTAGAGAAGAATACCTTCGACTTAGCCTCTGTGTATCTGTGACATAGCAGGTGTACTGGCTTGCAGTTGATGTTAGCTAGACCTCATACACGGGGAAGGTTGCTATTTAACATGTTTTATAAATTACATTAAATTTATTACTAGTCTGTGTCATTCACTGTTTATGTATGTGTGAAAAAATCTTCACGACACTACAAAGCTGGCAACGCTCTCAGTTAAAAATATGTTACTGCGCATACTGTCTACAAAGATTGAAGTTACGATCGTATAGAATTTCAATTTGTATGTATTAATTCGTGCAATTAAATTATCATAACATCAAGCTGCCAGTTCACATGGTATGTGTAGAATTTGTGCGTTCTTCACAATAATATTGGATCTATAAATAAATGGACCTCTGACAGAACCCATTTCATGGTAGGTACTGTTTACATATTAAACCGGTTCCAAGCACCCATATGTTAAGACCTTCCGCTCTATAAAGAGCAAAAAATGTAAATAAACTGATTCACATAGTTTGACTGTATAAGAAAACTATAATTCAAAAAGATGCAAGTAGTCTTGTCCGTTTTGGTTTGTTTTGACAGTGATTTAAAGACTAATAAGTTTATGGAGCATTTATTCAAATTCAAAGTCAAATTAAATAATATTTATACAATGTCAGGTGAAAGTTTATATAAACAAATAATATTTATCTCAAATAATATTGCCACTAAATATAAGTTGATATCGTGGGGCGATCTTACTGAGAAATCAATTTAAATTTTATGAATAATAATATTGGACAAATTATTTTATTGTGAAAAAATAAATGTTGCTATCATAATTCTTCTTGTAAATACGCGTAGTAATCGCAGAATGGAAATTTTGCGAGTTAACGCATAGGAAAATAATAACGACATATAGTTCACTACTAAACAAGCTTCTTTCTTCAGAATGTATGTCAAGCAAGATTGACAATAAACCTAATATCTAAGCGTAATAGTGAATGGGAGAGACAGATCAGTGAAGTATACTGTTCAATGGTTAATTACTATCAGTTTTGATGGATTGATTGATTGATAGTTCGTGATGAACGATTTATCAATTATATTGTCTTGTTGTAACGATGTCGTGTCGTTTCAGATCTAGAGAGATAAGGTCAAACGATTAATGTCATATATGTTCTACGAGAGTATATTATTGTGCATCGGTTCTCTCGAAGTTTCGAACGTAAAGAAAGAGTGGGAATGATCGTTTTGTAAAGTGGTCGTGTTTATTTAAAATATATTTTAACTTGCTTGGCATTTTGTTTCTGGTTTGACATGGACATGGTTTTATTTTTAGCTGCTTTTAACTTTTTTACTATAAAAAAGAAAATCTTGGGCTTAAGTTTTCAAACACTTCAAAATCATTAACATAACATAAACTCACGCCTATATCCCTGAAGGGGTAGGCAGAGGTGCTAGCACCCACTTTTCCCCAGTTTATGTTTTGGTCCCAATGTAATAGGTGGCGAGCCTATTGCCAATAACCGGGCACTTATAAACCTGCGATAAATAAATACACACATAACTTCGAAAAGCCATGGTAAAACCTGGAATCGAACCCGAGACCTGGTCTCAGCAGTCCATTACCCATACCACTAGGCTACCGCGGTTCAGTAACAGTTTAAATAATAAAATAAGCAAAAATGGAACCTGGATATTATTGAATAAGTACAAATACGGCACTAGAAAAGTAATTAAAACTGTCTTTATATTTGCTATAATTGAAAGTAAATACGACGTTTATTATTTTATGTTTTTATGAAATAGTAAATTAAATTTCATCCCGTAATACTTTTTACTAGATACCTATTAGGGCCTTGCAAGATCAGCAGACTGATGCGACTTTGTCAGGTACTCATCGGGACTGTCCGCAATAGACGTCTGTATGTTTTCACATTAGGAAATTGATGGTTATCTAGTGCAGTACTTATTTTTTGACCTCTAAGCGGTTACATTGCCGCTATCGTCTGTATGATAGGCTATCAATGACAGCGAGTTAAGGTCCTATAATCAGGAAATGGACCAGAATCATAGATATAGATGTAATTTAAGCTCAGGTTAGCATTCAAAAAGGATATTTTATGTAGTCATTTCGTGATGAAAGAGAGGACTTTGTGAAGTGGTTGTTCTTTATTTGTTTACCTATAATGTTTCACTAAACGAATACACGTAATAGTAAGCGGTTACCGTGACTTATGTTCGCTTGCAGTACTAAAATAGTGCCTTGCGGAAAGCCATTGGAATCATCTTCATTTTTAGAGAAAAAGTACGGATATGAAGAGGGTGCAGGAATGGTGGTTCTAGGCGTAATGAAAACAGACAAGTAGAGTCTCAGGGAAAGAGTGAGAACTAAAGGAATAATAGGAGAAAGTAGAAATTATGTTGTAACTATTTAACTATTAAGAGTATTATTTGTTGGTAGTTCATAGGTAATACGCGTCCTACCACCTAATATGAAAGTTGCCATGATAAAACTAGCAATACAATATATATTGATCTCAAGATTATGCTTTACCATAAAGAGAGTATTAGTGATCATATTTCAATTTGTCATTTATTGTTCGTATAGAATGGAATAAAATTCATTTCCTTGGTTAAGTAACTATATTTATTATTATTGGACGGTATTCATAACGTTGATACATTATTAGTATTTTGCGTGCTTTGTATAGCAATGTAGGCATCTATAAATAGGTGGTGCATTGTTTGAGGCAATGTGTAGTTCCAGAAAAACTTTTAAATCAAAATTAAAATCTGTTCAAAACAATCAACAACAAATTAAATTAGATATTTTGGCAGATCATCACTCAAAAAAACAGTTTGCAAAATTTTGGAAAGCCACAAATAAATTAAATCTGAGGCCGAGCCTTCCTGTGAGTGTTGCGGGTCAAAATGACCCAAAAGGTATAGCCAATCTTTTTGTTCGACACTTTAAGGTGGAGTCACCTTTGAGGGCTGAGCAGAAGGTGGTTGATGTTCAGAGTGGAATGAGGGGTGATGAGTCTATAAGATTCACAGCTAAGCAAATTGCCACGGCAATAAATAAAATGACAAAAGGCAAATCGCCGGGCCATGATGACCTGAGTGTTGAACACCTAAAATATGCAGGGCATCAGTTATACAGTGTTCTTTCTTTGCTGCTTAATCTGTGTCTTAACCATCACTACCTGCCACGGGATCTCATGTACACTGTGGTAGTTCCTATTATCAAGGACAAGACGGGGGATGCCTCCGACATTTCTAACTACAGGCCAATTTTACTGGCCACAATAGTTGCCAAAGTCTTGGACAGTCTGCTTGATAAACAGATGGCCGAACACATTGAACTCCATGATGCTCAATTTGGTTTCAGGCCAGGTTTGTCCACGGAGAGTGCAATTCTGTGTCTCAAGCAAACTGTTCAGTATTATACGAGTAGAAAAACACCTGTATTTGCCTGTTTTCTGGATCTGTCGAAGGCATTCGATCTGGTATCCTACGAGGTACTGTGGAGTAAACTTCGGACGGATACAACGATGCCAGATGATGTAGTGTCTTTGTTTCGATACTGGTATAATAACCAGGAAAATAGTGTAAGATGGGCTGAGGCCCGGTCTGATGTGTATGGGTTGGAGTGTGGAGTGAAGCAGGGAGGGCTAAGCTCCCCCCGTCTGTTCAACTTATACATAAACCGTTTGATCGGTGATCTCAGCAGCGCACGTGTCGGTTGTCACATTGATGGGGTTAGCATGAATAATGTGAGTTATGCTGACGACATGGCGCTGCTGAGTCCATCGATTGGCGGCCTCAGGAAGCTAATAGCCTTGTGTGAAGCATATGCTGTTTCTCATGGGCTCAAGTACAATGTAAAGAAAAGTGAGCTCCTTATGTTTAGGTCAGGTCCACTAAAGCATACAGACGTGCCGGAGGTCTTGCTTGGTGGAGTTAGATTGAACTGGGTAAAGTCTTTCAAGTACTTGGGCCACTGGGTCACGGACGGGCTCAGGGATGATTTAGACGTTGAAAGGGAGCGTAGGTCGCTGGCTATCAGGTGTAACATGGTTGTCCGGAGGTTTGCACGTTGTTCGAACACAGTCAAAGTGACTCTCTTTAAAGCCTTCTGCACGTCCTTCTACACGTGCAGCTTGTGGATGTGTTACACTCTACGGGCATATAACGACCTGCGCATTCAGTATAATAACGCATTCAGGATGCTGTTGGGGCTGTCTCGGAGATGCAGTGCATCAGGAATGTTTGCAGAGGACCGCACAGACGATTTCTATGCTATTATTAGAAAGCGTTCGGCCTCTGCCTTGGCACGACTCCGCCACAGCTCCAACAGTCTCCTGAGTGTGTTTAAGGATGGGTGGGACTCCCCCTTGTTACAACACTGGATGACACTCCACACGTGCCACAGATAGTGGAGTATTGTTATTAATTTGTATTTATTACTAACATTAGTTCTTAAGTTAAATTGTTACTAACACTATGGATCGATGGTCTGACAATAAATGAATTTTAATTTAATTTAATTTAATAATCAATATATGCTTTTAAAAAAAGTATTAATATTTTCTTTAATTTTATCTTTCAGGTAGATGTTACACTGGTGTCATTTAGTGCTGGCGTAAAAGAAAGATACATAAGTATAAACTACGACCACCTTTAATATATATTATCAGAAGCTGGCAACATTGAATACTCGTGGACTAAGCTAAGGACGTCGGCCACCACGACACACGGTAGGACACGGCGGTATTTCCGCCCAATTGAGCAGTCCGACTGGGGAAGTACCAACGCCCTACAGAATACCGCGGTTATAATAATTTCGTGTTATGTTCCCAGCGGTGAGTAGGGTAGCCAGAGCTCACTGGAGAATTTGTGCTGTCAGTGGGAAGACTAAAGGCTTGTCCTGCCTTTTCTTCTACACAGACGGCACAGAAACTCTGTACTTACAGGGTTGGCAGCGCGACTGTGACTCCTCTGGTGTTACAAACGTCCATAGGCCACGGTAACCACTTTGCATCAGGTGGACCGTTTGCTTGTCTGCCACCTTAGTGATATAAAAAAAACCACGAACAAATCAAGATCTGCATATGCAAAATCATAGATAAATAAATATACAATTAAGAGAAAACTGCCTGTGGCGTCTATGTCTTAATGCTGAAAAGACGTTCCACAATTTAAAGTATAATTGGCTACTAAATTAATATATTGCTCTCTATTGGCATGTAAACCTACTGCTGGTACATTTCACCATAAGCTAAAAGACTTCGAATTAGAATTGGTATAGTGTATAAAGTATGTAGGTATTTGTTCATGATACTGTTTGAAGTTTGTGCGAATATCACTCATTGAAATAGAATTATGTTTTCAACGGATTCCATCCCGATTTTTTTTTTTTTTTTTTATATAGGACACGTCAATTGGACTTCGCCTTGCCTGATGGTAAGCTGAAGGCAAAGTCCCAGAAAAGAGGGTCACCATTACTTACACATACCGTGTGACAATGGTGACACTCAGCTTGACGGCCTCATCATATGCTTTTTCACGCCCCGCTTAAAGGACCCGGGACTGTAGGAAGAAGGAAACACGTGAGCTGGTAATGAATTCCAGGCCTTAATGGTGCGACAGAGGAAAGAGTCTCCGAACCGCTTGGTTCTTGATCGGATGTTTTGCACCGTGTGCGGATGACATCTAAGACCTGCACGCGTTGTCCTGTGTAGGAAAGGGGAGGGTGGGACTAATTGGAAGAGCTCATCAGAACACTCCCCATGGTACAAACGGTAAAATACAGCCATGGACGCAACATCTCTACGCAGCTGTAAAGGTTCTAGGGTGTTCGTGATCTCGGGATTCCCAATGATGCGGACCGCACGTCGCTGCAACCTGTCGAGAGTATCGAGTAAGTACTTTGCTGAACCATCCCAGAGATGCGAGCAGTACTCCACACAGGAGCGAATTTGTGTCTTGTATAGAAGACACCGCTGCTCCGGCGTGAAAAATCGTCTCACTCTGTTCAGGACTCCGAGTTTTCGTGAGGCTGTTTTGATGATACTTTCGATGTAGTTTTTGTTATTCAGGTTGCAGCGAACATCCATACCTAGGATATTGAGATTGTCCTGCAGTGGCAGTGGCGTGCTCTGTAGAGTGGGGAGGGGAAGGAAAGAAGATACTTTTGCTGTAAACGCACATGCCTGCGTCTTCTTGGCATTGAACTCAACCAGGTTCTCAGAGCCCCATTGAGAAATGTGATTCAGGATCCCGTCAAGCTCAGTGACAAGAAGCCGCCTTTTCTCCGCGATATCCGACTGCTTGGCCGCAGGATGTCCATTGTCCATATTATTCGGGTACTCTGAGATAACTTACACATCAAACTATGTGACAACTACCTACCAACTTATCACCTTGCGACCATAGCTGCTGAAATGTAGCGGGCTACCAAATAAATTACTATTAATGTTCAATTTTACAGTTCAACCAACTATATTGTATTAGTTGTTGCATTTCTTACTATATTCCAATCAGTTCTCGATCGCGTGTAGAAAAGCCACATGCAGGCTGCACGTAAGGCTGCCATTACTTTTTATAATAAATGTTGCCAACGTGAAAAACTATCGGTCATTAGCGTTTCCTGCAGTAATCCAGGAGAATTAATGTTGCAATTTGTTAGTGGTTAGGAGTAATTGTGAGTTTTTTATGTTATTTGTGGATTCCGATTATTTTTAGATTTAGCATAATAATAATATATGAATACGGGAGGTACTACAACTTTAAAGGGCCCTTTTGAAACGCATAACTTTTTAGTTTTAATATTTTTTTTACATCCTGTACCAAACTTGAAATTCAAAATTAAATTCCACTTCACCGAAAAACATTTTTTTCGTAAACGGCTTGCCTTATCAATGATTCTCGGTCGTTTTCTACCAGTATGTTAAAATTCAACCAAACCAATCTAGCACTTTTTAAGTGATTGAGTAGGTAACTCATTTGTTACTCAATCATTTAGGATACATATCTCTTTCAACGTTTAGCTCTCAAAAAGTATTTCATTCATCATAAAATTAATTATTACACCGTCATTTTCGGTACACATATACACACTTAAACATTAAACACTCATCGCGACTGTACCGCACGCTTTTTATTGAATTAGCATACTGCATCCACTGACCCTATTCGCTTGTACAACTATACATTTACACTTATATTACACCTTATAATTATAACCCTAAGGTGCATTATTATATATTCTGTGTGGTAATGTGTTTTGTTAGCACCGCATAGCATGGAGCAATTAGCGAGGTTTGGGGTCAATGCACATAGACACCGACGGTTTAGTACCAGAATTAGATTTAGAGACCTCCAAGGCGCCGTGAGATAGAATTTTAAATATTAGATTATAAGATAGTTCTATTTTCAAATATATACCTTAGTAGATTTTATCCAAGATGGCCAATGATAAGCCGGGGTATTAGTCGATTTTTGTCCGACAAAATGACCTTTCTGGCCAGTATACGAGGCTAGTGATTTCCGCACGAAAAATGATTTGATTTTCTTTGTTTTATTTTTTAGTAACTACAATAACTGCTACAATGCCACAATAACAGGAATAGTCACTGTTGAACATAATTCGTATAAATACTGCGATGTAAAAACACGATGCATTGTCATTGAATCACAATATTTTGTGTCGATTTCACCAATTCAAGTAGGTAATTCATAAACCGAAATAACTGTAATTCAAGTAAGATATGAGAACTCGATGATATTCTAATATTTACTAATCACACGAATTACTTACACACCCATAGCACAGTAGCCCATTACATCCATAAGCTATGGGTACGAGTATAACCGACTTTAGATGCAATGAACAAATACAGGATATTGCTAAAAACGATGCAGTATCGATAATATTTACGTGTATAGAATGAAAAGCTTTCTCTTTGTTCCTTTCTTTCCTTCTCTCTTTCTTTTTTTCTTTCTGTCTAAACCAGAAGAAAGAAAAAAGAATAAAGCAGAAGCAGTTATCTACTGATACTAAAAGCAGTATGTTTGCCTAGGTGGTTACAAAATTATTTTCCCACATACGCAGCAAATAAATCAAACTTTATTAACTTAGTGAGAATTTCAAATTGAATAACGTAATCAGGTAGAATCGTGATTTGAATACGCTTATGAAACAATTTAATTACAATACCTAATCAATTAAAATCAATCAAATTGATCGCTGATGGGAGAAATAGTGCGTAATTTTTTAAATGTATGTATTATTTACTATACATAATAGTGCACCCAAGACTCCCAACATTGGGAGAAACCTATGTCTAGCAGTAAACTGCGAGAGGCAAATTGATTGTTGTTTGAATAAGAATAATAATTTGAATAAGATCCTTGATAACTGTGAAAAATTTCAAATCAATCTGCCGTCTGGAAGTGTTCCAAGATTCTGTGTCATAAAAACATAAATATATAGATTATGAATGATGTCTAGGATAGGCCTAATGGACTGGTGACTAGGATCCTCGTACTCATATACAGAAATGAGTACGATGATCCTAGCCACAAGACGAAACTCTTCCACAAACAATTCTAATGGTCGAGAAACCTTTTTCAAAATAACCACTTCGTAAAATTTCAGTGGTGCCAACATCAGTCCAATTTCATGTATCATTTATAAAACTGACGTTCAAGACACTGCGATACCAATTAATATTCATTTGACTTCCTTATTGCGTAACGTTTATAAATATCTTTTTATCTGCTGCCACTTCCTGAGGATGTTGATTTCATGGATATTACATCGATGTGTCGCTGTTTCACGGATGTATTCAGCGACGTATTTTGGTCACTTCATAATTTACTAATTTATGAATGCATATACTATATTTGAGTAGAGGAAGTGTGAACACAAATAGCAGGTTGTTACCTCTGGGCAGCCTGAAACTGGACATGCGTAAATGTAGGAATGTGTGTATGTGATTGTGTATATTATATAGTTTTATAATTTGATTGCAGGGTGGACGTCGATCTGTCACAGAATTTGCTGTCAAGGTTAGGACGTGAGATGACTGTCGCTACCATAAAAGTCAAGATAACTCAAATCAACAGAAATAGAAGGATAACGGATCTCAAGATCCAAAGTGCAAGATTTGTATGCAATCGTGATTGGCCCTCGAATGAAGAAAATTTTGAAACAAGTAAAGAAATACGTAGTCAAAGTCAAAGTCATTTATTTTCAACATTGAACAAAAAAAAATATTTCTTATTCTCAATAATATTTGTAATTTTGATAAGTTTACCAGCGCTTCCTAGGCGCTAGTGGAGAAGAAACGGCACAATAAACTCCACTGCGGCATTTTTAAGATGTCAATTTACAATCTCTCCTTAAGAATAAAAGTGGACGAAAGTATATTTTGTGTCGTGTAACTAAACAATAGGTATATGAAGAACTTTTATAACAAAATAGTTAATCGATAGATAAATTTGGTAACAATGAGGGGCCTGCGCCATGCTCAAGCCAGTCATTTTTTATGCATGCATGCAATATGCAATACAAAGGTATGCATGCATTTTTTAACAAACACAAACTATGAATAAAGGTTATAATTTTATGAGTATATCAGATTCCACTAAGCGCATTAAGCTAGACGTTGGGCCTTTGATCACAGCCTTCGTGTAGTAATAAAGTGTAATAAACCACACAATGGCCGCTGCACCCCAGGCGTCAACAACAATACAACCTGTTTATGGGAAATAAATAAAAAAAGACTAACGGAAAGGACTCTAAGGACCTACAGAACAATAGCATTACAATTCCATTAAGATTTTATTGTAAAACCAGTAATGAATTTTATTATTGAAGGAGAAACTCGATTCTCATATAAACAAACCTAACAATGATACAGAATTGGAAGGCTCAGTTGTAGAATTACTAAAGACCCATAGGTATTTATAAATACCAGTAACCTGGACCAGGTTACTGATATTAAAATCCCTAAACAGACTTGGACAGAGACACCACCATCTCCTTTCCTACATAGGACAACACGTGCAGGCCTTAGATGACACCCTCACACTGTGCAGAATATACGAGCAAGAACCAAGCGGCTCGGAGACTATTTTCTTTGCCCCACCACCAAGACCTGGAATTCATTACCAGCACAAGTGTTTCCTTCTTCCTACAGTCCCGGGGCCTTTAAGCGGGGCGTGAAAAAGCATCTGATGAGGCCACCAAGCTGAGTGCCACCATTGTAACACTTAGTGTCTGTAATGGTGACCCTCTTTCCTGAGACTTTGCCCTTAGCTTACCATCAGGCGAGGTGAGGTCAAGTTGGCGTGTCCTATATAAAAAAAATAACACAGGTCGGCTGAATGAACGAAAATTGGTCTACGTGTGATTGTGGACGATGTGAGAATGTGATGTGACTAGGGGCTACTTTATAGTCCACCTACAAATGTGTGCTGCATGCCCATATGCTTGTAATGATTGCGAATGGTATATCAAGACAGTCTAATCAAAAATATCCGTCTCTGATTGGTAGGTACAAGGTGTGAAATTTAAAATTGCATCATTTGCAGTTAAAAATAAGTGATACCTGATATCAATCTACGTATTTGAGTCAATAAGTTACATCCGATGGCCCTGGTAATGTTGGACTGTTATAAACAAAATAAATATAAAAGTTGCATCATTTTTCTCATCACCTAGGATGAGACTGTTAATTAATTAGGCAACCGCCACACTAGGCGACACCGCTCTCGCAACAACTTGATCTATAAAATCTAACTCCCTGTTGTGTCGTAAAGTCGTTTAGTTGAATGTAGCCTACTCTAGTTTACTACAAATAGGTTATGATACTTGTAAGGAACGTAAACTGAAAACATACGGGTGAGTATTGTGACTAAAAAGTTTGTGTTCTCCTTATCATCTAAGGTGTTCAAACAATTATTTTGATAGGTAGGATTAAAAGTAGTAATAGTTAAAAGAGTAGGTAGTTAAAAGATCTAATATTTTGTTAATATGCACAATTTCCTTCTTCCTACAGTCCCGGGTCCTTTAAACGGGGCGTGAAAAAGCATATGATGAGACCGTCAAGCTGAGTGTCACCATTGTCACATGGTATGTGTAAGTAATGGTGACCCTCTTTTCTGAGACTTTGCCTTCAGCTTAACATCAGGCAAGGTAAAGTCTAATTGACGTGTTCTATTTGAAGAAAAAAAAGAATAGATACATAGTATACCTCGGGGCACGTATCTTAAAGCTAAAGCGCGAGACAAATGAGGCCTTGGCGATTATTTCTTTAATCTATGCTTGGTGAATTTAAGTCTAACTCGTCCACAGCAGTAGCACGGGTAGCACCCCATGTTTTTCTCAAAAGACACCCAAGAAACGTGTACTCTGCGTATAGAGCACGTTTTGAGCACATTTTAAGTCCAAGATATACGCCCCGAGGGATGTTCGTAATGACATAATGTTCTAGACTTCTAGCTAACTTTTGTAGATTTTGTTAACCTTAAAACGGTAAATTCAATCGAAAATATAACGTCATCATCATTATTGTCAAATAAAAATTTACTATTATTGGTTGGATGGATGATTAATAATAAATAAAGACGCTAAAATAATTACGCAATAACGCACATATTTTGACGTAATAAGCTCAGCAGATAACGAATTTATTTTCAATACAGGAAAGTACTCAATTTTAGATATATTTTTGATAAATGAAAAAAAAATGTTAATATTTCGAGTCAAAAAGACCGTCACACAATATCTCTACTTACACTACAAGGAAACAACAGCAAGTAACCTATCCGATACGCATCTTCAAATATTTTAGTTCAAGAATAAGAAAGGTCGCGTACAGATCGGCTATCGGTCTGTTACGTGGGCGATAAGCCCGGCGATAACATTGTGTACAGTGTACACCGAGCCTTATATGCGCGAGTGAGTAATGAGTGAATACACTCAGTTGTTACAGTGTGGACACAAATTTAATTTGTAGTCTGTGAAAGAAGATTGTCTTCTATTTTTAGCTTGTGTGGTGTGATGCGGCTGTACAGCAGTCGAATACTGAAGATTCGAGTTCTATTTCCGATTGCTGCAAATATTTTTATGCATGAGTTTGAATATTTGCATTGGTGATTAAAAGTTCTACTGATATGAAATTAGTGAAAATATACTAATGTCTGTCATATTCGATTGGACGAAGTTTGGTATACCGACACAAACCCATAATTGCCTGAAAAGCCCTGAAGAGGTAAGCAGAGGCATATTAACTTACAGTTACATTTCGCCAACTATGAAATTCGTTCCCACGTAATAGGAGACGAGAGTCGAATCTATTGCCGTCAAATGGGCTACTTAGTATAGAGATGGATTATAGTCCAGAATTAATTGTTTATTATTAATCATACAATATTTATTAAATAAATCAACATGATACAAATTATAACATTGTCTACATTTTTATAAAGTCAAAACGACAGTCCAATCAAGTCTAATCTATTAACCCGCCCCTCATCGTACCTGGTGCAAAGGTGCCCATGACGGTGGCAGCATCGTCCCGTTGAATAGCTATGGCCAACCGTTGCCCCAGGTATGAGCCGGAGCGGGAGTCATCAGTTTTGTCCCTCAACCTGCGCCCTAATTCGCTCACTAGATTTTTGGCATCGGTACCCCAACTACCTATTGTCTCGACCGCAAAGGGAGCGAACATATATTGCTCTGTCAACGCCGCATATTTCTCCCGTTTTTTATCCGCTGCGTCCTCAGCAGCAGCTGCCGGAGACCGGACAGTACGGCTCAGGTGACTGGGCGCAACCGTGCTGACACACGTGGCATCCCACAGAAGGCACTTACCATTTTTTCATGGCACCAGAGTCATACCGTCCGGCCTTTTGCCGTCGGATCTGCTGAGGCCAGACACAATCGCATTTCTTTATCATAATGCCTGTGAGTCGCGGGTCGCAGGTATAGGACCTGTATTCCAAGTAACAGGAGTTGCGGACAACATTGTCTAATACAAGCACTTTAGGTAGTTAAGAATGTAAACACAGGTATTTGAATAGGAACGAAGGAATTAGCTGTTAAATAGACCCGGTTAGAACGAGTCCTTAAATGAATATGAAACGATGTTATTTTCTCATTAATTCGTTTCACGTTAGTTTGTATTTTATGGCCATAGATTGAGAATTTTCTTGTCTCGTTTACACAGGACGTGCTATGCAGTACATTTGTAGGCACATTAATTAAGTTACAAGTATTTTGTAGGTATTTATTGATTTATATCTTGCTTCACTTTAGAACTAAGATTTAGTGTCGGCTTTTGCAGAACGTTCTCTCTATCATACACAAGACTGTAGTCATTACACTACTACACACTTCTAACAAAAACAATTTAGCTTAGCTGGAGAGGTGAACGGGTATACCAGTATATTTGTTTAGTATTACTCCTTTTAAATAATAAAAAATATATTAAAAAGGTAGTTTCGGTTTTAACTACTCTTAAAATATATCAAACTGAGAACTTGAGATGCTCCATTACAGATAACTCTTTTTAAAACCGGAGCAAGTCGAAAGCCGATCTTGCTGGTACCTAAACTCTTCTTTCCGACGAACCAAATCAAAAGCATAGTTGATCCAAATAAATTGATGAAGTTGATTCAAATAAATTAAATCAACATTGAATAATGAAAACGAGAGTGGTAGAGCGTTTGACTGCTCCGTTCGGGTTACGGGTTCAATCTCAAATCAGTAAAAATTATTATGCAGGATTGTAAAATCTATGTGCAATGGGGAAGGAATAGAAATATTAACATCCCACATTTCACCGGCAATATTTCTGAAATCAACTCACAAAATAGAGGACGAGCCTATATTCGTCACTGATCACCCATTCGCGTAAAAACTGTTTAAATAACAAACACGTATTTGTTACACAAACACTTGTGTGGGCGAGCGTCCGTCGTGACATCGCCGCTGGTGTCAAGGCGATGTCAGCAATGTCAACAGTGTCAGGTATCGCGTGTCACCGCTGGCCACCCAGATAGGAGGTAGAAAAAATGCATGACTATAGAATATACGATGTGGACGAAGATAGAGATCTAAATATACGAGGTCTTGGGTTATTCAGATCGATGACAAGTTAGATTGTGGTCGGTTTTCGAGACTATAAAATTATTGTATCTGAGTGTTGATTTGTTAAAAGGGTTTGTCTTTATAATATACTAGCTGTTGCCCGCGGCTCCGGACGCATGGATGATGGTTATCGCGACAAAACAAACCCTATGTCCTTTCTCAAGACCTAATCTACCCCTATAATAACATAAATAACATAACATAAACTCACGCCTATATCCCCGAAATGGTAGGCAAATGTGCTAGCACCCACGTTTCGCCAGTTTATGTTTAGGTCCCAGGTGGCAAGCCTATTGCCATTAACCAGGTACCTACTTATAAACCTGTGATAAACAACTTCGAAAAGCATTGAAAAGTCATTGTTGTGTGCCATGGCAAAACCTGGGATCGAACCCGAGACCTCGTCTCAGCAGTCCATTACCCATACCACTAGGCTACCGTGGTTACCCCTGTAATAAATTTTATCAAAATCGGTTCCGCAGTTTAGGCGTTAAAGCGTAATGTACAGACAGATAGACTGACAGAATTATTTTTCCTTCCCGGAACCTCTCAACCAACACTTGACTTCATGGTATGGTATTAAAGTTCAAATTGACTTTTAAATATTATTACGATTCTTTTGTATGGGAGTTTATAAATGTTGTTTTTAGACTATTTTAATTTATTTTTTTTTTCTCTCCATAAGAACCAACCTCGTACTTCAAGGAGCTCTCGCTGCTCTCGAGATTTGCGCATAGCAGCACATTCAGCAATTCATTTTTATATTATAGACTAGTGGTTGCCTGTGAATACAATTCGTGGGATTTTGATTCCGTTTTGTATTCGAGGTATAAAATAACAGGTTGATCTTTGGTACAGGGATAGATTCTCTAGTCTCTTCATATTCTAGTATAGTCTAGAAAAACACTAAGGCTTTTATTTTTGTATCAGATTCAATAGGTTGTGGGAATGGGATCAGAATACCACGTGCGTGGAGCCGCGGGCATCAGATAGTAAGTAATAAAAATCAAAACCTAACCATAAACTCTCCCTAGGCTTTGTCGTTGTCGGGTAATAAATCGCGAACTTATCATTTATTTCAGCCTTATATACCTAGGTAACAGGAGCAGGCTAGTCGACACCACTATGTAATAACAATGAAACTCATGAGTTCTGAGGATCAAAACACATTTAGATCACGCGGTCATTCCACAATGATGTTTACATTCTTTCTAACAACAATGTTCTCACATTACAAGCATACAGACAGACAGCGATACAACGGTATATATTCATATGAAATTGTAATACAATAAGGTTTATGTTCCCACAGATTTGTTTATTGTAACACTTTGGGTTATTTGAATTGCTGATGCGTTTGTTTTAAAAAAGTCGAGCTCGCACTGGAAGAGTTCCGTACTATATCGTACAAAATATCATTGTGAATACTTTTGTAAAAGAAACAAGATGGCTTCTTTTCAGCATTTTTTAAATATTAGTAGGGAACCGAAATTACTAACCTCACCACTAAAGCTAAATTGTTATTATTTTATTGTTTTTTTAGCTGTGCATATAGCCATACAGCGTGCCTTTTCCTGGACTCTTTATACTTTGACACCTTGTGTGTTTCGTGGCACTTATATTTTTTGAAGTAGGTCCTACGCTGTTTCGGTACGTAAACCATTTTCGCGTTCTCCTTGCTCGTTATTCACAAACATCAAAGAAAAAAAGCAAGAAGTAGGTTGAGATCATAAGGCCGATGACGCGATGCTTAATATACTTTTTAACTTTTTATAGACATATGGACACAATGAATATAATGATAGCGTCAGTTGACTACCTTTGGAGTACGGAACCCTAAAAGCATGCGTTGTTTTTTATTTTTTTTTATTTACAAGTTTTAGGGGTGCGTGAAGCCTTACGCGAGTCGATCTTTTATGGGGTGTTAAGTTGCTAAGTCACAGTTTAGGTTACATGGTAATGGTATATTACTTTCTTGGCATTTGAAATGTGATAATCATTTGTAAAGTTGCCGCTGTTTTTTTTTTATACCACTTAGGTGGCAGACAAGCACACGGCCCACCTGATGCAAAGTGGTTACCGTGGCCTATGTACGTGTGTGACACTAGAGAAGCCACACTCGCCGACCCTGTAAGCACAGAGTTTCCGTGCCGTCAGTGTAGAGGACAAAGCAGGACAAGCTTTTAGTCTTCCCAATGACAGCACAAATTCTCCAGTGAGCTCTGGCTACCGTACTCACCGCTGGGAACACAACACGAAGTTATTATAGCCGCGGTATTCTGTAGGGCGGAGGTACTTCCCCAGTGGGACTGCTCAATTGGGCGGATATACCGCCGTGTCCTACCTCCTATTTATTTATTTTGTTAGCTTGATTAAATTGCACTTTATACTTATTTTAAGAGAAATTTAACGATTAATCAAGAGTGTCCGGTAATTATATGACAGAGAACAGTCCAGTTTTTTAGTTTCCTTATATGAAACCAACGGAAAGAGATGAGACCCTTTCTCTCTACCACACGACAGACAATGTAACATTCTATTTTCAAAATTGGTGTGGGACGCCACATGCGTTGATACCATGGCTCCTACCCATATAACTAGCACGGCTGGCTGTGCTGGAGCTGCTGCTGCTTCTGCAGAGGCTCTCAAGCGGCGCAAATACTCCAATCTCATCGGAGATTATGAATTTGTGCCGTTTGGAGTCGAGACTTTGGGGTCATGGGGTCCGAGCGCTCGCAACCTCTTCCGTGAGATTGCGAAGCGTATGGTTGACGATTCTAAATTGACACATGTCACAGTGACATCCAAACGTCACCGCTAAGTCTTTAAACGTCAGATTAAATGGCTTATTAACTTCAACCTAACGGTATATGGAAGAAATATTATTGTCATTATAAAAACAAACGTCATTCCGTGCACACCCATAAGATATGTCAACCCGCAATAATTATAGCAATTATGGTCTCTCGTCTATCATATAAAAACTAGACGACAACAGTGTGTTCACCATTAGACCCGTTAAGCCATCTCACCGTTCGTTCGTGAGAACTATGTTTTATAAATCTAAGTAAATACTTGAGGTATGAAAGTTGTTTAAGAATCAATGTGTGAACCAATTGCACCGTGTGTAATTCTGAAGTGTAATAACAAACATCGGTATAAAATTGACCATAAATATTATTCTGCTAGTATGTCGTAATTTTTTAAGTCGGTTAGTAATCAAAAAACTTTCGAGTTAATTAACAATACTTTTTGAAAACATATCTGGCGCCACAAATCCTAGCTAGAAAACAATAGCTGATAGTGCTGATGGTGTCTTTCTGGAGCATTGGTGCCGTATACATAATGGCGGCCCTGATGCTTCAGGAAGATACATGGACTGATTTATTTTTGTTTATTTTTTTGGTTAACTGGTTTTTTTTATATAGAACACGTCAATTAGACTTCGCCTTGCCTGATGGTAAGCTGAAGGTAAAGTCTTAGAAAAGAGGGTCACCATTACTTACACATACCGTGTGACAATGGTGACACTCAGCTTGACGGCCTCATCATATGCTTTTTCACGCCCCGCTTAAAGGACCCGGGACTGTAGGAAGAAGGAAACACGGGAGCTGGTAATGAATTCGAGGCCTTAATGGTGCGACAGAGGAAAGAGTCACCGAACCCCTTGGTTCTTAATCGGATGTTCTGCACCGTGTGCGGATGACATAGTGGATAAGATGTACTAACATAGTTTATTAAGTTGTGATACTAACAATTCTATTCTGAAATAAATGATAATAATAAAATCCGTGCTTATTAGTACCCTGTGGCATTCATGCAATAAACTTGAGTCAAACGACATAAACAGCGATCAAAATCGGCATAAATATTGCTCAAATACATTACTCTCCTTTAGTGCCTTCACCACAGTCGGATTTGTAGTAATGTGAAAATAAAGATTTTTTTTTTAATTTACCCTTAACTAAACTATCATACTTACTTACAGTCATTTCAGTACTGAAATATATTACTAGACTGAAAATGCCTGCATAATCAGGAATCAGGATAATAAAGTTTCAGAAAATCATTACTAGGCGGCGCTAGTTTACTCGTTAACTTTGTATCCTTCACTGACCATAAATCTCCGGCTAGCACCATAAATTCACATAATGGTTCTGTTGTCACTCATGGTGGGCTAATGTGTTCAAGATAATGTTTATCAACATTACTTTTAGAGGTGTTACATTTAAAAACTTGATTTTGTCCAATGTTTAACAACAAGAATTTAAAAAGATAAAGAAGAAAAAACGAGTGCTGATTGATAGTTTTTAGGTCATATATTTAAATAAAATGATTTGGCTATTAAATTTTATGACGTCACAATAAATAATTTCATACAAGTTTGTCTGGAAGAAATCGCTTAAAGCGATTTGGCCACCCATTATTGTTTCCTTATTATTATTATTTTTAAGTGTTTTTTGCTTACTTGGTGTACAACAAAGTGTAAAATAAATAAATAAATAAGTTTCCTCATAACTTACCGTTTTGACGTTAACTAAAAAGTAACTAATTTTTGACTTGATCAGTAGAATACCCAATTAGTCACTTAAGTTACAAAAATATTCAGTGAAGTGTAAAAAAGTAGATTTAAAAATATAGTAATGTCAAGAAAATAAGCATGTTAAAAAAATAAAATAGTGCGCTCACTGGCATCTGTACTAAATTCTATTTGCCTGCTCCATGTGTAATGAGTATAACAAAATGAAATGCTAACTGTCTATGTATTTGTAACATAAAATTACAAAAACATGTAAAATTAAGATGTCTAATGGTGCGCAACTGATGCAGTATAATTGAGCTCAATGAAGCGTGTTTGGTAATTATTTTTGTAATTGTACAGAATGTATGACTTGTTGCAGAGGTATTAAATATACGGTACGTCGATAAATCATTACGAAATAAAAATCCGTAGTTGGCATTTACTTTTTTTTATACCACTTTATCGACAGACAAGCACACAGCCCCCACCTGATGGAAAGTGGTTACCGTGGCTTATGGACGTGTGCAACACTAAGGGAGTCGCCCTCGCGCTGCCAACCCTGTAAGCACAGTTTTTGTGCCGTCAGTGTAAAAGACAAAGCAGGACAAGCTTTTGGTCTTCCCACTGATAGCACAAAAACTCTCCAGTGAGCTCTGGCTACCCTACTCACCGCCGGGAATACAACACGAGACAATTTATCAAGAAATAATAAAGTTTTTGTAAACTCAATAAAATTACAAAGAAACCACATGCGTCAATAAAATACACACTAAATTATTGTGCAGCACCAAACATACCTGCTCGTACGAAGAGACTGATACTCTTGGATCACCTTCATCTGTATACCTAAGTTTCTCTAAAAACTATCTTAGATAATATACATGGCCCAAGAGATAAATATACAATTATACTCGCACATATGGTAGTGTATACTTATCTTCTTGGCTGTGTGTACAATCACGGCCAGAAAAAATATATGTTCCTAGAACTTACCCAACAAGAGTATCGGGAGATCGATGAGAAGGTGCCACCAGTAACTGTGTCGCGCCTGCATCTCAGGGACGGGAGCGGTTCTCTCAGGAGTAGTCTGCAGCAAAGAAAGGTGGCTATTAGCGTGATTGTATTACAGAATATTCAAATTAAAGTTCTACATGGAATCAAAGTGAAAGTCAAAAATCATTTATTCTGTATAGAACATTATATCGGAACTTACAAAACGTCAACAAAAAAGGAACATGATTATCAGTTTAGTAAATGGACCACCGGTTTGAAACGCGGCCCCGACCTGAGTAAACTCCGGCAAGACACTCAGCGGGCATTTCTTTTTTGGTCTATTTACAAATATACACTTAGTCTACTTAATCTAAATACTAAAATTTACTTGAGAGGCATAGCTGAGCGAACAGCTCATTGTCAAAGTTATAGACAGTAACTATAGGAATTCATAAATTGAGGGTATTGGGAATGAACCCAGTTATGTATCAGGGCAATTACTGTAAGGGGTAAACTCAGAATTAGTTAATTTAAGTTTTCACATTTTACATTATGAAAATCATTAAATAAAATTTGCTAAGAGCTGTTCAAGATGAAATTAAACGCGTTTATATTCCTGGGTTGCAAACTCGGTCACTGCTCTATTAAATTAAAAAAAAAAAAAAAACGCGGTATTCTATAGCGCGGAGGTACCTACTTCCCCAGTTGGACTGCTCAATTGGACGGAAATACCGTCGTGTCCTACCTCCTAAGATAATTCCTCGGAGACTATATTATATCAAGTATATAACGTGCGACTGCCATCTCTCAACTCAATAAGCAGATGGTACCGTCTTACAGATGAGGTGGCTTGGCTCCTTAGGTCTTGGCTGGATTTCATACGCTCAATGAAGACATCTTGTCACCTAGTACTAGACTATTTTCGCCTTACCACTGTCCCACATAAATACCTAGGTGGTACCTAGTAGTAGACTATTTTCGCCTTACCACTGTCCCACATAAATACCTAGGTCGTACCTAGTAGTAGACTATTTTCGCCTTACCACTGTCCCACATAAATACCTAGGTGGTAAACTATGTAAATGTGCATTCGGCTTTAACTACAGTATACTGAGTTGCACTGTAACTAACTGATTGGTCGCGGACCATCGTAAACCCAGTTTAAAAGTTCAAACGTTTACTCCGGCGTTAACATAAATAACGTGAGTTTGAACTAATGTTGGGAAAGTTGTCTTAAAATAAATGTGTTTGTTGTTTGTTTTAAGACAGTTTGTTAAATGCTAAATATAGAATATTTTATAATGTATGATGCATAACACAGTACCTACCTATCTCGAATGGTGAATTATGAAGACAAGAAAAATGATCCCAGTTCACTATTCATATCCTTAATAAAGGAGTAAATTGTACTTCTTCAGTACGTATGGAAAACCTGCCAACTACAATACCGATGTGAGCCTTCACTTAATTCAAACAATTTTTTTTTATACAACTTAGGTGGCAGCCAAGCAAACGGCCCCACCTGATGCAAAGTGGTTACCGTGACCTATCAGCGCGTGCAACATCAGGGGAGTCACACTCGTGCTGCCGACCCTGTAAGAACAGAGATTTTCTGTGCCGTCAGTGCAGAACACAAAATCAGGACAAGCCTTTGGTCTTCCCGCTGATAGCAAAAAAACATTTCAGTGAGCATGAGTTATTTCAAAGATGGATTAATAATTGAATTAATCATTAGGTACATAACATTTTTGTAGCCCAGTCACCTAAGCTACACTATAGTATTGTTTTGAGGTCTTAATCTGATATTCACTCACACAATGTTTAAAATTTACAAGTCAGTATACATATTCAAAGGTTAAAACATCTTACCACGAACGTCGAAGGCGGAAGACAAACTTTAAACAAGAAACAAGTAGTGTCCACCTAGTATACTTTTAATGAACTGTTCAAACAATTCTTACTACACTGTTATATACACTTGGGAAGCGTCAGTTGATTGATGGACGATGAACTGATAATAAATTCTACAGCATTCTACATAATCCCTTAACATTCATAGGAAGCCGGCGATTCGCTTTGTAACACTAAATATAACAGCAGATAAGCTCATTGTTAAAAGCTATAAGTACTACCACGCCTTACTGGTAACCTATCTTTCTATATCATACGTGATCAAAAAAATAATCAGTTATTTTGTAAGTCGATGCCCTGTGCAAAAATTTTTTTTTGAAGTAGGGATTGAGTTCATAGGCCTATGCGGTTTTGGACTTCAATTAGCCAAATAAGGCTTCAGTTAACCCTGTAATGGGTACTATAGTAAGTGTAGTTCAGAATTGGTTTCGAATCACAAACGGCTGGCTGCTTATAGTACGTGCAATGAATCTGTACATTGAAAAGAACATGTACGATTATAATGGGGAGTAATTGGTTCGCGAATTAGAGTTGATATGAGTTACAAGCTATTGTTCTAATACGTATTATAATGAAAAAGAAATGTTTTATTCTGAATGCGGCTGTGTGGTGTTATGGAATATAAATAGGCTAGGTTATAGTGACTATTTGCGATTCACCTGTCAAAGCCGTAGTGGTAGGGCTGTCTCGTGTTTAAAATATATTATACTGTAAATATATTTACAACTTAAGGATTTATATGATGTAGGTATTTAAAGCACAACTGTTTGTAATACTAATAACACAAGTTAAATGCGTTGAATAGTAATATACGTAGTATAAAAAAATCTAATGGTATTTTTAATGTTTTACCGATATTGCCGAATTTGCCGGTGGGCAAATTCCCGTCTTGGATACGGACTTTTTATTACAATGTTGTGAACTTGCATATTTATTGTGCTGGCGGCATTTTTGACAAAAGTAAAAAAACGATTATCTCACAGAGATTAATACTAAACAAAGAGTACTAAAACATATTCACGCCTGTAAATCCCCAGGGGGTTACTCAGAGATAGTAAAAAGTTAAATATATATGAATGATCTGGTCGGGGTCTCGTAATACACTAAACAAAATTATAATATGTACTTGGATTGTAATTGCAGGAAATTCAATTCTGAAGTAAAAAGAAAAGATAAGAAGTAAGTCAATTCTATCTAGGTTCAAAGTCTATCTGTCATCTGTAAATTGTAGCAAAGTCTAGTCAATGGACGAAAGGTACTAAATGACAGAACATATGTGACGCTCGCTCTTCAATTAGATTTTAATATCTCAAACAGAACTTATATGGCTCAGATCATAAAATAAAATTCTTTAAACTCTGTCGTAAGCAATCTTTAATACGCCTAAAATAAACTAATAAAAACACAAAACAAAATGAGTTGTGTTCTTCCATTTTCATGACATCGAATTTCAATAACGTAAGCACATTTTTTTTTCTTTTACGTCATCCATCTTGTCATAGTGACAACTTAATACGTTTTGTTTTTATTTTTGACAGCCCTGAAGCCGGAGAGCGGATAACAGTGGCTGTCGTGCCATATTCGGCGCACTGTCAGACTGTCATTGACATTGACTGCGCAAGCGCTGAGTTAATGAATAATAAAAAAGAATATAGTAACTGTTTCTGGGCAATTATATGTTTGAGCTGTAAAACATATTTGAAGGGTATTATTAGAGACATGTTTAAAAAATTTACTTCATTATTGAAAAATGAAAAGTAAATAGGTTAGCGTTTTTAGGAACTTAACGGAAGTCTTATGTTGATTATGGGTATGGTGTAACGATATTCTGACATACATGAAAAATTGCTTCAAATTATTATTGTATCCTAAAAAGTACTCTTTCGATCGAATCTGGAGAACATGTACTAAGTTTAGGCTGTACTAGTCTATTCTGTGGTTTTGATAAGAAGATACTTTTTCAAGCATCAATAACACCATCTTTCTTCATCAATTTAGTAGATATGCTTACAGTGTCGACAACCTTAACTTTCTTTCCTTTTCGATCATTTTCATCTTTTCTACCCTTCGTAGGTATTGCAAGCGTTTTAATGGTGAGAACCTCTTCTGTCTTGAGTAAGAACTTGTTTGCTACTTTATCTACCATAACCAGCTTTTTTATTTCTTGAAAGGTTTACTATATATCAGGCACTGGTCAATGTGCTAATTTTCACGTTCATTTATAATTGTCACTTCGTTCCCAATTGCAGAATTTAAATACTTCGGTCGCAATTGCATTAAAATTTGAATTTAAAACATAAATTAGTTATTTCTGCATAACTTACTTAATATTCAAGCGTATTTTGCAACTACTCAGTTTCAAATGCATTTGCCAAATGTATGCACGACATTTTAAGTCAATTTATTTGCGTAGGCCCTTCTAGTAATCCTTGAAGATATGATTTAGAAGTATGTAGGTCAAAAGTACCATAGATGCACGCCATGCAACGAAACGAACATCGAATACTAGATATTACCATTGGAATGTGATAGCCAACCTTGAGCCATCATTGGGACCAACGGTTGGCCTAACAATTGAACGTATGCCAGAACTTGGAGTTGAATTCTTTAACAATGCATGGGAAAGTTTGCAAATTCTTCAGCTATGTTTCTAGCTTCCAAAGCATTTGAATCAGTTTACCTACATCCTACTCATGATTAATGGGTGTACCAGCTGTGAATAATGCCGTTGCATTATTCTATACATATATAAAAGATAAGTGTATTCAACAGAATGCACTAAGCTAACTGAACAAAAACTGTTTAGACATAGAATATGTGCCCTGCGCGGGAATTGGATTCGTGACCTCCAGCGGAGCAGTCGAAAATTGTTTTACAAGCTGCAAGTTCAGATTCAGTGTGTTCACATTCTACCATCCCTTTGGTCTATTAGAATTTCTTTCGAACCATTAAGTTGGCAGACAAGCAGATACTAGCTATCATTATAACAAGGACAAGCGTTTACAGATGCTTGCTATACCAGGGATATTTACCATTGAAGATAAATAATTAGATTGAATTTCAAAGATTTGAAACTCTCAACCACTCTAAACTTTTTTAACGTCTACTAGCTTTTGGTTCTTAGGTTTCATCATTCTAGAATAGTACTCAGTTCGGCATCTCGATATATCTGAGGATAAGTTATATAAAGAGACAATCTGTATTATCTGTCGATCTGTCTATGCAATCTGTCCTCAGGTAATTCGAGATTCAGTGCCCCGAGCAAGAAAAACTATAGTTATCGTATCGTAAACGTATCGAGAAAACGAAGCATTGCGATTGGCCGCCTGCCTACTGAGAACCTGTGTCTGTGTGAAGCCGGCCAATCGCAATGCTCCGTTCTCTCGATATGTTTACGTTACGATTACGAGAGCTTTTCGTGCTAGAAGTACAGGACTGAGTGTCGTTCTAGATAGAACATGGGCCTTAATTTAGATATTTCTTTTGTCCAATGACATTCCATAATTTGGCCATGAGATTATTACCGACCATAATTTCCGACTGTTTAGCTCATACAAAATTTTAAAGTCCTTCCGAACTACATAAGTAATTGTAAACTAATCCTTTGTTTATTCATTCAAGGGAGCTGTTTTGTATAAATAAAAAATAGGTAGGTACTTAACGCAGGTAACCTTCATGACACATAGAAATGCCTTAACGCGAATTAGCTCGAAAAAACCAAAGAAAATACCTTTATTGGCAGTCGGGTTAAAAGAGTAGATTATTTAAAAATCCACCAATACTTGCTATGCATTCCTATGATATGCGAATGCCCATCCCACATAACTGCCAACTTTTGTTCCAACAAACAGTTAATATTGCGTATGTATTAACATAACGACTCGTTGGAGTCATTGCTCGATATCGTGGTTAACAAAACATTTGTTCTGTTACAGAATTATTAGTTTTCCACGCATCATTTTTCCATACTAATATTAAAAAGAAGAAAGAAATTGTTTGTTTGTAATCGATAAACTTTGAAACTACTGGACTCATTTTAATCAATCTTTCAGAATTAGAAAGATATTTTGTTCAAAATTACGTAGGGTACTTTTTATCCGGATATTACAGAAGGAGCAAGATTTATTCGGAATAATGCGGATAAACATAGAAACACCTAGACCAATGCAAATATAGATATTCATGCATACAAATATAATGCACTGAGCGGGAATTGAACCCACGCCTTCTGTGTAGCAGTCGAACGTTCTACCGCTACGCCACAATATAAATTTGAAACTAGTCTGAGTTTATATTTACTGCCACCTAAATATTACGCCAATTTGAAGAAGCGAGGTCATAGTTGAAATGCAAATGTTAGAACTGTTATACAAATACCACCGCCAAACATCTTAAACCGTGATGGCTGCGTGAAATCGCGAGTGTTTCTAGCACGGACTCGTGAGATTAACGATAACTGAGCATCACTTCAAGTACCGTTGCTTTATTTGTTCTCTTTACAGGCGATCCTTGGGCTTAAATGAACGATTTGTCTACAGGTAACGGTAACTCAGCTATTACACAGCTACCCCAGTTTTGTGGTCCATAGAAGTTGTTGTCAAACAATGAAGCTGTAAATATGTTGGTTCTTTATTCAGGAAATTGTTACTTCTATATTGTAGTGGATTAACCATGCGTGAGTTCTAACATAGAAACAAAGAGTCAACCGAAGTAGTTGTCTAGTCATTACAATTTATTTGTGCTGCATTGACTTTCAATAACTCTTTCTTGTCCCGGTTGCCAGTTTCCGGTTGTTATGGATAAAATTATTTACTTTGTTTCATTCAAACTACGCAAAAATCAATGTCTGCTCTTCACTGGAGACTATCATTGTTATGATCTTATCAGTGACGTATATTTGGGATCAACCATTGTTCAAATTAGCTTTAATCGCTTTTCTAATCTAAGGATTTGCCAAAAAGATGCTACAATTAGAGATTTAGCTTTGAACAATCCTCTCCTTCCTGCATAATGTTTTCGAGTACTTCATAAAATCACAACTACGAAAATGGAGAAAATATGACCAGAATCGCAACTACAGGAAAGGAAACTAAACTGTTACAAATAGAATTACTCGAGCATAAAGGCTAATCCTGTGTAAACTAGTTTGCGAATGTACTACTCATTCAACTGGAGATTATAGTAATTCCTCCATGTGACTATAGAGCCAATAGAATTCAAATTTAGGTGCAGTGAAAACCCGGAATAAAACTAGTCTTTGAATGAATTTACCGGTGCATTACTTTGAAGATTATAGTAATCTCTCTATAGCTTCAATACAGTTCAAATATGATTCGAAAGCAGCTAACCAATCGTAAACGGTTACAACTTGTGGTACCACCCCAATCCCGCAGAAAAACGACGAAGAAAGCTGCTTATATGCCTGTTACATTTATAGCAGTTTCTCCAACAATACGCAGCAGCGTAGAAAGTTCGCATTTCTCGGGTCTAAAACTGATTGCTTGCCTATGGTGTACTACAAAATGGTGGAAGTTGTTCATTTTAACTGTATGCATAACTAGATATATTATGATCATTCAATTTCCTGCAATTCATAGTGTAGATGTAAGCTGAAGGTAACGTCTCAGGAAATAGGGTTAACAACACAGACACCAGCAATATTACAAAGGCGGCTCAGCTTGACTGCCTCATCAGGGTAAATGTATACATTACATAACTTTAGTTATAAATCATCACTATAAATCATCCTTTATTACCATTATAGTATTTTCATCAATAATGTATTGTATTCTCGTACATTTATAAGACATTTCCCTCTCAATTGCCAGTTGTATCAACCACATTATTAGCAGTTACCAGCGATTTCGTTTTGTGTTTTAATTTTCCCTTGATTACTAGGATGTAAGCTAATGCTGTTTGAGCACCTTCAAATCAAAAAGTATATAAAATTAGATTTCAATTGAAGAAGACAGAACTTTAAAGGATACCAGAAAGAATGAAAACTGTTTGGTATTCTTTAAAATCCAGTACTTTTTAGTTAGTTCATTACTGAACGATTGAGAAGAGAAGAAGAAGCCATTATGAAATTCATTAATCTATTCAGTATTCATTATGAATACTGAACAAATGAATGAATGAATGAATATAACTTTATTGTAAACCGATAATCAACACAAAATGAATATCAACAAACTTCACAATAGTAGGTACAAATGGGCTACTAATAATACTTATCGCGGACTGCGGTCTCTTCTAGACAATAATCTTTCAGATGAATCTTCATCTGATTTTTTTTCTTTTCTGAAAATTATCTCAATCTTTATTATCTTCCAGATAATCCATAAATATATGTCCAATTTTTTTCTTTCACTTTCTTGGAAGCGGCAAATACCTAATTCAGAGACAAATCAGTGACTTTTTTACCTAGATGCTGGTTTATATACCTAAAACTTATAAGTGTCGAATTGATTGGTGTCGGTATAAGTTTAAAAAAGGAAGACTAACAAATGCACAGTAATTTATACTGTTGAATGATGCACTTGGTGGAATCTGTTGTTACACATATTTAAAAAAATCCTTAAATGTCATTGTAAACCTTTGAGGATGTTGTACCTAAAGCGAAACCAGTCAGGTCTAATAACAATTAAAAGTAATGTGGAAAAGTACATGCGAGTTCTCAATATGTGTAATTGCACAGTTCTTCATTATTTGGAAGTCATGCATCACAACAGGTGGCGCTAGTTAAAATGTTGACTAACATAATGATAGACATTACTACTCGTAATCGTATATTCAACACCTATGGTTAACCTGAACAGTTACAGGCGTGATAACCATTATTATCGATTCACGTGTAAATCGTATCGATTCAGTATTCTGTGACGATACGAGCTAGAAACTAGATACGACTGCCAAGCTGCTGGCGCCACCGGGGCGCCCTGATGGAATGAAACGAAAGTCATGTCTTGTAATCAGCTCTGCGTGTTAGTTTTGTCAAAGTATCGCCTGATACAGTGAATTTGGCTGTTGGCTTTATCCTAGGACAAACTTAAGCACATTGTTATCTGACTATGATCATTATGACCAGCGACCGAGAGTTTTAGAGTTTAGGAATAAGTCCTAACATTGTTGAGCCGGATTGAAAACTAAAGAACCAGTGACAATACATCTATTATTAGCGACTTTTTAATAATTAGACTACCACAAAATACGTTACCCTAATCAGTTTCTTCAACACATTATGACGTTAACAAGATGGTAACTAAAAAGATTAAGAACTACTATCGAATCATTTTAGCAAATATTTTACCGTTAGGAGTATATTGATTACACGAATTTTATTTAAACCAAAAACAAGTACACAGCTTATTTAATGATAACTCATGCTGGCAAGAACCTAGTCCAACTCTATTGCAGTATTGTTTTTTTATAGATATAATCTTCTTAGCACCTTTCAGAAGATTTGGTTGAACCCGACTGACCGACCTATGTTCCATTCTTAAAAGAACTAATACCTATTTACTTTTTATGTGGAACACGTTAATATGACTTACCCTTACCTGATTGTAAGTTGAAGACAAGGTCTCAGGAAAAAGGGTCATCATTCCAGATTTCAATAATGTTACAATTGTGACCTTCAGATTGGCGGCCTCATCAGATTCTTTTTCACGCCCTGCTTTAAGTACCCGAGACTGTATGTATAAGGACACGAATTCTAACAGTTTATGGTGCGGCAAAGAAAAGAGTCACACTATCGTTACATGACCGATACTGCTTGCTCTCTTTAACTAGTTTACAAGATTTAGATATAACCAAACTGAACATGCACAAGCTCCGAGTCTGTTCACCTCATGACCCCTACCATATTTATGTGCAGAACGATAACAGACACTTTGATGTGATTGTACCTAATGAAGGCTATTACTAGATATTAGTCAGTTATGTAATGTGCAATAAACTGCACTCGAGGTTGTTTAAAGTTTGTGTTGGAATGGAAAGGGGCTCTGGTTGCGCCGAAGTAGAAACTGTATTTTTGACACGGAAACACACTCCTTTTATACCCGTCTCCTCTTCCGCACTAACCATAGATGTGGCTTCCGTCCGCCATTTGTGAAATATAGACACTCAGTCTCGCTTTGAACTAGCCAGCGTAAAGACGGACGGACCGCGCTCGCGTCTCTCAGAAATGTATAATATTTGTTACATTTTTACCGCTTCATAGACCTTTACCGATCGGATTGTGCCTCTCGTGTGTTCCTCAAGCGATCTAGTGATGCTGACGGCAGCTCCTGAGCAAGGAAGAGAAGATCCGTGTACCGGCTGCAATGAAAACACGTGTGTCGTGAAGGTTAGTGCATCCTCTCCTAATTTCTCGGGCTGCATTCACTGCCTGGATCGAATCCGCGGCAGCCCGGCCACCTGTCTTTTGTGTGTAAAGCGTCAATAGAACAGTTAGCTACTTCCCGCAATACAGTCCATTACCGCACGCTGCCATGCGCCACCATTTTTGGTCCGGATCGAGCCGGATTCTTAGCCGTAGTTCGTATTTTGTTATTATTCTAATGGGAATGAGCGCACCGCACCTAAGTGCCTGGTTATTTTAGTAGAAAACCCCGCATCCAGACACTTAGGATTAGATTTGTTGTCCGTTCGCCGCTGGCTCGCATTGTACCTACCTAATACATAAATAGGTTAGGTATCATATCAACACTTAATCGTAGTTCGCAATTTTCGCATCGCACCTAAGTGCCTGGTTATTTTAGTAGAAAACCCCGCATCCAGACATTTAGGCTTAGATCTTAGGTATACTCAGACACCCTAGTGCATAGGCACAGTGTAATACCTAACGCATTTGGCTTTGTTTTGTTTTTTTCAATTACGTTGTTCTCGGCTCGCGTCGTATTTGCCTAGTACCTGCGTGGGTGGACACGTGGCTGTACCTACCTCGCTCGCATCTCATCCCAATTCATACGAAAGTATTTTAATTTGAATAGATATTACGCAATACTTAATCTCTGAAATAATAGTTGAACCTAGACAGCGACCATCGCGTAGGTACGACCTTGTTGCTATGCGCGTTAGTTCAAGCTTGCACTGGCAGTCATAAGTACCTACCTACCTACGGTAATCGCTCGCGCCGCCTCGCTGCTCTGTACCGCTAAGATTAAGTCATTTCATATTTGTTATTTACCGCACTTTAGTTTGAGATTTAATTGTAAACATGTCCCCAAAGGTTGATAAGACCGGTAAGGTTCAATTGAAACTTTTATACGCTAAAAAAGAAATGATTTACTCTCGCGTACAATCGATCTATGATAATGCACTTAAAACCTCTGATTTGGTCATCAGAGATTCGTTCTTGTGTTCTATAGAAAACTTAGATAGTCTACGCGCGGATTTCGAAACCTTAGTACATGACATCAATGTTTTAGAGTTGAATTTGGATCCCGATTACTCAGTGAGTTATCAAGCCTTGTCGTCGTTTGACGATTTGTATTGTCGTATCAAACGCGTCGCTAGGAGTTTGGAGAAACCGGCTGACCTACCCAACCCCACTCGCGACCGACCTAAGTTGCCACCAATTCAAATACCCGAATTTGATGGTAACATTCGCAATTGGTGTCTATTTATAGATAGTTTTGAGAATACGATAGATAAGAACGATTCGTTGACAGATCACGAAAAATTGCATTATCTCGTTGAAAAATTGACTGGTAAAGCTATAACCGCTTGCGCTGGAATTACGTTTAGTGCCGGGAATTATAATTTAATTTTAAATACTTTGAAAGCTAAGTATGAGGATAAAAGATCGGTAGCTAACGCCTATTTAGATCAGATGTCTGATTTGAAATCTATTACGGCATGTAACGATCAAAACTTAGAGAAATTTCTAGATACTTTCGCGTCAGCTGTTCGCGCCGTAAAGAACCTAAAGATCGATGACCTCTGCGACTTCGTATTTTTGTATATGGGTTTAAGGAAATTAGATTCCGAAACCATTCGTTTGTTTGAGTCGGATCATCGCGGCAATAAAATTCCTAAGTTCGAAGACTTAGAAAGTTTTGTTCGCGAGCATATAAAAGTATTGCAGCGCTCTTCATCGAAACATGAAGGCGCGAAGATAGTTGTTGATTCTGCACGCAAAGTAGATGCGTCATCGAAGTCACTGAGGTCAACTCATACTTATGTTAGTACCGCACCAGCACGTGTACAGTCACCTGTTTGCTCTTTGTGTAGCACTCATCATTCGCAACTGTACAGGTGTCCTGGTTTTCTAAAATTGTCGCCTAGTGATCGTTATAAATTTGTTCGCGCTAATAATTTTTGTTTTAATTGTCTCGGTACTAAACACCGCGTTGTTTTATGTAATAGTAGAAATAGTTGTCGCAAATGTCAAGCGAGACACCACACTTTGCTTCATTTTGAGAATAGTAATGCCGCATCCAATGTGAGCACGGTTGGCTCGTCGAGCGGTGACACACGGCAGCCTGCGCCGCAGCCGCAGCCCGCGCTCGCGCGCGCTCCGGCCCGCCCGGTGACCGCCGCGGATGACGTCACCTTGTGTTCGTTCTCCGCTAGTGCTGCACTCACTACTGTGTGTCTTGCGACCGCTCGCGTTGTTATTGTTGATGCATTAGGTAAGCCGCGCATTGTTCGAGCGCTGTTAGATGGCGCTTCGCAAAGTAATTTTATTACTCAAGATTGTTGTCGGCGTCTTGGTTTCAATGTTGATAAGCGTTCAACCCGCTCAGTGGTGAAGGGTTTTGGAAGCTTACAGTCAGCTGTTCGTGGCACCGTTAAAACATGGTTTAGATCTCGTTTTAATAATAATATTTGGTTTGACATGGATTCGCTCGTTATAGATAGAATAGCTGAACAGTTGCCTACCGTCCCGGTTGACACGTCTTTATTAACGAAATTTAAAGACTTGCCTTTAGCAGATGAGACTTACGCTGTTCCTGGAGTCGTCGATATATTGATCGGCGCTTCGATTCTCCCGCACCTCCAGTTATCACGTAAGGTTCAAGGGGGACCGACGTACCCCGCTCCGCACGCACTGGAAACAGTTCTTGGTTTTGTTATAATTGGTTCCGCACCCGCTTCTATAGATAGTTTTAGTCACTCGACTGCTTCGTTCTGTTGCACCGTCGAGCCGCCACTGGAGTCTACCATCCGCAAGTTTTCACTCGGTGGCTCCCGTGTATCCGCTGAAAAACGCTTTCTTTGTTTGGAACGAAAGATGCAGGCGTCCCCAAAGTCGAAGCGGGCCTATGATGAGGTTGTTAACGAATATTTAGATAAAGGTTACATCTCACCTGCGCCTGCGGACACTGGCGGGACCCAGCCTTCGTACATTATCCCGCACCGCGGAGTTATTAGAGAAGATAAGCTTACTACTAAAACTCCGCGTAGTTTTGGATGGCAGTGCTAAGACTAGCACTTCCGTGTCGCTTAATGACATTTTGTATTGTGGTCGGAATCTTTAAGGTAATTTATTTGACATAATTGTAAATTTTCGCATTAATATTAGTAGAATTTTAGCTTTTAGGACTCAACAGTCGCTTTGTGTTGGGCCCACTCTTCGCCCCATCGTTGGGACACATTCGTCGCTAATAGAGTGGCAAAATTCAATCTGAATTGGCGCCACATAATCTCTTTCACGTTGCTGGCACCGACAACCCAGCCGATTGTCTCTCTCGTGGATTGCTTCCTTCGCAAATTTTGGATCACCCGTTGTGGTTTGGTGGACCGTCCTGGATTCATGCCGCGTTAGATGGGTGGCCAGTTAGTCAATTCAATCCCACTACGGTTTCCGAACCACCCGAGGAGAAGAAGCACTCGCTTGTTGTATCGGTCCCACGTGAAGAGACCCTTATTTTGTTGTTGGCTAATCGCGTCTCGTCTTGGTCGAGACTGTTGCGTTGTGTTGTTTGTTCGCCTCTGCCCGCTGCCTAGCCAGCAGTAGGCACGAGCTCCAATCTAGGTTTATATTTTAGTTGTTATTTCCCAAACCTAGATTTAGATTAGACTTTAGATTTGTTTCGCATTTGTCGTTTCGAAGGTAACCCTTCAAGCCGGGGGGAATGGTTGCGCCGAAGTAGAAACTGTATTTTTGACACGGAAACACACTCCTTTTATACCCGTCTCCTCTTCCGCACTAACCATAGATGTGGCTTCCGTCCGCCATTTGTGAAATATAGACACTCAGTCTCGCTTTGAACTAGCCAGCGTAAAGACGGACGGACCGCGCTCGCGTCTCTCAGAAATGTATAATATTTGTTACATTTTTACCGCTTCATAGACCTTTACCGATCGGATTGTGCCTCTCGTGTGTTCCTCAAGCGATCTAGTGATGCTGACGGCAGCTCCTGAGCAAGGAAGAGAAGATCCGTGTACCGGCTGCAATGAAAACACGTGTGTCGTGAAGGTTAGTGCATCCTCTCCTAATTTCTCGGGCTGCATTCACTGCCTGGATCGAATCCGCGGCAGCCCGGCCACCTGTCTTTTGTGTGTAAAGCGTCAATAGAACAGTTAGCTACTTCCCGCAATACAGTCCATTACCGCACGCTGCCATGCGCCACCAGGCTCTTTTGTCCGCGCATAGCTTCCTTTTTTGGGCCATTCTGCGTGCAGAGTACCAGTACTCTGCATGCAGAATGGCCAGCTAGAGCCACCAGCCAGCTCCGCACAAAAACCGAGAACCTTACTGGGTGCTTAAAGTTTATGTTTTGTGTAAATGAATAATATTTATTAAATTAAATAGGAGATGACTGATGAATTGTGGTGGTGACAAAAAGGTAACTGGACTGAATACGGAAGGCGAAAAAATGGTGCACATTGGGAGAGGCCTATGTCCAGCATTGGACTGCGGTGGGCTAATTAATTGATGCATTGTCTATTATGATATAAAATTTATTCATTTTTGTGTTGGTCCCGGTGGCATTCGAGACTTTCACCTTGGATTCTGGGATTTGTTTTCCATCTTTTATTTCTCCACTTTGCACGATCATGGGCATTTATGGTAGTGAAATCATTGGGATACATGCTACCCACCCCCTAGGATGATACCAAGCACTTCTTGGGTCTACCCCTCTTTCTGGGTGAAAATTACATGGGCAGACATTTAGGTATTACCCGCGTAGCCTAATGATCTCAACATAACCCATTACTATTTCTAAGAAATTTCTAGCATTAGAAATAAATTAGAGTATTGTGTGTGGGAGTAAGTCGAGTCTGATCTATTCCGACTCCTTTTTCTTATTCTGAGATAAGGCATAAACAATCTCATTTCAGTGTACAATAAGTAGGCACTGTTACTAACTCTAAGAACTATGGATATTTCACATTTCTGCCCAAAAGCTCCATATTTCAACTTTATTGCATTCTAATTAAAAGTTTATTCTGAACGTTCAGATTTAAATAAAGAACACGGAAGAAAGGAATTTTATTTAACAAACAAACTAATTGGCGAAGAGCTATTGGTTGGACGTTTTGACATTTGTAAAATGTTGTGTCTTAAATAATTGGAGCATGGTTTCACTATGCTTGTCAGGCCGAATAAAATAATGTTATTCTTGTATGTGAGTGAAGATGGCTCTTCTTTTGAACACAATTTTTTAATTTCTCCAGTGACTAATTATATAGATATGTCAATTAAAACTTGAATTACTAACACACCAACTATAATTATGCCAGAAATAAATAAATAATAATAAATATTTATTTCTACCATTTATACCAGACCATAATAAACCATAATAAATAAATAATAAAAAATACAATAGTTTATCTCTGTGACAAATTTCATAACTAACAGAATATAGGCCTTCAGATTTGTTTAGCCGTTTTAGCGTGATTTTAAGTACGTAGTGAACTTTTAAGTATACCTTTTAAGGGTAACAGTAGACCAAAGCCTCTTAACATTAGGAGAGGTCTATGTCCAGCACTGTACTGCGACAGGCTAACTGTTGTTGCAGGGGTAACTATTACTAAATCTTACTTAATATGTGCTTTCTTGAGGAGGTAGGACACGGCGGTATTTCCGCCCAATTGAGCAGTCCGACTGGGGAAGTACGGAGGTACTTCCCCAGTCGGTAAAGGTCGAGGATAAAAATAAATAGTTATAATCTATTAGGTATTTTATTTATTACGCATTAATCTGTGTTTCTTAACATTCCGGAGAAGGAGGTAGGACACGGCGGTATATCCGCCCGATTGAGCAGTTCGACTGGGAAAGTACCTCCGTCCTACAGAATACCGCATTTATAATAACTTCGTGTTGTGTTCCCGGCGGTGAGTAGGGTAGCCAGAGCTCACTGGAGAGGTTTTGTGCTGTCAGTGGGACGATCAAAGGCTTGTCCTGCTTTGTCCTCTACACTGACGGCACAAAATCTCTGTTCTTACAGAGTCGGCAGCACGGATGTGACTCCACTGGTGTTACACACGTTCATAGGTCATGGTAACCACTTTCCATCAGGTGGGCCGTGTGCTTGTCTGCCACCTCAGTTGTATAAAAAAAAAATTACTTTCAATGGTAAAAGTTGTAGATATTAGCAAGTAATGATTTATTAATTATTACATCTAAATCTTACGTATGTATTATGTATAAAATGTGTAGTTATAAGTAAAAAACACATATTGATCAGGTGTAAAAATAAAAAGTACTGTGGAAAAAGTACAAGTGTAGAGAGAATTTTTTTAGAAGCGTCGGTGGGTTAGTGGTTAAGGAAGGCCTTACGATCGAGAGGTCCCGACTTCGAATCCTGGCTATTACACTACTGATGTGAACCCACTTATAGCACAAGCAATTTAGCTTAGTTGGAGGGGTTAGAGGGAATATTAGTAAATGTGTCGGCGACTCTTTCCTCTGTCGCACCATTAAGGCCTGGAATTCATTACCAGCTCACGTGTTTCCTTCTTCCTACAGTCCCGGGTCCTTTAAGCGGGGCGTGAAAAAGCATATGATGAGGCCGTCAAGCTGAGTGTAAGTAATGGTGACCCTCTTTTTTGGGACTTTGCCTTCAGCTTACCATCAGGCAAGGCGAAGTCTAATTGACGTGTCCTAAATAAAAAAAAAAAAATGTGTAACTACAAATTCCAGTAAGTGCTATTTATCAATAGTATAAATAGTAGTTTTATTGTTTAATTGTCACAAGTAATGATCACTGTACAACTCATTCATACTACATTCATAAATTAAGAAATTTTTGCATGCCGATAAGGTAGGCTGAAGAGAACTTATTTCCTATTTAAATGTACTACCTAACATCTTTATATACCTTTAGTCAGCAAATAAATGAATTATTATTATTATTAGTAAAAGAAACAGTTAGTTACCTACGTCTATAGTACCCCTTAATCCCTTCAACGATTATACTAAGTCGCACTAAGCTGGGTATTAACGCAGTAAGGTTTCTATGTCACATAATTGAATTTACTATGTAATGACACTCCGTAACAGTTATGTTGCAATACGGGAATGTGCATTTGACTACGTTTAAAATAAATGTTTATAAGACTTCTTACTGCTATCTTATCCTACTTCTTCTTCGAGCCAATGGCTAGGTCTGACATATAATGATCTGGTACTATTTAAATTGTATTCACCCAAAACTTTACTCTACTCTACAGAGGTCTTTCTAAAGGAGGTAGGACACGGCGGTATTTCCGCCCAATTGAGCAGTTCGACTGGGGAAGTACCTCCGGCTAAAATAAATTCTTGTTGTGTTCCCAGCGGTAAGTAGGGTAGCCAGAGCTCACTGGAGAATTTGTGATGTCAGTGGGAAGACTAAAGGCTTGTCCTGTTTTGTCTTCTACACTGACGGCACAGATCTCTGTACTTACAGGGTTGGCAGCGCGACTGTGACTCCTCTGGTGTTACAAACGTCCATAGGCCACGGTAACCACTTACCATCAGGTGGGCCGTGTGCTTGTCTACCAATTAAGTGGTATTAAAAAAAAATATGATGACATTGTATTTTATTTTAATCATTAAAATAGTTTAGTATTGACATCATTAGTAGGTATTAAGATCATTTTGAGTAATTGCTAGTTATGATCGATTTGATGCTGACTGTACAGAAGGCTTAGACGTGTTAGTACTAGTATATAATAAATCTCATCTGTCCTAGTGTTTTTTTTTTCGGCTGTACCTTTGAAGAAGTAGGCCTTTTGCTACTATGTCATTATGCGATTTAGTCATAATGCGAAGTAGAGAATACGAGATGTAGACTGTTTACTACACAAGTTTTTTGCAATGTAGATATAGACAACCGGACAGTTAAAATCAGTTTTATAATTAGATTTTGATATAATTTTTTTTTGACTAAATGCAACTCTAACAACTAAATTAAATTAAATTAAATTAAATAAAGTTTATTTCGGAACAAGCCCATAGATGGTTAGTACGTACATTTTTCACTTATATACTATTGTTAGTAAGGTATATATAATTTTATGTTTGTGTTTTTAGTGGTGTGAACCACCATCCACCTTTTAAATAGGGGGGAGTCCCACCGGTTTGATAACGCAGCCAGGATGCTGTTGGCGCTGCTCCTGGTGCGATTCAATAAGGAAGCACAGCGCTTTCTTATTATAGTTGCGAAGTCGTCGACACGCTTCTCCGCAAACATCCCTGAGGCGCTGCAATGCCTCGGCAGACCCATCAGCATCCTGAATGCGTTATTATATTGGACTCGCAGGTCATCGTATGCCCGATGCGTGAAGCCCGCCCACAGGCCGCATGTGTAAAAGGATTGGCAGTATGCTTTGAACAGCGTCACCTTCTACTTCTTCCACTAAAAGTTAATTTAGAAATTTATTAATTTATTATATATGTACTTTATTTCTCGCCACTAACAATATTCATGATACAGAAATGAAGGAAAACTCAGTAGTACAAAGGGCGTTCTTATCGCTTTGTGAGAATTTTGTACCTTGAACCAAAGTTTGTAGATTTGTTACCTATGTAGAAGATGGAAATAAAACACAGTTGCAAAGTCTTGTGACTAAAGGATTTATGGCTTTAATATCAATCATCAAGGCAGACTGTAAACAGCCTTCAAGGTGAATTATGTACACAAGTGCAACGGACACGACACGTGTAAAAGTCGTCACAGATCATGGCTGAATGAAGTCGTATTGATAAGATAATTAACTCCGCATAGGAAATTTAAGAGAGATTGAGTAATGTGTTCATTGAACGGAGTTATCTTTCGTATTTTTCCTTTAAAATGTTCATAATACTCCTTTGTGGCGCAGCGGTAGAGCTTTCAACCGATGAGTTGGAGGTCGCGGGTTCGATTCCCGCTTAGCACAAATATTTGTGTGAAGGAATATAAATGTTTGCATTGGTCTGGGAGTTTTTATGTTTGTATTTACAAAAATATCTAAGTAGGTTTATTTGCTTTCTAGAAGCCATAACACAAGTTAGTTAAGTTATCCTAGAATATGCATTTATTCATTTATGATCGTATCACACAGTTATCTTAAAGAGACAGAGGTGAATAAACAAGTGTAAGTACATTTCAACAATTTCCGTACCCTTAGTAGGTACATAAATTCGCACTTGGCTTGTTTTTTACCCTACTACAGTGAAGCCAAAGGATGATTATGATTTTGGTAGGCTATGTAGCAAATTTTTTTTTATACCACTTAGGTGGCAGACAAGCTCACGGCCCACTTGGCGAAAAGTGGCTACCGTGGCCTATGGACGTGTGTAACACCAGAGAAGTCAAACTCGCGCTGCCGACCCTGTAAGCACAGAGTATCTGTGCCGTCAGTGTAGAGGACAAAGCAGAACATGCCTTTAGTCATCCCACAGACACCACAAATTCTCCAGTGACCTCTGGCTACCATACTCACCGCTGGGAACACAACACGAAAACCGCGGTATTCTGTAGGGCGGAGGTACTTCCCCAGTCGGACTCGTACATAAATCCAATTCGCACTTGGCTTGTTTTTTACCCGATTACGGTGAAGCCAAAGGATGATTATGATTTTATGTAGCTCATATATAGCTCCTGAATTACACAATGATAAGCTTCAACCGTTTCTGACAATATCTAATGCACAAATAACGTTTTGGTACTAAAGATAGTACTCAAGTAATTAGATAACACTGTACTAAGGAAGTTTACATCACTTCATAATTAACCTGGCGCATTATTCTACTTGACAGTAAGTTTCAAACGCAGTCATAACGTGGGTAGACAACTGATTTTAATTGACTTTAATATAGGCTCTGATAAACCGATATATTCAATTGTATTTCGCCGTATACTGTATTAAACTGAACACTGAATCAAGCCAAGCATAGAGTCAAACACCGCTACAACATTTTCCTACGCTCGAAATTTAATAATGTTGATGCTTTGGGAGAATGACAATGCTCGTCAGAACGCTCGCCAGAATGCTCGATGAAATGCTCAGTAAAAAAAATCTCTCGATTTTTATTCTATAGAGAATGCTGAACAAACGAATGCTTCTATCTATCAGCGTTTTAAAAGCTAGAACTGGCGTAAAACCAAAACAACTTAAGTGTGTCGGTTAATACGAAGGCGCAACAGTTGGTCAAGCATAATTAGGGCCCTATAGTCTAACGGTAGAAAATGACGTACAGAATATTCTGAAGCTATTTGAATAGTTCAATATATATTCAAACAGGGCCAATTTCCGTCCAACCATTACTATAGAGAATGTAAGAAACGGAAATTGAATTTATATTTCTATGGCGATGGGCGCTATCTTCAAATCACATAGGACTTAGGACGTAAATTGTTTAGCGCTAACACTAAAGAATACGCGCGAGCAACAAACAATGGGTGCTCTACGGTAACTTTACCATGACGTGTTTTAAGCGTTCGTGTTCCGGACCATAGAAATGATTTTTTTTTATACAACTTAGGTCGCAGACAAGCACGCGCCCCACCTGATGGTAAGTGGTTACCGTGGCCTAGTGTAACACCAGTGGAATAACACTCGTGCCGCAACCCCTGTAAGAACAGAGACATTCTATGTCGTCAGCGCAAAATATGTAGGATAAACATTTGGTTTTCCACTAACAACACAAAACCTCTCTAGTGAGCTCTGACTACCCTACTCACCATTAAAAACACAATACAAGGTTATTAAACGGACTATATTCTGTAGGGTGGAGGTACTTCCCCAGTCAGACTGCTCGATTGGGACGGATATACCGTTGTGTCCTACCTCCTCTGAAATGGAGTTTTATAAAGTGTATAGCTCCATCTCTCTTTATGTGCCGAAAATGAGTTCGTTATGGTAAGCCTATAGCGACATATTAGCGAAATTTTCTCAGAGTTTTCATACGATTGATTAAGTGACGACTGTAAATGTGGACAAAAGTCCCAAGATTAGGTACACCTAGGTTAGGCAATATTGTTAGTGAGTTTTCTGTTTAGAAATGTTCAGTAGAGACCGGCGTGACGTCAAATGGCAGTCGGTTCCGCAATACCCATTAAACCAAACCAAAATTGTAGTAGGAGTGAGGTAAAGCGGGTCCTGGCCCTCCTGGAACCCATTTTAGAAGATTTAGAGGTAGCTGGGATTAACGCTCGGAAGAGGAATAAGGCCAGTTTGATGTCATTGGTGATACTTAATAAATTACACGCATAGAAAATAACACATACGATATGATGTACGATTTGAGATTGACATGGCCATTCACACTAATAGTTTAAAACTCGCCGGGATATTTACCATGTTTATTGTTTTTTCCGAGTAACCGATATTTTGGCGCTTCCGAAATGTCGGTTATTCGGAAAAAACAATAAACATGGCAAATATCCCGGCGATACACTATTAACATACGGTATGCATCCTATTCTATATCCTTGGTCCCACCATATCCGTTTCACTAAATAAGTTCTACAAAATCTGACACCCGGTATGCTATGAAGCTATTACTTACAGCAACTAGCACTAAAATCCATTACATTTTTAACGCGGTTTTAAATAGCCAGACTCCCTTTATAGCAGTGAGGAAATGCCAAATTAAACTACAGATTAGTTACGTCTCCACGGCGCCGCTGTAGGCAACTGGTCCAGTTAAGGTCAACGTTCACAGAAATGGATACAAAATTTCATTTAAATGACACACAATAAAGTTCTGAGTGGGGGAGAAAAATGTCGATAATTTTGTTAAAGGAAGAGATCACAGAACAGTTAGAGAAGTTAAAAAAAAATCTTTAACTGTTCTGTGGGAAAGTTTTTGTAGACGGCCTGGGAATGGGGAAGCGAAATTTTTAGAATATTGTTTTGAAGAAGGAGGCAGGATTTCAATAAATCAATTTAGCCTATTGCAGTCCATTGATGGATATAGGCCACTTCCAATGGTTCTAACGAGATTTATTTGGTGCGTTAAAAATTATTGAGCCGCGTGGCAGAACCGAATTTGGACCACTCCATCTCTTCCTATGCAGTGTCGTACAAGGCGACTAAGGGATAGGGCTGTTTAGCATCAGTCAGATATATACAGCCCAGACTCAGCTTCAGATGCATGGCTTGAGTCAACAATAGTTGACATTACGTGGGACCGAATTGGTGAAATGTGCGTGTTAATTCATCTCTGCCTAACACTCTAGGGATAAAGGCGTGATTATATGTAAGTATGAAAAAAAATATTTTATTTCAATGTGTTGCCATACACGTAAAGTTCTAACAATATCTTAAATATTGTCGAAACTTTAGGTGTTAATTTACCTCTGCCTACCCTGGTAAAGGCGTGATTATATGTATGTATGTATGTTAAGACAAATACTTTCTCAACCGAGAACTTTCCTCTGAACGTTTCATTGACCCTGAAAATTGTATAACTCAAAACTCTGTTACCGACTCACATATTCTGAGTAATAAGTGTTCGCTGACCTTTATTCTCATGGACAGATGTAAGTTTTACTCAAGGACGAATTAAATAGAATCAGCAATCTACAAGACAGCAACAGCAAACGATTAAAACATGACAGATGCCTGACTGAATTCTTTGCACTTAATTTATTAGCATATGGAGAATTTATTTTTACATGGAGTGCTTTCTTACTATTAATCTGGACTACCCGCATTTATCAAATAAAAGTAGGTAGATACAAAGATGTACTATAAATAGGAAATACGTCATGCAAGCATTCAAAAATGGCGCAAACACTAAGTATTAAAAAAATATAGCTAGGTGCTTACCCGCATGAAGAAATAATACGTCATTATTATTAATTTATATGAATTATATTAGCATTTATATCAATAATGTTATTATTATTACAAATTTACTATTAATGACGTTTTTTTTTCGTAGCGCACTGTCTCGTCTCAGATTGATGCGTAAAATGCAATCATTTTTTATCGCTATTTTAGAGTACGGACAACATAATCTATAGTTTATACATAATACATCCTCACGATGATTCGTCACAGGAATCTATTAACGGACTTCTCCATACTAGGTATAATGTATTCCAGCAGATATCACGCTAGAAAGGCGGGCCTGGAAAACCTGATACTGGCCGCATACGACCTAAACGTCCTGAAGGAAGTCCTGAAGTATTTAGGCCTTCAATTAAATCAATCAGTTCATTGCACTCTATTTCTGGATATACACGTATCCCAAGCACCCATTTAGCTCCCGATCCTCGACCTTTCGCATCCATAAGATCACAGAAGATAGTTAAGTTCAATGTTTGCCAACAGATTTTCACCTTCGTGACTCATAAATCAGGTTTTCAACCATCGTAAAGATTATTTAATCTTTGTTTACGCTGTGTTTACGTATGGTTTATAAGTAATAAACATAAAAGTTACTAGTAATAGGATTTATAGTTATATTACAACACTGTTATATAAATGACAATCATTGAACAACTTATCTATATTTATAGACTTAGAACCAGGTTAGTAATAACTGTCTTACGTAAAATGTCAAAGGTAAATATTTTTATTTTTCAAACAATCTGTTCCCAAGAAATGATTTGAATACCTAAGTTACTGTACTACTCTTGAAGACGCTGACATCTGTAACATAGTTTTAACTAGTACAGCTGTTCACATTCGACATATCAAATCTAGTTTTGTAATGAAAAACCAGTTCCCACATGGCTTGTGATTTAAATTACTATGTTTAAAACAATAAATATTACCTTAACTTTTAAAAAAACATCAAATTGAACAATTCTGCTTTATACCCGACCACCTTAATCTCTGAGAAAACACCATAAAATGCGTTTACTTGAGCATTACCTATTTAAGTCAAGTCACGTCCGTACAAGAGGGAGGTAATGCAATGAAATATCAATTATAGCACCATTATTGTTTAGTATAAATAGTTTCTCTATTCTCCAATCTCTTATCGCAGGTTTATAAGAGCCCAGTTAATGGCAATAGACTCGCCAACTATTACATTGGGACCTAAACAGAAACTGGCGAAATGTGGTTGCTAGCACCTCTGCCTACTCCTTCAGGGATATAGGCGTGAGTTTATGAGTTTATGTCTAGTCTCCAATTATTGTTTTATCTTGACTGTTATGGTAGCGACTGCCGTCCGACTACCCAATCCCGAGAGTTAAGCCTTCGCTAGAGCCTAGTTCTGTCTACAATCATTAAAATCAGGACGTGACTCTCTTGCAGGCACTGTTAATATGACCTCGCAGGTCTTGGTGGAGCGCCATACGCTTTCTTCACTTACAGTCATCAGCCTCGGATCAGGTACGAAAACACCCAGTCCGATACAAATATACATATACATTCATTCATTACCAGCTCACGCGTTTCCTTCTTCCTACAGTCCCAGGTCCTTTAAGCGGGGCGTGAAAAAGCATATGATGAGGCCATCAAGCTGAGTGTCACCATTGTCACATGGTATATAAGTAATTAATTTTCTGAGACTTTGCCTTCAACTTACCATCAGGCAAGGCGAAGTCTAATTGACGTATCCTATATAAAAAAGAGCCATGCATATACAGAGGATAGAAATTTCATTGTTCATGCATGCATACAAATTTTTGCAATGAGCGGAAATCGAGTCCACGGCTCCTGCATATCAGTCGAATGCACTATTGACACGCCTCAGATGCTGCCACCCTCTTAACTAAACTGTATTGTGATGAAATCATTACAAAGAATCGCCATGATCAGCAGTAAGTACTTTACAGCATGCGGTGAGGATGAAAGAAGCAACTTGAGCATTAAACATAGTCCTACTTAACCATTTAAGACTTTTACGTGACCATTAATCTCTGATTAACAGTCTATTACAATATATAGGTAATTGTGTTTTTCCTGTCGCGTCATTTACGAAGGTTGTCGTAAATATTGACTATGTGACAACTACTTAGCGATTACTTAATAAAACTTGTCCGTGGTTACCAGTGCACCAGTACAGTGGATATCGCAGTCCATTGCTGGACTCATGCCTCTCCCAATGTTAGGAGGATTTGGCCTACTGTTTCCACAGACGGGTTGCTACAGGATTTTATTTCGAGGTTCCCTTCTCTCGCAGTGACATTGTCTGCGTATTTTTTCGTTAGTCGTCTCTTACGACCCTTTGGATGAGATGGGTGGTGATACTTGTATTCTCTCTCAGTTTACTACATGGATATTATTCAAAGCAAATTACACCTAAGTGCCTGTAAATCTTTGAAGAGGTGCCTACTCCTTCTCTAATACTTTTCCATTACCTCCTACAAATGACCAGGTGACACGCTATTGTTGCCTGCTGGATATTCCACTCATAAATGTTTTGGCAACTCAAATAGAAACGCCCACAGCTAAGGATTTTCCGGAAAGGTATCTGGCATACTTTATCCGTCTTCCCTTCTAGGCAAACATGTCTCATCGTAAACCACATCATTATTTATCAGCAGGTGAGATGGAGGTCAAACGTGACCCTATTAATGACAAGAAAAGGAAACATGGAGTGAAAATTGTGCATTCACTTTTTCATGAGCTGTCTGTCTGTCTGTCAGATACAGAACAGGGATGGTAATGTGTAATGTGTAAAAATGCCCTTCAAATTTTATGTCACCTGTCTTTCATTTAATACATAGCTAGCCGTTGCGTGTGGCTCCGCCTGATGTGGGTTATCAAGACAGCAAGCAGCGTATGTCATTTTCCTAGATCTAACTACAAAAGCATGTCCTGCTTCGTCTTTTACACTGACGGCATAGTAACTCTCTGTGCTTACAGGATTGGCAGCGAAAGTGTGACTCCCTTGGTTTTGCACACGTCCCTAGGCCACGGTAACCATTTTCCATCAGATGGGCCTTGTGCTTGTCTGCCACCTAAGCGGTATAATAAAAATAATCTACCAAATTTCATCAAAATCAGTTCAGCGGTTTAAGCATGAAAGTGTAACAGATAGGTAAACAAGACAATTACTTACCAATTTATAGTTAGTATATATACATTAATGTCTTCATACAGATCTGTAGGTATATCATAATCTATCTAATATACTAAGTCCTAAAATAACATCAAAAGTGTGTGAAACAAAAGTGTGGTCATATGGTGGTATCGCGAAATACCAGTTGCCCTGAAGATACTACTTATTACATATATTTATGTCACCACATAGTTGTGTTAACCTATTTTTGAACTAATAAAAGCATGTTAAAATAGAGTATAACAAATAGTATTAACACAGTTACTCAATACTTAAAAACAGCTGAACAAATTCAGAGGAGGTTCCCAATAACTTTACTGAGAACCTTAACTACCACGCAAAGAACTTTCATAGATACATACATACATATAATCACGCCTTTATCCCCGAAGGATTAGGCAGACGTGAATTAACACCCACATTTCTCCAATTATTGAATTCGGTCCCACGTAATAGGGTGTGAGCCTATTGCGGTCTTCCGGGCACTGTTGTTGACTCAAGCCATGCACCTGAGGCTGAGTCTGGGCTGTATATGTCTGTTTAATGTTAAACAGCCCTATCCTTTAGTTGCCTTGTACGACACTGAATGGGAAGAGATGGGGTGGCCCAAATTCTACTCTGCCGGGAACCACGCAAACTTTCACTGTATAAATACTACCTACAGTTTAACCCGTCTGATTTTATTCAACTGTGTCGCATTTCCCGCCCACATTCTTTTCTTCATTACTCGGCTCCTAATTATCGTAGCGTGATGATATTATAGTCTACAACCTTCCCCGAGAACTGGGCTATCAATTCCAAAAAGAATTATTCAAATCGCACGTACAGTTCCAGAAACAAACGCGTTCAAACCAACAAGCTTATTTATTTTATTTTTTATATCACTTAGGTGGCAGACATGCACACGGCCGGCCCACCTGATGGAAAGTAACTACCGTGGCCTAGGACGTGTGCAAAATCAAGAGATTCACAGTCGCACTGCCAACCCTGTAAGCATTGAGAGTTTCTGTGCCGTCAGTGTAAAAGACAAAACAGACATTTATTATTTTGTGTAGATAAATTAGCATACGTTACGATACGATAGGTTAGTTCACATGAACGAAATGTACCACCGAGTAATAAACTGGTGCATTAAAGAATCCAGGGCAGAGGTTTATGCTCTCTTAATTGTCCTAACGTGAGAAGGCTTTAATGCAACTCCACGTGATAGTGTACTTATTTGATTTATCGTGGTTGTATAGCGGTTAATGAACTATAGGTGATACGAATTTAAAATATCGTAAAGCGAAGCCCTTTATTACGTACTTACTGATACATATAAATTAAATATAAAGAACATGAGATTGGTCATATCGATTTTTAGGTACGGACCTAAAAAGGAAAATAATCGAGACCCTCATAGGATAACTTCGTTGTCCGTCTGTCTGTCCGTTTGTCTGTTCCCGAGAATGTGTGGACGAATCAAGTTATAATTTATACCAAGTACTAAAGCCTATAACCTCTTAGAACTGTGGAAAAATCATTATTCTAGATCAGAATTTTAGATTTTATTGATATACGCTTAAAGTCCAAAATTAAATGATAAAGAAATAATTCACTCTACAAGATGCCATGATGATTTTAGACTAACAATATAACAGTACAATTTAAAATTAAATAGCATTGTTTGCAGTATCAGTGGTATGTCAGTGGTCCTGGATTCAATTCTGATACCTCTAGATCAAAAGACCAACTCCTTAACTTACTAGACTACCCATGATTGGATGATTTATTTTTATTGTATACTCAATTATCAGGACAAGGTTTATTTCAAAGAAATCTTTATAAAAAAACATGAGAAATAACACTCAGATGAAGCCGGCAAATATTCATAAAATAAAAAAAGTCAGAAAATCTCTCACGGCTCACGACTGACTTTTACACAATAATGAATTACAACCGATGTGTTTGTTTGTTCACCAAATAGCCATGACAATGAATACTATACACAATTCCTGTCAATCAGCTCGTGTGCTAACGAGACAGAGTGCTTCAGAGATGTTTGTCTGTGAGTTTATACATGTCAAATCATTTTTGAAAATGTGTTTGTTTAATGGTGCGTCGCGCGTATTGACCAGTAAAATTCGTAGCGAGCGTCTCGTCAGTGGTGTCGTTGCTACGCCTTCGCGGGTTATGATCTGCTTCCAATTACAACTATTTTACTTATTACTACTACGATCTACTATTAACTACTTGATCTACTACCAACTACTACGGTCTATAATCAACTAACAAAGCACTGTGCTACTACTAAAGGTATAATTCCGAACTCTGTGGCAACATCAGTGCTGCCTAGTAGTGCTCCACGACGATGAACGACCTCCGCCCCCAATGAGCGCCGGCCTGGGGGTGACAGGTGAAGCCGCCTGTCACCCTGGCAGAAGCAGGCCGCGGCGGTTGCGCGCGTGGCGCGCCTCCCCGTTTCCGGGGACGAGCTGGGGACTCTGTAGTCCCCACATCCGAGAAGAGGGTCAGATCGTGAGAGATGGCCCTGGGTCGGCCGGGGTGCGAGGGATATGCCTGTCAACCTCACCTTCGGCAACCAAAACGACCCACAGGCGGCGTGCGTTTTAGTCGGTTCGAGTCCGACATAACCTCCTCCACCGGCTCCGGTGGGGAGGTATCCGTGGCGATTTTGCGCACGTAAAAAAAAAAAAAAAGTAGTGCTCCACGACAGTGCTGTACAGTACTGCTGCAACACTGCAGTGCAGCACTGTCAAGCAGACTTTTGGCTAGTTGCGTAGCTCGGAATGTCATATAAACTAATAGAGATTACCGGTACTGGGACCAGCAGTGCTGTGCAGCACTGCTGTGTGGCGCAGAGTTCGAAATCATGCCTTAACATGTTATATTGATGTTACCACCACTTTTAGACAACAGAATTAAAGAGGAAAAAGTCGGCAAAGTGAGCTTCGGACTCACACTCGAAGGGTTACGTACTATTTATGTATACAACATTTAATGTTTATTGTATTTTAATTGAATTATTACTTTTCAAAGTTAATATAGAACCTATTGTCTTTAATAATATCGAGCAAAAAACGGAAAAATAATAAAGTTTGTGGTATAGAAGACGGCCTTGTATGTATTTTATTCTGTAACAGCGGCAACAGAAATACATCATCTGTGAAATTTTCAAAGTCAAAGTAAAAGTCTAAAATCATTTCTGCATAGACCGTTAAATCAGAACTTACAAAATGTCAATACAAAAAGAAATATGAAAGACTAGTTTAGCAAATAGACTCTTGCTATCACCGTTCATAAGATAGTCTAACAGTGTAACAGATGGTGGTGTGGTGTGGAGTTTTAGTAATATGGCCCCCTTTGGACACGAAACCCAAAAATATGAAGATTAAGTAGTAGGGGTTAGCTACGGCAAGCACAAATCAAATTAAGCTCCATTTTTTTCAACTAATCACCTACTTCTATTAATGGTATCAATTTTACCGGCGAAACTAGTAATCAAGGCGTAATTAATGTATAATTTATGGTAATGCACGCCAATTATTGGTTACCATTTTGTAATTAATATGTACTAGACCAGTATCGTAATATTAAATGGTAGAGACTGAATTAATTAGTACACTATAGTAATTAAAGATTGTATTAATTAATTAAATGCTAGTGAACATAACTTAAACATTAATTTATATGTTCTCAAAATATTGTTAGAAGTTTAGGCGAAGTAAGAATTGAAATTGAACTATTTATAATGGATTTTATCGCAATTCATTATTGTGTTAATCAATTATATATAGAAATATTTATAGAGCAGTTAAAACCGTTTGTATTAATGAAATAATAAATTTATTGTTACAGTTATCTTCTTCATCCTAGCATTAATCTCAGTTGCATGCGAAGCTTTTACCTCGGCGTCTGGGGTCCGCTTTTCCCAGCCTAACAGCGTATTTGGCTAATCTTCCATATATTCCGTGAAGCGCTTACCATCTGACCAATTGTTACAGTTTTATCTAACTACTCTAAAAACCTGTGCTTTACCTCTATAAAGTTTATAATAAATTGATCTTAAGCTAACTCTTACTGTTCTTCTCGATGTGTTAAATTGAATGCCGCGTATTGCAGACACTTCACTTACGAACAGATAAGATTTCGAATGGAATATTAAGTATTTATAAAAAACGATGGCACAAATAAAACAGTGACGATGGCATTCGTGGGAGTGCAAAAGTCACCGCGTCGGCGTTGTACCGTTAACTGAAATTAAAGACGCATGTCGGTACTTACCTACGATAGTAAAAAGATATTGACTCTACGGGTCTTCGGTCAATCAATCACTTATAGTGAAATAAATATATTTCACAATATTTATTGCGGCAGTAACAGCTCTATGAATATATTTTATTTTTGTGTTATCAACTCACTGCGTCAGAGACTTCCGTCAATCAGCAGGTGTTCCGGCTTGCAGGTGATGCTGAGTGGTCCTCGCAAGTCTCGGTAGGGATACATACACTTCATGATACTTATTATTAGGATATCCTTATTTACATTACACGTTTTATTGTAACATATTTTACAATATTGATGACGGTTGTAACAGCTCATAGAATATATTTTATTTATGTGTTATCATCTCCCTGCGTCAGACACTTCCGTCAATCAGCAGGTTTTTCGGCTTGCAAGTGAGGTGGACTTGTCCTCGCAAGGCTTTTATTATACCACTTAGGTGGCAGATAAGAACACGGCTTGGTAGGAATTCATACACCCTAAATATCCTAATAATTGGACACTATAACTAGGATATTTATTTTATCCTAACCTTGATGTTTTTTATGTACTTATGAAGTTCCCTGGATGTAATCGTTCCGCTAGACGACGAGAGAAACTGTGTCATATTGTAGAGATGAAACTTATTATACCTACATTTCATTTCCCTATTTAAGTTATTTCTATTTTTAATTTGTCATAATAATTTTATGTTGTACTTCGAACACCATGTACACAAGGTAGTAAAAGTTTAATTGTTACCTAGACAATAAAAACGTGTCTTATACGAATGCATTTAAACCTTAGGCTTCATCCACATGAGAGAATTTTGTTTTCTACATACATACATATAATCACGCCTTTATCCCCGGAGGGTTAGGCAGAGGTGAATTAACACCCATATTTCTCTAATTATTTAATTCGGTGCCCACCGTCTTCCAGGCACTATTGTTGACTCAAGCCATTCATCTGAGGGTCTGGGCTGTATATATCTGTATGATGTTAAACATCCCTATTCCTTAGTCGCCTGATTTCTAACCGTGATTAAATCAATATGGGATGCCTTCAACGTTTTTTTTTGATATTTGCAACCGCAATTATTATATTCCCTCTAACCCCTCCAACTAAGCTAAATTGCTTGTGCTAGGAGTGGGTTCACGTCGGTAGTGTAACGGCCAGGATTCGATCCCGGGACCTATCGATCGTAAGGCCGACTCCTTAACCACTAAGCTGCCGACACATTGTGACCATCGTTTTACAGACGCATAAGCAATTTTAATAACTACGCAAGATGGAAAGACGCTCATTCGTAATACTACAGACGCGTTTGTCATAGTAAATGCGTCCGCGTCCGCGATACCTCGCACCATGGAAACCCGACGTTCCATTACATGACAAGTTTTTTTTATACCATCAAGGTGGCAGACCAGCACACGGCCCACCTGATGGAAAGTGGTTACCATGGCCTATGGACGTTTGTAACACCAAAGGAGTCACAGTCGCGCTGCCAACCCTGTAAGTACAGAGTTTCTGTGCCGTCAGTGTAGAAGAAAAAGCAGGACAAGCCTTTAGTCTTCCCACTAACAGCACAAATTCTCCAGTGAGCTCTGGCTACCCTACTCACCGCTGGGAACACAACACGAAGTTATTATAGCCGCGGTATTCTGTAGCGTGGAGGGTACTTCCCCAGTCGGACTGCTCAATTGGGCGGAAATACCGCCGTGTCCTACCTCCTAATAACAAGTGAATAAGAAACGCTTCAGTGATCTCGATCCTACGCTTTGTCCTCAACAGAGTGCATTAGCTGCTTATATAAGTGATGGTTTCTCCCCAGGGTGGGCGTTACCTCCGGTTCACTCGATATGGCATAACCGGGCCGTATAGAAATCGAAACGTAGAATCGACAGATGTGTACACATCCTAAAAAGATTCTTATTCAAGCCATTAAGCGCCATTAGAATGTTGTGCACGCTATGCCAAATAATTATCCAATTAAATCTCAGAAAATGAAAGCTCAGACCCTTCATCTATTAAGCGCAGATTACGTAGGTGAAGTCAGACAGCCAGACTTTATCAGCTGCCCTTTGGTACCGCTTTCGAGGATACGCCTTTCACTTTGTCATGATGATAAGTGGGTATGACAAGTTGTACCTGTTCTAACGCATTGATAAATTAATGAGAGAGCCTGATGCTCACGCTTGAAGCTGCTACCTTACATTGTACATAATAAATAAAAGACACACCTCAGACACTTCTGCTGAAGGGTATTAGACGTTGCAGCTATTAAAGATCTAACGATAATACCTTTGGTAGGGAATAGGCGCGCCGGCTTTTGATATTTATCTAACACGGTACGATTCGAGATACGTAATGGATGAAGCAAGCAAACATTTTAAGTAAGAACTGCCCTGACTACACTATTGACTAGTCAAAGAATGTCCCAGTTAAAATAACATGCATTTGATAACGCAGTTAACACAAAAAGCAGACAAAAGTAAATGCTAAAGTTCGATGTGATCTCAGTTATTTATAACAACTGTTATATTATATTTATAAAACTGATGAAACCTAAATCAAAGTTTTTTTTTTATACAACTTAGGTGGCAGACAAGCACACGGCCCACCTGATGGAAAGTGGTTACCATGACCTGTGTGTAACACCAGTGGAGTCACATCCGTGCTGCCGACCCTGTAAGAACAGAGACTTTGTGCCATCAGGGTAGAGGACAAAGCAGGACAAGCCTTTGGTCATCCCACTGACAGCACAAAAACTCTCCAATGAGCTCTGGCTACTCTACTCACCTAGTTTTACTTTAAGTTGACTATGTTGTCAACATTACAACAATATTAAAGTAATCGGGAAATTTACTATGTTGTTTTGTAGTGTTTGTTGTTTTGTGGGTTTCCGATATTTCGGCGCTGTTGCAAGCATCATGATCACGGAGAAACTGTAGTATTAGCGGTGAACAGTGAAAAAAGTTTTTTAGGACTAAATATATCGATCTACCCTCTTTCGAGTTCTTTTCCTACGCGTATCTGCACTACCACTCAGTACAATACAATATCCCTATTACTTTAATACTAATATGTGTGTGTATGTCTTGATAGCTGAGTTACCTGAAACCGTTTCACGATCCGATCATTTTCAATTCCAAAAAAGAAAATCCTGTCGTGTATTAATTTCTTTGTGTAACTACGAAAGGGTCATAGACAAGCTTTCTTATTACAGTGTGCTTAAAACTCAATGATATAAGTCTAATTAAAAATGACCCTGCTTGACGGCAGGTAAATAACATATCTACCACCTCAGTTACATATCACAGTGTTAAGTATCCTGTAGGTAGTTGATAATTAGGGTTGTCACTATAAAGAAATCTAAAACTACTTTTTATGAGGAAAGGTAAAGTATTAGGTAGTAGTAAAAAGTAGTGCCAAATACAAAGATAGGTAAAGAAACACCATCGTTATAAACGAGGCAAACCCATCAGAAAACTGGAAGATTGGAACTGGAGTTTTAGTAACCACTTTAAAAATACACTACTTTCGTAATTAAAAATTGAAGATTCAAATGATCTTGCCAATAATTTTGATATACTAAAATATACTTACAATACAAATAAATCGTATAATTATGTTACAATTGTTTCAATCACTATAAATATAGATATCACGTGAATTTAACATTGTACTGTATTATTATTATTATTGTAAGTTAGCAGGCAGGCATTCGTAGACAACTGATAATGCCTGTATCCAGTTTCCATTTTATTTCCTTCTATTTCTCAGGTTTGAGGTACAATGTATATAGCCTGTTTTTGAACTGGTTGATACTGTCAGTTGAGACTACATGTTCTGGGAGCTTGTTCCACACTCTGACTACTCTGTTACTGATGAAATGTCTGTGAGGATTGTTGTGGGAAAAGCTAGTGCATAACTTCAGATGGTGTCCTCTTAGATATGCATTCTCGTTACGAATAAAGAGGGCATCAAAGTTCTTTAGAGCGTAGAATCCATGTATATCGTAGAATGTTACAACTTCGTTCTGTTTTGAAACAAATCTTCTAAGCATTCGGGTTTAAATCTAAGTTTAAAATGCAATTTGCAATGTAAATCATAAAATATATTTATATACTAAAATACTTCGAGAGATAATTACATTTACATTAACAAAATGAGTAGACGATGTAACTGCAACTAAGGTCGACAACCCTAGCGTACAGTAATTAAGATGTAAGTAGAGAATGATGCGCCCGCGCCGATTCTGTGGGCGTCAGTGAATGTAGGTGATGTACTAACTGATTTATTATACCAATAAAATGTATGAATGAAAGTACGTTGTACGGTCTAGAATTTACTATTTTAAGATGGCTATTTCGTACGCTGTAGATTATTTTAAGAATGTTTGTGAGTTATTTTTAGACATAAATGTACTTTTTAGTGGTTATTTGGGTTGTTTAATTGATTGATATGTTTGAATATTTTTTTATAGCTTATGGCATGTGATGCTATTACTTATTTTATGCTTATAGAACATGAGAGGCGTTCAAATAAAAATATAATGTGGAATATTTTTTTTTAAATACTACCAACTAGGTTCTACCCATATTTTTGTTTTATAATTAAACTCATGGCACAGAATAGATAATTGCAGGTAGGTATTGACATAGTTTCAAATATTCCTCACATCTATAACCTAACAGTTAGGTAAGATTACAATTTTATTAAGTAATAAATAATAATTGAAATAAATAATGTTGGATTGAAATATTGCGAACTTAGAAACGGTTCTAAAGAAAATGTAATTGTATTGTTTAAGAAAATGTAATATTTCATGCAGTCAAAGTAATCACTGACCCGTAACGATTTTTCAGTGCGAACATAAAAGTAACGGTTGCCATAGCAACGTATACAATGCACAAGTTTTATTACCAACTCATTATTACGACTGCAATTAACTTTTGACAGCCATATGCAGTTGATAAGCAAGCAAAAATATACCTTACTGGGCTAGAAATAGAATTCAAACGATGTTATTATTGAAAATAGTAAATCAATTGCATCGAACAATTTATAAAAGATTTAAAAATAAACGATTTTGTACCTTAGTTTCTTTAAAATAAGGTATATAGAAATATTTTTTGTGATATCTGCAGAAGTTTTCTTGGCGCCAAGTACATTGCAGTAAGTGTGGAGCTATGAATAGTATCATAAGTTCATTACTTTGATTTATACGCTGAGATTTCAAAAGACTATTAAAGCAATCAGCCGGTGATAAAGGAAACTGAATCTTTTAATAATAGCTCGTGATTATGACCTATACATAAATTTAGTACGAGATGGGCTTAGAATAGAAACGATTCATTTGGATAGTAAGAATTGCTGTTATTAATAGTAAAAGAAACAAATAACATTCTCCAGAAAAGTTTATTGTTGTCAAATCGAATGTATAATTAAGATTCTTTTATCGATTTACTGTTTCGATTCATTATGCTCTCTGATCTAAGGAAATCGATACAAAATTAAGATAAATAGATCAGAGAGATATAAGTAGGATATATACAGGAATGAATGTGTTTTACTAATTACCAGATTTTCCCTCATTAAACAATTTGTTTGAACATCCCTTTTACGCAATTTTCTCTTATATAATAACTCCTTTTAAAGTTATCAAAGGATTTCCTTAGGAAGGATTATGTTGGCTTTACTAAAAGCAGCGTGAGAAAGCAAACTTATCTTTTTAAATATGGACAGGGCAGGCCACTAGGGCTATCTTAAAAGATATGAAACAAAAATATTGTGTAAAGTTTGCGTTCCAAGGTGACTAATCCTTTTTTTACGTAAGATATACTAGCCCTTTTAGACAAGAGGCATAGAATGACGAATGTATAGGATTTGACGTTTATGAAATAATTTCTCTTCATCCCTACCGTAATGCCCGAAAACAAAGGTCTTTGACCAGTACATCCTATCTGTTACGACTTACGATGTGGAAACGAGGACACTTGCTCACAGAATAAGCAAGTTGAAGTGGCTGCCCACGTCTGTCCAAGGACTGATGGCCGTTGGAGCAAACGAATCTTAAAGTGGAGACCACGAGAACACAAACAGAAGGTAGGACACCCCTGACCAGATGGACGGACGACCTGAAAGAGGGAACTGGGACATTATATTCTACATTACGTGGACCAACGAATTACCTCTTGTCTAGATGGGTAAACCTTCTAATGAATCGCCGTTACTCTACAGAAGAACCGATTGCTGCATAGGGTATAAAGTTAGCAAAGCATATGAAACTCTTCTGACATAAAATAAATGAACTTATATTAAATTGTTGTAAACCAGTACTGTAACAGGCACCCACAGGACAGGCCTATGCCTAGTGTGGGGCCACTGGAAATGTAAATATGTGTGTTTTTGGTAATAAAATGAATTTTATTTTTTGTTTTATTATTTTATAATATTTTTTTCCGATATTATTGTCATCTTGTCAGTTGCTCTCGACTCCACCCACAAGAAATAGGTGGGTACCTACTGATGAAAATTGGACTATGTGCTATTCCAGACTATAAACTATCTGTGCAGCAAATTGCATCTAAATATTAATCAAATCAATCAACTAGCCCATCATACTCTACTCCTGGACTCACACAATATTGGAAGGCCAGGCGTGTTGGTACAGGGTTTACTTCAAGTTTTCCTTCTCTCACAGTGATATCATCTGCGTATTTTTCCGTTATTCGCCTCTTACGATACCCTTCAGATGAGGAAGGGTGGTGATACTTGTATTCTTTTTCAGTCACCACACGGATATCTAAATATCTTCCGCAGTTTCAGTGTCATTGAGTAGCATATATAATGCATCCTTTGAAACATCGTACTTTTAACAGTACTATGTATGATTAAAAGTCTGAAATTATTTTGTATCATCCAACTTTTGTTTGTGTATGACTTGTAAATCTGCCAGCTCTCTAAAGATTGTAACAACATAAAGCCGTTTACTACAGCGGCCAATGAAGCTTTTATTCATTAGAGTCATTTTATGAGCTGCTAATTACAATGTCTGCAGCCGACTCCTCAACTCACACCGCTAAGCACACAGATTCATAGTAACGAAGATGATATATTATCGTAGCTCTTTTAATGATTATGTGCTTTAATTACCTGTGGTGTAGTTGAAAATAACTATTTGTAGTTTGCAACAAAAGTCGTTAAAAAAGCATTCTTGTTTAGAGAACACAAAGTACCGACATCTAAGATATAACACTTCTTGGCGCTTAAAGATACTTGCAAGATTTTTGAAGCCGTGAACACTACGCAATTTATCTAACGACCTACAATGAAGTAATCCTGCATCGCGCTAATGAAGTTTATAGCCTTTTTATTGAAACTTAAGTATTATTTTGTTTTATTAACTCTGTTCTCGGATATGACATAATGGTGCGTCTCGTTTTGAACAGGAAATTCTCTGTTAAGCTACATATTCGAACTAAAAAAATAAAAAAAAGGACAGTAATACAATTAGGACGTGAAAACAAGCAACAGATTATATAAAGTTTTCTGTTCTGCGTAAACGCTGGTGATTGCTATTGAGTAGGTAATAGTGAATGCGAATTGAATTGATTCGATTTGATTTTATTGGATTTGTATGTCAGCAGAAATAATCAATATATGAAACAATCTTCATATCAGGTATGGAATATTATTTGAACACGGAATTCGGAATTCAGAACTGATTTTTTCCATCCATAATACTTTAAAAATTATGTAAGGCATCCGTGTCTATTGTTCAGACGAACAGTTAACAACCCTGATTCGACACGATGCAAGCGGCAGACAAGTAGTAGTCTCTGCATCTTACGGTTGAGTTAGGCCTAAGGTACATGACCCTTTGGAACTTTCGAAAAGTGCACTTTGTACTTGGAATTGTAAGGCCTTGATCTACGTCGCTTGCGCGATTACGTCGCGTTTGATTTTGTAGATGTAATAGATTATTTCGTCGTTTGCTTTGGTTTAGTTATTTGACTACTAGCTGATCCGGCAAACATGGTTTTGCCTGTTTTAAAAAATCCAGGTTGATGGTAAAACAGTGAAAATTAAACGGTATACATGTATGTATTTGGCGAACGTTATTTTGCGTGTATTAAGAACCGTGTCTGAAGGTAGAAAGGTGAAAATTAAGGAGTATTTATGGATTTTAAAGCCATATTATAAATTCTCCAGAAGCAAAAAAAAACTTGGTGGTATAAATATAATTTACAACATATTCTCAGACCTGCCAAATATACTTCAAAATTGCATAAAAATCGGTCAAACAGTTTTGGTCAACGAGAATAGCACTAAGATGATAAATGTGCTGTCTAAAAATCTGACTGAGATTATGGCAGCACAGAAGTTTCATGACATTAATGAATCTGCAATTACAATGCAACCAGAGTGTCATACGCATGTGTGCGTCATTCCATTCATCACGATTATAACGAAGATGATTCAAAGCTCATATTATAGTCAGAGACTGCTGTACGACATCCATTCGAATGATCGATTTGGCTTGCCCATTTTCATAACAGGATATCGGATATTATTACAATACAAGTGCGATTTTGCCACATTTTAGGGTAAAAACAGAACCCTATTTATAAGACTCCACTGTCCGTCTATCCGTCTGTCATTAGGCTTGTCATGAACCGTGATAGCTATTTAGGCAATTGATATTCTTCCAGATAATAAATTTCTGTTGCATTTATAATTTTTTTACTAGAAACAGAATAAAATTTATGTCCAAAGGGAGCTTCCGATAAAGGTGCGAAACCCTTCGTGTGCGAGTCAAACTCGCTCTCGGCTGGTTTTAATTAATATAATGACGTCAATGTCGTCAGGTAACAGCGACGATTGTGAGAAAATGCACAGGAAAAACATACGTGAAGTAACCAGCTGTTGTGTTACATACAATACGACTTATGGAATGTTTTGTTAAACAGTCAATATTGTTAGTGTGATGAACAGCTGCGAAGCTTCTTCCTTGTTGCTTATGATAATTAGTTTAACTCGCTCTTTTAGACTGAAAATTACTTCTTTTTTACCAGTTCTTATAATCGCAGGTCGTTTAAGCGGTGAGTGAAAAAGCATCTAATGAGCCGACTAGCTGAGGGCCACTACTAAGGTAACATTGTATGTGTTTATAATAGATACCCTTGAAATTTTGGCCATGAGGCGAGTTGAAGGGCGAGTGCTATATAAAAGAAAGTCTCAATGATGGAACAGTAAAGAGTGGTATGTCATGAGGCTAAGTCCCAAGTTCGTTGCATGGGTTCGGCATAGTTTACACATTGTTTTTTTTTAAAACACTTAGGTGGCAGACAAGCACACCTGATGGACAGTGGTTACTGTGACCTATAGACGTGTGCAAAACCAAGGTAGTCACACTCGCAATGCAATTATGAAGGTGACAAATCAAAGCTCTCATGTTTAGTTGATTTTTTATCTACAACCTGGAATGGTGTATGCGGCTTCATTTAATACCCATTATATTTATAGCAGCGTCGTATAGATACTCTAAACAGTATTTTGTGAATGCGGTAAACGCAATAACGCCGTTATGTTAGCAAGGGATCACAGAAATTTACAACCATGCGCTAATACCGCTAACAAACTGACGAATGATAAACTATTTTAACGTAAAGTTGATAACAGGCGGTTTATTCGATTGATTATTCACTCAGTTCAAACGGTTTAATGTTTCACTTTGAGTGAAATAAGTATTGAAATGAAAAATGAAAGACGAAATTGAACATAAAATGAACCGTCTGATATCAGCTTTATACTCTGTGTCTCTGAACCATTAGATATTTTTGTACGATCATATCCATTTGTTCTACAACAATGAGATTAATCATCTATTCAAAAATCTTGATCGTGTTTAATATTGAATATCTCATAGTTGAAGTAATGATGATGATGAATCAAATCTGAACAAAACATATCAGCTATTCTGGCTCCGTTATTGTTTTTTTAATGATACTATTCTTCAATTATTTTTGATTTCAAAAGACGTTTGGAAAGATTGTTGAATACTCACGTATTTAACAATCTTTCCAAACGGTTCGATGCCGAGAAAATCGTGTACCTAAACAAATAACCGACGGTCTCTGTAGCGGGTTCGATTCTCACTCGGGAAATATTTTTATGCATGTATGTATATTTGTATTAGTCCGGGTGTTTCTATGTATATATGTATGTAATTTTAAAAATACATCTGGTTGCGCCGATGTGGAAACTGTATTTTTTTGACATGGAAACACACTCCTTTTAGATCCGTCTCCCCCTCCGCACTAACCATAGAGTAGGGCTAGCTGTAGCTTCCGTCCGCCATTGTGTGAGATGTGGACGGTCACTCCCGCTTTGAACTAGCCAGCGTAGGGACGGATCGCGAGCGCGTCTCTCAGAAATGAATAATATTTGTTGTATTTTAACCGCCTCATAGACCTTTACCGATCGGATGGTGCCTCTCGTGTGTTCCTCAAGGGATCTAGTGACGCTGACGGCAGCTCCTGAGCAAGGAAGAGAAGATCCGTGTACCGGCTGCGATGAAAAACACGTGGGTCGTGAAGGTTAGTGCATCCTCTCCTAATTTCTCGGGCTGCATTCACTGCCTGTATCGAATCCGCGGCAGCCCGGCCACCTGTCTTGTTTTGTGTGTAAAGTGTCAATAGAACAGTTATCTGCTTCTCCGCAATACAGTCCACTCGCGCACGTTGGCCCATGCCCCACCATTTTTGGTCCGGATCGAGCCGGATTCTTAGCCGTAGTTCGTATTTTGTTATTATTCTAATGGGAATGAGCGCACCGCACCTAAGTGCCTGGTTATTTTAGTAGAAAACCCCGCATCCAGACACTTAGGCTTAGAATTTGTTGTCCGTTCGCCGCTGGCTCGCATTGTACCTACCTAATACATAAATAGGTTAGGTATCATATCAACACTTAATCGTAGTTCGCAATTTTCGCATCGCACCTAAGTGCCTGGTTATTTTAGTAGAAAACCCCGCATCCAGACATTTAGGCTTAGATCTTAGGTATACTCAGACACCCTAGTGCATAGGCACAGTGTAATACCTAACGCATTTGGCTTTGTTTTGTTTTTTTCAATTACGTTGTTCTCGGCTCGCGTCGTATTTGCCTAGTACCTGCGTGGGTAGACACGTGGCTGTGCCTACCTCGCTCGCATCTCATCCCAATTCATACGAAAGTATTTTAATTTGAATAGATATTACGCAATACTTAATCTCGGAAATAATAGTTGAATCTAGACAGCGACCATCGCGTAGGTACGACCTTGTTGCTATGCGCGTTAGTTCAAGCTTGCACTGGCAGTCATAAGTACCTACCTACCTACGGTTATCGCTCGCGCCGCCTCGCTGCTCTGTACCGCTAAGATTAAGTCATTTCATATTTGTTATTTACCGCACTTTAGTTTGAGATTTAATTGTAAACATGTCCCCAAAGGTTGATAAGACCGGTAAGGTTCAATTGAAACTTTTATACGCTAAAAAAGAAATGATTTACTCTCGCGTACAATCGATCTATGATAATGCACTTAAAACCTCTGATTTGGTCATCAGAGATTCGTTCTTGTGTTCTATAGAAAACTTAGATAGTCTACGCGCGGATTTCGAAACCTTAGTACATGACATCAATGTTTTAGAGTTGAATTTGGATCCCGATTACTCAGTGAGTTATCAAGCCTTGTCGTCGTTTGACGATTTGTATTGTCGTATCAAGCGCGTCGCGAGGAGTTTGGAGAAGCCGTCTGACCGACCCAACCCCACTCGCGACCGACCTAAGTTGCCACCAATTCAAATACCCGAATTTGATGGTAACATTCGCAATTGGTGTCGATTTATAGATAGTTTTGAGAATACAATAGATAAGAACGATTCGTTGACAGATCACGAAAAATTGCATTATCTTGTTGAAAAATTGACTGGTAAAGCTATAACCGTTTGCGCTGGAATTACGTTTAGTGCCGGGAATTATAATTTAATTTTAAATACTTTGAAAGCTAAGTATGAGGATAAAAGATCGGTAGCTAACGCCTATTTGGATCAGATGTTTGATTTGAAATCTATTACGGCATGTAACGATCAAAACTTAGAGAAATTTCTAGACACTTTCGCGTCAGCTGTTCGCGCTGTAAAGAACCTAAAGATTGATGACCTCTGCGACTTCGTATTTTTGTATATGGGTTTAAGGAAATTAGATTCCGAAACCATTCGTTTGTTTGAGTCGGATCATCGCGGCAATAAAATTCCTAAGTTCGAAGACTTAGAAGGTTTTGTTCGCGAGCATATAAAAATATTACAACGCTCTTCATCGAAACATGAAGGCGCGAAGACAGTTGTTAGTCCCGCGCGCAAAATAGATGCGTCATCGAGGTCACTGAGGTCAACCCATACTTATGTTAATACCGCACCAGCACGTGTACAATCACCTGTTTGCTCTTTGTGTAGTACTCATCACTCGCAACTGTACAAGTGTCCTGGTTTCCTAAAATTGTCGCCTAGTGATCGTTATAAATTTGTTCGCGCTAATAATCTTTGTTTTAATTGTCTCGGTACTAAACACCGCGTGGGTTTATGTAATAGCGGAAATGGTTGTCGCAAATGTCAAGCGAGACACCACACTTTGCTTCATTTTGAAAATAGTAATGCCGCATCCAAGGTGAGCACAGTTGGTTCGTCGAGCGGTGACGCGCGGCAGCCTGCGCCGCAGCCGCAGCCCGAGCTCGCACGCGCTCCGGCCTGCCCGGGGACCGCTACGAATGACGTCACCTTGTGTTCGTTCTCCGCTAGTGCTGCCCTCACTACGGTTTGTCTTGCGACCGCTCGCGTGGTTATTGTTGATGCATTAGGTAAACCGCACATTGTTCGAGCGCTATTAGATGGCGCTTCGCAAAGTAATTTTATTACTCAAGATTGTTGTCAACGTCTCGGTTTCAATGTTGATAGGCGTTCAACCTACTCAGTGGTGACGGGTTTTGGAGGTTTACGGTCAGCTGTTCATGGCACAGTTAAAACGAGGTTTGGATCTCGTTTTAATAATAAAATTTGGTTTGACATGGATTCGTTCGTTACGGATAAAATAACTGAACAGTTGCCTACCGTCCCAGTTGACACGTCTTTATTAACGAAATTTAAAGACTTACCTTTAGCTGATGAGACTTACGCTGTTCCTGGAGTCGTCGATATATTGATCGGCGCTTCAATTCTCCCGCACCTCCAGTTATCACGTAAGGTTCAAGGGGGTCCGACGTACCCCGCTCCGCACGCCCTGGAAACAGTTCTGGGTTTTGTTATAATTGGTTCCGCACCCGCTTCTATAGATAGTTTTAGTCACTCGACTGCCTCGTTCTGTTGCACCGTCGAGCCGCCACTGGAGTCTACCATCCGCAAGTTTTGGGAGATTGAAGAGGTCAATGTCCCACCAATCCTAAGCCCCGATGACAAGATGGCTGAGGAGATTTATTGTCGCACGACTACTCGTGATGAGCAGGGTCGTTATGTGGTCGCGCTCCCTTTCAAGGGAGATATTTTTTCGCTCGGGGACTCCCGTGCATCCGCTGAAAGACGCTTTCTTTGTTTAGAACGAAAGATGCAGGCGTCTCCAAAGTTAAAGCAAGCCTATGATGAGGTTGTTAACGAATATTTAGATAAAGGTTACATCTCACCTGCGCCTGCGGACACTGACGAGACCCAGCCTTCGTACGTTATCCCGCACCACGGAGTTATTAGAGAAGATAAGCTTACTACTAAACTCCGCGTAGTTTTAGATGGCAGTGCTAAGACTAGCACTTCCGTGTCGCTTAATGACATTTTGTATTGTGGTCAAAATCTTCAAGGTAATTTATTTGACATAATTGTAAATTTTCGCTTATTCGCTGTTGCACTCTCTGCAGATATTCGACAAATGTTTTTGTGCCTTGAAGTGCGCAAACCCGATCGTAGGTTTCAACGATTTTTGTATAGATTTTCACCGCAAGAACCTTTAATGGTTTACGAGTTTAATCGTGTTTGCTTCGGGCTTAAATCTAGCCCTTTTCACGCACTTCGCACCGTCAAGCAGCTGGCCGCTGACGAGGGCGATGCATTTCCGAAAGCGAGAGCCACCATTGAGACTGGCTTATACATGGATGACTTCGTGTATAGTGTAGATGGCGAGGCAGAGGCTGTCGAGACGGCCGCTCAAGTTATAAGTCTCATGAAGGCTGGTCAATTTGATCTCGTGAAATGGACGAGCAACTCGCAAACTGCGTTAGAGTCGATTCCACCGTCGCACCGATTGTCTTCGGTTAAGGAATTCGATGAAAGTGATACGCACAAGGTGCTTGGTTTAAGCTGGTCGCCCGCATCTGATACGTTTAGTTTGAAAAGTAGTTCGACCCCGCAAACTTGTACTAAACGCATTATCCTGTCGTGTGTGGCACGGATATGGGACGTAATGGGATTCGTAGCTCCTGTCGTTCTGTACGCCAAACTACTTATAAAAGAGCTTTGGCTTTCGAATTGTGATTGGGACGACACCGCGCCCGACAACATTGCTAAGTTGTGGGCTCGCTTTAGAAAAGAACTCTCTGTGCTTGACCAAGTACAAATTCCGCGTCATGTAGGTATATCGCAACATAGTGTTGTTACGGTAGTAGGCTTCGCGGACGCTAGTGAGAGGGCGTATGGAGGAGTAGTCTATTTTCATGTCTCGAATGTAGGTAAGGTTTCAATTAGCCTTATAAGCGCGAAATCGAAGGTCTCTCCCCGTAAGGTCGTCTCTCTGGCACGCCTCGAGCTATGCGCTTTACTATTGTTGGTTAGATTGATCACCTCTATCGCCAATGCTTGTAGTAGTCGCATTAATATTAATAGAATTTTAGCTTTTTCGGACTCAACAGTCGCTTTGTGTTGGGCCCACTCTTCGCCCCATCGTTGGGACACCTTCGTCGCTAATAGAGTGGCAAAAATTCAATCGGAATTAGCGCCAAAAAATCTCTTTCACGTTGCTGGCACCGACAACCCAGCCGATTGTCTCTCTCGTGGACTGCTTCCTTCGCAAATATTAGATCACCCGTTATGGTTTAGTGGACCGTCCTGGATTCATGCCGCGTTAGATAAGTGGCCAGTTAGTCAATTCAATCCCACTACGGTTTCCGAACCACCCGAGGAAAAGAAGCACTCGCTTGTGGTGTCGGTCCCGCGTGAAGAGTCCCTGGTTTTGTTGTTGGCTAATCGCGTCTCGTCTTGGTCGAGACTGTTGCGTTGTGTTGTTTATGTAGGCCGATTTTTGAGAATTTTATCTACACGCGGTCATATAACCGCCGCTGATTTAGATAAGGCTGAATTGATCATACTTCGCGAATTGCAGAAGTGTTATTTTGCTTCTGAATTTAAAAATTTAGAATTTAACAAACCTTGTAGTCGTTCTTTCCGACACTTGAAACCATTTTTGGAAGATGGACTCATTCGAGTAGGTGGTCGTTTGAGAAATTCAGGTTTAGGATTTGAACAAAGGCACCCAGTAATTCTCCCGCGTAAGGACCACGTATTAGATTTGTTAGTAGATTATCATCACAAGGTGAATTGTCACGCTGGTCCCGATTTGTTAATGTCTATTTTGAGACAGAAATACTGGATAATTTCCGCTCGTAATTTGATTCGCGCTAGAGTACACAGATGTGTACCTTGTTTTAAACTCCGCCCGCGTTTTATCGCGCCTGAAATGGCCGATCATCGCTCTTGTCGTGTTGTTCAATCCGCAAAACCTTTCGTACACACCGGCACAGACTTTGCTGGGCCTTTCAAGGTCACCATTGCTCGTGGTCGTGGCATTCGCTCCACGAAAGCTTATGTTTGTTTGTTCATTTGTATGACAACTCGCGCGGTTCATATAGAGTTGACCGGTGATTTAAGTACGCCAAATTTTACGTCCGCTTTTAAACGTTTTTTGTCGCGTCGGGGTCCGGTTAAGCGCATGTATTCGGACAACGGTACAAACTATGTAGGGGCCCGACGTAGTATTTCGGAATTGCACACATTCTTACGGTCTAAGTACTACCAAAGTGAATTCGCTCACATCTTAGCCGAAAATCGCATTGAATGGTACTTTAACACGCCTGCAGCTAGTCATTTTGGTGGTAATTGGGAAGCGAATATTAAAAGCCTTAAGTCGCATCTGTTTCGCGTCATAGGCGAACAGATTCTCTCGTTCGAGGAGTTGAGTACCGTACTCGCGCAAGTAGAGGCGGTGATGAACACGCGTCCGCTGTGTCGGACTCTATCTAGCGATCCGTCAGAGCCGTTAGCGCTGACGCCAGCTCACTTCTTAAATATGACTCCTTTAAAATATTTGCCCGCAATAGATGTTGATGACGATAGAATACACCTCCTAACTCGTCACGCTCTTTTAGATAAGATGGTCCAATCGTTTTGGAATCGTTGGAGAACCGATTATTTGCACACGCTGCAGTCACGTCAAAAATGGAATACTCCATCCAACCCAATTACTGTAGGTACGGTGGTAGTCCTTATGACTGAGAATGCGCCTCCTTTACATTGGCCTCTAGGAGTAGTAGAGGAAATTTTTCCCGATGCCCGCGGGATAACTCGTGTTGTACGGGTTAAAACTGCAACCGGATCGTATCTGCGCCCGGTTGTTCGCCTCTGCCCTCTGCCTAGCCAGCAGTAGGCACGAGTTCCAATCTATGTTTATATTTAGTTGTTATTTCGCAAACCTAGATTTAGATTAGACATTAGTTTTGTTCCACATTTTTCGTTTCGAAGGTAACCCTTCAAGCCGGGGGGAATGGTTGCGCCGATGTGGAAACTGTATTTTTTTGACATGGAAACACACTCCTTTTAGATCCGTCTCCCCCTCCGCACTAACCATAGAGTAGGGCTAGCTGTAGCTTCCGTCCGCCATTGTGTGAGATGTGGACGGTCACTCCCGCTTTGAACTAGCCAGCGTAGGGACGGATCGCGAGCGCGTCTCTCAGAAATGAATAATATTTGTTGTATTTTAACCGCCTCATAGACCTTTACCGATCGGATGGTGCCTCTCGTGTGTTCCTCAAGGGATCTAGTGACGCTGACGGCAGCTCCTGAGCAAGGAAGAGAAGATCCGTGTACCGGCTGCGATGAAAAACACGTGGGTCGTGAAGGTTAGTGCATCCTCTCCTAATTTCTCGGGCTGCATTCACTGCCTGTATCGAATCCGCGGCAGCCCGGCCACCTGTCTTGTTTTGTGTGTAAAGTGTCAATAGAACAGTTATCTGCTTCTCCGCAATACAGTCCACTCGCGCACGTTGGCCCATGCCCCACCAACATCTAAGTATTTTAATCCACATTTTAGATTCCATAACACAAGCTAGTTAAGCTGTGGTCACTTTGGGTCTAGTTAGCACTGCCTGGATTGTCTTAGAATATTTATTTATACCTATATTTTACCTATATATACTTATATTTTATTACTAAACTTTGAGATAGTAATAATAATAAAAAATACCTGAAATAGTAATTTGAATAAAATTGTTTAAGTAATTGAAGGTATTTCTCGACCTTCATACAAATTGTATAGATAATAATAATATAATATACGTCTCCATGTCTTTTTAATTTATTATTTACCTCTAGTATACCCGCAAGGGATACAACCACGATTATTCAGTTAAGCAAATTACCAACATTACCAGCATTTACCGGCGCAAGCGCATACGTACAAAATAACTGTGAATTTCCACTTGTAACGGAGTTGTTGTAGCTTGTAAGACTGACATGTATTAAATTAATTATGGTTTTGGTAGGGGAGTTTAAATCAATAATCTGGACCCATTATCTGATGGCGTCATGTAGTGCAGCTGAGCAAACCATTATGTCTATAAAGATGTAAGATGGGAAATACTGGGACGGACTTGGTTCGGTCAATTTTGCGTGTATAATTTTTTTTTTGTATGCATGAATATTTATATATGTGCATTGGTCTGGGTGTTTATGTATATATTTGCAAAATAAACAGTATGTAAGTTACAGGTGTTCAAACTACTATTAGTATTAGTTCCTCCGTGATCATGGCGCTTGCATCATCATGGTAAATATCCTGATAGCGCAGGTATATACTAGTACTAGTAATAAACTAGTATGTCAGTATGTATATCCGCATTCTAGAATCCATAAAATAAGCTAGTAAAGCTATTTGGGGCCAAATAGCTCTGCGTAGAATGTTGTTAAATAAATAGTATTATTACTTATTATAGTAAGCCGTACTTATTATAGTGGTTAGTTAGGAGATGAAATAATGACCTAAATATCAAGATAACAATATCCTGTATAAAAACTCAAGTAGGTAAGGGTGGGCCCCGACGATAACCGGCAATTGTTATGCCTAAACAGAAAAATATTAATTAATTCCATACATATATATATATTATATGTATGTTGTGGTTTTCCTTCACGGGACTAATAATTTAAAAAATTATTTCCGTTATAAAAAAGGGACGTGACACGGAAATATTATATTTAAGTATGTGTTTCAATAGCATTTAGAATTAAAATATAGCTTTTATTTTAAAATCAAATGATAACGTTTGACACAATTGTGTAGCTAAACAAATGTCTATAATTCAGTTGAAGCAGACGATACAAATTTTAGTGATAAACATTAATAATAAATTACTCTTGTAAGATAAACTACACTTGTATTACGGTATAACGGAATAGTTAGTCCAGCCAATTCATGAACAAATGTACTATATAGTATTTATTTGCTGAGATTAGATAGCTTTATCAACGTTGAAAAGCGACCGCATAAAACAATTCCATGTCTGAGATAAAATTATTTAACAAAGAACGACCATTTGGACTGTGTTCAAAGAATTTAGGACATCAATTATTGACTTGAGCAGTAGATTGATATACTCGTAAGAGTTCAATAGGATATTAATAGAATAGTCCACTACTGAATAGCTTCAGACCCCGTTGACCACCGTCTCCGAAAAGGACCTCCATCACCGAATTCGAATCTTTAGTCAAATTTATTGTTTTTATTCTTAAATATTTTATTATTGTGACGGGAAAAGACCACGCTGTATTTCAAATAATGTATTATTTTCGTAGTTCTATTTCGATATACGACTGAAGTTTTATGGAAACTCTGGAAACTATTTATTTGGTCAAGATAGCTGATACTAATACTACGGTACGTAACGCACGCATCCAGTCACGATTGTCATGCACAACATTAACTGTCTGGAAACTGAATACGTTTAAAAATGGACCGAAAATTATTCGGAAATGGAGATAAATTCTAATGGTATCGGTGCTATAACCAGTTAAAATAACGGTGTCAATTACAGTTGGTTACAAGTGTCATAGTTGCAGTCAGGTGTCGTTATACATCAGCAGATTCACGCCTTTTACGATTAATGAACGAACTAGTCCTACTCTTTTCGCAGATTTTTTTTGGGACTTAAAATAACTGCTTGCCCACACCTAATCGATCCCATTCCCACTCTCATTGATGAATAAATCAAAATCCTGTTAACTTAGAAACATAAAGTAATTTATCTCATATACCGCGGTAGCCTAGTGGTATGGGTAATGGACTGCTGAAACGAGGTCTCGGGTTCGATTCCAGGTTTTACCATGGCACACTCCAATGACTTGTCGATGCTTTTCGAAGTTATGTATGTATATATCACAGGTTTATACGTGCCCGGTTAATGGCAATAGGCTCGCCACCTATTACATTGGGATCTAAAACATATACTGGCGAAATGTGGGTGCTAGCACCTCTGCCTCACCTTAGGGGATATAGGCGTGAGTTTATGAGAGTTATGTATATCTCATATCTGCTGTACCAGTACAACCCAATAACCGACTTTACAAATGAATAAATATTAAAGACATCTGTTTTTATCGTTCATTAAGAACAGTGTTAATGAAGAGATTAGGACAGTAAAAATAAATACTGAACTGTCTACTAGACAGACAGGCGACGGAGTCGAGGTCACTTAGACATTATCTAATGATCATTTTGTGACCATACGGTTTTAATTGTCATAAATTAAACGAATATTAAATAGCAAGCATATATTTTAAGAGCTATGATAGTTTTGTGTTGAAATTGTACAACTATAACGAATATTTTATTAGCTTATTTCGCAACAAACACTGCCTTTTCAAGGTTATATCGATGGTCAAGATTTTTCGAATAATAAACTGATACGTATAACATCTAGAAATTTAATGTTTTACCCATGAAACTTCCATAAGAACATATACAAATTGAGATAAGAAGTGTCAAATTAGCCACCTAAAAATCTCAAGTTCATAATTCTAAGTAACTTTAGCAATTATTGTTATCTATAAATTTGCGTATTATGTATTATTTAATTGATAGATAAATACCATTTTAATTATATAATGCTCCTGCTGGTTTGTAGGAACTTAGAAACCTGCGGATGTTGCAAATACTTGTAATTTTTTTATACTACTTAGGTGGCAGACTAGCACACGGCCCACCTGAACTGGTGGCTTACCATTAATAATTATTTAAATTAGGTACTCTTTAGTTATCGTTTATCACAGGTTTATAAGTGCCCGGTTAATGGCAATTGGCTCGCCACCTATTACATACATTGAGACCTAAACATAAACTGGCGAAATTTGAGTGCTAACACCTCTGCCTACCCCTTCGGGGATATAGGCGTGAGTTTATGTATCTATGTATGTTTCTATAGTTAGAATTAAATATTAATATACATACTTAACAATATAAGTACACATCTAAAAATAGAATAGTAATACCTATCTCAAAATAAAAAAAAAAATTTTAGTTAACTTCAACCAATTAGAGTCAAAAAATTGTTAAGTAGTTAAAAGAACGTTATAAGTCAATGATAAGAAGTGTGAGCATTGGAACAATTAGTTACGCATTAAGTCAATAGCTTTACTTAACAGGAGGAATTTTAATTTATCCTCATTTTATTTACTTGTCCTATTAGGGTCATTTACGTAACTAAAGAAACTTGTGCGTACGTAATAACTACCAATGAAAGGTTTGATAAGGCGGTTAGATTTTGTCCTATGAACTGTCATATTCATACACCTTGTGTTATTTTTTTTATTTAAATACGCAAGCTTAATTATATCGTAATTATGATTATTTTAGAAACCAGCCAAACGAATTGTATACAAAATTTTATGGTAAAGAAAGCTTCAAAAAAATAATTTACAAAATTGGTGTTCAAAAATATTATGATACAATCTCCCAATTATCCAAACTTTTTCATGTAAAGTAAGCATCGCGTGATTATCCTGGTTTTGTTTTAATGTAAAATAATCGATTAAGACAGGAAAAGATTTGAACCCGCAATTTTTCCTCTACAGGGGGAATGCTCTGACCACTAAGCCGCTGAACCTCGCCTGAAATCATCGAAATCTTCCTATATATATATCCGTCTAAATCAAAAATAAGCTTTGAACTTAAGATCAATACATAAAACGCTTACGACACGAGAGCAAGACGATGGTTTTTTTTTATAAGTACTTTCAAGTTCATATACACAAAACTAAAAATTCATCTAAGTACTTAAACAAATCAATAAATAAAAAACAATTTTTAGGTTTGTAAAATACATTGATTGACGAACAAAATTTCACCATCACTTTTGATTGTTATTACCGTCCCAAGTGCCAAGTCCGGCCCTGCGATACAAGTGCACTCATAGTAGGGTATGGCACCGAATTAAGAGGCCGAGATGATGGACGTTAAACAGTATTATTATTTATTACATGTGATGTATTGGTGGCAGCTCTTTTGTGAGCAAGTGAAATCTACAGGCACGGAATTGATCGTGGATATGGAATCTGGGTGATTGCACTTGTATTTAATTTATGTGAACCTGATGGTAGATAAGAGATAAATGCAAAGTGGTTTTATTGATATCATCTGATATCTTAATGAAAATTTTGCATTGCACAAAGCATTTTAGTTGCATCGTTAGGGTATGTTTACATCAAAGTGTATAATATTAAAACAAAGAGCATACATACAATAACAACCACTAACAACAATTATTATTATTATTATTATTATTATAATAAAAACCATAGAACAACATATATGTATATAATACCGTATACCTATATATATACATATATGTAAGTTAGTATATTAATCGAATTACTGACATACACTCTCTGGACAATTAGCCTACAGGCATAGATGAGTAAGCTTCAATCTTCAAATAAGGACTTTTTAGTACATTTGCTGGTAACCCTAATTGGCAATTTTCACAATAATGTACTGCATTACGTACCTATAATGACTACCAACTGCAGGTGTCCATATAATTAACAAGGCTTTGTTATTTTCCTATACAGGTACTTACCTAACTGTAATGAATGTAATGGATAATGACATAACATAGCATAACTGAAACTGGCGTGAGTTTCAGTTATGTTATGTTATTTCCCCGAAGGGGTAGGCAGAGGTGCTAGCACCCACATTTCGCCAGTTTATGTTTAGGTCCCAATGTAATAGTCCATTAACCGAACACTTATAAACCTGCGATAAATACATAACTTCGAAAAGCATCGAAAAGTCATTAGTGTGTGCCATGATAAACCTGGGATCGAACCCGAAACCTCGTCTCAGCAGTACATTACCCATACCACTAGGCTACCGCTGCGGTGGATAATGATTAGCAAAGTAATGACTAAATGGAGTACGTGACAACGCATCAGGGGTTTAACATTTTATTTTTATTAATCATGCAGTTACAATTGAGGATTGGCTTGCCAATTGTATTGCATTTTGCAAAACAAAGTTTGTTTAGGAAATGTGTAGAGTCGTTATTTCTATTTTGATATAACTATCTATGTACACTAGTGTTCATCACCTATTAATCGAAGGTATATTTTATGGTTTTGATAGATCTAATGATAGACTTTTAATGGGAAATTTCATGCTTAAGGTTATATCCTTGTCTTCAGTAACAAATCAAAATCAAATCAAGCAAGGCAAGCAAGGTAGGACACGACGTTATTTTCATCCAATTGACCAGTCCGACTAGGGAAGGTACCTCCGCCCTACAGAATGTTGCGGCCATAATAACCTAGTGTTATGTTCCCAGCGGGAAGTAGGGTAGCCAGAGCTCACTGGAGAGTTTTTATACCGTCAGTGGGAAGACCAAAAGCTTCTCCTGCTTTGTCTTTTATACTGACGGCACAGAAACTCTTGTGTTTACAGGGTTGGCAGCGCAGGTGTCAGCGAGTCCCTTGGTGTTACACACGTTCATAGGTCACGGTAACCACTTTACTTACACTGGGCTGTGTGCTTATTTGCCAACCAAGTGGTATAAAAAACATAATTTATTCAGACAACATGAGCCCACTTTGTAAATAACAGTTTAGTTCTAAGTCACAGTAATGTACAGTAGCAGTATTTTGTTAGTAACAGGTAAACACTGCTACTTTTATGTTTAGGTACATTAATACCTATCACATAGAGCTGCACCAATGTGGAGTGGCGGTAGTGAACGTGGTTGCTACGCAGGAGGAAAGGGTTCAATCCTCGCTCAGTGCAAATATTTGTATGTATCAATATGAGTAATTGCATTGGTCTGGTCGTGCCTCGGAGAGCACGTTAAGCCGTCGGTCCCTGTTGCCATGCCAACATCTATGGCAGTCGTTACGGGTAGTTGGAGTCCTACAAAGTCCAACAACTGGTCTAGCTGCAATGCTCTGATACCGCCATTGGGTTGTGGAGGTCAGATGGCAATCGCTTCACAGAAAATATCGAAGTTCAGCCAAATCTGCAGTTAAATTGGTAAAGCGGACCCTAGACCCCGAGGTTGAAAGCTTCGGATGCGACTGGGATTAACACTCAGGTGAAGAAAAACTAGAGGCCTGAAGCTCACATGTGACTCTCTAAAGATAGGATCGCGAGCAAGTTCAAGACCTGAGCTGATATGTTTTACAATTAATAGAAATACAAAGAGAATTTATTATTGAATTCTAGTGTCCAATAAAATTATTTTACAGATCCCAGTTGGAAATCGAGCTCATAATATTAATTTACAATTTTATTTTCTTCCGTGTACTTTCTTTCAAATTGCACAATATAATTCTCTATGACTTGTTCTGTACGTTTTAGTCGTGGTTTTAAAACCACTGAACTAGTTAACGTACGGGGTTTACCAATCAGTCAACAATATTTTCCGTGCCAAACCAACAGTCAGTGGTTTTGATGTACATACATTTTGCTACGTCACGTTGAAATAAACGTGATGTTAAAACAAAGTTACTGTCAAAATGAATGCAGAATAAAGTCTCCCTAGCCTGAGGTGGATTTAGAACCAAACGAGTACCGCGTCGTTCCCGGCAGAGTAGAATTTGGACCACCCTATCTCTTCCCATGCGGTGTCGTATAAGGCGCCTTTACCCTTTACCCCCTACGCCTCTACCCTCCCTTTACCGGGAACGAGTTGGGGACTCTGTAGTCCCCACACACCCGAGAAGAGGGCCAGATCGTCAGAGATGGCCCTGGGTCGGCCGGGGTGCGAGGGATGTGCCTGTCAACCTCACCTTCGGCAACCAAAGCGACCCGCAGGCGGCGTGCGTTTTAGTCGGTTCGAGTCCGACATAACCTCTCCCTCCGGCTCCGGTGGGGAGGTATCCGTGGGGATTTTGCGCACGTAAAAAAAAAATGCATAACTTGAGTCAACAATAGTGCCCGGAAGACGGCAATAGGCTCACCCCCTACTACGTGGGACCGAATACATTGATTGGTGGGTGTTAATTCACTTCTGCCTAATCCTCCGGGGATAAAGGCGTGATTATATGTATATATGTAGAACCAAACGAGCGAATGCTCATTCTATCCCCTAACCGTCAATTTATCGCCTGTACATCTCCTAAGGGCTAGCTATGGGTCTTTTTAACACTTATATGACAGGCAAGCACATGGCTCCCCTGAAGGGAAGTGGTTACTGTGGCCTATGGACATGTACAACACAAGGGTAGTTACACTGGCACTGTCGACCCTAAAGAAACCAGTGACAGAACATTATTTCGTTGTTCTATCTTTGTAAACAAGGTTTTGTTCTAGCTCTAGCTCTATGTTCGTTTGGTTAAAATCCATCTGATCGTCATTATTTGGACAGTAAATGAAAGTTTTAATGAAAAATGTAACGAACGTTTTTTTTCTCCTAAGAACGCAAAACCCGTGCTCCAAAGTGCAAGCTTTAGATGTAACCAAGACTAGCGCACGGATGATGATGATATACAGTGTCGGTAGCTTAGTGGTTATGGAGTCATCCTTATTAACGGGGTCTTAGGTTCGAATCCTGACTATTACACTGGCGATGTGAATTCACATATAACACAAGACAGCTGATTGTAGGGTTTATGGGAATACTCGTAATATCGATTCTTTTACATAGTTACACAAGGATAGACGACTTGTTTGCCGAGAAACCCTCTTTTTTAAGTGCGATAAACCCCTACGGTTACCCGCCGCCGGAGCCGGTGGGAGAGGACTCGAATGGACTAAAACGCACGACGTCTGTGAGTCGTATTTAAAGGTGAGGTTGACAAGCATATCCCTCGCACTCCGGCCGATTCAGGGCCAATTCTCTCGATATGGCCCTCATCGGCCGAGAAATCCTCTATGATAATAGATGTTACCTGGAAGGTACTGTTGAGATTTTCAAGGTAAGCTTTTAAAAGAGCTGTTTGTTGTCATTGTGGTGAGAGGATTAATCATCTAGACTTTGCCTTACCGAGTGTTAGGTGTTCAGGGTTAGCCGGGTGCGCCGGACGTTGGGAATTGAGTTCACACTACCATATCAGTTACTAATATTCTTTATCTTCAAAATAATTAGTTGTCAAAATATTCACGTCGTTATGTTATCGGTCTTGGCGAAATTCAAAATAAGTCTGAAGTTCTATCTTTGGATCTAAACAGCTGTTTATCAACTGAAATAGCTAAGAATGATGAAGAGATAGCATTGGATAAACATGTAACATGACCCATCTAAATGGTTCACAAAATAACAGAGCTTCCGTGAAAAGCGGGCGTGTTTACGAGATTAAAGTCTAAGACAAACATACATTACTCTTACGTAATAACCGCATCTGTGAGAAAGTTTTTATAGTTTTTATTATGTTGTGTTGCGCAATTTGTCATTCCTACACTGTGATACAGTTCCACATTACTTTATTAGAACACGCGATTAAAACAGATTGGTCGTGAGTTTTATTGTCAGACTAGTTGACCCACCTCAGCTTTGCCTATGGCATATTTTGAAAATATATATCACTCCTTTGTGCCCGTAATTTTTTAGTTTTCTAATAATACATGGAAATCTGTCGGGTTTGTTGACATTCATGATCACTGATCCGTTCCCTTAAGTATAACCTTCGTCTATAAACGGAGCATTGAATACAAAATATCTATTTAATTTCGAACCAGTAGTTCCTGAGATTAGCGCGTTTAAACAAACAGACAAGCTCTTCAGTTTTATAATATTAGGATTGATTTATTCCTTAGATATTTAAATACTGCCTTGGCTGACTGTAAGTGTTAAATGTTCATTCGCTCATTTGCCTAGAATTATTTGAAAAGTTCATAATGATCTCATAATAAAAATCTCTACTTAGTTTTGATCGAGATGGCCTGTGTAACATGTACTAGAATATTTATTAATTTTAGACACTAATTGCATACGTTTCGCGGTCAAACCACAGTCAAACTCGTTATTACTGTTAAATAGCAAGAATTAAAGTTCTTTCCTGTCAGTTCATTCTGTCTCATGCAATCGATGCATTCAAAAAAACTTATAGATAGACTTTTTTAGAAACTTGTAATCAATGAATTAGTTTTAAACTATCTGTGACCACGGCTGGCTGGTGTAACCTGGTAGAAACCTTAGACAAATTAAAATCGTTATTTCCCGCAAACATTATTGTATATATAATAATTTACTTCCCTAAACTAGCTACTGAAATATCTTCTATATTATGTATTTATACTATTTGAATAATAAAGATCCGGCACATCAAACTCCAGCTCGTTGCCACTTGACAGCAGACGATGGAAATTAACACTAATTGGGTCACCGTTCATTACTCGGATTACACTTACATTACTAGTTTTATTTTACACTGCGGTGACTGCACCTCAGTGTAAATTGTAAGGTCGCATTCCCATGAGATGATTTTTGTAGTTGCCGTTGCTTCGTGGTTCCAGAAAATAAATACAAGGGTCAAGCTACTAAGGGATAGGGCTGTTCTACATTCGATAATATAATACAGCCCAAGCTTCAATGATACACTCTATTAGGTGGAAGGTAACAATAGTTAGCTTCTACCTAATAGTGTTCAGAGAATGCTGAAATTTGAGTTTACTAACCTCGAGCTCTTAGGAGATAATAGACGTAACTAAACGTAATATGATCTCGATAGGTCTAGACCCGGTAAACCGTATCCGGCGTCGTGCACACCGTGAAACCGGACCGTGTAAAAACTGTCTCGTGGAATAGGGGCCTAATTTGAATCAGTGATCTCAGTTCATAAGATAGTAATCACCATCTAACGGTAGCTCATCCTGTTTTGAAAAAATGTTAGAAATTACATTAGAAACTTTATATCCCCGAAAATAAAGGTAGGAGTGTAGGTATTATGATATCACATTTGCGGTAGCGCATTAGAAGTTAGAAAGGCATTAGAATTCAGAAATATATAAATTCTGTAATTTTCACAACTTGCCAGTTAAAAGTAGGTTTACAATTGGAAGACCATAGAAGATACAGGCAGACGTTAGCCACACAAATAATATTGTCCGTGAAGGATTTGAACTAAACATCACACGACGCAGGGAAAGTCGCCACCAATTACCAAGTAACAATTACTTAGCATACGAGATAGAACACAATGGCCAATGCGTTGGTTACGGTATTCTGTTAGGTGCCTTACACATAATATTATTATTAGTCATTCTTCTGAAAATGTTTTGTTAAGTACAAGTAGGAACATGACAAAGTCTATAGAACACGATTCTTGTGAATTCAACATTTTGGGAATTGAACATCGTAGTCCAAAAGGTTCTTTTCGGTTCCCCCTAACAGATTTCAACTACGTACGTTTTATGATGAAAAGTTTCTTGTGTGAAGAACAAGGAAATCTTTATTTGGTAAAAGAAAATAACTTGTCAATTACAATTAGGTATTTACTATTCCAATAGTCTAAATGGACCCCGGGCTTCGAGGTGAAGGTCTCGGATACGACAGTGACTAACGTAATTCTTATACAGTCTGACTTATAGTCTAATAAATTTAATACTGCTAGATAAAACAGGAAGATAATATTACGATCGAATGCCTATCACACATAACTCATACCCATGACAGATAATAGAGATTATAGGAATCGATGAGATATTATACAGTTAAAATTAGGCTTCTATTCCTCATTGAGCACTCTAATTAATAGGCTAAAATATAGTGATTGGTACCTGAATCTGAGAAATGCAACCGCCATTAACAGAACGGTCAATAAAACGATTCTGTCTTAGGCGCAGTAAATTGCCAATTAAAATTTACATTATGAACTATAGCAGTGAATATTTTAATAATATTACGATTTATCAAATACAGGCGTTTACGTTTCTAATACTTCATTTCTCAGTTCAGATTGTTGACAATATAATCAAGAACACAATCGAAAAGAATACGCATCTTCAAAGTGTGCGCAAGAGTTCACAAAGTCACGTGCCATAAATCGATAAAACAATTCGATATCGAACCATTTCCTTTGTGTAAGTGGTTTTTTACTGTTGCACAAACGATTTAGAGTAAGATTCATAAAAGAAATATAAATATAATGGTAAAACGTGCTGTTACTTCCGTTTAACATTAAACCAATTTTATCCAGATGACCTTCATCATCTTACATCCACTTGGCATAATATATCATTCCCTTTCATACATTTTTCACTTAGTCCTTATAATTACCTAATTCATTGTGAGTAGATCACCGAATCCAATCTCTATAACCATCTCTATCGATTACTTATATATCGATGGTTATATCGATTTATCCTCTAAGGCTCTAAGGCTTTATCCTCTGTAACCATATTTACTTTTTTACTAATCTTTACGTTTGGTATTTTGGTAACCTTAACCTTGTACCCAGCTTTTTAGGTATGATGGGCTACTCGTACATACAAATAAATAACGTTTAGGTTCATTGTTATCCCCTTGTAAATTTTACATCATCATCGGTTCTAGTGATGTTCTGTTTGTCTATGAAGCTTTCACCTTGAAGCTTGGGGTCTCAGAAAAAAAATCTTTTGCTCTCATTGCACACTGAAGGCATAGCTTTCTGAAGGAATTTTTCTTATGCTATCCACTAATGATGAAGTTTTCAGTTTTCCAAGAGTCGGAGTTAATGACCGGAAAACTGTTCTCCACGTTATAGTTCAAAGGTTTTCTGGCGTACTGTTTGTATACAGTATACAGTATACTATCTTAAACACATTGTGTGCTTAAAAATGATGGAGGTACAATGTACTTACTATTTTCTACCCACAAAGTTTGAAATTCCATTCTCAGACTTAGCAAGGATATTATTCGGAATATATTTCAAATTTATCAGGGATATGTCCTGCACGGATTAGGGTCCCACCAAGCCCTTCAGTATCCAAACCGACCTCGTCTGCAACTCGAAATACCTGCTGAATGATAGACGAGGCGTTGTGAGGTCCAACGAATAAACCAAATCAAGAAAAAGCACTTTTTATAAGATTTGTGCAGCTCTATGAGCTAGACCGTTTTCATTCAGCACTTAAGAGGTGAGATTAAGTAGTAATTATTATTTAATCGTGACGGCGAAGCGGGTTTAAGTGGCATTTCTATTAGTTTTTTCAAACCTATTCAAAAATAAATATTTCTCTTGAACTTCAACAAAAAAACGTCTCTTATAAAACCACTAAAATATATTTTATCAGTGTACGTCAGTCAAGTGTGAGTGCAAGGGTTCAAGTCGCAGATAACATTGCATTTGAGTGAAGAAATTGTGCGCTCCGTTCTGATTTAGTACTGTACATGACCATTTTTGTAAAGCATGAATGTTTTGCTTTTAGTGAAGTGTTTAACTAATTAATAAATATTCTACTCAACGCTTTCTAGACCCATAGCAAGCATAGCTTAACTAGCTTGTGTTAAGGAATCTAGAATGCGTATAAACATACTTAGATAAATTTCACTTTCGTTTTCATTAAATGAAACTAAACTGTACCTCGTCTTTTTATCCGACTGCACCAGCAGGGTAACGTGTTACACGCGTATGTATGTATTTTTCTAGATATTTTATTTCAGTAACTAAAAGATACCTGTATATAAAATAAATTGATTGCGATTGCTGTCTAAACGATCGAAACTAGTTTGATAGCAGCCGGTATCCAATTTCTTTCGGTTTTTGAATTGTATACATATTTGAGTTTGATAGCAGGCAGTACAAATGGGTATATACACCCATTTGTACCGCCTGCTATCAAACTTGTTTCGTCTTTTTAGATAGCAGTCAGATTTTTGTTTTATTTATTTTTATTAAGAGATTTATTCTCCTGATGCAAAGAGGATGCGCTTCGGGTATATAATACAGGGTGCGAATAAAATTGCACCTACACAAAATTAAAAAAAAAAAACTTAAAGGTAAACTACTTAGTTCCAAATAGTAGATACCTACTACACGTAGTTTCGCTATTCAGATGCACAATTCCAATACTTACACACCATATTTGCATGTGTAACTTCGGTTAGTTATGTGAATAAATTTGAAATAAACATTTCGTTTTATGACAAGGGACAAAGAACCCGTCGTAATGGTTCGCATCCCGAGTCAAAGCTTATTTCATAGTGCGTTTACAAATATTACGGAAAAATTATAATTTTAACATGACTTGGTCGTGTAGGGTATGTCGTTTGTATAAGTTACACATCAAAGACAAAATATCGATTTAAAAAAAAATTAAATATCAGGTATTATTGTGGTATTATTCTTTGTTTTTTTAGTATCTGTCTGTGGCCTTTAGAGTGTTCTTTTTTTTAATTAAACGCAGTCTGAGAGTCTATTTTAAATTACTTATTTTAATCTGTCTAGCTGTTTCAGCATGGAGTTATTCCTACATGATTTTGTTATAATTAGGTAGGTATTGGAATAATTATATTACAGATATATACACTTAAAACTTAGGTTAAGTATGTGAAATTATTATTGACGTCAATAAGAAACAATTTTATTGTTTACATAACATACATACATAAACTCACGCCTATATCCCCGAAGGGGTAGGCAGTGGTGCTAGCACCCACATTTCGCCAGTTTATGTTTAGGTCCCAATGTAGGCACTTATAAACCTGCGATAAATACACACAACTTCGAAAAGATCGAAAAGTCATTGGTGTGTGCCATGGTAAAACCTGAGATCGAACCCGAGAGCTCGTCTCAGCAGTCCATTACCCATACCACTAGGCTACCGCGGGTAGGATTATTGTTTAATATTGAATATAAAATGACTTTGACTTTAATTAATAATTATTGTAAAAAAATACTTGGTGCTAGGATTACCAAAATAGGAACACCCTTAATAAAGGACTGATAAAAAAGCAAAAAAGATTAGTTACAGAGGCAATAATGCTATCATTGGTTACAAAAAATATTTTCATTAGATGCAGTGATGCGTGTGACTCATAAATTTTTGGTCGATTTTTATTTTTGACTCATAGCTAACTATTGTATTTCTTAATTGCATTTTACGCAATGGTGATTACTGAAGTCGGAATTTCAAGTTACCAAATCAGGTTTTAAATTCACTAATGATAAAATGTACTAATGACAGATTATTCATACAATATCCACTAACTACTACCTTATTTGATAAGAATACGTAATAAGGTGCTTATTATTTGATAATTATGAACCTAGTGATTATGATAATGAAAACGCGCGAAATAAAATTGAAATTTTTTAATGGCTTCCAGGCTATTTAAAATTTGTTATGTTACCTACTTACCTACTTAACTTATCAATAAAAGCTTAGTTTTTACGTACGATGTACAAAGCTAAAATTCAATAAAGATTATATTATTTTCCTCTATAGGTATTGAAAGAAATCAAGGACAGTTTGTTTGTAATAAGTTTGGTAACCGCATTCACTTCTTTTTTATATATATTATTATGAAATTTTGTTATTTCATTACTAACTGAGCAGTTACTATATTTAAGAATAAAAATTAAAAAATAAAATTTGAAGCTCTCCATAAGTAGCATGTAGGTATATACATATGTAGGTATGAGCTAATAATCTCTGTAATCGTAAATTTTCCCAACATTATATTTTCATGAAATCATAATGTTTATTTTCAGGTTATAAATTAGATTTTATCTAGTAAAACAACCAACTTATCTGGGAGTACAAGATAACAAGCTCAACATCAAATATTTTAATATATGACAAACGGCTGAAACAATTTTATTTTACTTACCAAACTTCAATTACGAGTAGTATCGCTGAACTAGCCAAAAATGCAGCAAATCGCATCCGCAAACATTTTTATAACAAACTATTTTGTTCTAAAAATTTTATGAATATCACTTCACAAAACACTTTCACTGTACCAAAATAATCAATAAAAATTAAATACGATTCATATATTGGTCGATATATGAAAAAAACTAAAAATTATCGTGTTTATGTTCGATCGCGTTCGAATTTTGAAATACGCGGGAATCTACGCGCGTACGAAGAGCGCGCTGTGCATTCACCGACTGACGGGCTGAACTGAACCCGACGAATCGTCGTGGAACGGCGGGCAGTGAATTAAAAAATTGATGGGACCGGGTACACCTACTTGAGCACCCATCAAGTGAATGTTTATTGTAATGATATTTCTTTGGCTAAACTTCGCTGACCATAATATTTAATGTTCAACTTATCTATTGATAAGCGATCAAACTTCGCGGAGTAGGTCCTTTGGTTATTGAGGATTCTATTTCTGGTTGAAATTCATAATTTTATTATTATTTTACATCATCGTAGGTAGGTAGCAATATATTAATATGTCAAAATAGTAAATATCATTTTTCTTAAAAACTTAAAAGTTAAAAACTACTCTTTTATTTTTCTACTTGACAATAGATGGCGCTACCGTACAAAACAATCCTTTTAACGCCAAAACACGTTTAACACTTCTATTTACCAACAGATGGCGGTAGAAGAACTCAAACGATAATGAATATTAATTATTAGGTACTTTATTTAATTTGGTTTACTGCTTAAATACAGATAATTAATATACTTATTACTCACGGTTTTAATTATGCATATCTACATATTTAACATTAGTAAATATTATTCAGTTTAATGGATACCTGCGATCAAACTTGTTTCGATCTCTGAGACAGGTATCAGGTTTTTTTATTTTTTAAAAACCTATTTTATTTTAAACTTTTTAATTATGATTTGACGTAATGTATCCTTTTGTAATCTCCTTCTAGTTCCCTTCATTTTCATAGATACCCTACTCCATTAATTTGAATGTTTTTTTTTAACAACACATATTTTTAACACCAAGTACCCACCGCATGGGCCAGATAGTGAGAGATGGCCCTGGGTCGGCCGGGGTGCGAGGGGTATGCCTGTCAACCTCACCTTCGGCAACCAAAAACGACCCACAGGCGGCGTGGTCGGTTCGAGTCCGACATAACCTCTTCCACCGGCTCCGTTGGGGGGGGGGGGGGGGGGGGGGGGGGGGTATCCGTGGGGATTTTGCGCACGTAAACAAAGTATCCACAGTATAGTTTTTGCTGGTATTTTATTACAATCGAGAGATAAATACCTTTTATTTGAGACCCTATTCATCAAAATCTGTCCAGCCATTAGGCGTGTAGAGGGGAACAAAAAAAAATACATACATAACGCGCGTAACACATTACCCTCGCTGCCGCAGTCGGGAAAGGGATGGTCTTGTACATTTACATCCAAAGGTATCTTTAATAACATTCTAAGAAGCGTAAAGGAAGTCACCTTTTCTTTGAAAGTTATTTCTTAGTAGAGATCATAGAATACAATAAAATCAATTCAGTGAATACATGGCTACTAAAGTGACAATATTGTAGTATTAGTAGTATTTTCTTGATGAATGTAATAATCATCATCGTCCTGATGGATAGATAGATAATACTTTATTGTACACCAATACATTTACAGCAGAGACATGTAGGTAGTGCCTCCTGGATCATCAAAACTTGCATTTTAAAGCGCCGGGGTCCACGCTTCCATTCTAATTGGAATTATTTCGGTATTTAGGAGTATGGAAGCGGAATCAGTTCAACAATTTCGACATGAAAGCGTAACAGTTAAACAAACTCTTTCACTGTGATATTTCAGCTTTTTGTTTTTTTTTATATATAAATAGAACACGTAAATTAGACCTCGCCTTGCCTGATGGTAAGCTGAAGGCAAAGTCTCAGAAAAGAGGGTCACCATTACTTACACATTCCATGTGACAATGGTGACACTCAGCTTGACGGCCTCATCATAGGATTTTTCACGCCCCGCTTAAAGGACCCGGGACTGTAGGAAGAAGGAAACACATGAGCTGGTAGGTAATGAATTCTAGGCCTTAATGGTGCGACAGAGGAAATAGTCACCGAATCGCTTGATTCTTGATCGGATCGTGTGTGACAGACTTTATAGTCGGTTTTTATTTCTAAAAATACTTGTGTGTGTGTGTGCTTTAATTATCCTGCCTTTCCTCCATATTTTTGCTTTTATTATCCTGTACCAAAACACACCTAATCGGATACTACACGATGAAGACGTGATTATATGTGTGTTTGTGTGTGAAAATATTATTAACCATTAAAGGTTTTTACGAAATGAAAGAGAAAAAAAGAAAAGTATTTATATTCTACACAACAAATACAGAAACAAAAACAATATATACAACAAAATAGACGTAAATATCATCATTATCATTCTTGCGTTAGTCCCGGTCATTGTAGAAAAATTATAACCCTCCTTGTGGTTTTGCCGTAGTTGGGTAAAAATATTACATCTTAAAATTGCCGGGTTACCGTCTACACGGCATTACAAGTAATTACTTTATAGCTATACAAATCTAATCGATGACTCACATAGACACTTAATAATCTAATAGGAATTCTAAATCGATGCTTATGTATCGATTTAGAATTCCTATTAGTGTACGTTTCAATTTCCAAGGAGTTTAAAAAATACAAACATTTCCTTCTGCAGTAGATATATTTATTCGAAAATTTTAAAAAACCTGTTAAAAATCTTGCATCTTTCGTGATCATCTAAGTAAACAATACTACATGCGGTCTAGTTTCTAGGAACTGTTTCTGATTGTACTATGGCATGGTACAAAGTTGAACTGATAGATGCTCAAAAATATAATAATAACAATCTTATTATGTGTATCTTCACTGGTGGTAGAGATTTGACGGCACAAATTTGTCACAAATTTCGACCGGGTTGGTACCACCGTGCAATATTGCGAAAAACCCTTCATAGTAATTCAATTTCGGTTGGATTGCGTTCAGGGATCAGCAAATGCATAGCCGGGTAGGGGTGATGGTGATCGCAGCACTAGTGGGACCAGTGGGTCTTGGCGTAGTCTAGTGAGGATGGTGCGGGGCGACGCGCCGGTCAGGGAGACCCGTAGAAACGGTGGTGCCGCTGGCCGCCCGCGGTATAGTACAGAGGCCCAACTGGGACTAACCACCCTGGAAGGCTGCCTCACCAGACCGCGCATAATCCCGGTATGGCTCGTCGTGCCGGTTGGTGACCGGAAGTGGGGGCCAGGCGACCATATTCGGGGGGGTACGGGGGCCCTTCCGTACGGCGTGTCGGCTCACGCCATGCCTCATAATCATAGACAAAACCAATATCCCGCACTTTGTCACGCGGTGCTGCGACGACAATCACCTCTTTTTTTCACGCCCTTTTCTCCTTTTCATCATGGCAGCGCATTTAAGAGTATTGGGCAACACAGCGGCTCTACAGACTCCCACAAGCTCGCTATTTGAGGTGGAGTCCACTAACATCTGTGGACTCCATGCGAACCTCAACGCCGTCCACCAACACCTTGAGACGGCGAAACCAGATATGCTCTTTCTCACGGAGACACAAATAGGCCGCCCTGATGACACGACCTACTTGCTTTACCCCGGCTATGTTATCGAGGAAAATTTCCGTGCAAAAGCCGGGGTGTGCGTGTTTGTTAGGGCGGATGTTTGTTGTCGCCGTTTGCGCTGCCTTGAGGACCCATCCTTTTCAACCCTATGGGTACACGTAGAACATGGCTCTACGAGTCAGATCTATGTGTGCCTCTACCGTTCCCATACAGGAGATGCTGAGACAACTCGACTCTTTGAATATCTGAGTCAGGCGGCAGATGATGCGCAGGAACGGTTTCCGAACGCCGAAGTGGTATTTTTGGGGGACTTTAACGCCCACCACGAAACCTGGTTGGGCTCCTCCAAAACAGACCATGCGGGAAGAGCCGCCCATGCATTTGCTCTGGCGCATGGCCTGACCCAATTGGTACACGAGGTCACTAGAATACCAAGAAGGTCGGGCCTAGCACCCTCTCTGCTAGACCTTCTGCTGACGAGTCACCCAGACCTGTACAGTGTTTCGGTACAAGCCGCTTTAGGCAATTCCGACCACTGTCTGGTCTGCTCCAAGGTGCCAATTATAGCGCCTTCACGACCCGTGCAGGGGAAGCGGCGTCTCTGGCACTACTCGTCAGCAGATTGGGATGGGCTGCGCAACTATTTTGCGTCCATCCCGTGGGTTGAACGCTGCTTTGAAGGTAAGAAACCCTCGGATTGTGCTACTGCTGTTGCCGGTGAGATCGGTCTGGGTATGGAATACTATATTCCGTACACTGATGTCACCGGTGCCCGAGGAGTGCGCCCTTGGTTCGGGCGCGAGTGTGCGGGGGCTGTTGATCAAAAGCAGTCCGCGTATCGCGCTTGGGTAAGGGCGCGTGCCACGCACGATCCCAATGTGAGCCACTTCAAGGCGGCGTACAACAGAGCCACAAAGGTCTGCAAGAGGGCTTACGTCAAAGCGGATGCCCTGCGCATTGCGCGGCTTGGTCAAGAGCTAGTGGCACATCCCACGGGCAGCCGTGGATACTGGCGACTGGCCAAAGCCGTGCAGGCCAACTTCTGTCAGCCTTCGCTGCCACCGCTGCGCTACCCTGATGGATCCCTGGCCCATGGACCGCAAGAGAAAGCCAATATGCTAGTAAATCTCTTTGCGGCCAATTCCCGAGTCGATGATTGCGGTATACAGCCGCCGACACTACCCAATGGTGACCACGTAATGCCTGAAATACGTATCAGGCAATGCGATGTTCGTGCGGTGCTTCAATCACTCGATGTCCGGAAAGCCAGTGGCCCGGATGGTATTCCAGCGGTGGTCTTACAAAAATGTGCAGCGGAGTTGTCTCCGATGCTTACGCGGCTGTACCGACTGTCCTACAGCTCGGGTACAGTGCCTTCGGCTTGGAAAGATGGTCTTCGAGCACATCATTAACAAACAGCTCATGCGTCACCTAGAGGATCACTCCTTAATTAATGACCGGCAATATGGCTTCAGGCCGAAACGGTCAACGGGTGATCTTCTAGCATACGTTACCCATCTTTGGGGTGAGGCTATGGACAAGCACGGCGAGTCACTGGCAATTAGTCTTGATATCGCCAAAGCTTTCGATAGAGTCTGGCACAAATCGCTTCTCTCCAAGCTACCAGCCTTTGGTCTGCCTCCTAGACTGTGCAACTGGATTGCTAGTTTCCTGCAGGAGCGCCGTATCCGCGTCCTCTGTGATGGACGGGCTTCGGAGTTCTTGCAAATAAATGCTGGCGTACCGCAGGGGTCTGTATTATCTCCCACTCTCTTTCTTCTGCATATCAACGACATGCTGTCCACCGGCAGCATACATTGCTATGCAGACGATAGCACCGTACACGGGAGTTATCACGGACAACCTGCGGCCAAACAGTCTGATATCGTGGAAAAAAGACAGCTTCTTGTCACTGAACTGGACCGGATCTTGAATCACATTTCTCAATGGGGCTCCGAGAACATGGTCGAGTTCAATGCCAAGAAGACGCAGGCTTGTGCGTTCACAGCAAAGGTATCTTCTTTCCTTCCCCTTCCCACTCTTCAGAGCACGCCACTTCCACTGCAGGACAATCTCTATATCCTAGGCATGGATATTCGCTGCAAACTGAATAACAGAAATTACATCGAGAGCATCATCAAAACAGCCTCGCGGAAACTCGGACTCCTAAACAAAGTGAGACGTTTTTTCACGCCGGAGCAGCGGTGTCTTCTCTATAAGACACAAATTCGCTCCTGCGTGGAATACTGCTCGCATCTCTGGGATGGCTCCGCGAAATACCTACTAGATGCTCTCGACAGGTTGCAGCGACGCGCGGTCCGAATTATTGGGAACCCTGAGGTCACGAACACCCTCGAGCCTTTGCAGATGCGTAGAGATATTGCTTCCTTGGCTGTATTTTACCGTCTCTACCACGGTGAGTGTTCTGACGAGCTCTTCCAACTAATCCCACCATCTCCTTTCCTACATAGGACAACACGTGCAGGCCTTAGATGTCACCCTCACACTGTGCAGAATATACGAGCAAGAACCAAGCGGTTCGGAGACTCTTTTCTTTGCCGCACCACCAAGACCTGGAATTCATTACCAGCACACGTGTTTCCTTCTTCCTACAGTCCCGGGGCCTTTAAGCGGGGCGTGAAAAAGCATCTGATGAGGCCGCCAAGCTGAGTGCCACCATTGTAGCACTTAGTGTCTGTAATGGTGACCCTCTTTCCTGAGACTTTGCCTTTAGCTTACCATCAGGCGAGGTGAGGTCAAGTTGGCGTGTCGTATATAAAAAAAAAAAAAAAAAATAAAAAAAAATCTATTTAGTTCTAAGAAACTTATGACTAATCTTAAGTTTATTTCATGGTGGTTTAAAAAGCCATGGTGAATCGGACTAATTCTGAGAATTTCGGCAGATCTTATCAAAATGAAATTACAACCTCCATAGTAGAACCAGAGTTATGGACGATTAAACACCCGGGTGGTATTTTAGGGTTGTTATTTAGGAACGGCAGCGGGAGCGATCTTGCAGGATCGCAAGCCAAGCTGCCCACGTACGAAGGCAACTCGGGCGTTAGAGGTCGATGGATGACCTCCGCCCCCCATGAGCGCAGGACTGGGGGTGACGGGTGGAACCGCCTGTCACCCTCCCAGAAACAGACCAAGGCGGCGGCCCACCTCGCGCGCCTCCCCATTTCTGGGGACGAGTCTGGGACTCCGAGGAGAGGGCCAGACCGAAAGAGATGGCCCTGTGTCGGCCGGGGTGCGAGGAATATGCCTGTTAACCTCACCTTCGGCAACCAAAAACGACCCACAGGCGACGTGCGTTTTGGTCGGTTCGAGTCCGACATAACCTCTTCCAACGGCTCCGGTGGGGGGACCGTGGGAATTTTGCGCACGTAAGAAGAAAAAAAAGGGTTATTATTTAAGTGATTTGATACCGTCTCTGCCTATTCCGGAAAAAAAGAGGCGGGAGTGTGTGTATTGTATTTTTATAGTTATGATACCTAATATTTATTGTTCTTTTATTAGACACATTAATATGACTTCACCTCGCCTGATGGCAAGCTGAAGTCTCAAGAAAGAGGATTACCATTACAGACCAACAATGCCGCATTTCAATACCTTATTAGATAGATAATTCTTTATTGTACACCAACAGATTCAGATTTACAGTAGGACAAGCATCTATACAGTTCAATGTACAATGGGCGGCCTTATCGCTGCAGCGATTTCTTCCAGGCAACCTTGGGATGGACAGTAATGTTATAACAACAAAAGATATGGTGTAGTTACCGACTAAACTTAAATAGATAGTGTATTAAAACAAAAGAAAGAGAGAAAAGTAAGTAAAATAAAATTAATATACGGCTTTACACAAAAAATATTAACATAAATACTGACATACAAATACATATACATGTATTAAATAAATATATACATAAAGTAGATAGTTCATACAAATACGAAGGGAAAATAGTGAGTGAGCACATAATTGTGAGCTATTACCTACTGTGCACAACATGATAGGAGTTGTTCTTGACCATTAATTTAAATACATATAGGGATTTTGCCCGTCTGATGTTCAGTGGCAACGCGTTCCATAAGCGCACCGCCCTGACAGTGAAAGACTTGTCAGCAAAGTAAGTAGAATGTATTAGCATACTCAGCCTCAAATTCTCGGACGACCTCAGGCACTTCGTATGTGTGTCATAGAGGAACTGGAATCGTTCTTTGAGATAAGAGGGAGTGTTGGGATTAAGCAATACATTATATAACAATGTTAGAATATGGGCATTCCTGCGAAGTCGAATTGGGAGCCACTTGAGTTGTTTACGGAAATCAGACACGTGATCATACTTGCGTAGACCAAATATGAATCTTATGCAATAATTTTGAAGTCAAGTTTATCTAGTTGCTCCTCTGTTAGATCAGGATAGCTGACATCGGCGTAATCGGCGAATCGATTGTGCGAGCGCAGTTTTAGTGGCAATTGGGAGAAAGTTTCGGAGCCTTCGTAAGGCACTCGCTGACGCGAAAAGTTTTCGACTAGTTTCCTGTAACTGGATATTCCAAGAAAATAATTTATCCATGAAGATACCCAAGTTTTTGACACTGTCACCAACTGGCACTACTACTCCACCCATAGTAACCTGAGGAAGCTGAGTCCAATCTATTTTAGAACTCAACCTTGGAGTACCAATAACAATTACCTGTGTTTTGGACGAATTTAGGGTGAGTCCATATTAATTTGTGTGACCACTTATCCGGTTTTTTATATTAATTAATTATGAAATATTATGTGAGATGGAGCCTGAAGAAATTCTTATTGTTGGACATTGTTATTCTTGGACATTCTTGTTATTGAACATTGGCTTTGGAAATTTTTCCGTTTGGACATAAGTCGTGCTGCAAACGGAAATAATATATGAATATATGCGGAGACTCTGTCCTTTGCCGCAATGTTAAGACCTTTTATCTTTTTGTCAAAGCCTCTGTCGTACCACAGACACAGCAGAAAATTACATTTAATTTTAAACTTTACTATTATGTTTGTTAAAGTTTAAAATTAAACGGCATCTTGTAAATTGAATGAAAACAAAAGTTCTGTAATGAACTTTTGTTTATTTAATTTTGGTAAGGTTCAAAGTAAAGTCAAAAGTCCTTGGTAAGGAAATTCGAATAAAGTCTAAAATTTAATGGGTTTTTGCTTCTGGTTTGGTTATGGCATAAACTTAGTAGAATCGGGGCCCTGGAATTCACTACCAGCTCACGTGTTTCCTTCTTTCTACAGTCTCAGGTCCTTTTAGCGGGGCGTGAAAAGGCATATGATTAATCATGATAGCCCGTCAAGCTGAGTGCCACCATTGTTACATGCTACGTATCTGCAATGGTGACCCTCTTTTCTGAGACTTTGCCTTCAGCTTACCATTAGGCGGATGAAGTCTAGTTAAAGTGCTACTATATAAAAAAATAAGCTTTTGCGGGTACGCAAAAATCTATAAACAGAAGTCATTTTTATTGTAACCATTTATTTCAACTTTTCCACTAGGCGACTCGCCCCAACTTCGCATGTGGCTTATTTTGAAATATTTGAGCCCGTAATTTTCAAGTATTCAATTAATGTATGGAAATCTGCGCAATGATTTTATAGGATATAAAATTTTATAGGATTGATTTTATAGGAGGCAGGACAGGACCGCGACGGTATTCCCGTCCGAATAAAGCAGTCCGACTTCTTTTTTTTTTTACGTGCGCAAAATCCCCACGGATACCTCCCCACCGGAGCCGGTGGAGGAGGTTATGTCGGACTCGAACCGACTAAAACGCACGCCGCCTGTGGGTCGCTTTGGTTGCCGAAGGTGAGGTTGACAGGCATATCCCTCGCACCCCGGCCGACCTAGGGCCATCTCTCACGATCTGGCCCTCTTCTCAGGTGTGGGGACAACAGAGTCCCCAACTCGTCCCCGGAAACGGGGAGGCGCGCCACGCGCGCCACCGCCGCGGCCTGCTTCTGCCAGGGTGACAGGCGGCTCCACCTGTCACCCCCAGGCCAGCGCTCATGGGGGGCGGAGGTCGTTCATCGCCGCGAGCAAGGTGGAGAGCGTGAGAACCCTCACTCCCAGGGCCGCCACAAGCTCCCACCTCGGCGTCTCCCACGCCGGACACTCAGTGAGCGTGTGCGGACCTGAGTCCTCGCTCGGGTCGCAGTGATGGCACTCGGACGTTGGCTCTTTCTGCATCCGACGCAGATACTTTCCGAAGCATCCGTGCTCGGTGATCATCTGCGTCAGACGGTACGAGAGGCTGCCGTGTGACCTCTCTAGCCACTCCCCCATGATGGGTCTTACCGCCGCTACTACGGCGTGCCCTAAAGCAGTCCGACTGGGGAAGTACCTCCACCCTACAGAATACCTCGGCTATAATAACCTCGTGTTGTGTTTCCGGTGGTGAGTAGGGTAACCAGAGCTCACTGGAGAGTATTTGTGCTATCAGTGGGAAGACCAAAGGCTTGTCCTGATATTGTGTTTTGCACTGAGGGCACTTAACGTCCCTCTTTTTACAGGGTCGGCAGCACGGATGTGACTCCACTGGTGTTACACACGTTCATAGGCTACGGTAACCACTTTCCATCAGGTGGGCCGTGTGCATGTCTGCCACCTAAGTTGTATAAAAAAAAATTGATTGCGATAGGTTAATTGATTGATTGAATTGGTTTCGATTCGAACTAATAGTTCCTGTGATCTCAGGGTATTGAATAAGAAACAAACAAACTCTTCAGCTGTATAATATTACAGTGTAGATGTAAGCGTCATAACAGAACTTTTATACAACACAACCCAAGGCAGCAAACAGCAACTGGTTCTACATTTTTTTATTAAGGCCAGCTACTACTAATGTGCCATATATGTTCCAATAAATATTTATATCGATTTGTTTTTTTTTCCTTGTTTTATCACAATATCCTTGCTCTATAAATGTACACACACATACACACACAAATGGTAAATACGGTTGTTCTAGTGTAAAATTTAATTAGATTAAATTAAAATCAATGCTATACTTATGTTTAGATGTTGTTCAATATACTTACAAATATGAAAAAGGTTATTACATCCAGATAGTCACGCCTTTATCCCCAGAGGGTTAAGCAAAGGTGAATTAACATGTATGTATGTATACATACATACATATAATCACGCCTTTATCCCCGGAGGGTTAGGTTTTCTTTATACCACTTAGGTGGCAGACAAGCACACGGCCCACCTGAAGGGAAGTGGTTATCGTGGCCTATGGACGTGTGCAACACCAGGGGCGTCACACTCGCGCTGCCGACCCTGAAGAAACCTCCTAATGCTCCTTTTGAAGAACCCCATATTGTAGGCGCATGAGAAAACCGCAGCAGGGAGTTCATTCCACAGCTTGAGTAGGTAGAGGTGAATTAACACCCACATTTCTCCAATCATTGAATTTGGTCCCCACGTAATAGGGGGTCACTTTTCTTATACATGGTTGTTTTTGATGCTTTTTACTCTTCAACCATTTTTATTTTTTATTTATTTCATTATTTATTGTACAAACACAGTACAGACATCATAAATAAACATATCGACGTATTACGTATGCATCATTGATTTCTATTTTTCGTGAAACCTTTAGTCTTTGAACAGCAATGCGGGAACGTCGATAAGGCTCACATGCAATTTATGTGCTCTGACATAGAACTTTATTGCTATGCTAAAAATAACCATTTTTAGGGTTCTGTATCCATCTAAGGGAAAAGCGAAACCCCAATACTAAGACGCCACTGTCCGTTTGTTTGTCACTAGGCTAGTTCTTCGCGACAGTTGAAATATTCACGGACAATGTAATTCTGATGCTGCTTTTACAACAAATCCTTGAAATAGATTAAAATAAATAACGCTGATTCTCATTCTACAAGCACGATTAGGTATAAGGGGGCTAGATAGCCTGTTACCCTAGCAGAAGCAGGCCGTCAACCTCACCTTAGACAAGCAACAATGACCCACAGGCACCGTGCGTTTTATTCGGTTCGAGTCCGACATAACCTCTCCCGTCAGCTCCGGCGGGGAGGTAACAGTTGGGATTTTTTCGCACGTAAAAAAAGGGGACTAGATAATGGTAAGGACTCCCTAGTGCGCAAAACCGACTCGTACTTGGCCGGTTTTCATTCAAAACACGATACGATATTTTTAGATCCATATTGAGTTTATGCCTTTGCAATTTGACGCACTAACCATGCCTTACTTTCTTATCAGATTTTTATACCCCATTTGTAGGTAACTAGGTAAATGTATTATGCAGGTACAGTCATCATTAGATGGTTCTTGACGGACAAAGTACTAAAAGTTATAGCCTTAGTTTTCACACCTTCCTATAGACTGATTGTTGTTTGCTAACTGCCGCATTGGGGCAACCTGTAATGGTAGTTACATAAGGAAAAAAAAAATTAAAAAAAATATATGGTTTGGTGCACACCTTTAGTTTGGACAAAAATACTAATTTAAATCAATAAAACAGTTAGATTTGCTCTTAATAGCGTATTATAAAGATCATTTTGAGAAGTTATAGTCAAGATCGTTCTGACGCCGACTGTACCAAATCGTATGTGTGTAATAAATCTTATAAATCCAATTTAACTAATTTCTAATTTACTGATATCAGAATGACAATAGTTTGTATTCAATAGTGAGAAGATGTACTTATGAGATATTTAACGTACTAATTTGTAGCAGACCACATACAACAGTAGGTACTATGCAGCAGATACAGCGTACCGTGAAATAGGTTAGACTGTGATATTTATTGCGGTTTCCCAATGAGACGTTTGCGCGTAACATAATTTGTTTACTATCCATATGCAATGACTCTAAGAGTGTACAGAGCAGGAAGCGACTATTGAATGAAATTTCAAAGCTCTGACCACTGAGTTCTATATACGTCTTGCGGCGTCTTAAGATGGATTTATCCAGAAAAAATTCAATGACTTAAAGCAAGGTTCGGTGGCTCAGTGCTCAGAGCATTCCCCCTGTAAGGGAAAGATCGCGGTTTCGAATCTCGCCTCAAATGATTAATTTTTTCTATCTTATTCAACAGGCAGCGACTGCCGTCTGACGCCTTAACCTTGGAAGGAAAGCCTGTAAATCGTAGCCTCATCCGTCAAAACAGATGTACCGTCATACCGTTTAGTTTGGTTTGGACTCCAAATATATCAGTGGAGCGTACACCTACTTAACTAGTCTGCTATAACATTTAAAAATATCATGTTATGTCAACATGAAAAGGTTATGTCAATACTTTTGGTAGCTTTGTCATACGGCCTAAATGTAAACCAGGTAAAACGTAAACATAATATTATGTCTGTACACGCTGCTATTTAAATATTGCCTACACGAAAGTTAAACAAAACGAACACCTTTTATAACAAAACGGCAAATGTGTGGACATTACACAACATAATAAATTATATTGTTCCGTGAGCGCATTCAGCGCTCACGGAACTTATAGGGTAGGTAGGTATTTCAAGTCTTTTTTAATATATGACACATCAAATATGACATCGCGTGATGGTAAGCTAACGTTGATGTTTCAGGAATGAGGGTCAGCCATAGATATATCTAGATGTTAATAATAATACAGTGGTTTCAGCTTAACGACCTGCTTAGATGTTTTGTCTTTTGTCTCATTCCCTTTTAAGCAACCACATCTATATATAAAGTCTCATTCTTATTACTTTAATTCTTTTGAATTACGTGTCCTAACTACGACATGTAATTCAAAAGCCTATTATCTCCGGACTAATAGTATACATACATATTCACGGCTTTATCCCTGGCGGGTTAGACAGAGGTGAATAAACACCCACATTTCACTAATCATTAAATTCGTATCAGTAAATATATATATACACAAGAAATATATATATTAAGATATATATTAATACGTATGTATGTGTATATAATATAAGACTAGAAATATTCTAGACAATATCTGTGACTTGTTAGGTATTCTAAAAAAGTAATTGAACTCTGTACTGACGTTCACAGCGTGATCAGTTAAGCACTTATTCATATGTAGATTGAAAAAATATAATCTACATACACCTTAGTAGATTGTATGTTGAATACATGTTCAACATACAATAATACTAAACGTGACCGGTTCTATTATATTCATAGATTCTTATTAGATTTAATAACGTACGTGATTGCAACATCCTGATACTCATTAAGTATTTTAATTTGTGACGACATAATATTAATTGTGTGTATTTAATTGTGCGACCTTTGCGGGAATATGCTCTGGTGATGATTTCTAGAATTCTTTAAAATCATGTTTTAATTTCAAATTCTAATTGAATCAAGAGTTCAAGTTTCTAGAATTCTTTAAAATCATGTTTATTTCAAATTCTAATTTATCAATTCTTTGTTGAGTCATCTAACTGAGTAGGTATGTATATGCCCGTATATGGGAGATTTCGATCTTACCAGGAGAAAAAGTACTTTAAATACTGGAGATAGCAAATTTCACTCAAAGGAAACATTCCTTTATTTTTAAAAAGAAACAAAACTGCTGTCAAATATTTTCAAAAATTCACTTGCCGTAAAACTCGAAAAAATTACATCTTATGTTTTTATGGTATCATTCGATAGTGTTAATGATAAGGATAAACAAACATGGTAAATTAAATGAAAGGAAATCCCTGAAATCGAAACTTTTACAGGAGAAGCGGCAGTTGGAAGAAGGAAAAATGTAGATTGATAGATAAATAATTCTTTATTGTACACCAATAAATATACGGTAGATCTAGTAGTATGCATACGTGATGTGATAAAAACTTAAGATTTGGTGTTGTTAGCAAATAAATAAGATACAAGGCGGCGTATGGTTTTAGTCGGTTTGAGTCCGACATAACAACCCCCCCTCCCTGGCTCTTTAGGTGTAGCCATGGGGATTGCCGCACTTTAAAAGAACTCGTACGAAATCAACCCGAAGTCAAATTCTAGCCTTAGTTGCTGCTTTAGACTGACTGCACCAGACAAAAAACCTGATAACACTGCTTGTCTCAGATATCTAAACACGAACTGCTTTGTAAACAAACACAAGTTTGCCTTCAGACAGTTTGAATCAAATTTTTCAGTGGGTGAAGGTTCATGACATCCATCCACACTTCAAATAAACGACCCGCATGTTGCGCAATGCCTGGCTCCGTACTTGGCCCCGATAGCATTCAAAATACTGCGTGTAAAGAAGAATCCAACTAATTTTATAAATGTGAAGGTTTCTATGTTAGTTTACATGCTATGTAAACGCGCAAAATCGTTGTTTTTTTATCTAGGACACGCCAGCTTGACTTCACCTCGCCTGATAGTAAGCTAAAGGCAAAGTCTCAGGAGAGAGGGTCTCCATTACAAACACTAAGTAATGTTACAATGGTGGTACTCAGCTTGACGGCCTCATCATATGCTTTTTCACGCCCCGCTTAAAGTACCCGGGACTGTAGGAAGAAGGAAAAACGTGTACTGGTAATGGATTCTAGGTCTTGGTGGTGCGGCAAAGAAGAGAGTCTCCGAACCGCTTCTTCAAAATGCTTGAATAAAAATAGCAAATAGTCATAATCATCATTATCTGAGCTTTTTCCCATCTCAGTTACTGTTGGGATCAGCTTTCCAATCGGTCTGGGCAATATCGAAGTTCTAATTAGACCAATTCTTTTTAGGAATACAACTACCAGTAACGACGGCCATAGATATTCGGATGACCATCGAGACTGATCGTAATATGGCCAGCGTTTTTTATTTTTCTGATCACACTATATTATACCATACTATATACTATACTAGGCCATATGTTTATTTTTCTGATCATGTCACCTTCATTACATATTAAAAAAGGTACTATTAAACATAACATAACATAAACTCACGCCTATATCCCCGAAGGGGTAGGCAGAGGTGTTAGCACCCAAATTTCGCCAGTTTATGTTTAGGTCCCAATGTAATAGGTGGCGAGCCTATAGCCATTAACCGGGCACTTATAAACCTGCGATAAATACACACCTAACTTCGAAAAGTCATTGGTATGTGACATGGTAAAACCTGGGATCGAATCCGAGAACCTCGTCTCAGCAGTCTATTACCCATACCACTAGGCTACCGCGGTTATTACCTATGACAAACTCTCTCAAAAGTTTCACCTGCAAGTATAATTTAAAATAACGAGCCCTGTCATTAGTACATTGAACCACAATATTAGGCTATTAGCCTCTAGTATATAATACTAATCTAGGGCTATTAGTAAATGACCCACAACCGATGTCTCAAGGCTCCTGCATACCAAAGCTGTTGGTGTAAATGACCCACAAGCAAAGCCTAAAGGCCTCTACATATCAAAACCGGTGTATAGGGGCATCGAGTGAATCGAATTTGAACTACATGCGCAAGGTTCGAGCCAAGAGTTGAATCATATTGCGTGAATGTTTTATTTTGTCTAGACTAGTGACTGCGTGCTTTTTTGACCTCGTCAATCGGCATTGTTCTGCATTCCTGTGGGCACACACTATTGGAAATGTTTATGTCAGGCTGCATTCAATTCCTGTTTTTACTTTCTCCCTTTTATTACTTAGTTTCGTCAGGAGAATGTTCCACATACCAAAGAGATCATACGTATAAAACTAATTTAAATTCGCACTAAAAATAAGGGGACAGCTGCTTGTCCTATTTTAGAAAGTATAATTTACTAAAATTGCCTTCCCTTTATATTCTCGAAGTAACTGTATTTGTTAAACTCAACCTTAACTTATTTGTTTCTCTGACGCATCTAGACGAATGCAAAAAGATGATAGACGGATTATGCCTGTGTCTGTCAGACACTACTCTAAGGCATAATAGATTTTTCACCTTTGCCCCTAAAAATACACAGTAAACTACCCAAAAACATGAAAGAGGCAAACGTAACTAATCTTAAACAAGCACTAAGAAAGCTACTGAACGAAAAATGATATTATGACGTAAAGAACTTGCTCCGACAAATTGTAATTTATTAATTCAAATTCAATACGTCTTTGACATGAGCATGTGACATAATATATTAATTTTAATTATTATTTTAATAGATCTAGTCGACATTTACTATAATTATAACATTCTCCTTAATTGGTTTTGATATTACTAAATTTCAGACATTAACTCTGGAATTAAAATATTATGAATGCTCTCTAATTGAAATGTTGCATGTATACTCGTAGATAGATAATACCTAGTTAAGTATTTGCACACCTTAAAGATGTTATTATACAGCGGACCTGTACATGTTTCTGTAACCTGTGTTATGCAACTAAATGATTTGATTGGATTGAAAAGTAACCAATAAATACGCGATATAATCTGTTAAAAAGTGGTTTTATTTCAATTCTGTACTTTTTCATATGGCGGAAATCCTCTCGTATTTACACGGAGGAGAGAGTATTTTCATTCTCTACCCACAAAACTGTACCCACGATTATTTTGTCCAAAATGAACCCAAAGGTCTTTCCGTAGTCTACTCAAAACATATTCCGAACTCAACCGTCCTTCCATTACCTACAACTTATTACTTTCTAGGTACAGACAGAGAATAAACTTAGGCAAATAGAAAAAGCTATTCCCTGCGGCTCCACCCGCACTTTTTCGATTGTTACTAGTCAATATTCGTACCTATTTATAATGATAGTTCTCACACATCATCTCTTTCATTGTGCATTTTGTTGAGAAGCTAGGCACACTCATTTTAGTACTTCGATAATAGCGATCAACTCATAGCATTTCCCATGTATAACCATCAGGCAAATGTTATTTCAGACCTATTTATTAACTTCTACGTACCAGTGAAGTATAAAAACCATTGTGAATCATTTTGAGGTTAATTTATGCAACGAAGCTCCGGCTATAGTTAAGTGATCTATTAGGTGTTCCTTGGGTATCAATTGATGGTGACTATTGTCTGTTAGGCATACACCTGCAACATGGAATAGGATTAGTAATATTTCATCAGACATACTCTCAACTTGTTTATCACTGAACTATTTTAACCTTAACTTTTTAAATGTATGATTGAGCGAGACACGACTAAGCCATTTTATTTGTGTTAGAATGAATGGCAGGAAGCTACGGCCCAGTGAGTGGCTCTTTTGTATTCTTTGTGTATTATAGCGCGTATAAAGTAATTTAATCATATATTTGTATATTTTTAAATGTATAAAATCCTGTTAGGTAATTATATTACTGTACCAGAGACTAAAATCTATACTAATATTATAAAGCCAAATATATATTATTTATTATTATATTCTACAACATTCTACACAACGCTATCTAGACCCATGGTAAGCATAGTTTTACTAGCTTGTGTTATGGAATCTAGAATACGGAAACATACTTAAATACTTTTTTTTTTGTAAATACATACATATTATACATAGAAACACCCAGACCAATGCAAATACCCATAGTCATGCATACAAATATTTGCACTGAGCGGGGATTGAACCCGCGCCTCCTGCGTAGCAGTCGCGTTCACTACCACCACGCCACAGAGGCTGTCAGTTTGTTTGTTTGTTGGAACGAACTAATCTCAAATACCTACTACTGAATTAAATTTTTTTCATAATATAATATCGATCCAGTTTATCGACCAAGCTTTTAGGCTATCATCATCAAGTTGCGGACATGGGAGCGGAATAGTGATCATAAATCAAAAAATCCTACAGATTTAGATACACTATTTGAAGACTAAAAAATTAATGGCTCAAAGAAGTGATATGAGGCTTCAAAATATGCCACGAGCGAAGCTGGGTCATGTCAGCATACTTTAAGACCCGTATTCTAAAACAACACTCTTTCTGAATTTTGATTTTTCTGGGGACAGATAATATAGACAATCTGTCAAATGTGTCTATACCCTCTGTTCTCAGATAATTCTTGATTTAGAACTACCACTGTTTAAAGACTTAAGGCACGGCCATAAGTCTCTAAAACAGTTATATTGTATCGTATTTCAAAGCTACAGAATACAAAATAAACTATTTTTTTTACTTTCAAACAAGCAGAGGTATCATACAGCAAGTGATTACAACTGTTCATTCTTGTATACTAAACTCCTAGATGAAAATGGGGCGGTGAGCACACCCGAAAGCGGTCATCCTACAACCAGAGATGACCCTGGGTCGACCTGGGTGCGAGAGATATATTTCTGGATTTACCGCTTGCAACTGATGACCCAAAGACGGAATTTTAGTCAGTTCGAGTCCGACATGACCAATGAAACACCCTCGCCTGCTTCGACGGGGGAGGGAAAGGTATCCATGGGGATTTCCGCACTGTACCAAAAAAGGTAGAGATTCACATGTGGTATACTAGCTTCTAAATAGTACCTAATAAGTAATTAAGCTGAGAAACGACCGATTTTGGCGACTGCAGCGCATAATAACCTTATTATAGAATGTCAACAATTATGTGATAGCTATTTTTCTTTTCATTGCAAATGCGACCAACGCCTTGTATATTTTTTCTGTTTGCTGTTGTTTACGTTTACAGATAATAATTAGATGAACCATACATTGTAGCAAATTGGAATAATAGGTCTACCATAGAGTTATGAATGTAGACGGATAGAGGAGGACAGGTTGGATAGTGTTGCCGTTACAATTTTTTAATACTAATTTAGTTTTATATTATAAGTTGAAGTATATTGTAATGAAGCATTTTTGTGCTGCAGTTATACAAAAATAAACGCATTTTTCTTTCTTTTCTTAAAACATTTTGAAAAAAAACTTAAAACCAATTAAAAAATACACATTTCATGATAATAATAATGAATTCATTTTATTACCAAAAACACTTACACATACAGTTATAATTCCGGTGGCACCACATTAGGCCTAGGCCTGTCCTGTGGGTAAATGATTTAATAAACTCATCATATCGTTTATAGTTGTTTTGAACTACGCTTAGTTTGGCACGTCAAACTTGGGCAGTCCAGCTGAAACCACAGGACATGTAGGTACGGAATGTTAACTTTGTGGTTTACCATTTAAATAAGTTTATACAATATCCTAACAAGTAACCACGCTAAAATATAGGCAGAATAACTATATAAAGTTTTAAATGTTAAACTTGGAAAGTCCATAGTAAGACCTACACGTCATTCATACGTGTTTGAAATAAAAAAGCCCATAAAAATACTATTTTTATAAGGAAATAATTTACTTCAACGAACATTTACTTCATGACACATACTCAAGACTCCTGAGGTTTTCGAAAACTTGACTCTGCATTGCATTCTATCAATTACATGAACCAGTCGACAAATCATTTATTGTCAAGGCCATACGCTTATAGAATGCCATTACATTATTATTATCCCTGCCGTGTTTGTTCCCGATCGGCCTGAAAATAGGGCCACTTCATATCTCTTCTCTAGGATCTAGTAGAATGCGACTAAATTATGGAGCTGCTATAGGGTTCCATCCGACTGTTAACACAAAGCTGATAAAACCCATGGCAAAGAATCTGCTTCATAACTCACTCTCTGTTGGAGTAATATGGGTATTAATACACCTCTGTCTGTAATCGAGAATTTTGTAAGACAGGAGTTGGGCATCAAAATAAAGTTGCTCACGGAAAATTAGCTTAATACTTGATAATCACTTCTAAAAATAGACTAGGGCTCCTTGACACACATATACTCACACGTATAAATGTTCAAAGGGGTAGGCAGAGAAACATCCACATTCTGCCAACTATGATTTTCGGTCACACGTAATAGGGCGAGCCTTATTCATAATAAAAGAAAAACATATATTGAGCAAATATTAAGGAAATTTATATATTTACGTCAGTCTTGCTAAGTGTGGCTAAACATGAACATTTATTACTAACTTACATGTCCGGAATGTTAAGAAACACAGATTTATGCGTAATAGATAAAATACCTAATGGATTATAACTATTTATTTTTATCCTCATCGTAATGTGCTGCGCGTAATTATTTACCCTGTTGTATTGTTCTAAGTTTCCATGATAGTAGCTACGTAGTAAATATCCCGATAACTTTAATACTAATGTGCCTTCTAGTTTTTCATTGTAGGTAAGTTTGTTATTACTTTTTTTTTTTTACGTGCGCAAAATCCCCACGGATACCTTCCCACCGGAGCCGGCGAAGGAGGTTATGTCGGACTCGAACCGACTAAAACGCACGCTGCCTGTGGGTCGCTTTGGTTGCCGAAGGTGAGGTTGACAGGCATATCCCTCGCACCCCGGCCGACCCAGGGCCATCTCTCACGATCTGGCCCTCTTCTCGGGTGTGCAGCAAGGTGGACAGCGTGAGAACTCTCACTCCCAGGGCCGCCACAAGCTCCCGCCTCGGCGTCTCCCACGCCGGACACTCGGTGAGCGTGTGCCGACCTGAGTCCTCGCTCGCGTCGCAGTGATGGCACTCGGACGTTGGCTCTTCTCTTTCTCCATCCGACGCAGATACTTTCCGAAGCACCCGTGCTCGGTGATCATCTGCGTCAGACGGTACGAGAGGCTGCCGTGTGGTCTCTCTAGCCACTCCCCCATGATGGGTCTTACCGCCGCTACTACGGCGCGCCCTGCGCCTGGTCGCCCAAGTCGTAGCTCCCATTCCGCCACCATTTCCCTGTGGAGCCGGGATCTCACGGCCCGAATTTCTTCGGGCTCGGGATCGTGACCCCTTTCCCGCGCCGCCTTTCGGAACCGGTATAGCGCCGAAAGGGATCTCGCTTCCAGGATCCATGGTGGCGATCCGGCGAGGAGACTCGCCGCGTTGAAGGATATCGTGCGGTACCCCCTTATGATGCGGCACGCCAACTTCTGCTGCGGACGATGCAGCAGGGGCATGTGCCGATCATTCAGGGTGTCCGCCCACACGGGACACCCGTACAGGGCCATGGACCGCACGACACCCGCGTAGAGTCTCCTGCAGGAGTCCTCAGGGCCCCTCAGGTTAGGCAGTAGCCGCGCCAGAGCGTTGGCTGTGCCCACCAATTTGGGGCCAGTTTGTTATTACTTAGCAGATCTTGTCAGTAAATACTCTAAATACAATCGTATAGGACAGCCGCTTTAATAAAAAATAAAAAAATATAAACCATGTTCAGTTTTAGACACGACTTACAAGCATATACCTTTTAACTAAGCTAACTTGCTTGTGTTAGGATTGGAAGGAAGGTGCCCACAAGTTTACAATCAACAACTATCCAATAAATCAATATGTACCTACTGCAAACTTCATTTACACTTGTACGTGATGATCGTATTAAAATGACGACAATTCTTCGCTTACAACGTATTTCTTTAACTATGAATACATCCACAAAGGAATTCCTGATATTGTCTATTCGAAGTATTTCCTACGGAGACTTTTATATCCTTGTACTGTCACACACGATAATAAACTTTACAACAAGTAAAATAAGTTTCAATATTGAATGCCTACTTATGTACAGGTAAGACAACCCGCTATAATAACCCGACTCATTTTAAAAGATATTTATATCCTTTAGAGAAATTCCCACGTGTCTATTTTTAAGTTGGCAGGTTTTTTATGGCCAGTCGGTAATCGTTTTCGTTCGAACTGAGCCGTTTATACAATTTGTTTTCTTATGGAAACATTTTATATGAGCGCCATGGTTAGTTTTACAATAGGAGCAAGATTATGGGAGCATACGAGTAAGTCATGTGAATGTAGGTATGACAGTTATTGAATGAAATTTTAAAGCATTTAGTTTGCTAACTTTTCAAATCGATTAAGATATAGAAAAAAAATATTTTAATAGTTTCTTTTCGTTTAGGTGGTTACCGTGGCCTATGGACGTATACAACACCAGGGGTGTAACACTCGCGCTGCCGACCACGAAGAAACCTTCTGATGAACCCCTCTTGAAGAACCCCATATTGTAGGTGCTTGGGAAAGTCGCAGCAGGGAAGTCATTCCACAGCTTGAGTGTGCGTGGGATGAAGTTCCTTTCATACCGCACAGAGCGCACCGTCTCAGTTCGCAATGTGTGAGGATGAATTCCCTGCCCATGGCGAGAGGTGCGATGATAGAATGTTGAGCGGAGTCGTCAAGAAGCAATGTTTAAAAATGATTGCGATATAATTTATTGGTTCCGATAATTCGTACGAGTATCGATAGATGGCTCTTAACCATCACCGTAAGACGGATATTTGTACTTATAGAACAATTTGGATTGTTTTGGGAGAAAGATCTGTGGTTTAGTGGTCAGAGCGCTTCTCCTGTAAGGGAAAGATCGCGGGTGCAAATACCGCCTGATCCAATTATTTTTTTTATATCTTGATCGATGATAGCTATTGCTAAACTACTCTTCATTTTCCATATTAATTACCATTTTACCATGCTATGTGGTAAAAAAGTTATCAAGCAACTAGCTATGCCCTACTTTAGGTCTGGATTGTTACAATTCAGTTATTTATCAGCTCTACTTCATGATATTGTCGCAATGTACGCGAATATTACACATTTCATAATAAGCAAATAATACTGGTAGGTACTGTTTACACCGCCATGAGAAGATTAGATAAACCTCCTGATGACATTCCAAATAGATTTTACTTTTGTACAAGTTATAATATTTTTACTTTTTCAAAATAGACTAGCTGCGATTGTGGTATTTCTCAACACACAATCACAACACACGAGCATGGTAAGTATATCCGGTTAATAATAATCACCAATGACAGTTTAAAAGTGCATTTCCATGGCTACACAGAAGAGTATGGTTGTCCACAGACGAAAGGCCATGAAGACATGAAAAAATGTTGCCAACAAATGGCTTCTCAAGATCAAGAAAGGTGACTCCATGTATAGTTCTCGGCAAATAGGTATCTAGACTGCAAGTCGTGAGAGAAACGAGGCTCTCGCTCGCGCGGTTGTGTTTGATATAATTTATGATAGGTGGACTTGAGTTCATTAATCGCAGTACCACCCCATGCTGTCCACCGCCCCATAGCACCCAATACCACTCTCAAAAGGTTTTAAAACACGCATACTGCCCATATAAAGCAGATTTCAGCAGTGTTCATAATTTATGGCAGGAGGTATACAAAGCAGAGAAGGGGTAGGCTACAATCGAACATCCAGAAGGGCATGAAATAATCTGGCCTAACAGTCTTCGATGTTACACAACAGAATAGTTAGCAAGATTATGAAAGACGATACCGTGTAACGGGATAAGGCGAGGACTAAAAAAGTTAATCTAAAATCAATTATATTTAACAACACTGCCTTGCTGTCCAAAGAACGATTATAAGCTACGATTACTGGCCTTGGATTCTACTAAAGCAAAACCACTGTCATGCCACAGACACTCCAAAAAACGACATTAAATTTTAGATTTTATTTCTTTTAGATGAAAGTTCAAAATGAAATGAAGAGAGTTTCATTATACTTATTCATTCATACTGCAAAACACCTTTTAATTTTAGACGTCAACGGCGTTGCTGTAAAGTTTAAAATTAAATTATTTTTTAGCAGTGTCTGTGGTATGACAGTGATTTTGTTTTAGTAGAATTGATGTCCTGATGGGGTACAGCTCACCAAGCCAAGTCTTGGAAAACTCGATAAAAAACTTGTTTAAGCGCGAAACGGTGTTCGTAAACATCACTCTGCATACATGGCTATGTTCCTACTTAAGTACCTAAGTGGTTGGTTGCTACCTACAAGTTTAAAGCATATATTGCGAGTAAATTTACGGAGGTAGGACACGACTGTGTTCCCGTCCGAATTGAGCAGTCCGACTGGGGAAGTACCTCCACCCTACAGAATACCACGGCTATAATAACCTCGTGTTGTGTTCCCGGCGGTGAGTAGGGTAGCCAGAGCTCACTGGAGAGTTTTTGTGCTATCAGTGGGAAGACCAACGGCTTGTCCTGATTTTGTGTTCTGCACTGAAGGCACATAAAATCTCTGTTCTTACAGGGTCGGCAGCACGGATGTGACTCCACTGGTATTACACACGATCATAGACCACGGTAACCACTTTCCATCAGGTGGGCCGTGTGCTTGTCTGCCACCTAAGTTGTATAAAAAAAATAAAAATCTATTAATTTACAGAAAATAATGAAAAGACGGTAAGTAGATGCTACTTTTGTCGAAGGACCTATGTAGCCATTTATTAGACATAACTTTGTACTTATATAATATAATTTTGAAGCAAATAACATGTTAAAATTTTCTTACAGATTTAAATCGGAAAAAAGTATTGAATGTAAAATCTAACTCTTTTTGAAAATCATACCTTTAATTGATCTGGAACATGTCTATTTATTCATTTATTTAAATAAATACGTAGGGATTTTATGAACAATAATAAAATCTTCTATATATAAGAAAGAATGTCACGTTAGTTACACTGTTTATAACTCAACCACAGCTCTACCAATTTGACTGAAAATTTGTGGGGATGTAGCGTAGAACCAGTTTACGGACATAGCATACTTTTCATCCCGTTGTACCTTCATCCCGTATAATGTGAGATATGAACATAAACCTCAAAGAGAATACAAGTCACTTTAAAACGTGGTATGACAAAAACGCATCTGATAACAAAACACAAATGAGAGCCCAACGTAATTTTGTGTATGGTTAAGAAGGTAGTTTCCTTATAGGGTGTAGACATCCGTTAAGAACGGATTTCACGAAACTCCACCCCTAAGGGGGTAACCCGTTTTACCCATACGAAGTCGCGGGTGGCCGCTAGTATTTTATATGCAATAGAAAATAATGTTTTTAATTTCTATCTATAGAATAGTAGGTAAGTCGGCCATTGAGAGCTATTTCCACAATCCTCTACTAATTACGATTCCAAGGTTGTCTGATAAGATCACTTCTAACTACTCATTTTACTCACATTTGCGTCTTACTTCTTAATTGCTTTTAAATAATATTAGTCAGGAAATGATTAGGTAAATCATCAACGTAGACTGCTGCTGTTTTTTGTATATATAGGTCACCAATTTGACTACACTTTGCCTGATGGTAAGCTGAAGGGAAAGTCTCAGGCACCTGTAGCATGTTACAATGGTGGTACTCAGCATGCGTCATCAGATGCTTTTTCCAGCTCCGCTTATAGGACCCGGCACTCGGGACCGTAGGAAGAAGGAATTACAGATCTTAATGTTGCGGCAAAGGATTCACTACCATATGCTTCCTGCTACTCAAAAATTTGCTGGGAGAGAACTCATTTAGGGATAAGCTCGCCTTTGAACATGCTCCTTGAAATGTTTCATTTATGATCTCTGTACTACGTGTGTGCAATAAAGAATTAAGATTCTCCAAACCGCTTGGCTCTTGATTGGTTGTAAACTTACTATAATAGTCACAAATATATTCGAATAAAAGTCAACCACGAAGATTTTTGAAAAATGCATAATTTGAAAATAATGGATGAATTATTGTACGTGGTCACTAATTCAATATGAGTGGAAAAAGAATACGAATTTCCCTAAATTCGAGTAGTTTTTTCTAAGCAATTGTACCATATCTGCGTTTTTATCTAGATGTATACCTATCAAAAACTATTCACAATGATAGTGTTACAAACGTGAGTAGTATCGATCACAACAACACATTAGCGATGACAGCCCGTTTCCTAAGAGCATTAACTTTCCTCACCCCGGCTTCTATTGTGTGAAGTGTTCTGAGAAATAACAAACGTCGCCACTTTTGCTAGGTCTAGAAAGCCTTACTGTGACGACTTCGGTAGCGTATCGGTAGCGCTGTCAACTGCTAGGTCAGAGGATGTGGGTTCGATTCCCGCTTTGTGCAAATATTTGTACGTTTGATCGTATGATACTCGCGAGTGATGTGGAACCTCTCAGATTCTAAAGGAGGTAGGACACGGCGGTATTTCCGCCCGATTGAGCAGTCCGACTGGGGTAGTACCTCCGCCCTACAGAATACCACGGCTATAATAATTTCGTGTTGTGTTCCCAGCGGTGAGTAGGGCAGCCAGAGCTCACTGGAGAATTTGTGCTGTCAGTGGGAAGACTTAAAGGCTTGTCCTGCTTTGTCTTCTACTGACGGCACAGAAACTCTGTACTTACAGGGTTGGCAGCGCGACTGTGACTTATCTGGTGTTACAGACGTCCATAGGTCACGGTAACCACTTTCCATCAGGTGGGCCGTGTGCTTGTCTGCCAACTAAGTAGTATAAAAAAAAAAAAACTTAGGAGGGATGTGTGTGTGTGTTCTACCGCCTTCACAATGGTTTCAGATGGGTGCGCACTGTGCGTTATGAAAGGAACTTCGTCCCACGCACGCTCAAGCTGTGGAATAAACTCCCTGCTGCTATTTTTCCACGCAATAACAATATGGGATCCTTCAAGATGGGCATTAGAAGGCTTTTTCAGACATCGGTAATAACTGGTGGACTGTGTGCTTGTCTGCCACCTAAGTAGTATAAAAAGTACCAATTAGTGAAAGGGCCTAGTCGCGAGAAATATCTTAAATTAATCAATTTGTTCGTCGATACGTATTGGATAGTTTCTCCGTATCAAGCAAGAACTTAATAAATCACTACAAACGGGATTTATATTGTTAATGTAATAATATATTATAAATTAAGTATCAGAGACGACGATAACGTTCCTATATTTAGCTTGTAGTAAACATTATAAGTAATTGAAATTATTCTGTGAATGGGAACAGCACTACCGCTCTTGTTATAATAACTTGAATAATAATAGTTACACCCATTGAAAATTTTATTTTTGTGTCTCTGTGTCATCTGTCTGTCTAGCTTTGGCTTATCTCTGAAACGGATCGGCCGATTCATGAACCTTTCAGCGGCAAATAGCTGAGTTTAAAAGGAATAACTTAGGCTACTTCCATTTTAGAAATATTATTAAGGTACCTGCCTCACAAAGAGCAGCTAATCTCGCAAAAATCAATTTCTATCCGAAGATTCTAGAATCACTTAAATCTTTACTGCATATTAAAAAACCCCCGTCTCAAAAAACAACCCTTAAAAGTCGAAAATAAGTTGTGTTAGTTAGCCCTATAACTTTAATATATCTAGTAATACATATTTTGATGCAAGCCTTGTCATGTCGGGGGACCTTAACTGGTAGAGGTAGTGCTCTATGCTCTATGTTATCGAAATGATTCAAGATCCCCCGACTTTATGCCGTGGATTCCCGGCAAAGTAGATTTTGGACCACCCCATGTCCTCCCATGTGGCGTACAAGGCAACTAAGGGATAGGGTTGTTTAACATCAGACAAATGTATACAGTTCAGACTCAGGCACAGATACACACAGGCTTGTGTGACCAATAGTGCCCGGAAGACGGTAATAGGCTCACACCCTATTACGTGGGACCGAATTCAATGATTGGTGAAATGGGGGTGTTAATTCACCTCTGCCTAACCCTCCGGGGATAAAGGCGTGATTATATGTATGCTGTTTAGTGTTTCTAAAAGTTCTTATTACCATATACGATATCATATTTTATCTACCTATCCAATATTCCCAATTTCAACGTGTCAATCTCAACAATTAGGAGCCGAAAGAGTCGTGCTAGTTTAGTATGAAGTGGTTTGATAGACCATAAATTTGTTTTTCGGCAGATTTAGTAATAATCGAGGCGCTTTTGGAAGCAATTTGCGGTGATTAAGCTAAATTCCGAGGAGTTATTTATGGTCATTGGTTTCGGTAGTTAGTCACGAAATCTATTTTATAACTGTTTCAATAGGTAGGAATAAAACTTTTTAGTGCTTGGTTCTTCTTCGAACTTGCTACTAAATATCTGTTGGAAATGTTCACAGGGTATAGTTAAGCTCAAGGTCATGTGTGTACCATCATGTACCTATATGTACTGTATGCAAAACATTTTGAATACTTCATTCATGGTTCGGTGGGTGTCAGGCCACTTGTCATAGATATAGATCGAAAACATTATATTGTTGATTGATGGCTCTTGGTGGAATTTGTTGTTACCTACACATATTGAGAACTCACTTGTACTTTTCCACGTTATTTTTAATTGTTATTAGACTTGACCGGTTTTGCCATACGGCTTCCTCAAAGGTCTACAATGACATTTAAGAACATTCCCTTAAATGTTTATATTGTTTTATATTATTATGTTATGTATACCTTTGCTACCCACGTGTCCAACATTAAATCTACAACAAGAATACACACAACAAAGAATTATCTATCTATCTATCTATCTATGAACGTCAATAGCGATTCGGACTCGCGCACCGAGGGTTCCGTAACTGAACCTACATAAACCATAAGATATTTTGAATGCATTGACTTAGAAGTTTAATTTTTGCACAGTTTAAAGACAATATAAACCTGAGTATGTGGTATGAATTTCAATTCAATACTCCCACGCATTCCTAAGAAAAAGGTTTTGACAACAAAGTGATCCTATAAGGGTGCCGTTTTTTTCTTTATGAGGTACGAAACCCTAAAAAGAAACATATTAATCTAATATAAACCATTTTTGAAAAATTAGAAATCAAATTGCACAAATGTGTAACCATAACGACTCAGCCAGTATAATATAAAGTAACTAAGTATTTTAATTGCAAGTAAAACTATAATAACTCCAATTATTTATAAATACTCTCAGTACTCGCATACGGCCTTATTAAAGTAAACTTTCTCTTGTTAAGTTATAACAAACGGAACATTATAATCTTGTTTGCAGTTCACAAAGTGGGTAAAATTGCCGAATTTGGAATTAGCTTGTCTAATTCCAAATTATCTTCAACATCATCATACTATTCGCGTTAGTCCCGATCGAGGTCGCAGGAACTCACATGGGAGTCTTTAACTACCCCACTTCACACGGTCTTCGACATCCATGATAGTGAGACCATTAGCACGCAAACCTCCTACGACATAGTGGCGGTGTGCCTTGCGCGCCTCCATGATTCTGTAGACGAGTTGGGGACTCTGTGATTCCCACACCTGAGGACAGGGATTGAGAGAGATGGTTCTGGATCGGCCAGGGTGCGAAGGATATGCCCGTTAACCTCACTTTCGGCAACCAAACGACCCACAGGGACAGGCGTCGTGCGTTTTAGTCGGTTCGAGTCTTACATAACCTCTCCCACCGGCTCCGGTGGTAGGGGTAAGAGAGGGGATTTTCCACACGTAAAAAAAAGCTCCTACGACATCAAACCAACGCTCCTTGGGTCTACTCCTCCTACCGGGCCGTGTATGTGACAGGTTAAACATATAGACCTGCCCTTTTAACTTAACCAGCATTTTGGAGGCACAAATAACACTAGCCACCTCACGCTACTTGGCACAGTGGAAAAGGAGTCTTTTGTCCGCATTTTGGTCATTGTGCGTCAAGAGTACTGACTAAAGCAGTCAACCCAGCTCCAGCCAGAAACGCAGAAGCCCACTGGGGACTTCAAAATGGCTTCACGGAGCGACCTCACTGTGCTGAGGATTTGAGATCGTTGAGAGGCCACTACTCTTGTACAGTGTGAGAGTGCTAGATGCCTTACTCACATAAGTAATGAGTGCTTACACATCAAATTAAGTTGGATGTAAAGGTGTATACTTATTTCTTTTGCCGACTGTACACAAGTCAACAATCGCTACAGACATTCTCTACCAGTAGCATAGAAGCTGATGTAAAAAAGGAAATGCAATAATATATTATTGCGATACATAAAAATATTACTTTTTATTACGTGTACCTAATTATTTAATTTAAGTTATATTATTAATGTTGTGTACGTAGATAATAATACGTAAATTATAATTCATGATTATTCAAATACATTTTGAAACTGTAATTAAATAATATTATTGCGATGATTCGTCAATTAATTCTAAATAATGACGCGAATTTTTTTCAGCACATAATTACTGTTAGCCTTTTAACGGCAGTGTCGCAGAATTAAAAAATCTAGAGGCAATGATGTTCAAAATAGCTCGGTAATACGGAATAGTGCCATTAAACTCCTACATAATATTTAAAAACCAATCATATAGTACTGTTTATCTATGATATGTCACAAGTGTAAAGTGACACGAAAGGTATACAACCTTTATCTGTAAAAAAATTCTACTGCTTATACCGGCAGAGTAGAATTTGGACCACCATCTCTTCCCATACCATAACGGGCGACTAGTGGCCCAGACAGCCTTAGATGCATGACTTTAGTCAACACTAGTGCCAGGACGACGGCAATAGGCTCACCCCCTATTACATGGTACTGAATTTAATGATTGATGAAATGTGGATGTTAATTCACCTCTGCGTGACCCTCCGGGGATAAAGTCGTGATTATATGTATGTTATAATATAAATAGATAGATAAATAGATAAAAATGAATGATAGATAAATGGGAAAGTTCATTAGAATGTTTTTTATTCAATCACGTCCTAGTGGTTAATATTTGGTACCAGGGATACTTTCTATCATCGCACCGCTCGCTATAAGCAGGGAATTCATCCTCACACATTGCGACGTGAGACGGTGAGCACTATGCGGTACGAAAGAAACTTCATCATACGCACTCTCAAGCTATGGAATAAACTTCCTGCTGCGGTTTTTTCCAAGTACCTACAATTCAAGAGACTACTCTCTCTGGAGTATCCGATTGGGGACGACTAAACCTAGTCCAATTCAACCCCACTAACACACAAGTATGTGTATTCACCGCTAAAAAAACTCCATTAATTGTAGCACCGCAATTCCTGGGCACACCGCTTACCAGCTCCTCGAGTATAGGGTGGTGTCGATATTTCCAGCGATGTTCAGTGCCGAAGTCATTTGCAGGAATAGATTAAGTTGGCATCAAGAAAACTTTTTTCTTTGGGGTATTAGAAGGTTTCTCCAGGGTCGGCAGCGTTACGCCCCTGGTGTCGCACACGTCCATAGGTCACGGTAACCACTTCCCATCAGGTGGGCCGTGTGCCTATCTGCAACCTAAGTCGTATAAAAAAGACTGTCTGGAATAGCCCATAGGCTACTTATCTCGGGAATAATTTCCTATGGATTGCGAGAAAAATATCTAACCCCCGCATCTAAAACAAGTCATTAAGTACTTGTTCTTAAGTAAACGTTATTCTTTAGACAAGTAACGCAGAATACTTACTTGAGCAAAGCTATTAGTATTACTCAGGCCGTAAGAATATTTTTCAGCTGGCAATACTGCTATCAACGTTTTGTTTCTTTAACATAACAATGGAAAAGAAACAATTTTATGTAATTTACTAATATTATTTTTAAATGTTATAACACTATTGAAAATTATAACATTCAATACAATATTCGATTTATTTCAATAAGTTTGTGAGGAGTTACATGATTTTATTTTTGATATGCTCTATTGTAAAACTAAACGACTTACAGTAAAAAACCAAGTATTTGTTATCGTGGAAGAAGTTGCATTTTAAATTTGCATAGGTTGTATTGTACGTCATTTGCCTACATACAGTTAAGTTATGCTGGTTCTATGTGGTTGTAATTGTAATTGTACTATAACAAACAACAATAGAAAGTAGTAAGAGTAACGTAAAAACGCATATGATAAAGTAAAAAGTGTTGTTTAGTCTTTGTTTTCTTTTATGAAGGTACCTACATTATGAATTTACTAAGATCATGGTTAGGCAGGTTCTATTTTTTGTACCTAGTTGTGCATAAACAGCAATAGAAAATAGTAAAGTAAAAAATCATACAATACTTATACAAATACCAAATAACCATTCAGGCATCTATTTATTATTCGTTCATCAGTCATTATTCGTTCATACGCTAGAGTCCTAGCAACCCGAGAAGAGGGCCAGATCGTGAGAGACAGCCCTGGGTCGGCCGGGGTGCGAGGGATATGCCTGTCAACCTCATCTTCGGCAACCAAAACGACCCACAGGTGGCGTGCGTTTTAGTCGGTTCGAGTCCGACATAACCTCTCCCACCGGCTCCGGTGGGGAGGTATCCGCGGGGATTTGCGCACGTAAAAAAAATAATTAGTCCTAGCAAAAGCTTTTTTTTTTCACAAAGATTAACCTTCAAATTACTAATGCTTAAGTGACCGAAATGGCGACTATTACTTAGCTAAGAATTTTAACTTTTGTCAGTTCTTACTTTGGTCAGCTTCTAGACTACAGAACTGAAATCGTTACTTAAGTAATTACTTCTCTTCAAGTAATTACTTTACTTGTCTGTAGATACGAGTGTTATTAATCAACGCGGACTAAGGTATGTTGTAGGAAGTAGGACACGGCGGTATTTCCGCCCAATTGAGCAGTCCGACTGGGAAAGTACCTCCGCCCTACAGAATACCGCGGCTATAATAACTTCGTGTTCTGTTTCCAGCGGTGAGTAGGGTAGCCAGAGCGCATTGGAGAATTTGTGTCGTCAGTGGGAAGACTAAAGGCTTGTCCTGGTTTATCTTCTACTCTGACGGCACAGAAACTCTTTACTGACAGGGTTGGCAGCGCGACTATGACTCCTCTGGTGTTACAAACGTCCATAGGCCTCGGTAACCACTTTCCATCAGGTGGGCCGTGTGCTTGTCTGCCACTTAAGTGGTATAAAAAAAAACGGGCAACAATTATTCAAAAATAAAAAACTTGGCAAAAGGACATCAAGTAGCATTACCTTATTATACTCGCAATGTGTCACAAACAGTCAGCTGTTTACACACCACTTACGATAGTTTACTACCCAATACGGCCTAAACGTGACTCGGAGGTAAACATCGAAACTAATATAGACTTCTGAAATTTACTGACTCCTCGCTGTTTACAAAGATAACGCTATTTATAAACCTTGTTGTACAAGCACTTATATGGATTTACATTGTTCCTACTTCCTGATAAATAATTAAAAATGTGAAAGTTTGATTAATTGCTATAAAGTCACATAAAAGTCCAAATTGTTGAACGAATTCGACCGGCACAATAAAGATACGACTGCAAATATTTGTATGCATGAATTATAAGCATGTTAAGCTGTCCGTCACAACGGTTGCCATAGGAATATCTATGGCAGTCGTTTTTTTTATACCACATAGGTGCCAGACAAGTACACGGCCCACCTGATGGAAAGCGGTTACCGTGGCCTATGGAAGTTTGCAACACCAGAGAAGTCACAGTGGCACTGCCAACCCTTTTTTTTTTTTTACGTGTGCAAAATCCCCACGGTTACCTCCCCACCGGAGCCGGTGGAGGAGGTTATGTCGGACTCGAACCGACTAAAACGCACGCCGCCTGTGGGTCGCTTTGGTTGCCGAAGGTGAGGTTGACAGGCATATCCCTCGCACCCCGGCCGACCCAGGGCCATCTCTCACGATCTGGCCCTCTTCTCGGGTGTGGGGACTACAGAGTCCCCAACTCGTCCCCGGAAACGGGGAGGCGCGCCACGCGCGCCACCGCCGCGGCCTGCTTCTGCCAGGGTGACAGGCGGCTTCACCTGTCACCCCCCTTCACCTGTCACCCCCACTGCCAACCCTTTAAGTACAGAGTTTCTGTGCCGTCAGTGTAGAAGACAAAGCAGGACAGCACAAATTCTCCAGTGAGCTCTGGCTACCCTACTCGCCGCTGAGAACACAACACGAAATTATCATAGCTGCGGTATTCTGTAGGGCGGAGGTACTTCGCCAGTCGGACTGCTCAATTGGGCGGAAATACTGCAGTGTCCTACCCTACTTACCTAGTTGGAGCCCTAAAAGTTCAAAGTCTAACTATATAACTTCCATATCGGCAATTGGTTTTGGAGATCAGATGGCAGTCGCTTCACGGAAAATATTTTTTTTTATATATAGAACACGTCAATTAGACTTCGCCTTGCCTGATGGTAAGCTGAAGACAAAGTCTCAGAAAAGAGGGTCACCATTACTTACACATACCGTGTGACAATGGTGACACTCAGCTTGACGGCCTCATCATATGCTTTTTCACGCCCCGCTCTGTATTGTAGTTTAGGCTACTTCTTAATTCGACTAGAAAGCCGACTCCAACAAAGTTGGGAAAAGGCTCAGAGAATGATATTTTTTTACTTTGTACTGAATAGCGTTCTGGGGGGTGGGGGGGAGGGTTTTTGTCTAGGGTATAGTTCATACTGCCTAATAAACCATTTTAAAATCTGAAAGTTTGTTTAATTGCTACATAGACACTTGGACGAATTGGCCTGAAATTTTGAACAAAGAAAATAAGATATGTTTTCTTTGTACTTAATAGGTTTCTGGGGGAGGGCGGTCTATAACCGGGGTACCTGGTAATATGATCAACGGAACGAAAACACCGTAATTTATTTTAAAGTAGTTCATATGCTGGGTTTCTTCAAGGTCGGCAGCGCGAGAATGATGTCCTTGGTGTTGCACACGTCTATAGGCCACGGTAACCACTTCCTATCAGGTAGGCCATGTGCTTGTCTGCCACCTAAGTAGTATAAAAACACACTATTCCATTCGAATTATCCATCTTGGACGTTTGGACTTTCCCTTTTTCCATCGATTTTCCAACAAGATCAGTTACAGGAACTTAAAGTAAAAAAAAAACAACAATTTAGGTATCTCTAGAGACCGGTTCTAGTGATCTTGGCAATATACCGGTATTATATTGAGTACTATCGGTTTCAATGAAACGAGTAGGTATTTCGTAACACTAATTTACATCTTAATGAGGAAAACTTGACAGCCACTGTGACGTGGCGGTAGCGAAACCTAGCCGCAACGCAGGAGGCGTGGGTTCGATCCCCACTCAGTGCAAATATTTGTATGCATAAATATAGGTATTTGCATTGGTCTGGTTGTGTCTCAGGGAGCACGTTAAGTCATCGGTCCCTGTTGCCATGCCAACATCTATGGCAGTCGTTACGGGTAGTTGAAGCCCTAAAAAGTTCAAAAACCGGTCTAGCAGCAATGTTTCCAGGTTTTGGGATGTGGAGGTCAGTCACTTCACGGAAAATATCGAAATTTAGCCAAATCTGCAGTTAGCCTCTTAAAGCTGACTACAGACTCCAAGGTAAAAACTTCGGCTGCGACTGGGATTAACACTTAGATGAAGAAGTATAACTTGATATATCGGTATACGAGTATACCATGCAGGTATATTTTAGACTATAATGCAATGCAGTTAAAGTCCAACATGAAAAGGCTTTTTGCAGAGTAAATGAAAAAGTGCAATGAAACTCTTTTCATTTAATTTTGGATTTTAAGAACAAAGAAATAAAGTCTATAATAATATTTTTTGCAGTGTCTGTGGTATGACTGGTTTTGCTTTAGTTGAATCAAGCGCCTGGATGGCGTCCTTAGAGTCGCTCTTGAATTTCTTCCTCCGTGCATTGGCAAGCGGGTGTAGCATACAAGGGATAGGGCTATTTAACATCAGATAGATAATATATATACAGCCCAGACTCAGCCTCGGATGTACGGCTCGAGTCAACAATAGTGCCCGAAATTCGGCAATAGGCTCATCCTCTATTTCGTAAACCGTTTCGGTAACCGTAACCGAATACAAGTGAAATGTGAGTGGTAAATCACCTCTGCCTTACCCTCCAGGGATAAAAGTGTGATTATATGTATGTATATATGTAGCACACGTTAACAGGTAGGCCACTGTCTATGGGGTAACTCCACATACACTTAGCAAGTAAGTAGTAAGTACCTCGGAGTAAGTAGCTCGTGACCACTGGCCTCTAATAGCATCATAAAACTGTCAATTATACATCCATATATAATTATTTTATTACAGTAGACTGCTTCGTTAGTCCCGTGTCATGTCCGGGGTTATTGGGTTCTTTAGTTTATCTGTTATAAAATAGTAACAGTGCGGAAGTATTTTCATAATGTCTATCAAACATCCTTTGACTAGGAAGGGAGAGAAATCTTTTTCCCCTTAGGGGGAAATTTTGGAAATTTCAACATTCATTACAATCATAATGAACCCTAACAAACGAGTCCTAAAGTGGAGACCGCGAGAAGGTAAACGGAAGGTAGGACGCCCCCTAGCCAGATGGACGGACGACCTGAAAAAGGTGGCTGGGACAAACTGGATGCGAAAGGCTGAGGATCAGAAAAAATAGCACACATTGGGAAAGGCCCATGTCCAGCAATGGACCGCGGTGGGCTAATTGATTGATTGATTGATATAAACATGAAATAGGTAAGTTTTTATTGCCATTGACTACAAAGTCTCAAAATGATCTTAACACCAAGGTATTAAGTGCAAATCAAACTGTTTTATTGGTTTAAATTGTTTTATTGTCCGAAATAAAGGTGTGTACCTAATATCAGAACAATCAGTCAACAGGAAGGGAAGAAAACAAATGATCTTTTTTAGTACTCTGTTCTTCATGATTGATCTAATGCTGACTGCATGGCTGTAATATTTGTTGCGTTTTTAAGTCTTTATAGATGGCAGCTAAATAAACTCAAAGACGTAATCGAAGTAAGTAATCGAATAATTTTGTTCGTGCCATATTAAATTCAACTATCATAGTAGATAATGTTTTATAATTATTATATGTAATAGACTTTGAATCCTGTTAAAGGCCATATTATACAATGCTAGCTCATGGTCAGTTCTAACATCTATAAACATTCGTTATGAAGTCGTTATTCAATCAAAAACTACAACTTAATGAATTATCCAATCTACCAATACATTGTAGTGACGTCAGACCAAAACAGCTGTTATAACACAACATAATCTAAAAGTATCAACAAACAGGACAACGTCAATTAAATTATAAACATCTTAATTTAGTCGTGTAAATTGATAATTTTGCAATTAACTTACGGCGTCGAGAGTGGAGGTAGATGACATGTCGATTGTGAAAATTCCCTCGCCACCATTTACTGGAACCACTTTAGTACCACGCTTCGGCATTTTAAAGCACCCCACTAATTTAAAAGTACGCACCATTATCACTATTTATATCACAACACACTTTTTAATTCAAAAACTATTTGTTTACACTTTTTAATTCACAAAGATGGCGGGTAAACGCGCTTCGTGCGAGCTCGACGCGCATGCGCGAACGAATGACAGCTCGGCAGGTAAGGGTCATTATGGCGCGAAAGACTGGGTGAGTCAGTTCAGGTAGATTTGGCTATTATCAGAAAAGAATCAAGATCTTTTTACGTTGTAAAGATACGGAGGATAAAAAATCTTGGGTATGTTGTATGATTCTTAGCTTTTATTTTCAAATATAAACATACTATTGTGGTTAGGAAAGAGGTACCTACATAGATGCCTGCCTTACTTATGTCTGGGTCACATCAAGATGTTTACATTTACTTAGCAGGTCTGTGTAATTTTGCGAAACAATATGTAAGAATAACAATAGCTTGATATATCTACAGGCACTTAGTTTGAGTTAGGCGTATTATCTGTTAATGCATAGGACAGAAGAGGTAATGGCTGCTACAGTCTACCCCTAGTCTACCCATTACTGGTACTTCCATTGGACTAGGCATTACATTATGTATCATACCTACTTCAATGCTTATAACCATCGTGAATTGGTAAATTGTGAAAATCTAAGAATATCCAGTCAGCAGAAATTGGTAAACCACACGCCAAAGCGAATATCAAAGAGAATACAATACTACGTAAGAATAGACGGGACTTCCATAGTGCAAAATAATCTTCTTGGCGAATATAACCATTATGAAATTCCAAAAACTGTTGTATTTTGACAGTTTTTTTGACAATTCATTTGACATGGCAATCACAAACAACATAGAACCAGTTAAAACAGTAATAATATACTCCTTACACATTTATAGAGGTAAAATAAAACTCCTCAAGAAATTTCTTTACTTACGCAAACTCCGCTTGTGGAATGCTGCTCTCTCCTGGCTTTCCTATGAAAATCCTCAATAGGGGCATAATAAGAAATTTGTAAAATGGCTATATATGGGTTAAGGTTACGGTGACAGCTTTCTATCAAGCGAACTGTATACTTGGGTGCCCCAACGTTGGTATTATGTGTATACATATATGGTATCCACAGAATAAATGTGGAATAAGTACATATGCTTGTACCTAGAAAATACAATTCAAAACATTGAAGAGCATCCACGTGTGGTTTTGCGTAAGTTATTATACTGCATATATAGCTACTTTCACTGCGTAATATAGTTTTAAATGCAAATTATTATTATCTACTCGTTGCACGCACAACATGATTTTATTAAAAAAATAACTGACCCGTCATCGTCATTAACAATTTACTACATCTCTAGTAAATAATCTATTTCTTATTCAATCAATGCGGCGCAAATACTTCAATCTCATCGGAGATTATGAATTTGTGCCGTTTGAAGTCGAAATTTTGGGGTCATGGGGTCCGAGCGCCTCCGAAGCCTCTTACCTTCAAGCGGGCACTTTATCTTGGGCTGAATGTTACCTGTCGGATGGAGAACGACCCTATCCCTTAATCGCCTTCTACAACACCCATGGGAAGAGATGAGATATTACTCCACCAGAAACCAACTTGGCGATAAGTGACAACCATCCTTTACATTGTTTTTTTTTTTATCCAACTTAGGTGGCAGACAAGCACACGCCCCACCTGATGGAAAGTGGTTACCATGACCAATGAACGTGTGTAACACCAGTGGAGTCACATCCGTGCTGCAGACCCTGTAAGAACAGAGATTTTATGTGCCCTCAGTGCAGAACACAAAATCAGGACAAGCCTTTGGTCTTCCCACTGACAGCACAAAAACTCTCCATTGAGCTCTGGCTACCGTACTCACCACCGGGAACACAACACGAGGTTATTATAGCCGTGGTATTCTGTAGGGTGGAGATACTTCCCCAGTCGGACTGCTCAATTCGGACGGGTATACCGTCGTCGTGTCCTTCCTCCTCGAAAAATATATGACCATATAGGCTGTATAGGATATAATTGACAGCTATTAGAAAAAAATCGCCATTGACGTCAAGTCATAACAATAATAACAACAAACGTAGCGGTTATATTCTCTTTGTGTTGCTATAACCCCATTTCCACTTTGCAAGATGGACGGATGGAAAATAAATGTGGCGAAAATAGAGGAATCGGAAACGACTCCAGAGCTTCAAGAAATCGAGCAGCGGGCGAAAAACATTGTGATAAATACTATCAACTTAGCTAAGGAGAGGATAGGGATACGACAAGCATTGGAAGAACTTGCTAGTGAGTAGGTGTTAGTATAGCTCAGGAGATATATCTTGGATCTAAAATGTGCTTAAAAGGTGCTCTGTACGCGCAGAACACGATTCTTAAGAGTCTTTTGAGGATAGCACAGGGTGCTACTGCAGTAAATGTGCTAACAAGGTACTCTGTACGCGTAGAACTCGATTCTTAAGTGTCTTTTGAGGATAGCACAGGGTGCTACTGCAGTAAATGTGCTTACAAGGTGCTCTGTACGCGCAGAACAAGATTCTTAAGTGTCTTTTGAGGTTAGCACAGGGTGCTACTGCAGTAAATGTGCTTACAAGGTGCTCTGTACGCGTAGAACAAGATTCTTAAGTGTCTTTTGAGGATAGCACAGGATGCTACTGCGGTAAATGTGCTTACAAGGTGCTCTGTACGCGCAGAACACGATTCTTAAGTGTCTTTTGAGGATAGCACAGGGTGCTACTGCAGTAAATGTGCTTACAAGGTGCTCTGTACGCGTAGAACAAGATTCTTAAGTGTCTTTTGAGGTTAGCACAGGGTGCTACTGCGGTAAATGTGCTTACAAGGTGCTCTGTACGCGCAGAACAAGATTCTTAAGTGTCTTTTGAGGATAGCACAGGATGCTACTGCGGTAAATGTGCTTACAAGGTGCTCTGTACGCGCAGAACACGATTCTTAAGAGTCTTTTGAGGATAGCACAGGGTGCTACTGCAGTAAATGTGCTAACAAGGTGCTCTGTACGCGTAGAACTCGATTCTTAAGTGTCTTTTGAGGATAGCACAGGATGCTACTGCGGTAAATGTGCTTACAAGGTGCTCTGTACGCGCAGAACACGATTCTTAAGTGTCTTTTGAGGATAGCACAGGGTGCTACTGCAGTAAATGTGCTTACAAGGTGCTCTGTACGCGCAGAACAAGATTCTTAAGTGTCTTTTGAGGATAGCACAGGATGCTACTGCGGTAAATGTGCTTACAAGGTGCTCTGTACGCGCAGAACACGATTCTTAAGTGTCTTTTGAGGATAGCACAGGGTGCTACTGCAGTAAATGTGCTTACAAGGTGCTCTGTACGCGCAGAAAAAGATTCTTAAGTGTCTTTTGAGGTTAGCACAGGGTGCTACTGCAGTAAATGTGCTTACAAGGTGCTCTGTACGCGTAGAACAAGATTCTTAAGTGTCTCTTGAGGATAGCACAGGGTGCTACTGCAGTAAATGTGCTTACAAGGTGCTCTGTACGCGCAGAACACGATTCTTAAGTGTCTTTTGAGGATAGCACAGGGTGCTACTGCAGTAAATGTGCTTACAAGGTGCTCTGTACGCGTAGAACAAGATTCTTAAGTGTCTTTTGAGGTTAGCACAGGGTGCTACTGCGGTAAATGTGCTTACAAGGTGCTCTGTACGCGCAGAACACGATTCTTAAGTGTCTTTTGAGCATAGTACGGGTTGCTACTGCAGTGGAAGAACTCAAATTCAACAAGCATAGATTATTACAACGCAATCCTCGAGTCAGGGGCTTATTTGTCTCGCGATTTCGGTCCAAGGTCCAGGTCTTGAAGTACCTTAATATTCTACAAATTAGAATTGTACAGTAAGACAGTGGACTTAGCGCATTTATCATTCAAATAATATATCGTACTAATGTTTTAAATGTGAAAGTTCGTGAAGGTGTTTGCATGTTTAATATTCAATCACGCTCTGAGGGTTGCTATTTTTGCAATGGGCTATTTCACTGGGACGATTCGTTTGCATATTACTTGCGTATTACAGGGTGCTACTGCAGTAAATGTGCTTACAAGGTGCTCTGTACGCGCAGAACAAGATTCTTAAGTGTCTTTTGAGGATAGCACAGGGTGCTATTGCGGTAAATGTACTTACAAGGTGCTCTGTACGCGCAGAACACGATTCTTAAGTGTCTTTAGAGGATAGCACAGGATGCTACTGCAGTAAATGTGCTTACAAGGTGCTCTGTACGCGCAGAACACGATTCTTAAGTGTCTTTTGAGGATAGCACAGGGTGCTACTGCGGTAAATGTGCTTACAAGGTGCTCTGTACGCGCAGAACACGATTCTTAAGTGTCTTTTGAGCATAGTACGGGTTGCTACTGCAGTGGAAGAACTCAAAATCAACAAGCATAGATTATTACAAAGCAATCCTCGAGCCAGGGGCTCATTTGTCTCGCGATTTCGGTCCAAGGTCCAGGTCTTGAAGTACCTTAATATTCTACGAATTAGAATTGTACAGTAAGACAGTGGACTTAGCGCATTTATCATTCAAATAATATATCGTACTAATGTTTTAAATGTGAAAGTTCGTGAAGGTGTTTGCATGTTTAATATTCAATCACGCTCTCAGCGTTGCTATTTTTGCAATGGGCTGATTCGTTTGCGTATTACCTGCGTATTACAGGGTGCTACTGCGGTACATGTGCTTACAAGGTGCTCTGTACGCGCAGAACACGATTCTTAAGTGTCTTTTGAGGATAGCACAGGGTGCTACTGCGGTAAATGTGCTTACAAGGTGCTCTGTACGCGCAGAACACGATTCTTAAGTGTCTTTTGAGGATAGCACAGGGTGCTACTGCGGTAAATGTGCTTACAAGGTGCTCTGTACGCGCAGAACACGATTCTTAAGTGTCTTTTGAGCATAGCACAGTGTGCTACTGCAGTGGAAGAACTCAAATTCAACAAGCATAGATTATTACAAAGCAATTCTCGAGCCAGGGGCTCATTTGTCTCGCGATTTAGGTCCACGGTCCAGGTCTTGAGGTACCTTACTATTCTATGAAATAGAATTGTACAGTAAGACAGTGGACTTAACGCATTTATCATATCACGCTCTAAGGGTTGCTATTTTTGCAATGGGTTATTTCACTGGGCTGATTCATTTGCGTATTATAGGTACCTATTCGACAGGTACTGCAACATATGCATGGGCAAATAATAGACTGAGCCTGAAGAGCGTCATCACACCAATACCAATCACAGCTGAAAAGTTTATCATCGACGCCATAGATGACTATTGGGACTTAAAGAAGGTGTTCAAGTATTGGGTGAATTACAAAGGACAGACTAGTGATGAAGTGTCCAAATATTATTATTATGAGGTAACCATTTTTCTTCTTCTTCATTTTAGCATTAATTCCAGTTGCATATCTGAAGTTTTCACCTTGGAGGCTGGGGTCCGCTTTAACTTCGATATTTTCCGTGAAGCGACTGCCATATGATCTCCACAAAAGGTGATATCGAAGTATCGCAGTTAGACCAGTTGTTGAACTTTTTAGGGCTCCAACTACCCGTGACGACTGCGAAAGATGTTCGTATAGCAATCGGGATCCAGACGGCTTAGCGTGCTCTCCGAGGCACAACCAGACCAATGCCAATACCCATATTCATGCATACACATATTTGCACTTAGCGGGGATTGAACCCGCGCCTCCTGCGTAGCGTCCGAATTCACTACGCCACAGAGGCTGTGAAATTTTCACACTCTTTTTAGAACTCTGACTACCCGTATCGACTGCCATAAATCTGTCGTATGGCAATCAGTACCATTTTCTCATGTATCATTCTATTTGTGAACACTGTATGAAAATTCGTTTTGTGCGTTTGTGAGTTTATCACGAATATACAGACGCAGTGGAGGACTTTTCATTAAGATACCCGCGCACCTTAATTCAAATATTTAGTTCTACAGCTGATATCCACGATTTCACTCGCGTGCATATCGGCCATCGCGACCAAATATAGCCTATATCTTTTCTCAAGCTCTAATCTATCCGTGTACCATCAAGATGAGTCCAGTGGCTTAAGTGTGAAAGCGTAACAGACAGACAGAGTTACTTTCTCGTTTATAATATGAGTATAAGATAATGATATTAATTAGGTCTTCGTGTTTAGCTTTCTCATGCATACAGCATTTGATTCGTAATGCTAAAATTTATTTTCAGGCAATCTTCAGCCAACCAACGCCTTCTTATCCTATACCCCAGGCGACTGCTTCAGTCTTCTTCAGAGTTGAAGACCGGCAAACGGAAGAGAGGAAGGCTCCAACGGTACATGCATATTTGAGATCTGACTATGAACTTAATTTTTATCCGAAGACCATTTCTCCTAATAAAAAGATGTTCAAAATTCAGTCTCAAATTCATTTTAATCTCAGAATTAGTCTTCCGGAATCATCACAAAATACCACAAACCGGCCACGAACTCTCGTGGCTGTTATACGATGAAAATTGACAAAACAATAGTTTTACCACCCAATATGAATGTTTTTAAAAACAAACTTGACAAAATCTCCAGATCGCAGGACACACGCATCGGCTCAATAGCTGATAGTGTGTTTTACAGGGGACCCTATGGTCCCCGCACCCGAGGAGGGCCAGATCGAGAGAAAAGGCCCTGGGTCAGTCGGGGTGCGAAGGATATGCTGTCAGCCTCACCATCGGCAACCAACGATAACCCACAGGCACCGTGCGTTTTAGTCGGTTCGAGTCCGACATAACCTCTCCCACCAGCTCCGGCGGGGAGGTATCCGTGGGGATTTCTAGCACGTAACAAAAGTGTGTTTTACATAAATAATAATAAAAATAGTGTGCGTTATATAGATATGTAACTTATTTTATCTAAGTGTTTTTTGTGTCCCAGTGGCAAATGGTGAATATTTTCAAAAGTTTATAAAAAAAAAAATTACGTGCGAAAAATCCCCACGGATACCTAACGCCGCTAGGAACCGGTAGGAGAGGTTATGTGGAACTCAAATCGACTAAAACGCATGGCGTCTGTGGGTGCCATCTCTCTCGATCAGCCTCATTTAGGTGGTACAGTCAGTATCAGATCGATCTTGACTAGCAAAGTACTCACAACGATCTTGATACTTTGAATTTCCCCTCTTCCTATTGACTGATTGTTACGATCTTGAGGAGGTACACGGTACACGGCGGTATTTCCGCCCAATTGAGCAGTCCCACTGGGGACGTACCTCCGCCCTACAGAATACCGCGGTTATAATAACTTCGTGTTGTGTTCCCGGCGGTGAGTAGGGTAGCCAGGGCTCACTGGAGAGTTTTTGTGCTGTCAGTGGGATAACCAAAGGCTTGTCCTCCTTTATCCTCCACAATGACGGCACAAAATCTCTGTTCTTACAGAGTCGGCAGCACGGATGTGACTCCACTGGTGTTACACACGTTCATAGATCATGGTAACCACTTAAAACTCTTTGAACATCAGTAATAGGTTTTAAGATCATTTTGAGTACTTAGCACAAAAGCACCATGAACCTTATTTTACAAGATTTTATTATTACGCAGATACTCTTCAGAATAGAAGGTCAGCATATGGATTATGACGTTCGCCACGTGGCACCGGCTCCTGACTGGATGCTTGCTCTCATCCAGATGAAACGGAAGTTCTATCGGAGACTTGAGATTCTGAACCTTTTCTAAGATATTAGATTAACGATCGTGTATAGTTCCCGCCATATATCTTGACCCCGGTCACGTTACAAAATGTACTCTTTATGCGCAGTACCTACGTGTTTGCTATTTTTTGACAGCGGAGGAGTTGGAATCCACCCATCATCTTTAACATATTTTTATAATATTATAAAACTGAAGAGTTTGTTTGAACATGCTAATCTCAGAAACTTTCTTTATCCATAAAGGTTCTTAGTTCGGCCGCAATTATTTTCTCCATAGTTTTGCAAACTATGCACGTGAGACTGATCGATCGATAATTCCCAGCAGCATATTTATCGCCTTTTTTATATATAGGAGTGACATGGGCTTCTTTCCAATCCTGTGGTAATTTTCCATTTTCAAGTGAAAAGTTCATGATGTGAGCCAACTGTGTGCTGAGGACCTTACTGCATTAACAATATTGACGGCAAGGCATCTGGCCCCATCGAAGTAGAGTCGTTAAAAGTATTTAAGGCCTTGGATAATTTATCTGGTGTAATTATCAGTGATTCGATATAATTTTCTATTCTCGGCATTTGTACTTGAGGGATAGTCATATTTTTTGGTTCCAATACAAAGGATTTCTCAAATTGTTGGGCGCACAGGTTGGCAACTTTCATTTGATCATTTGTAATGTTACCACTGTCGTCTTTTAATGATGGTAGTACGGATACCGTTGAGGAAAGTTGTTGGCGTACGTAGGAATAAAATGACTTAGGTCCACTTCTTACAATTCCTCTCTCAAATTCCATTCTGAGATTTCTAACCATGGTTACAAGTTTATTGTTGGCTTGCCTGTATTTCTTATATGCTGTTTTAGAACCACTTAATGTATACCGTTTCCACAAACGCATTTTGCATTCAACTTTGTCCAAAACTTGTTGGTTTATCCAGGGCTTGTTGACGTTAGGTTTTTTATAATTGGTTTTAAGTGGTATATGTTTTTCAATAGCATTGTGTGTTCTCTGTGCGAAATTCTTCCAAGCTCATTTACGTCAATTATCTGTATCAAGTATAATTTCTTCGTTTAGTGTGTGGGTCATTTCAGAGTAATTCACATTAAAGAAGTTCCTTCTGGGTGTTTGGGTAAGCGATTTTCCAGTTAGTTTACGTGAAATGGAATGAATTTATGAAATGGAGTAAAAACCACGATAAGTATCCTTGTTTTCTCACCAGGAACGGCAAAAGTGTGCCTGGTCGTCAGTATGTCCATAAAGCGCCTGGTGCGCCTCCCTGTTTTCCGGGGACGAGTTGGGGACTCTGTAGTCCCCACACACCCGAGGAGAGGGCCAGATCGTGAGAGATGGCCCTGGGTCGGCCGGGGTGCGAGGGATATGCCTGTCAACCTCACCTTCGGCAACCAAAACGACCCACAGGTGGCGTGCGTTTTAGTCTGTTCGAGTCCGACATAACCTCTTCCACCTGCTGGTAGGTATCCATGGCGATTTTGCGCACGTAAACAAAAAAAGAGCTTCGTTTATATCGTGACGTGTGGTCAAGATGTATGCCTTTAGCTATTTTAATATACTGTTCATATTTAGTTTACACAAAGGTGTGTTATTCTTACAGCATCTATTTCTAATGCATATTGTAATTACAATGTACAATCGCTGTATAGTGGAATTAATTTAAGCTAACACTTAGTGCGACTGTACAATTGTGTTATTATGTTTACTTTAATAAATATATTTGTATTTTTTAATTTAATATAGTATTTCATCAATAACAATTTCCCTGAGCTTTTATTATAATTTTTATACCACTTAGGTGGCAGAGAAGCACACGGAACACCTGATGGAAAGTGATCACCGTGGCCTATGGATGCGTGCAAAACCAAGAGAGTCACACTCGCGCTGCCAACCCTGCAAGTATTGAGAATTTCTGTGCCGTCAGTGTAAAAGACAAAGCCAGGACATGCTTTTGACCTCTGACAGTACGAAAACTCTCCACCGCGCCCATAATAACCTCGTGTTGTGTTCCCGGCGATGAGTAGGGCAGCCAGAGCTCACTGGAGAGTTTTTGTACTATCAGTTAGAAGACTAAAGGCTTGTCCTGATTGTGTCTTCTGCACTGACGGCACAGGAACTCTCCGTTCTTACAGGGTCGATAGGTGGGTCGTTCACAGGTGGGCCGTGCATGTCCGCCACCTAAGTTGTATAAAAAACATAGGTACATTATTCTTGTCAAAGACATTGACATTCTGAAACTGTCCAGACTTGGACGAAAAAGACTGGCATAACTTGTTTCAGTTCGGTATCACTATATCCCACTAGATGCCACTAGATAGATTTTAAAAGTGGTTGGAGTAGAATTAAAGGAAAAGACGCACGGGTGCAAGGGGGAGACTCTATGCCCCCCGCGTCGCCCTTCTCACCCCGCTACGTAATTTTCTAAACGGAAATTTCACTGGAGTATCTCCGTTACCTAATCATATTCTGTCCTCCGTGCACTTTTTTACTGTTTCCACGCTGGCCAGACGGGTTAGTACAGGGTTTTGTTTCGAGTTTTCCTTCTCTCGCAGTGGTATTTATTTATTTATTTCTGTCATCTACATCTATTTTTACAGGTTACCCTAATGCAATAGAGTAGACGATTTAATTACATCTTTACTTATAATAACATATGATTGTTAAAGCGGTCGCTGTGAATTTCCTCAGAGAGCAACAAAACAGGTCCATATTTATTGAAACGACGTTGAGTGTCCGGAGGGCTCGGGTCAGCGGCGCCTCCTTCAGCAGGTTAGTGCGTTCGCTCGGCACTTGCAATAGCTGCGGCCTCCGGCGCCTCCCCACGTATCCGTCTGGGACGCATAGCTTAATACTCTCGATATCGTCTGCGTAGTTTTCCGTTAGTCGCCTCTAAACCCGTTAGATAAGGTGGTGATATTATTTTTAAACTATCGCGGTGTGAATTCATAATTATGTCGTGACCACATGTGCTGCAACGCATCTGAAACGGTGGCAAAGAGTAAGTTCCATGATTTACTCACAATAAGTCCCGAAGCGTTAAATAATTAAAGAGGTATAGAGGTACTTGTATTCCGTCACCACACGAATACTGCTTGCCTGCTTATCTTTTTTTCTTACATATCTGTGGAAGGTCTGTGGTATTCTATACATAAGTGACATTTAAAAAAAAAACAAAAATGTCAACAAATCATAATCAACAACAGTTTTGTGTTTTAGACAATTAATTTTTGTAACATTTTCTAACATTATACTTACTTTTTATTTATCAATTAATTAATATTCTACAGCATTCTACGCAGCGCTATCTAGACCGTAAGTAAGCATAGCTTAACTAGCTTGTGTTAGGGAATCACAAAAGGGAAGACTTAAAGCATAAGAAGAAAGGGCATTTTAAGCGTAGGTACCCGAAACCGGCGAGTATGTATGAAAACAATTATGAAAGTAGAAAATAGAAAGTAGAAAGATGTATGCCAGAATCGTGGTAGATGGAAATTATATAGTCTCTACCTACCCAACTGGGAAAGAGACGCGGGCATGACTATATGTATGTAGTAATCATTTGCCGCGTGGTTTCCGGCAGAGTAGAATTAGGGCCACCCCCCATCTCTTCCCATGCGGTGTCGTACAAGGCGACTAAGGGATAGGGCTGTTTAACATCAGACAGATATATACAGCCCAGACTCAGCTTCAGATGCATAGCTCGAGTCAACAACACTACTACAGCCCGGAATACGGCAATAGGCTCACCCCCTGTTACGTGGGACCGAATACAATTGTTGGTGAAATGTGGGTGTTAATTCTCCTCTGCCTAACCCTCCAGGGAGAAAGGCGTGATTATATGTATGTGATGTATGTATTCATATGAAGGATCGAGGTCTCCAACCCAGAAAAACTACAGGATTGATAATATAACAAATTTATTCTTTATAAAATGTTAAACAATTTATCAACACATGCTCTCGTATATGTCAGTTTTCTTTTCTATTCCCGCGCATAGCGCCTTCCGTTTTACATGTTGCCAATTCATAAAATTACATGTAGCGACATTTATTAATATCAATGCAATTATTAATAAATCAATAATGTTTTATATACTAACTTAACAAAATCCGCGTATTTAAATTATTATAGTTTTTATAGTATATTTATATAATCATTAATGAAGGTAGGACATGACGGTATCCCCCGTCCAAAATTGAGCAGTCCGTCTGGGTAAGTATCTCCGCTCTACAGAATACCCCGGCTATAATAACCTTGTGTTGCGTTCCCGGCGGTGAGTAGGTTGACCAGTGCTCCCTGTAGAGGTTTTGTGCTGTCAGTGGGAAGTCCAAAGGCTTAAATTGACCCCACTGACTAGTAGGGGCGTGAAATGTTGGCGCGGTGGTCAGGGAGACCCGGTAAAACGATTATCTGCTGGCCGCCCGCAGGCTGTACGGTTCCCGAACCTGGGAATTCCTTAATCTCCGCCCAGCAGCCCGTGTAAAGTTCCCGGTGCTGTAGCCGTGCCGAAGGAGGAAACTGAAGTGGACTCGGCTTCAGTATCTGGGAGGGGACCGGGGGCCCTTCCGCCCACCACGCCAGCCAGTCACACAACCCCAACTTGTCTGTGGGGGCGGGACGCCTTGCTTTGTCTTCTAAACTGGAGGCACAGAATCTCTTTTTACCTAACCGCTGGGTCGCGACAGGAGCGAGCAAACGTCCGTGGTTTAACAGGCCTTGCAGGGAAGCTAGAGACCGCAAGCAATCTGCATACAAGGCTTGGACCACGGCTCTTACCAATAGGGATCCGAACATCGCTGAAGTGAAGCGGAAGTTGAATGCTGCTTCGAGGTCCAGTAAAAAGGCAACGTCTAGGGCAAAGTTTGAGTTCATCGACAGAATTGGTGAACGGCTTGCGCGCTACCCATCTGGTAGTCGCGCATTTTGGTCGCTCGCCAAAGCTGCCGAGGGAAACTTCTGCCAGTCTTGCCTTCCGCCGCTGCAAAAATCCGACGGTAGTCTGGCCATGGCGCTAAGGAGAAGGCCGATCTTTTGGGTAATTTCTTTGCGTCAAATTCGACTATGAACGACGGGAACGCCGAACCACCCATCATCCCCAGCTGTGGTGCTTCCATGACCGAAGTTAAAATCACGCAACGTGTGGTCCTGCGCGAGCTTAAGTCCCTAGATGTCCGGAAGTCGAGTGGGCCGGACGGTATACCGACGATGGTGCTTAAGCACTGTGCCCCCGAGCTGTGCCCTGTACTTACACGCCTTTTCGCACTCTCATACTCCGCGAGGCAGGACCCGGCCTAGTGGAAGACCGCATTCATGCACCCTGTACCTAAGATAGGTGACAGGACAGATCCGACCAATTAAATGCCTATTCTCCCTTCTCTCGAAGGTTATGGAGCGTATTATTAATACACAGCTCCTGAGATACCTTGAAGGAAACGATCTACTGAGCGACCGACAGTACGGCTTTCGCCACAGTCGCTCAACCGGTGACCTTCTTGTGTATCTCACAAACTGGTGGGGGTAAGCCATCGAGAGTCGCGGTGAGGCACTAGCGGTCAGCAAAGGCCTTCAATCGGGTCTGGTACAAAGGTCTTCTTGCGAAGTTGCCGTACTATAGACTCCTTGAAGGACTCTGCGAATGGATCGCCAGCTTTTTGGCCAACAGAAGCATCCAAGCTGTCGTCGACGGCAGCTGCTCGGACCGCATGAACATAAACGTTGGTGTCCCACAAGGCTCCGTGTTGTCTCCGACGCTGTTTCTGCTGCATATCAATGACATGCTGTCTGATGGCTCCATTCATTGTTATGCGGACGACAGTACCAGGGACACGTGTTACACGGGCCGTGCAAATATCCCTCAGTCCGAGGTGGAGAAGAGTCGCGAACAAATTGTGTCTGAAATCGAGACTACTCTCTCTGGAGTATCCGATTGGGCACAACTAAACCTAGTCCAATCCAACCCCACTAAGATACAAGTATGTGTATTCACCGCTAAGAAAACCCCATTCATTGTAGCGCCGCAATTCCTGGGCACACCGCTTACCATCTCCTCGAGTATCGGGATCCTTGGTGTCGATATCTCCAGAGACGTCCAATACCGAAGTCATTTGCAGGACGAGGTTAAGTTGGCATCAAGAAAACTCGGAGTGCTTAACAGGGCAAAGCAGTACTTCACTGCGGGGCAGCAACTCCTTCTTTATAAAGCACAGGTCCGGCCTCACATGGACTACTGCTGTCACCTTTTTGCTGGAGCACCTGCATACCATCTTGACCCCTTTGACTCATTGCAAAGATGGGCATTGAGGCTTGTTGACAATCCCATACTTACAGGTAGAGTGGAACCTCTTAGCCTTAGGAGGGATTTTGCCTCACTATGTGTGTTCTACCGCCTATACAATGGTTTGTGCTCAGATGATTTGTTTGACATGATACCCGTAGCTACATTCTATCATCGCACCTCTCACCATAGGCAGGGAATTCATCCCCACACATTGCGTCCTGAGACGGTGCGCACTGTGCGGTATGAAAGAAACTTCATCCCACGCACACTCAAGCTGTGGAATGACCTCCCTGCTACGGTTTTCCCAAGCGCCTACAATATGGGGTTCTTCAAGAGGGGCATCAGAAGGTTTCTTCATGGTCGGCAGCGCGAGTGTGACACCCCTGGTGTTGCATACGTCCATAGGCCACGGTAACCGCTTCCCATCAGGTGGGCCGTGTGCTTTTCTGCCAACTTAGTGGTATAAAAAAAATAAATCACATGAATTATGTACTGTTCTATTATTTTCTATTGTGGCGCTAACACAGAACCAATAAAGTTATTATTAGAAACATCTAGCAATACAAATATACATATTTGTGTATACTAATACTTGCACTGAGCGGGAATCGAATATTAAAATCGTTGGTATAATTCAAATTCCAGTTTTGAAAATGGAAGATTGTTTGGTTTCAAGTATAGCAGCAAACGATATTGCGCAACTTCAAGACATTGAAGATATAGCAAGAACCCTTGTGATCAACACTATCAACTTGGCAAAGGAGAGGATAGGCATAAGACAGGCATTGGAACAGCTTGCTTGTGAGTTATATCATCATCATCATCATTGTGTTTTGTCCCAATCGCATCCGAAGTCCTAACCTTGGAAGCCGGGGCCCGCTTTTCCAGTTTAAGTGTCATACCCTTACATGAGACATCTGAGTTGATATGTCTGCACATTGCAGACATATCAACTCAGAAATGAATAGTAGCTGTATCGCCTACAATAAATTTCCTTCTTTTGCTTGCATTTGTGCTGTGCGTGCTTTTGCACGCCCCGATTAAAGGACCCGGGTCCTTTAATCGGGGCGTGCAAAAGAATCTGAAGACATCCGACAAGTTGAATGCCACCATTGTAACATTACTTAGTGACTGTAATGGTGACTGTCTTTCCTGAGACTTCACCTTTAGCTTATCATCAGGCGTGGTGAAGTCAGGTTGGCATGTCCTATATAACAAAAGAAATAATAAACAAAATAAACACACCTTTACGACTCTTTGTCGCGTTGCCACAACACTACAAAAAATATCATATGTAATGAACCTTTTTTATATCACTTTGGACTTTAAGATCATACCTATAAAGTCTAGAATCGGGGTTCCTGGTGACAGCTAGATCACCTAGTCGAGGCGAAGACGAAGATCGCTTCCCGAGTTGATTTATGTCAGATACTTTGAAGCCTAACTTTGAAGCGACTTAACTTCAATATTTTCAGCTGTGCAACTGCCATTTGACATCCATAAACCATTTTGGCTCAAATTACCAGTAATTACTGCCATTATTTTGGGTGCAATAACACCAATATTTGTCCATTATGATTTTCACTTATCACTTCTAGAGAGAGAAAATGCGTGGTAACAGTAGGCCAAAGCCTCCCTACATTGTGATAAGCCTATGTCAAACAGTGGACTGCGATAGCCTAACGTGCCTCTTATATGTCACCCGCACACGGTGCAGAATATCCGATCAAGAACCAAGCGGTTCGGTGACTCTTTCCTCTGTCACACCATTAAGGCCTGGAATTAACTACCAGCTCACGTGTTTTAAGAGCGTCCTTTAAGCGGGGCGTGAAAAAGCATATGATGAGGCCGTCAAGCAGAGTGTCACCATTGTTACATGGTATGTGTAAGTAATGGTGACCTTCTGTTCTGAGACTTTACCTTCAGCTTTCCATCAGGCAAGGCGAAGTCTAATTGACGTGTTCTATATATATAAAAGTAGTTAAAGTAATTGTATGAATTTTTAAAGCATTTAGTATGCTAACTATTCAAATAAGATATAGAAAAAAAATTGAATCGGTTTTTTTTTCATACCACTTAGTTGGCAGACAAGTACACGGCCCACCATAGGCCAGACTACCGTCGGATTTTTGCAGCGGCGGAAGGCAAGACTGGCAGAAATTTCCCTCGGCAGCTTTAGCGAGCGACCAAAATGCACGACTGCTAGATGGGTAGCGCGCAAGCCGTTCGCCAATTCTGCTGATGAACTCAAACTTTGCTCTAGACGTTGCCTTTTTACTGGACCTTGAAGCAGCATTCAACTTCCGCTTCACTTCAGCGATGTTCGGATCCTTATTGGCAAGAGCCGTGGTCCAAGTCTTGTATGCAGATTGCTTGCGGTCTCTAGCTTCCCTGCAAGGCCTATTAAACCACGGGCGTTTGCTCGCTCCTGTCTCGACCCAGCGGTTGAGGATGTAGCATTCCATACCCACTAGAATCGCGTCAGCGACTGCTGTTGCACAGGAACTTGGATCATCAGAAGTGCAGCAAAGCTGCCTCCACGGGTACGACGTGAAGAATTCTCGCAGTCCGTCCCAGTCTGCCGACTTGTAGGTCCACACGTGCCGCCACTGAGTTGGCCGCGGTGGTTCAGGCCGCGCGAGTATCACTTGCGCCCGGACGAGGCTGTGTTCCGAATTACCAAGAGTTGCTTCCACCCTTATGGAGTCTCGCGTCTCTCCCGTCTCTCATCCGGGCGCGAAGTCAGCAGAAGGTCCAGTATAGAGCTTCTGTGGGTCTCATTTTCTAGTGTTCTAGTGATAGAATGCACCAGTTGAGAGAGCCCATAGGTCAGAGCGATGTCGTGAGCAGCCCTTCCCGCAAAATCAGTCCTATGAGACCCCAGCCACTCCACGTGGTGAGCGTTGAAGTCCCCCAAGAATACTAATTCCGCACTGGGGTACTGCTTAATCACGCTGTCCGCCGACCGCTGCAGATGCTGAAACAGTTGAGCCGTGCCCGGGTCACCGCTATGAGACCTGTAAAGGCACGCATAGATACGGGTGTGGCCACCAGGATCTATGCGTTCAGGCGACGCCGCCCTAAGACGGATATATGTATAGAAGAATTTGGATAGTTTCGGGCGAAAGTTCTGTGGCTTAGTAGTCAGAGCGTTCCCCCTGTAAGGGAAAGATCGCGGATTCGAATCGCGCCTGAACCGATTAATTTTTTTTCTATATCTTAATCGATCCTAACTAATTGGTTGAATTTATTCGACAGGCTCAGCAACCTGGACACATTGTCGTCTGAGCATGAAGAGTATTGTTCAACCAATACCAATCAACGGAGAAAAGTTCATCATCGATGCGATAGAGCACGTTTGGAATTTGTCTAAGGTCTTAAAGTATACTGTCAAGTACAAAAGGAATACTAACGATGACACATCCAATTATTATTATTTTGAGGTAACCGTGTTAGAATAGCTATTCATTTAGGCGGTAGGACGCGGCGGTATTTCGATCCAATTGAGCAGTCTGGCTGGGGAAGTACCTCCGCCCTACAGAATACCGCGGCTATAATAACTTCGTGTTGTGTTCCCAGCGGTGAGTAGGGTAGTCAGAGCTCACTGGAGAGACTGTGCCATCAATGGGAAGATGACAGGCTTGCCCTGCTTTGTCTTCTACACCGACGGCACAGATACTCTGTGCATACAGGGTCGGCAACGGGAGTGTGACTCCTCTGGTGTTATACACGTCAATAGGCCACAGTAACCACTTTCCATCAGGTGGGCCGTGTGCTTGTCTGCCACCTAAGTGGTAAAAAAAGCTATACTGGAATAAAATAGAACTAGTTAGTTTATTTTATTAACAGAGAGTACTCAAACGTCGCAGGTAGCTCAACGATCCCCGTCCCCCATAAGCACAGACCTGGGGTGACTACTTGTCACTGCCTGAGCAGAAACAGGCTGAGTGGCGGCTCGATACGCGCCTCCCTCTCCGGGGCAATATGAGTACACAGTGATTCCCACACCCAAGGGGCCATCTTGAAACTGAAGACGGCCTTGGATCTGCTGAGGAAGGGAAATGATTTATCGGAAGACCTAGTCCGATATGGTATGCCGATAAAGATATGCGCCTAGGCAACTAAGGGATAGGGTGCGCCCTCCACGCGCTCAATATGGTCGCGGAACGCATCGACTTGTTTTCGTGCGCGCTGAATGAATTCACAGAGGCTACTTATTGTGTGATAAGTGATAACGCTAGATATAGGCTAGATTTATCTAAGTATAATATGTGATTGAGGAAAATATATTTATTGTTAATTATTAATGTGAATTTATTTAAGGTTTCCAAGCTATTGACTAATATTTTAACTAATGTTATTTTATTTGTTTGACTCTGTAACATAAAACTAGCCTTTGTTTTACGTGCGCAAAATCCCCACGGATACCTCCCCACCGGAGCCGGTGGGAGAGGTTATGTCGGCATCGAACCGACTAAAACGCACGCCGCCTGTGGGTCGTTTTGGTTGCCGAAGGTGAGGTTGACAGGCATATCCCTCGCACCCCGGCCGACCCAGGGCCATTTCTCACGATCTGGCCCTTTCCTACATAAAACTAGCCTTAAGACTCGTACACTATTGTATTAGATCCCATCTGTAATGATAGTGTATTGTATGGTAAATAAATAAATAAATCAATAAAACATCAGACAAATATATACAGCCCAGACTCCGCCTCAGGTGCATGGCTTGAGTCTACAATAATGCCCGGCATACGGCAAGAGGCTCACCTCCTATTACGTGGGACTGAATACAATGATTGGTGAAATGTGGTGTTAATTCACCTATGCCTAACCCTCCGGGGATAAAGGCATGATTATATGTATGTTAAATGGGGAATACTCTGACCAACAGAACCTTAGGAGATTAAACCCTACCTAAGGTAATCACTAACAGTAGTCGCCCGTCACTCTTCGCGACGACCGGTAGCTTTTTAACCTCGCGTCGCAGTTGAAAATTATTTTAAGTGGGATACACCAAAAGTGATACAATATAGTTCTAGAATCACAAGTAAGTGATGAACCCTGAGTGGGTTAGCTTAAGAAATAGGAAGACTAGCTAATGCAAATAATCTGATAGCTCATAATAGGCTTTCACACTGTGAATAAAAAAAAAGGTAATCGCTAGGATGATTACAGAGACCGTATTATAATTGTAATGATAAAATATATTTGCAGGGTATTTTCAGCCAACCAACACCGAAGTATCCGATTCCTCAGGTAACCGGCTCAGTGTTCTTCAGAATCGAAGATTGGCCAACGGATGAAAATAAGGCACCGATGGTATTAATGATTATTACATGACTATTTAACTAGAGCAACTTGTACAGTCGAAACCCGGTTGGATAAGACTCCATCTAAGAGTTGCCACACATGGGTCACTGGCCGCAACCAGAAAACACCACTATCGGCATATTAAATTTTTTTTTATACCAGTAGAGAGTTGTCAGACAACCACACGGCCCACCTGATGGAAAGTGCCTAACGTGTTCAATGGACGTGTGTAACACCAAGAGAGTCACACTCGTGCTGCCAACCCTGTAAACACAAGAGTTTCTTTTTTTTTACACAACTTAGGTGGCAGACGAGCACACAGCCCACCTGATGGAAAGCGGTTACCGTGACCTATGAACGTGTGTAACACCAGTGGAGTCACATCCGTGCTGCCGACCCTGTAAGAACAGAGATTTTGTGCCGTCAGTGTAGAGGACAAAGCAGGACAAGCCTTTGGTCATCCCACTGACAGCACAAAAACTCTCCAGTGAGCTCTGGCTACCCTACTCACCGCCGGGAACACAACACGAAGTTATTATAACCGCGGTATTCTGTAGGGCGGAAGTATTTCCCCAGTCGGACTGCTTAATTGGGCGGAAATACCGCCGTATGTGTTTCTGTGTAAAAGACAAAGCAGGGCAAGCTTTTGATCTTCCCACTGACAGTACAAAAAGTATCGCGGTGTGAATTCATAATTATACAACCGTTCGGGACCCTTCGTGACTAAATCACGGAACCTACTATTTTTGTCGACGTTTAGGATGCATCCGAAACGTCGGCAGAAACAGCAAGCTCCATAACTCAATCGCCAAAAGTCCCGAACTGTTGTATAAATACAAAAACTCTCCAGTGAGCTCTGGCTACTCTACTCACCGCCGGGAACATAACACGAGGTTATTATGGCCGCGGTATTCTGTAGAGCGGAGGTACTTCCCCAGTCGGACTGCTCGATTGGTCGGAAATACCTCAAGACACGAATCCTGGACCTGAAATCCTGAAATCCCGAGCAATAAATTGTTTTAGCTGGCCCCATACCCATACTTGTTACCACCAACAATTAAAAAAAATGTTTTATATGCAGATGTTCTTTAGAATTGAAGGTCATCACACGGATTATGATGCCAGCCACGTGGCGTTGGTTGCTGATTGGATACTTGCTATCATCCAGATGAAATTGCTGTTCTATGAGAGGATTGAATCATTGAGATGTTTCTAAAAACTTAAGTTCATTTAGATTGGTATTATTTTGTTATTTACGTTATATTTTTAAACATTTATATTACGGCTTTTTATTTTATTATCGGTTTTAATGTACGATTTAGATAGTTTTACCTCATGGAATAATAATATATTGAACAATGATCATTTTATTGCCTTTTTATCCTGTGCCTCATCTGTTTCACCCGCGTACAGTAGTTTTTATTTTAGCCCCCACTGCACCACCGCGTTCAGCTCCTAAGAAAAGTAGCGTGAAGTTGGTATAGCCTATATACAACAACTGGGCTATCCAAAGCAAAGATAAAGTTTTAATATCGTAGAAACACAAATGGTTTTAGCTACTCTTTAAAGGTATCAGCAATAAGCAGTCTGCAAATTCGTTTGTATGCATTGGTCTTAGCCGAAGCAGTAGTAAAGACTTAGGCAATTGGCATTCTGGTCCACATCACCGTATCACGCTGCGTAGTAGTCTGATATCACTTCTACGTAGCTATAATTTTTACATGATTACGTCGAAGCAAAAGAAGGGTTAAGATTTTGACAGGCTATGTATGTATGTTTGTATGTAGGTTCATCAGTTCCCTCATAACTCCTCAACCACAGAACTGGACAAATGAAGTATCGTTAGAAGCATCTTAGTCGTCCGCTGGTAATAGACTATAATGTGTTATTGAATGTAATGTGGCGCCCTCTAGCCGTCATAAAGTCCTGTGATAAGAAATAAATATGAGATAAATATGTCGTAAATGAAAGGACTTAATTAGCACATTTTAAATACCTATGTATAAATTATACCCATTTCTTGTCCCAAAATAATATAAATAAAAAATAAGTTTAAAACTGTAACCCGACAACTGTAAAAGTATTAAACAAGAAAATATCAAGGATAGCCGTGGTCGTATGCCACTTAGTCTCACAAAACAATATTTTGTAAGGAAAACTGACGTACGATCGTAGATATTTTCTTGTTTAATATTTTTTCAGTAGTCGATTTTTTAGTTTTTTATGCATGAAAATGCATACGTCTGAAGTTATTTCCATAGCTACGCTGCGTGATGCGGGGCAGTGTCAGTGTACCAACCGAATTAATAATCTTTCAAATATGTATACAAGTATGTTATATTTTTAAAAACACTACGCTATTGACAATATCTAAATCTGCACTTGTGATACAGCTGTGACGGAGATGTCCGGACGTACGCTCACCTCCACTCAAACTGACTGATCTGACAGAAGTGACCGAGATTATATGACTCAGACATACCTACTACTTTACTATAGATACTGGTATCACTATGTATTTATACAGCATGAATCATTTGCGAAAGTATGTTGTAGTACGCGGTACGGTATGAGTCATCGCAAGCTCTTATGAAGGTTGTATGCTAATATTATATTGTAATTGTAGTTTACTATGAATTTGCTATTGTATTTTGTCCGATGCACTCATTATCTAGTAAATGTTAGCGACGCTCAAAAAAACCTCGAGTATAACTTTTTTGTATATAGACTGCATTGCATTGTTCTAAAATTTTTAAAAATGTTTTACACCGTCTTTTGTCTTTTTTCACTTCTTCTCTGTATTTTGCCAATAAATGTTTCTTTTTAAGTACAAATATTGTAATCATTTTTTTACTCAGCCATATAATCAACAATATGACAAACCTAGTACTTATTAGTAAATAAAAAACTTTTTGTGTTTTTGATGCTATAATTATTATGTAAAATTAATGAAAATACATACATATAATCACGCCTTTATCCCTGGAGGGTTAGGCAGAAGCGAATTAACACTCACATTCCACCATCATTGTATTTGGTCCTGGTGGCGCGTGGGCCAACGTGCGCGAGTGGACTGTATTGCGGAGAAGCAGATAACTGTTCTATTGACACTTTACACACAAAACAAGACAGGTGGCCGGGCTGCCGCGGATTCGATCCAGGCAGTGAATGCAGCCCGAGAAATTAGGAGAGGATGCACTAACCTTCACGACCCACGTGTTTTTCATCGCAGACGGTACACGGATCTTCTCTTCCTTGCTCAGGAGCTGCCGTCAGCGTCACTAGATCCCTTGAGGAACACACGAGAGGCACCATCCGATCGGTAAAGGTCTATGAGGCGGTTAAAATACAACAAATATTATTCATTTCTGAGAGACGCGCTCGCGATCCGTCCCTACGCTGGCTAGTTCAAAGCGGGAGTGGCCGTCCACATCTCACACAATGGCGGACGGAAGCTACAGCTAGCCCTACTCTATGGTTAGTGCGGAGGGGGAGACGGATCTAAAAGGAGTGTGTTTCCATGTCAAAAAATACAGTTTCCACATCGGCGCAACCATTCCCCCCGGCTTGAAGGGTTACCTTCGAAACGAAAAATGTGGAACAAAACTAATGTCTAATCTAAATCTAGGTTTGCGAAAATAACAACTAAAATATAAACATAGATTGGAACTCGTGCCTACTGCTGGCTAGGCAGAGGGCAGAGGCGAACAACCGGGCGCAGATACGATCCGGTTGCAGTTTTAACCCGTACAACACGAGTTATCCCGCGGGCATCGGGAAAAATTTCCTCTACTACTCCTAGAGGCCAATGTAAAGGAGGCGCATTCTCAGTCATAAGGACTACCACCGTACCTACAGTAATTGGGTTGGATGGAGTATTCCATTTTTGACGTGACTGCAGCGTGTGCAAATAATCGGTTCTCCAACGATTCCAAAACGATTGGACCATCTTATCTAAAAGAGCGTGACGAGTTAGGAGGTGTATTCTATCGTCATCAACATCTATTGCGGGCAAATATTTTAAAGGAGTCATATTTAAGAAGTGAGCTGGCGTCAGCGCTAACGGCTCTGACGGATCGCTAGATAGAGTCCGACACAGCGGACGCGTGTTCATTACCGCCTCTACTTGCGCGAGTACGGTACTCAACTCCTCGAACGAGAGAATCTGTTCGCCTATGACGCGAAACAGATGCGACTTAAGGCTTTTAATATTCGCTTCCCAATTACCACCAAAATGACTAGCTGCAGGCGTGTTAAAGTACCATTCAATGCGATTTTCGGCTAAGATGTGAGCGAATTCACTTTGGTAGTACTTAGACCGTAAGAATGTGTGCAATTCCGAAATACTACGTCGGGCCCCTACATAGTTTGTACCGTTGTCCGAATACATGCGCTTAACCGGACCCCGACGCGACAAAAAACGTTTAAAAGCGGACATAAAATTTGGCGTACTTAAATCACCGGTCAACTCTATATGAACCGCGCGAGTTGTCATACAAATGAACAAACAAACATAAGCTTTCGTGGAGCGAATGCCACGACCACGAGCAATGGTGACCTTGAAAGGCCCAGCAAAGTCTGTGCCGGTGTGTACGAAAGGTTTTGCGGATTGAACAACACGACAAGAGCGATGATCGGCCATTTCAGGCGCGATAAAACGCGGGCGGAGTTTAAAACAAGGTACACATCTGTGTACTCTAGCGCGAATCAAATTACGAGCGGAAATTATCCAGTATTTCTGTCTCAAAATAGACATTAACAAATCGGGACCAGCGTGACAATTCACCTTGTGATGATAATCTACTAACAAATCTAATACGTGGTCCTTACGCGGGAGAATTACTGGGTGCCTTTGTTCAAATCCTAAACCTGAATTTCTCAAACGACCACCTACTCGAATGAGTCCATCTTCCAAAAATGGTTTCAAGTGTCGAAAAGAACGACTACAAGGTTTGTTAAATTCTAAATTTTTAAATTCAGAAGCAAAATAACACTTCTGCAATTCGCGAAGTATGATCAATTCAGCCTTATCTAAATCAGCGGCGGTTATATGACCGCGTGTAGATAAAATTCTCAAAAATCGGCCTACATAAACAACACAACGCAACAGTCTCGACCAAGACGAGACGCGATTAGCCAACAACAAAACCAGGGACTCTTCACGCGGGACCGACACCACAAGCGAGTGCTTCTTTTCCTCGGGTGGTTCGGAAACCGTAGTGGGATTGAATTGACTAACTGGCCACTCATCTAACGCGGCATGAATCCAGGACGGTCCACTAAACCATAACGGGTGATCTAATATTTGCGAAGGAAGCAGTCCACGAGAGAGACAATCGGCTGGGTTGTCGGTGCCAGCAACGTGAAAGAGATTTTTTGGCGCTAATTCCGATTGAATTTTTGCCACTTTATTAGCGACGAAGGTGTCCCAACGATGGGGCGAAGAGTGGGCCCAACACAAAGCGACTGTTGAGTCCGAAAAAGCTAAAATTCTATTAATATTAATGCGACTACTACAAGCATTGGCGATAGAGGTGATCAATCTAACCAACAATAGTAAAGCGCATAGCTCGAGGCGTGCCAGAGAGACGACCTTACTGGGAGAGACCTTCGATTTCGCGCTTATAAGGCTAATTGAAACCTTACCTACATTCGAGACATGAAAATAGACTACTCCTCCATACGCCCTCTCACTAGCGTCCGCGAAGCCTACTACCGTAACAACACTATGTTGCGATATACCTACATGACGCGGAATTTGTACTTGGTCAAGCACAGAGAGTTCTTTTCTAAAGCGAGCCCACAACTTAGCAATGTTGTCGGGCGCGGTGTCGTCCCAATCACAATTCGAAAGCCAAAGCTCTTTTATAAGTAGTTTGGCGTACAGAACGACAGGAGCTACGAATCCCATTACGTCCCATATCCGTGCCACACACGACAGGATAATGCGTTTAGTACAAGTTTGCGGGGTCGAACTACTTTTCAAACTAAACGTATCAGATGCGGGCGACCAGCTTAAACCAAGCACCTTGTGCGTATCACTTTCATCGAACTCCTTAACCGAAGACAATCGGTGCGACGGTGGAATCGACTCTAACGCTGTTTGCGAGTTGCTCGTCCATTTCACGAGATCAAATTGACCCGCCTTCATGAGACTTATAACTTGAGCGGCCGTCTCGACAGCCTCGGCCTCGCTATCTACACTATACACGAAGTCGTCCATGTATAAGCCAGTCTCAATGGTGGCTCTCGCTTTAGGAAATGCATCGCCCTCGTCAGCGGCCAACTGCTTGACGGTGCGAAGTGCGTGAAAAGGGCTAGATTTAAGCCCGAAGCAAACACGATTAAACTCGTAAACCATTAAAGGTTCTTGCGGTGAAAATCTATACAAAAATCGTTGAAACCTACGATCGGGTTCGCGCACTTCAAGGCACAAAAACATTTGTCGAATATCTGCAGAGAGTGCCACAGCGAATAAACGAAAATTTACAATTATGTCAAATAAATTACCTTGAAGATTTTGACCACAATACAAAATGTCATTAAGCGACACGGAAGTGCTAGTCTTAGCACTGCCATCTAGAACTACGCGGAGTTTAGTAGTAAGCTTATCTTCTCTAATAACTCCGTGGTGCGGGATAACGTACGAAGGCTGGGTCTCGTCAGTGTCCGCAGGCGCAGGTGAGATGTAACCTTTATCTAAATATTCGTTGACAACCTCATCATAGGCTTGCTTTAACTTTGGAGACGCCTGCATCTTTCGTTCTAAACAAAGAAAGCGTCTTTCAGCGGATGCACGGGAGTCGCCGAGCGAAAAAATATCTCCCTTGAAAGGGAGCGCGACAACATAACGACCCTGCTCATCGCGAGTAGTCGTGCGACAATAAATCTCCTCAGCCATCTTGTCATCAGGGCTTAGGATTGGTGGGACATTGACCTCCTCAATCTCCCAAAACTTGCGGATGGTAGACTCCAGTGGCGGCTCGACGGTGCAACAGAACGAGGCAGTCGAGTGACTAAAACTATCCATAGAAGCGGGTGCAGAACCAATTATAACAAAACCCAGAACTGTTTCCAGGGCGTGCGGAGCGGGGTACGTCGGACCCCCTTGAACCTTACGTGATAACTGGAGGTGCGGGAGAATTGAAGCGCCGATCAATATATCGACGACTCCAGGAACAGCGTAAGTCTCATCAGCTAAAGGTAAGTCTTTAAATTTCGTTAATAAAGACGTGTCAACTGGGACGGTAGGCAACTGTTCAGTTATTTTATCCGTAACGAACGAATCCATGTCAAACCAAATTTTATTATTAAAACGAGATCCAAACCTCGTTTTAACTGTGCCATGAACAGCTGACCGTAAACCTCCAAAACCCGTCACCACTGAGTAGGTTGAACGCCTATCAACATTGAAACCAAGACGTTGACAACAATCTTGAGTAATAAAATTACTTTGCGAAGCGCCATCTAATAGCGCTCGAACAATGTGCGGTTTACCTAATGCATCAACAATAACCACGCGAGCGGTCGCAAGACAAACCGTAGTGAGGGCAGCACTAGCGGAGAACGAACACAAGGTGACGTCATTCGTAGCGGTCCCCGGGCAGGCCGGAGCGCGTGCGAGCTCGGGCTGCGGCTGCGGCGCAGGCTGCCGCGCGTCACCGCTCGACGAACCAACTGTGCTCACCTTGGATGCGGCATTACTATTTTCAAAATGAAGCAAAGTGTGGTGTCTCGCTTGACATTTGCGACAACCATTTCCACTATTACATAAACCCACGCGGTGTTTAGTACCGAGACAATTAAAACAAAGATTGTTAGCGCGAACAAATTTATAACGATCACTAGGCGACAATTTTAGGAAACCAGGACACTTGTACAGTTGCGAGTGATGAGTACTACACAAAGAGCAAACAGGTGATTGTACACGTGCTGGTGCGGTATTAACATAAGTATGGGTTGACCTCAGTGACCTCGATGACGCATCTATTTTGCGCGCGGGACTAACAACTGTCTTCGCGCCTTCATGTTTCGATGAAGCGCGTTGTAATATTTTTATATGCTCGCGAACAAAACCTTCTAAGTCTTCGAACTTAGGAATTTTATTGCCGCGATGATCCGACTCAAACAAACGAATGGTTTCGGAATCTAATTTCCCCAAACCCATATACAAAAATACGAAGTCGCAGAGGTCATCAATCTTTAGGTTCTTTACAGCGCGAACAGCTGACGCGAAAGTGTCTAGAAATTTCTCTAAGTTTTGATCGTTACATGCCGTAATAGATTTCAAATCAAACATCTGATCCAAATAGGCGTTAGCTACCGATCTTTTATCCTCATACTTAGCTTTCAAAGTATTTAAAATTAAATTATAATTCCCGGCACTAAACGTAATTCCAGCGCAAACGGTTATAGCTTTACCAGTCAATTTTTCAACAAGATAATGCAATTTTTCGTGATCTGTCAACGAATCGTTCTTATCTATTGTATTCTCAAAACTATCTATAAATCGACACCAATTGCGAATGTTACCATCAAATTCGGGTATTTGAATTGGTGGCAACTTAGGTCGGTCGCGAGTGGGGTTGGGTCGGTCAGACGGCTTCTCCAAACTCCTCGCGACGCGCTTGATACGACAATACAAATCGTCAAACGACGACAAGGCTTGATAACTCACTGAGTAATCGGGATCCAAATTCAACTCTAAAACGTTGATGTCATGCACTAAGGTTTCGAAATCCGCGCGTAGACTATCTAAGTTTTCTATAGAACACAAGAACGAATCTCTGATGACCAAATCAGAGGTTTTAAGTGCACTATCATAAATCGATTGTACGCGAGAGTAAATCATTTCCTTTTTAGCGTATAAAAGTTTCAATTGAACCTTACCGGTCTTATCAACCTTTGGGGACATGTTTACAATTAAATCTCAAACTAAAGTGCGGTAAACAATAAATATGAAATGACTTAATCCTAGCGGTACAGAGCAGCGAGGCGGCGCGAGCGTTAACTATGTAGGTAGGTAGGTGCTTACAACTGTGAATGCACGCTTGAACAAACGCGCATAGCAACAAGGTCGTACCTACGCGATGGTCGCTGTCTAGATTCAACTATTATTTCCGAGATTAAGTATTGCGTAATATCTATTCAAATTAAAATACTTTCGTATGAATTGGGATGAGATGCGAGCGAGGTAGGCACAGCCACGTGTCTACCCACGCAGGTACTAGGCAAATACGACGTGAGCCGAGAACAACGTAATTGAAAAAAAACAAAACAAAGCCAAATGCGTTAGGTATTACACTGTGCCTATGCACTAGGGTGTCTGAGTATACCTAAGATCTTAGCCTAAATGTCTGGATGCGGGGTTTTCTACTAAAATAACCAGGCACTTAGGTGCGATGCGAAAATTGCGAACTACGATTAAGTGTTGATATGATACCTAACCTATTTATGTATTAGGTAGGTACAATGCGAGCCAGCGGCGAACGGACTACAAATTATAAGCCTAAGTGTCTGGATGCGGGGTTTTCTACTAAAATAACCAGGCACTTAGGTGCGGTGCGCTCATTCCCATTAGAATAATAACAAAATACGAACTACGGCTAAGAATCCGGCTCGAAGGACCAAAAAATGGTGGCGCGTGGGCCAACGTGCGCGAGTGGACTGTATTGCGGAGAAGCAGATAACTGTTCTATTGACACTTTACACACAAAACAAGACAGGTGGCCGGGCTGCCGCGGATTCGATCCAGGCAGTGAATGCAGCCCGAGAAATTAGGAGAGGATGCACTAACCTTCACGACCCACGTGTTTTTCATCGCAGACGGTACACGGATCTTCTCTTCCTTGCTCAGGAGCTGCCGTCAGCGTCACTAGATCCCTTGAGGAACACACGAGAGGCACCATCCGATCGGTAAAGGTCTATGAGGCGGTTAAAATACAACAAATATTATTCATTTCTGAGAGACGCGCTCGCGATCCGTCCCTACGCTGGCTAGTTCAAAGCGGGAGTGGCCGTCCACATCTCACACAATGGCGGACGGAAGCTACAGCTAGCCCTACTCTATGGTTAGTGCGGAGGGGGAGACGGATCTAAAAGGAGTGTGTTTCCATGTCAAAAAATACAGTTTCCACATCGGCGCAACCAGGTCCCAAGTAATGGGGGGTGAGCCTATCGCCGTATTCCGGGCACTATTATTGTTGACTCGAGCCATGCATCTGAGGCTGAGTCTGGGCCGTATATATATGTCTGATGTTAAACAGTCTTATCCCTTAGTCATCTTGTACGACACCGCATGGGAAGAGATGTGGTGGTCCAAGTTCTACTCTGCCGGGAACCACGTGTCTGAAGATAAAATTAGTATAATACTAGTAGGAACGTATGGAGACGCCGAAAACCACCCCTACTGAGAGGAGAGGAGGCGCCCCTGACGCGTGCGATTCGCACATTGAATCTCATAGCTGCGGAGATTGATCTATTCCATTGCGCTAAGAGTGAGTTCACAAGGGTGGCATTACATATAATCTGCTACGTTAAGTTAAATGTTATCGACATTTAATATACCTAAGTATTGTATAGAATGTAAACACATAGTTGATAATTATAAGATAGCTACACTATTGCATTGGGTAATGCCTGTAATGATAGTTGTAATGAGAAATAAATAAATAAATAGTTAGCATTTCATTCAACTTAAATGTGTCCGGCTTCAAACGCACGTAGTTACGTTAAGGTTGGTTAAGCCTAATAGGGACCCAGATTCAAATCCTGACCGAATCTTACGTGTGTTGTGTAACTATTCCGAAATATGCATATGCAATGTGCGAATGAACGTCTGTGCCGCCACTCAGGTCATTGACGCATGACCGCATGACGATTTCACTGTGATGACGGTCAAAATAACGATACCGCATGCTTCCACGTGAATAGTCTTCTAGGAGTGGGGGTCAGACGGCAGTCGTTTCCGCGAAAGTCAAGATTTGTTAAATCAAGAGTGAGAAAGTGGACATTGGGCTCTAGTGGACCTGGAATTAAAGGACTGTGCTGACTCTACTGTCTTGGAATCCAATGGTTTGGACGTAAGCTTATATTTTCTTAAATAGATCTTAATCTACTTAACTAGATCTAGCGTTTTCCTGATAAGACGAAATAAGGGTTTTAACAAAGCTCAGTCATCCAGGTTCTAAATGATAATAGCAAGATTTACTCAAACTGCAAAATAAACTAGTCCAATAAATACTCTTAGTGCGAACGCGTGGGATGAAGGCGCCTCTGCGCGCAAGTAATGCTGTCGCAGAATGACCTCCATCCCCCATGAGCGCGGGCCTGGAGATGACGGGTGAAGCCTCTCTAGGAGAAGCAGGCCGCGGCGACGGCGTGCCTCGCCGTACCTAGGGGACGAGTAGGGGATTCTGTGGTTCCCACACCCGAAGAAGACCTTCTCAGAATCTCACCTCCGGCAGCCTGCAATCACATAGTCGGCGAGCATTTGAGTCGGTTCAAGTCCGATTTAACACTGGAGCCGCTGGGAGTATCCGCGGAGGTTATGCGCACAATAAAAAAAGGTCCAAGAAAAACTCCTTGAAGATGATGACTCCTGCATGATTTCTAAAAAGTATGTCGGTAGAGTTCATCTTGGCATTACGTCACACGACGTGACGCGCTTTTAAACTTTAGAATAATTTATTAGGATATAACATAATGACGCACTAATGACGTCATAAGACATACATACAGTATCAAACTGACAGTCAGATGTGAGAGAGAGAGAGCGCTCTACAAAATCCAACCAAATAGATCATCATTCTCCTATCACACTTATTTCCGACGACAACGTGTCAAATCAAGTATCGTGTACTATAGATATAGATGTGCCAATGACAGTGGGGATGTGTGAAAACTTTCAAAAGGGAAACCGGTGGATTCTTCGATCTTGCTTGTGCATCTTAGATTATATATAGTCTTAGATGTCACCCGCACACGGTAACTCTTTCCTCTGTCGCACCAGTTTTCTCTGTCGGCCTGGAATTCATTACCAGCTCACATGTTTCCTTCTTCCAACAGTCCCAGGTCCCTTAAGCGGGACGTGAAAAAGCATATGATGTGGCCGTCAAGCTGAGTGTCACCATTGTCACATGATATATGTAAGTACTGGTGACCCTCTTTTTTGAGACTTTGCCTTCAGCTTACAGGCAAGGCGAAGCCTAATTGACGTGTCCTATATATAAAAAAATACACTGTGCGACCCATTGGGCAGTCAGCACGAATCGAGTTATAGTGACTCCTCGCCACTGACCAAGGACTACTATATTGCTCATCAAAATCAATTTAGTGTATTGATAGAGTTCCGAACTTCAAGAGAATACAAAAAGAACCCTTATTAGAATGATTGGTTGTGTGTCTCGTCCGTCTGTCTGTCTGTCAAAGCTTCTTTCTCAGAAATGCTTGGAGGTATTAAGTTGTAATTCATACCACATACTCAAGTCTATAACGTCTTGAAACTGTACAAAACCTAAACAAAAATATATTGCGGTTGATGTAGCACAAGTACGTTCCTGAATACAATTTTGAATGGAACCCTCGAAGCACGAGCCCGACTCGCACTTGGCCGGTTTCTTTTTCTTTTTTAGCTATTTTTAATTTTGGAACATTGAATAGACGGTGGTGCCATCCTTCGATTCAGAGATTAGTTGCCACAGCTGTACTTAAGTTTATGATGTAGGAACGTAGTGCTGATGGATTTAAGTTGCCGTTAAGTGACGCCCATTGCGAACAGTCTGGCGCCTTGTGTCTTGACCGCAGGATGTCTTAAATGCCGCGAATGGTGAGTCAGAATTATCGAGAATTTCAGGTAGATTTTTTACATCGCTTGGCAGGCCTTGAATTTTTTTATATCATGATAATATATCCTTTACCTGTATATAACACACATCCACAAGGTATCTGCATTCAGTTACCTTGTGGATGTGTGTTATATACCAAATTACCCATTGGTAAGGACCTATATTCCTGACCTGAACCATATTTTATTCTTGGGTTTCTTCAAGGAGAATATTCTTACAGGATCGGCAGCATAAATTTGACGTCTCCTATCAGATGGGTTTATACATTTATACATTTATTTTTATATATCACTCAAGTGGCAGAAAAATGATGCTTAAAACATCCACATTTCACTAATAATTTTATTCAATCGTATTGCCGTATTTCGGGCACTATCGAGCCATGCATCTGAGGCTGAGTCTGGGCTGTATACCTATATCTGTTTAAAGTTAAACAGCCCTATCCCTTACTCACCTTGAACGACACCACATGGGATGAGATGGGGTGATCCAAATTGTACTCTGCCGGGAACCACGAGGCTATTATACGTCGACATTAATTGTGAGGTGTAGTATTATCGCAATCCAACCTTTACCATCAATAGTTTTTATTTATTTAACACTTATTGTTTCTCTCGGCATGTTTATCGGTTACATAAACATAGCCTATCCCTTCCCAAGATCTTATCTATTTCTGTGCCATATTTAATCACAATCGGTTCAGTGGTTTACGTGTGAAAGTGTAACAGACAGACAGATAGACACACAAACAGGCAGAGTAACTTTCGAATTTATAATATTAATATGGATCTAAAGAAATATCAAAGTCCTCACCTCACTGACATGACCCGAACCTCGAACCGTCAATTACACAATAACTCCTCAATGTCCCTATCATTATTACGTAAGTGGGGTCACGAAAGCGCGTTATCGAACCTGGAACTACGGTACATGATGTGTATTGTGACCTACAAAGAAACACCGACCACAATGTTTTGTATTCGGGGCTCACGTGTGAATTATTTTGTTTTTAGCTCATAGATGGGTAATGGCTAGAAGAGACAGCATTACTATGACTTGAATTATAGTAAGCCGTGGTAGGACTTTCTAACCCTGAGAGGAAAACCTGTACCTGAGTCTCATCCAGCAATCAATAGAATTACAGGCTTGTATGTGAAGTCAGAACTTTTAAATAGGTAATTGGTTGTGGAGGTCATATGGCAGTCGTTTCACGGAAAATGTTGAAGTTCAGACGCATCTTAGACTAGAAAGCCGACTCCAACAAAGTTGGAAAAAGGCTCAGAGAATAATATTTTTTTCTTTGTACTGAATAGCGTTCTGGGGGCTGGGAGGGAGGGTTCTTTCCGAAGGTATATTACATACTGTTTAATTCTCCCATAACAACATTACTTAATTAGTGATGCATGCTGTATTCACCTGTAATTGGTTATGCAATTAGTTATAAGCACCAAACATGTGAAATTTACATGAATTGTATTATTGTGTATAACTGTTGGTGAATCTTATAAATGAATAATAATAATAATAATAATAAATAATTGTAAATCCTGAAAGTATGTTCTGTTAGATATCTTAGTTAGATTAGTAAGCCAGTCTCAACTAGCTTTTTATACTGTTGATTGGAATTTATTGTTACACATATTGAGTACCTATACACTTGTACTTTTTCCACAATAGATATTTATGATTGAACCTGACCTGTTTCGCCTTACGGCATCCTCAAAGGTTTACAATGACAATTAAGAAGTCTAAGTGTTTAATAAGAATGTTCTTAACTGTCTTTGTAAGCCTTTGAGGATGCCGTAAGACGAAACCGGTCAGGTTTAATAATAAATACTGTTGGAAAAGTCAAAGTCAAAAATCATTTATTCGGTCTAGATCATAGTATATATTAAGTTAATGGTCTCGACTGTTACAACGGAAAAAATTAAAACGTCAAATTAAAAATATAGTAAGACTAGTTTAGCAAATATATTAAAGACTGGTTTAGCAAATGGACCACCGCGGCCCCGACCTGAGAAGACTGCGGCAAGAAACTCAGCGGTAATATTTTGGTCTATTTACAAAATTGTACTTAGTCTACTTAGTCTAAACACAATAATGTGTTTGAGTAGCATAATTGAGCGAACAGCTCATTTCCAAGCTTGTTTATCATCTAAATATTATTGGATTTTGTAACAGCCTTTTTGGCACAGTTTATTCTTGACACAAATACATATGTGTTCTGAATATGTAACTCCAACTCAGTTGAACAAAGTCTCATAGAATGATGACCGATTTGTATGTGAGCACAGGTGTTAATAGGACCCTGGCCTGGGGGTGAGCGATTGAAGGCGCCTGTCACCCTAGCAGATGGAGGCCACGGCGTTGGTGCGCGATGCGCACCTCCTCATTCCTGGGGATGAGATGTGGACTCTGTGGCCCTCACGCCCGAAGAAGGCCGTCTCATAAGAGACGGTCCTGGGCCGGCCGGGGAGCAAGGGATATATATCAGATAATCTCACCTCCGGCAACCTGCGACTCACACAGTCGGCGTGTGTTTTAGTCGGTTCAAGTCCGACATAACCTCCCCCACCGGCTCGGGTAGTGGGGGTATGATCCGTGGGGATTTTACGCACAATTAAAAAAAGTGGGACCCTCTTTATCATTATCATAGCGATTTCCTAGTAGTGTCAAAAATTGGCAATATGAAGAACGAGGTTCGTTTATTGTGCGCCAGTGGTAATCTGATGACCCGAGACGGCCTTTTGGCAGACAAGCACACGGCCCACCTGATGTAAAGTTGAGACCGTGGCCTATGGACGTTTGCAACACCTGGGCAGTCACACTCGTGCTGCCAGCCATGTGAGAACAGAGAGTTTCTATGCCGTCAGTGTAAAAGACAAAGTAGGACAAACCTTTGGTCATCCCACTGACAATACGAAAACTCTCCAGTGAGCTCTGGCTACCCTGCTCACCGCCTGGAACTCAACACGAAGTTATTATGGCCACGATATTGTGCACGTCGGAGGTACATCTCCAGTCGGACTGCTCACCACCACTCCGCTCCACTAATAAGGTTTTATTCGGTTTGAGTCGAACATAACCACCCTCACCGGCTCCGGTGAGGGGAGGGGGTATCCTAGAAAGCCAGCACCAGAGCCTCGTCTGTTGTTTAATACACGTATTCATATAGGTAAACATGAGTATTAAAATGTCACAATGAACGGTTGAAAATAAGACAATAAACTACACACAAGGTTCAGAGGCTCATTAAATTCCGAAAAACCGGTCTGTCTTAACACGGAAATCATGAAAATCCAATTACTACAGCTGACAAAAACTTGAAAACCTTATTTTTATTACTAGTTACTTCATTTATTTAATTAAGTAATATTATTTGAAATAAGTTGGCCGATAATTTATATAGAAAACCACTTAAACAGTATTTATTTAAATTAATATATACATACAACTAAACACCTCAACAAAGTCTAGGGAACAAGATGACCCCAATAATTTTTTTTCGTGTAAATCTTGTTTTGCAAATAACTGGCAGCAAATAAATAAAAATAGAATAAAGTAGATTACAGAGTTGTTCGAAATTTAAAAATAAATTTAAATAAGTAATGATTTTCGAATATGGAGGGAAAACTTTTAAAAGTGTTTGATTGTGCAGTTTCTCTGAGGCAAAATAAAAATTATTTTTTTTGATTGTAAATAACGTTTATTATCAATAATACGTCTTTTACGTATGGTTTGTGCATTTTTGTGACTGTAGTCATCATGTCACGTCGTCATTTAAGTCGCGAAGAGATGTTAAGGGCTGTTGGTATGCTGCAAGCTGGACGAACTCAACGCGACGTAGCGGATGCTGTCAACACCCAACCAAGCGTAATTTGCAGATTATGGGCACGCTACAGGTCTACAGTGGATGTTGCCGAACGTCACAGGGGACGAAATAGGGTTACTACCCCGCGACAAGATCGTTTCTTGCAAAATTCCGCAAGGCGGCAACCCCACGATTACTGCTCGTCAGTTGGTCGCAGGCCTCCAGTCTCAGCATCAAGTGGTTATTAGCGATCAAACTGTCAGAAGAAGACTACACGAAGCCAATCTTTATGCTCGCAGACCGCTTAGGGTTCCAGCTCTTCGACGTGGAAATCGAGGTCGTCGCTTATTGTGGGCTAACGCACATTTACAGTGGACCGACCATCAATGGGCACGGGGTCTGTTTTCCGACGAATCTTGCTTCGGTTTTCATCCTGATTCGAGAAGAGTGCGTATATGGCGAGTTCCTGGACGTCGGAGTCGTCTCCAGAATCCGCAAGAAGTTCATCCTTACCAAGGTGGAACAATCATGGTATGGGCTGGAATTCGCCTTGGTGGAAGGACCGACCTCGTTTGGATACGGGGCAATTTGAATGCAAACCAATACATTCAGGAGGTTATACACCCCATGGTAATCCCTCATCGACAGCAGTTCGGTCAAGATTTTATGTTCATGCAAGATAATGCACGGTCACACACCGCGAGGGTAGTGGTCAATGCGTTAAGCGAGCACAATATGACGACGTTGGAATGGCCTGCTCAGTCTGCCGACCTCAATCCCATAGAGCATGCCTGGGACTTGCTTGGGAGAAGAGCTTTCAGTGATTCTTTGGAAAATCTGAACACTGAAGAACAACTTTTTTTACACCTTCGCAGTGTATGGAGCCATATTCCACAGACGATGATTGACAATCTCATACTAAGTATGCCACGCCGTTGTCGAGCTGTTGCTAATGCTTTAGGAGGTCCTACAGATTATTAAAAACGTTTAAAGTACGGTTAGTTACTGTATTTCTTACTACCTCGTTATTTTTGTGCCTAATCATAGAAGGTTGTAATACTCAATATTGGCACTATTCAATTCTTTCTTAAAAAAAAAAAAGTTTGGTATGAAAATGTTTTTATTAAAATTAAAATTAAAAACGGTATAAAAATACCCTTCTATTGATATAAAACACTCACTATTACAAGAAAGGGTTTTTAAATAAAAACTAGAAATGTCCTTGTTCCCTAGACTTTGTTGATGTGTGTATATACACTAAACTAAGCGCGGTATCAACTAAGTTTTTAGGATATAAATGGCAAAAAAACCATGTTCTATGTCAATGATATAGAGAATTGATTTATAGCCCAACGACTCAGTTGATAACGCTTTTACTATGGGTAGTTGTTTCACATAACTTAAACCTTAGATTCTGATAAACTTCAATAAGCACTAATGCATATTTCAGCATAGCAAACCATCGAGAAATAAAAATAAGCTCTACTTAGCGCTCAGATATTAAAACCAATTAACCTTTGCAGGACAATGACGTCTACACTCCTACCACTTCCACCTTGACTTATATCATTGTACACGCTATCAGCGTTGTGAGTGTTGCTCATACGCAGCTAACAGTCGGTCGCCGCTCTGTCTTAACTTACTTGATTAGAACTTGGACGGTTTTTATTGGATTTTCAAATATATATTTAAAAAATTGTGTACAGTTTTAGAAGCCGTTTATTCGGAATTTGAAAGTGTAAAATATTTGAATTTAGAACGTGGTATTTATCTGTGACTGTGTATTTTTTTTAATAATGGGGTTTGAATGCGTGAGTGCAAGTAAAATTTCACCTTCAGAAAGTACTGAGGTGTTCACTGTCAGCTTGTCATCAAATACTACATTGAATGAACAGGTAAGTGGCCTACATTTTAACCGACTTCGAAAAAGTAAGAAGTTCTCAATTCAACACGTGTGATTTTTTTATAAACAAATTATGTTTTGAAATCTGATTTTACATAACATAACATAAACACACGCCTATACCCCGAAGGGGTAGGCAGAGGTGTTAGCATCCACATTTCGCCAGTTTATGTTTCAGTCCATTACCCATACCACTAGGCTACCGCTGCGCTGATCTGATTTTATCTATCAATATTCTTAACAGTAAACTTCCATTAACATTTATTGTGTTGAACACGTTGTTTAGGGAAGTGCAATTATTTTTATTAATCTAATTATGCTATCATATAAAAGTAAAGGGTATTCCCTCTACCGCTATGGGGTAGAGGGAGAGAGGGCAGGCTTGAATATATATATTGAAGAAATGCATCGTAACCAAATATTTTTCCAAGTTAGTTTATGTAATTAGCTTGATAGGGCACGTGTACAATTTAGGGACATACTTTTTTTTTACGTGCGCAAAATCCCCACGGATACCTCCCCACCGGAGCCGGTGGAAGAGGTTATGTCGGACTCGAACCGACTAAAACGCACGCCGCCTGTGGGTCGTTTTGGTTGCCGAAGGTGAGGTTGACAGGCATATCCCTCGCACCCCGGCCTACCCAGGGCCATCTCTCACGATCTGGCCCTCTCCTCGAGTGTGTGGGGACTACAGAGTCCCCAACTCGTCCCCGGAAAACGAAGAGGCGCGTCAGGCGCGCCGCCGCCGCGGTTTTAGGGCCATGCTGACGACCAGGCACACTTTTGCCGGGCCTGGTAGAGAAAACAAAGATACTTATCGTGGTTTTTGCTCCATTTCATACATTCATAAAGTTGAATCTAAAACAAATAAAAACTTCATTACTTCCGTAAATATCAAATTAAATGATAACGGTTATCGGGTATGTGTACCTACTGAATTACTGACTTGAAGAAATTGGAGTTTCCTTACTGTGATTTCCCAACATCATAATCGACTCAGGAGTAAGAGACCGGACTCCATCTTCCTAAGTGCAACCTGTCCAGTGTGACTCACATGACATGTGAGTAGAAAACGGACCCCATGTTCCAAAGTGATAGCTTAAGTTCAACCAGAAAAATAATTCCTATAGATATTGATTACAATGAAGATACAAAATGCCATTGGACAATTTTTGCACGTTCAATCATTTTAAAAATGGAAGCTCGTTATAACCAGTTGAATGCACCCTTCGTTACTGGTAGCCAGACGCGCCCATGGACGTAGCAAGCATCAAGATAATTAAAACTGGTTCGATAATTATACAACAGCTATATAACGGTCTGTAACGGCTTCAAGGCACCCTTGGTCACTAGTTTCTGACCGTAAGGCTACACCATATAAGCTATAACTGCTGTGAAATCAACAAACTGTCTACCTAAGTCATGTATCAAACTTTTTAAAAAGCTAATTCCAAATCGGTTGATCCGTTTAGGAGCTATGATGCCACAGACAGACACACATACAGATATGTCAAACTTATATGACATGGCAACCAACAACGACCCACAGACGCCGTGACTAGGACAGTCGGTTCGATTCCGACATAACGTCTTCCAACGGCTTCCGGCGTGGCGGGGGGGGGGGGGGGGGGGAGGTAGTGTAGGTGGGGGTGCTTTTGAGTCGGGATGAAAATATATTTTTTCGATCGTTGTCTATCAATTGACTTTGATGAGTCGATCGAGGTTGGCAGCGCGAGTGTGATGCCCCTGGTGTTGCACACGTCCATAGGCCACGGTAACCACATCCCATCAGGTGGGCCGTGTGCTTGTCTGCCACCCAAGTGGTATGTTAAAAAAAATGATTTAAAACTGTCGGAGCAAAAGACATAATCACCTTGGTACAAATCATCATTCTCTGAGTCTTTTCTTAGCTATGATGGGGTCGCATTAGCTGTTTTATCTCATTTTATTTTAATTTTATTTCATTTGCATGAACTCAACATTAATGACGTTTCATTAATACATTATTTTTATTTATATTATTATGGTGACATTTTAAATTTTGTTTTAATATGACTGGCTGGAATCCTAATGACAGTGTAATTAGTTATAATTATGTTGTAGCAGAATTTGCTGTATTGTGACCGTTTCTGAGAAATAAAGTTTGATTTGATTTGATTTGTCGGATATTGCAGGAGGTAGGACACGCCCGATCCGCCCTACAGAATACCGCGGTTATAATAACTTCGTGTTGTGTTCCCGGCGGTGAGTAGGGTAGCCAGAGCTCACTGGAGAGATTTTGTGCTGTCAGGGGAATGACCAAAGGCTTGTCCTGCTTTGTCCTCTACACTGGCGGCACAAAATCTCTGTTCTTACAGAGTCGGCAGCACGGATGTGACTCCACTGGTGTTACACACGTTCATAGGTCATGGTAACCGCTTTCCATCAGGTGGGCCGTATGCTTGTCTGCCACCTAAGTTGTATAAAAAAAACCCCAGTCTATAATACTGAGACGACTTCTTGGTACAAATATAAAGTCTGATTTACATCAGACGAGCGTATGCTCATTCTATCCCCTATCCGCCAGATCTAGTATTCTTTCGTGGTTAATTCTTTGAAAACAAGGTTTCGTTTAGTCTAAATAATAATTAAGAAAGAATGCTCTTGTTCTAGCTCTAGCTCTATGTTCGTTTGATCTAAATCTATCTTTATAGACCGCAATGTTAATTATCTCGAGACTTGCAGATTGCACTACTTGATTGCGTGCAATTAAACGTAGCTGTTGATATGCTACTACTTGTACCTAACTGAAGGTAAAATAAAAACTGCATATTCTGCATCACCTTCCAAATATATCGTAGCCTCAGACTAAAAATATAACATATACGAAACTCATAAAAATCATGTGTGTAGACGTGTAAAGTAATACTAAGGTGCTTAAAGTAGTACTTTTCGTTCACACTTGTGCGTGTAAACAAAGAGTTCTATGCGTTTCGTCTAACTTATAGTTTTAGCTTGAGATCTTAACGTATTTTTAACACAAGCTTTAGTTTAGCTCGTTGTTTCTCTTAGTTTTATAGTACATACATAGGGTTAGGCAGAGGTGAATTAACACCCACATTTCACCAATCATTGCATTCGGTCCCACGTTATAGGGTATTGTAAAGTTTTGAATACTGTTCGCTAGATTCTAGAGAATATTATGCACTTATAATTCACGTCGTAATTTAATTATTTTATCGTCACAACATATGCATCTGCGTCACCCATTAAATCAGCTGTTACAGCAGCAGCCACGATATAATCTACGTAATTATATACTTTGTATATTAATGCATATTCTGATTAGATTATACAACACATCACACGTACCTCCGTTATATCTTCGCCTTATTTCTCCTTTATCTTTCGCATTTAATACCTCGATTTTACTATTCAATACTAGATTTGCTCGCCGCTCCGCGCGCGTAGATATCGCTTATTGCGACCAAACATACAAAAGAATCACATATGAACGTTAAAATTTTACAATATGTCATGAAATAATATAAAATATTAAAGAATGTAAAAATAAACCATTGGAAAATGATTATTTCGCTACATTATGTACTTTCTCAAGGTCTTATGTACTCCTATACCAAATTTCATCAAAATCGGTTCAGTGGTTTAGGTGTGAAAGCGTAACATACACACGTCTACGTTGACACATTGACGTGTCTTAAATGAAAAAAAAAACTCTAGGCGCAAACATAATATTTGTCAGAAAGTTGCTAAATAATGTACCTATGTGATTTAATATTGACTTTGACATGAAAATGCTAATGAAATCCATCTTCAGATCCAAGAAAAATGTCAAACTCAGCTAATTTGGTATCCAGTACCCCTAGACAAGTAGTAATTTGTATTGTAGAATACAGTGATGAATGTATGGGGTGGAAACGCATTTATGACAATCTTCAACGAATCTGCGTCAACTTATCAAGCCGCGTGGTTCCCGGCAGAGTAAAATTTGGACCACCCCATCTCTTCCCATACGGTGTCGTACAAGGTGACTAAAGTATAGGACTGTTCAACATCAAACAGATATATACAGCCCAGACTCAGTCGCAGATGCATGGTTTGAGTGAACAATAGTACGGCAATAGGCTCACCCCTCTATTATGTGGGACCGAATAAAATTATTGGTGAAATGTGGGTGTTAACTCACCTCTACCTAATATAATTAATAAACTTGAAAAAATAAAATTGTTGCCAAACATGATCAATTGTTATATGGTATCAATCTTATACTAGCTCCCCGTGGCTCCACTGCTGGATGGAACGCTACGAGCTGTCAAGCCCAGGCCAGCACTCATGGGGGACGGCGCCCCGTTGCACGCAAAAAAAGGCAACCCTGAATGCCTGTCATTGACGTGTTGATAAAAAGCATTACCCTCGTTGGCACGGTCGGGTAAAAATTGAACGCAAATATTATTGTGCTGCTTCCCACAGTACTATAATTTCCTGTATTTTGTCCGTCTGTGTGTAAACTGCTCCGGATAAAATGATCGTGAGTTTGTCGGAAGTCAATCCTTTTGGAATAAGACCGGTAGTTATATATTTATAAAGAGAATGTCTTGCAAAAAAAATTCACATGATCCAAAAAATTTCAATTTGCCGTCAATTTTTTACGGAATATGTGCATTTTTTTGCTAGGAAATTGAAAACGATGATTAATTCTTTTAAGCAGTCATGTAAATAATTTCACTTTATAAAGTGAATGTTGCTTTTTGTCACTATCTTCCATGAATTACGAGTAGCACTCATTTTAGGTTAAGTAGAAGCTAGTCATCATCAGCCTGTATTCCCTGCACCAATTGCGTGACTCGGCTATGGAAACTCTACTAACATTAAAACTTGACATTAAATATCAATCAATCAATCAATTAGCCTACAATATGGGGTTCTTCAAGAGAGGCATTAGAAGGTTTCTTCAAGGTCGGCAGCGCTAGTATAACGCCTCTGGTGTAACACACGTCCATAGGCCACGGTAACCACTTCCCATCAGGTGGGCCGTGTGCTTGTCTGCCATCTAAGTGGTATAAAAAAGTCCACTAATAGACATAGGCCTCTCATGATCTTCGAAGCACCCGATCCTCTGCCATGCACATCCAGTCTATCTCAGCCACTTTTTTAAGGGCGTCTGTTAATCTTACTGGGGGCCACCTTCCGTTAACGGATTCGTGGTCTACACTCTACAACTTGTTAAATAGCAATTTAATTTATTTTGCACGGTCAGCATCAGATTGACCTTAACTGGCAGAGTGCTCAAAGAAATCTTACTCCACTAGTTAAGATAGATCTGATGCTGATTGTGCGTTCGGTAAAAGTGCTGGAGACCCTACGTCCCATCTTCTTATATTTACCATACTATAATTTCGAACATGACTCATTATTAAGATTGAGCTTCAGTCCGCCAATTCGATAGGTTAAAGTATACTCGCATTAATCTCATTGAAGATTTGTCTGAGGGGCGACCTTCAGTGGGGACAGCTGAAGGTAATCTCTTTGAGGTGACAAGATAGAGGCTGATAAAAAGTGAGTATTTGTTTATGTTTGGATTCGGAAGGTCTTAGGCATTAGTATGAGTCAGATAGATAGATAGATAATTCTTTATTGTACACCAATAGATTTACAGCAGAATCAAGTAAGTGGCTTGTAGTTGAATGTCCAATATACCTTATCGCTGGTAGCTGGTTTCTTCCAGGTAACCTTGGGATGGACAGTAATGTAAAAATATCTTTCATGATGATTTGAGAGGTACAAAGCTTTGGTTTGTAATGCTTGCGATAGTGCCATTCGCATTCGAGGCCTTCACCTCGGAGTTCAGGGTTTGCTAAATATACTGTATACATGCTACCTACTTGTCCTACTGTAAATCTGTTGGTGTACAATAAAGAATTATCTATCTATCCAGTTTACTCTAGACGTGGCTTGGTTTTTTAGACAAAGTGACTGCCACCGACCACCCAGTTTGAGTTGTGGTTGGGTTCCAACCTCTGAAAGAGTTGTTCAGGTAACATATACAGGCCTCCGTCTTGACATACCTGGATCGATTTTTAACGCGTCTATGCCGCAACTGTACCAAAAGAAGGGCAGAGTGTGACATTTTCTTGTCCATGATGAAGCTCATTGAAAAGAAAATGTCATATTCTGACATTCATTGACATGTGGGCTAGCCCAATGATTGTTTACCGAATTTTGCAAGGCCACGGAAGCCTTGTATTTTTTTTATAAAGGACACGCCAATTTGACGTCACCTCGCCTAATGGTAAGCTAAAGGCAATGTCTTAGGAAAGAGGGTCACCATTACAGACACGTGTACCGTGTTAAAATGGTGGCACTTAGCCGCAGACGGCCTCATCAAAGGACTCGGGACTGTAGGAAGAAGGAAACACGTGAGCTGGTAAAGAATTCCAGGTCTTAATGGTGCGGTAAAGAAAAGAGTCTCCGAACTCATTGGAAGAGTTCATCAGAACACTCACCATGGGACAGATGGTAAAATACGGATAATACATTCATACATATAATCACGCCTTTATCTCCAGAGGGCTAGGCAGAGGTGAATTAACATCCACATTTCACCAAGCATAATAATATATTCGGTCCCACGTAATAGGGGGTGAGCCTATTGCCGTCTTCAGGGCACTATTGTTGACTCAAACGGATAATGTATAACGTATTATTTATATCAATCGAATACTACCTATAGGTACTCTGGAAATATTAACTCATATCTCTAGAGATACTTTATCTATCGTTTCCTCCTTTTGACACTTTTTTCCTCCCACTGACATCTTTTTATCACCATATAACCACTTTATCATTCGTTATTCATCATCTTATTTATAAACAGATATATATCTAAACAATCACACGTGCGTTTATGTAATATTGATAAATATAATATCATGCGAATCAGCATATAATCTCGTAGTCGTAATAAATAAAGATATATATATTTTGTATTTTAGGCTTACAATGTGAAGTAATCTATTAAATAATCGAGTCACTCCCACAGGTGTGAAGGATTATTTAGATTTATGATAGAAATTGATAAATTGATCCAAACTAACTGTATAATACTTAGGATAAGTGAGTGATGAGTGAAGTCGCTGGGGACTAAATGGAGAACCCGTGGGTACTAAATCCGAAGAGGGCCAGCTCGATAGAGATGACCTTGGGCCGGCCGGGTTCGAGGGATATGCAACTTCATCTCTGGCAACCTACGACCCCGAGACGGCGTGTGTTTTAGTCGATTCATATCTGACATAACCCCACCCACCGACTCTGGTATATCTGTGAGGATTTTTTGTACGATAAAAAGAGAATAAGTAATTATTCTGTTACATATGTATGTATGCACATACATATAATCACGACTTTATCCCCGGAGGGTTAGGCAGAGGTGAATTAACACCTGCTATTCACCAGTATTCGGTGATTCTGTTATGATAATTTATTGACATGCTAGTTACTTAATGAAAATGTATGTAACTGACAAATGAAAATGTATTTAATGCACATACATATAATCACGACTTTATCCCCGGAGGGTTAGCCAGAGGTGAATTAACACCTGCTATTCACCAGTATTCGGTGATTCTGTTATGATAATTTATTGACATGCTAGTTACTTAATGAAAATGTATGTAACTGACAAATGAAAATGTATTTAAGTATGTTTATCTATATTATAAACCCCATATTATAAGCTACTAAAGTTATGCTTACTTTGGATTTAGATAGACAGTGCAATTTATTACATTAAATATGATATCTTAAATCTGACATTTAGATAAATTTGCCTCTATCCATTCTCACCTGTTCCTTACTAAGTCTTTTTAAACATGCAAACAGAAATATGATATATTTCCTGAAAACCCGAAAGGGTCCGTATATCACCCTTTATGAACAAGGCTCAAGAGTAGGCTCACCTTTCGTAGTTGGGATCCGATGGGTTGGGAGAGCATACCCCTGGCAAGCTTTGGACGTAACCGGGTCTACTGCAGTAATGACGATGACCAAATTTACAATCATACACTAACTAAATATGAGTTTTAACTCTCCCTTTCTTCTTATTTGCTTAGTCTGGGGGGGGGGGGCGGGGGGTATTTACCTCCGCCCTACATATTACCACGGTCATAATAACCTCGAGTTGTGTTCCCGGTGAAGAGTAGGGTAGCCAGAGCTCACTGGAGAATTTTTGTGCTGTCGGTGAGAAAACCAAAGGCTTGTCATGCTTTGTCTTTTACACTGACGGCACAGAAACTCTCTGTGCTTACAGGGTCAGCAGCACGAGTATGACATGACTTCTCTGGCGTTGCACACGGTAACCACTTTCCATCAAGTGGGTTGTGTCCTGGTCTGCCACCTAAGTGATATAAAAATAAAGTGCGATAGAGTCCAGAGTAGATACTTTTAGGCAATTAGATTACTTTAGGTACAATACAAATCAATATTTTTAGGCTACACTGAGCATCCTTGTTGAGTTACCTGAGTATATAATAAAAGACGAAGTCGTGATAATAATGTACTGTATGATAAAACCGCAACCTGAGCGAAGGTTTGAGATACCTACATATAGGTATATGAATGAGGTATGAGTTGACGGAAGTATTATGCGTTCTTGGCATTCCAATGATGTCTGATCAACAGATCAATAAAGTTTTAATTATTAATCCACTCTAGTTTGTGTGCTCTTAAATATGTATAGTTAAAAAAAAAAATATACCACTTCAGTGGCAGACAAGCACACGGCCCACCTGGTGGAAAGTGGTTGGTTATCGTGGCCTATGGACGAGTGGAAAATCAAGGGAGTGTCACACTCGCGCTGCCAACTCTATAAGCTCAGAGAGTTTCTGTGCCGTCAGTGTAAAAGACAAGGCAGGACAAGCTTTTGGACTTCCCACTGACAGCATAAAAACTCTCCAGTGAGCTCTGGCTACCGAACTCACCGCCGGGAATACAACACGAGGTTATTATGGCCGCGGTATTCTGTAGGGCGGCGGTACTTCTCCAGTCGGACTGTCAAATTGGGCGGAAATACCGTTGTGTCCTATATAATATAATAAGTTACCAAATATGTATATAGTTGTCAAATACAGAAACGATATTTAAGTACTATTGACTGTATACCTACTACAATGGAATTCAATTATCCTACTAATAAATGTGAATATTAATGAAGATGCTTGTTATTCAAACACGCTCTAACAGCTGAAGGGGTCTGATTCCTAACATAAAATCACAAATAAAAATGCCTGATCTCGATATTGAACCTTGGACATGACAGGACAGGACAACTATTTATAATATAATACCACCACCTTAGCATTCAATAACATTTAAAAATGTTAGTTGCTAAGAGGCGACTGTGAGAATATTATTCAATTGACCTTTGATACGGTTTTTAAGATAATTTAATTACAGACACAAAATTCAAGTTATCCAATTTGCATGCAGACAATTTAATGGTCTAAAAAAAGTTTAAAATTACTGACGTCATTATGTTTTAAACACGTCACTCTGTATGTAGTTACATCTGTTTTGGTTGTTGTTGTAAATACTACAAAAACTGTGCAATTGTAGCAAAATTTAACAATGTAAATAAACTTCAGAATTATTCAAATTGTGTTTAAATATTCAACCATGATGCATGCAATCTATACAATCATAAAAACGAACAAAATATAATTTGTCACATCATCCACCAGAGTATAACATACTGAATCGGTACATCAAAAATTAAAGAAAAAACTGAATATACCTAAACAATCCAGCAGGTTCAGGCTTCAAAGTATTCCTCCCCATCGACGTCAACCGGGAGGGTGGCCAGAAGGCTGGCGGCATTGCCACGTTGAATGGTAATACCAATCCTTTGCGCAAGGAATAAACCAGCCCTCTGGGCACGGGTAGCGTCAATTAATATTCGGATATATAGGTATATATATAAATATAACATATATATCCGGATATATGTATAGAAAAAATTTTATGGTTTCGGGCGAAGGTTCGGTGGCTTAATGCTCAGAGCGTTCCTCCTGTAAGGGAAAGATCGCGGGTTCGAATCCCGCCTGGACCTTTTAAATTCTTTATATCTTAATTGAAATTTCTACACCTATAAAGATAGGTTTCCGAAATTTGTCAAATATCGAATTACCGTTACGCTTGTAAATAAAGTTGGCAGTTAACTTTCGAAATACACAGTCGAGTCAAGCTTCATGAATCCTACTTGTGTAAGTTATGTAACGGTCATGTCTGACAATCGCCTGAGTCCCCAGTACGCATGAGTCAGAAAGGACTGCATGCCCGTTGCTAGCCGGTTCGATGTTTTCTGACGCACGTGCCAGAACGCTGAATTGCTCAACCACATAAATATATTTACTGTACATAGTCTTAGGTTGTTAGTAATCTAAGTATTTTTATGTTTTGTCTTTTACACTGACGGCACAGAACCTCTCTGTGCTTACTGGATTGGCAGCGCGAGTATTACTCCTTTGGTTTTGCACACGTCCATAGGCCACGGTAACCATTTTCCATCAGATGGGCCGTGTGCTTGCCTGTCAGCCAAGTGGTAAAAAAAGCACATAGTGTGTTGTGTACAATGTATGTGCAATTTATGTACAATGCAGACAGTTTGTATATTGTACATATAGTGGCTTGATAGAAGTCAGACTTTGTAAGTAATGATACGTTTGATCTTCAATATGACTTGGAACTTGTTAATCTAAGTACGAGACGAACGCCCCCATTTTGGAGTTAGTTAAAACCACCATCGTCCTCAAAAAAAACTTGCTATATAAATAATAAATAAATATTCTACAACATTCTACACAACGCTATCTAGACCCATAGTAAGCATAGCCTAACTAGCTTGTGTTCTGGAATCTAGAATATGGATAAACATACTTAGATTTTTTTTGTAAATAAATGCATATTATACATAAAAAAAACCTAGACCAATACATACACATTTTTGCTCTAATCGGGAATAGGCCACAGAGGCTGCCAATCTAATAAACAAGCTACTGCCTACGACATATACATATAACATAAACTCACGCCTATATCCCCGAAGAGGTAGGCAGAGGAGCTAGCACCCACATTTCGCCAGTTTATGTTTAGGTCCCAATGTAATAGGTGGCGAGCCGATAACCCTTAACCAGGCACTTATAAACCTGCGATTAATACACATATATAACTTCGAAAAGCGTTGAAAAGTCACTGATGTGTGCCATGGTAGAACCTGGGATCGAACCCGAGACCTCGTCTCAGCAGTCCATTACCCATACTACTAGACAACCGCGGTAGGCTGCTGCCTACGACACAGAATAAATAATAGTAACTACTGCCTGCAACTCCTACCTTTTTATCACAAAAAATAATCATTAATAATAATGATGTTATTTTCCAAAATGGTTATTGGAAAATAACAAAGCTTTGTCAACGTTCTACTTCATTTATAAGTTATGCTATGCTTTGAACACAATCAGAAGGTAATAAGCAGACAGATTTCATTTCACATTTATAATACCATTGTATAGATTACAAACTTTATAGATAGATTTTGTTATACCACATAGGTGTAATAAAAGCACACGTCCTACCTAATGGAAGTATACAGACGGATGCAACACCAGAGGCGTTACACTCGCGCTGCCAACCATGAAGAAACCTTCTGATGCCCCTCTTGAAGAACCCCATATTGTAGGCGCTTGGCCACAGCTTGAGCGTGCGTGGGATGAAGTTTCTTTCTTACCGCACAGTGTGCACCGTCTCAGGTAGCAATGTGTGAGAATGAATTCCCTGCCAATAGCGAGCGCTGCGATAATAGAATGTAGCTGTGGGCATCATGTCAAACAATCCGTCTCTACCATGGTGAGTGTTCTGACGAGCTCTTCCAACTAATCCCACCCTCTCCTTTCCGACACAATACCACGCGTGCGGGGCTTAGATGTCACCCTCACACTGTACAGAATATATGAGGAAGAACCAAGCGGTTCGGAGACTCTTTTCTTTGCCGCACCACCAAGACCTGAAATTCATTACCAGCTCACGTGTTTCCTTCTTCCTACAGTCCAGGGTCCTTTAAACCGGGCGTGAAAAAGCATCTGATGACGCCTCCAAGCTGAGTACCACCATTATTACATTACTTAGCGTCTGTAATGGTGACCCTCTTTCCTGAGACTTTGCCTTTAGCTTACCATCAGACAACAGACGAGGTGAAGTCAAGTTGGCGTGTCCCAGATAAAAAAAATCATCTGAGCACAAACCATTGTATAGATTGCAAAATTATAAACACATCTCGTCTTGAAGGCTAACAATTTCTTTGTACCTACGAAGAACATGTCGTGGAGATGTTGCCATTCAAGTTGGCACGTTGCCACACGATGACTGGAATACGGAGGAATGTCAAACGTATAGGGTATTGTAGATACTGACTCATTGTAAGTTTGTTTGTTACTCTATAACGCAAAAACGGCCGCAATTACTAAAATTATGCACACAGGTTACACTTACGAATAAAACTAAAGCATAGGGCTGCTTTTTATTTCCTGTAGGTTTTGGGCAAGAGACGCTAGAGCCCCGATGCTACTAATTTTGTCATAATAAAGCCATTGTCATACCACTGACACTACAAACAATGCCATTTTATTATTATTTTAGTCTTTACTGTTATAGTGTTAGAGTCTAAATTAAATGACATCATATAGAGTGAATGTAAAGATATAATAACCTCATTTTCATTTAATTTTGGATATATGTTAATAAAATTTGAAATTTAATGTTATTTTTGCAGTGGCGGTGGTATAAAATTTTATAAAATTTTCAGAATCAGGGTCAGGTAGGCATATGAGGCAATTGATAGGACGTGTTCTCCATCCGACAGCGAATTGAGGTGCCTCAAAAAGTGCCCCGTTGAGGACTTAACGACGGTTATTTCGAAATCGCTTAATATTATGTTGGCTAGCGCGATTGATTGCACCTGCAGTAGGTATGTATAAATTACTAAGACTATTATTACGAAGTTTTAAGTAGAAACTTCAAAATTTCCCATATACAATTATTTGATTCATGATATTGTCTAATCACAAGAAGATAATTTTACAAACATGAAATTATTGTATCATTTTCCCTATCTTATCTCAAGTGCACGTGCAAAAACACACAAGGTTCTCGATAAAGGATAACTTCCAATCTGTCTTTGGTACTGAATACTCTACCGGTACCTGTTCCTCCTTTCATGAGTTCGTGTTGAGTTTTTTGGAAGGGACTCCTGTGTGAACTCCCAACATACAGAAAAGCCTGCACCAGCACCTCGTCCGTCATTCAGAAGTTCATCTTTCTGCGGATGTATACTATATATATAATATATATTCTTCAATCTTGGCGGAGCCTCTATTACGTCTGCAAATATAAATTCTATGTTATCTTCTTATTGATATACGATAAAGTAATGTTGATCACCCATCTAGTCATTTACGTCCTTTTTTTTACGTGCGCAAATTCCCCACGGATACCTCCCAACCGGAGCCGGTGGAAGAGGTTACGTCGGACTTGAACCGACCAAAACGCACGCCGACTGTGGGTTGTTTTTGCACTCCGACTGACCCAGGGCCTTCTCTCACGATCGGGCTCTCTCATCGGGTGCGGGGACTACAGAGTCCCCAACTAGTCCCCGGAAACGGGTAACCATTCCTCAAACCAATCTTTATTTAATGTATTTTATCACTTCATTCGCAAAGATAACTTTTTACCAACAAAATAATTATTAATAACGTAGACTATCTAATCAAAGTGCCCGGTCAATGACACGTGCGTTTCTAATTGTAATTTCAAAGATAAAAATAATTATTTTTAATAAAAAACTGAAACCCGATTACTGAAAAATCACGCTATAAAAAGTAATAAACAAGAAAATATCAAGGTGCCGTGGTCGTTTGCCAGTTTTCTCTAGAATGTATTGTTTTATTAGACTAAGTCGCGTTCCCGGTTGCCATGCCAACATCTATGGGTGTCGTTATGGGTAGTTGAAGCCCTAAAATATCCAACAACAGGTCTAGCTGCAATGCTTCGATATAGCCTTTAGGTCGTGGAGGTCAGATGGCAGTCACTTCACGGAAAATGGCGAAATTTAGCCAAAATCCGCAGTTAGACTGGTAAAGTGAACCCTAAATTCCGAGGTGAAGCTTCTGATGCGACTGGGATGACTCTAAGACGAAGAAGAAATAAACAAATATAGTGGTCTCTCAAATTTCAGGTATAAAATATGGTATCATTCTCACCACAAGCTGAAATGTAGTAGCAGTAGATTTCATAGTTGCACCACAATGGTGTTTTGGTGATTATAACCGTTATAACGCATCCGGAACTCAACCACGATAAAGAAAGATGCATGGGCGCAGTGGTTTATTGTGTGGCCTAGTTTCGAAAGTGTGTGTATTCCCAGCTACGACAAATTAATCTGGAAGGCTAAAAAATTAGGACTGTTACGTACCTTGTCTCAAAAATTTGAATGTAGGATGACGCATATTTTTTACGAGAACGGCTAAACGGATCTAAATACATTTTAAGATAAAGATTATAGTTTAGTGGAATAACATCAATATTATATTAATTACCTGCTATTTCTCACAGTAAGCAATTTTTTTTTTCAAATTCCCGCACGTCCATCTCTCTCCCAAATACATTTTTTTCATCATCGGCATCTCCGTATGCCGAAATACATTTTTTTTCCGAGCACCAAAGCTGAACCTGGTTGGAACTTGGGTTCACTCTTCTATCTCTTAACGCCAAATAGGAAACCTGCGCCCTAGGTGCATACCTAATTCCGAGGGTAAAACCATGGCCCCGCCAGCTACAGCTAAGATCAGTCTTTAAGGATTATAAAAAAAACAAGATTTATTTTTTTTAATAATGGCGCGACAAGATTTGGCTTATATAATTTTTGGGTTTACGGCACTAGATTATTTTACAAAAAGAAGAAAGAAGAAATTAAAACTTTTCAAAAACATTTCATGTAAAGAAGGTGGCCTAGACTCACACTGTCAACAATTCACAATTAAAAAGTGTAAATCTAGTCTCTAAATCTACTTATCCTAATTCTGTAAGACCACAGATAATATAATATAATTCTGTAAGACCTAACGAATGAGAGTAAAGTATGATTTCCATTATACCTACAATGCAGTACACTCATAATATTGTGAATATCGTGGTATTATTGTGATAACAATGAATTATTTGGTAACAATAAATACTATTATGACACTATAGATTAGTACATACTATTATGAAACTGTATTTAAATATTAGTAGTAGCTCCACTGGAGTTATTAATAAAAACTAAGGTTATGTAACATAACATATACTCAGACCTATATCCCCGATGGGGTAGGCAGAGGTGTTAAGGTCATGTTTTACCACAAAAATATTTTTGTTTGTTTATCTGCTCTTGATGGACGAGAAAATTGCAGAAACGATTTTGATGATTTGGTCAAACTTTTTATAGGACACGTAAATTAGACTTTGCCTCGTCTGATGGTAATCAATCAATTAATTAATCAGCCCACCGCAGTTCACTGCTGGACATAGGCCTCTCCCAATGTGCGCCATTTTCTCCGATCCTCCGCCTTCCGCATCCAGTCTGTCCCAGTCACCTTTTTCAGGTCGTCCGTCCATCTGGCTAGGGGGCGTCCTACTTTTCGTTTACCTTCTCGCGGTCTCCACTCTAGAACTCGTTTGCTTCAACGTCCATCGGTCCTTCGACAAACGTGGCCAGCCCACTGCCACTTCAACTTGCTTATTCTGTGGCCTATGTTGGTAACTTTAGTTCTCTGTCGGATAACCTCGTTCCGAATTATTCTATCCTTCAGAGAAACTCCAAGCATAGCTCTGATGGTAAGCTAAAGACTAAATCTCAGAAAAAATGGTCACCATTACATACATATACTATATTAAAATGGTGACACTCATTTTGACGGCTTCGTTATATGCTTTTTCACGTCCCGCTTAAAGGACCCGCAAATAAGTAGCACCGGAAATACTCCTAATTCAAAGGAACCGCGGGCATCAGCTAGCAGTTATAATACAAGATCGTTATTCTACTATAGATTGACTATAGGCTTACATTTGACGACGAAGAAACGAGAAAATCTTACAGTGTTAGATACGTTCATAGGTCACGGTAACCACTTTCTATCAGATGGGCCGTGTGCTTGTCTGCCACCTAAGTTATATAAAAAAAGAAAGAATACAAGTATCACCACACTATCTCATCCGAGGGGTGTCGTTAGATGCGACTAAAGGAAAAATACGCAGACGATATCAATGCGAGAGAAGGAAAACGCGCAATAAAACCCTGTACCAACCCGTCTGTCTACCCTAAACCCTAAACCTCCTAAGGAGTGGCCTAGTTCACCAGTGGACTACAATGGGTTAGTTGATTACGTTTCTATAACAGTATTACGACAGATACTTTTTTTTTATACCACTTAGGAGGCAGGCATGCACACGGCCCATCTGATGGAAAGTGGGTACAGTGGCCTATGGACGTTTGTAACACCAGAAAAGTCACAGTCGCGCTGCCAACCCTGTAAGTACATAGTTTCTGTGCCGTCAGTGTAGAAGACAAAGCAGGATAAGCCTTTAGTCTTCCCACTGACAGCACAAATTCTCCAGTGAGCTCTGGCTACCCTACTCACCGCTGATGATACTAACTGATATCCACGATTTGATAGCAAAAACCGTCAGTCAGTGCAGATCATGAGATCACACGACAAGAAAGTCTATAATTCTATAGCGGTTTGAATTATGTATAGAAAAACATAAAAAATAGCGCGTCCGTCGATAGTGATTGCGTTCCTTGCATTGTTATGATAATATTCGTACGACATGGCGAGCGTAGACTTAGTTTATTATATCGATGTCTTTCTTTTGAGTAGCTGAGAACTTATATACAGATTATATTAGTAACCTGAATAAATTCGACCATGTCTCCTCTTATCGCAGGGTACTCAAATGCAACCTATCCGACTCCGCAGGAACACTCGGGTATTGTGATTACTCTTCATTATTCTCCACAATCCTTCAGCCCCCTCCTACCTGCGGGAGTGTTTTTCCTTTGCTCGGTCTCCCGGTGCAGTTCCCACCACATTTTTTTCTTCTCTGTTTATGCTGTGAGGCTGTGGAATATATATTTTTTTATATATCTATCTCGTCTTCCCTACACATTTTTCACTAAGTTCTCTACTTTTCTCTCTCTTCTCTCGCAGGTATGGTGGAAGAGACTTCTAATAGAAATAAATAGAACCTCTGTACTACTATTTCCACCTATGTATCTTTGCATGTCTTCTTGTGTGTACATAAATAAATAAATATTTTTTTCTACATTTGTAGAAAAAACTTACTCCAAATATCACAAAATAAATTTAACAGGCAAGTACACTTTTGAAAAAGAAATTAAATCAACTTCTAATAAAAGAGGGTCCCATCTTCATATTCTGAATTGGTGATAATGAGACTAGGTATCTGATAGGTTCATAAATTATGGATAAATGAAACTTCTTGAACAGAAATCTGCGGTAGATTTCTGTTCTAGAAGTAAATAATAAAAATAAATTACAGATTCAATCCAAAACATAAAAATGCCCGTGAGACTTTTGTCGAAGCCGGTACTAAGCCAAAACCGGTTGATTAAACCATAATATTTGAGAGGTTGGTGGCACCAAGTGTAAACAAACCCTCAAATGCCAATCGCGGCACTCAAAACTTCAGCTTTGCCTTCTATTTTTTCACTGTTAACTGGATTCACTTAATCTTTCCAGAACATAACCTATTTGGTTTGTAAATCACCGTAACTAGCGCCTAGTTCTCATAAATATATTCTTCTAGTTCATTCATTCATAAATTATTCAAGATCATTCAATAATTTGTTTACGTAATTCTTTCATAGTAGTCAGTCGCTGTTTGAAGTTATCAAAAATCCTTGAATAACTCTATCAATAACTATCTACAATACAAGTATCACCACCCTATCTCATTCTAAGGGTGTCAACTTTGTAAGAGCCAACTACCAAAAAAATACGCTGACGATATCACTGCGAGAGAAGGAAAACTCAAAATAAAACCTTTAACCAACCAGTCTGGCCAGCGCGGAGTCAGTAGGCCAAAGCCTTCCAACATTGGTAGAGGTCTCTGTCCAGCAGTGGAGTACAATATACTATTTGATTGATATCAGTAAATATAGATGGGTGATCAAACAGTGGTATTAGCTAATAACTTTCGCTTGTCGTCTATGAGTCACTGTTCTCGTCTGCTGTTGTGAAACCGGTTTTCCGATTGCTGGTACAACTGGCTTACTTTCATTCATCTTTCTGAGAATACCTGTAAAGCCTTAGTAGTGGTTGAGGAAATTACTTAAAACAAATTACTCTACACTAGTTTACATTTTTTTTCCGTATTAATAAAACCTATTTACCTGTGTATTAAGAAGTATACTTAATATAGGTATAATACAGCTGAAGAGTTTGTTTATTTGGTTGAATGCGGTAATCTCAGCAGCTACTGGATTGAATTGAAAAAATATTTTTGTCTTTTTTTTACGTGCGCAAATCCCCACGGATACCTCCCCACCGGAGCCGGTGGGAGAGGTTATGTCGGACTCGAACCGACTAAAACGCACGCCGCCTGTGGGTCGTTTTTGTTGCCGAAGATGAGGTTGACAGGCCATGTCTCACGATCTAGCCCTCTCCTCAATCTGGCCCTCTCCTCAAATATTTTCGTCTTGAATACTCCATTTATCGAAGAAGGTTATATGCTATATATCTTTACACTACTACTCAAGGAAGCGGAGCAGTAATAATAAATATCAAGAAATCCGGCAGATTGGCATACTCTATTTGAAAAATAAAAAGATACTGGCATAGATTTTGAGATGTCATAGCGATGCCGGGGCGGGTCATGTTTTATAAAAAATACAAAAACAGTGGGGAATTTATGCTTATTACACGTTTGAGGGTTCTTATCGTCATCGTCCTCCATAGCGCTGTTCCCGAATAAGATGATAAATTATAGCTTGGCTTCGGGTAGAAAAATTCCGTATGGATCCCCGAGTTATAGACCAGAAAATTACTTAGGTAAATTTAACAAAAGCATCATTTAAAAGGCTCGTAAAACATAACTTATTTATTGTTATTTAATACTTTAGCAGATATAAACCTGAACAAAACAAATCTTACACAACATATACCATAATGCATTTTATGATGTAACAAAAATAGTTATTTTAAGAAAACTTTACGTTCATAGTCATTTTTCATAGGTAATAGAATCATTTGTTGTAATTAGGTATTGTATTTACAAGTTATGTAACAAAAATTTTACGCAACATAATTTAAAAATAAATACGAGGTAAGTAGGTATATGAATAATGACGAGAGGCTATCTTGCATTCTACAAACCATCAAGCAAACTATTAGAGTTAACCACCTACATACTAAACCTACACTTAAGTTCAGTTTAGCCAGCTATCTACATTTTCTCCCCATATCCGGGGAGTAAATGGGGACTCCTTGATTTCCACACCCGAAGAGGGCCAGCTTGAAAAGATGGCCCTGGTTCGGCCAGGGTGCGATGGATATGCCTCCGGCAATTTCACCTCCGATAACCTCAGACTCAGACGGTGTGCGTTTTAGTCGGTACGAGTCCTACAAAACCTTGCCCAATGGGTATCCAAGGGGATTTTTCGGACGCCCGACCAAATTGACACAGTTTTTCTGAGATTACCCCTCCCCTTTCGTACACAGGACAACACGTGCAGGTCTTAGATGTCACCCGCACACGGTGCAGAACATCCGATCAAGAACCAAGCGGTTCGGTGACTCTTTCCTCTGTCGCACCATTAAGGCCTGGAATTCATTACCAGCTCACGTGTTTCCTTCTTCCTACAGTCCCGGGTCCTTTAAGCGGGGCGTGAAAAAGCATATGATGAGACCGTCAAGCTGAGTCTCACTATTGTTACATGGCATGTCTAAGTAATGGTGACCCTCTTTTCTGAGACTTTGGCTTCAGCTTACCATCAGGCAAGGCGAAGTCTAATTGACGTGTTCTATATAAAAAAAAATACTCGTAACAAAATTATAAAGAAATTATTATTCAAGACTTTTTTAGAGCAGCGCGCTGCCGCGTCAGTGATTGCTGCGTAAAATGATGAGGTTCGTACTCATTTTTGGTCGCCATTTTAGTGTAAAGACAACATATCTATAGATATTTAAATTAGCATGGTCACTCACATCAGTATCAACCAATCATAGTGCTTGCAACAGCGCTGAAATATCGGAAACTCGAAACAGTGCAACTTGGTAAATATCCCAATTAGTTTGATACTGATAAACATATATAAAGATTGTAGTACTTGTTCTGCATTCAGAGAGTTCATCATATACCTATGTTTGCTGTTTGTATATATGTATGTACATGTTCAGGTAGATGCGCTTATTATCTTTTTTATTATTTATAGGTTTCTTTTTCTTTCTTTCTTTGTCTTTTTTAATTTTTAGTAATCACATCCCCCTTCATTACTATTTGTTTCTCTGCTACTCAAAGGTTTGCTTTGAGAGAACTCATTTTGAGTTAAGCTCGCCTTTATACATTTTCTTTGAAATGTTTTCATTTATGATCTCTGTACTGTGTGTGTGCAATAAAGAATTAAATAAATAAATAAAATATAGATTCTCGTACCGACATTCTGCCACAATTGACATGTTCGGCATGCTTAATGTTTGGAACTGTTGTTAACAAGCGCAGTGACTGTAACGCAATCGTTTCCATGTACTGGATGTGTCATCACATACATTAGCAGACACCACATCATTACCGTGAGCAATCATCATTATTGAAACGTGATTTGTATTAGAAATAACTTAATTATTTAATATCTTATGTGGTTACTGGCTATTGCCTATGTCCACGTCGTCGGTGTTAAACTACGATTAGGTAAAGCTATTTCTTCTTCTGTGTAGTTTCCGATGAAATAGAATAGAGCCACCATCTCTTCCCGTGGGTATCGTAAAAGGTGAGACAGACAAGGTGACTAAGCGATAGGGCTGTTCTTCAGCCGAAAGTAAGCATACAGCCCATGAAGGCCCTCTATTAGGTGGGTAGGACACGACGGTATTCCCGTCCGAATTGAGCAGTCCGACTTGGAAAGTACCTCCGCCCTACAGAATACCACGGCTATAATAACCTCGTGTTGTATTCCCAGTGGTGAGTAGGGTAGCCAGAGCTCACTGGAGAGTTTTTGTGTTGTCAGTGGGAATACCAAAGGCTTGTACTGATTTTGTGTTCTGCGCTGAGGGCACATAAAATCTCTGTTCACACGGATGTGATCCACTGGTGTTACACACGTTCATAGGTCATTGTAACCACTTTCCATCAGGTGAGCCGTGTGCTTGTCTGCCACCTAATTTGTATAAAAAAACAAAAATCATTACTACTGTTTTGGGGATTAACAGACGTAAGTATATGTGGGCATATATTTTTCAACACCAGGGGCATTACACTCGGGCATCCTATAGAAACCTTCTAATGCCTTGAAGATCCCCTTATCGTTGTCAATAGGAAAATCCACATAACTTCTTTCAGAAATATTCCTGCGATAACTACTATAATTACGGGTGTATTTAATTCCACAAGAACATCTGAAGGAATTTGAATAAAATTTAGTAAAAAGGTAGCTTATTTTCTGGAATGTAATAAGTCGCCATTATGTCTCTCCTTCGATATCTGATTGATGATTATTTAAACATAGAGGAATATTATTTTTAAGGAGAAATCTTGAGACATTCTATGACCTATTAATATGATAATTAAATTTTCTTTTTTTCTTTTTTTATAACCGCTTTAACAGTAACTGAAATATGATCTTTAATCTCATTCTTCTTAAGCATTATAATGTGTAACTGTTAAAATATTATTGATAACGCAAATAGTTATTGACTAAATGTTTGACTACTTAAACTTGACCTCTGATAAATTCTATATTTCTCTTGACATATAAGCAAGTTGAAGTGGCAGTGGGCTGGCCACGTTTGCCGAAGGACCGATGGCCGTTGGAGCAAACGAGTCCTAGAGTGGAGACCACGAGAAGGTAAACGAAAGGTACCCCCTAGCCAGATGGACGGACGACCTGAAAAAGGTGGCTGGGATAGACTGGATGTGGAAGGCGGAGGATCGGAGAAAATGGCGCACATTGGGAGAGGCCTATGTCCTGCAGTGGACTGCGGTGGGCTGATTGATTGATTGATTGATTGATCTTGACATTGCAAATTGTAATTATTTTACCATGCATTAAATTAATATTTCAGACAAACAGTGCAACTAAATAATATATTAAATATTATTTGCTAATGATTATGTGAAAATGTGCATGCCACAGTCCGGCTAAACATGCTGTATATATATATATATATAATAGCTTGGTTTGGTATTCCTATTCAACGTGGCAATGCCGCTAGCATTCTGGCCACCCTCCCGGTTGACATCGATGGGAAGGAATTCTTTGATGCCTGAACCTGCAGGGTTGTTTAGGTATGTTCTCTTAGAAAAATCCCATTTACATATTATGTAACTAATGAAAAAATTGATTACAATTAGAATAATAATAATAATATATCTCTTTATTGCATGTACACAAAAAAGGGATACAGAAAAAATACAATAGGAACATCTTTGTGGCATTACAAGTGACGGCCTTATTGCACAAGGCAATCTCTACCAGGCAACCATGGGATGGAGTTAGATAGATAAATAGATAGATATAGTGGGCAGTTTTCGGTGTATATAATATATATGATAGAATTGTATTTATACCTTATGTTACCATGTTTATGAGCAAAAAAAATACTCTAAATTATACTAAAATATTGAAGTTCAGCCGCGTAACAGTTAGACTGGAAAATCCACCTGATCTGAGTTCGGAAAAGGCTCGGAGAATGATGAATAGACTCCTATGGCCCATCCACGTTATTCAGTAACTTATACGAGAGCAGTCGCGACCAACTGGCTAGTACATTTTACGTACAACTTGATTCAACTATTACAAACACCTGTTTACTATATTATTAAGTTTAAACCAACACAATCAATGAGTAATTCAACGTTTAAATAGAATTGAGAGGTTCTTCGAATAGGCTGTCAGTTATTTTTAATTTACAGTTATGTAAACTTAGTTCAATTTGAACGATTTAGACAGGTCTGTTGTACTCGTGAGTCAACAGAATGAACAATGGGTACGAAGAGTAGTTTTATACTATTTGTGGTAATGGTTTGTGGGAATTAGGTAACTACAGAGAAACAATTGGGAGATGTTGTTGCATTCAATCATCTTTAGGTATAATAATAGTGGGCAGAGTTCAAGCGACTATGATAGAGTAGCAAGGGACCTGTCTTATAATGGGGAATTATAAAATTCTATAATGAAACACACCTATTGCTCTTGGACCTAAAGCGTTGGTAGCTTAGCGGTTAAGGAGCTTACGATCGAGAGATCTCGGATACGAATCCTGGTCATTACACTACTGTGAACGTGAACCCGCTCCTAACACAAGCAATTTAACTTAGCTGGTGGGTTTAGAGAGAATATTAGTAATTTCTTTCGGCAGAGTAGAATTTGGGCTACCCTATCACTTCCCATGCGGTGTCGTACAAGGCAATTAAGGGATAGGGCTGTTTAACACCAGACAGATATATACAGTCCAGACTCAGTTTTGGTTGCATTGCTCGAGTCAACAATAGTGCCCGGAAGACGGCAATAGGCTAGCGCCCTATTACGTGGGACTGAATTCAATAATTATTGATGAAATGTGGGTGTTAATTCACCTCTGCCTAACCCTCCGGGGATAAAGGCGTGATTATATGTCTTGATGTCTTCTAATATTCTTTATAAAATAATCACTGTTGACATAAATATGACCACACTGCCACAAACACTTAGGACAGTCCAGCTGCGTTCTAGAGACCTTCGGGTCCTATATATCGACCCAGCTACAATACGCCTCATAACACAGATAAATTACCTAATTCGAGTTTTTCCATTTTTCCAGGACTATTTCGTTTAGTTCTCTCTCATGTAGGTATATTGTCAGCTTTTCGTTGTTTCCCGCTGCAAACACGTTAGTATTTTACAGATTTGATGATTTTTCCATGGCATTGCTCGACTCCGATCGAACAATAATCACTCCGATCGGGAGTGACATAAAAGCTGTTTTAGGTATATTGTGAGAAATAGTTAGAAGATTACTTTTAATTGAATTAGGAGTTAAAATTTAATTCATTCGAGTAGGTATGAATGTAGGTATTAAGTTTCAGGATAATTGAAGGCCGACCTACGAGGTCAGTCAAGTGCGCGAGTACCTACATGTGTTACGTAATCTGCAGACAAAAGTACATCGTTATGATTGCCATTCATGAATGTGGACGCTGGTGATATCGATCCTTTGATCTATGAACTTCATGAACAGGCAGATATAAACTGCTACCGATGGTACCAATGTATTGTACATTGGTACCATCAGTAGCAGCAACCTACCTAGAAGTACTCTTCAGAAGAGATGAATAATATATCCTTTTGAGTTCCGTGCATATTTTCTTAAATTTCTACTTCTAGAAAATATAAATTTATAATTTTATGGTAAAATCACACTGAACAAAATTGACCAGTTTACCATTTTTATTACTTTTTTATAAATCAAATTAATTCAATGTGTCAAAATTGTACAAAAAGCAATGCTCAGTTCATGTACTAATCAAACAACCCGCCCCTGATCGCTCCCGGTGCAAAAGTGCTCATAACACTTGCTGCGTTGTCTCGTTGGATGGCGATGGCCAGTCTTTGGACCAGGATACACTATAAAACATACACATTTAAACACTACTTTTACACTCATATTATACATACCTACATAACATAACATAAACCCGTACAGCATTACTTACTACTGTTGTCTTCATCGTCATATCCTTGCGTTAGTTTGATCACATCCGATGCTTTCGCCTCGGTGTCTCGGAGTACATTGTTTCCAGTCTAACTAGGTGTTTTACTACACAAAACTTAGGTCGATGAACGACCTCCGCCCCCCATGAGTGCAGGCCGGGGGGTGGAGCCGCCTGTCACCCTGGCAGAAGCAGACCGCGGTGGCCGCGCGCCTCCCCGTTTTCCGAGGACGAGTTGGGGACTCTGTAGTCCCCACACACCCGAGGAGAGGGCCAGATCCTGGGTCGGCCGGGGTGCGAGGGATATGCCTGTCAACCTCACCTTCGGCAACCAAAACGACCCACAGGCGGCGTGTGTTTTAGTCGGTTCGAGTCCGACATAACCTCTTCCACCGGTTCCGGAGTGGGGAGGTATCCGTGGGGATTTAGCGCACGTAAAAAAAAAAGTACACAAAACTTTAACACTTACCGTGAAACGCCTGTAAACTTACCTCCACAACCCATTGGTATCAAAGTATTGCATATAGAACCGTTGTTGGACTTTTTTATTGCTCCAACCTCCAATTGCCAGTGACGACTGCTGTAGATGTTTGTTGGGTAACCGGGATTGATGGTACCGTTGCTCTTTTTGTACAAAAATAACTAGCTTACTTTACTTATATCTTTTTTAGTAGTAAATAAGAACTACCAGACCCGGATGATACCCAACAATGCTTGCCTCGCCAAACAGTTGTCACCCGTGTATTTCCACCAACAGAAGGGGAAGGAACATTTTGGGTATTTCCCGTTGGTCAGACAACATTTAAAATCTGTAATGCGGTTTTCACAATTGTCGGAAAAACCGCATTTAAAGGTATAATTAAGTAATTTTTTTATGTTTTCATGTTCTTCACTTAGCTATCTGCGTAGATAAGGTGAAAAATTTAAGAAACCAAAATGCTAAGCGCAAGTTTTTTACCACTGCCTTTACGAGCGAGATAACTACGTTTAGTTAATACGTACCTTTTTTTACGTGTGGAAATCCTCTCGGTTAACTCAGATAGACTCAGACCGACTAAAACCGCACGACCGCCTCGGGCCATCTGTTGCCGGGGGTGTGGTAGCCTTTGGCATATCCCTCGCGCACCCTACTGACCCAAGGCCATAGAAGCCCCCTTCGGATGTTGGACATCTTTCCGCATAGGATCTTTCCACATCGCGCCACCGTCTCAGCCTGCCTCTGCTAGAGAAGTTAACTGCGTACCATGATATTTTTTTATAAGTAAAATAGATTAGCTGATGCCCGCGGAATCACTTGAAATTATATCTTCGTTCCTCTGACCTATGAGAAGGATTTTTTGTTAGGTACACCTTCTACGAAACTTTTGGGACATACGGATAAAATAATATTAGCGGTGGGCTAATTGATTGATTGATTGATTCTTCTTCTTCAAGAAGGGCATCAGAAGGTTTCTTCATGGTCGATAGCGCGAGTGTGACACCCCTGGTGTTGCTTACGTCCATGGGCCACGGTAACCGATTCCCATCAGTCACACATCACAAGCACACGGCCCACCGTGTGCTTGTCTGCCAACTAATTGGTATAAAAAAAAGATAAATATAAATAAAATAATTTTATTGAACCAAAAAACACAGGTGTAATAAAGTGACGTTGTTAGTGTCAGCATTAGTTTAGAACTATGTCGCAGACACTAACGCCACCTACACAAATTAAGACTCCGTCAAGATCTTCGGGGCGAAACCAAGCTCACCTGCAAACCCGTACCCGCAGAGTGACGAACGAGTCTCTGGCATGGCTTTTCTCTCTAAGAGCTGAACGACGAATTCTGTAAAAGTTCAACTAATAAACCAAATTTGGACAGTTACGGTAGTAGCAAAGTATGCGCTGAGGCGACTCTTGCGTCCCAGGTAGCTCAATGAGCTCCGTTCTCCCTGAGTGCGCATCTAGGGATGAGAGGTGAAGCCGCCTAAACTCAGGCTTCACAAATTTGGTGATTCGTTTGTAGGTAGCTGTATAAAAATATTTAATAAAATTCCTCATTAACATGACACTAAATAAATTTAAAATTGAAGTGAAAAAAAATTATAATAAGGGTTACTATAAAGTGGATGAGTATCTTGATGATGTAAATGCGTGCTCAACATAAGTCTCTTGCTTACTCGCACAAAATAAACTGTAATCTAAAGCAAATTTAGAAAGAAAGATAATCTAGTTCTAATATAGTTCTCTGAATTTCTTGGGTATCTTCTCAGTAGAACTAACCTACCGAACCAACAAAAGAATAATTTTCCAATGGTTTTTTTTTTACATTATTTAATATTTTTATATTATATCTTGACATAATTGTATAATTTTGACGTTCGTATGTGCTCTTTATGTGCCTAGACTGAATAAATAAAACTGTTTCTTGATTCTTTGATTCTATCATTCAAACTGAGAGGGCCATCTTGAACCCGGAGATTGGGTCGGCCGGGGTGCGAGAAATATGCCAGCGGCATGACTCTTGCACCCCGTAGGGACAAACCAGGATAGGAGTAAAATACGAACTTTTCTTGTAACTAGTGGACAGAGATGAGTTTTAAGTGTGTTACATAACAAAGTTTATCATTATATTGACAGACGATGAATCAATACACAAATATAGCGACATACTGTTTACATTTTGAGATAACAAGAAAAATATTAATGATTCACTGAATAATCTAACTCAAGTAGGTACCTAACCACGTTAGTTAGTGGGCAACCTTCACAGTTGTTTATATACGATGATATTACAATTTTTTGTATGTATTGATAGTAATCTTTTCTTCGTCTTACTTTATTTTTATTTCAAACTAGTGTTCTACTATAGGATGTCGGTTATTATTATTATATATATATTAGTCTTTTGTTTATATCTCCAGCGGGTCTAAAAAGGTCACATTGAGCGATTCTGCTAAAAACTAGTAACTTTATGAATTTTCAGTAAATCTAATACATACATACATATAATCACGCCTTTATCCCCGAAGGGTTAGGATAATGGACTGCTGAGACGAGGTCTCGGGTTCGATCCCAGGTTTTACCATGGCACACACCAATGACTTTTCGATCGTTTCGAAGTTATGTCTGTATTTATCGCAGGTTTATAAATGCCTGGTTAATGGCAATAGGCTGGCCACCTATAACAATGGGACCTAAACATAAACTTTCGAAATGTGGGTGTTAGCACCTCTGCCTACCCCTTCGGGGATATAGGCGTGAGTTTATGTTATATAATATATTTTTCGGAGTTTTTTGCTGGTATTTTCTCAGTAGAACTAACCTACCGAACCAGCGAAATTATCTAATGGTCACTAATATGACCCGAATCACAATAATTCAATTACTATGCAGATCCTAATTTCGTGTAAATATTACCGCAAGACAAAATGTTATCCTTAGACGATTCCAATAAAGTGACCTTTTTAGACCTCCAAGTTCCACTCAACCGATTGTGTTCATACAAACGGAAGATTTTAAGACTGACCAATACCATTAAAACAAAGAAAAATCATCGCATCATAATACGCTCAGTAGTTTTGTGCCCAACGCAAACAAACAAACAAACACTCAAAACATTCGTGTGATACTATAAAAATATCATATAAACATAAGGTTTTAAGACTGACCAATAAATACCATTAAAACAAAGAAAAAACCGCATCATAATACGCTCAGTAGTTTTGTGTCCCGCGCGAACAAACAAACAAACACTCAAAACATTCATGTGAAAGAACGTGGAATAATTGTGTCAATGTTCTTAGTGGACGCTTTTCCAGGCCGAGTTATCTCTCGTTTTGGCGATTTGCCTTGGCCTGCAAGATCACCCGATCTGACCAGTCCAGACTTCTTTCTTTGGGGTTTTTTGAAATCTCGGGTGTATGTGAACAAGCCACAGACTCTCGCAGCTCTAAAAGAAAACATTCGTCTAGAAATAACGAACATATCGCAGGAAGTGTCACGGCAAGTTATGCAAAATGTCATAAATAGGGCTCAAATGTGTATCAACTCTGGAGGTCACCATTTAAAAGACATCATCTTTAAATCCTAATGGTACGAAATTTAATGGTACAAATATACATTTAAAAAAACCTAAATCTAGTTTTCTAATTTAGAAAAAATGTTATAGCCGAACCAAATAGGGTCTTTACTTTTGCGCCACCCAGTATAATCACGCCTTTATCCCTAGAGGGTTAGGCAGAGGTGAATTAACACCCACATTTCACCAATAATTGTATTCGGTCCCACGTAATAATGGATGATGAAGGATGAGCCTATTGCCGTATACCGGGTACTATTGTTGACTCCAGCCATGCATCTGAGACTGACTCTGGGCTGTATATATCTGTCTGATGTTAAGCAGCCCTATCCCTTAGTTGCCTTTGACGACACCGCATGGGAAGAGATGGGGGGTGGCCTTAATCCTACTCTGCCGAAAACCACGCGGAACTCACACTAGTATTTTAAAAACTTTTATTATGTAACAGTTTCATAAACTAATATTTTGTACCGGGCTGCAGTGACCAGGAACCCAGTTAGGTAGTTATGTACTGCATCACACTAGGACTGATGTCCATACCTATAATTTCCTATAATTTTAAGGCAGTGTTTGTGTAAGATGGAAGGTGACTAGGGTTATTTGAGAGGAGGATAGGGTAAGCGGTTTGATGTGTCGGTAACAGATTACCATTAGGCGGACTGTGTGCTATTTTAGGCTAGGTTTTGGAAATCAATAAAAAAATAAAATTATTATTGATTCAGTATAGTTCTACTACTCGGCAATAGGTGGCGCTTTACCAAATTACTTATATTATTATAATTTTGGTATTATTTATTTTGTGCTGTAGTCCTAGTTGTTTAAAATAGACATTAAAGTAACATCGGTTTTTCTAGGGTCAGTGGTCAATGGTGGATCTTCCCAAACTCCCAAACTTGACAAACTTCATGAGGAGGTAGGACACGGCGGTATTTCCGCCCAATTGAGCAGTCCGACTGGGGAAGTACCTCCGCCCTACAGAATACCGCGGTTATACCTAATAACTTCATGTTGTGTTCCCAGCGGTGAGTAGGGTAGCCAAAGCTCACTGGAGAATTTGTGCTGTCAGTGGGATGACTACAGTCCGTCAAATCTAAGAAGTACCGTTTGACAGTTCTGACAATTGAATGATAGGGATGGGATGAAAAAATCGATTACTATAATATCCGAACTTTAAGAGATCGATTACTATAATATCCGAATTTTAAGAAATCAATTGTTATAATTAAATAAAAGAAATGTTTAGGATATTTTTTTATTCACTACTAGTACTAGTATCGTCGTCTTCGTCATCATCGTCATTTAAATTAATGACCAGTTGATTGTCCATTACATTATCAAAGTGTACGTCTCTTTCGAAGTCGTCCATTATTATTTTCTTTGTTTTTTGTACTACTTTACTCCAATCTTCCTGTGTAACTTGGGCACATGCTTCCTTTAATAAACCTTCCATTTTCTTGACACTGAAGGGTGGTTTTGTGTTGTGTCTTGCTGCATAACCTGTAAAACAATAATGTAACTATTTGATAGCAGACGAAAACCATTGTTTAAATTATAAATGTTAGAAGTACTCGTGTTATTATTATAATATTATAAAATATTACCTTTAACTTGGGCCCAAATCAGTTCAATGGCATTATATTGGCAATGGTACGGAGGAAGTCGTATGACTTTGTGCCCGTGCTCTTCGGCCAATTGGTCAATTACATATGTCGGTTTTGGTGGTTTATGCAATTTCACTAACTGTAATAATTCAGCTTTTAATAGTGACATGTCGGCATCCACTCCTTTTCTTTGCAGCCATGCCACCAAATCTGCTTTCTTATTGGCTGACGTAGGTGCTTTATCAATTTGCACAGAGTGGTATGGGGCATTATCCATTATAATTGTGCTGTTAGGAGGGATATTCTGTAATAAATTTAAGAACCACTCTCGGAACCTTACTGCGTCCATTTCTTCATGATACTCTTTAGTGCTTTTGGATTGGAAAGCTAATAAAGAGTTTTCCACGAAGCCTGTAGACGCTGACCCAGCATGGCATATTATGAGGCGTCCACCTTTTCCTATCGGCACCTTCGAGCACGAAGCTTCAGAATCATCAGTCCATGTTTTCGGCACAGAATGGTTGGAATTTAGCCAAGTTTCGTCCAAAAATATTACATTATCCCAGTTTATAATTTGTTTAACTTCGCGCAGGAATGTTAGTCGCTGCATAATTATGTCATGTCGCTCCATAACAATTTTTCGTTTGTCAACTTTTTTGTATCTGAAGCCAATTCCTGTTATTACCGTTCTCAACGACTCTATGCTTCCCTTATACAGCCCGGCATCTTTTAAAGTTGCACATAACTTTGCCAATGTTGGAAATTCGCCTCTTGTAAAATACCCGTATATATGGTTTCTAATAGCATGATATGAAAAAATATTTGTTTGGTTGTCAAGTGTAATTTGTAAATAATACATTCGATTTTTCGTATATGTAAACGATTTTTTTGCATACAAGTGTATCCGAAGAGTCGCAACACTACGTGCAGTGACCTAACTACGTAACTTTGTAATGCGGTCAAGAATATAACTATTAGAAATTATTTACTGTGTAAATATGTGTTATTTTGCTTTGTTTGAAAGTTTTCAATTACATTTAGATATTAAGAATTGTACATTTTTAGATACAATAATGAAATCTTTCTAAATTCATGGTTTTATGAAAAAGGTTATCGAAACTGAATAATGTACGTATGAACAAAGTTGTTTCGGTTTGAAAAATATGAAACGTCAAACGGTACCTCTTAGATTTGATGGACTGTAAAGGCTTGTTCTGCTTTGCCATGAATTGTAACAACAATAATATGCATATAATTTCATACTTATTACATACTTATTTGTAAGTTGTAAAGATTTATAATCACTGAAAATGAAAATATAAGCGATAAATTTAAACAATGTGTTCTGGCAGTGAGTAACAAAAGTTAAGAAAGGAATGCATTATTAGGTGCCACAATAGTACCTGGAATACGGAAATAGACTCACTTTTAGTGGTTATTATGTGGGACCAAATACAATGCTTGACGAATTGTGGGTGTTAATTCACCTCTGTCTAATCTTCTAGTGATAATGACGATATGTATGTATATCATCAGCATACAATCTATAGGGTACTGAACCAAAGCTTTGCAAAGTTATAAGTTTGTCACCAATACCCGGAGCCCGTGGGCTGATAACAGTGCTATGAACACTTGCATTGTGGTACTAGTGCTAGTTGATAAAATTAGTTCTCCGAAATGTAAATAGGTGCACCTTCTACGCCACATTGTTTAGTTTTATCTAGAAACAAAGCGTGCTCTTATAAAATTACTTTTAGCTTTGTTGTTTCGATTTACTTGCATACATTGTAGTGTAGATTTACCTACGTGACCCAAAGAAAGATAGGAGTAGTCCTTGTATCTTTCTTTGGTTCACGTATACACAGAAACATTATATGCATAGGCATATATTGTTTCTAACATAAATAGATCAATAAATATATAATGAAAATGAAAAATTAAAAAATATTTTATTATCAATAAGAGTACAGTTTTTGGCAAAGTGTTCGTTGGCCCCACACTTGGCAAGCCTGTCCTGTGGGTACCTCTTACGATTTCACAAGTTACATTTGCTTGGTCGACATTATTACTCTTATAAAATTATCTGGAACATTATACATACATGCGTGTATGTTTGTGAGCGTGTGTATCTGTGTGTACTTGTGTGTGTGCGTGCGGTGTATGTGCATGGGGGTGTGTATATGCGTGCGCGTGTTTGTGTTCGTGTAAATATATATATAAACACCTCAACAAAGTCTAGGGAACAAGATGATCCCAATTTTTTTTTTCGTGTAAATCTTGTTTTGCAAATAACTGGCAGCAAATAAATAAAAATAGAATAAAGTAGATTACAGAGTTGTTCGAAATTTAAAAATAAATTTAAATAAGTAATGATTTTCGAATATGGAGGAAAACCTTTTAAAAGTGTTTGATTGTGCAGTTTCTCTGAGGCAAAATAAAAATTATTTTCTTTGATTGTAAATAACGTTTATTATCAATAATACGTCTTTTACGTATGGTTTGTGCATTTTTGTGACTGTAGTCATCATGTCACGTCGTCATTTAAGTCGCGAAGAGATGTTAAGGGCTGTTGGTATGCTGCAAGCTGGACGAACTCAACGCGACGTAGCGGATGCTGTCAACACCCAACCAAGCGTAATTTGCAGATTATGGGCACGCTACAGGTCTACAGGGGATGTTGCCGAACGTCACAGGGGACGAAATAGGGTTACTACCCCGCGACAAGATCATTTCTTGCAAAATTCCGCAAGGCGGCAACCCACGATTACTGCTCGTCAGTTGGTCGCAGGCCTCCAGTCTCGGCATCAAGTGGTTATTAGCGATCAAACTGTCAGGAGAAGACTACACGAAGCCAATCTTCATGCTCGCAGACCGCTTAGGGTTCCAGCTCTTCGACGTGGAAATCGAGGTCGTCGCTTATTGTGGGCTAACGCACATTTACAGTGGACCGACCATCAATGGGCACGGGTTCTGTTTTCCGACTAATCTCGCTTCGGTTTTCATCCTGATTCGAGAAGAGTGCGTATATGGCGAGTTCCTGGACGTTGGAGTCGTCTCCAGAATCCGCAAGAAGTTCATCCTTACCAAGGTGGAACAATCATGGTATGGGATGGAATTCACCTTGGTGGAAGGACCGACCTCGTTTGGATACGGGGCAATTTGAATGCAAACCAATACATTCAGGAGGTTATACACCCCATGGTAATCTCTCATCGACAGCAGTTCGGTCAAGATTTTATGTTCATGCAAGATAATGCACGGTCACACACCGCGAGGGTAGTGGTCAATGCGTTAAGCGAGCACAATATTACGACGTTGGAATGGCCTGCTCAGTCTGCCGACCTCAATCCCATAGAGCATGCCTGGGATTTGCTTGGGAGAAGAGCTTTCAGTGATTCTTTGGAAAATCTGAACACTGAAGAACAACTTTTTTTACACCTTCGCAGTGTATGGAGCCATATTCCACAGACGATGATTGACAATGTCATAGTAAGTATGCCACGCCGTTGTCGAGCTGTTGCTAATGCTTTAGGAGGTCCTACAGATTATTAAAAACGTTTAAAGTACGGTTAATTACTGTATTTCTTACTACCTCGTTATTTTTGTGCCTAATTATAGAAGGTTGTAATACTCAAAATTGGCACTATTCAATTCTTACTTAAAAAAAAAAAAATTGATATGAGAATGTTTTTATTAAAATTAAAATTAAAAACGGTATAAAAATACCCTTCTATTGATATAAAACACTCACTATTACAAGAAAGGGTTTTTAAATAAAAACTAAAAATGTCCTTGTTCCCTAGACTTTGTTGATGTGTGTATATATATATATATATATACATAGATATACACACACATATATATATATTTATAATAAATAGATAGTATGAATTTTTAAAGCATATTTACGTAATAACTATTCTAATCGATTAGAAATTAACCGTGGCCGTTAGACGGATATATGATGTATAGAAGAATTTGGATGGTTTCGGGCGAAGGTTCTATGGTTAGAGCGTTCCCCCTGTAAGATCACGGGTTTGCATGTTTGCATCAGTTCCTGGTCCATAAATGTTATTATTCATTGCATGAATATTTAGAGGATAAATGTAGCGAAATATAACAGTTTTTTTAGTCAAATTTATAATATTTATTCGTAGGTATTAATTGTTGACATACTTATTAATCATATATTTTGACATTAATTGTTATACTTGACATTATTAATTATGCTATACTTACTATTGTTTTACTGTAATATTTATTAAATTTTTTTGACATTCTAATATTGTATGTTAATTTAACTTTTTAAAATTTGCACACCTATCAAAGGTAATAAGCAGAGCACTGCACATATTATGTAAACTACTGACCAACCCTATGCACCTGTCTTATGCGAATAAACATGATTTGATTTGATTTGATTTGAATCCCGCCTGGACTAATTCTTAAATTTTCCTATCTTAATCATCTTGAATACCGTAGGTATTTAACCAAATGTTTCTGTACTTCCTTTTACTATCGAACGATAAATAAATAAATAAAATAAAATAAATTTATCTCAGCAAAGTAGGTACATAGTATGTCACATGAAAACTGGGATTAAATTTCGTGTCATAAACATCCATAAACATGCTTGAATCAAACGGTACGGCGCGCAACGATGGCAGAAGACCGTATGGTATGTCATTAATGCCATGGAAAATGGGTAGGACTCTGGTGTGGGACGTAACACGCGTCGATACCCATATACATGCATACCTGCTGCTGCAGCATCTGCAGAGGCTCTTAAGCGGCGCAAATATTTCAATTTCATTGATGATTATGAATTTGTGCCGTTTGGAGTCGAAACGTTTGGGCCGTAGGGTCCGAGCGCCCGCAATCTCTTCAGGGAGATTGCGAAGCGTATGGTCGACTTTTCTCGTGGCCTTTTTTTAGGTCAGAGAATAAGCATTGCCATACAACGAGACCATGCTGCTAGTCTTCTGGGTACACTACCACAAGAGGCATGCGATGTGGAGTAATTCCACGACGCATTTTTACTTTTCATTTAATTATTATTTTTAATTAAAGTTTAACATATTTAATTAAACATCGTACTTCTAAAGTAGTTAGTTACATAGTAAAGATTAGATCTCCATGTTAATATGTATGGGCTTGAAATTAAGTTATATTTGGAAAAATTAAATATAATAATATAATTAAATTTATTACAGTAGCCTTTTCATCCGACATTGCGGGGCGTGTCTCTGACAGCAATGCCTAATGTTAGGGCAGTCCAACCTATCAGAAATCATTGCCAGGACGATGTTGGAGCTGCCCCGTACCAGGGAGGGTCCTCTTTTGCGCATACTTGTGTGTGTGCACTGGAATGCTCCTCAACACGAGCACGTATTTATTTTTTCTTAAAATCCTAAACTTTTTGAGCGGTGCATGTAAAATCATCTGTCTAGGCCGTAGGTAGGGAGTACATAGATCTGATGGATGTATAGGGATCAATAGCATCTGTAATGGAGGCTTCTTGACTTCACCCTACTTCTTAGGATCCAGCGGAATGTGGTGCCATACAACGTGGCAATACTGCCAGTCTTCTGGGAATGCTACCACAAGAGGCATGCGATGCGGAGGAATTCCACGATGCATTTTAACTTTTGCTTTATTTAATTATTATTTTTTATTAATGAAATAATATTAGCATGGATTTAATTAATCATGATATATCAAAACTAATAAATAAATGAATTGAAAAAAAAAACGGTAATGTAGCACATTAATCAATTTATTTTATTCACTTATGAATCTAATAATATTGTCATTACCTTGTTGTAATACTTGCAATCAACAGTTTACAATCACTTACCTATCACATTTTCGTTATTTATACCCTTTCAGTGGCAACACTTAATAACTAATAACTACAAGTCATTTATTAATAAGCAGTTATTTATATTTGAACAATAACGTTATATCTCGTGTTCACAGGCGCAAACCTATCACTTGTGCGCTTCGATTATCCGAACATTGTGAGTTATGTGCCTGCGCATGGTCGGTGTTATGCGAAAGAGATGCAGTCTGGCAAAATATTCATAGAAATAATTTATATGTTAGGAGATGGTAGACTTTGTATGTTATACATGCAGTACCCGATTTTACATAAGTGGGATTTCAGCTAGGTTTGGACTTACGATTAAAAAACTATATCTGTAAACCACACAATACAAGGACTTGCTAAGCAAAAGGAACGGGTGTAGAAATGCGAAAATTTTGTATCTATATTCTGTTTCCGACGGCGGGATTGAGATGGTCGTTTTCTCATGTTTTGACTTGAAATATTATTTTTTTAAGTTACAAAAGTGAGTGAAGTGTCTTGAATCCTTGCTACGTTTTATTTCATACATACACATATACTCCCACCTATTTGCTTCTATCCTTATAATTTTTAATGAGTAACATATCTATGATTTGAGATAGACCGGTTAAATATAAATTATTAATAAAAAAATACATGACAAATATCCTGGTAAGAGTAATTATTTGCATACATATAACCACGCCTTTATCCCTGTAGGGTTAGGCAGAGGTGAATTAAAATAAATGTATTCGGTCCCACGTAATACGGGGTGAGCCTATTGCCGTATTCCGGGCACTATTGTTGACTCGAGCCATGCATCTGAGGCTGTCTGTTATTTGCGTAATCTTACAAAAATATGATAATTTCCAGTCTTGGTTCAGTCTCTCATGAAGCCATCGAGTAGAAGATATACAGATAACCGTATGGCCTGTGACCGGCTGCCGTAACACGAGCCTTTATTTATCACCTTCTGTTTTATTCATTGCAGTAAAGGGGCATATACACTGCAACGCAACGTCCATCACAAAATTAATGATTCGTTTGTCCAATTATACGGACCACATAGCTAGCTATAGCTTGTTTATATTTACAATATAATTATGTGTGTATGGTCTCTATAAGCATTTTTCTATTTTCTATTCTATATTTTTTATTCCACATAGGTGGCAGATAAGCAGACGGTCCACCTGATGGAAAGTGGCCACCGTACTATATTATCTTCATCTATATTTCTGTCAGTTACGTCATAGCATTAATATTGGTATTATCCAAAAAGAATTTGGAGTTGACTCACCTACTCTTTCTCTTATCTCTGACTTCCTAATCTGAAAAGGAAAGTGTCTATCACAATCTCATGCGTAGCAGATGACAATGGTTTAAATCACGTTAGGTGGTATTCCAGACACCCGTATTTGGTTCCACAAGAATAGAGCTCAATGATACGATTACTAATACTTCTAAAACTATATAATTTGAAATATTGTAATAAAGTAAAGTAAATTTAATTGATTTAACAATATTAATATTTACGTAATGTACACGGAAGTTATCTAAATTAAATTATTTAAAAAAAGAAAATACTGAATATACCTAAACAATCCTGACGTCAACCGGGAGGGTGGCCAGAAGGCTGGCGGCATTGCCACGTTGAATGGCAATACCAATCCTTTGCGCAAGGAATAAACCAGCCTTCTGGTCACTGGTAGCGTCAATTAAACGTTTAGAAATTTCTCGAAACAAAAGACGGGCACTTGGACCCCATGATCACAGCGTCTCGACCCCAAACGGCTCAAATATGTAATTGTTGTAATAGTTATATTACTATACTTGCGCCGTTTGAGGGTCTCTGCCGACGCAGCAGCAGCGCAGCCGCAGTTTGCAGTCATTTGCATATACTTTTAAAATATAAACAAATTTAAATTGAATAAAATTTAGAAAACTATCTGAGATCTTAGGTTTAAAATCTCTCGAAACTAAGTTAATGTGGAGACACAAATTGTCAGTAACTAGAAAGAAGAAGAAATAAAGAAAATACATTTATTACAAACACATGCACTTTGTATACACACGTTTTTTTTTTACGTGCGCAAAATCCCCACGCATACCTCCCAACAGGCGGCTCCACCTGTCACCCCCAGGCCGGCGCTCATGGGGGGCGGAGGTCATTCAGCGACCTCAGACGCCCGTCTTGCCTTCGTACGCGGGCAGCTTGGCTTGCGATCCTTCGTCGCTCCCGCTGCCGCTCCCGCCCCGCCTCCTCCTTCACGAGCATTACTTGCTCGCAGAAGGAGGCGCCGGGGTATACACACGTTGTAGCTACTGTGTTATTATCGTGACTGCAATAATTTTATTTGCTAAGTAGATGATGTGTAGATTCATAATTATACTATACTACATAAAAATAACATGATGTGTAGATGTTGCTTAGTATACCTAATAATCTGTGTTTGTATGCCAACTTTATGGAGAAATGTAATCATACTATATTTTTTATTTCCATAATTTTTTTTGTACCAAGCAAATAAATAAATGAATTGAATTGAATTTGTACATTACATATATACATAAAATTAAAGCAAAAGCATTTAGTTTTAACTTACTAGTTATTGTCAAGTGTGTATCCTCCTTAATAGGTTAAATATGTGCCCATTTGTCGAAGACGGGGTGTCGTAGAAAACGATTTATGCGAATGTGAATAGTGCATCACTAGCGCCCGTATTCAGTGTCCATATTTCTTGACGCGCTATCTTCCAACGAGGGTGCAGTCAGCTGCAGAGAAAATGGGAGTAAGCAACCGACGTTTGACCTCTAGAGACGACCCAGAGTCTCGTAGATTACCGGTATACCGGCTCGCAGGTATGGTTGATTGTAATTCTACGGGAGGATGTACTCTCCATGACTCTGTTTGGGTGCCCAATCAAGGAGGCCTTGGGGCAAGATAACGGGGGTGACTCAGACGTTGGAGATCACCCAATAACCTCCGTTCTCCATGAGTCCAGGTCTGAATATAACATGTAGAGATGCCTGTCACCCTAGCAGAAGCACGATAGGGTGAATATTCGAATGGATTTGGAGCCTCATACACCCACAAGCTAGATTATAGCAAATTCTATGTGTGTGGCGACGTATAAAATATAGCACCATTATATCCGGCTAGGTGTCGCCACTAACAATCCTAGATAAACGTGAATAATTCACAGTGATTTGTGGTTGTTTGTGGTGGGCCCTGCAGGGTGTGACTCGTAGAGCTATTGTTTATGTGAAGTCATTATTATGCAGCTGTTGATAACGCTCGAAATAGGAATTTATGAAGTGTAATTATATTATTATAATTATTTATTAATAATACATATAAGTTGACATGAATATCATATAGTAACATACTTACTCACTATAATTTTTTTAAATAGGCAAAGGCCTAGCTTAGTGGTTTCACATATTGAGGCTGGTTGACAATCCCATACTCACAGGTAGAGTGGAACCTCTCAGCTTTAGGAGGGATTTTGCCTCACTGTGTGTGTTCTACCGCCTATACAATGGTTTGTGCTCAGATGAATTGTTTGACATGATGCCCGTAGCTACATTCTATCATCGCACCTCTCGCCATAGGCAGGGAATTCATCCCCACACATTGCGACCTGAGACGGTGCGCACTGTGCGGTATGAAAGAAACTTCATCCCATGCACACTCAAGCTGTGGAATGACCTCCCTGCTGCGGTTTTCCCAAGCGCCTACAATATGGGGTTCTTCAAGAGGGGCATCAGAAGGTTTCTTCATGGTCAGCAGCGCGAGTGTGACATCCCTGGTGTTGCATACGTCCATAGGCCACGGTAACCGCGTGTGTAGTGTAACTATGCACATTTTCTGAACAATATTTATAATAATATTTATTTCATTTTTAATTCTTTGTTTTTTTACTATTTATGTTTCAGTCGTCCCGTATACATACTAACCCTATCATCGACAACGGGACTTTTTATTGAAAACAACAGGTAATTATAATCCACATAGTTGTGGGTATAATTTATAAAGACCAATATGAAAGTAGCGAAAAATTCCTGGGATGTAGCAGATATCTTGTGTTAACTTCGGAAATTTTCTATCTAATTTGTTTAAGCCCATTTTCATCCAAATCTCAATGCAATATATATATATATATATATATATGCTCAATGGTTGGAGGAATTGAGTAAGTTTTTATCCGACTGCGGCGAAGTAAAAGGAGGGTTATGGTGTTGACAGGTCATGTATTTAATACGTATGTAGGTTCCTCTGTTCCCTCATAACTCTTCAACCACTTATTAGAACTTGACAAATGAGAGAGAGAGAAGCAACGTAGTTGTCTGCTGGTTATTTAACGTGTCACTGAATCTAATGTGGTGCCCTCTGGCGGTCATAAAGTACCATGATAAAAAAAATTGAGATCAATATGTCGAGTTTAGGACATATGTACAAATTATATCTATTGCTTGCCCCAAAATAATAAATAAAAAATTAAGTTTAAAACTAAAATCCGACTACTGAAAAATCACGCTCTAAAAAGTATTAGTCTAACAAAACAATACATTCTAAGGAGAAGTGGCATACGAGTTGTCGTATGCCACTTCTCCCTAGAGACGGCTATCCTTGATATTTTTTCTTGTTTAATACCTTTTAGAGCGTGATTTTTTCAATAGTCGGGTTTTAGTTTTAAACTTATATATCCCCTTGGTATTATAAACTACGCTATTCGAGGATATCCTTAAATGGTCACCCATCAGCATACAGGCAAACCGAGTCTACGCCAGTCCGTCAGCACTGGCGCCTATACGCGTTATGAGTAATTAACTTATGAATCATTTATAATTATTAGTTATTAGATTATTATAAGTGACTCATTGTATTGAGTGCAAGAAAATTGGGTCAAAAGGTTACCATTTGTCATCATTAAGTTGTACTACCTCATAAGTTATCTAATAGGCGAACGTTGGAACTTTTTGAATACCTAACTAGCAAGTCAAGCTGATTGTCACCATTGTCACATGGTATGTGTAAGTAATGGCGACCCTCTTTTATGACACTTTGTCTTCAGCTTACCATCAGGCAAGGCGAAGTCTAACTGACGTGTTCTATAAAATAAAAAAAACTTTTTGACACTCTTGATACATATCAGCTTTGTGTGTATAGGCCTTTTTGCTTACCCACAGGCAGCGTGGTTTTAGTCGGTTCGAGTCCGAAATAACCTCTTTCACCGGCTCATTGGTTTTTAACACACATTTTATTAATTTTGCATGTATGTTTAATACCTCGTGGTTCTCGGCACAGTAGAATTCGGACCCCCCTCTCTTCCCATGCAGTGTCATACAATGCGACTATGAGATAGGGCTAGGAAATATACCGGCCAGACTCCGCCTCAGATGCATGCCTTGAGTCAACAATATTGCCCGGAAGACCGTAATAGGCTCATCACCTATTACGTGGGACCGAATTCAATGATTGGTGAAATGTGAATGTTAAATCACCTCTGCCTAACCCTCCTGGGATAAAGGCGCGATGATATTTGTGTGAGCCGTTTTGGTTGCTGTTGGAGAAGTATAGCGCTACTCTATATCTTTCTGTGGTTATCGCAGGAGGTGACTAAGGGTTAGGACAGTTCTCCATCTGAAGATGTAACTGGCACACGGGCTTGTCATAGCTACCTTCTCGCATTTTACTTACCTCAAGGATACTATGCGGGTATATGGGGCTCTCACCCCACTAAAACAACCTGTCATGTGCCATATGCCACAATTTAGTCACAGATAGAATAGATATCAGCCTTAGTGAGTGAACCGTCATAAACACTACCTCATAATTACCTTTTTCTTATATATAGAACACGTCAATTAGACTTCGCCTTGCCTGATGGTAAGCTGAAGGCAAAGTCTCAGAAAAGAGGGCCACCATTACCTACACATACCGTGTGACAATGGTGACGCTCAGCTTGACGGCCTCATCATATGCTTTTTCACGCCCCGCTTAAAGGACCCGGGACTGTAGGAAGAAGGAAACACTTGAGCTGGTAATGAATTCCAGGCCATAATGGTGCGACAGAGGAAAGAGTCACCGAACCGCTTGGTTCTTGATCGTATGTTCTGCACCGTGTGCGGATGACATCTAAGACCTGCACGTGTTGTCCTGTGTAGAAAACCTAACTTAACCCGTTAGTGACCTAAACTGTTATCTTTTACATAAGCGGCAAGTTTCACAGTGTATATGCTGTGAGTACTATTTATCTGCCTATAATACCCTATGCGTAATACTTTGACATGCGCATCCATTTCATATTCTATCAATCACTATATTGTAATGTCATCATCATCATCCTCCTGCCCTTATCCCAAGATTATTTGCGGTCCATATTGTAATGTCATCATAAACGCAAAATGTGCCTATTATTTTATTAATAAGGACAACTAGTCTATGAGTTATTTTCCATAATTGACTCACTGGGAAATAATATTTTCCGTTTAGTTAGTACATATGTGTATTATAGTGCCTACAAGTGCCTATAGTGCCTACAAGTATATTATAGTGCCTATAAGCTTAGTAGGAGATAATTATGACGAGGGGTGGGGTAATTCTCTGGGTGGTAACGGGGAAAGCTTACAAGTATCGACGGGTGAAAAAATACACAGACGATATCACTGCGAGGGATGGTAATCTCGAAATAAAACCCTATACCAATCTGTCTGGCCAGAGTAGAAACGGTAGGCCTAAGCCTCCCAGCATTGGAAGAGGCCTATGTTCAGCAGTGGACTACGATAGGCTAATTGATTAGTATCACGAGGGACAAAATATTTGGGAGCAAAATGGGGACACCGCGGAGCCATGTCGAAACCAGAGATGACCTTAGGTCAATCGGCATGCGAGGGATATGGAGAGTTAATTGTAAGTTTAATTGCAATTAAACCAGCACTGGACCGAAGGCACCGCTACCGTGCCATGGTTTCAGTCGGTTCGAGTCCAATATAATTGCCCTTGTCGAGCGTATGTTATCTAAAGCGTGAATTCTAGAACGATACTCAGTGTTAAGTTTCAATTTGAAATTAGATTTAAGCACCTATTTGTTGCACTCTGGAACGAAACTTGATTTTCAATCGCAACAAAACCAAGCTTTGAAAATGTTACCAGGAAACTCAACAAATATAGCGGTAGCTTAGTGGTTAAGGAGTCGGCCTTGCGATCGAGAGGTCCTGGTTTCGAATCCTGGCCGTTACACTACCGACGTGAACCTACTCCTAGCACAAGCAATTTAGCTTAGTTGGAGGGGTTAGAAGGAATATTAATAATTGCGGTTGCTAATATTCTAAAAAAAAAAATATATATTTAAGGAAATTTTCAACCTATCCGCAATTTGATTTCTGGGTCGTGTGCCATCCTTTTCAATAAATGAAGCTGGATTTCACCAATGAAAATTCATAAAACGTTGAAATCATACTACAATCCCGCGTCACATACCTACCGCACGTACGCTACCATGCATCCGTCATACTACTAAAGGACTTGACGTGAGCCATATAAAAACATTGAGACGTCACGTCAAAACATAATTCATTACCATTAAACCTGACAGTCACCTGAAAAAAAAAGGGATTTTCCTTCATTTCAAAAGCAACCTTCAATTTCAATTTCAATTTCAATTTCATCTTTATTTGCGAACACAGGTACAAATTGTTGGTACATTGGTTTAAAAGTTTGATCATTCCGCATTCCACCTAAAAGGCATGCAAATTTACAATATAAGCTTAAAAATAAAATACATTTTATAGGAGTAGCTACTGATTAATTTCGAATTTAATAGTGTTAAATGGTTTAGCTATGTCAAAATTTTAAATTAAATAGTATATAAGTTTAATTAGTTGTAATACAATATAGTCACTTTCATTACAATCTGTCATTCAAATATTCGTCAATAGTGTAGATTCAAGTGCATTCAAAATGGGCCAAAGTACACCAATTTCTGGGGATTGTTAGTAATTTTTAATAGTAATTTTATAGATATATAGGCTAGTGACGTATTTGTCGTGGTGGTTTGATTTTCCCGATGTTACTCATTCGTACTGAAACATGAGTTATTAAAACTAAAACAATGTCATACAACGTTCAGTTACAATTGAATTGTACATCAGTGCTGTTTGTTTTGTTTTTAATTGAATTATAAATTATAATATAAACTTTCTTTTCTTTTTTAAAAATAGTGCAGTGTGTAAAAGGACTAAACTTTTTTTTTTAACTGAAGTGTATTAGGAAAATAAAAATGGTTCACCCGAATTCACCAATTCGTGCAAGCATTGAAGGGTTTAAGAAGATGGCTACAATAACTGTGAACATGAGACAGAACCTGGTATGTTAATTTTTTTTTTGTAGCTCTTGACGCAAAATGTTTTAGGTACGTGTGTACCTAACTGTAGCATAATAGCCTCCAAACAAATAGACTGATTTTGAAATGCACAGTTTATTTCTATTTGGAAGCTGAAGTTATCGTGGTAGTTCTTAGTTGTAATTAATTAAAATTTATTCAGGCGTATGAAGATGATCTGATTTTACTTTTGTCAAATAAGTTGTGTTCCCAGCGGTGAGTAGGGTAGCCAGAGCTCACTGGAGAATTTGTGCTGTCAGTGGGAAGACTAAAGGCTTGTCTTGCTTTGTCTTCTACACTAACGGCACATAAACTCTGTACTTACAGGGTTGGCAGCGCGACTGCGACTCCTTTGGTGTTACAAACGTCCATAGGCCACGGTAACCACTTTCCATCAGGTGGGCTGTGTGCTCGTCTGCCACCTAAGTGGTATAAAAAAAATAAAAATAAGTTGAATACTTTTCCTTTATCTGTTAGTACATTTAGTCCAGATCACGTCTGTAACTTCCCGAAGGGTGAGGTGTTTTAGTTTCACCAACCATAATTTTTGATCCCACGTAATCGAGCCGTCAAGCGGGCACTTTGTCAACGGCTCTATGCTTACTGTCAGAGCACATCAATATAATTGCGCTAAAATAAGCTAAAATCTATCTTATGTTGAGAATTAATTCCCCTGAATATAATGGGGATTCCGTGGTACGTGACTTCTTTAATCTATCACTCACTTATTAGGCACATGCTAAACCATAAAACCACAACATTGCGTATTACATTTTTTTTTTGCCTAGTACCCAGCGTAAGACCATATAGGGAAGATCCTAAATAATTACTGAAATTTTCCTCGTACATACGTCAATTTATACGTACAAATATTACGTGTTGTATGGCAGTACTACTATTCAGTATCAAAATAAACGGGATATTTACCATGTTTCATTGAGTTTCATTGAGTTTTCGCAACAGCTCACTGGAGAATTTGTGCTGTCAGTGGAAGACTAAAGGCTTGTCCTGCTTTGTATTCTACTGACGGCACAGAAACTCTGTATTTACAGGGCTGGCAGCGCGACTGTGACTCCTCTGGTGTTACAAACGACCATAGGCCACGGTAACCACTTTCCATCAGGTGGGCCGTGTGCTTGTCTGCCACCTAAGAGGTATGAAAAAAAAAAGCACCGAAATATCGGAAACTAAAAACAATACGATAAATATCCCGTTTATTTTGATACTGATGTGAGTGACCATGATAGTTTAAATACCTATATAGTACTACTATTGATGGTAATTTACGAATTAATTTTAATTTATATGCCTACCATATCAGTAGGTACCTACATAGACTCCCCACGCCCGAGGAAGGTCAGATCGAGAGAGATGGCACTGGATCGGACGAGGTGTGAGGGATATGCCTGTCAACCTCACTTTCGGCAACCAAAAACCAACCACAGACGCCGTGCTTTTTAGTCTGTTCGAGTCCGATATAACCTCTCCCACCGGCTCCGGCGAGGGGATATCCGTGGGGATATTTTGCACGTAAAAAAAAAAGTACCCATATACACTTACCAAATCCTATGGCTTAGGGATGTTAGATTTTTTTTTTATACCACTTAGTTGACAGACAAGCACACGGCCCACCTGATGGGAAGCGGTTACCGTGGCCTATGGACGTATGCAACACCAGGGGTGTCACACTCGCGCTGCCAACCATGAAGAAACCTTCTGATGCCCCTCTTGAAGAACCTTAGATATAGTTCTCGCTATTACCGGCATGTTATATCTTAACAGTTGAGCCCAAGTTGCGAGAAAAACGAGACCCTGATGCGTGTTTATTGGTTTTATATAATCTGTGATTTCCCTGTCTCCTGAGCACCCAGTGCTATTCTCAAAAGAAAATTATAGAATATCTATATAACGATATATACTGACATAGAAGCGTACTGCTGTACGTACTGTACCAATGTTTACTTAACTTAACTTTTATTTAATATTATTGTGTTATTTGCGAGTGAAAAGCTGCAGTCTCTGCCTACCCCACTGGGAAAAATGAGTGACTGTATATATATAATATGTGTAACCTGTGTAATATAACGAATTATATGTTTAATATGTTAACAGAGAACGATTTAACCTGCATAAACCTAATACTGGTTTATGAGATACATTTAAATTGTAAAAAATGTCTAAAGTACTTCTTGTGACGCGACTGTGCGCAGAAGTATCTTTTGCATGGCGCCAATTATATTTAATAAGCTGCCTAAGAACTGTAAGGAACTTACCACTAGTTCATTCAAAAAAGAAATTAAAGGCCTACTCCTGCAAAAGGCATATTATAGCATAACAGACTTCCTGGCAGATAGTATTCACTAACTAGCATTAAATAGTAAATACTACTATTATATAGATTATAGTAAAATACTTATTAGGTAGGCCTAATATTCTGACATTGTTGACTGTATTTTGACAACTAACTTAATATATACTTGCCATTGTTTGTTGCATTGTAGTACATTTTCTATTGTATTTTAATCTATTTGACATGATTATTGATAAGATATTGACATTTTTACTGTATTTCTGATTTGACATTACATTACATAATGATTTGAACTGTTAGTGAAAATTGAAAGCAATTAATGCGCATCTTATGACTAAGCGTCTCCTCACGCATATATTTGTACGCCGCTATATGGGGCAAAACATGACTGGGCTATATATTATATACTATTACTGACCTATTGCATGCTTTTGTATGTACACACATGTTTTGAACAAATAAAACGATTCTATTCTATGGAATCTAGAATACGGATAAATACGGATATATACCGATAAAAGTGTTTTTATTTTTTGCCTATGAACACTCATTGTTATTGAACTTGTCGTACGATCAAAATAAGTTTAGATATAAATAATATATACTCACGAATCTTCACTGAAGCATAGTAACTACTTCTGTCTACTACTTTATTAATTTGTGACTGAAAGCACGTTCCTGTACTGTAAGCTTAACTCTGTCAATCTGCAAGAAGCTTTTCTTGGATTTTTTTTTTTTTTACGTGCGCAAAATCCCCACGGATACCTCCCCACCGGAGCCGGTGGAGGAGGTTATGTCGGACACGAACCGACCAAAACGCACGCCGCTTGTGGGTCGTTTTGGTTGCCGAAGGTGAGGTTGACAGGCATATCCCTCGCAGCTTTTCTTGGATTTAATTAATACTGTTTTAAGCTTGTAATCTCAAAGTAGTCATATGTTAAATACCATTGATATTACCTAATATGTAATGTTTTTTAATAAAAAATTAGATAATCCGACAACGTTAATCAGGGTATTAATATTTGGTATCAGATATCGTGGATTATAGGCATTATTTGAGAGCCTGCGTGGCGTAAATGCGTTCAGTGCAAATATTTGTATGCATTAATATGTAGTTGTGTGGTTCCCGGCAGAGTAGAATTTTACCACCCCTGGTGTCGTACAAGGCGTTAAACATCAGGCAGATATATACAGTCCAGACTCCGTCTCAGATGCATGGCTCGAGGCCATGCATCTGATGCGGAGTCTGGGCGAAGGCGGAAGCCATTTATCAGCATTCTAAATAGGATAACACAATCTAGTTAAACTGTGGTATATATAAATATTCTACAACATTCTACACAACGTTATCTAGACCCATGGTAAGCATAGCCAAACTAGCTTGTGTTATGGAATCTAGAATGCGGATAAACATACTAAGATACTTTTTTGTACTACATACATACGAGTATTATACATAGAAACACCCAGTCTAATGCAAATATACATATTCATGTGCAAAAATATTTGAACAGAGGCCGTCATATAGAATATCGTAGATTATTAATCTATTTATTATTATCTTCTGCTAACTTTGTGGTGTGGACAAGTAACGTATACCGGATGGAGCCCTCAAGAATTGCCTAATTTTGTCAGATATTTGTATGTTAGTCACTTCAAACACGAAATTTCTTGTCGGTCGTAGATAAGGGCTATGCGGAATTACATATGACATAGAATTGTTATCACTTCGTGACGAAATTTGCGACTCACTGACAACACAAGGTGGGAGAAATCGACTAATTGGTTATCAGATTATCGATAAAGGTGTATGGAAGTGAAATGAGCCAAGTTCGTAAATAAAATACCTTGTTGCAATAGTACCTAACTAACAATAGGATAAAATTGCGTCTATTACTAACACCGCGGCAGCCTTGTGAGTAATGGACTGCTGAGACGAGGGTTCGATCCCAGGTTTTACTATGGTACACACCAATGACTTTTCGATGCTTTTCGAAGTTATGTGTGTATTTATCGCAGGTTTACAAGTGCCTGGTTAATGGTAATAGTCTCATCACCTATTACATTGGGACCTAAACATAAACTGGCGTAAAGTGGTAGCTAGCACCTCTGCCTATCCCTTCGGGGATATGGGCGTGAGTTTATATTATGTTATGTTATTACTACTGGTTTTAAAAAATCATTTATTTACTTGATAGTCATTCAACTTTTATAACAAAGTAGCTCATATCCCTGATTCCACCCATATGGAACTCGGGTTTAACTAATCGTAGTAAAAAGTACCCTAAATGTTATTCCTAATTACAATCCATTCATGTGCCAAATTCCCCCGTTTTTAAATATTTTCCTAATATTATTATGATATGTGAACCTTTAAAATGTAATCCTAAGAAAATAATATAATATTATGCAACATAACATTGAAAACTTATTTTCAACATTTCGCAAGGCCTTAGAAACTGGTGCCACGTGAACACTCATATCCTAATAGTTACTATAATTTAACCGCGTGATTCCCTACAGAGTAGAATTTGGGCCGCTCCATCTCTTCCCATTCGGTGTCGTACAAGGTGACTAAGGGATAGGGCTGTTTAACATCAGACAGATATATATATACAGCTCAGACTCTGGCACAGATACATGGCTCGATTTAAGAATAGCGCCCGTAAGAGGACAATAGGCTCACACTATATTACGTAGGACTGAAAAAAGTGAATTGTGAAATGTGAGTGTTAATTCACTTCTGCCTAACCCTTTGGGGATAAAGGCGTGATTATATGTACGTACTATAATTTATAGGTTTCAGAGAGTACTTGACGGGAGTTTTTCTTATCAAATAGGCATTTGTGATAAGCCGGTGTTAAATAGTAATATGATTATTCATAGCAGTTTTGTATTGAGCTTCGCCAACTGTGTGTAGTGTGGTGTCTATAGTATGGTGTACTTTTTATTACATTAAATAATTTAATAAAAATGTTTGGCAGCAGGCAAAGTGTACAATGCTATGACTCTGTACGGGTAATATATATTTTTATTTTTTGTTAATAGTAATAGGTTTATTAGTGAAATAAATTGTAGCCGCCTGTCACCCTGGCAGAAGCAAGCCGCAGTGGCGGCGCGCCTCGCGCGCCTCCCCATTTCCGGGGACGAGTTGGGGACTCTGTGGTCCCCACACCCGAGGAGCCCTGGGTCGGCCGGCGTGCGAGGGATATATATCACCTTCGGCAACCAAAAACGACCCGAGTCGTGAGTTTTGGTCTCTCCCACCGGCTCCGGTGGGGTGGGTATCCGTGGGGGATTTTGAGCACGTAAAAAATTTTTTTTAATAAATTGTGACACATGTATAAAATGTGGTGAAATGTGTATATTATTAATGATACATTGTGTTCGATAGCTTTTGTTCTATCATTTAAGTTCAAAAGATTTCCATTATTGCAATTTTGAACAGTGAAGCTTTACTTAATATACTCGTAATTACAGCCTTCTCTATCCTCTTACTACGTGTTTACCTAATGAGCTTTTCCGAAATAGTGTATGCCACGTTACACAAACTCACTTCAGCAGTCTTTCCTTCTTCCTTCAGTCCCGGGTCCTTTAAGCGGGGCGTGAAAAAGTATATGATGAGGCCGTCAAGCTGAGTGTCACCATTGTCACATGGTATGTGTATGTAATGGTGATCCTTTTTTCTGAGACTTTGGGTGAAGGGGAGAGACGAAGTTTATATGACATGTCTTACATAAAAAATGTTTTATACGTTTACCATTATTTTATTATAAGTCAATAAATTTTTGACATGAACTGAATCAATTGTAATTTTTTGAATAAAAATTGTAGGATTCAATATTTTCATAGAACATGAAACTCCGGTTCAGGTTTTATGTCTAACTTATGTTCACAATTTTATCAAGACATTAATATGTACATTTCTTTTCATTTGTTTATTAAATATAATACAATTATAACACGCATTAGCACACCCTAAACCAATAGGGGTTTGTCTGCTGCGCCAGAGAAACATAGTTATATAAAGTGAGATATAGTTATACAGAGGCCTGTGAGGAATAACATACAAATGGGGTGCCCGTCCCTGGATTAACTGCTCTCTAAGATACATAATCCATTCCTAATCATTTGCTGAATGTTCGACAGGAACAGATCAAAAACTTAACGAAAAAAAAATATTGCGAAGGATGAGGTTAGGGACTTACAGGAATTTAGTTTTATAAAATGTAAAATTATAGTTATAAAGGCAGGTCAATACATTGCATAATAATTTATTACGATCATTATTAAATAAATAATACATAGTAGGTATACCTAATAGTCTGGAACAGGGGAACTACATATAAATATAGCTGCTTAAATAAAACAATTGCGAAGATATTATTAATGCTAAAAGTGGTTTATTTTCCTACAGAAATATTTTGCGCCATGTTGCGGTTTCTGATAAAATTAATACATATTTGACAGATAAAATGTAATACTTAAGTAGGTACATAATTTATGCTTAGACTCCATCTCGATAAAAGAAAAAAACTGGTAAAAAATATGAAATTTAGAAAAATATTTTTTGGAATCGGTTTATAATCAAGAACCAAGCGGTTTGGTGACTCTTTCCTCTGTCGCACCATTAAGGCCTGGAATTCAATACCAGCTCACGTGTTTCCTTCTTCCTACCGTCCCGGGTCCTTTAAGCGGGGCGTGAAAAAGCATATAATGAGGCCGTCAAGCTGAGTCTCACCATTGTAACATGGTATGTGTAAGTAATGGTGACCCTCTTTTCTGAGACTTTGCCTTCAGGTTGCCATCAGGCAAGGCGACGTCTATTTGACGTGTTCTATATATATTAAAAAAAAACTATAGCTGCGTATTATTGATCAACTTAACATTCACAGTAAGCATATAGTGATCGAAATGAAAGCTGTGTAACACATTTTGATACTTGAAAACATCTGACTTCTATTACAGCTTGATCAAACCCATTTGCCTGATCCAGAGCGAAGATTTTGAATATGTTTTTTTAAACATCCAATCAGCACATGTTCTCATTCAATATCTTAAACGTCTGAGTCACAATATTGTCAAGTGTCAATACAAACTTCGAGTTCTATGCGTCATACACATGGAGAAGGAATCATATTCTGTCCTCCATGGTCACTCAACACTTCACATCTCTTCAGATGTCTTGTAGTAAGTGCGGTGCATCCAATTTGAAGAGGATTACATTTACGAATTACGTAAATTACATTACAATTATTTCATAAATATTTATAACTATGAAATTACTATTTCTTATGATATTTACTAGTATCTAAGAACTATCGCTTACAATTAGGTTTGAAGAAGAAAAGCATGTTAAACTACATGGTAATACATATTTAGTAGATACATTATTGACTCTTGGGGTTGCTTTTGAAGTTACAAAACTGGTGTTGCCTGCGGGTGAAACCTATGTCTATGCTATCTAGCCTATGTCCTTTCCCAAGATCTTGTCTATCTTTGTATGAAACTTCATCAAAATCGATTCAGTGGTTTAGGCGTGAAAGCGTTACAAACAAAGTTATTGTTAAATTTTTATTGTAATCAGTATGAATATACCTGTTGTTTTACAATCTACTACCTAGTCTTAAAGATACGGAATCGTATAAAATATACTTAATTAGTAAAATCAAATCCTATCGTATCTGTCCTTTATGATTTCAAACCACTTTTCGCACACAAGTTTGCAACAACCACACTTTGATATACTTTAGTTGCACATAACAATAAAGACAGATTTTTTAAATGTTCGTGTAATTCTGTAATAGTTTCGTAATTTGCGTTAAACCCGTGTGAATGGCTCACACGTGTGGCTACCATATATTATCACAAAGATTAAAAAATAGCGTCACTAACGTAAACATTGCAAGCTTAAACGAAACAGTTACGTTAAACTGTAAGAATGATTTTATACGCTAGTCCTACTTAATATGAGAACATGAGAATATTTGTTTGTTTGCATGTTTGAATCATATAAACAAACAAACATTCTCTATAAATCGCGGACAATGTATATTTAATCTAGATGTAGAAGTGATGACGTCATGAATAGGTCTGAGTACGCAAAAGACGCAAATAGATGAAGGGCATTAAGTGAATAGGGATAGAGACTAGTGTTATGGGTAATGGACTGCTGAGACGAGGTCTCGGGTTCGATCCTAGGTTTTACCATGGCACACACCAATGACTTTTCGATGCTTTTCGAAGTTATGTGTGTATTTATCGCAGGTTTATAAGTGCCCCGGTTAATGACAATAGGCTCGCCACCTATTACAATCAATGGGACCTAAATATAAACTGGCGAAATGTGGGTGGTAGTACTTCTGCTTACTCCTTCGGGGATATAAGTGCGTTTATGTTATTTTTTTTACTTACTAGGTGGGTGGGCATTTAGGATAATTTTTCTTACTAAGTTCGTACTTTCCGAATAGTAAAACCTACCTGTAGGTACTTAAAAATTAACATAACACTACAAAACACTTTCTTTTGCAACGTAAGTTATTGTAAAGGCTGCGAAACGGACAAAGCATTTTGCATGAAAATGTGAAGTTATTTATACCTTGAAATTTATGGAAATCTTACAAAGCTTTTGTAAGTTTATGCAAGTTTAATCAGAATCCTCTGCGGTTTTATATTATTTATTACTTTCCGATGTCACGCTTCGGTCAGAGAGTTCACGGTCGCACACATATTTTAACAAAACAAAATACACCTTCTCATCATCAGCTTAAAGACTATAATAGTAAAAACATTAATTGAAGATGCCTTAGCGTCCAGTAAAAACAGACCTCTTAATTTCGAATTCTAGAACTAATTTGCTAGCGAACAAAATTTTTAATATAGCTGCAAGTATCAAGATGTTCTGGTTGGCGTAAGCTTTAAACAAAACGAAAATGGCAACGTTTTAAAGCCCAGATTAATATTAAGTATATTAATCTGGTTTACGGGTACTTACGGTTAGGTTGCTATTGTTCAGCCATGTTGAATCATTGCATTAGTATGTTGTAGGCGTATTCTAAACAATGGTTTGTTTGAAAGTTCTGTATCTTGATGTTGGACTGCCGTTCACTATACTACACTTTATGGTAAGAGGTAGGATACGACGGTATTTCCGTCCCAATTGGGGTAGTACCTCCACCCTACAGAATACTACGGCAATAATAACCTCATGTTGAGTTCCCGGCGGTGAGGAGGGTAGCCAGAGCTCACTGGCGACTTTTGGTTCTGTTAATGGGAAGACCAAAGGCTTGTCCTGATTTTGTGTTCTGCTGACAGCACAGAAACTCTCCGTTCTTATAAGGTCGGCAGCACTTACCGCAACCTATGAACGTGTGCAACACCAGAGGAGTCACACCCGTGCTGCCGACAGAGTTTCTGTGCCTTCAGTGTAGAAGACACAATCAGGACAAGCTTTTAATCTTCCCACTGACAGTTCAACAACTCTCCAGTGAGTTAATTTAAAAACAATGCGGTAGTACCTAATTTAAATTTTCAATAAAATTGTCATGAGGTTCTCTTAGTTTCGGACTTCGCACTTAGCTTCCAAGACAAATAATTATAATCAGACTTAGTAACATAACATAATTTAAATTATAAAATTAGTCAACTTCAAATTGAGTTTGCGACGAAAATAATTGCGTAGGTACCTACTCATTATAGAACGGCATTTGTTTTAGCGCTATAGTAATGTTCCATTGTTCCGCGGGTCCCGGTTCCACATCCGGGTTAAGTAAAACATTTGCGTCATTAATGTTTATTTTCAGTTTATTAATAATTACGTTTTAGACTTTTCCTTCCAAAAATATTGTTAAGAGACAAAAAATATTTTAGTCTCTTAACAATATTTTTGGGAGCAAAACAGAATTATATTAGAAATTCTATTTTCTTTATTAAAATATTTAATAACTTCTTGCTTATAATCTTAACTATTATGAGATTATTATAAAGAAGCATATTTTTTTAATTTGTTACGTCGTTGTCGGGGGCAGGGGTAATCTGTGGATCTAGTGAACCGATTTGGAAAATTCTTTTACCAATAGAAATACAGTATTTGTGATTGTCATTATATATCATTACGCTATTGGTTAGGGTCATCAGCAGGAACGGATTCAAAAGTGCACGCGGGCAGAGCCGCGGGCAACATTAGTACGAATATAAAATCATTTGACAATGTTGCCACAGTTAATTTAGTGTAAGTTTTCCGACATAATATAGTACCTACTTACAAAATGTACTTATCTAAAACCACAAACTTAACCAAACATATTTCTAAAAGTAATCACTTCTGATTCAAAACCTAACATTGAATAAGAAGTTCCATTAATCAAATCCTCTTTGGAAACCGTAATCCGAACTAAACCGAATGCGAAAGCAGGATTACGTAGACCCTATTCAATGTCACGACCTTGGCTGTCTGACCTTCAAGGGCGTAGGGCTGACCCCAAGAGCTGATAGGCCGTTGACCTCGCAGTAGACTTATTTACTTAGGATTCTGTTGGATTCTGCGGTTAATATAAATTTACTCAGGTGTACTAACCTTATTAAATTTTGATTTCGCTTGCTCTGCTTACCTATGAATGTAATGTTTGCGTAATGTTAGAAGGGTTATGTAAAGTCTAGTTCAAATATTTGTGTTCTACTTTTGGAATTGCTGTGTGAAGTGAAATTTAAATATTCCAGTTTACGGCCTAATAATTTTAATTTGTATTTTCGTAATTATACAACGAATCGGAACTTTTCGCGATTAAATCATGGAAATTACTATTTCTGCGGACTTTTCGAATGCGTTGCAGCACCCGTGGTCACGACTCGACTAGCTTGTGAGCGTCAAGATGTATGCGGGGAACATTTTTGTGCGCCTACCCACCATAACTTTTATTATGAACGGTTAGGCACACCACACTCACTATGTCAGTTTTTAACGGCACTGTACACTCGGGTGGAACTACAGAATAAAGAATGATGGAACTTAAATAAATCATTAGGAACCCCGACAGACCTTATCATATCAATGTATTTGCTCTGAGCTAATACAAAATTATACCTTTAAAATGACATTTACTAAGAAATTGATAGGATTACCACAATTTTAACATATAATTAATTTGCTTTTGGACTGGTTGAGTAAATATCTAATGTGTATGTTTCTTTGTTACAGAGACAAGACTTAGAAGGACAGTCCAAGAGTACGAGTTGTTGGAAACAGCACAATGTGTGGTGGACGCTGGGCATCGACATTCCTTTACTGTTAATTTGTAAGTCACAGTTTTATCTTCTTATAATACGTAATTTGTAGATCAAATATGTTCATAGACAAAGTCAGAGTCCGACTGGGGAAGTACCTCCTTCTGTAGGGCACAGAATACCGCGGTTATAGTAACTTTATGTTGTGTTACCAGCGGTGAGTAGGGTAACCAGAGCTCACTGGAGAATTTGTGCTGTCAGTGGGATGACTAAAGGCTTGTCCTGCTTTGTCCTCTACACTGACGGCACAGAAACTCTGTGCTTACAGGGTCGGCAGCGCGAGTGTGGCTTCTCTGGTGTTACACACGGCCATAGGCCACGGTAACCAATTTCCATCAAGTGGGCCGTGCGCTTGTCTGCTACCTAAGTGGTATAAAAAAAAAGTCAAAGTCAAAAATCATTTATTTACTATTAAATCGGCACTTCCGTCGGAAATACGAAAACTAGTTTAGCATGGACCACACTGGTTGAAATGAAACGCTTGCATATAAAATATACAACTACTTATTCCATTAGTTTCCGTTATAACATAGGTATACTGTGGTATACCTATGTTATAACGGAAACTAAATGTGAGATTATATAAAATAGTTGGTAGTTATACTTAACTTGTCTGTGGTTATATTTACTGTAAAACTAAATAGGTAATTACTCACTTGTTTCAATTACTAAAGACTAAAACAGGAATATTACCATTTATATGTACTAAGTACCTACCTATACTCCATTTAGGTAGGTACTTAACTAAACATAAACAATCTTGATACATGTTGTGTTTTTTTAATATTTTTTTTTAAAAACTCTTTATAAATATTTCACTGTTTAGAAACTCATTTTTAAGACTAAAAACCGAAATTGAACTACTAGTTAGTCAGTTAGTTAGCCTAGTTTATTTGATTAATATTGTGTTTTTATGAAAAGTTGTTTAACCTTAGTTAAATAATATCTAACATTGCTCGCATTGCTCGAGTCAACAATAGTGCCCGGAAGACGGCAATAGGATCACCCCCACATTTCACCAATCATTGAATTCAATGATTGGTGAAATGTGGGTGTTAATTCACCTCTGCCTAGGTGTGCCAAGGCGTAATTATATGATTATATGTATATAAATATCTAACCGAATTAAGTAGTGGGTACTGGTACATAGCTAAGCTTATTTCTTTCTATTAATTCACATCCTCCAGTTAAGTAATAGGTACATTTTATTAAAATGGTAAAAAATATTTTTACCATTATGGATATATTGTCCATTTTAGGGTCGATTCAGATCAGACAGAAAAATGTTCGAGCACTTTTACTAGTGTTAATTGAAAATCAACCTTATTCCAATTAGACAAGGCTGAAATAGTACGTAATCTTAACTGATACGAGAGCGTTTGATCATATTCATAGTTTTAAGCCATAATAAATAATCGTTTATCATCATCAAATATTTATCGAATAAATTATTCAATTAATGGAAATTGTTTAAGTAACGGAAGCATCTAATTAAATAACACCAATATAATAAAAATTGATGGCCATCATAATGTTGACTACCAAAAATGGAGTACGCTTCATTATACCGAAGAAAGATATAATGTTGCCAGTAAAAATAAATCGCACCCATTTATTTTCAGACGGCTAAATCGGAACAGTTAATTTTCAACCATGGTTTAACTGGTTAGCGTTGATTTTTAACTAAAGGTAACATGATTAAAAAATATTTGTTGTATCTCTTGTGAATTGATTTTAAGCGCGCACATTACTGAAACGCTTTTTGATCTTTTTGTGCAAGCAGTTTTACCGTTATTTCCTTTCCGCTCTTTTGTTTCATTAACATGAATAGAAGAAACAGTCAAATACTTTTTATATTTACATACATACATACATAAAATCACGCCTGTCTCCCATAGGGGTAGGCAGAGATCACGGATCTCCATTTGCTACGATCCTGACATATTACTCTCGCTTCATTCACTCTTATTACATTCTTCATGCATGCTCGTCGGTTTAGAGTACTCCTGACCTGCCCCTTTTCTAAAACTTCCCCGATTTGGTCCAGGTATGTGCGCCTAGGTCTTCCCCTTCCGACGGTACCATCCACACTCGCCTCATACACCTGTTTCGTTAGTCTTCTTTCATTCATTCTCTCAACATGACTTTTTATATTTGTTAGTGTATTTTTCGTTGGCGTAAATTATTGGTGAAATGTGGGTGTTAAATTCACCCCTGCGTAACCTCCGGGGATAAACGCGTGATTATATGTATGTATATATAATCTGACCTAATTTGTGCTTGCAAATAATAATGTGACATTTGTATGTATTTATATGAATTTATAAAAACAATTATAAATAAAAACATCAATGGTATACGTGATTATAAAATACAATCCTCTTTATAGAAAGAAGTTTATTTTATAAATTAATTGTTTCTATTTTTTTTTATTTCTATTTTTTATTGTTTATGTTATGTTATGTTAATTGTTTCTATTTTTCCTTTGTACATAAAGTTATTGTTTTCCAAGGAAAACAATAAGTTTAATACGCAATTACCCCTTCACGATAAGCGACAATAGTACGTATTATTTGTTCACAACAATAGTAAACATATGAATAATGGCAACAATATTACACTCTATGTGGTTTATAACCACGTGGAATCCCCTTTTCTGTAGCTCTGACCGCCAGACAGCATCATCCTCGTGGCATGCCTCTCTAGAGAAGTGGCAATACGTTTTTAGAATAGAATACGACAGATTAACAATTAACAATGACATACGTTAACAACTATCATACACATCGAAATACATGACAACCCCATACATTTGTCATTGTATTCTACAAAAGACTGGCTAAAAAATTGCCACCGGGGTCTGATTCCATATGACGAGACGAAACATATGTATTTTTATATAGGACAAGTCAATTAGACTTCGCCTCGCTTGATGGCAAGCTGAAGCCAAAGTCTCAGAAAAGAGGCTCACTATTACTTACATTTGCCATGTTACAATGGTGACACTCAGCTGAACAGACTCATCATATGCTTTTTCACGCCCCGCTTAAAGGACCCGGGACTGTAGGATATTACTTCCATTCATTTTTGGTAGAAGTTATCACAACATTCACTCTCTTCCAAGTCTATTCATCTCCTTTTAGTTCTTCCTCTCCCATTGTAGCCGTTAAGTTCTGACTGGTAACCAAACGATATATATCTTGCAATTTTTTTTCTGTATGTGTTTGTTTAATTTTCACTAGGTACGAAAAATATTCAAATGCAATACTCAACGCAAACGCAAATCATAGAGATGCCCAGTTGTTCATAAAAAGTTAAAAATAAAGCAGAAATTTTATTGCAAGTGTTTATTTATGTGTGCAACCAAGAAGTTCTCAATTAACCCTCGTCACTCCTTGTCAGTACCAGGCAGAAAAAAATACACTAAAACGTACCAAATATAGTTAATTAAAAATAGATTGTCAAAGCGTAACGGTGAAAAAATATTATTTTATGAGACACACGTGGTAGACCCCACACTGTCGTTTAAAGGGTTGCCAGAATTTAACTTAATTTTTGTACAAAATAATAGGCGAGCAGATCTAAAAAGGTCACTTCATTGGAATGGTATTAGTATAACATTTTATCATGCATGAAAATCGGCATAGTAACTGAATTATTTTAACAAATTTTATAGGAATCTAAATTTAAAAAAAAAAACATTCACTTACTTGTTTATAGCAGAATCGCTCATTATAACCTCTTTAGAGAGCTCGAAATGTGGACAAAATAATCCATTTACTCTAACCGCATTTACGACAGACTTACATTAATATTGACTGGTGTATGTTTTTCTTAGTAACTCTGACATCGTCACGTACTACTACATTTAGGTATTGGTACTGAGAAATACTATGTCATTTGTGATGAGCGCATAGATCAAGAACAATAATATTATGTATTAGAGTAGTCTCCGCCTTTTTATTTAATCAAACAAAACTATATTTATCATTGTAATGGAATTAGTGAGTCTGTGGCCTCTTAAGATTTGTACTGGTAGATGCTTATTAGGTACCATATTGTTTGAAGCATGTCGGATTTTTTTTTATAATAAACTAAGCAACTTTTGCACCTACGAGTAACTAAATATAGAGATATCTACAGAATATGTATATTTTTATAGTGATATAAGTTTAAAATTGTGAAGCAAAAGAATACTTTAAGATATTGTTAGTACCTAAATATTTCTAGCATGTGCTGATAAAATACTAAGCCAATTATTATGCTATTGTAGGTACCTACCTACACAGGCGTTCCCCCAGTAAGGGAAAGATCGTGGGTTTGAATCCCGTTTGAACCGATCTTTTTTTTATATATTATATATCTTATATATCTTAATCGTATTGTAGGTATAGTTTTATAAATATCTTTCCAAGATATTATTGGTACAGTAAATGAACTGTAGGTATCTATATACCTATTACAATAACAGTTATTTGATAAATTAATCCAATAATAATAAGCAATTAAAAAACCATTCAAACAATAAGTTTAGCATATGGCAACACGCAACACCGGCCGCATGTGGCAGAATGCACGCAATCGCAGTCACAGACACTGTTTACAAAAACGAAAAAAAAAAATCTATGCCAACGACCTTTTGACATAAAATAAGCGTTCATTAGAGCAGCTATTCAAAACATTTTGGATAGGTACTATACAAATGGTGTCATTTTTATAACAATTATTGTGTTTAATAATAACAGTTCTTATTTATATCTCACGATACTATTATCATCATCAGATCGATCTAGATAAACAAAGTACTCAAAAAGATATTAACACCTTGGCTTCCCTCCTTCCTGTTGACTGATTGTTCTAATATTGGTTACATACCTTACAAAATAGTTTTAAATACTAGTATTAAGATAATTTTGAGACTGTAGTCAAGATATTTCTGACGTTGACTGCACATAACCTATCTTGAATTTAAAGAATTGTTAAAATGAAATTTTAAATATAAGTTTGGATGATTCATGGTAGAATGGATATATGGTAGTTAATCAATCATGCTACAGTGATTGAATGGTACCGAATGATATTTCCTACATAATATATATAGATTATTGTTTAGAATATTACAGAAGGCATAGGTTACTTTCTGTCTTAGGAGCAATTTCAGTTGGTCGCGAGATCGGGATTAACTTTGCACGCGGTTTATAATTTCTATTATTTATTTTTAAGTCTTTTGTATCCCTTTACTGCAATTTAACGTACAATTCACTCACAATAAACTACGTACATACTTATCTACAGCCTACAAAATATCCCAGAGTCATAATTATTTGTTTCATGTCCCATATTTCCAATTTTTACTTTAAGAATGTAAACGAACAAAGTCAAGTAAATATATAACCAGATAAGTATAGAACAGCGAAGACAATAAAATATAGTAGACAATATCAGTATCTATGTTTTTTATTGTGCGAAAATATCCCCCTCCCCTGGCCCCCATACCCCTACCTAGCCGATGGGGGAGGTTTTGTGGGACTTGAACCGACTAAAACGCACGCAGCTTAAGGTCGTTTGTAGGTTACCGGAGTAGAAGTTGCCGAAGACATATCCCACGCACCCTGGCCGACCCAGGGCTATCTGTTTCGATCTGGCTCTCTTCTAGTGAAGGGATCACGAAGTCTCCATCTAGTCCCCGGGTATGGGGACGCGCGCATCACTCGCATCAACAAGATGAGGAATATCAAGTTATTAAAACATCTATTACAATAATTTCTAATTCATATGTGTTAATCAACATATGTCAGCTGAAATTATATCATCTATTTTATCTATAGTCTATAGATGAAATAGATGATAATAAAATAATATTGACGGCATCTGTGGCATAGCGGTAGAACATTCGTCTGCTAAGCATTGGGCGCGGGTTCGATTCCCGCTCATTGCAAATATTTGTATGCATGAATATGTATATTTGCATTGGTCTGGGTGTTTCTATGTATGATATGTATGTATTTACAAAAAAATAATAGTATCTAAGTATGTTTATCCGCATTCTAGATTCCATAACACAAGCTAGTTAGGCTATGCTTACCATGGGTCTAGATAGCGTTGTGTAAAATGTTGTAGAATATATATTACTATTATTATTATAATATTATTAAGATCATTTTGAGTACATTGCTGGTTAAAATCGATCTGATGCGGACTGTACCTACCTAATTGTTATCCTAGTTTGCCTTAGACGTCTTATTTTATTATTATCTATTTTATCTATAGACTATAGATATGCTATAATTTCAGGTGACATATGTTGATTAATACATAAAATTATTATAATAGATGTTTTAATAAAATTTAAAAGTGGTAAACAGTCGCTAGCGCGAGTCTTGCCTGCTCTGCATCGTGCCCTCTGTTGGTCAGAGGAAAATGTGGTAAGCCTACCCTCCGAACGAACTACCCTCTACAGTCTACAAAGCCACTCCCGCCTTGGCTGGAGTTTAACGTAAGCGGCAGCGTCGGAAGAGAGACACTGCTGTCTCTTCTGCCCAGGGTGCGGCGTGTGGAGGTTCTAAACCAGGCGCCAATATTTTATTGCCTGATATACTTTATTATTGTACTTATTCATGATCATGGGCATCCGACTATTGAACTTATCAAAAAACTGTACAGACGTTAGTTAATTTTATTCTTTACTGGGCGCCCTAGCGCGCTGCCCGCTGTTCACTACGAGGAGGCATTTTAATCGATACCTATTTATGGTTATTCGATTTAACGGTCATTGTCGTAATCGATTCCCGATTAACGGTGTAATAATGTTCTATCGATAATTATAGACGTTTGCCGCGAACGAGCTAAAATTATATGTAATTCATGGTTTTCTTAATCATAACTTACCTTTAATAGCAAAGCATAACTTGAGATTTATATTAAAAGGCCATTAAAAAGCTTATAATTTATAATATTGCACGTTTAAATAATGTAGTATCAAATAATTATGAAATTTATAACAGCGCCATCTATTGCCGAGTAGCAATAACTTTTTACTATCAATATTAAAATTAAAATTTGTTTCTATCGTTCGTCCGGGCTTCTTAACAAAAAGATAAGTAAATGACGACATTACATATACGTAATCTTTCAATCAGTTCTTCAAGAACATGCCTGACTCCATGCGTTCGTTTGCACGTGGGATCTAACGTGGCGGATGATCACAATTTCTCAATTAAACTAAGGGCAAGATTCATAGACTACAGATATGCTGGGTACTGACCGGTGTTATAGTAATGTAACATATTACGAAACGAGCATTCGCGCAGTCAGTACCTACGTAGAAGTAATTGATTTAAGCATTCGAGACGATACGATGGGTCCGCTGCGAATGCTAAATTACGCTCGAGCATGCTTGTCAGTACCCACCTTTATAATGAACGCTAACATTACGGGAAAATAGGTTAAGGTAGCAGATTTGTGATGGAAAAGTCTCGGTATCAATCCCTGGTTATTACACTACGAAAGGGATCCCACTCCTGTCTAAATAACTTGCTTAGTAGTTTTGGTCTATTTATGTACCCGTATTAGTAGTGGCACAGAAGAAGTGTGTTAGAGCTCTGTATGGAGCCGGATACCGAGAACACTGCAAACCAATCTTCAAAAAACTAAGAATTCTGCCATTTCCTTGCCTTTATATTTATGAAATGTGCCTATTTGTGAAGAAATATCCACAAATGTTTCCGCTACATGATGACATATTGAAAAAGACAAATAGTAGAGATCCTTATAAAATTTTAGTGCCCCAGCAAAGAATACATCTATATTCCTCAAATATGCATATTGTATGGCTATAAAAATATACAATAAACTGCCAGTTGGTGTGCGAGCGCTACCTATGACTAAATTTAAATTCAGCATATTTAATTTCTTAATAGATAAGTGTTTTTATTCAGTGAGGGAATATATGGATAGCAAATTTAATTTTAAGGACATTATATTGACTGATGTACAACAAATGAATGACTAATTAAATAAATAAGTATTGATTGCATGCGTGATATATTTGATATTATTATCGCAAAATTTAAATATTATTATTGTAAAACGTAATAGAAATAAATAACTAATTGATTGCATGAGTGACATATTTGACATTACTATTGTAAATCTTAAATATTATTATTATAAAATTTAATATTTCTACACCAGGGTATGGTAGAATATGTTTGAACAATTGAAATAACATAAAGACCTCAATGCACCATATTCTTAGAAATCAATTATTATTATTATTATTATTATAATGTGATTATTAATCTTGAAATGGACGGACGGCCTGAAAAAGGTGACTGAGGAAGACGGAAGGATCGGAAATAATGGCTCGTATTGGGTGAGGCCTATGTCCAGCAGTGGACTACGGTGGGCTAATAGATTGATTGATTGATAAGCTTGAAATACTTATGGGTACAAGAACGACATGCCATAGGACCACCCGTCTACGGGGTGCTAGAAAAATGCTTTGTGAGTCACGTTATGCCTTGGCAGATCCAAGAAGGCGTATGGTTTCAGTCGGTCAAGGTCTTCAATACGAAAAAAAGACCTTTTCTTTTTATTTTTATTTATTATATTTATATTACTAAAAGTCTGTATCAACCACATCTTTTCAAATTTCAACTATCAATTTTCCTTCTTGAATGAAATGTTTTTCCAATACTGAGTACTAGACGTAGTAACTATTTATTAATCTGTGGCACTAGTAACCTAGCTCGTAGAGTGCAGCGTGGAAGGCCACGTGCAATAGTAAACGTGACACATAGTGGGGCAAATGCGTGTCGCAACAGGCGTCCTGATGTCGTAACACCTTGAGTAGAGGACCCACTCGATAGAGTTATACCGAGGCGATTATCTAATAGAACACAACCAAGCGGTTCGGTGACTCTTTACTTTGTTGAACCATACAGTCTTGGATCTCTTACACGCGACAGTTTCTATGGCTTGGCTGTAGTGAACACAACTGCTACGCAGGAGACGCAACTCTTTATGTTGTTGAACCATAAAATCTTGGAATTCTTTCACGCGACAGCATTTGTAGCTTGGCTGTAGTGAAGGTAAGCTGAAGGCAAAGTGTCAGAAAAGAGGGTCAACATTACTTACATATACCATGTGACAATGGTGACACTCAGCTTGACGGGCTCATCATATACTTTTTCACACCCCGCTTAAAGGACCCAATTAAAGGAGATGACGTCATATTGACGTATCCTATATAATAATATTATTTATTTACTTCATCATACAGCTCAGTTAGGTTGGTTTTTCAGACTGACTATCAAACTTCGTTCCGTAAAGCGACAGCCATCTGAGCTCCATATCGATCACCGACGATAACGAAGTTCAGTAATTAGGAGACAGACTTTTAATGCTCTAAATACCCGTAAGGCCTGCCATAGATGTTGGTATGGTAACCGTGACGGCTGCCGACCGGCTTAACCTGCTCTCGAAGGTACGGAGAGGATCTCATTACATGAAGAATGGTCATTCATCCTAGAACAATTTGGCTAGTATTGCTTAACTTAACAAATGTAACAGTATCTCTTTGACAGCTTGCCCCTACTACGAGTTATCAAAATTTGGACGTTAATTCATGGGTACATAACCACGTAATAAATGACCCCAAGCCAAAATATACGATCTGTTATCTAACAACTACGGCGCATGTACCCTGACATTGGACTGTACGTCGACCGCCATTAGCCAATTTGTTGTCCAATCCCCAAATGTGCTGCTAGTTCAAAGTCAATGTCAAACCAACCAGGATACAGCTTTAAATGCGTATATACGCGTAGCTGCGCAGACGCAAACGCCTTGAAGTACACCCACTAGTGCCTTGAAGAATGACTTCAAGGTATTTTTCACGACATAAATAGATCAATTGAACTGTTAAGACGAGTGATTGTTACTATAATTACATATACAATTATTGACGCTCTTGAAAATTTAATACGGATTTTATCAATAACAGTTAGTAGGGAAGCCATAGCTCACTGGAGAGTTTGCGCTGTCAGTGGGAAGAACAAAGGCTTGTCCTGCTTTGTTTTCTGCACTGACAGCACAGAAACTCTTTATTCTTACAGGGTCGGCAGCACGAATGTGACTCTCCTGGTGCTGCACACGTCCATAGGCCACGTTAATAAGCACACTGCCCACCTGTTCGAAAGTAGTTACCGTTGGGAACACAACACATGGTTATTATGACCGCGGTATTCTGTAGGACGGAGGTACTTCCCAAGTCGGACTGCTCTATTGAGACGGAAATACCTTCGGGTCTTAATTCCGTTGTATATAAAAAGTGCGTATATTAGAATGTTCCTGCTTTCTCTTCCTATATCGTTATTTATTTTTCAACAGACTTAACGCTGGTGGGTCTCTTCGAGTTGGGTGTGATCCCCAACCGTAAAGGAGGCTTCCACTGCAACGACCCAGCCCTCAGCCATAAGTTCGAAGGTGACACTGTCACGACCGCTGTTATCATGTCTACGATAATCCTAATGCCGATTCTCTTCGTAAGTACATATATACAAATAGACATAATATATATTTTTTATACAACGTAGGTGGCAGACAAGCACACGGCCTACCTGATGGAAAGTGCTTACCGTGAACTATGAACGTGTGTAACATCAGTGGAGTCACATCCGTGCTGTCGACCCTGTAAGAACAGAGATTTTATGAGCCTTCAATGCAGAACACAAAATCAGGACAAGCCTTTGGTCTTCCCACTGACAGCACAAAAACTCTCCAGTGAGCTCTGGTTACCCTACTCACCGCTGGGAACACAACACGAGGTTATTATAGCCGTGGTATTCTGTAGGGTGGAGGTAGGTACTACCCCAGTCGGACTGCTCATTTCGGACGGGAATACCATCGTGTCCTACCTCCTCATATACCGCCGTGTCCTACCTCCTCATGTAATATATAAATAGGATTATAGTATTTCCGCCCAATTGAGCAGTCCGACTGGGGAAGTACCTCCGCCCTACAGAATACCACGTTTATAATAACTTCATGTTGTGTTCCCAGCGGTGAGTAGGGTAGCCAGAGGTCACTGGAGAATTTGTGCTGTCAGTGGGATGACTAAAGGCTTGTCCTGCTTTGTCCTCTACACTGACGGCACAGAAACTCTGTGCTTACAGGGTACACTTTCCATCAGGTGGGCCGTGCGTTTGTCTGCTACCTAAGTGGTATAAAATATATATATATATATATATATAAATGTATTCTAGGCTATACCATAGACCCAAACTACATATACTAAAAAAGCGTGTCATATGGGTTCTAGAACGCATAGACCCAGGTCAATACACCATGGCCATTCAACCCGTAATAGTGTGGTTTAAGAGTTCTTGAATTTATTACTTATAAGCTAGTCGACCGTTTCATTTAATAAAAAATGTTTTTTACAGTTTCTTCCCACGGAATACCTGTTCATCGAATCCGACTTCTTAGGGCAGTCGAAGGTCCGACGGTCCCTGAAGAACTCGTTCTTCTTGTACAGGACGTACATCTACGGTCTGCTCCTCAACCTTGGCATTGTGGAAGTGATGAAAGGTCTGATGGGAAGCCCTAGGCCTACCTTCTTCGATTTGTGTTCACCTGACGCTGCTAAAACTTGTGTGGGGTAAGTTACTATCTGTCATTGGATTTAATACAGTAAACCAAAGTCTCGGTAGTTAAGTACTTACGATGTAAGCCCCGGGTTCGAATCCAGGCCTGGTCATTACTCTATCGATAATTCACCAGCAATAAAAAAATATCTTTACTGAAGAGGTTAGCGGTAATATTAGTAATTTCGGTTAAAGCTTATCCTGCTTTGTCTTTTATACTCACAGCACAGAAACTCTGTACATACAGGGTTGGCAGCGCGAGTGTGACTCCCTTAGTTTTGCACACGTCCATTGGTCATGGTAACCGCTTTCCAACAGGTAGGCCGTGTGCTTGTCTGGCACTTAAATGGTATAAAAAAGTCAAAGATTTTTATAATAGGAGGTGAGCCTATTGCCGTATTCCGGGCACTATAGTTGACAGGAGCCATGCATCTGAGGCTGAGTCTGGGCTGTATATATCTGTCTGATGTTAAACAGCCCTATCCATTAGTCGCCTTGTACGACACCGCATAAGAAGAGATGGGGTGGCCCTAATTCTACTCTGTCGGAAACCACGCGGCAAAGTTAATTTAGTATTTCTTAAAAAGTTATTAACAATGTATAGCTACTACCATTTAGGATGGCACGGTAGCGACTATCGTTGGTAGTCACAACGATTACGTAATCAATGGTATGACCTCAAACCTGAGTGAAAAAAATACGCCAGAGCCTAATCGTACCGTCTCACAGGTGTCACAGGTGAGGTAGGTTAAGGCTCTAAAGATCTCAATAGCCCCAAAACACCTCTTCAGCCAACCAAAGATTACAAAAAGTCCGATGTCATCATAAAAATCATCTTCCAATCTATTATCACTTTACGGGTGCCATCATCACGTCTTCAGATATAATGGTCCAATTTTGTCCAACGACTGGTCACTTCTACTCATACTGTTAGGTCACTGACTGTCCACTTGCCAGTTTACGACTTCCTCCATTAACGAATAATATTTGAGGTGTAGGAGTAGGTAATATATTTGACATTGTATGACCAAGGGACGACATGGCAATCACAGTTCAAATGTAGGAAATAGAATAATCATCTAATGATGTTTCTGGAAAACTGTACCAATATTGAATGAAATTTTAAATCAATTTGTATGCTAAATATTCAAATCGATTAAGAAATAGAAGATTATATGACGGAAGATAGCTCCCACAGTCGCCTTAAGACAGATATATGTGTAGAAGAATTTGGATGGTTTCGGGCGAAGGTTCTGTAGCTTAATGGTCAGAACGTTCCCCCTGTAAGGGAAAGATCACGGGTTCAAATCCCGCTTGAACCAATCCAATTTTTTCTATACTAATATTATAAAGCTGAAAAGTTTTTTGTTTGCTTGTTGCACCGAAACTCTCTGAAACTCTCTGGTTTCTCTCAGAACTAACCAAAAACAACTGATTTGAATCGAAAAATTGTGTTGAGTAGTCCGAATTTTCTATTTTCTCTTGGTTGATTTCTCGGTTCGAGAATCGAGCCTCGGACGTTATGCTAAACAGTCTTGCATAGATGTACAGTGCCACTGGGACACCGAGGTAGTAATTTAGGCATCTTAAATATAATATACATACATACAGTGTCGTCTACACCCCTTTCCGATTGGTGTAGGCAGGGATATCATTCTACTTCAGGCAGATTGTTAAACAAATCTTTTTTATTTTCAGATCTGAATTCGTGAGTGACTACCAATGCACTCCGAATGAGTACTCAAGCTGGTACCAAATGGACTCCTACAGGAGTTTTCCTTCAGGGCACTCGTCCTTATCCGTCTACTGTGGGTTCTTTATTGCAGTAAGTATTTCTAATAGTATGATATTTAGAAAATAAGAAAGTGAATAATAAATATTGTAACATTGCGCCATTTAAACATATACTAAGCATAACAGAACTTATCTTATGAGGTCTAGATGGAATTAGAACACATTTATCAATTACAGATTTGTTTTTTTTTTGTAAAAATATTCTTACATTTATATTACTATAAGTACACGAAAACACGCAGACCAATAATAGCGCAAGCGCAAACTCATTTGTGGAATTCGATCCTCGAATTTTGTTTAGTCACTTCCTGTAGCACTCCGTCTCAAAGCAAATCAAATCATATTTATTTTGCATAAAAACACTGTCTGTTACAACGGTGTTTTGGAATTATAGGTCGCCAAAAATATCAGCATTCAAAATTATAAATATTAATTGGAGCAGTCTGCAATGCAATTTCGTATATAAATATAATTCAGGCATGCGCATAAAGCTGCACTGAAATTCTCGTAAGCTCTACCGCCACACCACCACATAACCTTTTCACCTAAACTCAATTGCTTAATTTTTTTTTTTTTTTTTTTCAATTTTATAATAGAATCGTTATCTATGTACGTTCTATTATGAATGGGTTCAAGTTCAAATGTAATGTTCACAAGTATGACGTATGAGCTACTAGGTTTTCATTTGTTTCACACTACGTACATACATACACGCCTTTATAACCGCAGGGTTAGGCAGAGGTGAATTAAAACCCACATTTCACCAATCATTGAATTCGGTCCCACGTAATAAGGGGTTTACTCAACCCATGCATCTGAGGTTGAATCTGGGCTATATATATCTGTCTGATGTTTAACAGCTCTATCCCGTAGTCGCCTTGTACAACACCGTGTGGCATGAGATGGGGTGGTCCAAATTCTACTCTGCCAACCAAAATTCACAATCTTATTTCCTTCACAGTGGTACCTCCAGAGGCGCGCTTTCCACTGGCAGCACCGCACCATCTTTCTGGTGCCCATGCTGCAGTTACTATGCGCCAGCTATGCCGCCATCTGCTCGCTCACCAGGATCACTGACCACCGGCACCACTGGTGGGACGTACTCCTCGGCACCATCATTGGTTTCATGGCTGTTCTCTATTCCGTAAGTTGCATTTCATTTAATTAGTAGGTAAGGTAGATTATAAACATTTGTTCATGGGGATCATTGTGACACAAACCAACCGGCTAGCTGAATACTCCTGCTTATTGAATGGCACAGGCTTGCCTCTTGAAGTTTGGGAGTTAGATAGTTAGACAAGATAAATCTAAAAAAGTATATTATTAATTTTTGGGAATAACGGACTAACGAAATATTGAAATTTTGGAGTAGTTAGGACACTTTAAGGACTCAATTAATATTAAAAAAGTGAAATGACTCAGTCGGGATTCGAAGCCGCGACCAGTCTCTTACACGAGTAATGCTCTGAACACTAAGTCACCGTGTCCTATTCCTATCTGAATCGATTTGAACAGTTAGCATACTTTAGAAGTCAAAAGTCCAAAGTCAAAAGTCAAAAGTCAAAAGTCAAAAGCTCTTTATTTGTAGAATATGGTACAAAAAATGATGTGTAAATTATACACATAGTGTCGGATCACATATTCTGCCGGTTCTGGCGTACAAAATTTACATACACATAAACATTACTAAATATCAAATACAACAATCCACACAATATGTTAGTTATATCAATATTCAAATTAAAATACACAATTTATATAGTTAAATAACTCAAATGTCAATTAATAAGTATTAAAAAAAAAATCAATCAAATACATGTCAATAAAAGTAAGTCAAATCAAATTATAGTATTATCAATCAATAATAATAATGTTGTCAAATAAATTCTTATGTCACAAGTTATCGTTTAAGAAATCTGAAATTTATTCAATTATCAACCTTGGAAGTTAGAAGTGCTTCCCTAGCATTTCTTCGTCAAAAAAAATCATGACCAATCAACTAATTCTCACCCTTCTGTTCCAGGTGGTACTGACCAAGAACTTCACCTACGATTATTCGTGTGCAAACAGCGACATGAGGTCAGAAGAAAGTCAGAAAACAGCGAAGACGCTTCTGTGCGAAGAACGACGGAGAGGAACCATGCCCTAGGGCTCTAGTTTAATAGACCAAGTATTTTTGGAAGAATACCAGTGTAAAATGAGTGAATTTGTGTAAAGTCAAATCGGCTTCAAGAGTCATGGTGTAATTTGGAGGAATTGGAGCAATGATCTTATTTTAAAATGGTTATTTGAAACTAAGAGAATTAGCCTACCTTAACGGAGGTAGGAGTTTACAAGAACATGATGACTAATCAATTCAATTTTCAATTTCTAAGCGGTTCAGAGACTCTTTCCTTTGTCGCACCATTAAGGCCTAGATTCGTTACCAGCTCACGTGTTTCCTTCTTCCTACAGTTCCGGGTCCTTCCACCAATGACTTTTCGATGCTTTTCAAAGTTATGTGTGTATTTATCGCAGGTTTATAAGTGCCCGGTTAATGGTAATAGGCTCGCCACCTATTACAATGGGACCTAAACATAAACTGGCGAAATGTGGGTGCTAGCACCTCTGCCTACCCCTTCGGGGATATAGGCGTGAGTTTATGTTTTATGTTATGTCTCATTTTACTATAAGATCATTGGAGTTAATAGAAGGATTATGATGAATGATGATGCCCGCTGTTTTTGTAAGACTACTCTTTCTGTTTTGGGCTATTGGGCTCGATGTTGTATTGCACAATCATTGTAAATAGTAGATAGCATAATAAAATAAGTAGGTAGATAAAAAGTTATTTAAAGTGACGGTAATTAATCCGCAGAATCACGCACCATGGAACGCCGCCTTTAGAATTATGTTAACCATGAAGGTTCTGATAAACTTTAACATTCACTTGTTAAAAGCATTCTTGCGAATGTTACAAGAAAAATAAACGAGAGCGTTTTATCGAACTTTCTATCAAGTGATCGAGCATTCTTTAGAAAAAACAATAAATTATATCGACAAGAGCGTTTGCTAGAAAGATCATAAAAATATGCCAACATTTTTGGTTCACTTTGTTGTTTAAAGAAAGAAAGAAAGGTATTAAGTTGAAATTCATACCACATGTCTATAACATCTCGAAACTGTGGAAAAGGTAAAGCGATCAAACATATTGCAGTTTATGTAGCGGAACCCTTAGTGGGCGAGTCCGACTCACACTTGAACAGTTTTATTTATCGTAGTGCGCGTTAAGCCGAATCTTTCGCGAATTAGTAGAGACGGCAAAGAAGATAAGTATACAATAAAATTGTATGCATATGAAAAGTGTTTTCTTATCTTTTGTGCTGTATGTTCTTAATTCGGTTCACTTATCGCCTTGCAATAGTATTATTTAGTACTGTATTATGTTATCTGTGGTACTGTGTGCTATACACCGCAATTAAAAAAAATTAAAATTACAAGAGTTATTGATGGTAATGTACTTAAAAAAATGTTAAATTAAAATACAAAATGATATTTATGTAATAAAAAGGCTGTTATGTATTTTGAGATAAAATGTGTCAATGGGTATGTGTGTGTGTTTGTTATGTATAAAATGTGTATAAAAGAAATACATAGTAATTATCAGTATTATAGTATAGTCTTGTAAATGAAATATGTTTCTTGTATTATCTGTATTTTTCTATGAAAATAAATTAGTTTTAAAATTATATTGTTTATAATTTCACCAAATTATAACGACCAATGTTTAGTGCGAACAACAAAAATAAAAGCTGACACATTCTGGCTACGAGGAGTTGTTACGATCGCACTGTACCATTTAAACTACATCATTAAATCTGTAAGTATTAGTTAATATAATAAAGTTTGTTTGGTTGAACGCGCGAATCTCAGAAACTACTGCACTAGTTCGAATTGAAAAAAAAATTTTAGGATTGCATAATCTGTCTATTTTGGAAGGTTATAGGATATATCACGCTAGCAATTAAGTTGATTGGCAACACTGCTGCCGTTATGTAAACATTAGCTCCGTATATAAAATTATAAAAAAAATAGTTATCTTCATTTACCACGATAAAAAAGTATTACATTAGTTCCCAATAAGTGTGATATACGGGCAAAAATGTTATAAAAACATAATGATAGAAAATACGTGCAAAATAGAACTGTGATATAGAAGTTATTTTACCCCGTTAAGTGATGTTAAAGTAAATAAGTGAAATGAAATATGCAAAGAACTTTAATTAGTGACAATATTTACACTTGCTGTAGATAAACAAAAGTGAAAATACGAGAGAAGTGAAAATCATATTATTAAAAATCAGTTACATTCAAACGTAAATATTTTTTCGCGGTAACTATAAAGACCGAATCCGATCAATTCTACATGGTAATAATAAAGACCTAAAAATAATTTGTTGTTGGGCGCTTTTATGTTTGGAACGACACGACTTATCGTACGGTATCAAGTAGTCGGAACACATGATTATGATGACAATCTAAAAGAGCTTAATAAGCGATATCTAGTGACAAAAATTAAAATCAAATGGAAGACCATAATAACATCACGATGCGCAAACAAAATACAAAATCCACATCACTAGATGATATAAATATGAGCATCTCACTGCGCTCGTCGTGCTCTGATGAGTTGCTTGGAAAGAGTATGGTTGACCTCTCAACCCATGGCTTCTCCCTGTACAAAGAAGAAATGAAAGCTGAACTAAATAATATGAAAAGTACCTTACAAAGCACACAGAATGAATTGGAGAATGTCATTTTAGAAAACATAGACTTAAAAAAACAATTATCGCAATTGAGTCAAGAAATTGAGGTTCTTAAACAGATATGTAATAGTCCCTTATCTACCTTCCGGAAAAATCTGGCCTCAGCAAAAAAAATTAGTGTCAAACGTCGACTCACGGATACATTTACTCAAAATCCTCTAACACTGGAAAGAACCGGACAGACACAAAAGCCAGAGGTACAATCTATGGTAGGCAGCAATCTGCACGAGGACTCAGGTACACAACCAAATACAATCCCCAAACCGGTTGGCAAACTTGGCACTAGTGATGCCAGTATAAATACGTTGGCCATGCAGACAACTACACTAATAAATAGTCCTAAAAAAAAGAAGAGGGTTTTAGTGCTTGCCGATCAACAGGGCAGAGGAATGCGTGCGAAGCTACAAAGATTACTCGGCTCGGATTATGAAGTGTTCTCTTTCTGGAAGCCAGGAGCAACAACGAGTGAAGTATTAGGTGGAAATAGAAAAGATATATTTAGTCTATGTAAAAGTGACTACTTGGTGCTGCTCACGGGCATGAATGACAAAAATCCCCGAGAACTACAATGCTCATTAAATTTTTGGCTCACCTCTGTGACAAACACAAACATTATAATATGTGAAGTTCCCTATAATAGGCACCTCAATGAACATAAATTAAACTACGAGTTTAAGTACATTTGTAATAGCTACGCTCACGTGACTTTTGCTAACTTAAATTATGTTCCGCACAACTCTCATCAACATAGCAATCATTTGAGTAGAATTCTACTGAAAGAAATTCTACACCTAAATTATAAAAACTTGTATATTTCGTATTGTAAAAATCTCGTTACTCATGTTAGCGTTGGTACACAAACTGATGTTGTTCCGTGTCCACCTTGTGATTTTCTGGATAAAGATAACGAAAGCGACTCCCTCACACAAACAAATTTTTTTCGTTAAAAATGCATTTGATGAACAATCTGTATGTAATAGTGTAAACACCGAATCAGTAAATATCTTTCATCAAAACTTATGTGGTATAAGCAATAAATTAAATGAATTAGAACTTTATATTGAAAGCCTCCAGTGTAGAATTCATTACTTATGTATAAGCGAACACTTTTTAAACTCGGAACAAGTATCCTTACTAAGTCTGACTCAATATAAAGTTGTATCTAGTAGTGTAAGAATAAATAAAGTGAGAGGGGGCACGATTATCTTGGCACGTAATGATAGAGAATGTGTGGAATTACCTATTGTGAAAAAATTGTACAGCATAGACGGTTTTGAAATATGTGGAGTCAAAGATGCTTTATCTGGACTCATGGTATGCTGCTGTTATCGCACTCCGTATGACTCTAACTTAAATATATTCATGGACAAACTCGAGAAATTATTGGAGCACTTTTTCAATGGGAAATGCTGTATTGTAGGCGACTTCAATATTGATCCTCACTCAGAGTATCAAAAAGGAATAAATTTCATGAATTTACTGACATGCTATAATTTTAGACCGCTGGTAAACTCCATAACTTTCATTCGAGGTGATCGTGAATCATGCATTGACAATGTACTAACTAATGTTCATGACGATTGCATTCAGAACTGTGATGTTGATCACAATGGACTAGGTGATGGCCATGCAGGATTAATATGCGGTGTGACGTACAGTAATATATCAAATAAATTCAATAATTCTAGGACATTTATTAATAAAAGAATTTTTAATTATAAGAACAGAAATATTTATAGAAATAGGTTGGTAAATCAGAATTGGAACAGTATGGGTATAAATACTTTTATAAAAAAATTTGACATGACTTTCAAACAGACCTTTAAAAAACATAAAAGTCAAGTTCGTCTTGATCCTATGGCCGGTCTCCGTTGGGTCTCGAAAGGCATCAAGGTTTCCAGTAAAATGAAACGATTCCTAGTGGTAGGTAAAAGCATAAACAACGACTGCAGTGTAATTGACTATAGGCGGAGGTATATTACTGTATTTAACAGGGTCATAAAAAATGCTAAAAGGCTCTCAATTCAGAATCAGATTGCAAGATTTAAAAACGTCTCGAGAGGCATCTGGAAAATAGTTAATCGACACAGAAATAAGGGACAGAATAAGAAAGAAAGACTAGTTCTAAAGTCAAATGGCAGGGTTATTGCAAATCCATCTGAAGTGGCAAACATATTTGCAAGTGAATTTGGTAAAGTTTTTAGTCATGTTCACAGTTATTCAACATTAGCACTAAAAATTTTAGAGGAACATACAAATAAAATTGAAAAAGAAATAGAATGGGACCCCGTCACACCTAGTGAAGTGTTTAGGATCATCAATACCATGAAGTTAAAATCATCTTGTGGAAATGATGATATGCCTATAACAGTAATTAAGGAAAATATTGACATATTATCTGAACCTCTATGTAATTTTTATAACAAGTGTTTTGACGAGGGTATTTTTCCCGAACAGTATAAAATAGCAAAGGTTATTCCCGTGCACAAAAAAGGGTCCAAAACTGACTCTGCTATGTATAGACCTATTTCACTACTGCCAACATTATCAAAAGTTTTAGAAAAGTTGATGAAGATAAGACTCGTTCGACATTTGAATTTGAATAAAGCACTAAACCTAAGACAGTATGGATATCAAAAGAATGTTGGCACCCAAGACGCTATAGACACCTTGATAAAAGATATCATCAGTCGTTTAAATGAAAAGAAAAAAGTAGCGGGACTTTTTCTTGATCTGAGTTCCGCTTTTGATACCATAAACCACGAGCTACTGTTAATAAAGTTGGAACATTATGGAATAAGAGGAAAGGCCAATAACATCTTTCAGTCATATTTACAGAATCGCAAGATGTACGTAGAATTAAAAGCCACTGATACCGATGATACCCATGGGAAAAACAAGTGCGAAGAGTCATATAGGTCAAAGATGATACAAATTAGAACAGGTGTTCCACAAGGGTCGATTTTGGGGCCTGTTCTCTTCATTACGTTCATAAACGACCTTATTAACTACGTAACTCAAATAGCATCTGGTGAAATCCAATTAGTTATGTTCGCTGATGACACAAACGCTGTGATATCTGCAGATAATCTAGATGCTCTCAAATCAGCAATAGATCAAGCTTTAGAAATATTTTATAATTGGTTCTCAGCAAACAGCCTTCAGCTAAACCCTAATAAGACTCAGGTTATTTTATTTAGATCAACTGCTCAAAACGGAAGTACTATTGATTGCACTTTAAATGGTACAAAGGTAAGCCCAGTAAGTACTGTTAAGTTTCTGGGTGTATATGTTGACGAGCTGCTAAATTGGAAAGATGAACTTGCCAACCTGGAGAAAGCAATAAGTTCAGCCTGCTATGTTCTAAGAAGCCTGCGCAACGATGTTGAATTGGAACATTTAAAAATGGTCTACCATGCGCTAGTAGAGTCTAGGCTTAGATACAGCATTCTTTTCTGGGGAGGTAGCTATGACTACAATATAACAGGAGCTTTCATCTTGCAGAAGAGAGCTATACGAACAATGGTGCGTATAAGACAGGATGAGTCATGCAAAGAGCACTTCAATGATCTGGGTATCTTGACCGTTCCAAGCTTGTATGTTCTGGTATTGATGACACATTTTGCAAAACACGTGCATGAATATGAAACCGAAGAAGAAAGAAAGATCAGAGAGAGCACGCGCAGGATGGATTTTCAAAGTATAGTTCGTCCTCATTTGAACATCGTCAAACATAGCACGATGTACAATTCTACCAGGTTGTTTAATAAGCTACCATTAGATTTGAAAGGTCTTCTATATGAAAAAGAGTTCCATAGGGAGTTAAAAGTGTTCCTATTGAAAGGGTGCTACTATTCAATCGAGGAATTATAGGTATTTTTTAATTTTTTGACAATTTTATTATATTTGACATTTTGTTTTATTTTATTTTGATTTAATTTTGGTATATTATTTGGTATTTGGACTTGGCTTCTGAAATTATATTATTGACATGAGTAATTTATGATTTGACATGAATAAAAATTGACATGTACCTACTGTATAAATCTGACTTTGTGTACTAATTTATTTTTATAATTACTTACCAAGTTAATTGATTTTGTCATTTTTATAGTTCCTTATTGTTTAATTATTGTAAATTTTTGATAGACTTGAAATGAATTATTGTAATAATATTATGTATGTTCAAACACAGTGTAAATTGTTACTGAATAAATAAATAAGAAATAAGAAATAAGAAATAAGTACTTAAAGGAGTAGATCAGTAATCATCAACGTCAACAAATTCGATACATTAATTGAAAATTAATAAATAGTAGGCATGTATGACTAATACGAGGTTTCTGCAAAAGAAAAAAACACTGTCATACTATGGACTCTGTTAAAAAAACATTTAATTTGACTTTAAAGCAATGCGATTAAAGTGCAAAATCAAAAGGCAGGGTTCATAAGAGTTGCAGGGTGAATGAAAAAGTGTAATGAAACTCATACATGACAAGCATACATATAATCACGCCTTTATCCCCGGAGGGTTATGCAGAGGTGAATTGACACCCACATTTCACCATCATTGTATTTGGTCCCATTACACATTTTTCCGGGCACTATTGTTAACTCGAGCCATGCATCTGTGGCGGAGTTTGGGCTGTCTGATGTTAAACAGCCCTAAGGCGACTAAGGGATAGCCTTTAGTTGCCTTGTAGGACACCGCTTGGGAAGAGATGGGGTGGTCCAAATTCTACTCTGCCGAATACCATGCGGCCGGAAATCTTATGACATAATTTTGGACTTGTAAGAGTATAGGAATAAAATTAATAGAAGTATGGGAAAAATAATAATGTGTGTGTGGCATAATAGTGGTTTTGCTTTAGTAGAATCAATGGCCTGCTCGACTAATTATGTGTGTACATGAAAAAAAACTTCACCTGTAACTGTACGACCTCCGTGGCGTAGCGGTAGAGCATTCGACTGCTATGCAGGGGGCGCGGGTTCGATTCCCGCTTAGTGCAAATATTTGTATGCATGAATATGTATATTTGCGTTGGTCTGGATGTTTCTATGTATAATATGTATGTATTTACAAAAAAAAAGTATCTAAGTATGTTTATCAGCATTCTAGATTCCATAACACAAGCTATTTAAGCTATGCTTACCGTGGGTATAGATGGCGTTGTGTAGAATGTCGTGGAATATTTATTTATTTATTTATTACACACACGCATGTCCTGTGCCCTGGAGAAGTTTGAACGATAAGGTCTTATGGGAAGCCATAATACCTTTTTTGCATTTACTACCGAACCAAATTTCTTAAAATTCATAGAGGTAGCTTATAATCTGAAGAACGCACGACTAGTTCCTTTCTAGGGGAATACCCTGACCAATTGATTAACTTGAACACGTCTTTAGACAATCACAACTACCGGAAGTAATTTTTTATACCACTTATGTGGCAGACAAGCACACGGTCCACCTGATGGGAAGCTGTTACCGTAGCCTAAGGACGTATGCAACACCAGGGGCATTACACTCATAATGCCAACCATGAAAAACCTCCTAAAACACTTCTTGAAGATCCCCATATTGTAGTCGCTTAGGAAAACCACAGCAGGGAGTTCCCTGTAGTCCATATTCACCTGTATTGTAAACTATAGTGTCCGTGATACGGCAACAGGCTCACCCCCTATTACGTGAGATGAAATACAATGATTGGTGAAATGTGGAGAATTTTCACCTCTGCCTAACCCTCCGAGGATAAAGGCGTGATAATATATGTATGTATGTAAATATGACCTCTGATGTTAAACAGCCGCATCCCTTAGTCGCCTTGTACGACACCGCATGAGAAGAGATGGGGTGGTCCAAATTATACATACATTGAAAAGTAAAAACGTAAATACATTAAAAAGTTTTCGATAGGTTTGATTAATAGGCGCATGGCGCGTGTAATATTCCTCACACTGTGCAGAATATACGAGCAAGAACCAAGCGGTTCGGAGACTCTTTTCTTTGCCGCACCACAAAGACCTGGAATTCATTACCAGCACACGTGTTTCCTTCTTCCTACAGTCCCGAGGCCTTTAAGCGGGGCGTGAAAAGGCATCTGATGAGGCCGCCAAGCTGAGTGCCACCATTGTAGCACTTAGTATCAGTAATTGTGACCCTCTTCTCTGAGACTCAGCTTACCATCAGGCAAGGTGAAGTATAATTGACGTGTCCTATTTAAAAAAGGCAGCAGACTAGCACATGGCTCACCTGATAGAACGTGCTTACTGTGGCCTATGGAATGGACATGTGCAATATCAGGTCTGTAATGGTGACCCTCTCGGACGGAAACCGCGCCTCGTCCGGTGTGGTAGTAACCGCCATGACACAGAGTTTTTTTTTATCTAGGACACGCCAACTTGACTTCACCTCGCCTGATGGTAAGCTAATGGCAAAGTCTCAGGGAAGAGGGTCACCATTACAGACCTGATATTGCACATGTCCATTCCAAAGGCACAGACCAGTAAGCACTTTCTATCAGGTGAGCCATGTGCTAGTCGTAGTAGTAGTGAAGAGGGTCACCATTACAGACCTGATATTGCACATGACATGCACATGACATGTGCACTATCAGGTCTGTAATGGTGACCCTCTTCCCTGAGACTTTGCCTTTAGCTTATCATCAGGCGAGGTGAAGTCAAGTTGGCGTGTCCTAGATAAAAAAAAAAAGTTCTGAAATACGAATATAGGTAGATATTAATATACTTAGTCTGCGTCACTAAGGTAGGTAGGTACCTACACTAGTGTTTCGTAACTATGGCACCAGTGCCCTTCATACGTCAGATCCCTTTGTCGGAGGGCTGAATATAGGTCAATGCGTTGCATTGCATAACTGTTTATAAGAAAATCACTCGCCATTAACAAAATAAGGATGTTCAGATTGCCGCTTCGATTCCCGTGAGATGAACTATGTACTTGATATTTGTTCATGTGCGTTGTATAGCTTGCGACACCTACTGGTTGGTGGGACACTTATTGTGAACTAAAGTGAATAAACATTGTACCTAAGGTTACGCATTTTTGCTAGGGTAGGCAGAGGCACCTGGGCCGGCTGGGGTGCGAGGGGTATGTATCAGATAATCTTAACTCCTGCAACCTGCGGTCCACACAGTCGGCATGCGTTTTAGTCGTTTCAAATCCGACATAAACTTTCCCACCGGCCCCGTAGTGGGGGTATCCATGGAGATCCATTAAAAAAAGGGTAGGCATAGACATCTTTCCACGAACTACGAACCTATAGCTTTTTTTTCTTCTTTCATGATAGGAGGTAGAACATTACGGTGTTTCCGTCCAATTGAGCGGTCCGACTGGGGAAGTACCTCCACCATGCAGAATACCACGGCTATAATAACCTCGCGTTGAGTTCTCGGCGGGAATAGGGTAGCCAGAGCTCACTGAAGAGATTTTTTGCTGTCAGTGGCAATACTAAAGGCTTGTTCTGAATGTTTCTTCAGCACTGACGGCACAGAAACTGTCTGAACTTACAGGGTCGGTAGCACAGGTGTGACCCCCCTGGTGTTGCACACGTGCATAGGTCACGGTAACCACTTTCCATCAGGTGAGCTATGTGCTTGTATGCCACCTAAGTTGTATAAATAAAATGATTTCATACATATAGGTATACCGAATGCAGGTAGTCACTGGCACTTAGTCTACTTAATCTAAATACAAAAAATTACTTGAGTAGCATAGTTGAGCGAACAGCTCATTTCCAAGCTTGTTTATCATCCAAGTATTCTTGTATTTTATAATAGCCTTTCTGGCACAATTTACGTTTACCAAAAAAAATTGCCTATGTCAGAAAGAATCATACGGTATAGGTAGTTACCAATGTAGGTACATACACCTAGGTTAGAACGACTTTTACCAGGTTGTCTAACCATCAATTTTCCTTCATCTATCAGCTCTATGTGAACAAACCATCCTATTCTGCATAATGGTGTTGATAAATTCATGGAGTTGGTGTATGGAATGGATGCAAACTTTCATGACCCATAATTAATCTATGTGTGTGTGTATGTATGGAAAAAAAATGTTCGTCGCATGCAAACATCGTAGTATGGAATCCGACGTAACATTGTCCTTCTCCAATCAGTTTGCCGAATAAAAAATATACTTTAGCGAATAAAATGTATTGCTGAACACATACAAATAGAGTTGCCCAAAAAATAGGGTCAAAAATTTTGAAACGTGATTTTTTTTCCCAAGTTCAGTGACTGTCTGTCGTCACAACAGTCTGGCAAAAAAATGAAGGTTCAATGAAAAGTATACAATGTAAACTATATGCAAAAGCTAGGTAACCTACCTTTTTCTGCTCCCTACAACCTTGTGGCCGTGTGCAAGCTGGTAACTAGATTTCATAGCGAATTCAATAATATAGGGTAGCATGTGAAAATCTAGTCATGAAAAACGATAGTCGATCTTTGAAATCCGAAAAAAGAAAAATAATGCATCCTAAAATTTTAAATCATTAATTTTTTGACCTTGTTTTTTGACAATCCTATTAGTGTGTGTCCAGTGACACATTTCAATCGCTAAAATATATTTATCATTCGGTGAACACATGGGTGAAGGTCGATTTTAGGTCGGATGCTAGACCATAGGGACGTCTCACTGTTCCTAAATATGGACAAAGGGCTATAAATACTCCCAAAAGTCTATGCTTTATGATTATAATGACAAAGTTCACTAGTTCATGATAGTTTAATGTTTTATTATCTGTGATGATGTGTCTTCTATATTGTTTATTGGCTGTCGGCATGTCGACTAATTTGACATGATAATATTAGCAGCACTGACTTACAAACATACTTATCAGTGATGCATAGATAGTAAATTCGTTCAATTCAATGTAAATCCTAGTTCAGTTCCTAAGTAGGTACTTATAAAAATTATATTTTCAAGTTAGGTACATAATTACCCCGAACATTTCCCGATGGATTCTATTTCCCCAAAAAATCTCTAAATTTTTTCTTTTTTTAAAAAAAACCAGGAAATCCAATCTAACCAGTCATATATATTTATATGTCCCTATACCATAAATCTAATCCAGTCTTATATATTTATATGTACCTATACTTATATTAATTAGCTCAAAAAATAATACACATTAAATTATATCGTCAAAAAACATTAAAAATAGATAATCAACATAAAAAATAAAGTGCATAATTACAAGTTGACTTACAAGTCAAAAACATTACCTACAGATAAAATATATTTAATTTGTTAGTATGGTCAGTAAATATTGCAAGTTAAATATTTTATTTATTTTATTTATATGTCTTTACTTTAGAAATAACTGCTTTGTCTTTTACACTGACGGCACAGAAACTCTCTGTGCTACAGGGTTGACTTGGCCGGCTTGGTTTTGCACAAGTCCGTAGGCCACGGTTTTCATGGGCCAATTTCCATAGGTCATGTGCCACATTTTTTTTAAATATAATTTAGGTGGCATACAAGCACACGGCCCACCTGATGGAAAGTGGTTACCATGACCTATGAACGTGTGTAACACGAGTGGAGTCACATCCGTGCTGCCGACCCTGTAAGAACAGAGATTTTGTGCCGTCTGTGTAGAGGACAAAGCAGGACAAGCCTTTGGTCATCCCAAAAACACAGCACAAAAACTCCAGTGAGCTCTGGTGTATATAAGTGGTATACAAAAATAAGATAATTTATCTTGGCTAATTTAAAAATATGAATTTATGAGAGATAGGTACCAATTCATAAATTCATAATTAACCCAATACCGAAAGTTGAATTCAAAATTGAACTCTTGAACCTGCCACTCTTTATTACTAGGAATATGAATACCTACTAGAGTTAGGCGTAGGTACTAAAATTGTAAACCGCGCGTACCTCCACTCACGTTCGCCCATGTAACATGTCAATAGAGTGTAATATATTTTTCCTGTCGTCCCTAGGTAGGTACATTATTCGAAGTCCTGACTATAGTGGGGGAAGGGAAAATAGTCATAAATAACAATAAACATGTATCATGTCACGTCACTACGCTAACGGAGAGTTGATTGCATTCGTTGGAGTGTTTTAGACAAATTAAATCTGTGGGGAAGTAGGTATCTACTAAAATTGCAAAACAGAAAATGTAGTTTTTATGAGTTTGTATGTAAGTAGGTGGAAGGTACTAAATCTTGGGAAACATGACACTTATTTCATTAAAAATATTGAGTCAAAACTGTAAGAATTTGAACCGCATGGTTTCCGAGAGATTTTTGTTATTCGGTTTCCAACATATGAAATAAACTTCCAACACCGTTGCGATCTATTAAAACAATTACCACGTTTAGGAAACGTTTACGATTGTTCCTCTTGGAAGCTCAAAGGAGGCTGGATAGCGTTAACTCTAATATTTCATTGATCTGATTGTCTTCGAACTTATCAAAAGTATGGCAACCGTTTTACCACTGTCTGTTTACTCACTTTAATATACTAATGTATTTACCTACTATTATATGTTATTGTATTATTATCATTTATACATTGTCATTCGCTATTTATTGTATTATATATATATATATATATATATATATATATATATATATATATATATGGTTCCTGCACACCTTCATTTACACGTACACAGTTTCACACATGACTTTTGCGGTTTGGCGTCCGTGTGTCACTGCCCAATCGGGCTCCAGTTGAAAACCAGCGCTAGGTTTCTACCTGGCATATGCTGAACTGGACACCCATTTGGTGCATTTGTGTGTCGCACTGATTGCACGTTTGTTGCCTTTGGAGTTTGAAAGCATGTAATAAACATGGAAGTACTGGAAGCATGTTCACACATTAATGTGTGAATATGCTTCCAGTACTTCTAATGGTATTATAATGTATTGTGTAATTTCCTGTATGTTGTGTGACCACTTAGCACTAAATAAATGTTTCTTTCTTTCTTCTTTCGATAGCGTACCTAGAATTTGGACCACCCCATCTCATCCCATGCGGTGTCGTACAAGCCGATTACGTGGGAACGAATATGTTAATTAATTCACCTCCGCCCACGTTGCGTTACATACCTGTAAAAAAGTGAAAAAATTTAGCAATATTTTTTAAATATGTAAGTATACCACTAGCGAGGACGCTTGTGGTATAAATATTTACATACATATAATCACACCCTTATCCCCGAAGAGTTAGGTAGAGGTGAATTAATACCCAAATTTCACCAATCATTCATTGAATTAAGTCCCACGTAATAGGGGGTGAGCCCATTACCGTCTTCCGGGCATTATTGTTGACTCAAGTCATGCATCTGAGGTTGAGTCTGGGCTGTATATATCTGTCCGATGTTAAACAGACATATCTCTTAACCGCCTTGTAAAACCGCGGTCCAAATTCTACTCTGCCGGGAACCACGAGGCGAAATATTTAGTTATTTTTATATTCAATCCAAAGTTCAATATTGGAACATAAAGAAACAATAACCTGCCTACACTGTAATGTAAAACCGCAGGTACCAGGTGTACTAACCATAAAATCAACTCCATTGAAATCGTAACCTGAACTCAGGGAGCCAGTTGCCGCACACAATATTGTCTTAACCGAAAAATCTAATATGAGAGATTATGTAAATGTTACCTACATTTGGGAATGGGTTGTGATTTCAATTCCATTTACTTCACATACGACTGAGTCATGCACGAGTATTTATACAGGAAATATTTTGCCCTAGCTGATGCCCGCAATTTTGCATAAGTACGTGAAATTCCGATCCTGTTCCCACGACAAAAGTGAATGTATTTCCGGGATAAAGCCTATGTGCATAGATACATACCGTAAGATACTTGCAGGAGGTAGGACACGACGGTATTCCCGTTCCAATTGAGCAGTTCGACTGGGGAAGTATCTCCACCCTACAGAATACCACGTCTATAATAACTTCGTGTTGTGTTCCCGGCGCGGCGGTGAGTAGGGTAACCAGAGCTCACAGGAGAGTTGTTGTGCTGTCAATGGGAAGAACAAAGGCTTGTCCTGACTGTATCTTCTGCGCTGACTGCACAGAAATTCTGTTCTTACAGGGTCGGCAGCACGGGTGTGACTCTCCTGGTATTGCAAACGTCCATATGTAACAGCAACCACTTACTAACAGGTGGGCTGCGTGCTTGTCTGCCTAACCTAAGTGGTTTAAAAAAATAAAGGTTTTCCCAAGTGTCTACAATATGGGGTTCTTCAAGAGGGGCATCAGAAGGTTTCTCCATGATCGGTAGCGCGAGTGTAACGCCCCTGGTGTTGCATACGTCCATAGGCTACGGTAACCAACAGGTGGGCCGCTTGCTTCTCTGCCACCTAAGTGGTATAAAAAACACCTGATGTACCTACACAATCACCCCAAAAATACCTACCACGGTTAAGTAAACACTAATTAGGTATCCTAAGCGCACTACACGCGACACCGGAGAGGGAAACCCCACTAGCAAAACCCATGACTCATCGTCACACAGGGGTGAGTCTCCAAACCACGACAACCGTTGAATAACTGACTTTTTGCAACGTTTTGATAATAATTGCGACCAAATGACGAGCTTATTATTGTTCAGATCGTTCCTGGATATGGGAATCGTTTTGAAATAAAATATGGATGAAGACGGGTAGTCTTCAAAACGATTATTCAGGCAAAGAAATTTACTCCTTAGAAATGCGAGTAGTGAACACCATTTTGCAGAAAGAAGTTTTATTTTAAATATGGAACACATAAATGAGTTTACCTCGCCTCATGAAAAGCTAAAGGCAGTCACAAGAAAGAGCGTCACCATTACAGAAATACACAATGAAACGATTTTGTACTTAGAAAGGAAATAAAACATTTTAAAATGAAAATAATAATACAATTTATTATTTCTATTTCTCCATGTACATAATAGTACCAAATTATACATTATATAATCAAGAGGAAGTGCACGTTGACTGAATCTAATTCGCACACATTTAATCACTTTCTCACCTAATAGTTTAGTTTACGGGTATGGTATAAGTACATACATATCTTTGACGTTTCGACGGTGTGGCTGTGGACACAAGCTGACTCTCAGTGGTACACGCCCGCCGTCTTCCAGTCCGTGAGATAGTAGGTTCTTCATCTAGGTACCCACTCATTCTCGATACTTTTAAATATTTTGCTTTTCACCATATACCCGTGATATACGTGTCCCTATTCTTTCTGTAAACAAACTATCCAGTGTTTATCCAACTAAGCAGAAAATCTAGTTTATTTTTATTTTTTTATACCACCTGGTTGGCAGACAGTACACAGCCTACCTGATGGCAAGTGGTTACCGTTGCCAATGGACGTGTGCAACACCAAGGGAGTCACACTCGCGGTGTCAACCCTGTAAACACAAGAGTTTCTGCGCCGTCAGTGTAAAAGACAAAGCAGGATAAGCTTTTGGTCTTCCCACTGACAGTTTACATGTTTTGAATCACTGGATAATAATTTTAACCCATCTTCCCGTTTGAAACTTTTGTGTTTCTTAATTTCAATAGCTTCACATACAGCTCTTGAATAGAAGTGATGTTCGGTGGAAAATTAAAAGTAAGTGAAGATGTGGTCGAAGGTGTCTAAAAGTAACCTAGAAGTGCCTAGAAGTCCGTGCACTCAAAAGGTCACTGACAATACAGTGCCAACAGCTATCAACAATCACCATATCTACCAACACAGTGCTAAATACTTAATTCATAATTAGCACAATTGTGCGTTGATTATTTTAGCAGAATTTCGTCACAGGGCAGTCGGCCGATGAACTGGCACATCTGTTTAATTCGCGAGAGCTAGAATGTTATCATTTACTTGCATTTTCCACAAATTTTAGAGCATAGTCTATTATTAAATGGACTAAAGTTGCTCACTAGTAACAAGTAGGTAACTGTGATGAATTAGATAATAAATTATGCGCCAACGCTGAATTTCTTAATGATTGTAAATCGGAAAAAGTCAGCACACAGAAAAGGAATTGAACCAGATTCTTTCTATGGGATACTCTCACGGCGTAACCATCTGTATTGTAACTGGTAATCAAAGCCTAGCGAGGTTTGTGGGAAGATTCTTCCTAGAGACCCAGGGCGCTTGGTATTAAATTCCTGTGACGGAATATCATATGGTTTAAGACGTATCCTAGTAACTCAATAGAAGAAATTAGTATTCTCCCGAAAAGCGGACAGTAGCAGGTTCAAAACCCAAGTACCTAAAGCAGGAACTATCGCGTTTCGCAAATTCTGCCGATTTAACCTTCTTGTTTTTTTATGACCACATATAACTAGCACTTCTTGCAGCCCAGTAAAGTATTAGAAATAACCTACGAATTCATATGGAACTGGATTTTTTTCCAGCTCCCCATAGACAAGTGACAATTCTTTGGCAATTGTAGAATAAATGTATGGGATTTGACGTTTATAACATACGTTGACATGTCATAAACGTCAAATCCCATACATCCGACATTCAATTATTTGAAAGAAAGAAAAAACATTTATTCTAGCCCATACATATCAACATTAAGTACATACATATCATACAGAATAACGACGTACGGGCCCGAAAAGGTCGCCATCTCAGCATGATGCTGCATACACACACGTGTTTTGTGTGATGTGAAGCGCTGATTTTCAGATGGTGCCTATGAAGGAGGAACGTCACACACGTGTCAACAGAACACATAAGAAAATAACAGTAAGGAAGAAATCAGCTACAACATAAAAGTGTTGTGTTCCCAGCGGTGAGTAGGGTAACCAGTGCTCACTGGAGAGTTTGTGCTGTCAGTGGGAAGATTAAAGGCTTGTGCCTGTGCTTACAGGGTCGGTAGCGCGAGTGTGACTCCTCTGGTGTTACACACGTCCATAGGCCACGGTTCCCACTTTCCATCAGGTGGGCCTGTACTTGTTTGCCACGTAAGTGGTACAAAAAAAATACAAAACAATAGAAAACAGAACTCCTTCGTCTTGTGTTTCCATTGACAGCCACAGTTAAAAAAGAAAATTAATAAGTCAAGCATTATACCAGTCTGTGCTATCCCAATTATCATATCCCAAGTTTAGTCCCAAATATCATGCAAGACATATCCCAATATAAGACTGGCTCGGGTGTCCATACGATGCGGCGACGAGGCGTGTTTTATTTGTGAGAGATTAAAGTAATTCCACGTCAAACGGCATGCATTAGCCGTGATGCCCGTAATCCGACGCGGCGTCCATTCAGCTTTAAATTTAGATTGTACTTGCACGTGATAAATCTACAAATTAAGGTGCTTGCCTCAAATTTCAAAAATCATTCTATAAAATAGAGAATCGTACAGTTTATATTTCAAATCTTTATCTCTTTTAGTTGATAAACCACAAAAAAAGATATGTATGTACTTAATTATGGTGAGTGTTCTCTTCCAATTAGTCCCCCCCCCCCCCCCCCTTCCTACACAGGACAACACGTGCAGGTCTTAGATGTCACCCGCACACGGTGCAGAACATCCGATCATGAACCAAGCGGTTCGGTGACTCTTTCCTCTGTCGCACCATTAAGGCCTGGAATTCATTACCAGCTCACGTGTTGCCTTCTTCCTAGAGTCCCGAGTCCTTTAAGCGGGGCGTGAAAAAGCATATGATGAGGCCGTCAAGCTGAGTGTCACCATTGTCACATGGTATGTATAAGTAATGCTGACCCTCTTTTCTGAGACTTTGCCTTCAGCTTACCATCAGGCAAGGCGAAGTCTAAATGACGTGTTCGGTATTAAAAAAAAATAAAAGCCGTGTGGTTCCCGCCAGAATAAAATTTGGGCCACCCCATCTCTTCCCACGCGGTGTCGTATAAGAAGACTAAAGGATAGGACTACTTAACATCAGACAGATAAATACATCCCAGGCTCAGCCTCAGATGCATGTTTCGAGTCAACAATAGTGCCCAGAATACGGCAATAGTCTCACCCCCTATTCCGTGTGACTGAATACAATGATTGGTGAAATGTGGGTGTTAATTAATCTCTGCCTAACCCTCCGGGGATAAAGGCGTGGTTATATGTATGTATGTAAAAATAGATTGTTTCCGTTTAAAAGTAGTTTCAAGTTTTCTTTTCATTCACTTTTTCATTTTGGGAACGATTTTCATATAGTAGCTAAGTATAAAGTGAAAAAAAACATCAATCGTTCAAAATGTAGCCCAGGCACAAATGTACAAAGACGGACTTAATGCCACAGGCATTCTCTACCAGTCAACCCAATAGGTGGTGCAGAGAATAACAAGGTAGGTGCATTATGAAAGGCAACTAGGTAATATATATTAATAGGTACATACATATATACATAAATATATAAATAAAATATACATACACGTAATAATATCCAACCATACATTGATAAATATAATTACAATGAGGTTTCCTCCAATTTATCCAGCATGAGCTTCCGAACTCCCAATTTAATTGTGTGACGGCTTGTGGCCCCCCTGATGCCGAGAGGTAACTCGTTCCAAAGAAATATAGATTGCACAGGAAAGGAAGAGTGGATGAAATCGGTTCGATGAGTAGGACAGCGCAAGACGAGGCTGTTTGTAGAACGCAAGTTTCTGTCATGATTGGAGCCAAGATATTGGAAATATGGGGATAGGTAAGAGGGAGAATTAGGAGAAGTTAATATAGTATAGAGAGTGGTAAGAGCACGTTGGTTCCGACGCTGACGAATCGGCAACCAATTTAGTTGCGTCCGACAAGCAGATACATGGTCTCGTTTGTCTCGTGTCTTATGTCCCAGATATGTGTTTCGAAGTCTTTATACATAATTAATATGAATTACGTGAAAGATGACATGGCAAAGAAGTGACCTGATTGAGGAGATGACAGTATGGTATTTACGATCGGACAGTAGTGTATGGAGGAGAATGACATGTTGCGAACACCCCAAATAATTGGAACATGTGAATGTAGATCATGATAATGTTTGAAGCGATGGTAGCTTAGGTAGCTTCCGTCGCTAGCTTAGTGGTTAAGGAGTTGGATCGAGAGGTCCCCAGTTCGATTTCGATTTCGATTCTAATATCCTTTAAAAAAATGAAAAAATAATTATGATGTTTTTTTTTTTATATAGGACACGCCAACTTGACCTCACCTCGCCTGATGGTAAGCTAAAGGCAAAGTCTCAGGAAAGAGGGTCACCATTACAGACACTAAGTGCTACAATGGTGGCACTCAGCTTGGCGGCCTCATCAGATGCTTTTTCACGCCCCGCTTAAAGGCCCCGGAACTGTAGGAAGAAGGAAACACGTGTGCTGGTAATGAATTCCAGGTCTTAGTGGTGCGGCAAAGAAAAGAGTCTCCGAACCGCTTGGTTCTTGCTCGTATATTCTGCACAGTGTGAGGGTGACATCTAAGGCCTGCACGTGTTGTCCTATGTAGGAAAGGAGATGGTGGGATTAGTTGGAAGAGCTCGTCAGAACACTCACCGTGGTAGAGACGGTAAAATACAGCCAAGGAAGCAACATCTCTACGCATCTGCAAAGGCTCGAGGGTGTTCGTGACCTCAGGGTTCCCAACAATTCGGACCGCGCGTCGCTGCAACCTGTCGAGAGCATCTAGTAGGTATTTCGCGGAGCCATCCCAGAGATGCGAGCAGTATTCCACACAGGAGCGAATTTGTGTCTTATAGAGAAGACACCGCTGCTCCGGCGTGAAAAAACGTCTCACTTTGTTTAGGAGTTCGAGTTTCCGCGAGGCTGTTTTGATGATGCTCTCGATGTAATTTCTGTTATTCAGTTTGCAGCGAATATCCATGCCTAGGATATTGAGATTGTCCTGCAGTGGCAATGGCGTGCTCTGAAGAGTGGGAAGGGGAAGGAAAGAAGATACCTTTGCTGTGAACGCACAAGCCTGCGTCTTCTTGGCATTGAACTCGACCATGTTCTCAGAGCCCCATTGTGAAATGTGATTCAAGATCCGGTCCAGTTCAGTGACAAGAAGCTGTCTTTTTTCCACGATATCAGACTGTTTGGCCGCAGGTTGTCCGTGATAACTCCCGTGTAAGGTGCTATCGTCTGCATAGCAATGTATGCTGCCGGTGGACAGCATGTCGTTGATATGCAGAAGAAAGAGAGCGGGAGATAATACAGACCCCTGCGGTACGCCAGCATTTATTTGCAAGAACTCCGAAGCCCGTCCATCACAGAGGACGCGGATACGGCGCTCTCGCAGGAAACTAGCAATCCAGTTGCACAGTCTAGGAGCCAGACCAAAGGCTGGTAGCTTGGAGAGAAGCGATTTGTGCCAGACTCTATCGAAAGCTTTGGCGATATCAAGACTAATTGCCAGTGACTCGCCGTGCTTGTCCATAGCCTCACCCCAAAGATGGGTAACGTATGCCAGAAGATCATCCGTTGACCGTTTCGGCCTGAAGCCATATTGCCGGTCATTAATTAAGGAGTGATTCTCTAGGTGACGCATGAGCTGTTTGTTAATGATGTGCTCGAAGACCTTGCACAGCACTGAGGTGACGGCTATGGGTCGATAGTTGGTTGGCTCTGAGCGATCCCCCTTCTTGGGGATCGGCTGTACATTCGCCTCTTTCCAAGCCGAAGGCACTGTACCTGAGCTGTAGGACAGTCGGTACAGCCGCGTAAGCATCGGAGACAACTCCGCTGCACATTTTTGTAAGACCACCGCTGGAATACCATCCGGGCCACTGGCTTTCCGGACATCGAGTGATTGAAGCACCGCACGGACATCGCATTGCCTGATACGTATTTCAGGCATTACGTGGTCACCATTGGGTAGTGTCGGCGGCTGTATACCGCAATCATCGACTCAGGAATTTACTAGCATATTGGCTTTCTCTTACGGTAAATGGGCCAGGGATCCATCAGGGTAGCGCACCGGTGGCAGCGAAGGCTGACAGAAGTTGGCCTGCACGGCTTTGGCCAGTCGCCAGTATCCACGGCTGCCCGTGGGATGTGCCACTAGCTCTTGACCAAGCCGTGCAATGCGCAGGGCATCCGCTCTGACGTAAGCCCTCTTGCAGACCTTTGTGGCTCTGTTGTACGCCGCCTTGAAGTGGCCCACATTGGGATCGTGCGTGGCACGCGCCCTTACCCAAGCGCGATACGCGGACTGCTTTTGATCAACAGCCCTCGCACACTCGCGCCCGAACCAAGGGCGCACTCCTCGGGCACCGGTGACATCAGTGTACGGGATATAGTATTCCATACCCAGACCGATCTCACCGGCAACAGCAGTAGCACAATCTGAGGGTTTCTTACCTTCAAAGCAGCGTTCAACCCACGGGATGGACGCAAAATAGTTGCGCAGCCCATCCCAATCTGCTGACGAGTAGTGCCAGAGACGCCGCTCCCCCTGCACGGGTCGTGAGGGCGCTATAATTGGCACCTTGGAGCAGACCAGACAGTGGTCGGAATTGCCTAAAGCGGCTTGTACCGAAACACTGTACAGGTCTGGGTGACTCGTCAGCAGAAGGTCTAGCAGAGAGGGTGCTAGGCCCGACCTTCTTGGTATTCTAGTGACCTCGTGTACCAATTGGGTCAGGCCATGCGCCAGAGCAAATGCATGGGCGGCTCTTCGCGCATGGTCTGTTTTGGCGGAGCCCAACCAGGTTTCGTGGTGGGCGTTAAAGTCCCCCAAAAATACCACTTCGGCGTTCGGAAACCGTTCCTGCGCATCATCTGCCGCCTGACTCAGATATTCAAAGAGTCGAGTTGTCTCAGCATCTCCTGTATGGGAACGGTAGAAGCACACATAGATCTGACTCGTAGAGCCATGGTCTACGTGTACCCATAGGGTTGAAAAGGATGGGTCCTCAAGGCAGCGCAAACGGCGACAACAAACATCCGCCCTAACAAACACGCACACCCCGGCTTTTGCACGGAAATTTTCCTCGATAACATAGCCGGGGTAAAGCAAGTAGGTCGTGTCATCAGGGCGGCCTATTTGTGTCTCCGTGAGAAAGAGCATATCTGGTTTCGCCGTCTCAAGGTGTTGGTGGACGGCGTTGAGGTTCGCATGGAGTCCACAGATGTTAGTGGACTCCACCTCAAATAGCGAGCTTGTGGGAGTTCGAAGAGCCGCTGTATTGCCCAATACTTTTAAATGCGCTGCCATGATGAAAAGGAGAAAAGGGCGTGAAAAAAAGAGGTGATTGTCGTCGCAGCACCGCGTGACAAAGTGCGGGATATTGGTTTTGTCTATGATTATGAGGCATGGCGTGAGCCGACACGCCGTACGGAAGGGCCCCCGTACCCCCCCGAATATGGTCGCCGGGCCCCCACTTCCGGTCACCAACTGGCACGACGAGCCATACCGGGATTATGCGCGGTCTGGTGAGGCAGCCTTCCAGGGTGGTTAGTCCCAGTTGGGCCTCTGTACTATACCGCGGGCGGCCAGCGGCACCACCGTTTCTAAGGGTCTCCCTGACCGGCGCGTCGCCCCGCACCATCCTCACTAGACTACGCCAAGACCCACTGGTCCCACTAGTGCTGCGACCACCATCACCTCTACCCGGCTATGCATTTGCTGATCCCTGAACGCAATCCAACCGAAATTGAATTACTATGAAGGGTTTTTCGCAATATTGCATGTGTTATTAATAGGTATATAAGTATATAAGTTACGCGATATCCGAATTTAGGATAAATATATATGTTCAATGAAATCAATCGCCCGAAACTTCGATCTGCAACTGCGGATGCATCATGATAGTTAGTTACCTAATTAGGACAACTAACAGATAAAACACATTATATGCCTAGCATTTCTAAATGATTTAATTGTGGAACAGTCAGATGAGAAACATTATGACTAATTTTTAAGTCAGTAGTTTTAAATTAACAAGCTGTAATAGGTATGTCGCAATCTGACAATATTAATTTGACGATCAATAAACTTTTATAGTTAAAGGTGCTGAAAGATAGATGGCGCTTAAAAGATTATTTTTCACTTATGGCAACATCGAAAATTAAAAATTTATCGTTGTCAGATTTAATGGCGAATATTTTAGTTAGTAAGTTTAGTGCACTTTTATGGCCTTACTAAGTGGGCAGTTATTTAAGTGTCTCTATGAAGCTTTTTGATATCTCGTTTTTACGACGTTTATGGCAATCAATATTTTTTTCTCACATTAAAATACAATTTCTTCTCATCATAAGCATCTGAGGCTTATACTTCGGAATATGGAGTCACCTCCTTACTTCGTCTGACTTTACAACCCAGATAGAAAAACGAGTGTAAGAGCAGAATCAACTGTTATCGGATCTCAAATCTGTTAAAGGTTGGTTTGGTTTCCTGCTCTCAGAGATCTTGGCAAGCTGCGTTTTGATATACCTACCTTTTTCTCGACCGAAAATGCCCACCGATAGCCCCCGATGGCCAGCGTAGTATGTGTAAGTGATTGCAATAAAATACTAAATATATTTACGAGGGTTTATAATGAAAATGAAATGGGGGTGTTAATTCACACTGGAGAATTTGTGCAGTCAGTGGGAAGACTAAAGGCTTGTCCTGCTTTGTTTTCTACTGACGGCACAGAAACTCTGTACTTACAGGGTTGGCAGCGCGACTGTGACTCTTCTGGTGTTACAGACGTCCATAGGTCACTGTAACCACTTTCCATCAGGTGGCCCGTGTGCTCGTCTGCCACCTAAGTGGTATAAAAAAAATACCTCTGCCTAACCCTCCAGGGATAAAATCGTGATTATATGTATGTGTGCATGTATAATGAAAATGAAATGGGAGTGTTAATTCACCTCTGCTTAACCCTCCAGGGATAAAAGCGTGATTATATGTATGTATGTATAATGAAAATAAATAGCCATAGAATCTGCGCTCCAAAATAGTCTTCTCCAAACAATACGATTATGAACACATTCTTAATAACACCGCTCCTGTTGCCAAGGGGCTGTGGCCAGCACGTGTCGTATTATTTATCTTCACGCGTTATTTACGCATTCCTTATAGACAGGTCCTTCGGCACGGGCGGTGCAGGCGCCAACGAAACGATCCTGTCTTACTTTATACAGCACTACATTAGAAATGAGTGGAGTAGCTGTTAATATCATAGAATAGAAAAAATAGAGCATAAAATTGCCGCGTGCGTTCCGGCATAGTAGAATTAGGGCCACCGCATCTCTTTCCATGCGGTGTCGTATAAGGCGACTAAGGAATAGGGCTGTTTAACATCAGACAGATATATACAGTCCAGACTCAGCTTCAGATGCATGACTCGAGTCAACAGTAGTGCTCGGAATACGGCAATAGACTCATCCCCTAATACGTGGGAGTGAATACAATTATTGGTAAAATGTGGGTGTTAATTCACCTCTGCCTAACCCTCCAGGGATAAACGCATGATTATATGTATGTATGTATGTAGAATGAAAATTGCAAAGCATGTGTAGCAAACAATTTGGCTCAGCTGGAGGGTAGGCATAACAGAAATCACCATCCTCTGAGCCTTTTTCCAACTCAGTTTGGGTGTCAGCTTTTTAATCTAAGTCTATATTTTTTTTAATACCACTTAGGTGGCAGACAAGCACACGGTTGGATGATGGAAAGTGGTTACCGTGGCCTATGGACGTTTGTAACACCAGAGGAGTCACAGTCGCGCTGCCAACCCTGTAAGTAGAGTTTATGTGCCGTCAGTGTGGAAGACAAAGCAGGACAAGCCTTTAGTCTTCCCACTGACAGCACAAATTCTCCAGTGAGCTCAGACTACCCTACTCACCACTGCGAACACAACACGAAGTTATTAGGGCCGCGGTATTCTGTAGGGCGGAGGTACTACCCCAGTCGGACTGCTCAATAGGTGCTCAAATACCGCCGTGTCCTACCTCATTATATTTTATCTATATGTTTTTTTTTTACCTATAATGTAAATACATATATAGTAATACAAATATTTGCATTGAACGGGAATACAACAAACGACCACTGAGTCTACCGCTACGACACATACCTACTTATTTACCGTCTTCTATTCTACGTGCTTCCTATACCTACTTCTCACGTGCCCTCAGTGTACACGAGGGTTCACAGCGAAGATCGGCTATGTTAGCCATCTTCGGGCGCATCATCGAAGTGGTCACCATGGCCGAAATCGGTCGGAAGCATCATCATCATTACAGCGTTAGACCCGGTTACATCCAAAGCTTTCACTTTGGAGCCCGGGATCCGCATTAATAATCTTTCTCTTGTTTTAGCCTAACTTCTGCCCTCTCATCTTTTAACGAAAGAGTACCCCAAAACCTTGCTCATCCGTTTATCAATAGGTGAGGTTGATTTGAAAGAACCCAAGAGATCTTAGATGTTCATACACCAATAACCATCCTTCAAGAAAATTAAGAGCTATAATACTGATTCTATCTCTCTCACTGTTCTATGTTTACAATTTCAGACGCATGGCGCGTCCTGAACAAACAAACAAACTGTCACACACGAGTAACTGTGAACAAATATATCCTTTTTATAGACGCGATAATTAGACACACCCTCGCGATAGCAGGTGGGGTAGCTTGTGAAGGGGTGTCCCGTACTAGGGCAACGTGCTGTGTTTGAAGAGGATACAGAGTGCTTCAAAATGTCTACTTATGTAGGTAATGTTCATTATTCGACTGCGGTGAAGCAAAAATGTTTGTCCGTTTTTAATATTCCCCCATAACAATCAAAGTACCAATTGAACAGACGTTCATTATTCGGAAGTGTCATAATATGCAAAGTTGCGGTTAAGGTACAGAGTATTATTAAAATTATTATCATAAAATAAAACATAAATGAATCGCTTCAAAAAGAGCATAACAATTCTCTGTATTCACCCACTGCTGTCTTCATAAACGAAAAACCTAGGAGTTCTAGGGATAATTTATTTTTTTATTTTTTATATAGGACACGTCAATTAGACTTCGCCTTGCCTGATGGTAAGCTGACGGCAAAGTCTCAGAAAAGAGGGTCACCATTACTTACACATACCGTGTGACAATGGTGACACTCAGCTTGACGGTCTCATAATATGATTTTTTACGGCCCGCTTAAAGGACCCGGGACTGTAGGAAGAGGGAAACACGTGAGCTGGTAATGAATTCCAGGCCTTAATGGTGCGACAGAGGAAAGAGTCACCGAATCGCTTGGTTCTTGATCGGATGTTCTGCACCGTGTGCGGATGACATCTAATTTTATTTTTTAATTATATTTACTTACCCTTAGACTAGAAGTTAGAAGCTGCTATAAGTCATATCTTCTTATTTATCTTAGAGTTCATACCAGACACATCCGGGGCTTTCACCTCGAAATCTGGGATCTGTTTTTACTAGTCTAACTGCTAGCAAACGTAGCGTAGGACGCCCAATGGCCAGGTGGAAGGACGACCTCATGATGGTCGCCGGGAAGCGCCGGATGCGTGCTGCTTTAGATTGGTCATTCTGGAAGTCTGTGGGAGAGGCCTATGTTCAGCAGTGGACTATGTGTGGCTGGCATGATGATAATGATGATGATGATGATATTTGATGACTTCGATATTTTCCGTGAAACGATTGCCGATTGATATCGAAGCATTGCAGTTAGACCTGTTTTTGAACTTTTGACGGCTCAAACTACTCGCAACGACTGCCATTAATGTTTGTATAGCAACTGGGACCAACGGCTTAATGTGCTCTACGAGGCACGACCAGACCAATGCAAATACCTATTTTTATGCAAACAAATATTTTGCACTGAGAGGGCATCGAACCCGCGTCTCGTACGTAGCGGTAGTAACCGCCACGATACAGAGGTTTTTTTACCTAGGACACGCCAACATGACTTCACCTTGCCTGATGGTAAGTTAAAGGCAAAGTCTGAGGAAAGAGGGTCACCATTACAGACACTAAGTAATGTTACAATGGTGGCACTCAGCTTGGCGGCCTCATCATATGCTTTTTCACGCTCCGCTTAAAGGACCCGGGGTTGTAAGAAGAAGGAAACACGTGAGCTGGTAACGAATTTCAGGTCTTGGTGGTGCGGCAAAGAAAAGAGTCTCCGAACCGCTTGGTACTTGCTCGTATATTCTGAACTGTGTGAGGGTGTCATCTAAGCCCTGCACGTGTTGTCATGTATAGTAAAGGAGAGGGTGGGGTTAATTGGAACAACTCATTTTAGATTAGTCATATTTATTAGTTTATATTACTTGTACACCATGATTTAATACATTATCTCATTTTTATAGCTAGGTACTTTAAAATCCTAACAAGCCTTTTTGAACAACCTCAAGAACTCCATTCAAACCGATAAGGACTTTTGACATACATTGAGAACAATGTACACAACTTGCCAAGAGAAAATGAACGTTCAAACCTTGGAATAAAATCGATTTATAGATAGCAAGTATCGTTTGATCATTGAACACGCTGACTGCATTGTTTTTCTTCGTGAGGACAAAGCTATACTGTGGAGAGTACTTCAGGCCACCTATTTCCTATGTAGGCAATAAGTGCGCGTGTCCATAGCCCTGTTTCTATCACCCGAGGAGAGGGCCGTATCGTGAGAGATGGCCCTGGATCGGCCGGGGTGCGAGGGATATGCCTGTTAACCTTACCTTCAGCAACCAAAGCGACCCACAGGCGGCGTGCGTTTAGTCGGTTCGAGTCCGACATAACCTCTTCCACCGACTCCGGTGGGGAGGTATCCGTGGGGATTTTGTGCACGTAAAAAAAAGCCCTGTTTCTATTTGTAGTGCATTATTACTTAAATGATATTAACCTGATTAATGACCTCCAGAGCGAGAAAATGCTGGAAAACGAGCTTCTTGTCAAAGGTAGGATTGGATGTAACATGGAGTAGCTCTGAAATGAAAGAAGAAATAGAAGTAAAACCTAAGAGAGGTATGAATTGTTTGGAAGATTGCACATATTAAGGGCAGGACAGTAAATGTTGAGATGCAAATGGTGATAAATTTAAAAAAATATGAGATACGTCGACGACGAAGAGGGATATAAACATATATATATACCTATATACATATAATCACGTCATTTTCCCCAGAGGGTTAGGCAGAGGTGAATTAATACCCACATTTCACCAATAATACACTCGGTCCCACGTAATAGGGCGCCTATTGGCATCTTCCGGGCACTATTGTTGACTCGAGCCATTCATCTGATATATAAACTCATCTGGGCTGTATATATCTGTCTGATGTTAAACAGCCCTATCCCCTAGTCGCCTACGGGGTGGTTCAAATTCTACTGCTGCTACTATTTCGGATGGTTTCAGGCGAAGGTTCGGTTGCTCAGTGGTCAGTGTTCGCCCCTGTTAGGAGGAATATTTCAATGTTTTCTATTTTAATTTAAATGTGAGATAACAATAAATATCAATGTGCTAGATTTAAAAAAAAAACAAGGATTAATGGATGACAGAACTTAAAATTTAAAAATAATTGCTAATGAGTTTGACATTAGGAAATAGAGTAAATAACAAAATAAATTATTTACCGTATCGTAGGTAACAATGGAACCAAACCCTAGAAAGCTTTGTGCATAGTATGGACGGAAGTAAATGTGAAGTCTTCGAGAGACTTGTCACTATAGCACGCGCTGCGCCTACGTCTGAAGAGTCTTTGCATAATGTCAGTTATGAATACAAGGACTCTTGATTGTGTTAGCAAAAGGAGGACCTGTCTACAATGCCCGAGACTCGAGTAGGTGTCGCATTCGTAGCTGTAACGTTATTTTATAAGTATGGATTGTTGCAATGAACGTAAGATGTGGGAAGGAACATTGACTAAAATGGCCAAATAGGTCGTTGGAAGTTGCTATTTGAGGTTTGCAGTTGGGGTACCTAAGTATATTTTTCAAAATCTGTGTATTCATTTAGATTATACCCCTCATTTGTATTTTGAGTATATGAAAACGTACGTGAGTAATAGAATTTTTCAATGTCATGTTATCATTATACAACTTAAAATGGTAATTTTCATTAAAAGCTCTTCAAAAGTTTTTAAATACGTAGTTCGAGCTTAGTTCTAAGCGAGGTACGCAGTGGCTGAAGAGACAATGGTCCGCCATTTATGTCTTTACATTCCTTCCTACCTCAGAAGTTTCCACTACCATCACTATATTTTTTACACAAATCTGTACAAAGTATCTAAAAAATGCCAAAGTAGCCCGGTTGAGGGTACTTGCTACTTTTTTTACGTGCGCAAAATCCCCACGGATACCCCCCACCGGAGCCTGTGGAAGAGGTTATGTCGGACTCGAACCGACCAAAACGCACGTCGCCTATGGGTCGTTTTTGGTCGCCGAAGGTGAGGTTGATGGGCATATCCCTCGTACCCCGTCCGACCCAGGGCCATCTCTTACGATCTGGCCCTCTCCTCGGGTGTGGGGACTACAGAGTCCCCAACTCGTCCCCAGAAACAGGGAGCGCGCGAGGGCTCCACCAGTCACCCCCAGGCCTGCGCTCATGGCGGGCGGATGTCGTTCATCGACCTCAGACGCCCGAGAATGTAGCTACCCCTTGTTCTAACTAGTACCTAACCATGAGAAAAATAGAGAAGCAATTTTTGCACTGAAGGCGGTTTGCGGGTTTTACTAATCTGTAGGTAAAACTAAAACTAATCTGTAGATGTAGATGAGAGAAATAAATAAATAAAAAAAAGAAATCGAGAGATTTTCACCAGTAATACACGTACCGTGACACTTGTCTGAAACGCAAAAGCACAGTTCCCCAAACAATTTTGCACGTCGTATTAATCTAAATGTCCCGCTCCCGTCCTTTTGCACTTGACCTTGAACTTGCAAAACGTTCAAGAGCGAGGATGTGCCAAAACAGAGGGTCCTGATTGAGTAATAGCCTAAATTATCCACCTCTTCCTTCACTCTTTGTGTCAGCATGATCAGATGACATATGGACTGACGCAAATGCACATTCTGATTCTCTTTGTGTTGATGAATGAAGCGTTTTAATATGATGATTGGGGATTTATTACCATCGCCCTAAGTCGTTGAAGATATTGTTACAACAGATTTTGAAGTGTTTGACGTCAGAGACGTCAGACATTTGTTAGCAATATCATAATGATCTGGGAAGTTCGTCATCGAGTGACTGATACCATCAAACCTTTACCCTCTTCTAAATTTTATTTTGTCCCTGTCGTTTTTAAATATATTTTTTTACTAAACAAAGAAAAGGCGATCATATATTGGACCGCGATCCAGAGGGAGACTGAAGGAACTAACTGGAGTGTATACCTAGCTCTATCCGTCACACTCTAAATCACAGCTATAACATGATAACTCTGTAGGTATAATTAGCACGTCATAGCAGATATATACAGAAATTGGAAAAGAAAAACTGCAATAAACAGTCATAAGGACTGCCGACAGATAGAAAATATAACTGTAGGTAGGTACTTTAGCTGCTGACCAAAAAACGTACGTCGTTCTCGCAGCGACATACCATAAGATTTTTACCTTCAAAAAATGCTCAACGTGTTTAAAGAAACTTAAGCTTTCAAGAGCACCTAGGTACTGAAATTTAGAGCCATGAATACCTAGGTATCTACCTAAAATTAAAAATGTTTATAAAAACAAAATATTCTAGCAGAGACCAACAGTTTTTATTGGGTGTGCTTGTTTGCCACGTTAATAGGTGATGATGTTTATGTCAATAACTTAAATATGCAATTTTTATTGAGAAAAAATAATTACGTACAAAATATTGCTGATAAAAATGAAGAAGAATAAATGTAGTAGTTTCCTATTACCAACTCACTAGAGGTCGCCTTTCCAGTATAACTGTTATGCGGCTAAACTTCGATATTTACCATGAAGCGACTGCCATACGACCTCCACAATCTATAATTGGCGATAGTTCTTTAGTTATTTGGATTTTTGAGAGCTCCAACTACCTGTAACGACAGCCATAGATGTTCGTGTAGCATCCGGGACCGACGACTACGTTCAAACTTTTCTAATTTTAAAACTGATTGTAACAGTAACAAAACTATTTTTGTTATTTTCGATCTTTAAACCTGTAAACACTGTTATTTTTTTTACTTTTTTTTTAATAACTTCTCAATCCTTTTTCTGAGATGCGACAGTACGAGCCATCTACCAAAATTTTAAGAACTAAATAAGTACACACATTAGTATATGTCAAAGAATGGAATTGCAACTGTGTTAAACATTATTTAATTGTAATTTAATGACATCTGATTGTTAATTTCAATTAAATATTATTGTTTTATTCGGCAAAAACATTATATTTTCAAAAACAGGAAGTCAAATTTTCTCTTGCCATTTTTTTTGTAATATATGGCAACTCTGAAGCACAAGTGTCAACTTTCAAGTCAAAACTCAACTGTCAAATTCAATATTTTGTTTTGATTATTTGAAATTGTTGAATCTGAGAATAACGACTATTACTTTAACAAATTAAGAAGAAAAAGACTTTAAAAGGCCTACTTGCCTAACTTTTACAAAAATGAATGCATTAAATGAGCTGAGTGATGAAGAAATCATACCGTTTCTTCACAATTTAGGCGTAGAGACTTATAAGAAGTCGTTTGAATGGATGCTCAGTGATCGCGACTTCGCTGGTGTTTTGCGATGGCTTTATAACAATTTGGATCATAATAACGCTCTTAGTACTCGTGAGGAATGTCGGTAAGTGGTAAGGGGATTACGCAAACGGTATTGTAATAATAAAACTGTCTTTGTTTCTGTGTTAAAAGATAAAAACTCATGAAGATTATTGGCAGTAATCCTTTTATAACACATTTAGGTACCATACATAATATCTAATGGCTAGAGTAAACTAGTATGTTTACTACATATTTACATCAGCATACAGGCAACTTACAGTCCTAAGCAAGCCTTTAGCAAGTGAGGAGATACCTAATAATAATCTACTACTCGAGAGTATTAATCTATGCGTCCCAGACGGATACGTGGGGAGGTGCCGGAGGCCGCAGCTGCTGCAAGTGCCGAGATTGCGCAGTAACCTGCTGAAGGAGGCACCTCTGACCCGAGCCCTCCGGACACTCAATGTCGTTTCAATAAATATTGACCTGTTTTGTTGCTCTCTGAGGGAATTCACAGAGACCACTTTAACAATCATATATGTTTTAAGTAAAGTTGTAATTAAATTGCCTACTCTGTTGTATTAGGGTAATCTGTAAAAATACATGTAGATGAGAGAATAAATAGTTTTCTTGAACATTAATTCACAGTTACATAGAACTGGAAAAGAAAGGTCTTCTCCTGTCACCAGAAGATGTAGAATCTTCAATTTCTGGCATACAGCAGCAGTTCCAGGGTATCTGCTTACCAGGGGATAAAGAAGCTATTGAAGATGTTAAACTAGACATTACTTTAATGAAAGAAAGGCTTGCTATGTTGGAAAAACAGGAATCTGTGTTTGAAGATTTGAAAAAGCAGAATGAGTAAGTATTCAAATGATCATTATCATCTCTTCTTATTAACTAGCAGCATAAGCTGATGCATGTATATCACTGCACTTGTGTTTTGCTTGTCCAATGTTTATCAAGTCTATTTTTAAAAATACTCACATTAGGAGCTTTTATTACACTTTCCGGAAGGGAGTTCCACATTTGCACCACGCGGTTTGGCAAGAAGTGATGCCTAGGGTTGCTGGCACATCGAGGCTTGCATAATTTCATTGAGTGACCTCTTAGATGTCTGTTGGAGTTCATTGTGTAGATGTTTTCTGTTTGATACATTATAATGTTTTGTCAGGATTTTGTATGTTTCAATGAGGTCTCCCCTTTTCCTTCTCTCTTCCAGTGTGGTTAGGCTTAGCTCCAGAAGGCGCTGATTTGAAAGAGATGTTGTCTGAAGTATGACATCTCTTTCAAATCATTGACTATTTTAGTGGCTCTTCTTTGTACCCTTTCTAATAGTAGGATGTCTTTTTTAAAATATGGGCTCCAAATTTGGAAATTGGATATACCATCTTCATTTGATGTAATACACCATGTATGCCACATGGTTCCTGGCAGATTCAACAGGACCTGGAATACAGCTATAGTCTCACACCCTATTATGTGGTACCAAATATAATGGTACCGTCGGAAGGGGAAGACCTAGGCGCACATACCTGGACCAAATCGGGGAAGTTTTAGAAAAGGGGCAGGTCAGGAGTACTCTAAACCGACGAGCATGCATGAAGAATGTAATGAGAGTGAATGAAGCGAGAGTAATATGTCAGGATCGTAGCAAATGGAGATCCGTGATCTCTGCCTACCCCTATGGGAGACAGGCGTGATATTATGTATGTATGTATGTATGTAAATATAATGATTGATGAAATGTGGGTATTAATTCATCTCTTATATTCCAGCGGTAGTTTTGAAAAAATGTGCAGCGGAGTTGTCTCCAATGCTTACGCGCCTGTACCGGCTGTCCTACAGTTTGGGTACAGTGCCTTTGCCTTGGAAAGAGGCGAATGTTGAGCCGATTCCCAAGAAGGGGGATCGCTCGGAGCCAGCCAACTATCGACCCATAGCCGTCACCTCAGTGCTGTGCAAAGTGTTTGAGCACATAATTAACAAACAGCTCATGCGGCATCTAGAGGATCACTCCTTAATTAATGACCGGCAATATGGCTTCAGACCGAAACGGTCAACGGGTGATCTTCTAGCATACGTTACCCATCTTTGGGGTGAGGCTATGGACAAGCACGGCGAGTCACTGGCAATTAGTGTTGACATCGCCAAAGCTTTCGATAGAGTCTGGCACAAATCGCTTCTTTCCAAGCTACCTGCCTTCGGTCTGCCTTCTAGGCTGTGCAACTGGGTTGCTAGCTTCCTGCAGGGGCGCCGTATTCGCGTCCTTTGTGACGGACGAGCTTCGGAGTTTCTGCAGGTAAATGCTGGCGTGCCCCAGGGGTCCGTCTTATCACCCACTCTCTTTCTTCTGCATATCAACGACATGCTGTCTACCGGCAATGTTCATTGTTATGCAGATGATAGCACTTTACATGGGAGTTATCATGGACATCCTGCGGCCAAGCAGTCAGATATCGCAGAGAAGAGGCAGCTTCTTGTCACTGAGCTTGACGGGATCCTGAATCACATTTCTCAATGGGGCTCTGAGAACCTGACAGAAGAAGACGCAGGCATGTGCGTTTACAGCAAAAGTATCTTCTTTCCTTCCCCTCCCCACTCTTCAGAGCACGCCACTGCCACTGCAGGACAATCTCAATATCCTAGGTATGGCTGTTCGCTGCAACCGGAATAACAAAAATTACATCGAAAGTATCATCAAAACAGCCTCACGAAAACTCGGAGTCCTGAACAGAGTGAGATGATTTTTCACGCCGGAGCAGCGGTGTCTTCTATACAAGACACAAATTCGCTCCTGTGTGGAATACTGCTCGCATCTCTGGGATGGTTCAGCAAAGTACTTACTAGATGCTCTCGACAGGTTGCAGCGACGTGCGGTCCGCATCATTGGGAATCCCGAGATCACGAACACCCTAGAACCTTTACAGCTGCGTAGAGATGTTGCGTCCATGGCTGTATTTTACCGTCTGTACCATGGGGAGTGTTCTGATGAGCTCTTCCAATTAGTCCCACACTCCCCTTTCCTACACAGGACAACGCGTGCAGGTCTTAGATGTCATCCGCACACGGTGCAAAACATCCGATCAAGAACCAAGCGGTTCTGAGACTCTTTCCTCTGTCGCACCATTAAGGCCTGGAACTCATTACCACCTCACGTGTTTCCTTCTTCCTACAGTCCCGGGTCCTTTAAGCGGGGCGTGTAAAAGCATATGATGAGGCTGTCAAGCTGAGTGTCACCATTGTCACACGGTATGTGTGAGTAATGGTGACCCTCTTTTCTGGGACTTTGCCTTCAGCTTACCATCAGGCAAGGCGAAGTCCAATTGACGTGTCCTATATAAAAAATAAAAAAAATCTCTGCCTAACCCTCTGGGAGATAAAGGTGTGATTAAATTATGTGTTTGAGGGTAGAAGATGGGGGGCTGATTATTAACAAACATCTATGGCAGTTGTTATGAACTGAATAGTCTGATAAATGGTCTAATTGCAATACTTTGATTTCGCCAATGTGTGTTGGAGTTCATATGGCAGTCAGTGTTGAGTTCAGCCACTTTGCAGGTAGATTGAAAAAAAATGGACACCAGTCTTTGAGGTGAAGGCCTTGGATGCAACTGGGTTTAACGCAAGGCTGATGATGATTTAAGAATTTAGAGCACACAAGTAACATCGGAAAACAGTTACATCTACCCTGATTCATCGCTCACTGATTATCTCCACTACTGATTAGCCTAATAGTCAATCAATCAATCAATCAATTAGCCCATTGCAGTCCACTGCTGGACTTAGGCCTCTCCCAATGTTGGGCTTTGACCTACTGTTTCCATGCTGTCCAGATGGGTTGGTACAGGGGTTTTATTTCGAGTTTTACTACTCTCGCAGTGATATAGTCTGCGTGTTTTTCCGTTAGTCCACAGGTGTGTTTACTACACCTGTCAGATGAGTTTGTCACCACACAGATAATGATGAATGTATTTGCTTTATTTCAGACTAGTAAAAGAAGAACTAAACTTGGAGATAACAAAGCTGAACTCTGCACAACAGCAGTTTGTAGATGATGAAAACACAGTAGCTGATGAGTGTATGTCACTTGCACAAGAGGTGGAGTCGCTCACTGAAGGAGTGATTGACGTGATAGCTGATACTCTTGATGTGTACAGCACGTGCCATGCTGATAAGGTAAGGTACCATATAGTGGTTTTTTTTTTTTTTTTTTTTACGTGCGCAAAATCCCCACGGATACCTCCCCACCGGAGCCGGTGGAGGAGGTTATGTCGGACTCGAACCGACTAAAACGCACGCCGCCTGTGGGTCGTTTTGGTTGCCGAAGGTGAGGTTGACAGGCATATCCCTCGCACCCCGGCCGACCCAGGGCCATCTCTCACGATCTGGCCCTCTTCTCCGGTGTGGGGACTACAGAGTCCCCAACTCGTCCCCGGAAACGGGGAGGCGCGCCACGCGCGCCACCGCCGCGGCCTGCTTCTGCCAGGGTGACAGGCGGCTTCACCTGTCACCCCCAGGCCGGCGCTTATGGGGGGCGGAGGTCGTTCATCGACCTCCGACGCCCGATCGACCTCCGACGCCCTCCATAGAGTGGTGTGTTTCGGAGTCAGTTCATGCATCATAGTTGATGAATATGTTGGGAGGATTGGGAATTTTGTGAAAGACTATGTAGAAGGTCCATAGGTTACCCATGCAGGCAACGGTGTTCCCTTCTGGAAGTCAGTAAATAAAGGGGAGGAATACCTTATTTTGGGCTAATTAAGGATATGGCAAGACTTATCTAATTTTTATGCATTGTAAAACCTTCAGGATCAAACGGACCTCATTTGCAAGTCTATGCACTTGCTTATCGTCGAACAATATCCTAGCACAGGCTTTCTTCACGGGTTTAAGTATCATAGGGCAGTAGCAAGCCAAATGCACGAAATATTGTGGAAAGAACAAGAGGAGAGAGTATTCTGGGTTCGACAGCCTCTGTGGCGTGGCGGTAGTGAACGCGGCCGCTACGCAGTTGGCGCGGGTTTGACCTCTGCTCAGTGCAAATATTTGTATGCAAGAATACGGGTATTTGCATTGGTCTGGTTGTGCCTCGGAGAGTATGTTAATTCGTTATGGGTAGTTGTAGCCCTAAAAAAAGAGTCCAACAACTAGTCTAGCTGCAGGGCTTAGATATTGACCTTTGGGTTGTGGAGGTCAGAAGGCAGTCAGTTCATGCAAAATATCGAGGTTCAGCTAAATCCGCAGTTAGATTTATTTTTTTATACAACTTAGGTGGCAGACAAGCACACGGCCCACCTGATGGAAAGTGGTTACCACGACCTATGAACGTGTGTAACACCAGTGGAGTCACGTCCGTGCTGCCGACAAGCAGGACAAGCCTTTGGTCGTCCCACTGACAGCACAAAAACTCTCCAGTGAGCTCTGGCTACCCTACTCACCGCCGGGAACACAACACGAAGTTATTATAACCGCGGTATTCTGTAGGGCGGAGGTACTTCCCCAGTCGGACTGCTCAATTGGGCGGAAATACCGCCGTGTCCTACCTCCTCAAAAATTAGTAAAGTGGACCTCAGATGCTGAGGTGAACGTTTCGGATGCGACTGGGATTAACCTAGAGAAGAAGACATCAAATGTTGTGGATAGAAGAAGCAGGAGAGAGTATCCTGGGGTCTAAAGCTTTAGATACAACTGGGGTTAATACTGGTTATGATAATAATTATATTAATATATACCAATTGTATTTTACAGGAAAATGCTAAAAGGTTCTTCACGTTTGGTCCATTCGAGTCATACAGACAGTCCCAAGCACTGTTTAGATCTCACTTTGATCTGTACACCTCTAAGAAGTTTGCCAAAACACAAAGTGACACAACATCGGATGAGGAGCTGAGGTGGGCTCTGGCTGAAGCCAACCGTATGGAAGAGAGGTGAGGCATAAACAATACTAATAGCATAGTGAACGGGAAACATTCTAAATTGTATTCCGATAGTTCGTAAACATAACCGTAGATGGCTCTATAGTCTATAGTCTATACCAAATAAATAATAATAAATTTACTTGTTTATCTACAATTCAAGGCAATTTACGGCAAATGAGCCATTTTATTTTAGTCACTGTGCTGTAAAAATTTTCATCGGACCATTTCAGAGGGTCATCTATATTATCAAGTATATCCTATTGTTCCTCCTCGGTACATAGCTTTATTAGTGTTACAATCAATTTCTGAAAGCTATATATTATACTATTGTATGGGAGAATTCCGTATGTCCAAGATGTGTTTGAGTAGCTCAGTTGGTCAGAGGTTCACTCTGTAAGGGTCTGGTTGGGGTTCAAATCCTGTTTTGGATGTTTTCGCATGTAAATCTATCAATTAGCCCATTACAGTCCACTGCTGGACACAACAACATATGTTTAAACAAATATATATGATTTGATTTGACATAGGCGTCTCCCAATGTTGGGTTGGGAGGCTTTGACCTACTGTTTCCATGCTGGCCAGATAAGAACAGCGAATCATAGATGACAAGCAGTGATTAGCTAACGTCATTGTCTGATCATTGAACAGCCATCTTTATTTACTGATATCAATCAATCAATCATCCATGTGGTGACGGAGAAAGAATACAAGTATCACCACCCCATCTCATCCGAATGCCCACCAAGAATACCGCGGCCATAATAACCTCGTGTTGTGTTCCCGGCGGTGAGTAGAGTAGCCAGAGCTCCCTGGAGAGTTTAGGTGCTGTCAGTGGGAAGACGAAAAGCTTGTCTTGCTATGTCTTTTACACTATATAACGGCACAGAAACTCGCTGTGCTTACAGGGTTGGCAGCGCGAGCGTGACTCCTTTGATTTTGCACACGTCCATAGGCCACGGTAACCACTTTTCATCAGGTGGGTCGTATACAATGGTTTGTGCTCAGATGAATTGTTTGACATGATGCCCGTAGCTACATTCTACCATCGCACCTCTCGCCATAGGTAAGAGGCGACTAATGGAAACATAAGCAAACCATATCGAGAGAGAAGAAAAACTCGAAATAAAACCCTGTACCAACCCGTTTGGCCAACGTGGAAACAGTAGGCCAAAGCCTCCCAACATTGGGAGAGGCCTAGTCCAGCAGTGGATTGCGATGGGCTAGTTGATTGATTGAATCAATCAATTACCCTATCGCAATTCACTGCTGTATATAGACCTGTCTAAATGTTGGGAGGCTTTGGCCTACTGTTTCCAAGCTGGGCAGGTTGGAACAGGGTTTTATTTCGAGTTTTCCTTCTCTTGCAGTGATATCATCTGCGTATTTTACCGTTAGTCGCCTCTTATGACACCTGTTAGATGACATAGGGTGGTGACAATTGTACACTTTCTCCGTCACCACACATGTAATTCTATTGTATTCTAACCGCACCTTTTTACATCTCTTTAGTGGTAACGCAGGGCAGGATAGCTAAGCGCACCAATTAACCACTCATATTATTTTAAACCAATCACAGGCAACCAAGGGCTCGCATCAATGCCTGCAACGAACGCGTGCAACCAATACTACCATATAATAATATACTTATGCTTTTCCTTTTTTTTCAGATTATCTGTTGCAGCTTGGGCATACATTGAGTCGATAGCTGAGCTGAACGGTGAGCAGGCTAAGTTAGCTCTTGTTGCCAATTACAAAGATGTCCACCCCTCTCAAATCACGTAAGTTAATACTTTATTACAAATAAGGCGGTAGGACACGACGAAATTTCCGTCCAATTGAGCAGTCTGACTGGGGAAGTACCTCCGCCCTAAAGAATACCGCGGCCATAATAACCTCGTGTTCTCGGCGGAGAGTAGGGTAGCCAGAGCTCACTGGAGAGTTTAGGTGCTGTCAGTGGGAAGACGAAAAGCTTGTCTTGCTATGTCTTTTACACTAACGGCACAGAAACTCGCTGTGCTTACAGGGTTGGCAGCGCGAGCGTGACTCCTTTGGTTTTGCACACGTCCATAGGCCACGGTAACCACTTTTCATCAGGTGGGCCGTATACAATGGTTTGTGCTCAGATGAATTGTTTGACATGATGCCCGTAGCTACATTCTATCATCGCACCTCTCGCCAAAGCCAGGGAATTCATCCTCACACATTGCGACCCGAGACGGTACGCACTGTGCGGTATGAAAGAAACTTCATCCCACGCACACTCAAGCTGTGGAATGACCTCCCTGCTGCTGTTTTCCCAAGCACCTACAATATGGGGTTCTTCAAGAGGGGCCTCAGAAGGTTTCTTCATGGTCGGCAGCGCGAGTGCGACACCCCTGGTGCTGCATACGTCCATAGGCCACGGTAACCGCTTTCCATCAGGTGGGCCGTGTGCTTGTCTGCCAACTAAGTGGTATAAAAAAAAATGCTTGTCTGCCACCTAAATGGTGTAAAAAAAAATCTAATTCTGGATGCTGGAGAAGGTATTCTTTCATTATATCATATTTTATTTCATAGGGCTTTGCACTTTCGAGCATGGGATCAGGTCTATATTATTTTTAAGGGGAGTGATTGTCCTCCAACGGCTCCAACCCTGAGGAGAAATACTATGCCAGAGCCCCATCCGTCAATCGTTACTTATACTTACCGCTTTGCAGGTTGTGGGCATCAAGGGTCTTGATAGAGTGGACCCATACACCCTATGTTACTGTGCCTAGCTAGTAGCCACCCATCTGTTAGCATGCAAGCATGTGCAGATTGTACAAGCGGCAACTTATTTTTTTCCAGAACCTGTCTTCTGGAAGCTCAAAGTGCAGCCCAACTGCTGGAGCAAGAGGAGTCCATTCTGTACCAGCAGCTGCAGAGCGCCGTGAAGCAGCTGGCGGAGGCGCGGACGGCGCTGGCGGCGGACGCCGTGGCGGCGAGTGCGCTGGCCGTTCGACAGTCAGTACACACTACTGTTTGCAGCTGCCAAACTGATAACATCAACTCATTTCTATTATTCAAATCGATTAAGATAGAAAAAATAGGCGGGATTCGATCTTTACCTTACAGGGCCAACGCTCTGACCATTGAGCCACCGAACACTCGCCTGAAACCATCCAAATTCTTCAACACATATAATTATCCGTATCTAAAGGCGGTAGGACACGGCGGTGTTGCCGCCCGATTGAGCAGTCCGACTGGGGTAGTACCTCCGTCCTACAGAATACCGCGGTTATAATAACTTCGTGTTGTGTTCCCAGCGGTGAGTAGGGTAGCCAGAGCTCACTGGAGAATTTGTGCTGTCAGTGGCAAGACTAAAGGCTGGTCTTGATTTGTCTTCTGCTGACGGCACAGAAACTCTGTACTTAAAGGGTTGGCAGCGCGACTGCGACTCCTCTGGTGTTACAGACGTCCATAGATCACGGTAACCACTTTCCATCAGGTGGGCCGTGTGCTTGTCTGCCAACTAAGTGGTATAAAAAAAAAAAACCGTCTTACGGCGACGGATTCCAATATGTCGTACGAATATCGATAGATAGCTGCCACCGTCGCTGTACCTTAGGCTGGTTTTATGGTTAAGCGTTTCGGCAGCGGCGTTGGAGCCTGCGCGTTCGTAGATGTATGGGGTAGTGGTTGCGTTTCAAGGTCATGCGCTTGAGCAGCGCCGTACAATAAACGCGCGATGTTCAATGAACGCTTCTACGGCCAGTATGCGTTTTAGTGTGACGCCGATGCGACGCGCCGTATTGTAGGTACCTATTTGATTACGAAATGAATTACATCGATACGGGACGAGTAATTGAGGAAGTTCGATTCAGAAGATGTTTATGGGACCCGGCCGATGAAACTGCTTGTTGATAGGCGATAATATTTATAAAATTGAAAACTATTTTCTCGTAAATCGGAGAAAGATGTTACGTGTTCGCCTTTCAGTAACCTTGTAGCGTTATAAGGGTCAACTTTCCTACACAGGACAACACGTGCAGGTCTTAGATGTCATCCGCACACGGTGCAAAACATCCGATCAAGAACCAAGTGGTTCGGAAACTCTTTCCTCTGTCGCACCTTTGAGGCCTGGAATTCATTACCAGCTCACGTGTTTCCTTCTTCCTACAGTCCCGGGTCCTTTAAGCGGGGCATGAAAAAGCATATGATGAGGCCGCCAAGCTGAGTGTCACCATTGTCACACGGTATGTGTAAGTAATGGTGACCCTCTTTTCTGGGACTTTGCCTTCAGCTTACCATCAGGCAAGGCGAAGTCCAATAGACGTGTCCTATATGTAAAAAAAAAAAAACTACTCTTCTTCGAAGTCGCCGTTGCCTTCTTTTCCATAAAAAGTTAATAGCCAGTACTCTAACCGTATTAACCTGCATTTTTTTTTTCTTTTTACAACATTCTGCACAATGATAGATCCATGGTAAGCATAGTTTAACTAGCTTGTGTTATGGAATCTAGAATACGGATAAACATACTTAAATACTTTTTTTTGTATATACATAAATATTATACATAGAAACACCCAGACCAATGCAAATACCCATATTCATGCATACAAATATTTGCACTGAGCGGGGATCGAACCCGCGCCTCCTGCGTAGCAGTCGCGTTCACTGCCTCTACGCCACAGAGTCTGTCTGTATATTGTATACGACTAGCCCACAGCAGCAAAACGCGCGGTACTAATCTCGTTTTACTGTGCACCGCTGTTCAAGCGCGTGCTGTTAACAGCGCGCTGCTCAGCGGCGCGTCCAGCGGCGTGACGATAAAACCAACCTTAATCGATTTGTATCAAATTCAAATTCTTTATTTTTCAAAATAGTGCAACGTAATTATATTTTTTTGACGTCAAATCCTGCTTATAACTAAATTTACCACCGCTTCCTAGACGCTAGTGGAGGAGAAACGACGCTAGAGTGGTATAGAGAGTTTGTTGGTTTGCTTGTCGCTTCCGCCCCCTCCCCCCTCTTTAACGTCCGTGTCTCCCGTTTCTGGGGTTCAATAGGGACACCGTGCTTCCCTCTCCTGAGGACGTCAGCTTATATCGTAGATGATTCATTGTCGTTAGCCGGAGAGCGCGGAATTCCCTAGACAATCTTACACCCCGCCATTTTAAGATCTGAGATGGCATGCGGTTTTCGTCGGTGCGAGTCCGACATAACCACTCGTTATGGCCGTCGAGGTTGGTATCCGAAGGAACTTAACGAAATAAAAATTGGAACAGAACCCGAATTCCATGCGGGCGGAGCCGCGGGCAACAGCTAGTTTATTATATTTGCGTCGAAATTCATTCGCCTGTAACCGTGATATAACTTTTTTAAAGAAGTGTGTGACTGAAACTAGTTCCAGTGGGGACACCGGTGATTGGTCGCGTGATTAGCCCTTTTGTGTGGGCCATTTCCGCTATAGTACCTAGACAAGTGGTGGGCAAACTTTTTTAATAGGGGACCTTAAATAATATAAATATGTCATCATATCATTAATTTAAACATCTTATAAATTAATTCAATATATAAACCTTTATCTGCAATCATAGATTTTGTCAATTATTATGTCAAATCAAAAAACCCGCCCCGTATCGTTCCCGGTGCAAAGGTGCCCAGGACACTGGCAGCGATTAATATATAATAATATAAATAAAAAATAAAAGTTAAAACTAAAACCCGACTACTGAAAAAGTATTAAACAAGAAAATATCAAGGATAGCCCTGGTCGTATGCCACTTAGTCTAACAATACAATACGTTCTAGAGATAAGCGGCATGCGACCAGAGCTAGCCTTTTTTTTTTTTACGTGCGCAAAATCCCCACGGATACCTCCCACCGGACTCGAACCGACTAAAACGCACGCCGCCTGTGGGTCGCTTTGGTTGCCGAAGGTGAGGTTGACAGGCATATCCCTCGCACCCCGGCCGACCCAGGGCCATCTCTCACGACCTGGCCCTCTTCTCGGGTGTGGGGACTACAGAGTCCCCAACTCGTCCCCGGAAACGGGGAGGCGCGCCACCGCCGCGGCCTGCTTCTGCCAGGGTGACAGGTGGCTCCACCTGTCACCCCCAGGCCGGCGCTCATGGGGGGCGGAGGTCGTTCATCGACCTCAACCAGGTCTAGCCTTGATATTTTGTTGTTTATTACTTTTTCAGTAGTCGGGTTTTAGTTTTAAACTTATGTTTAAGATGTATGTATGTATTGTGTACGTTGGTTGTCAGACAGCTGCTGTGGTCGCTGAGCGTCGCCCTGGACTCGTCCCGCGGCGCGCTGCGCCTGGACCGCGCGCTGTACACGGCGCTGCGCCACGAGCTGCGGACGCTGGAGCAGTTCGCGCACTTCGCCGAGCAGCTGCGGCGCTACGTCACGGCCGAGGGGGGCGCGCAGAGGACCAGGATCGTTAGTGCACTCTGTCTTGTGTTTCATTCGTCTATTTGCGTTTTTGGACACGCCTAAGGCAGGAATTGCCGCGTGGTTTCCGGCAGAGTAGAATTAGGGTCATCCCATCTCTTCCCATGCGGTGTCGTGCAAGGCGACTAAGGGATAGGGCTGTTTAACATCAGTCAACAATAGTGCCCGGAATATGGTAATAGGCTCAACCCCTATTACGTGGGACCGAATACAATTATTGATGAAATGTGGGTGTTAATTTACCTCTGCCTAACCCTCCAGGGATATTTTAAATTTTTTAAATAGTTAATATATCAATTTCATATTATTTGTACAGGCTCATGACTGTACATCGCATGTTTTGTGTCTTGACTGTACCTACATGCGTTGCTGACGCTGCACTCAGGCCGCACTGGTACCGCGCGTCATTACTTATTTCGTAACATATGCTATTTATATCCACTACAAACAATTAAACGGTGAGACTATTATAGAGACTATCATCACGACTACAAGTGAATACTCTCAAGGAAAGATCGGCCACTTAGTTACTCTGTTAACTTTAACACTACAATATACGTTTACTCGTTTACTGTCGGCTATCTTTTCTTCGTCTCCACACAACAACTACAACAACCACATACTCCACAACAGGAGTCGATGTACAGGATAACGTCCCGTACAATTATATTTAACCAAATTAGAATACATTACAAAATTAATTAAAGTCAAATGAAATTATGAATATCAGTGAATGATAAGTATTCAATGTCAAATAGGTAAGTGTACACGTACTATTTACGTCACGCTAACCCGTCAATTAGAATTTGCCTCACCTGATGGAAAGCTGAAGGCAAAGTCTCAAAAAAGAGAGTCACCATTACTTACATATACCATGTGACAATGGTGACACTCAGTTTGACGGCCTCATCATATGCTTTTTCACGCCCCGCTTAAAGGATACGGGACTGTCAAAGAAACACGTGAGCTGATAATGAATTCCAGGGCTTAACGATGCGACTAAAGAAATAAAACTTTTTATCCAGGGAAAAGATTCCGAATATAGCATAGCCGATGGCATCAGCTATTCATAAATAATATTATTTCATTACAGGATTCCATGAACGAAATCTATACAGAACAAACAGCTTGTGAATCAAAGCTCAACTCATCAGACGTGTTACTGCACGCGCTGCACGTCGTACTCAGCGGACAGTCCGACAGTGACACTCAGCTGTTGGTGAAGCAGTACTGCGAGCTGCTGAGTACCGTGGGTGAGCTGAGGGACAGTCTCAGTGACGGGTACAATAGTATGGAGAAGGCGTTAGCTGATTTGTAAGTATGATTTATATTTAGAGGTTTATTCTTTCTATGATATGACTGCGATCGTTGTACCGAGCCTTAGGAAAGCGTGGCATGGCGGGGAATGAGGTAAAGAAAGAGAATGAAAGAGCATGGGTGGAGAACAAGCGAGAAACCGCCTTGAGCGTTGGCAGCGAACTGACCAAATCGGACCGTGGATTGAAGCCGTTACTGTGCTGTGGGCATTTCGCTTGTAGCCTCTGCTTTTTTACATATATACATATAATCACGCCTCGGAACGTGGAATCCAATGATTAAGATACTAAAACCAAAAAACACAGTGCCTTTAAAAACTGACATAGTGAGTGTGGTGTGTCGCCAGCCTAACCGTTCATAATAAAAGTAACGGTGGGTAGGCGCACAAAAAATGTTTTCCGCATGCCTTTCGACGCTCGCAAGCTAGTCAAATGAGACCACGGGCGTAAAATGACTTCGGTCCCACATGAACGCAGGCCTGGGGGTGACGAGTGGAGCCTCCTGTCACCCGCAGCAGAAGCTGGCCGCGGTGGCGGCGCGTCTCGCCTATCCTTTTCCGGGGATGAGTTGGGGACTCTGCGGTCCCCACACCCGAGGAGAGGGCCAGATCGAGAGAGATGGCCCTGGGTCGGCCGGGGTGCAAGGGTTATGTCTGTTAGCCTCACCTTCGGCAACCAAAAACGACCCACAGGCGTCGTACGTTTTGGTCGGTTCGAGTCCGACATAACCTCTTCTACCGGCTCGGGGGTAAAATGAGTAGTCTTGCTTCGTCACAACAAACAAAGTTTGCTGATAACTGTACAGCTTTAGCACGGCACTGAAGAATCGTGTCTCTTCAACCAATGATGTGCGTAGTTTTGATTGGGGGGAGGGGGGCGGGGGGGAGTCATCCGTGGGGAATTTGTGCACGTAAAAAAGAAGTGTGACCACGGGTGCGCATCGGAAACGTGGGCAGAAATAGTTCCATGATATAATTGCGGAAAATCCCGAAGCACAACGATTCGGGATTTTCCGCGATTTAATTATAATTGTACCTCTCCCCAGCCGCGCGCTGGCCGCCCCGCTGCGCGAGTACTCCCGCGGGCCCGCTGCCCTCCCGGCGCCGCCCGCCTCGCGCCTCGCCCACGCACTCGTGCAGCGCCTGCGAGACGCCGATAACGCAGTACTAGCTGCCACTGGACAGTTTGCTACCGTCAAGGTAGGATCTCTCATCTTATTAGCGTTGTTCCTAGTGGCATTCGAGAATTTTAACTCGGATCGGGGTCTGCTTACCCCTCCTCTTTTTTTTTTTATACCACTTAGTTGGCAGACAAGCACACGGCCCACCTGATGGGAAGCGGTTACCGTGGCCTATGGACGTATGCAACACCAGGGGTGTCACACTCGCGCTGCCGACCATGAAGAAACCTTCTGATGCCCCTCTTGAAGAACCCCATATTGTAGGCGCTTGGGAAATCCTCCTCATTTTAGTGAGGCTTATACGACGTGACTGCCGTCTGACCAAGAGCTAAACCCGAGTGGAGGACCTGAAAATTTCATTTCCTATTCAGCAGCACCTTTGCCTAATCTAGCTAAAGAAACGTGATTGTTTCGACAGACATACATATAATCATGCCTTTATCCCCGGAGGGTTAGGCAGAGGTGAATTAACACCAACATTTCATCAATCATTGTTTTCGGTTCCACGTAATCAGGGGTAAGCCGTTAAAGAGCCCCATCCCTTATTCGCCTTATACGACACCGCATGGGAAGAGATGGGGTGGCCCAAATTCTACTCTGCCGGGAACCACGCGGTTTCTACTAAAATTCTAGAAATACAGAACTTTTAGCTAACATAACGACCCTTGACTAAGCTATAAGTAATGGACGAAACTAATATTATGTACAACAATTTTCAGAATGGTGACAAGCAACATCTAAGGAAACTCTGGCAGTGGTTCCTGACAGACCCCACAAAGCTATTAGCAGCTCTGAAAAGCGCCAACTGCAAGCTTTATGATTGACAGACAACCTATTTTCACTATATGTAATATTTTTAAGAGATCGAATCGAGTGTCTGATATATGAGATACATTCCTGTAAGTCCGAAATATTACAGAATTATACATATATATATTATTATTATTATTATTATTATTATTTAATACACTAGCAGCATAAGCTGATGCGTGTATATCACTGCACTTGTGTTTTGATTGTCCAATGTTTATCAAGCCTATTTTTAAAGATATTCACATTAGGAGCTTTTATTACACTTTCCGGAAGGGAGTTCCACATTTGCACCACGCGGTTCGGCAAGAAGTGATACCTAGGGTTGCTGGCACATCGAGGCTTGCATAATTTCATTGAGTGACCTCTTAGATGTCTGTTGGAGTTCATTGTGTAGATGTTTTCTATGTTTGATACATTGTAATGTTTTGTCAGGATTTTATATGTTTCAATGAGGTCTCCCCTTTTCCTTCTCTCTTCCAGTGTGGTTAGGTTTAGTTCCAGAAGGCGCTTTTCGTATGACATCTCTTTTAAATCATTGACCATTTTAGTGGCTCTTCTTTGCACCCTTTCTAATAGTAGAATGTCTTTTTTAAAATATGGGCTCCAAATTTGGAAAGCATATTCCAGCAGAGGTCGTATGTATGTTTTGTATATATTAAGAAACAGTTCCTTGGTGATAATATAAAACGCTTTTCTGATTATGTATATCATGGAATTTGCCTTTTTGGTTATATTCATGATGTGCTCCTCCCACTTGAGGTTATGTGTGATGGTGACCCCCAGATCCTTTTGGGAACTTACGGGTTGCAGTGCCACTGAGTCTATAGTGTACTGCAATTTGGGGTTGTTATTGCCAATGTGTAGGACTGTGCACTTTGCTGTGTTCAATGTAATAAGTCAGTCCTGCGTCCATTGCACTACGCGATCTAAGTCTTGCTGTATAATATTGTGACTGACAAGAGGATTCCCCATTATTTTGGTATCATCAGCAAACAAGGACAAGTCTGATTTAATAGCGCTTCTGAGGTCCGTAATGAAAATACCAAACAGAATAGGTCCAATCACAGATCCTTGAGGAACGCCGCTGTATACGCTGTGGGCTTCTGAGAGAATGTCCCCCACTCTAACCCTGAATTTTCTATTTGTTAAGAAGTCTGTTATCCAGTGTAGAAGCTGTCCACGGATTCCAAAGTGCTCAATTTTGGCTACTAACCTTCTGATAGGTACTCGATCAAACGCTTTCTCATAGTCCAAGTAAATAGTGTCGGTCGGATGGTTATTATTCCAATTGTACGTCCATTTATCAAGACAAGTAAGTAGATTAGTAACAGTGGATCTTTTAGGCACAAACCCATGCTGTTCCTCTATGATAATGTTCTCCTTACTGATAAATTGCCGTAATTCTGCAGCTACTATTTTTTCCATGGTTTTACAGACTATACTTGTGAGACTGATTGGACGGTAGTTGGTTGCCAGGCACTTGTCACCCTTTTTGTAGATGGGGGTGACATGTGCCTCCTTCCACCCCCGAGGCAGTCTTCCGGTTTCAAGAGATAGATTCATTAAATATGCTAATTGACGGCAGAGTACCATGCTACACTGCTTCAAAACTATAGAAGGCAAGGAATCTGGTCCCATTGATGTGGCATCACTAAAGGTTTTGAGGGTTTTGCACACGATATCTGGGGTAATTGTGATGGTCTCAATGGAGGCAGCAATTCGAGGCATATTTATAGGTGGAATTGATATATGCAGTGGTTCTATAGTGTACGACTTTTCAAATTGCTTGGCGAACAGATTGGCCACCATATTCTGGTCATTGGTTAAGTTCATAGTATCATCCTTCAGTGATAGGGGTACTGCTATCGTTGAAGACAGCTGTTGGCGTATGTATGAGTAAAACGATTTGGGTCCACTATTCACAACTCCCTTTTCAAATTCCATTCTTAGCTTCCTGACCAGAGACACAATTTTATTGTTTAGTACACGATAATCTTTGTAACTCTCATCAGTACGGTTTAATGAGTATATTTTCCACAATCGCTTTTTATTGTCTATCATGTCTAAGACTTGCTGATTGATCCATGGTTTATTTATATTTCGATTCAACCACGCGTGCAGGTCTTAGATGTCATCCGCACACGGTGCAAAACATCCGATCAAGAACCAAGCGGTTCGGAGACTCTTTCCTCTGTCGCACCATTAAGGCCTGGAATTCATTACCAGCTCACGTGTTTCCTTCTTCCTACAGTCCCGGGTCCTTTAAGCGGGGCGTGAAAAAGCATATGATAAGGCCGTCAAGCTGAGTGTCACCATTGTCACACGGTATGTGTATGTAATGGTGACCCTCTTTTCTGGGATTTTGCCTTCAGCTTACCATCAGGCAAGGCGAAGTCCAATAGACGTGTCCTATATAAAAAAAAAAAAAAAAAAAAAAACATTTTTTGCCACAACCTGTGTAGGTAGTTTTTTATTATTTTTCAACACATTTATTGCTGATTTTTTATTGGAGAAGACCACCTTTAGTGGTCGTGGTGAGGTGCCCAGTTGGCGCTTACCCAGACGGATTACTGCGATGGGAGTTTCGGAATCCGAAATGTTAGAGAGTGCTTGCTGCACTTGGGCTTTATCATGATTGATACATACCTCTTTATCCCGTGTATCATCCCCAGTCTTAAGCTGGCACTCACTCACACCAAATAGGATAACATTAGCACTACGTTTCTTCCTCTCTGCTAATTCGGAGAGAATAGTTTCCATGTCAGCACCCCGGGTTTGTTTGGACTTCAAATTATCGACCTCAGCTTTCAGTTGAGTAACCATATTCCTCAACGCCGGTAATTGACGTACTCCTAACTCGCAATCAGGACATAAATATTTTAAAGTAGGAGTTTGCAACACTACCACTCTTAGCTCCGTTGCCAGCAACCCACTACACTTAACACATATTTGCCTTTCGCAACCATAACATTTGATTTTAGGGTTTTTATCATCCACAGTAGGTACATTTTTTTCACATTTCAAACACACAACCATTTTTATTAAGAGGTTTGAACAGCTGATTTTAAATCTTATGAGAAGCGATTAATCACGAAAGTTAGTGTGAGATAACACTTTCACTATTGTTTTGATTAAAGATATTTGCAATAACACTGAATTTTATACAATACAATAAGTTAAACCACTTTTAATAAAATTTATTGTAAGAAGCTGCAAAAACACAAGTGCACTTTTTTAACGCGGGTAGACGAAAAAAAGTATAAATAAAAAAAAAAATAGTATATGTATACATTGCTTGTGTACAGCTGTAGAGCGTTTGAGCTTTTCTATAACGAAAGTCGCGGGTTCGATTTTCGCTCAGTGCAAACATTTGTGTATGGGGCTTCTATCTATAGCCCTGGGTCAGTCGGGGTGCGCGAGGGATATGCTAGAGGCTACCTTACCCTCGGCAATAGATGGCCCAAGACGGCCGTGCGGTTTTAGTCGGATCGAGCCCGACATAACCACCCCGCTGGCCACGACGGGGGGTATCCGAAGTGGATTTCCGCACGAAGATGGCACGAGACCAATGAAGTAGGTAGATAACATAGTTTGCTTAGTTTGAGTCTAGATTAATTATTTATATTATGAAGGGATCTTGTACTGGCGACTGATATGTACAGATTAGATTTTAAGTTATCGTGTACAATGAAGGATGGACAAGAAAAATGTTCTTAATATGGTCCTTAACGTTATTACAAAAATAGTGCCTTAAATAAAAATGCGTTTCATATAAAAAATATTTATTTATTCCAACCTATTTAATATAAAGAGTATAAAATGTCTATAAATAATTTACTAAATGATCACAATGATTCTAATTATATGTACATGACTTAAATATACTTGTTCTTTACACACACACACACACTCACACTCAACATACACACACGCGCACACACTCATAGATCCTCACATACATACCTTCATAATATACACACACCCCCTCACAAAAACACGCGTCATCCCTACAGTCAAATTAACCTATAATTAAATGTTTAATTAATCATTGTACTCACTGATAGTCGAAGAAAAACGAGCACAGATAATTAAACAGAAATATTGAGTCGTTTTGGATGACAAAAGGTTCTACTGAATAGTACGAGTTATTATACTGTGGCAACACTGCATACACCTAGCGCCATCTAGTTATAACAAACCGTATTATTGTCAACAGTAGATCCTGCATCGCGATATAAAAGTTTTCATGCTGACTGCCATTAGTCTCAATATCTACCATTGAGTCGTGGCCTGCCAGTCATGAAGTTAGCTGAAAGATCCTTCCTCTATATATGTGATGTTCCTCATACATCTATAATAAACTTTCGCGGTGTGAATTCATAATTATACTAGGTATCGGGACTTCTCGCGAATTATATCTTGAAATTTACTATTTCTGCCGACGTTTCGGATGCGTTGCAGGGTGCTGTAACGCATCCGAAACGTCCCGATACCTAGTATACCTATAATAAATTCTTTAACTTTGGGTTCCAACCTCTGCTTTGGTAACCTACAAGTTTATTTAGAGCATCGACGCTTTGTGCTAGTAGGTGCCTAGTCGGTGTATTTACTAAACAACGGACGACACGTCAGACGGCAGTCACTTTCAGAAAAGTCGATATACCAATCAAAAGCAATAAGCTGACTCCGCACTCAGTGCAACATTTAGACACCACTGGGAAATCGCTATATCGCTATAAGGACGATGATGAGTGACCAGCAAAGAGGAGGGAACCTACCCTCCACAAAACCCCTCTGGATCCTCTCTTGGCACACACATGACAGCTAAATGTGCACAACTATTCCATTATTTTATACATTTACTTCACCTCCATGTCCCCTGTATTGGGTCATAAAGCAAGTCTTCTAGTCCCACGTGGGTCTGGGTATCTTCCTAATGAGTGTGTCCTCTGGGGCGATGTGTATGGGGTTGTTGAAGTCGACCTCAATGTGCTCGGGAATCGAGTCGAAATACGTGATGTGTTCGTGGCCGTTGTCTGTAATTAAAAATGGCACTGAAATAAACTTGCATAGATGATTATGTAGATTTCCAATAAGATTGAAAGGGGGAGAGAGGGATGGTAACCCTTGGATGCAACCCGGGAAGGAAACCCCTCATTTTCAACACGTAAATCAAGTTGTAAACTTGTTTATACAAAACTTGTTGAAGACTTGCAGAAGAGTAATAAAAACACAATTCTTGTTTTATACACGTATCTCAGTTACTTTTTCGTTCACACAGGATGTATGGCCAACAAGTTGTAATCAAGTATAAAACACATTTGCGTTAACACTGTAGCCTGTGACATATTGAAACTTGTCAAATATATGTTTTATACTTAGATGAAAACGAGGGGTTAAGATATATTTGCCAAAGCAGTCTACCACGGTAGGCTACCGCGGTAGCCTAGTGGTATGGGTAATGGACTGCCGAGACGAGGTCTCGGGTTTGATCCCAGGTCTTACCATGGCACACACTAATGACTTTTCGATGCTTTTCGAAGTTATGTGTGTATTTATCGTAGGTTTATAAGTGCCCGGATCAACGTTTATAGCATCATTAGGTTTAGAAATAAGATATCCAGGATTCAAAAGTGGTAGTGTTTTGTACCACACTATCCCGATATAATTAGGCATAAGTGTTCCACTCACGTGTAAGGTTCAGGCTGGCTATCAAGTCGTCCAGGTGCTTCTGGTCGAGGCTGGCCTTCACGGTGACGCGTCTGCTCACGCTCCTGCGGTGGCGGGACGAGCCCCAGCTCACCCGGCGGGTCGCGTTACGGCCCAGCAGCGGCAGAGTGAACACCATCTCGGATAGCGGAGTGTTGTCTGGGCCAAACTCCTGGAAGGACGAATTACAAGTGTTAAGATTTATGTTATATATGGGAAAAGATGGAAGCTTGGATTTTGTTTTGCCGGGGATCATGGTGACTGCTCTCTAGGATTGGCTGACATCCTGCACCAGATAATGTCTTACCAAGCAATTGCCGCTAACGCAGTACGAAGCGTTGCTATGAAGATAGGACAGACTGTGTGTCTCCAGCCCTATCCCAAATGACTTTGTACGATATGCATGGGAAGAAATAGGATAGCACTTTTATTCCACTTCGCCGGGCATCGCAGCAGCCATTTTTGTAGTATTGAATGTGCCAGCCATAGCAAGGCATTATAGACTCTTGTCTGTCGTTCACTTTGACCAATGAAAAGAGTCGTTTTGGTCACGTAACAGATTTTTCTGCTATTTCTTTGATCCGTGATTCATAAAACCTGAAACTTCTCTGTCATGTCTACAAGTAATGTCTTACCAGGCACTTCCCACTGACGCAATACGACGCGTTGCTTTTCCCACAGGCCGTGCCGAGTGGGAACCAGCCCTCGTGGCCGTTTACCAGGTAGAATCGGTGGGATACTCGCTCGTCTTGGCAAGCGATGCGACAGGGGCGGTCAGGATCCTCTGAAATAGCCCAAAAATCCATTTCGGTTTGATTATCATCTCATCCGACTTGACGAATTATATGCGGTTTTTTTATTCTTATCCTTACCTAAAGCGGGTGATATTTGCATGCCTAAACCAGAGAGTCTTCGAACTCTATCCTTGTATTTAGTGCAGACCATTGTCGCGTATTGGTACGGTGATTTCCTTTGAGTGCAACCCTGAAAGCATTTAATGTCACAGTCAGTAAGGCATACCAATTTTTGACGGTATATCTCCGAGGGTTAAGCAGACGTGGCAATTATAGTTTAGGCACTTATCGGGTATATTTAATGCCCAAATCGGTCATCCATCCTGGAACCTATAGTACAACAATGCAACTCGCTACCAGAATATTAGGACAGGAGTGTTCTGAATGTCTTCTTTTGTGGGCAAATAGCCTTTTCCCTCCTGGGGTAGTTAGTGTCAATGTAAGTGTTCCTTATACACGTTACGAGCTATCCTTAAACCTTACATACCTAACCAGCTAATTGAAGTACAAAACTCACAGAATCAGGTCGACTAGCATCCGGACTGCATAACTGTATACTAGTGACTGGTCGAGACGCGGCAGAAACCAGTCTGATGCCGGAGCCGGGAGAGATACAGTGATAGTGGCATCCGCTGGCGGGGCGCCACTGACTGCCAACTGCGCGCCGCCAGGTGCCGGACGTTTTTGTGCTGAGAAATTGGGAAATGGTTAAGAGTGACATTGCTTGCGTCTTCTTTCAATATTTAATTTGAATGGTCTACTGCAGAATACTCTTGCTACCTACTTGTTCATCTTCGTGATATCCTGATTCCTAAGCTTTCACTTTGGAGCTGGATGTTTGCTTTTGTATTCTTTCTAACTAATTGTTGTGCTAATACAGGAGCAACTGTCCGGACTCCCCAATCTAAAAAGGAACTCGGCGCCACAACCTTTTCGGTTATTAGGCCTACCTATAGGTACCTATCAGCAGGAAGGTGAGGTTGTCTTAGGCTCTGAAGATGTTGGTAGTGTGGTGGCATACAACATATAGAATACGTAGGTATGGTACTCTCCCTCATTTGATCTCGACTATGGTGGACTGCGTATCAAAAAAGATATCGGTAAACTTACGAAGCCATCGGTGTTGTTACTGTCCTCAGAGCTTCCCACTCGCAGTCGCTTGGCTTCAGTGAGAATTCGTTGTCTTGGATCGAGGAACATGTGAATTTCTGAAAAAATAAAATAAAATTCAGCTATAGGGGATGAAACAGGCCTAAGAATTTTTAATATAGTAAAGTGATGGATACAGTGTAGTACTGGAGTTAGGTGGAGCAGCCGTAATGTATATAGTACAGTGCGGTGGTACCTGGCAGCTGCCGGCGATGCAGAACATGGGCGCGGAGGTGGAGCAGGCGGTGCCGTCGGGCAGCGCCCAGCCGCGCGACTTGTAGCCGTAATGTATATAGTACAGTGCGGTGGTACCTGGCAGCTGCCGGCGATGCAGAACATGGGCGCGGAGGTGGAGCAGGCGGTGCCGTCGGGCAGCGCCCAGCCGCGCGACTTGTAGCCGTAATGTATATAGTACAGTGCGGTGGTACCTGGCAGCTGCCGGCGATGCAGAACATGGGCGCGGAGGTGGAGCAGGCGGTGCCGTCGGGCAGCGCCCAGCCGCGCGACTTGTAGCCGTAATGTATATAGTACAGTGCGGTGGTACCTGGCAGCTGCCGGCGATGCAGAACATGGGCGCGGAGGTGGAGCAGGCGGTGCCGTCGGGCAGCGCCCAGCCGCGCGACTTGTAGCCGTAATGTATATAGTACAGTGCGGTGGTACCTGGCAGCTGCCGGCGATGCAGAACATGGGCGCGGAGGTGGAGCAGGCGGTGCCGTCGGGCAGCGCCCAGCCGCGCGACTTGTAGCCGTAATGTATATAGTACAGTGCGGTGGTACCTGGCAGCTGCCGGCGATGCAGAACATGGGCGCGGAGGTGGAGCAGGCGGTGCCGTCGGGCAGCGCCCAGCCGCGCGACTTGTAGCCGTAATGTATATAGTACAGTGCGGTGGTACCTGGCAGCTGCCGGCGATGCAGAACATGGGCGCGGAGGTGGAGCAGGCGGTGCCGTCGGGCAGCGCCCAGCCGCGCGACTTGTAGCCGTAATGTATATAGTACAGTGCGGTGGTACCTGGCAGCTGCCGGCGATGCAGAACATGGGCGCGGAGGTGGAGCAGGCGGTGCCGTCGGGCAGCGCCCAGCCGCGCGACTTGTAGCCGTAATGTATATAGTACAGTGCGGTGGTACCTGGCAGCTGCCGGCGATGCAGAACATGGGCGCGGAGGTGGAGCAGGCGGTGCCGTCGGGCAGCGCCCAGCCGCGCGACTTGTAGCCGTAATGTATATAGTACAGTGCGGTGGTACCTGGCAGCTGCCGGCGATGCAGAACATGGGCGCGGAGGTGGAGCAGGCGGTGCCGTCGGGCAGCGCCCAGCCGCGCGACTTGTAGCCGTAATGTATATAGTACAGTGCGGTGGTACCTGGCAGCTGCCGGCGATGCAGAACATGGGCGCGGAGGTGGAGCAGGCGGTGCCGTCGGGCAGCGCCCAGCCGCGCGACTTGTAGCCGTAATGTATATAGTACAGTGCGGTGGTACCTGGCAGCTGCCGGCGATGCAGAACATGGGCGCGGAGGTGGAGCAGGCGGTGCCGTCGGGCAGCGCCCAGCCGCGCGACTTGTAGCCGTAATGTATATAGTACAGTGCGGTGGTACCTGGCAGCTGCCGGCGATGCAGAACATGGGCGCGGAGGTGGAGCAGGCGGTGCCGTCGGGCAGCGCCCAGCCGCGCGACTTGTAGCCGTAATGTATATAGTACAGTGCGGTGGTACCTGGCAGCTGCCGGCGATGCAGAACATGGGCGCGGAGGTGGAGCAGGCGGTGCCGTCGGGCAGCGCCCAGCCGCGCGACTTGTAGCCGTAATGTATATAGTACAGTGCGGTGGTACCTGGCAGCTGCCGGCGATGCAGAACATGGGCGCGGAGGTGGAGCAGGCGGTGCCGTCGGGCAGCGCCCAGCCGCGCGACTTGTAGCCGTAATGTATATAGTACAGTGCGGTGGTACCTGGCAGCTGCCGGCGATGCAGAACATGGGCGCGGAGGTGGAGCAGGCGGTGCCGTCGGGCAGCGCCCAGCCGCGCGACTTGTAGCCGTAATGTATATAGTACAGTGCGGTGGTACCTGGCAGCTGCCGGCGATGCAGAACATGGGCGCGGAGGTGGAGCAGGCGGTGCCGTCGGGCAGCGCCCAGCCGCGCGACTTGTAGCCGTAATGTATATAGTACAGTGCGGTGGTACCTGGCAGCTGCCGGCGATGCAGAACATGGGCGCGGAGGTGGAGCAGGCGGTGCCGTCGGGCAGCGCCCAGCCGCGCGACTTGTAGCCGTAATGTATATAGTACAGTGCGGTGGTACCTGGCAGCTGCCGGCGATGCAGAACATGGGCGCGGAGGTGGAGCAGGCGGTGCCGTCGGGCAGCGCCCAGCCGCGCGACTTGTAGCCGTAATGTATATAGTACAGTGCGGTGGTACCTGGCAGCTGCCGGCGATGCAGAACATGGGCGCGGAGGTGGAGCAGGCGGTGCCGTCGGGCAGCGCCCAGCCGCGCGACTTGTAGCCGTAATGTATATAGTACAGTGCGGTGGTACCTGGCAGCTGCCGGCGATGCAGAACATGGGCGCGGAGGTGGAGCAGGCGGTGCCGTCGGGCAGCGCCCAGCCGCGCGACTTGTAGCCGTAATGTATATAGTACAGTGCGGTGGTACCTGGCAGCTGCCGGCGATGCAGAACATGGGCGCGGAGGTGGAGCAGGCGGTGCCGTCGGGCAGCGCCCAGCCGCGCGACTTGTAGCCGTAATGTATATAGTACAGTGCGGTGGTACCTGGCAGCTGCCGGCGATGCAGAACATGGGCGCGGAGGTGGAGCAGGCGGTGCCGTCGGGCAGCGCCCAGCCGCGCGACTTGTAGCCGCCGCCGCGCGTGTCGCACCACACCGCGCACGCCGACGACACGTCTGCGGGGCGGGCACGGGGCGCATCAGCTGCGCCATTCTCTAAGCACACAGCGTCGAGCACTGTCTCGCGACAGCCTGCATAGAGATTTTCATTGGTTGATTTCTAGTGACGTCACTCAGTCCGACCAATGACAATCTCTATCAAGGCTATCGCAGCACTGCACTCGACGCTGTATGCTTACAGAATTGCATAGCTGTACTCTTGCAGCTTTAGCGTGAACACCCATGTCCCTCGGGACATGACGTCACGTGATCAAAACTACGCACTTCATTGGCTGAAGGGACACGATTCTTCAGTGCCCTGCTAAAGCTGTACAGTTATCGGCAAACTTTGGGAACAAATCTCAATGACATTTGTTCCCAAAGTTGTGACGATAAGTTATAAGCAAGACTACTCTTTTTTTTGTTTCTTACGTGCGCAAAATCCCCTCTGATACCCCCCACCAGAGCCAATGGAAGAGGTTATGTCGGACTCGAACCGACCAAAACGCACGCTGCCTGTAGGTCGTTTTTGGTTGCCGCAGGTGAGGTTAACAGGCATATCCCTCGCACCCCGGCCTACCCAGGGCCACCTCTCACGATCTGGCCCTCTCCCCGGGTGTGGGGACTACAGAGTCCTCGACTCGTCCCCGGAAATGGGGAGGCACTCGAGATGCGCCGCCGTCGCGGACCGCTTCTGCCAGGGTGACAGGCGGCTCCACCAGTCACCCCCAGGCCTGCGCTCATAGGGGGCGGAGGTCGTTCATCGACCTAAGTAAGACTACTCTAGAGATGACGTTGCTCCAATACTGAAACGTGCTAGTGTTTAATTCCTGAAATTTTAATAAACTTTTAAGAGGTTTCGTCTCATACATTTTAGTTTTTCTTGTGATACTTACCATCAGAGTCGATCCTTTGCAGTCCAGTTCCAATGAGATCCGGATCGACATCTCTTGCTCTCAAACATATTTGGTCGGCGAACTCTCTCACTGACATCCTAGGAACATTGCTACACTGGAAACATTTAAGATTTTTTGATTACATGATCGTGAAGAACTACTCCCCACTTCGTAGGAACTCATTTATCCCATTGCTGGTATAGAAATTACTTCGGAGAAACTCTTTCATCCCACTACTAGTACAGGGATTTATTCGGTCGATAACTCACTTGTGCGGAATGAGCTGTAAAGAATCGGTAAATAAGGAATACGTTTGGAGAATAGTTACCTGTTGCGCATGACATGATTGGTACTTCTTGTCGTGGCCCATACAGTAATTTTTGCCATTTTCATGCCTGTAATAAAGAAATTAATAAGCTAATTAGTCTACTTACTACCCTTTTTCATATTCAGTCCATCAATTAAATACATCCTGATGGATCTTCAGCCTCAAGTGAAGGCTCACCTGGAGTTGATATATGTAAAGTGAGTACTTAGGTAATATGAAAAGATGCAAAGTCCCATACATAAGTGCTTTTGATGCAATAAATCCTAAATGACAGATTCAACTGTTGCTTGGACAACGATCCCAAGGTTATCCAAATAGGTTATTAGATTTCATGAGACAGGCCCATACCTTGCCCTTGTACAACGCCTGGTAGCCACCGCCACCCCAGCGGCAGCAGGTGCATGCGTGTCATCTACCAAGCATGCCGACGCACACTCCGACCAGCTGGACCAGCGACCCCACGAGCCCCTCACTACGGAAGAGCCCTCTCGTTCCACACATTCTCCTCCACGACAGTACTGCAAAAAATATTTTTGGAATGTTAATCTAAAGCAGTCAGAATCAGAAAAAGAGACAGGTATCTGTAGCTAGAGTGTATGGTGACACCATGAAGATCACAGGGCCTATTCCAATCTTACCTGGAAGCCGGTACACCAGCTTATTGATGGATGAGGTTTGGAATACGTAGGTCATACGACAATCCCTCCCGCACAAATTAAGAGCAGTTTTGAAACAGTTCTAAAACAGCAGCAGAATTCATAACTGAAGACTTACCATATCTTCTCCACACCTAGTTCCTTCTAAGGCTGGATGAGAAGTCCAAGTATACCGTTCTCTTTGGCAGTGCAAGTCTCTGCAAATATCTTCCAGGCTCTGAGCACCTGAATGTCTACTGCCTCGACCGTATTTCAGCATACCTGAAAATAACAAATGACGGAGTCAGTTGTGGGAACTTTGACCGTGGAGGAATAGTTAGGGTTACGTCAGAAGCTCTTTATTTCTTTTGAGTTACTTTTTTTCACGCGGAATTCCCCTCGAATGAAAGCCCAAGCAGGGCAAGCCTTAAGTCTTCCCACTGACAGCACAAACGCTCCAGTAAGTTTCAGTGAAAAATATGTCTTGAAAATATGTCTACTCACACTGTTGATCGGCATCAAATCGTTCTCCAGGTAAGATCCCTTCAGCGCTGTGGTCCAATTGGCCGGCTGAATTACCGTGGTCTAGGAGGCACCTGGACTGGACTGTACTGTGAAACGAAATGAACATTGTATTGTAGTATCCATTTAACCTAACCTGGGTATTGATCCGGGAAACTTACTTTAGTATTATGTCATATTTGTGCTAATGCAAAGGCCACAGTCACATACGTCACCGTGACAAATCTGTTAATTGCTTTGTTTAATTGAATTGACTGACGTATAGCACTTAGGTGGCACTTCTTCTTCGAGTCAATGGCTAGGTCTGACATATAATGATCTGGTATTTAAATTTAATTGACCTAGAACTTGGCTACAGCAACAGCGCTCTCCGTTGATCTACAGAGGTCGTCGGTAGTGCAAGTGAAGGGACACCGAGCAGGAAAGCAAATGTGACATGGATTGAGATTGGGCCGCGCAGTCGCAGAAATCTTGCGACCTTTTTTTTTTTTACTTGCGCAAAATCCCCCCGGATACCTCCCCACCGGAGCCGGTGGGAGAGGTTATGTCGGACTCGAACCGACTAAAACGCACGCCGCCCGTGGGTCGCTTTGGTTGCCGAAGGTGAGGTTGACAGGCATATCCCTCGCACCCCGGCTGACCCAGGGCCATCTCTCACGATCTGGCCCTCTTCTCGGGTGTGTGGAGACTACAGAGCCTGAGTGGCCTGCTTCTGCTAGGGTGACAGGCGGCTCTACCTGTCGCCCCCAGGCCGGCGCTCATAGGGGCGGAGGTCGTTCATCGACCTCCGACGCCCGAGTTGCCTTCGTACGCGGGCAGCTTGACTTGCGATCCGTCGTCGCTCCCGCTGCCGCACCCGCCCCGCCTCCTCCTTCACGAGCATTACTTGCTCGCAGAAGGAGGCGCCGGCCGCCCACGCATCCGCGCAGCGGACCATTGCCGCGAGCAAGGTGGAGAGCGTGAGAACCCTCACTCCCAGGGCCGCCACAAGCTCCCGCCTCGGCGTCTCCCACGCCGGACACTCGGTGAGCGTGTGCGGCCCCGAGTCCTCGCTCGCGTAATCTTGCGACCTGTCGATAAAGCTGCTAACTGGATGGAATCCAGGTAGCAGGTCTTCGGTTGGTCCAATGAAACCTACCGGGGCTGGATGCTTATCTTCCCACCTTTGCTCTCACGCTCGCTGTGGGGGACTCTTTGTAGCGAGAATGAATCTCATGAAACTCCGGCGGCTTGTTAGCGGACAGGGGGCATTTCGTAGCTGTACAGTGGATGTCGTGGATCCGTTTTTTGGTTTTTGCTTCTCCACTGCACAAGCTGTCTTGCCGAACGTGTTCAATGGCACTGATGGGAAGTGATTACTGTAGCTTATAGGTACAAGTATGATACACTAGGGATGCCACTCTCGTGCTGTCGACCCTGTAAGAACCCTCTGCCATTGAATAACCCCATATTATGTAAATGCTATGTTCATTGTGAAATGTGCCTAATTCATTCTTTATATACCTTTTCTATAGTGTGAAAATCCCCTTGGATAGCCCACCGCTGACAGTTGAACTTGAAACGACTAAAAGCACTTGCTGTTTCGGGTCTTCAGATGCCGGTGCCCCATCTTGCCTCCGGTCCGGAAACCCTTCCGCTACGGTTACAGGGGACTCCATTTATCATGAGGCCCCAGGCCTAAGCTATAGGTACCTAAAGGACTACTTACTCAAGGAATTTCTGCAAATAGGTGCTGCTGCAGTGCGACCAGGTGATCTTGCCGCTGCCGAGGGTTGGACTCATGATGTACGCGCTAGGATCGCATCCATTATCTGCTAGAGGCCCGTCGTGACGCATACCCAGACTGTAAATTAATAAGAGAGCTCTGAAATATATACTTTCATGTATAGGCAGGGAGGAGCAGGCAGAGGTGATGTAGTTAAGAATATACTCAGTAGAATAAACATAAATATTAAAGGAGCGAGGAGGTAGACCAATCACGGTATTTCTAGTTTGAGTTTCTAGACAACCGATTTTAGAAGTACATTGGAGTCTATAATAAAACCATGGCTGGACAACTATTTAACATCAAACAGAAATATACTGTAGCTCAGACTCAAGCTTAGATGCAGGACCGAATACAATGATTGGTGAAATGTGGGTGCTAATACAGTCAATTCACCTCTGCCTAACTAACTAAAATATCATCACGCTACTACTTAAGGGAGCGGAGCAAAGATCATAAATGTCAACAAATCGGGCATATTCCCATACATTATTTGAAAAGTAAAGAAAACGGGCTCTAATAGATGATATGAGGTTTCACAATATGCCCCAGGCGAAACTGGGGCGGGTCTTTTTTTAACACTTAGTTGGTTGACAAGCACACGGCCCACCTAATGGGAAGCGGTTACTGTAGCCTATGGACGTATGCAACACCAGGGGTGTTACACTCGCACTGCCAACCATGAATAAACCTGATGCCCCTCTTGAAGAACCCCATATTGTAGGCGCTTGAAAAAACCGCAGCAGGAAGGAGGGAGCAAGAAATTTAGTTAGAAAAAAAGAAGGTTCTGCTCATGTGAAAGAAGTGGGGTACTAACTTGTGTCCGATTTCGTGTGCGACGACGTACACACTCTCGAAATGGCGTCCTTCGTTGACTGTGCAGCTGCTGGTCACTGTGCACATACCTGCCACTGGCGCCAGGCCTGAAACAGTGGATTGGAGTGTTTTAGACGCTGAATTGCTTTTAGTCCCCGCATCTTAGACATTTCTAATGGGCTTTCTCAGCTACAAAGTGCTTTCCGTTAGACGATAGGTAGGTAAGTAGGAAAAAAAAACTCCGTGAATATTTTGTGTGTGTTTTTTTATACATACATCTCACCTGATGGGATGTGGTTACCGTGGCCTATGGACGTGTGCAACACCAGGAGCGTTACACTCGCGCTGTCAACTCAAATTTTTTGTCATGCCTAAATGATTTGCCATGGACACGGGGAGACCCAGGTTTCCACTAAGAAGCTATAGGAAAAAACAAGCAATGGAAATGTCCTCCTTTTTTGAAGTCGATTAAAAATAGATTTAATTTAATGTATAATATTCGTGTAAACTGCCGATAACATAATGAATAAATTACTTATTTGTAGAGATAGTATTTTCATTATATTAAACTTTAATACCTCAATGAAAAAGTATTGATTCACTTTTTATCAAAATTATCATTATCATATTACGGAAGTTTAAATAAAAAAAATGTTTTCCTGTCATAAAAATATTTAGTTTTCAGTGTTTATTGTGTTATTGCGAGTGTCGAGGGTTCACCTTTGTTTACAGAAAAATTAAAATCCAATTTCCCATCCCTTGTCTGCTGTATAGACTTATCTATGTATAACTTTATGTTTTACCATATTAATTAAACCATATATTTGGAAATTTAAATATTTGGAAATTTAAATTTAAACTTATCAGGAATGTGCGATGTCTCACACGCGAAGGGTACCTAAGTACTTAACTATATACCTACGTAAAGACGGTATCAACGGTTGAAAAGCTAAAGACCGAAGAGATAAGGTCAGCTAACAGGCAAACTTATAGGGGTTTTGAAGTGATTTAGGATTTAAAAAAAAAGGAATGGGTCGGAACACTTTGTGCGTGAATCCGATTCGCACTTGGCCGCGATTTTATTGATATCTGCTTCATTCAAACGTTCTGTCGACATCATGAATGAAGTAAAATTTTGTATGCAATGAGTCGGTGTGAAATCGACTACAAACCCTTGCATTATTGAAGCTAACATGTATTTACGTATTTCGTTAATACCATTCGCGTGAGATATGAATCAGTTGATGAATTCCGTTACTTTGTTTTGTAATCACTTTTAATATTAATTGTAGATTAAAGTGATTACCGGTTATGATTATAACGCTTTGCAAGAAAAAAGGGATATAATCACAAGACTATTGTTAGCGTTATTAATCGTTATTATTTATTTAATAACGAATTTAGAGCTAGATAATTTGGTTATTATTAAATGTTAGCAATAAATGAATATTTATTTGTAATATCGAAATGGCGCTAACGGATATAGTTAAACACTATTAGTGTTAAATTAAAATATTCATATAATATTACTCATTTTATAAATTTGGAAGTAAATACATTATTCTCAAATATTAGCAATTTATAAATATGTAATTGTAATACTAAAAATGGCACTAACACATCATAAATAATATTATTAATAGAATAAATTAAAAGTACGTTGCTTGACTATTTTGTGTGCATAAAAGGTGGGTTGAAAAAGAATAGCGGGGGTTAATGCCATTTTTGGTAAGCACAGTCGGCTAAAAAGATTAACCGAGTAAAGATCAAAATCTTTCCTATTACTATAAGCGTGAAGCATTGTAATATTACCATGTAAGTACTGCACAATATAATTAAAAACTGTTTGCTATAAGGTGTGTTTGTTAACAGTGAGGAACTGATACCGTGTGTATGTACTTGCAATATTAACTTTCGTACGCGATAGATGTGTACCTACTCATTGCAATATTGGAATAAATTCTATAATTGTATTTGTGCCTTGATTTATTCTCCTTTACCTCGCCATTCTAACACTATACTTAGATTTTCGAGCCCTAGGTCTACCTGCCCTGCAATTCATGTTTAGGTACCAACCTACATTCAGCATCAGATCGACCTAGATGTACAAATTACTCAAAATTATCTTAATGCTTGATTTTCCTCCCTTCCTGTTGTCTGATTGTTCTAATATTTAGTACACCTTTAGTTCGGACAATAATACAATTCTAATCAACAAAATAGTGTCATTTTCTTTTAATACCTTAGTTTTAAGATAATTTTGAGTCGTAGCCAAGATCGTACTGACGCTGATTGAACACTACGGTACTTCTGCAGCTTGACGAGGCTCTGGTACCTACTGATTTTCCTTTCGAATTTGGGGGTACAATAACAGCTGCTCTCACAAAACCAAACTAACTAAACGAAAAAAAATCAAAGGTATGTATAAATACGTACATACCTTTCATTTGCCTAGACATTTGAACCAGGTTACACCAGCCGTGGTCACAGGTTGTACATACATACTTTTGAATTACCTGATGACGCTTCGAGCAGGTTACACCGGTCGTGATCACAGACTGAGGAAGCTGAGAAGTCAGCCTGTGACCGCGCCCGGTGGAACCTGGTCGAAACGTCAGGCAAATCAAAGGTACATATTCTGTACCTATACCATGATCGCGTTAATTCCCGGAACATTATTGTGTTTTTTTTTTATACCACTTAGTTGGCAGACAAGCACACGGCCCACCTGATAGAAAGTAGTTACCGTGACCTATGGACGTCTGTAACACCAGAGGAGTCACAGTCGCGCTGCCAACCCTGTAAGTACAGAGTCTCTGTGCCGTCAGTAGAAGACAAATCAGGACAAGCCTTTAGTCTTCCCATTGACGGCACAAATTCTCCAGTGAGCTCTGGCTACCCTACTCACCACTGGGAACACAACACGAAGTTATTATAACCGCGGTATTCTGTAGGGCGGAGGTACTTCCCCAGTCGGACTGCTCAATCGGGCGGATATACCGCCGTGTCCTACCTCCTCTCAAAATCATTGTGTATCATGGAATGCGTAAGTTTAAATGTTAGCTTCTTTTTTTTTTATATAGGACACGTCAGTTGGACTTCGCCTTGCCTGATGGTAAGCTGAAGGCAAAGTCCCAGAAAAGAGGGTCACCATTGCTCACACATACTGTGTGACAATGGTGACACTCAGCTTGACGGCCTCATCATATGCTTTTTCACGTCATAAAAAGGATAAGATAAATAGCCGCGTGGTTCCCGGTAGAGTAGAATTTGGACTACCCCATCTCTTCCCGTACGGTGTCGTACAAGGCGACTAAAGGATGGGGCTGTTTAACATCAGACATGTGTACCAGCTAGCAATTCTGGTTACCTTGGACCCAGAAGGTATCAATAGGACTTCATATCCCTTTACATGCAAAATACATTTGTCAAGTTAAAACCTACTGAAAGACTTCGGCTTGTCCAGAAGTGCATCAAGTTCTACTTCTACACTAGAACGAGACTGAATCAGAAGCTATATTAGCAGGTTCATGCCAGATATGGCCGGATAGGGAGAGAAATACGAGCAGTGAAGGTGAGTGTAGAGTATTTACAGCCGAGACAGTCCTAGATACATGCCTGGAGTCACCAATAGTGCTCGAAATACGTCCATAGGCTCACCCCCTATTACGTGGGACCGAATTCAATGATTGGTGAAATGTGGCTGTTAATTCATCTCTGCCTAATCCTCCGAGAATAAAGGCGTGATTATATGTATGTAAGAGAAATAAGAGAAGGTAGCAAAAATTTGCACTAAGTAGGTAGGAATTGAACCTGTTTCCTCAGACGTAGTAGGTATTCGAAAGCTTTACGTACATGTGCGTAAGTACAGTCGACGCCAAAAGTGAATATAAAAACACGTCTATTAGACTTTTCCTCGCTTGATGGAAAGCTGAAGGTAAAGTCTCAGAAAAGAGACTCACCATTACATACATACACCATGTCACAATGGTGATACTCAGCTTGACGGCCTCATAATATGCTTTTTCACGTCCCGCTTAAAGGACCCGGGACTCCAGGAAAAAGGACGTGTACCAACTTCCACACTTCGTATACTCTGTACTTGTCACTTGTCTTTTTTTACGTTAAAGAAGACTTGTTATTTGTAACAAATTGCTACTAGTAAGTAGATATATCGATTGGATTTAGATGATTATAGATGTTTTATAAGATTACAGAAAGTGAAGAAAACGATAGCAATACCACAGATGTAATATTATGCTCGTTATTATCTACTTATAACCATAATACTGCTCACAATAAGATTAAGTACGGTTATATGCTTTATAACGATAGCAACACTTTCCATTTTAATATTATTACGTTATGAACAGATATTCTGCAGTTGATAAATACTGGGTACTAACCAATTGAAGGTGAAACGACTAATACATTTATACATATCTTAGTACAAAAACGTACATTTTTCGTACATTTATACAGTATATTTTCGATCTGATCAAAAGTCATACACCCGCGGTTCTGACAGATACAGGTTAACGAACTCAAAATAGTGAGATTCGTAAATGTTTAAATGTAATCATTACTAATTAAGTACGGCCGTTGTGGCGTAGTAGTAGAATGTTCGACTGCCACGCAGGAGTTGAGGGTTCGATTCCCGCTCAGTGCAAATAGTTCTATGCATGGATATGTATATTTGCATTGGTCTGTGTGTTTCTATGTATGATATGTAAGTATTTACAAAAACAACAAATAGAGATATTAGAAATACAACGGGAGTCATAGACGCTGTGAACCACTGTAAAATGCTTAAATGGAAATGTGCCGGCCTTTTTCACGTATGGATGGTGATAGATGGACAAAAAGGATTACTACATGGAACGGCCCATCCGGCAAGCGAAACAGAGGCAGACTAATGGAAAGGTGGCTAGATGAAATACTAAAGATGGCGGGAAACAACTGGATGGAAAAGCTATAGACAGATACATGTGGAAAAAAAATGGAGGAGGCCTTTACTCTGTAGAGAGGTCCTTTATAACTTAAACAAAAATTTTAGTTTTTATTGTAAATTGCATGCTTTTTTTATAAAGGAATAAATGAGGTTTTATTATTATTATTTACAAAAAAAGTATCGAAGTATGTTTATCCGCATTCTACATTCTATAACACAAGCTAGTTAAGCTATGCTTACCATGGGTCTAGATAGCGTTGTGTGGAATGTTGTGGGAATTAATAAAAAATATGTTTGTTTTACGTGGGAATGCTGTCTTGCCCAACCTGGACATCTTGCGTTAAAGCCTGGTCTGTTGATCGACATGTGTACCAACTAGGAGTTTGGGTTACCTCGACCCAGAAAATGTTAATAGGAGTCTTAATCTCTATACATGCATAATACCTACATTTGTCAAAGTAATACCTGCTGGATGACCTTGACTTGTCCAAAAGTGCAGTAAGCTTTTCACTACAACTAGTCTCTAAAGTTGCATTAGCCGGTTCACACCAGATTTGGCTGGGCAGTGAAAGAATCACGAGTAGTAAAAGTGAAAGTTCATGTAGGTACATTGAAAAGGGCCCCTAAAACCTAAACCCATGTCACAAGTCTGAAGACCTGTTTGGGGTTTCTCTTTCTGCCAAACAATAGCCTCACATAGTGAGAATCCATGGAATTATTAGAATTTCGTCTCATGAGCAAAATATTCAAAACAAACTTACCCACTACTTGACTGCTGACTTTCCCATTCTTATTCACCACGTACAGATCCAATCCAGTCAATATCAGAGCATGATCCCAATGCAATGGATCATTATCCCCAGGTGGATTCTCCAGTCTTTGCCATGTGCAAAAGTTACTTAGAAACCTATCAATATCATGTGGTCTTTTCAAGTTAGCTGGATCTTCATGTAAAATTTCCAGTCTCTTGAGTATAAAATTTACCGGTCTGCCTAACGAAGGATCGTGATATAACAGCTGTACAGCATTAATCATTGCTAATACGAATCTCACTAATTCTCTCTCTGTGTCTTTGGGGAAGTTTATCGTCATGTGTTTGTACAGATCTCTGTCGACAAATACGGCAGTTTCGACAAATACTGCTGGTAAGACAGCTCGTCTATGTCTGATTGCTCCATTTGATAGTTTCTGTATGAAATCTGCTAATGTTTTATTCCTATGAGCTAAATTTAGTTTGAACTGTTCTAAATTATTATTTACGTTGAGAGGTATTTCTCTTTTTCTTCGATGGTTCTTCCAAAGTTTGATAGAATCTTGTCCTATTGCTGTTTCTATATTATTACTTTCTATACACTTGTCTTCTTCATCCATTTGTTTGTCGTCTGCTTGTTTTTTGACTATAACATGTACTTTTGCGTTGTCATCGTGAAATCTTTCTGGCAGTGGATGTATTAAGTAATAGGTGTCATTGAATTTTACTAAGCCTCTCTGAAAAGTAATTAGTTTAAATGAAAATATACTATGTTGTATCAAAATTAAGTTCTTTTTACCTTTATCACTGAATAATTTCAAATTTTATGAGTCTAGACGTAACATATTAATAAACACAATACATTTATAATAACTGTAAGCTTTGAATGAAATAAAAATAAATCTTCTCGTATTAATTATAAAGTTCATAATAGAATATTCAATACGTACCACATCATCACATATATAAAGAGCAGCATTATCACCCCTGTAGTAACACTGATCCAATTCTTCATCAGCATGTTGGTCTAGAACAGCTTCGGTGCTATTAGACCACCTCCTCATCAGTAGAAACTGAGGGTCCAGGAAACTGTTCCTAGGGCTCAGCCGTATATCTAGGTGCTTCTTCAAGCCGACTAGGTCTTGGTCGTCGTATAGTAATGAGCGTTTACGACGTTTTGACTGCCTGAGGTGTGCGATTTCGAACTGTGCTTCTGAAATATTAGTAGTATGGTTTCAGGGCATGGCATTAAAATTCAGTAACAATTTTTATATTATTGGTGTGTTGTTATGTCAGCTCAAGGGAAACCTGTGAATTATTCATTGGAAGGCGAAATTGTGGTAGGTACTTACCCAATCAGGCAGGATACTGATTTACATACATACAATCACGCCTTTTCCCCAGTGGGGTAGGGAGAGACTACAGTTTTCGACTTGCCACAATGCTGGCATACATTTCATAATTGTTTTCATACATGATTGCCGATTTCGGATTCTCTTGACATGTACTGATAAAACCACCTTTACCCGTCCTAGGGTCCTCAAGCATTTTTTTATTACAGTTAGGTGGCAGACAAGCCCTCGGTCCACCTGATAGAAAGTGGTGCCTTTGGACTTGTGTAAAAGAGTTTCTGTACCATCAGCGTAAAAGACGAAACAGGGCAAGTTTTTGGTCTTGCCACTGACAGTCTCTAGTGAGCTCTGGCAACCCTACTCACCGCCGGGAACACAACAAGAAGCTATTATGGCCGCGGTATTCTGTAGGGGGGAGGTACTTCCCCAGTCGGACTGCACAATTAGACGGAAACGGCGTCGTGTCCGACCTCCTCCGAAATGTCCTATTATTGTCAATAGACTCGTCCATTATTACAGACAATAAAAAATATAGTTGACGAAATGTGAGTTAATACACCGTGAGTAAATAGCAATAATAATTTGCTTTCAGTATTGTTTGATATCTTAAATTGAGTATTGCACAACAACTTGAGTTCACATGTTATAATTGAATCATGAAACTAAGTATGTCACAAGAGAATTACGAAATTTTTTTTTCAAGATCATGTGTCATGCTCTTGAAAAAATAGTTTTGCAATAAATTCATTACACTTTGTTACAAGATAATAATTGTGTGAATTAGTTCTAGATTGTAAATAATTACGTGGACTTATTAACAATTGTCGTGGTCTAATTATGTCACTCACCATTGTGGTTGGCACCGAATAGGAATAGCTTTTCAGAGTCTGTTAAGTGTTCTAATAGTTGCTTTGAATGTTCCTGTAACAATAAAAGAAATAAACATTAAAATTTATGTAATGTACAGTATACATGTACTAATTAGTTATTATCTGATACTGACTTTAATTAGGTTACTAAGATAGATTGATAATATAAATAGAGCCTTTTTTTCGTAAAACGTTATTAATTTTTCGAAGATCATCATCATTTTAGCATTATTCCTCTTACTATTTATGCTGTTGATTGATTGGTGGAATTTATTGTTACACATATTGAGAACTCACTTTTACTTTTCCACAGTATTTGTGTTACTGTGGAAAAGTACAAGTGAATTCTAAATATGTGATTCTTCTTCTTCGTGTCAATGGGAACAATTTAAAATAGCTAAATGCGCCCAGCCAAAAACTCAGCGACATTGACCGCACCTTCCGTCGCTTCATTCTGTTCAGCAATTGTGCAGGTGTAAGGGCACAGTGGGCAGACAGGAGGTGGTCTATCGACGGCAGAAGAGTCACAGTCACCACCCCCGAGTAGGCCATTTTACCCGGTTGGCCCTACTGCAGCCGACTTGAGTCCTCAACATACCTATTTAGGGACTTCCAGGTAGACCATTTCAGATCATACCCTGGTGGTAGGCTTTCAGCAGGCTGGATGATGTCTGAAAGGGGTGTATTTTCCATACGCCACTTCTGGTACCAAACGCTCATGGGTTGACCCTCCACAGAAGCACTACATCGAAGTAAGCCCCTTCTGCTTTTAAGGCGGGAGCTGCGTATGTTGAAAGAGGGGGTGCCGTGCATCAATCACCTGTTTTCTCTTCTCGACCTTATATACAACCTGCCGCTGTAAGCTTGGTAGAGCAATACCCGCGAGAGGATACAATCTGTTCAGGGGAGTAGGATTAAGGCAGCCCGTTATAAAGCGAAAAGTGACATTTAGGGCAGCAGTTCCCGGTGGTATCCGAGGCTTTTAATGTGGTTTACGGGTTTCGCTTACTCTTTCTCCTACTTTAAATTTGACTTAATTCAAATGGAATCGAATCCCAACCCCAAAAGTAAAGTCAGAACCAGATCATATGTTTTAAGCTAAAGGCAAAGACTCGGGAAAGAGAGTCACCATTATATACACAATAAGGGCACTCAGCTTGGCGGTCTCATCAGATGCTTTTTCACGCACCGCATAAAAGACCCCGGTCTTAGTGATGCGGTAAAAAAAGAGTCTCCGAATCTCTTGGTTCCTGACCGGATACTGTGCACCGTGACATGAGCCCAGAAGATCCAATATTTAGATTTGTTGATCTTTATCTATTTTCAGTAAATTCATAAATCATCACGACGTTTGCGAGTGAGGACTAAAGCTGAGTACCGCATAATAACACCAAAAGTGCCTTAGTAACCAAATACTTTCCGAATTCCACGTTTCCTCTCATCCGTTTACTTTAAGACAGCAGTATTAGGAAGTTCAAATTCTTCACGCCAGAACCTTGCATTAGGAATAATATTAACTAAAGGCTATTGTTCGCCGCCATTGCGTCCGTGTAGCCTCGACACCTTATTTTCGACAATAGATGGTTTTCGCACACACTTTTGTGATTAAACGGAACTTAATTAGCGTTTAAGTGATAGGAGACAGAATAAACCAATAAATAGACTTGACGAATCAAAACTTTAATTTGATCTAATATTAAGTAGGTACCTACCAACTTAACGAGTTAATACTTCTCTTTGAATTGTCCAATTAAGAACTTCATAAGTCTTGACGAAACGAAACTTATTTGTTATTGATGAATTGAAAAAGAATTGGTTATGAAAAACGAATTGTAGAGTCGAAGCAATTTTCAAACTTGACCATACACACATACATATAATATATATGATCACGCTTTTTCCCCGGAGGGTTAGGCATCGGTAAATTAACACCCACACATCATTATTCATTGTATTCCATCCCACGTAACAGGGGGTGAGCCTATTGCCGTTTTCCCGGCACTGTTGTTGACTCAATCTATGCATCTGAGTCCGAGTCTGGGTTATATATATATCTGTCTGATGTTATACAGCCCTATCCCTTAGTCGCCTTGTACGACACAGCATGGGAAGAGATGGGTGGCCCAAATTTTACTACCATACTCACAAATACTCGTGGAAACGCTTGGCTCTCATGTTTTAAGCTACTGTTTGAACAGTATTGTTTATTATCACAATTAGATAAGTACTGTTTAGCTTGATGGGCCGCGATGATGACATTAACACGTTGTTATGTAGGGAGTTAGATATTTGGAGGCAGATTTACCATATTTGGAGGCAGATTTACCATATTTAGAGGCAGATTTACCATATTTAGAGGCAAATTTACCATATTTGGCGACAGATTTACCATTTTGAGTATCAACATTTTATGAAAATATATAAAATTTGCTGGTGAAAACAATTCTTAAATTCTCTTCTTATTGACTTTCTCAGGGGTATAGCCATAAACCGTGGGCACTATAATTGATTACAGGCAACAGGTGAATAAAATAACTTTGTTTGTATTTTGATGAAATTATGTTTGGACATGCGAAGAAGACATTGTAAGTAAAATCGTCAGCCCTTTTAGTTACTTCTATAATATTTCTCTCGAAGCCTGTTTGTTATTCTGTTGCAAGTTGCAACATAAAAGGACATGAAAACCCGCTTTCATTTTTATAAAAAAAGTAGCCAAAATAAAGAAGACGAAAAATAAAAAACTGAATACCTGAAATTCTGATATTAACAGTATTTAATTCTGTTACATGTTATTATGTGAGTTAAATTACTTTATTTAATTTTATTTAATTTCACGTAATTCAAACATAATAAGTATTTACCTAATGCTTACATTACTTTGTTGGCTTATCTTGTGTAATTAAAAACAGTCGACGAGTGGACTTACTTTTTAATTACTTTTTTTTAAACTTTCACGACTTGATTATCATTTGGGAGATAGCTTAGGTACTTTCCCACGATAGGTTACCCACAAAGAAATAGTACGCTCGAGATGGGACAACATTTTGGTTTGGTGGCAGATCTACTATTTTTTATACCACTTAGATGGTAGACAAGCAAACAGCCCACCTAATGGAAAGTGATTACTGTGGACGTGTGCAACACCAGAGGAGTTACACCTTTTATTGTCTTTCTTGAAGAACTTCATGTTCTAGTCGCTTGGAAAAACCATAGCAGAGAGTTCATCCCACAGCTTGAACGTGCGTGGGATGAAGTTCCTTTTATAGCGCACCATACGCACTATTTCCGTTCGTAATGTGTGGGGATGAACTCCCTGCTATTGGCGGGCGTTGCGATGATAGAATGTAGCTACGGGCATTTTTCTGTCCAAACTCAATTATTTTTGTGCCATGTAAATCACACCCATTCAATAACACTGCGGTCTCAATAAGTTACATTTATTACTTCCATTTACAATAGCAATCTCGTTGACAGCCTCGGTGGCGTGGTGGTAGTGAACGTTACCGATCGCCCCACTCAGTACAATTACATTAGATTGTGAAGAGAAGACGGCAGTCGCTTCACGAAAAATATAGAAGTTCAACTTCAGTACAAATATTTTTTTCGCTTGAGTATTTGGATTGTTCAGGCCGTGTCTCGGAGATCCCGGTTGCCATACGAACTGGTAGTTGGAGCTCTAAAATGTCCAACAACTGGTTTAACGGTTCGGAAGTCACACATGTGGACCCCAGACTCTGAGGTGAAAACTTCGGATGCGACTAACGCTAAGAGGAAGAAGAAGACAATTAGCAATCTCGTTAAACCTACAGTTGTTATGTTCATAATTTAATTTAGTTCAATTTCATCCACTTTCTTCATTGTAATTATCAATTTTATTTTTCAACTTATTGCAACGTTGAGCGCGAAAGTGTGTAATTGTTTTGATGCGTTCAAATATCTCTGAACACAATGAAAGCATCCGACATGGCCTGTTTCTTTCTTACGTAACAGTTAATGGATGCAAGAAATCTAGTCTGAAGTACTTATTGTTTTTAACGGTGTAAGTGATGACCTTATTTGGAAATGGTTTATAAATTATTTATTTTGATGAAAGTGAATTTATTGATGCGAACCGAAAGATGAAGCTGGCAACATTATAGATTAAGGTAGATTTATAATTAGTTGTTCAGTTTGAAAATGTGTCTATGTTTTGTAACGAATGGGAATTCTTTGCCATTGTGCATATGGCATGCAACAGGCGAGTGATACCTATCTCTTGAGCCTGTAGTATTTATTAGCTTTCAGATATTACTTATAATGCCACGTGGTTCCCGGCAGAGTAGAATTTGGATCCCCCCATCTCTTCCCATGCGGTGTCGTACAAGGCGACTAAGGGATAGGGCTGTTTAACATCAGAAAGATATATACATCCCTGATTCAGTCTCAAATGAATGGCTCGAGTTAATAATAGTACCCGGAAGACGGCAATAGGATCACTCCCTATTATGTGTAATGAATTCCAGGCCTTAATGGTGCGACAGAGGAAAGAGTCACCGAACCGCTTGGTTCTTGATCGGATATTTTGCACCGTGTGCGGGTGACATCTAAGACCTGCACGTGTTGTCCTGTGTAGGAAAGGGGAGGGTGGGACTAACGTTAAGGTTAGCATGAAGAAGAAGGCAGTTGATCTTGATCCCTTAGTGGTAAAAGACATTTTGTAAAACCTTGAACTGTCACAGTTCGTATTCAACTGTTTACCTTGACTGTTTACCAAGGATACAAAACGCGGCGCCTATTCACGATCTGACACGCGTATCGTGATCACCGGTGGCTTTCGTGCGTAAACGTCACCTTTAACCACGACAAAATTCCTGCCAAACCTTACAATATTTTACTAGCGCGTGCTACTCAATATTATAGAAGTCAATACAAGATATTTTTTTAATGTTCAAGCCGTCCGTTGCGTTGAGCGGAACCTGTGCGTTAGGTCCTGCAGCGGGTTACCAGTTATCTATTCATGTGGAACTACGTCAGCGTCGCGGTGTGAATAAATTGTATATGATGAGTGATTCCCCTAACGCATCGCTGATTTATTTTATTTTTAACCCCCGCCAATTTATTTTATTTTTAAAAACGACGGGGTGTTATAAGTTTGACGTGTCTGTCTGTGTGTGTGTATCTACACACACACACACACACACACACACACACACACACACACACACACACACATAGACAAGGCTTGCATCAATATATGTATTACTAAGTTTATCAAAGTTATAGGGCTAACTAACACAACATATTTTCGACTTTTTGGGGGTTGTTTTTTGACGGGGGTCTTTTAAATTTTTAATTTATTTTTTATACGATTTAAGTGACAGTAACACACATAACCCACTTGATGGGAAGCGCGGTTACAATGCACCCACGCGCCGGTCCTGCTCGAAGCAGCGGACGGCCTTCATAGTTTACGAAATATATGAGTATGTTAACATGTTAGTTATTTTATAAATGGTCAAGAAAATAGATAAATAGCTGTCAATTATGATATTGTTAAAGTACCTATAATTTTGGCAATAACACTTTATTATGCAGTTTTAAAATGGTAATAGCTAACCTTTTGCTGTTTATCGCCGTATTCGTTATCTATCGTAATATCACGGACGAATTAAACCAATTTATCTATTTGAGACTATTTATTATATTGATATGTTCAGTTTGTGCCCGCCAGACAGCCACGCGATTCCCGGCAGAGTAGAATTTGTATATATCTTCCCCTGGGTGTCGTTCAGGGCGACTAAGGGATGTTTAACATCAGACAAATATAGACAGCCCAGACTCAGCCGCAGATGCATGACTCGAGTCAACAATAGTGTCTGGAATATTACGTGGGACAGAATACATTGATTTGCGAAATGTGGGTGACGATATTTCCGTCCCAATTGAGCAGTCCCACTGGAGAAGCCTCCGCTCTACAGAATACTGCGGCCATAATAACCTCTTATTGTGTTCCTTGAATAGAATAGCCAATTATTGAGCTGTCAGTGGGAAGACCAAAGGCTTGTTATGCTTTGTCTTCTACACTGACGGCACAGAATCTCTCTGTGCTTACATTCTTATAAGGTCTGCAGCACGAGTTATAATTCCTATGGTGTTGCACACGTCCATAGGCCGCGGTAACCACTTTCCATCAGGTAGGCTGCGTGCTTGTCTTGCATGAAGATTTGGTGTTTTTGTAGTACTAAGTTGCAATTAACAGGCGGGTGGCGAGGCGAGACGAAAAATCTGAGATGTTTAACTCACACACAATAATGTTGCAAACAAAGAACGTACAGATGAGCACGCAACTGCCTGTAGGAGTTCCGGGTTTAATGGTAATTTCGTGTTTTCGAGGATAAATGTTGACAGTTAAGCAGTTAGATTATAATTATAGAGGGTAATTTTGTATTTTTTTGTGAATACTTTAAGGTTATAAAACAATTGTTTCAAAGTATTTATAAGCGGAATTGTCGTGAATATTTGAATTCTTTGCAGATTCTTAATGTGTAGACAATGTTGTGTAATATCGTCGTCAAAAGTTTTTACACTGTTGGAAATATTGCTATATAATTTTTATACAGAAAAGCTGTTACAGAATCTATAAATACTTGCTTATTATCGTTTAACCGATTGATTTTAAGACTTCCACGATTTCATTTCCTTCATATTTAAATAATTGGTTTATTCTTGACATGATCCGATAACTTAATCTAGTACTGGGTTAGGTTAGAAAAAACCTAATATTAAATTTCAAATATTCATAAAGTGCATTGAAAAGAATGGAAAAAAAAGTCGTCAAAAGAATGTGTTGGATCAGTTAGGTGGATGGTTCGAAGTTGTAACATAATAGTGCTATCGTCGCTCACTCAGTTAATCTTAAAAGTAAACTTTTAGCAGCTATATTTTATATTTTAGTTTATAATAGTCATATATTCAATTTTGAAACCTAACACTTATGACGGTGAATGTAGCAATTTGTCGGCAATATTAGTCGGATAATATCTCTGACAGCCTTGCGATTCTTTGCGAATTCTGCAATTACTGTTATTGTGATAAAGGCGACAAAATAAAACCTTTTTCATTTGCATATTAAGATTCTACCCAATTTTGAATATGGATACACATTTTCAAGGTTTCTGAAAAGGTTAATGGGTGTTACATTAACTCATATTGATAGAATCGTAGTTATGTATAGACATGACAGCCTCTGAGGCGGGGCCGTAATGAACTCGGCCGCTACTCAATGGCGCGGGTTCGATCCGCGCTCAGCGAAAATATTTATATTGTTACGTGCACGGGGTACAATTAATAAATGCCGTTTACTCAACGAAGAGATTTATTAGCTCACCACAAACTAGACAATTTAATCACTAGTACACACAGTACTCTTCAACAGTTCCAGTCGCTTGGTAGTTCACAGTAGTCCACAGTCGTTGCTCAGGTCGCAGGTAGAATCTTCTTCGGTCGCTTAAGTTCGCTTGTGTTCGTTATCGATCTCAAAGACAGAATGAATCGTGTCGCTATGCGAGCATGTTTTTATACCTCTCAATTAGGAGGATCGAATTATCTAGAAAGTTCGCGAGCGATAAATACCTATTCTTTGATCTTGCCGCCGTCGCTGACCTTCGAGTACATTCTCGATATTTACCTATTGTTTGTTTTTATTCAAAAGAGTGTGTAGGTACTCGTAGGTAGGTTGTGAATTTTTTGTTGATGATTCTAGATGATATGCCAATCGGTAGAGTACCTCGTCACTAACAATGCGTTTTTATTTCTTGAAGATTCGATTATTAGTTTTCGAGATATCGGCGTCTGTCGTAACAATATGCATGAATATGGGTATTTGCATTGGTTTGGTCGTGCTTCGAAGAGCATGTGAAGCCGCCTCGGTCCTGGTTGCCATACAAACATCTATGGCAGTCGATACAGTTAGTTGGAGCCCTAAAAGTTCAACAACTGATCTAACTGTAATACTTTGTCGCTTCATAGAAAATATCGAAGTTCAGAATTACTGGTAAAGTGGACCTCAGACTCCAAGGTGAAAACGTCATATGCAACTGGGATTACCGCTAAGATGATGAAGAAGAAACCGCGGTAGCCTAGTGGTATGGGTAATGGACTGCAGAGACGAGATTTCGGGTTCGATCCCAGGTTTTACCATGGCACACACCAATGACTTTTCGATGCTTTTCGAAGTTATGTGTGTATTTATCGCAGGTTTATAAGTGCCCGGTTAATGACAATAGGCTCGCCACCTATTACATTGGGACTTAAACATAAACTGGCGAAATGTGGGTGCTAGCACCTCCGCCTACCCCTTCGGTGATTTAGGCGTGAGTTTATGTTATGTTATGATGAAGAAGAAGATGGAAACTAAAACAAAATTCAGTAATAGTAATAGCTCCCCATGATGATGCTTTCACTGATGTTGATGACGACTATAGTTGAGAAGGCATGACATTTGATGCAGATGCATTCTCACATGGCTAAAATACCCAACTTCAGCAGTAGAAATTCTTGAATATTTGCTACATTTTTTAACACTATACTTATGAAAAAGTGAATGCTCAAAACACCGTGGCCTTGAAATTGAAAAGAATTGAAACCGTGGCCTGTTCTTTACAGGGGAATGTTCTGACTTACTGGGCCACAAGACCATTTCTTGAGAATTCTAAATTCTCTTATGTAGCCATCTTGGGGTAACGCACGGTGTCTTATTTTTGATAATTATATTAAAGGCGTTTGACCATGTCAATCATAGTTTGCCTGAATAATTCTATATGTATTTTGATATCACATTATTATTAGTGATAGGAAGCAATTGAAATTTAAACCGAGTAAATATAAAAATCAGAAGAAAGTTACAGCTCTGTAAAAAAATTGTATAAACGGGAATGCTTAAATGGAGCGTATTAGGATCCTTGTTTTTCTAATATTACACTGATGAGGACACAAAACAAACATTATTTAAATACAATTGGCTAACTCATTAATTATGCTTTTGTTATTAGTATTTAAACAAGTCGAAAATTATATGAATGTTCATTATATCTATGAATGCTGTTAAGTGTCCTAATCTAAATAAAAATAGAAAATCTTTATAAATTGGGGGAAGTAATATAAATACAAGGCTGAATATATTATTTAAGATTTACGTTACGTATACAAAATGTAGACTGAGAAACTAAATACGCTCGTAAGTACCTTAATCGCAGTTAAATTATGCTCAAAGTTAGTGACGATAGAGACTATCTGTGGCGGTATTAGTGCTAGACATTTTTTACCACTCATTTTTTACAAAAGCCTAAGAAATGCACGAGTTTCCTGGTTCAATTGAGCTTTTTGTTATCAAATTACTTAATAGTAACCTTCAGCAAATGAGCTAACGGGCACAGGTAATGTGGAAGTGTGATACACCTCTGCTTAGTTTAACTTGCAAGGGATGTGCAGATAAATATGAATGATAATAAACATAAATAAAACATACGTAAATAAACATAATGGTAAAACTCACTTCATGGTTAGCAATTATCCCGTGATAATGTTCCAGTATTATACCTTATTCCTAATTCCTTTTGAAGTTTCCATGGCGGAATCGAGGCCCTACCTTCGTACCTAAGAAAGGCACATAATGGCTTGTAATACGGTAAACGTTAATTAGATAATAGTTAATGAGTTTTATATCAATAATCTTAAACCACTTTAGGATATAAAGATTTTTGCTTCGTTTCTTTTTGGTATTGTTGAAAATTGTTTTATACAACGACTTAAAATTAACGGATACAAAGTCAATTAGGTTTCAGAGTTTCATTATCACCTTACAATTGCTTTACGTGGATCAAACTCACCACTCACCACTTGGCCTAATTGCAGTTATATATATTCATGCAGTTGGTACATTTTTAGGGACAAAACTTCAACTGAAGCAGTCAGAAGACTATTAGTAACATCCTAATAACTGTTTTATCACCGGCATAATCTCGACAATTGTTTACATTACTAAATCTTGAATGGCTGGCTGCACATCCACTAATTTTCTATAGGCACTTAATCATAAGTTTGTTCGTTTTGACGGCCTCTGCGCAGAGGTCGAAGCTGATTGTTACAGAATTATTCATATAAAGCTTCTTGCTTCCTAATTTTTGTTCTTTGAAATTGTATTTGAAACTTGTTAGTTAAGACCAAGGTCATGATGACGGTAGGCATTATTTGTACTAATATCAGGTGTATATCGTGCATGAAATTGCTCTTCGTTTTGGAAGAGTTGAAATGTTTAATTGATTTTGACATCTACTGCACATGTCCGATATATATTTTAAGTGCATTCTGTGTTGCGGGAAAAGAATAATAATGTCGCTATGTTATGACTGAGGTGGCGTGGTAATTGGTTAAATCATCCTCTTTTTTAAAATTGGGAAAATCTCCAAGGATATACGTGTGCAGCCCAAAGTCCTCGCGCGCGTCTCAATAATGGCACTTAGATCTTGGCTCTTTTCTTCATCTGAAGATAATGCTTCCCGAAGCACCAGTGCTCGATGATCATCAGCGTCAGACGGTACCGGAGGCTGCCGCGTGGTCTTTCTAGCCAATCCCCATGATGGGTTTTATTGCCACTACTACGGCGTTCCCTATTGAAACATCCTCTTGAGATTTAAATTGAAACTAGGCAGACCAGGAGCACTGGAAAGCGATTGGTCTGGACTGCATGAAAGGTTTAATGACAGTGGAGGAAAGTCGTGAATTGTGTAAGGATAGAAGTAAGTGGTGAGCAGCTGCCTCGTCTCTCTATTGTCTCGAGGTAAATAAACGTGGATGTACCTATGTTATCATTGAAGTTCATAGAATGACTTCCTAATCGGTCATAACGTAATCATAGAAGAATAGGCACAGACGACGAAAGGTGTATGGTACAACTTCAGCAATAAGATTCGACAGAAAAATTATGGTTTTTCCTGTTGCCGCAATCCGCAAATATAATTCTGAAGATCTTTAACTCTTTAACAATCACTGTTTATGAAATAAAAAGGCCCTTAAAGTTGTTATCGTTGTCATATTATAGGTATTAAAAGGATTTATGTTATTATGGCAGGTAACTAGCCGAAACGGAGATGCGTGTGCGACGACAATATCAACGGTTTTCATATTATATCACAATTATATGAATTACATAATTTGAGCAAGTATTATAATAATCGAGGATGCATTATAATTGTAAAATCTTTGAGATAATAGAATATGTGTAGTCTAAAATCGAAGTTCAGGCAAACTTGCAGTTAGACTGAAAGAAGTGAACCCTGGATTTACAGGTGAAAGTTTCGAATGCTACCGGGATTAACGCTAGAATGAAGAAGAATATAATGGAATGGGACTTTAGCCTCCTTTTTGGGTCATTGTGCGTGCAGAGTTACTTCCTATAGCAGCCAGTCTAGCTCCGCCCAGAAACGAAGAAGCTTACTGAGGACTATACATGCTTCGTGGAGCGAGGATTTATGATCGTTGAGGGGCTTCTGCCTCGCATTCCAGTATTACGTGGATGGCTGTTTACCTGGCCTGTAAAGGGGCTGTAACACTAATGGTGTACAAGTGCTTGTTGCGGGGGCAGGGGCTCGTTATTGTCCCCACAATTGTTCTAAGATTTGTTCTGTCTAGGTTAAGAAGACGTTTCGCAAGCCGTCTGTTTACCGTCGGCATGACCATTTTTGATTGCATGCAGTCGGTGGATTGTATCTTTGTTTGTGCAGTTCCGTAGTGGTAGCGGGCCCGTAACGGGCATACCGAAGCCCCTCCTCGCTAGCTCGTCTGCGGCATCATTGTCGTAGGACCCATTGTGCCTTTTTATCCACTGCAGCGTTACTGCATTTTGGTTGGATAACTTGTTCAGGGCAGTTTGACATTGTGCTATTAATGCACTGATGGTTATTTAGTGGTGAAGATTATATGTAATATAAACCAATAGGCTAAAGTGTAATACTAATTTTTTTAGCTATAATAGTCAAACGTAAAAACTAATAGGTGCATATTTATAGTAAATCCATCGATTGTGTGCAGTGGTTAGAATGTCATTGTCAAATCCATATTGTTTTATTGCAAATCGTAGACAATTTAGCATGATTTGACAATATTGACGGTGACAATGGTGACCTTTCCTTATTTTCCGTTCAGTTCACGGAATTATTGGTTTTAGAATAGTTTCAAATGGACAACTGTGTCTCCCGACAGGTAACTGTTGTCAAGTTACGTACAAGAAAACTGGTTGATCTGTTGCTAGATAACAGCTTCTTGGGTAAACGTCTAATTAATAAAACGGTTAGTACAAGGTAGTCATGCATGAAATTTATTTCTCACTAGCTGACCCACCCCAGCTTCGCCCGGGGTATATTTTAAAGCTTCATATCCCTTTGAGCCCGTATGTTTTAGTCTTCAAAATATGTATGAAAAATTGCCGGATTTGTTAACATTTATTATCAATGCTCCGCTCCCTTAAGTAGTAGCGTGATGATATATAGCCTAAAACCTTCCTCGATAAATGGACTACCCAACACTGAAAGAATCATTCAAATCGGATCAGTAGTTCCAAAGATTAGCGCGTTCAAACAAACAAACAAACTCTGCAGCTTTATAATATTAGTATAGATACTTTGCATTGCTTTCAATAGAATGAAAATTGAATTAGAAAATTACGTTATCAAACTAAGTTATAATATTGAAACTTGTTGCAATTATTTAATTATTGTACTAATCATTTATTTATTTGTTGTTATTAATTTAAAGTCTAAAAAGACTATCAACCGTCATCTCTATAAAAATTTTCGTTCATAGTAATTATGTACAAAGAACTGAAATTTCCTTAGAGGTACCGGTGGGCTATAAATGTAGATAGGTATGTAAAATAAACATTATATGTAAATTTGTGCTAGCCACATCATGGCACGATAAAGTGTGGCCTGTCTCAAGGTAGGAAAGTCCGCTCTTTCGGTCAACACGAACAATTTCACAGACGATAAATTACGTGGGTACCTACTCCAAACAAGTATTTATGTAGCTATTGCTCTGTATACATAATAACAACTTCTGCTCAGTGATTCATCAATGCGGAGTGTAAACCACTACCAACTTTTTGGTAGTTGATGCCTTGTTTTAAATATCACCGACTGGGGAAGTACCTCCGCCCTACAGAATACCGCGGTTATAATAACTTCGTCTTGTGTTCCCAGCGGTGAGTAGGGTAGCCAGAGCTCACTGGAGAATTTGTGCTGTCAGTGGGATGACTAAAGGCTTGTCCTGCTTTGTCCTCTACACTGACGGCACAGAAACTCTGTGCTTACAAGGTCGGCAGCGCGAGTATGGCTTCTCTGGTGTTACAGACGTCCATAGGCCACGGTAACCACTTTCCATTAGGTGGGCCGTGAGCTTGTCTGCCACCTAAATGGTATTAAAAAAAAAATTGGACAAGATATTTGATCTCTAAGGGTAATTTTACTACAAATTTTATCTCTCGCTTAAACAATCAAACTTTCAGGTATAATGTGGTAACTTATATTTTATAAATTTTATAAAATGCTAATTTAATTATTTAAACAGAAAAAAAAATAAGTGTCCTAATCAAATTTATTCAAATAAATGAAAATAAGGTTTATAGGACATTCAGTTCACTTAAACTGAACCTAGATATGCAAAAATTTTATCGTCATATCTGCATTCTAGACCGACTAGGTCAAATTTTGACAATAAGCACATTACCCCTACTTTCAAATCTATATTCGTTCAAGAATTTCGCTTGCGCAACTTTGCTTGCCTATGCTCTGAATTCACTACACCTAGGCCGAGAATTATTACACTATAAATGTAGGTACGACTAAGAGGATTGGCAGACTTGGTTTCTAGTAGCTGTTTAAACCTAGATTTTGTTTTGTAATAATTGTACCAAATTACAGTACCGGAAATTGGATATTAAGATCTATTTGAGAGCGACCTGTCCTTGTTTGAGATATAACACGTAAAATATAGTATTTATTGAAACACCGTTTAGCTTTTTAAATCTATTGAAATAACACCATACCGTGTTGGTTTCCGGAGGAGTAGAATGGGTCTACACCATTTCTTCCCGCGGGTGTCGTAGAGAGCGACTAAAGGATAGTTCTGCTCTCCATCCGACAGTAAACATACATACCATGATTGTATTCTATTCTAATACTCCTCTGCCTACTACTTCGGGGATTTACAAGTGTGAATATATGTATCTATATGAATATGAAACAACGCCTTGAAATATACCTTAATGTGTTAATATCCTCCGACATCTCGTTAAAATTTGATTGGGTGGTAACTAAAGAATCACTTGGTAGTGATCACGTAATAATAAAAATTTCTACCACATTTTATTCAACTAGTCAACTAAAGAAAAAGAGAAACTTTAAAAAGGCAGACTGGGTGAAATATCGTACGTATCTGGAAGAGAAGTTTTCAAGTAATAACTTTACTCTCTCTGAAAATCCACAATTAGCGTATGACGTATACGTGGGGCTTTTACGCGAGGCTGCTGATAACTCTATTCCGTATACAAAATTTAGCAATAACCCATCTGGATCATTTCGCCCCAAACCGTACTGGACCCCAGAGTTATCGAGAGCTGTCGCCCGACGGCGATTAGCTCTAGCCACATTTAGACATAATCCTACCCCTGTAAATTTAATCAACTTCAAAAAAAGTGTAAGTGAATCGCAGAGACTCATCAGACAAGCCCAAAGAGACTCTTGGCACAAATTTTGCTCTTCAATAGACGAAAACACCTCTGCTAGCGATCTCTGGCGCAAAATTAAATGGATTAAGGGATATAAATCTAAAATACAGTATATAGACTCAGGTCAAGCCAATCGTTTTTTGCATAACTTGACCCCTGATCACGTTTCTTATTGTCAACCCTCATTTACATCCAATAATCCATTTCTCAATAAACAAATTACTTTAGATGAATTAAATAAAAATATAAAAGATAAAGATTCTGCTCCCGGATGCGATGACATTTCATATAGTATGTTAAAAAATCTTCCACAAAATGCCAAATTAATTCTTGTAAACTTATATAATACTTTATTTTCATCAGGTTTCGTCCCCCATCAATGGCGTGAAATTGCCATAGTACCAATCCCAAAACTGGGCAGAGAGCTTAACTCTGTTACAGCTTTGAGACCTATTGCACTCATATCATGTCTATGTAAAGTATTTCATACAATAATACAGAGACGAATGGAGTGGTATTTCGAGAGAAATCACATATTTTCTATAGATACAATAGGCTTCAGGAAATGTCGGTCAACTTCGGACAACTTAAGTCGCCTGGTAACACGAATACAAACGGGTTTTTGTAATAATTGCGTTACTGTGGGTTGTTTTATTGACATAGAAAACGCTTATAATAATATAGATATAAACCAATTGTTGAATAAATTGGATGACTTGGGGGTAGGACACAAAATCTGCAATTACCTTTGGCAGTTTCTCCGAGAGCGTTTTTTAAGTATTAAAACAAATAACACGCCCTTCGTGCGAAGTACTGGGCGCGGTTTGGCCCAAGGCGATCCTTTGTCACCATTGCTATTTAATGCAGCGACTGTTGAATTATGTAGCAAAATTAACAATGATTTAATTCATGTGTCACAGTACGCAGATGATTTTGTTATTTACTGCACTAATAGCAGCTTACAAAAATCTACTGACCAGTTACAGCTATCTCTAAATGATTTTGCAGCGTACTTAACGAACATGGGATTAGAAATTTCGCCATCTAAAAGCAAGATATGTGTCTTCAAAAGGGGCCCCAACAGACAGGCAATTAAGATTAAAATGAATAACACAGTTTTAACGGTTGTGGAAAACGTTAAATATTTGGGTTTGTGGTTAGACCGTTCTCTCAGATGGGCCAAACATATAAAGGAAATGAATGAAAGAATATCCAAATTGCTGAACATTTTAAAATTTCTAGCTGGTAGTAATTGGGGCATCCATCCTAAACACTTAAGAAAGGCGTATATTTCACTTATTAGAAGTAGACTAGACTATGTATCTTTTTTATACGGTGATAGCAGCCAAGCCAATCTCAATAAATTGGAAATATCTCAAAACCGGGCGATGAGAATTATTGGAGGTTTTATTAAAACAACACCTGTTCACGTCATGGGCAGTGAACTCGTTATACAGCCGTTGCACGTGCGGAGATGCTACTTAGCTGGTAAATTTATTTTGAAGAGTAAATCCTTGTCAGATAATAACATCGTTTTGAAACTGTTGAACGAATTCTCTGTTGGGATTAATTCATGGCGCAGAAATAAAAAACCCATTCTCTTTGTGGTCTATAATCAGCTAAAAGAAATACATGTTCAATGTAGTCAACGTTTGGAAATGTTTACGAACGAGATATGGATTGGTTACTTGAATCTTGAATACAATATTAAAATCAACATTAAGCCCATGACTAAGTCTAAACAGCACTATCGTCCGACAGCTCTAAAAGAACTATGTTGCACTTATTTGGATAGTCAGTTTGCGGAATTCTATAGAATATTTACAGATGGGTCCAAAGACAGGGGTGACACTGGAGTCGCAGTCTTTGATCCCCAATTAGATACTTATTTGCTTTTCAATATAAGTTCAAGATTATCCATCATGCACGTGGAATTAATGGCTATTAGCGAAGCCTTGTCCTATATTCACACAATTAATCACAATAAATTTGTAATCTTAACTGATGCTAAAAGCGCGCTCCAACACGTGGCTCGTTGTACCTCGACAATTCGAGGAATACCGATTGCTTACGTAATTATCAATCAAATTTTAGAGTTAGGACAACTGTCTAAAGAAGTGCAACTCCAGTGGATCCCCTCACATGTAGGAATTATTGGTAACGAGATAGTCGACCAATGTGCCAAACGGGCTTGTTCAGTGGGTATTCCTCTCACAGTTTTGCCTTACTATTCGGAGTGTCTGTACTCAGTTAGAGATTATTGTCAGCGAATTTGGAAGGAGTACTTTGACGAACGTTCAGTGGAAAAGGGCATCTGGTACAAGACCATACAACCTGAACCTTTGGCGATCCCTTGGATTGTTAACTGTTCTCTCAGTCGGCAGAAATATGTATCTGCTATGAGGCTACGCTCCGGACACATTCTATGTAGAAAGTTTACCCATCTAATGGGCATATCGCCATCTCCTAATTGCGAAATATGCGATAAAGTAGAAGACATACAACATATCATAATGGAGTGTGTGCGGAGCCGCCATATAAGAACTAATTTGTTTGTATTAAATACGTGTAATTTGGGGCAGTTAAACAGTGTTTTAGCGAATCCAATGTCAGATGCTGCAAAAACACTGTATACAATGTACTTGAACATGGGTTGAAATAGGTACCTTAATTAAGTTTGATATGTAAGTGGCTACGACGGAGCGACGTAGTCAGCATTGTGACTAAGCTCCATAAATAAAGAAAAAAAAAAAAAAATACCTTAATGTGTTTGTACCACAATAATTGTACCCGTAATAGCTTAGCAATCAATCAACAAATCAATCTTTTTGACAATTAATGAAACATAATATTTGGTGGGCCGTTAATTATTTCACTGAATACCTGTCATGATCAATCTTGCAAGCCACAAATAGGGCCAACGTCTAAAAGTTATGTTAAATCTAATCTATTATCTACGATATGCGTATGAGGTTGAAGTTAACCTTACAGATAAAGCTGTAATGAGTGCTTGATTATGGCAAGATAGTACACGGCATATCTATTATGATACAAAAAGTGGGCAAAGCTTTGCTCTAGTACACACCATCTTCTATAACTGGTGCCATTCAATATTCTTAGCAGTGTTCTGACAAAGTTTCGGTCGAAACTTACTTAGAATATGCAGATCTAATGGCAGGCATTCTATGGATACACATGGGAAGAGTAATTACCAAGATAAAAGGCACCACCTAAAGATTTTCTCAACATTATCGTTCAGATAACCACATTGTGGGATAATTGTGTAGAATTTTAACGCAATTGAGATGGGATTCCGTCGCAGTGAGTGCTGAGTAAGATTAGGTACTCGAGGAAAACAAGAGACATAGATAGATTTGAAAAATAAAAATTATGATTATATTACTAATCAAGACAATACGCAGATATGAGAGCCCAGGTCAATTGGGGTCGACATCGTTGAATAATACAGTTATAAAGTCAGTAAGGTCTTGAAAATTGTTCTGTCTTGAAATCATTCTTTATAGCTTATGTCATTGCATTTACGATTTTCGTCTTTTCACCTTAGTGATACTTATAAAAGGGAAATCGTTGTGTAAGAGAAGAAAATTCTTGAAGAATCTACGCCAGAGGTGCAAGAGCAACCGTTCTCTCTTCAGAGCTAGAGTATCAAAGAGTGTCTCTGCTGAAGAACCAATAGTACAATCTAAACACTCATGGTACAAGAAAAACACCTGGCTGATGGCAGGCTTTCAGGATTGCAAGATGAAAGTTGATCTTATGAAAATGAACCACACCAAATTAAAGAGGAGTAAGATAACCCACCACTGGACTCAAAGCACCAGCTTTGGAAATAATCAGGATTAACACAGGATGTTTTACGTTCGTATTTCCAAATTCCAAAATAACCGTAACACGGGCATCCTTTCCTAGCTTTGCTATCACTTCTTATTCATCTTAACGTCAGCTTCCAGTCGCTTCCGTAGCTTACACCTCGGTGTCTGGGGTCCGCTGTAGGTACCAGTCTAACTGCGGATGTTTTCCGTGAAGTGATTGCCACCTGACTTCCACAACCTAAAGGCGATTTCGAAGCATTGCAGTTACACCAGTTGTTGGACTTTTTAGGGTTCCAACTACCAGTAACGAATACCCTAGATGTTGGTATAGCAGCAGGAGGTAGGACACGGCGGTATTTCCGCCCGATTGAGCAGTCCGACTGGGGTAGTACCTCCGCCCTACAGAATACCGCGGTTATAATAACTTCGTGTTGTGTTCCCAGCGGTGAGTAGGGTAGCCAGAGCTCACTGGAGAATTTGTGCTGTCAGTGGGAAGACTAAAGGCTTGTCCTGCTTTGTCTTCTGCTGACGGCACAGAAACTCTGTACTTACAGGGTTGGCAGCGCGACTGTGACTCCTCTGGTGTTACAGACGTCCATAGGTCACGGTAACCACTTTCCATCAGGTGGGCCGTGTGCTTGTCTGCCAACTAAGTGGTATAAAAAAAAAAAATGGCAACCGGGACCAACGGTGCGTAATGTGCTCTCTGAGACACCGTTTGTTGCCACTAACTATTATTTACTAAGCCACGATGAAAAATTGAAGTCATTGTAGCCATTACAAAGATCTGATAATATAAATTGCTCACTTAATCAGGGGTTGTGCAGCCCAATTGAGTATTTAGGACAAGAAACGTCATTATATTCGCCTGTGTTGTACAATAAAACTACTTAATTGAGTGTTAATTATATATTATGGCTTTATGTAAGTTTGTATGTCAAGTATGTGAGGTGTAATAAACGTGATAACTATGGTTTAATTCCGGTATGACAAATATAATATAGGACGCGCCAATTTGACTTCACCTCACCTGATGGCAAGCTAAGGGCAAAATCTTTTTTTTATACCACTTAGGTGGCAGACCTGGGAAAAGTGGTTACAGTGGCCTATGGATTTGTGCCAAACCAAGGTAGTCACTCTCGCGCTGCCAACCCTGTAAGTAGAGAGTTTCTGTGCCGTCAGTGTAAAAGACAGAGCACACACAGCACGAGGTTATTATGGCCGCGGTCTGTAGGGCGGAGGTACTTCCCCAGTCGGACTGCTAGATTGGACGGAAATAGCGTCGTGTCCTACCTTCTCGAGAAAGAGGTAAGAGGGTTAACATTATAGACACATAGTATGTTACATTAGTGGCACTCAGCTTGGCGGCCTCATCAGATGCTTTTTCACGCCTCGCTTAAAGGACTCGGGACTGTAGGAAGAAGCAAACACGTGAGCTGGTTAAGAAAAGGAATGAGTCTCCAAACCGCTTGGATCTTGATCGGATACTCTACGCCGAGTGTGAATGACATCTAAGCCTCAGCACGTCCTGTATAGGAAAAGAGAGGGGACGGACTAATTGGAAGAGCTCATCTGAACACTCACCATAGTCACAGATAACATCCATAGTAGAGACGGTATAATACAGTCAAGAAAGCAACACATCTGCAAAGGCTACCCTCGACCAGCCCTCAGTTGAAGATATCATTAGATGCTTTTTCACGCCCCACTTATAGGAGTCGGGATCGCAGGAAGCAGGAAGAAGGAAACAGATTCTATAGATTTCACCTTACGCATTGTCAAAGGTTCACATTTTTTTATGTAGGATACGTCAATTAGACTTTACCTTGCCTGATGGTAAGCTGAAGGCAATGTCTCAGAAAAGAGGGTCACCATTACATAGATTACGTCCATATTTAAATAGTGACACCCAGCTTGAGGAAAGAAAGGACGCATAATGGAAATATCGTGGAAAAGTTCAAATACGTTACCAATAAGTGTAATAGCCTCGTGGTTCCCCAACCCTTCGGGGATAAAGGCGTGATTAGGTGTCAATCTATATATCAATATATATATTTATTGATGGCACTTGGTATATTTGATTTTTGAATCAGAAATTAGGTTACACGACGATCAACACTTACAAAATTAACGATACAGTTTTCATAACTGTACATATGACAGCCTCTGTGGCGTGGCGGTAGTGAACGCGACTGCTACGGAGGAGGCGCGGGTTCGATCCCCGCTCAGTGCAAATATTTGTATGCATGAATATGGGTATTTGCATTGGTCTGGGTGTTTCTATATATAATATGTATGTATTTACAAAAAAGAAAAGTATTTAAGTATGTTTATCCGTATTCTAGATTCCATAACACAAGCTAGTTAAACTATGCTTACCATGGGTCTAGATAGCGTTGTGTAGAATGTTGTAGAATATCTATAACCACATCGCAAATAACTGTATAACACTTTTTAATAGTAAATCAACCTTGTAACCATGGCCGGGTTACGATAACCATTGCACACTGCCACGGTTTGATACACATGCGTAATTGACTATGCGTACGTCTGTACGTATAACACGATTGCACTTTCTTCAATTAGAGATTGATGTTCAAAAAGTTGCGTTAACTAAAGGTCGCTTTCCCCCGGCGGCTGCGCAATTTTCGCGCCTCCCCGTTTCCGGGGACGAGTTGGGGACCACATCCCCACACCCGAGGAGAGGTACGGTAACCACTTTCCATCAGGTGGGCCGTGCGCACGTCTGCCACCTAAGTGGTACAAAAAAGGTTGTAAATTAAGTAGTTAGCCCTCCAGAGGTGAATGATGATAAGTTATGCCGGTGGAAAACAATCTTATCTTACGACATCTTATACAAATCTGGGCGTTCTATATTCCGATACTAAATTTCAGATACGGAATTACAAATGCTAAGGTCCGGATAATTCTGACCGAAATTTAGATAATTTATTGTCATTAGGTACATAGACTACTTCTCTTTACATAACAAGTCAGCAGGAACCGGGTTCTTTGAATCTCTGTCTGCCTGGATAGGTAGTGGACATGACGTCAACTACATAATTTTAACGATACTATACTTGTATCAGATTTTAAAGGGATCTAATTAAATTGAATTCCCCAATGCAAAAATTTAAATAAGTCGAATGGAAAGATAATTTGTTGTGAATTTCGTGTGGAACATTGATAAATGAAGACCTTAACTCTGAACAAATAGCGTAGCTTGTAACAAAACCATAACCTGATTCAGAATATACGTTAAACGCCATCTATCGAATGTAAGAGTAAAGTTTTGTGGACTCTGTGTCTTACTTGAATGACAAAAACAATAAAATCTCAATACCTGCATAAACGGAAATAAATAAAATTGTAGAAAAATTAAGGTATTGCAGCTGTGCTCTTAAAAATAAGCTATGCCTACTATGACACGACGTCATTTCCGCCCAGTTAAGCAGTCCGACTGGGGAAGTACCTCCGCCCTACAGATTACCGCGGTTACCTATAATAACTTCGTGTTGTGTTAGAGAGTGGAGAGTAGAGTAGCCAGAGCTCACTGGAGAATTTGTGCTGTCAGTGGGATGACTAATGGCTTGTCCTGCTTTGTCCTCTACACTGACTGCACAGAAACTCTGTGCTTACAGGGTCGGCAGCGCGAGTTTTTCTCCTCTGGTGTTACACACGTCCATAGGCCACGGTAACCACTTTCCATCAGGTGGGCCGTGCGCTTGTCTGCCACCTAAGTGGTATAAAAAAAAAGTAGAGGAAGAAGCTTTGCGTCTGTATAGCGTTGTGTTGAATGCCATTGTTGTGTCAATTTATTGCATAAATTAGAACCGGAGATAAATAGAATATGAAGCAAAAACCAATTATGAAAAAATAAAAAAAAATATATAAAAAATATTATAAAATCCAAGAACTGTTTGCTCAACTATGCTACTCAAGTAATTTTTTGTATTTAGATTAAGTAGACTAAGCGTATGTTTGTAAATAGACCAAAAAAGAAATGTCTGAAATGAAAGTCTTCTCAGGTCGGGGCTGCGTTTCGAACCGCTGGTCCATTTACTAAACTGATATTCATGTTCCTTTTTTGTTGACGTTTTGTAAGTGCCGATATAATGGTCTATACTGAATAAATGATTTTTGACTTTGACTTTGACTTAAAGGGTTACTCTTGATTCTCCCTTCTGGTTCTCCCCCCGAAACTTGTCAAAATGATTTTGTATAACTATATACCTACTTACAATCTTGATAACCCCCCGTAATTTAAAAACTCACACAGTGAAGCACAGCTTATTTCTTTTGTTTTCATTTCTTACTTTTTTATATATGTATAGGACACACCGATTTGACTTCACCTCGCCTTATGGTAAGCTAAAGGTAAAGTCTCAAGAAAGAGGGTTACCATTATAGACATGTAGAATATAAAAATGGTGGCACTCAGTTTGACGGCCTCTTCAGATGCTTTTTCACGCCCCGCTTAAAGTACCCGGGACTGTAGGACGAAGGAAACAATTGAGCTGTTAAGGAATTCCAGGCCTTAATGGTGCGGCAAAGGAAAGAGAAAGGAATATATTTATATCAAAATATATTTGAATGTTTGAGATAGATAACAGTTAGAAGTAATTGGTTGAAGGGACGGTTGCCTTCATTCGTAATAAATTTTATATATTCTTATTATACAGATAAAGGTATATATCTCATTAGGAGATGGTACAAAACGAACTGTATTTTCTCAGAAACCACAGGATCACTTTCAATGCACACAACCAGTCTACGATCAGTGCCAGGTATGCAGCAGATAACGTTGGGTACTCTAAGTGAAAGCAGTTTAACCACTAGTATATAGATATAATTATAAGAGTACCGCGGTAGCCTGTGGTATGGGTAATGGACTGCTGAGATGAGGTCTTAGGTTCGATCCCAGGTTTTACCATGGCACACACCAATGACTTTTCGATGCTTTTCGAAGTTATGTGTGTTATCGCAGGTTTATAAGTGCCCGGTTAATGGCAATAGCCTCGCCACCACATTGGGACCTAAACATAAACTGGCAAAATGTGGGTGCAAGCACCTCTGCCTACCCCTTCGGGGATATAGGCGTGAGTCTATGTTCTATGCTATGTTATATTAGTAGTCTATTAAATGTACACTTCAACTAAATTTATTTTCTCACAATGGATGCAAATACTAACAAACTTTTACTGTAGGTACATTTCTTAATATACTTTCAGTTTCTGTGTGCTGAAATACAGGTGCCAAACCTAGTACAGCAGCAGATGTTTAACGATTGTCATATGAATGAAAATCAAAAATCGCTATTTAGAATTCGTTATTTTTTGTTCCCGGCAGAGTAGAATTCGGACCACCCCATCTCTTCCCATGTGGTGTCGTACAAGATAACTAAGGGATAGTGCTGTTTAACATCAGACAGATATAAACAGTCCAGACACAGCTTCAGATGCATGACTTGAGTCAAAAATAGTACCCGGAAGATGGTAATAGGCTCACCCCCTATTACGTGGTACCGAATTTAATGACTGGTGAAATGTGGGTGTTAATTCACCTCTGCCTAACCTTCCGGGGATAAAGGCGTGATTATATGTTTGTATGTATGTATGTATATTGATTAAAATAGGAAAAAGTGGAACGGCTCAGGCGGGACTCCAACCCAACCAATTAAATTAGTATTGTATTGTAGGCAGCTTCTATATGAGGCCACATCAAAATCTTTGACCCTATGTTGCATTGTATCCAAATATAATAGGCGAAGTCTACTTGGGGTGTTCTATGAAAAATATGGGATAAGTGCATTGGACTGATTATGAGGCTGTTATAATAAATCAATAAGCTTATCGCAGTCGAATGCTGGACATAGGCTTCTCTCAATATATCTTAGTGGTTAAGGAGTCGGTCTTACGATCGAAAGGACTCGGGTTCGAATTCTTACTATAACACTACTGACGTGAACCCACTCCTAACACAAGCAATTCAGCTTAGCTGGAGGGGTTAGAGAAAATATTAGTAATTTCGGTTCTCATATTTAAAAAAAAATACAATTTTTTTTTATACCACTTAGTTGGCAGACAAGCACACGGCCCACCTGATGGAAAGTGGTTACCGTGACCTATGGACGTCTGTAACATCAGAGGAGTCACAGTCGCGCTGCCAACCCTGTAAGTACAGAGTTTCTGTGCCGTCAGTAGAAGACAAAGCAGGACAAGCCTTTAGTCTTCCCACTGACAGCACAAATTCTCCAGTGAGCTCTGTTGCTGCTTAGAAATGCTGAGAGGCTTCCGTCTACTGTTCCCACGCTGGCCAAATGGGTTTTTATTTCGAGTTTTCCTTCTCTCGCAGTGATATCGTTTGCATTTTTCCGTTAGTCGCCTCTTACGATGTCGACGAAGTCGCCCTTGAGATGAAAGACTTGTGTTCTTTCTTCGTCACCAGACGGATCTCAAACTCTTGATATGGAAGCTGGTACACTTGATAACTAATAAAGGTTTACAAGTTTGTTTGTTAGTTGCGTGCTCAGGTACCTTTTTGCTCGCAGAGATAGGCTACAAAAATTTTATTGCTCTATTTATATGTGTATTCAGTAAAACACTTCCGCATAGTGATAATAAAACAATGATGTGTTTAGCAGATAAAAAATCTCACCGTACCATAAAACTATGGGTGTAATTTTTTCCCATGCATATTAAAAACATGACATGTTTTACATATTTGAGGAAAGTGAACATATGTTACAATTAATTTCACTAGCGCACTAAACAATGTAAGTACACAATAAGCACGGCGGCGGTGCTGCGCTCGCGCAGTGTCGAAACGTTGCGGAACATTCGTACATTGTCAATATTCATGAGATTGCACAGAGTGAAGCCTACTCCATACTTTTTTTTTGTTTCATCTGATCTGACGATGAAAGTGTTTACGGTCTGCTACTAACCAGCGAATAATATAATAATATCGAATAATATTTATATACATACATACTGTATACATCAGTATCAAAATAAACGGGATATTTACGATGTTTCATTGTTTTGAGTTTCTGATATTTGGTAAATATCCCGTTTATTTTGATACTGATGTGAGTGACCATGACAGTTTAAATACCTATATACATATAAATAATCACGTCTTTATCCCTGGACGGTTAGGTAGAGATGAATTAACACCCACATTTCACCATCATTGTATTAAGTCCCACGTAATAGGGGTGAGCCTATTGCCGTTTTCCAGGCATTATTGTTGCCTCGAGCCATGCATCTGAGGCTGAGTCTGGGCTGTATATATCTGTCTGATGTTAAACAGCCCTATCCCTTAGTCGCCTTGTACGACACCGCGTGGGAAGAAATGGGGGTGGTCCAAATTCTACTCTGCTGGAAACCACGCAGCTAATATTTATATTATGTTGAAGTATTTTTTTAATGTTTGAATTGTGTGAATTTCGTTTATTGTTGTTTATTTTTTTTTGGATTAAACGAATCCTTATTATTTTTATTATTATTACTAACCAGCTTTGGTAACAAAATAGATTATGTATACTCATAATTGTTTTATAATCGAAGTGCTGACTTGGCATCGTAGAGGATGACATGCGTGTCAATGGTCTTATTACTATTAAGAATTATGTTATATTATCTGTGCTACTATGTAGGTATGTCCAAGACCGTGTAAAGGAAAGCAGACATCATCATCATCGCAAAAATGATGATGATGATGATGATGATGATCATTTGTTTTATAATCTATTGCTCCCAATAAATATATGTGCGTGTAGTAAATTCCCAGAAGGCAGAAGCGTCAGTAGCTTAGTGGTCAAGGAGTTGGCCTTACGATCGAAAGGTGACACTACCGACGTGAACCCACTCCTACCATAAGCAATTTCGCTTAGCTGGAGGGGTTAGAGGGAATATTAGTAACTTTGGTTCTAATAATTTTTTTTAAATGTACTTTTAATTGTCTTGCCTTCCCATCATAAGATGCTTTTTGCTGATATCTATTGAAAATCACGGGTAGACATGAATGAGGTGGTACTTGAATTCTTTATTTAAACCACAGGCCTACAGAACACGTACTGGTTAAAACAGGTTGAAAATAAAATGGTCAGCTAAATTCTGTAGTTATTTCTTTCTAGTGAAATTATAGACTACAGTTGCGGCACGCTATGATGGCCGTTTTGACATGAATGGTTTTGTTCGTTTTCTCTTTTTTGGTGTGTGAAATTTATTTTCTTCTATGCCAGTCTCGCCATATTTTTCTTTAGTTATTCGTCTAGCAGTTTGTTCTCCAATATTAAGCGCAACAAAAAAGAGAAAACGAGCAAAACCAGTCGTGTCAAAACGGCCATCATTTCGAGCCGCAGTTATAGTTCAATGTATTGATGAACAGAATTATAAAAAATCTGGATAGATACTTACTTAAACTTTTGTGAAAGAATCTATTTAAAAAAATATCAAGCCCATTTTATTTCTATTCACTAATGGATCTCTATAGACCGATTTTTACGGTAGGTATAGCATGTCTAAGCCCATATGACATGTCCCAGCCTCTTTCTCCCACAAGCAAATTCTTAATAATTAAGTTCATGTTAATGTTTCTGCACAAATTATATGAACGTGTGGGGGACGTCATTTAGTTTAGACAAGCTATAAATACAACATATATGTTTAAGCCGGATTATCCAAGAAATTGCAGCCCCAGTGAAGCTCATGTACTTTATCGTAGGACGTCCAAAACGAAACGTGACACAGACAAGCCTTTTCTTGTGTAATCAAAGCTTACAAAAGATCAGATTAAAATCAAAACATGACAATTACTGCGGACAAACATGGAATAACTTATTTTGGTAATTCTTGCAGACATTTATATTTGCAGTCATTAACTGTGAGAGTTTGTTTGAGCGTCCAAACGATCTGCAGGGATGTCACACACATTATTTTTAATTGGAGAAGATGATGAGAGAGAAAATGCTCTGCCTTTGTTCTCATATAATTATATCGTTCATTACGTTTCGAGATAGTTGCATTCATCATCGTAGTATTACATAAAAAGTGAAAAGAAATCTTTCTTTTATAAGATAAGATCGTTAAGGGCCATCTGATGATGCGTGGTTACTTTGGGGTATTATCTTCCTATCTAAATAATGTAATATAACTTTTTGATACTAGATGGTGTCATGAATTGTAGTGGGAAAATACGGGTTTTTTATACTACTTAGGTGGCAGGCAAGCACACGGCACACCTGATGGGAAGCGGTTACCGTGACTTAAGGCATGGGTCTTCCCACTGACAGCACAAAAACTCTCCAGTGAGCTCTGGCTACACTATTCACCGCTAGGAACACAACACGAGGTTATTTTAGCCGTGGTATTCTGTAGGGTGGAGGTACTTCCCCAGTCGGACTGCTCAATTGGGAAGGAAATACCGTCGTGTCCTACCTCCTTGAAAGTCCTACCTCCTATAACTATTACTGTTAGCACATACATAAATACATACATATAATCACGCCTTTATACCCGGAGGATTAGACAGAGGTGAAATTAACACCCACAATTCACTACTGAATTCGGTTCCACGTAATAGGGGGTGAGCCTATTGCCGTCTTCCGGGCACTATTGTTTACTTTAGCGATGCATCTTAGGCTGAGTCTGGGTTGTATATATCTGTCTGAAGTTAAACAGCACTTTCCCTTAGTCGCCTTGTACGACACCGTATGGGAAGAGATGGGGTGGTCCAAATTCTACACTGCCGGGAACGCATGGTTCGCATGGATATTACTATTAGTAGCTATTACTAATATATTAGTAGCAGTCCTGTTTCTTCACACAAATGACGGAAACATCAATCAATCAAACAACTAGCCCATCGCAGTCCACTGCTGGACTAGGCCTCTCCCAATGTTGGGAGGCTTTGGCCTACTGTTTCCACTCTGGCCAGACGGGTTGGTACATGGTTTTATTTCGAATTTTCCTTCTCTCGCAGTGATATCGTCTGCGTATGTTTCCGTTAGTCGCCTCTCACGACACCCTTCGGATGAGATGGGGTGATGATACTTGTATTCTGTCACCACACGGAACATACCAAACCGTAATTAGCATATCTAGCTCCCTAAAGTAGGTAAATTTTACCGTGAAGGTTGAGTGCACATTTAAAATGATTGATGTTACATATTTAAAGCAGTATAGTACTGTTGTCATTGACATTAAGCAATGAATATTTAGTGCACGATATGACACTATTACACTAGTAATTTTGTCGTCTGTTACATGTCAAGGTTCAATAATTAATAGTTTTTGTTATGCCGGGTACATACCAAGTCACCGATAACGAGCGAACAAACGCTAAATAAACCAGTGTAGTCGTTACGGCTGGGTGTATGTATAGGGCTCTAACGAAGCCCGTCACCAGGCACACATTACCTGTAAGCCGATGCAAGCCGATGCAAGTCTATACAAGCCGATGCAAGCCTATGCAAGCCGTTGCAAGCCGATGTAAGTCGATGCAAGCCTATTGACGGATTAGCCAAACTAAAGGGAGGAGATGGAGTGAGCGGACGGACGTGAAAATCTCGGATGCACCCAGCAACCACTTTATATTTATTGCGATACAGGTATTGGGTACAATGTTGAAATCAAATCGATTTAAGGTAATAATGTTGGGGAGGAACGAGGTGATATGTTCCTTCAAAACAAAGGGAGGATCCTCCGACCAGGCAAGGTGATCACGCCTGGCGGGCCGCGGCCCAACTATTGTCATACCAAGTATCGGGACTTCTCGCGAATTATATTTTTTTTGGAACTTACTATTTCTGCCGACGTTTCGGATGCGTTGCAGCACCCGTGGTCACGACTTGACTAGTCTTCGAGCGTCGAGATGTATGCGGGGAACATTTTTTGAGCGCCTACCCACCATTACACTTATTATGAATGGTTAGGCTGGCGACACACCACACTCACTATGTCAGTTTTTAACGGCACTGTGTTTTTTGGTTTTAGTATCTTAATCACTGGATTCCACGTTCCGGATAGCTTGAATCCATCTTCCCTATTGAATTTTTTATATTTTTTGATTTCAATGGCTTCACGCACAATCCGTGAATAGTAGTGGCGATCAGTGGAGAGGACTTTGGGTTGATGAAGCTCAATCCAGTGATTGGTACCCGACTCAAGATGTTCTGCTACTGCCGATTTGTTGAACTGACGGTTTTTCACAGCTGCGATATGTTCTCTGACTCTCTCTGCAATGGTTCGCTTGGTCTGGCCTATGTAGGAACTACCGCAGCTGCAATCCACTTTATAAACACCCGGTGTTTGTAGAGGTATGACGTCCTTCGATGTTCGCACATATTTCGCTACTTTGGCGAATATTAGTTGTAATGTAATGAGTTGAGATACTCAGTAAAGCGAACCACCTGCTCCCTGTTGCCCTTGAATACGCTTTACTGAGTATCTCAACTCATTACATGTGAAGACACAGTTTACGTATGAGATTGAGAACAAAAGAACATTATCTTTTTTAGACATAAAGTTGATGGTGAGAACTGATGGCTCCTTGGCCCACACTGTGTATCGAAAACCCACTCACACAGATAGATACCTGCACGCCTCCTCGCATCATCACCCACTTCACTTAAAATCCGTAAGTTCGACGCTCATCAAGCGAGCTAATGACCTGTGTGACCCTGAGCACCTACAGCAGGAGTTAGATCATGTTCAGGAGGTTCTTGAGGTGAACGGGTATGGTACGAGTGCTAGAAAGCCGCGACGTGCACCGAGGAAGATGTTGCTGGGTGTTGACCGCCAACCGGCATACATGCCGTATGTGAAAGGTGTAACGGACAAAATCGGATCTTGCTTACGGAAGTTTTCCATCAAGACGATTTTTAAACCGTTCGCCAAAGTAGCGAAATATGTGCGAACATCGAAGGACGTCATACCTCTACAAACACCGGGTGTTTATAAAGTGGATTGCAGCTGCGGTAGTTCCTACATAGGCCAGACCAAGCGAACCATTGCAGAGAGAGTCAGAGAACATATCGCAGCTGTGAAAAACCGTCAGTTCAACAAATCGGCAGTAGCAGAACATCTTGAGTCGGGTACCAATCACTGGATTGAGCTTCATCAACCCAAAGTCCTCTCCACTGATCGCCACTACTATTCACGGATTGTGCGTGAAGCCATTGAAATCAAAAAATATAAAAATTTCAATAGGGAAGATGGATTCAAGCTATCCGGAACGTGGAATCCAGTGATTAAGATACTAAAACCAAAAAACACAGTGCCGTTAAAAACTGACATAGTGAGTGTGGTGTGTCGCCAGTCTAACCATTCATAATAAGTGTAATGGTGGGTAGGCGCTCAAAAAATGTTCCCCGCATACATCTCGACGCTCGAAGACTAGTCAAGTCGTGACCACGGGTGCTGCAACGCATCCGAAACGTCGGCAGAAATAGTAAGTTCCAAAAAAAATATAATTCGCGAGAAGTCCCGATACTTGGTATAATTATGAATTCACACCGCGAAAGTTTAAAAATAACACCAACTATTGTCGTTGGGACGATGTACATGTGTTATACCAGCGCGAGAACTTTACTTGCGCGATGTAGGATTCGTAGTTACGTAATAGTTCTGCTTGCTGTCGCTAGATGGTGCTGGGTACATGTGGCATCGCCACAATGTGATTCGACAGTAAATTTAAAAAAAACTCTATTTCAAGTTCATCGTTCTCTGGAAGCTTCTGGGAACCTAAATAAGTATTTAAAACAAACATTAAATTACTTAAAATGGTATTTTCTGAGCTTATGAAACATATATTTCATAAATTCAAAAAATTTGGAAGTAAAGAAAATTACTTGGAATAATAATTAGTTATAATAATTAGCCTAGTGGTATGGGTGATGGACTGCTGAGACGAGGTCTCGGGTTCTATCCCAGGTTGTACCATGGCACACACCAATGACTTCTCGATGCTTTTCGAAGTTATGTGTGTATTTATCGCAGGTTTATAAGTGCCCGGTTAATGGCAATGGGCTCGCCACCTATTACATTGGGGCTTAAACATAAACTGGCGAAATGTAGGTGCTAGCACCTCTGCCTACCTCTTCGGGGATATAGGCGTGAGTTTATGAGTTTATGTTACAACCTAAAAGTTTCAAAAAATCCAGCTCTTTTTCGGACATTACTATCACACATTAACAAAAACCACAAAAAAACTCTTTAAACTAATGCTCATCTTAACAATAGAGCAAATCATAACTAGCAGCAACTTTGACCTTAACACCGAGGTCTTATTAACCGCATTTACAACATATCAATAGTAATTAAAAGTATAATAATTAGAGACATGATATGCTATAGCGAGGTTACCTACTGTAACAACGAAGAGTGACAGTAGGACAAACGAAAAGGAGTGACAGTAGGACAAACGAAAAGGCTTGTTTTATGGACACACATGGGCTTAGACTCAGATGAATTGTTTGACATAAGCCCACAGTTACATTCTGTCATCGTACCATTCGCCATAGACAGGGAATTCATCCTCGACCTGAGACGGTGTGCACTGTGCGGTATGAAAAAAACTTCATACCACGCACGCTCAAGCAGTGGCATGAGCTCCCTGCAGCGGTTTTCCCAAGCGCCTACAGTATGAGATTCTTCAAGAGGGGCATTAGATTTCTTCAGGGTCGGCAGCGCGAGTGTAATACCCCTAATGTTGTAGACGTCCTTAGGCCACGGTAACCACTTCTCATCAGATAGGCCGTGTGCTTGTCTGCCACCTAAGTGAGTGAGTAGTGTGAGCTCCAAGCTCGAAGTTTCGTATGTATATTTCATGGTAGCCCCTTAGGTAGTCCATACTTTTATAGGAGGTAGGACACGGTGGTATTTCCGCCCAATTGAGCAGTTCGACTGGGGAAGTACCTCCGCCTTACAGAATACCGCGGTCATAATAACTTCGTGTTGTGTTCCCAGCGGTGAAAAGGGTAGCCAAAGCTCACTGGAGAATTTGTGCTGTCAGTGGGAAGACTAAAGGCTTGTCCTGCTTTGTCTTCTACACTGACGGCACAGAAAGTTTGTGCTTATAGGGTCAACAGCGCGAGTGTGGCTCCTCTGGTGTTACACACGTCCATAGACCACGATAACCACTTACCATCAGGTGGGCTGTGTGCTTGTCTGCCACATAAGTGATATTAAAAAAAAGACTCTAGTAGCTTGCCATCAATCGTTCTATGCACTTTATTTGCTAACTCTTGCCACCCGCGGTAAGACAATTAAAATAAAATAAAATATTATTATATAATTTTCAAGAATATTAATCCATTGTTGAATGCCAGGCGGTAAAACTCGATGAATATTAATCAATATTGCACATAACATGCCATAATTACCACATAGACACAAGAATGCTATTTCACAGCCGGTAATTGTTGATGTGGAACGATCACATACAAAAAGATTAGTATTGAAATCTAAATAATTGGTTTATCGATTGCATAAGTTACAAACTTGCTTTGGAACATAATTATTATTATTATATATAAATTCACACGTTTGTTATGTATGGGACTCGAAAGAATTAATAAAATAACTGTTGAAAATTTGGGTTAATTGCGATTCCCCGTATTCGATCACCCGAAACTGTTTGATATAATAAAAGCATTATAAAACGCTATTTTAGAACCAAACAATTTCGGGGAAAATCTCGTGTTACATACATACATATAATCACTCATTTATCCCTGGAGGGTTAGGCAGAGCTGAATTATCACCCACATTTCACCAATAATTTTATTCGGTCCCACAGTGGTGAGCCTATTGCCCTATTCCGGGCACTAATTGTTGACTCGAGCCATGCATCTGAGGCTGAGTCTGGGCTGTATATATCTGTCTGATGTTAAACAGCCCTTTCCTTTAATCGTCCTGTACTACACTGCATGGGAAGAGGTGGGATGGCCCTAATTCTACTCTGCCGGAATTTGAAATTCACATCGCGGCACCATTATTAAAAAAAATACACCATCGAGCTATTATAGTGTCAAAACTTCTATACAAACGTCTACATTACCAGTGGCTAGTTGAAGGTCAGTTTAAATCCTTGCCACGTGAACTCAATCCTCGTAACATAAGCTTATAAGCATAAGCATAATTTACCTTAGTTAGAGGGGTTAACGGGAATATTAGCACGGACTTTAAAAAAACCGGCCAAGTGCGTGTCAGACTCGCACTCCGAGGGTTCCGTACAAAGTTATTGTATTCACGGACGAACTTGTGCTACATAAACTGTAATAAAGTTTGATTGCGTTAACTTAGAACTTAGATTTTTGCACAGTTTCATATCTTTATAAACTTGAGTTTGTGGTATGAATTTTAATTTTATACCTCTGCACATTCCTGAGAAAAAGGTCTTGACAGACAGATAGACAGACAGAAGGAAAACGAAGTAATCTTATAAGAGTTCTGACTTTTACCTTTTGAGCTACGGAACTATAAAACTAGTCTAGATTAACACGTTGAAACTATCTTTTATTTCTGCAATAGTATTATTTATTTAACCTATGGTTCAAACGCTCTTGCTGCCGCTCCCGCCCCGCCTCCTCCTTCATTCAAAGTAGTAATCACTACTGCTCCATCACTGAGAAACATCTCTTATGAAAATTCATATTAATCTCAATGTTGAAAGTTGCCGATAACATTTCTGTATCATAACGCATCTAAGTTAATGTGCATAGGATATTGCAAATAATTATTTCCAGCAGCATTGTGTACCACTCTTATGCAAGTAATTGTGATATTATAAATGCTGTACATCAATTGGTTAATCGTAATTTTTGAAGCTCATTTTGATATCGAATATTTTCACATGTGTATTAAATCTAAATTTAGGTAGGTACTTACATAAAATATTCTATTATAATATACAATTACTTACAAATTAATATAAAACTATGCTAACTATATATATACTATATATACAAAAATGGAATGGAGAAAAAGAGGGAGACTGTAATTTTAGGCATCGAAAAATTCCTCCCCATCGATCTCTACTGGTACCGTGCCCAAGAGGCTGGCGGCATTACCACGCTGAATGGCGATGCCAATTCTTTGAGCGAGGTAAAGGCCAGCCTTATGGTCACGGGAAGCGTCGATTAGTCGCTTCGCTATTTCTTTGAATAGTGCGCGCGCGCTTGGACCCCACGGACCCAACGTTTCGACTCCAAACGGCTCAAAAATATAATTACCAGTTAAATTGGTATATTTGCGCCGTTTGAGAGTCTCCGCTGATGCAGCAGCAGCGCATGCGCAGTCCATCGTACTTGGAAGATGGGAAGGCGCCAGGGTGTCGACGCAAGTTGCATCCCACACCAAAGGCCTACCCATCTTCCAAGGTATCAACGACATACCGTCCGGTCTCTTACCATCGTCGCGAGCCAAACCAACAGGTTCAAGTATAGCTGGCACGCCGGCGGTGACAAGAGCTCGACGGATAATATCGTTAATGTTTGCATGTCGGGACATGCGGCCTGCGCTCCTGTTGCAAGACAATCCGTGATGTCCAAGGCTATCGACAGCTTCTCCACAGAGACACCGATGCGGAGAAACACACGGTGCACCCAAACGGAGGCAAGTCGCAATGCGGAAGGTCGTGTCGTCCAACATTGTTCCAATGTTGGGCGAAGGAAGTGCCTGGAGCCATACACCAGATTCCCATTCACCCACAGCCAATAGACGAGCGCGCTCAGCAGCGCTGGTAGCTGTACTGATTAAAAGTTTTTTAACACCAATACTGAGCGGCTCATCCCATTGCCTTTGGGAAGATGGGTTGGCGGGCATGGCGGCAGTTGGACAAGTCATTTTCCAAGCATTTACAGCTTCGGCCTTACCTGGCACATCCGAATTAATCAGTGAAGGAGATAGAATTTTCCTGACTAATTCTTCAGTGCCATGGACCGACGACAAAAATGCTGGCATACTTACATCTGCAATTTTGCGAACGCCGAGGCCCCCGAGACGAACTGGAAGGGACGCCTGAAGCCACACTCGATCGTTCAAATTTATATTTAAAATTTTGCATAGAGTGTCTTGCAGCACTTTATCCACTTGACCTAAAAGTTCCAAAAATTTAAAAAGTTGAGTTGAACGCAGAGCATGTGTAAATTTTGGTACGAAAAGACAATGCCGAATAATGGTGAAAGCTGAATGTATATTAATTTGGTACAGTCGCTCCGAAACATCACAAAAAAAAATTATTTGCTCTTCCACAAAAGACTCGTAAGCATCTTCAAGAATTGGCGACCCAAGGAGGCGGAGAGAACTTTTTTGTAAAACTTTTAAATTTGGAGCCAAAGCATTGAATTTTGAGAGAACCGAAAGATTGTCAATTTGATCACTGAAAAAAATTTCACATTTGGTGGGATTTAGTTCTAGGCCGATTGAACTAAATTCTTCTTTTAGAAATGCCAAATCTTTTAATACTGTTTCTACATCGCCTCCGAGAGTACCATCATCTAGATACCAAACGTTAAATTTAGAATTTAGTCGCTGAATTATAGGGTGAATAGCCAGGCTGAAAATGACTGGCCCAAGAGGATCACCTTGTTGACATCCTACTGCTGAATTTAAAATATTTTCCTTATAAAGTAATTTAGAAGGATGCCTATAGCACTGCCAGAGAAATTTAAAAATTTTGGGGGTTTCCAATTTGGCCTGTGTCAACAGAGTGTCCCTATTAACAGAATTAAAGGCATTCCTCAAGTCAACTTTGAGGATAACCTCACCTCCACTGCAGCCAAGGAACGTAGATAAGGCATGTACAGCAGCCTCACAGCCCCCTTTGGAGCCGAAGCCGAGTTGGAGGGGCTGGAATTTAACTGTGAGAGAGTCTCTATATGCTCTACAACACAGCTTGGCTGCTATTCGCCTGTATGTACAGCCTACGGCAATGGGACGAATGCCACCATCTTTTTTACGCAAGGCGCAGAGATTAGCGCCGTACAGTAAATCAATGATGCCCTCGTCCACATTGCCGGACAACATAAGGTTAATTAAGGCCGTTAGTTCTTTCAAGAGTGCGTCGCCAGCTTCTCCGACGCTTACGCCGGTAAGGTCCTTGAGGTGCTGAGGGGTAAGGCCATCGAGGCCGCCGGCAGACCCACTCCGGAAAGAGCCAACGGCTGCTATCACGTCCTTGGCTGAAACGCTGAGACAATCAGCGTCTGACTCCAGAGGCTCAGGGAAGGAAAGGTTATCAGCAGGTGATGGGTGCTTGCTTTGCAGATCTGCCAGAGTATCTGGCGAGCATGGCGCTATCACATCACTGCTGAATAAAAGCCTTGCAGCTCCCCTAATGTCACCTTCTCTTAACTTGGACTCTACATAGTGGTAAATAGAATTTTTATGGAAGGTGGTGAATTTTGGATCAAAAGTATGAGATTGAGAGCAGTTCTCTTTTATTTGTGTAGTTAGCGATTTTTTGGTGGCCTGGTCTTTCGCAACATGTAGAATCCTATAAGGGAAGGTGAGTAATTGTTCCCAAGCGCTTTGAGAGTTCTCCCGGACTACCACGGCTATACATCGGGTAAGGTTCAGTGCGACAGATGGCCTAGCACCACGAGGAACTCTCTTTAAAATTGGAACCGAATTTTTAAATTTGGATAATGTTTGCCAAAAGGGAATTTGGGTGGCAGAGGTAGGGGTTGTTTGGATTGAAGGTGCATTTTGGGATTTGTGTACTTTCCCAAAATGCACTTTTAAACCTCGCTTACCTTTAAAAAAACGGGCTTGAGAACAATCTGGGCATTGTACAAGTTGACTTGCACATATTTCCGCTTCGCTATTACAGTCTCTTTGCATTAAAAATACACAATATAGCACTTAAAAACTTAAAAACTACACAATGTACACGAAAAATTATAAAAACTGAAAAATAAGCTACAAACAAAATTGACAGTGCCGGCGCTTGCGTCTTCGCATCCTAGCAACGCGAGGGACCGAAGCGACACCCCCGCGTTGCACTGGTACTGTTGCTTATTCTGTTTCTTGGTTACTCAAAACTGAATAGGAATCCAAAAATGTAAAATGGTATTGTCTTATCCTTTTAAGGCTGAATTATCATGAGTACACTTTTTCTTTCTTTTATTAATGGCTTCTGCAGCGAATCGCCGCAATTTTACCTCAAGTAAATTGTAAAAGTCGTACACTTATTTGTTTATAAACCAACTCAGTTGATATACTTCAATTCAATTCTTGATTAATAAATCATTATTATTATTTGAATTAGAACAAATTACTTATATTTTATATTTATTTTTCGCTTTTTCATAATAGTGTCATCTCATGTTTTATTGACTTAAAATGAATTTTGATATTGACAATCTATAATTAGCTACATAAACATTCTGGAACAAGGGCAAACTTTCTTCCCACCGAGTTAGTGAAGTTATATTGATAACACGTAAACGAATGACAAACTTTTTTAAGCACGTTGGACATTTCTCGTCAAACATTTTGCGATGGAAAAATAACTATTGAACTCAAAACACAGACATCTTCCTTTTTGTACGTTCGATGTGGGATAGGGTATGTCGGACTCGAACCGACTAAAACGCAAAGCGCCTGTGGGTCGTTTTGGTTGCCGAAGGTGAGGTTGATAGGCATATACCTCGCGCCCCGACTCAGAGCCATCTCTCTCGATCTAGCCCCCCAGGTGTGGAGACCACAGAGCCCCCAACTCGTACCCGGAAACAGGGAGAAGCGCATCACAGGCCTGCTTCTGCCAGGGTGACAGGCGGCTCCACCCGTCACCCCTAGCCAAAGGTCATTCATCGTTCGAGTTGGAGGCAACTCAAGCGTCGGAGGTGCTCCTTCGCTCCCACTGCCGAACCCACCCTGCCTCCTTCTTAAAAAATGAATTAGACATCTCCCTTGTGACAGATTATGACAATTCACATGTGACACCAATAAGTAATAAACATCCACATATATTGACCAAGTGTTCACTTCTGTTGGCCTCTTAAAGTGCTACTGTTTTTCTATTTGCTCTAGTGGAAGAGCAGATTTCAGGCTCCAAAATGTTGATGAGATTGACGCTTAAATGAAGAAGAAGACTGACATTCGACATCGAGAATTTTCTGTGCAGAAATTATATTAAACCTAGTTTACTAAAACTGTAAACATAATGAAATCGCAAAAGAAGACGCGTCAATCACTCAAAACGATTCAACACCGGTCTTCTTGTTACTGTCATGAACAGATCGGTCACGACTTTGATCTTAATATTACGACATTATTTTAGACTGGAATCCATTGTTGTTGTCGACGGTACTAATAGTAAAAGCTTTTGTTAGGAACAGAAGTGTTACAAATTATTCAGTTATAGGTCTGGGCCATGTGAAGGTAGTGTTGAAAAAGAATTTCAAGGTACTTTTCAGGGTTCTACACCCAAAGGGCAACGAAACCTTCTTCGGGTCCGTCTGTTTGTCGGTCTGTTATTTGATTATCGTAGAGTTTTTTTATTTAGTTGATAATTCAGCTGATATTGACAGGCCAGCGTGGAAACAGTAGGCCAAAGCTTCCCAACATTAGCAGAGGCTTATGTCCAGCAGTGTACTAATTGATTGATTGATCAGCTGATATTCTTACAGACTACTAAACTAAAGAATATGACTATGACTGGTTTTCTAATATACAATGAAATCAGAGAACCAATCCACCCCATGCCTACTCTTTACTGTGCCCTATGCTAGTAAGAGAGACATGTGAAAAACCTCTGAGGAACTCTCTATAGGACCGCTTCCGCCTCGGCAAGAACATCATGCGCGGTATCCCTCCCACCTTCGGCAAGAGGTGATTCCGTTTCCGTTGACAACGATGCACCGTGTGGAGGTTCCCGACCATACACCTCTTTGATTCTCCGCTGAATGAAAAACTAGTTATAACCAGACAAAAATATACTCGCGACATATTCTTAATGACAGAAGTGTACAGTAAACCCACTTGTCAAGTGCCACTGCTAGTGTAATATCCATTTCCCCATTAAGATAAATAATAATAAATAAATAAATAAATAAATATTCCACGACATTCTACACAACGCTATCTAGACCCATGGTAAGCATAGCTTAACTAGCTTGTGTTATGGGATCTAGAATGCGGATAAACATACTTAGATACTTTTTTTTTTTTGTAAATACATACATATTATACATAGAAACACCCAGACCAATGCAAATATACATATTCATGCATACAAATATTTGCACTGAGCGGGAATCGAACCCGCGCCCCCTGCATAGCAGTCGAATGCTCTACCGCTACGCCACGGAGGTCGTCGATAATCGCGTGCGCACACGGCACATGTATTCCGGTGTTCCGCCATGCGTGGTAGTACTGGCAGTTATCTCAATGTGTGTAGATGAAAATACGACATTAATAACATTCTTAGTCATTGCTCTGTTGAGCAGGTGTAATGAACTTTGGACTATGCAGAACAGATACGACGAGTAGAGAAACTTTCAGGCTTAGCAAAAATACCGTGTATGTTCACTGAACGAATTGACCTATTCATAAATATTCATACACCACAGAAATATTTTCGTATTACGTCTACTGTTCTGTAGTGATTCTAATGGTTTGTAAGGTTGTCAGAGTTTTTATAAATAGACTGTGGCGCACTTTATAACACCATTAGTATTTCATTCCGTGACACATCACATGGTGCATTAATGTAAATAGACATTTATGGTGACACGCTATGGTGCAGATAGACCTGATTCGCAACATTCGCCGTTTTTAAATTTGTTGAACTGAACAACAGTACAAGTAGAACAAGGAGGTAGGACATGACGGTATTTCCGTCCAATTGAGTAGTCCGACTAGGGAAGTACCTTAACCGCCGTAATAACCTAGTGTTGTATTCACGGTGGTGAGTAGGGTAGCCAGAGCTCATTGGAGAGTTTTTGTGATCTCAGTGGAAAGATCAAAAGTTTGTCCAGCTTTGTCTTTTACACTGACGGCACAGAAACTCTCAATGCTTACAGGGTTGGCAGCACGAGTGTGACTCTCTTGGTTTTGCACACGTCCATAGGCCACGATAACCACTTTCCATCAGATGACCCATGTGCTTGTCTGCCTCCTAAGTGGTATAAAAAAAACCAAGCATGAAGCCAACCTTGCTACAACTTTTAGACAATCTTTTTAGCGAACGCTCTGCTCTAATCAATGCAAACTGTCCGTTCTCGACAATGCTTGCCAGAACGCTCCATAGAAAGCTTGATAAAATACTCTCGTATTTTTTTCTGTAATGTAACATTCCCAAGAATGCACTTACAAGTGAATGCTCAAGTTGATAAGCACCTTTATCATATTTTTTTTTGTGAAGGTATTATGCGTACAAAATGATATTTTTACCTAACAGGAGACCAATGCTCTACTGCCATGCCACAATGATCGTCAAAATATAATATTTTTAAATTATTGTAAGTAGTATTTATAAGTGGTTATTTTTTTAAACTGTGTTCAGAGAGAGCAGTAGTTACCTTTCATGTACAACTACGCCGGCAGCTGTAACACGAGTATTGATTTTTTTTGCCAACTATACCTGATCAACTTCCGAGTTACTATCTAGTTTTTATCGCAAAATCGCTGAACCGGTCACTGTTGCATAAGAATCTGTAATATTTGTCTAATGAAGGCGCGTTTAAAAAGAAAAAGGTTGCGTTTGTTTGCATTTTTATGTTCAGGTTCATGTAACTTATTGTGGTTGTTAGGTACTGTGATTGCCGATTTAAAGTTCTTGTTCTAAATATGCAAAATCTTTCTTATCTCAATCAATCAACTAGCCCACCGCAGTCTTAAGCCTCTCATTAGGAGAGGCGTCGTATTTTAATCTGATTTCTATTAATGAATGTTTGTTATTCAAATACGCCAGAACCTCTCCACAGATCTGGATACGATTTGACATACACAAACTATTTTTTTCATACTTAGATACATACATCCAGTTACGCCTTTTTTCCAGTGGGGTAGGCAGAGATTACAGTTTTCCACTTACCACAATCCTAGCGTATATCTTTCGCTTTCTTCTACTTTCATAATTGTTTTCATACATGCTCGACGATTTCGGGTACTCTTGACATGTCCTATCTTTAAAATGCCATCGATCTGAATGACATACGTATTTCAACGTCGACCCCTACCGGGTAGTCTATTCACCCTCACTTCATTAATTTGTTTCGTTAGTCTTCTTTCGTCCATCATCTCCACATGTCCAAACCATTTAAGCATTCCTTTCCCTATCTTAGTCACTACATCTTCAAATACCCCACAACGTCCCTTAATCACGCTGATCTTCACTCGATCCGTCAACTTTACTCCTGCTATTTTTTATCCTGGAAAACAATATAAAGTAGACTGTGACCTATAAGCGGATGAGTAGATATATTTTTGGGTTGAGTGCCTGTTGAATAGTAGCAACAGCTGTATTGTATAAACATAAGTTTGTATGTAAATAAATTGAAGTTAGCGCTGTTGTCAATTCTGACCTTAAAATTTATCTGTAGTGGAGTATTTGCCCGGGCCAGGCTAAGTAACTAGTTTTATATACTAGCTGTTGCCCACGGCTCCGCCCGCGTAGAGTTCTGATAATGTTCCCGCTGCAGACCCTACTCGATAGCGTAATAATATTATAACCCATGAGCATGAACTCGTAAATAAATTTTCTAAATCGTTTCTGTACATCTAGAGGTTACCCCTACAACGGTTCAAACTTCAAACTTTATCTCTTTTTACTAATAAGTATTATAGATCAGTCTGTCTCCCTCTTTTTCTCTATTCAGCGGTGAGTAGGGTAGCCAGAGCTCACTGGAGAATTTGTACTGTCAGTGGAAGACTATGGGCTTGTCCTGCTTTGTCTTCTACTGACGGCACAGAAACTCTGTACTTACAGGGTTGGCAGCGCGACTGTGACTCCTCTGGTGTTACAAACGTCCATAGGCCACGGTAACCACTTTCCATCAGGTGGGCCGTGTGCTTGTCTGACAACTAAGTGGTATAAAAAAGAAACCATTTTTGTATATATTGTATAGTTAGCATAATTTTATATAAATTTGTAAGTAATTGTATATTATAATATCATATTTAATGTACCTAAACTGAATAGATCAAGATTGACTAATATGAAAAGGCACATTCTTTCTTTATTTCTTCTTTCATTTAAACTTTTAAGTACAACAATAGGTGACTTTTTTAGTTGAGCAGCATCTATACCCTGAAGATTTTGTGATAGCCTTAACACCATTATTGACTGTTATATAAATTGACCATATTCATAAGTCGTGTAACACGTTCGAAGCATTTTATATAACACAAACAAACATTAACTGCATTTCTCTGTATATTATATAGATCATTAATCTTGTAGCTATGTGTTTTGGTCTACATTTTATCGTTACTGCTACTGGTAATAAACATGATGTAATTTCAGAACTATGTGACCGATTGAGGTCATATTTAAGTATAGTTATCGGCGTATATCTTGAGCCCAACAACGTTACAATCTCACAAAATGTACATCTACATGTGCAGTACGCGTTTATTAGGTGTGTTATTTTTTTAAAAGAACATTATCAACCACAATTACTAATATTCCCTCCACTCCCTTCAACTAAGCTAAATTGCTTGTGCTAGGAGTGGCCACCTGAAAAAGATGGCTGGGACAGACTAGATGCGGAAGGCAGAGGATAAAATCGCACACATTGGGAAAGGCCTATGTCTAATTGATTGATTGATTGCAGAGTGAATAAAAAAGTGTAATGAAACTCTTTTCATAAAATTCTGGACTTTAAAAAAAAAAATCATTTATTTCCATAATACACCCTTACAACAAATCCATATCCAGTGGCCCCACACTAGGCAAGCCTGTCCTGTGGGTACCTAACCTCTGTGGCGTAGCGGTAGAGCATTCGACTGGTAAGCAGGGGGCGCGGGTTCGACACCCGCTCAGTGCAAATATTTGTATGCATAAATATGTTTATTTGCATTGGGTTGGGTGTTTCTATGTATAATATGTATGTATTTACAAAAAAAAAGTATATAAGTATGTTTATCCGCATTCTAGATTCCATAACACAAGCTAGTTAAGCTATGCTTACCATGGGTCTAGATAGCGTTGTGTAGAATGTCGTGGAATATTTATTATTATTATTGTTATATAGTTATTTTTTTACAACACTGTATCCAATGGCTGATCACAAAAATTACAAAACAAAATTAAATTCAAGAAGAGTGCCTAACTAAACATGCAAAGAAACAAAAATAAAGAAAAATGAACAAAATAAATGTAGATAACACAATGATGCGAAGTGGTGCACCAACTGAGTTCATACCCCGATCACAACAAGTGCAAGAGAAGGTCCTCAGTAAAATCATATGTCAGAGAGGCGAGCCACTCCGTGATCCTTGATTTTGCTTCCCTTAGTGAGGACTGCTTTATATCACACAATCGAACTGATTTGTTGTAGGTATAATTGTCCTTATATGGGCTAAAGCGTCTAGCGAAGATCGTGTTGATCTTAGGTAAGGGTAGTCTAAAAATACAACGTTTAAGTAGATTAGGATACTCTGCCGAAGAGATCACTTTTCTATGAACCCTGAGAACTACTTTTAATATAAACAACTGTCTTACGTTTAACACCTGGCATTCACTATACAACTTGGTCGTTGGATACCTATAGGGCTTTTGAGACATTATTGGTTGCGCCGATGTAGAAGCTGTATTTCTTGACGCGGAAACACACTCTTTCTATACCCGTCTCCCCTCCCGCACTAACCATAGAATAGTACTGGATATAGCTTCCGTCCGCCATTTGTGATATATAGACACTCAGTCTCGCTTTGAACTAGCCAGCGTAAGGACGGACCGCGCTCGCGTCTCTCAAAAATGATTAATATTTGTTACATTTTTACCGCTTCATAGACTTATACCGATCGAATTGTGCCTCTCGTGTGTTCCTCAAGTGATCTAGTGATGCTGACGGCAGCTCCTGAGCAAGGAAGAGAAGATCCGTGTACCGGCTGCGATGAAACACGTGTGTCGTGAAGGTTAGTGCATCCTCTCCTAATTTCTCGGGTTGCATTCATTGCTTGGATCACGCCCGCGGCAACCCGATCACCTGTCTTTTGTGTGTAAAGCGTCAATGGAACAGTTAGCTACATTCCCGCAATACAGTCCACTAGCGCACGTGGCCAAATCGCGCCACCATTTTTGGTCCTTCGAGCCGGATTTTAGCCGTAGTTTGTAGTTTTGTTATTATTCTAATGGGAATAAGCGCGCCGCACCTAAGTGCCTGGTTATTTTAGTAGAAAACCCCGCATCCAGACACTTAGGATTAGATTTGTTGTCCGTTCGCCGCTGGCTCGCATTGTACCTACCTAATACATAAATAGGTTAGGTAGCGTATCAACACTTAGTCGTATTTCGCAATTTTCGCACCGCGCCTAAATATAATTATTTTAGTAGAAAACCCCGCATCTAGGCATTTAGGCTTAGATCTTAGGTATACTAGACACCCTAGTGCATAGGCACAGTGTAATACCTAACGCATTTGGCTTTGTTTTGTTTTTTTCAATTACGTTGTTCTCGGCTCGCGTCGTATTTGCCTAATACCTGCGTGGGTAGACACGTGGTTGTACCTACCTCGCTCGCATCTCATTCCAATTCATACGAAAGTATTTTAATTTGAATAGATATTACGCAATACTTAATCTCTGAAATAATAGTTGAACCTAGACAGCGACCATCGCGTAGGTACGACCTTGTTGCTATGCGCGTTTGTTCAAGCGTGCATTCACAGTAGTAAATACCTACCTGCCGAGTATCGCTCGCGCCGCCTCGCTGCTCTGTACCGCTAAGATTAAGTCATTTCATATTTGTTGTTTACCGCACTTTAGTTTGAGATTTAATTGTAAACATGTCCCCAAAGGTTGATAAGACCGGTAAAGTTCAATTGAAACTTTTATACGCTAAAAGAGAAATGATTTACTCTCGCGTACAATCGATTTATGATAATGCACTTAAAACCTCTGATTTGGCCATCAGAGATTCGTTCTTGTGTTCTATAGAAAACTTAGATAGTCTACGCGCGGATTTCGAAACCTTAGTACATGACATCAACGTTTTAGAGTTGAATTTGGATCCCGATTACTCAGTGAGTTATCAAGCCTTGTCGTCGTTTGACGATTTGTATTGTCGTATCAAACGCGTCGCTAGGAGTTTGGAGAAACCGGCTGACCTACCCAACCCCACTCGCGACCGACCTAAGTTGCCACCAATTCAAATACCCGAATTTGATGGTAACATTCGCAATTGGTGTCTATTTATAGATAGTTTTGAGAATACAATAGATAAGAACGATTCGTTGACAGATCACGAAAAATTGCATTATCTCGTTGAAAAATTGACTGGTAAAGCTATAACCGTTTGCGCTGGAATTACGTTTAGTGCCGAGAATTATAATTTAATTTTAAATACTTTGAAAGCTAGGTATGAGGATAAAAGATCGGTAGCTAACGCCTATTTAGATCAGATGTTTGATTTGAAATCTATTACGGCATGTAACGATCAAAACTTAGAGAAATTTCTAGATACTTTCGCGTCAGCTGTTCGCGCCGTAAAGAACCTAAAGATCGAGGACCTCTGCGACTTCGTATTTTTGTATATGGGTTTAAGGAAATTAGATTCCGAAACCATTCGTTTGTTTGAGTCGGATCATCGCGGCAATAAAATTCCTAAGTTCGAAGACTTAGAAAGTTTTGTTCGCGAGCATATAAAAGTATTGCAACGCTCTTCATCGAAACATGAAGGCGCGAAGATAGTTGTTGATTCTGCACGCAAAGTAGATGCGTCATCGAAGTCACTGAGGTCAACTCATACTTATGTTAGTACCGCACCAGCACATGTACAATCACCTGTTTGCTCTTTGTGTAGTACTCATCATTCGCAACTGTACAGGTGTCCTGGTTTTCTAAAATTGTCGCCTAGTGATCGTTATAAATTTGTTCGCGCTAATAATTTTTGTTTTAATTGTCTCGGTACTAAACACCGCGTTGCTTTATGTAATAGTAGAAATAGTTGTCGCAAATGTCAAGCGAGACACCACACTTTGCTTCATTTTGAGAATAGTAATGCCGCATCCAATGTGAGCACGGTTGGCTCGTCGAGCGGTGACACACGGCAGCCTGCGCCGCAGCCGCAGCCCGCGCTCGCGCGCGCTCCGGCCCGCCCGGTGACCGCCGCGGATGACGTCACCTTGTGTTCGTTCTCCGCTAGTGCTGCACTCACTACTGTGTGTCTTGCGACCGCTCGCGTTGTTATTGTTGATGCATTAGGTAAGCCGCGCATTGTTCGAGCGCTGTTAGATGGCGCTTCGCAAAGTAATTTCATTACTCAAGATTGTTGTCGGCGTCTTGGTTTCAATGTTGATAAGCGTTCAACCCGCTCAGTGGTGAAGGGTTTTGGAAGCTTACAGTCAGCTGTTCGTGGCACCGTTAAAACAAGGTTTAGATCTCGTTTTAATAATAATATTTGGTTTGACATGGATTCGCTCGTTATAGATAGAATAGCTGAACAGTTGCCTACCGTCCCGGTTGACACGTCTTTATTAACGAAATTTAAAGACTTGCCTTTAGCAGATGAGACTTACGCTGTTCCTGGAGTCGTCGATATATTGATCGGCGCTTCGATTCTCCCGCACCTCCAGTTATCACGTAAGGTTCAAGGGGGACCGACGTACCCCGCTCCGCACGCACTGGAAACAGTTCTTGGTTTTGTTATAATTGGTTCCGCACCCGCTTCTATAGATAGTTTTAGTCACTCGACTGCTTCGTTCTGTTGCACCGTCGAGCCGCCACTGGAGTCTACCATCCGCAAGTTTTCACTCGGTGGCTCCCGTGTATCCGCTGAAAAACGCTTTCTTTGTTTGGAACGAAAGATGCAGGCGTCCCCAAAGTCGAAGCGGGCCTATGATGAGGTTGTTAACGAATATTTAGATAAAGGTTACATCTCACCTGCGCCTGCGGACACTGGCGGGACCCAGCCTTCGTACATTATCCCGCACCGCGGAGTTATTAGAGAAGATAAGCTTACTACTAAAACTCCGCGTAGTTTTGGATGGCAGTGCTAAGACTAGCACTTCCGTGTCGCTTAATGACATTTTGTATTGTGGTCGGAATCTTTAAGGTAATTTATTTGACATAATTGTAAATTTTCGCATTAATATTAGTAGAATTTTAGCTTTTAGGACTCAACAGTCGCTTTGTGTTGGGCCCACTCTTCGCCCCATCGTTGGGACACATTCGTCGCTAATAGAGTGGCAAAAATTCAATCTGAATTGGCGCCACATAATCTCTTTCACGTTGCTGGCACCGACAACCCAGCCGATTGTCTCTCTCGTGGATTGCTTCCTTCGCAAATTTTGGATCACCCGTTGTGGTTTGGTGGACCGTCCTGGATTCATGCCGCGTTAGATGGGTGGCCAGTTAGTCAATTCAATCCCACTACGGTTTCCGAACCACCCGAGGAGAAGAAGCACTCGCTTGTTGTATCGGTCCCACGTGAAGAGACCCTTATTTGTTGTTGGCTAATCGCGTCTCGTCTTGGTCGAGACTGTTGCGTTGTGTTGTTTGTTCGCCTCTGCCCCCTGCCTAGCCAGCGGTAGGCACGAGCTCCAATCTAGGTTTATATTTTAGTTGTTATTTCCCAAACCTAGATTTAGATTAGACTTTAGATTTGTTTCGCATTTGTCGTTTCGAAGGTAACCCTTCAAGCCGGGGGGAATGGTTGCGCCGATGTAGAAGCTGTATTTCTTGACGCGGAAACACACTCTTTCTATACCCGTCTCCCCTCCCGCACTAACCATAGAATAGTACTGGATATAGCTTCCGTCCGCCATTTGTGATATATAGACACTCAGTCTCGCTTTGAACTAGCCAGCGTAAGGACGGACCGCGCTCGCGTCTCTCAAAAATGATTAATATTTGTTACATTTTTACCGCTTCATAGACTTATACCGATCGGATTGTGCCTCTCGTGTGTTCCTCAAGTGATCTAGTGATGCTGACGGCAGCTCCTGAGCAAGGAAGAGAAGATCCGTGTACCGGCTGCGATGAAACACGTGTGTCGTGAAGGTTAGTGCATCCTCTCCTAATTTCTCGGGTTGCATTCATTGCTTGGATCACGCCCGCGGCAACCCGATCACCTGTCTTTTGTGTGTAAAGCGTCAATGGAACAGTTAGCTACATTCCCGCAATACAGTCCACTAGCGCACGTGGCCAAATCGCGCCACCAATTATCTTGAGAACTGCTCGTTGCGCCCGTTCAACCTGCAGCACGATAGTTTTCCCGGCAGACCCCCAACAAGTTATACAATAAGTAATCAGCGACTGACTTAAAGCGTAATAGGTCGTCTTTAGAGTACAGGGCGATGCTGCGGAGCGCAACAGCTTTAAAATGTTTGCAGATTTGCGTACACGGCCAAACAGGGACCTTATGTGAGCTATGAAGTTCAGGTTTTGGTCGATAACCACACCAAGATACCTGACCGTTTCAGCTTTCAGAAGAGTCTCGCAGGAACACAATGAGTTCTGACCTGAGCAATCATGTAGCTGGATACGCAAACTGCTCCCAGGAGCTGACCTAGCAGTCTTGTGAAAACACACATATCTAGTTTTCTTTGCATTTAAAGTTAACACGTTATGCTGCAACCATGTTGTCACCAGACTTATTCCAGTTTCTACTCGCGAGAACACTTCCTCCTAAGTATTACCGCTAATACTAGTAATAATACTATTTTTTGCAATGGCAGCGGTTTTTTCAGCGAAGCAGCAGATCTTTATGGGGTCCCATACTCATTATACAAATGAGGTACAAACTTTCTATCACCACCCAAGTGATGCAGCGGGAAGTAAACGCACACAATCTACATCTCATCGCTCATCTAACAAGCAAGCGTATCGACGAAAGCGGCGTATGTGCATTTTCTCATTTAACTATTTCTGTGTTGCTTCGTTACTAGAAGATGTTTATGAAAGCGATTCTTAATTACGTTAAGGTGCTGATAAACTGGAGCATTTATTTGTAATGAATTTTCTTGCGAATGTTACATTACAGCCCCCCCCAGACGAGTCGCAAAAAAAACAATCGTCAACGCATGTCATAAAAGTCAAATCCCATACATTTTGTCATTCCATTTTACAATTAACACTTGTCTAGGGGGGCAGGGAAATAAATATGAGCGAAAAGACAGTTAATTTGCATCGATTTGGCTAGAAAGATTATATTAAATGTTTGTGGCGATGTTTGGCTCGGTTCGGTGTTCAGTTCGACAAATTCAAAAACGACGAATGCTCGATGTTATGGTGGAGTAAAATAACCTTTATAAGTGAACGCTCAAGTCTATCAGCACCTTAAGCAGAACATGTTTCATGATTGTCTTTTTTAAGTAAAAGTGTTTTAATTTCTATGAACATAATACCTAATTAAATACATATGTTTCAGCTTCTTGTTACTTTAAACAGTACTTTTTTGTTTTATTTTGGTTTCTCTTTAATATATTCAAGAATTATCTAAAATATCTGTAATGGTGGACTTCACTCTGAGGCTTATTATAGCAGGGTTAAGTCAAGAAAAATAAAAGCTAGTAGCTAATGCGGGTGTGTCAAGGCAAGGCTGTTTTTGCACTCGAAAAGGTAAATACGCGTCCTGGCTACTATGCGTCCTATTAGCAAATTCGATGATTTTGAAGTTATAGTGAAATTAATAATCACTGAAAATATTATTCTCCTTTTTTGAACAGTCGTGTAAAATCAATTAGTCGTATGTTGCTTTAATAGCTCTGTTCTGGTGGGCGTTAGTGTTAAATACAAAACACAGGAGCTGATTTACAATTATGTGCTTGATGATTTTGAAATACGTCCGAACTTTGTACCGAAACAAAGTTTTTGAAGGAAAGAATAAGAGTTTCTGGGTTGCTATCTGCAACACCGTACCAATTTTTTCTTCTTCTCGTGCCAATGATTTACTATTTTGATTTATATTATTCGGGAATAGAATTCTGCCATCTCGACTACGCTGTCAGTGGATTTATTTAGATCGTCTTTAGTACATAAGGGACATGAAACCAAGTACACTATTAATTACACGGGATCCGCACTAATTCCTAATTTGTATGTATAACATTTCTCTCATTACCAATTCTTGTGGCAAGTGTAAACGTAACGAAACAATTTGAAGTTTCTCGACTTTCGTTCCAGTAAAGTAAGCCTTTGTTAAAGCTGCGCGAGCGCACACCTCAGCTTTGCACCGATGGCGTGGCGTCAATTAGTCACAGGTTTGCAGCCGTGCGTTGACATTGAGCGGTTTGAGCACGGAGCGTGCGCTATTAGTGATGGTGTCGTATCGCCATCTGTGGCGACACGTTTTTGTATGATGTTATCTAACGCAGAAGTACTGTCAGCGGCAAAAGTAGATTATTGAATTTTAATTTATTGATGTCCTTTGAGGAGGTAGGACACGGCGGTATTTCCGTACAATTGAGCAGTCCGACTGAGGAAGTACCTCTACCCTACAGAATACCGCGGTTATAATAACTTCATGTTGTGTTCCCAGCGGTGAGTAGGGTAGCCAGAACTCATTGGAGAATTTGTGCTGTCAGTGGGATGACTAAAGGCTTGTCCTGTTTTGTCCTCTACACTGACGACACAGAAACTCTGTGCTTACAGGGTCGGCAGCGCGAGTGTGGTTTCTCTGGTGTTACACACGTCCATAGGCCACGGTAACCACTTTTCATCAGGTGGGCCGTGCGCTTGTCTGCCACCTAAGTGGTATAAAAAAAGTTCAGGTAACGGGTACAGAATTCCACGCTGATGAAGCCACGGGCATCGGCTAGTAAAATATTAATTGAAACATGAACTAGGTATTTTAACTTTGATTTTCAATGTACACATGTCATGTATTCCAATGTAAAAAATGTTTTAAAAATATTTTAGTGATAATCCACTTTTGTCATTGACTGTACCTATTTAGAATGATGCGCACTTGATATTTTTACTGTAGGCACTTTTTGTAGTGCTAAGGCAGCAAACAATTACATTGTTCACAGCGTGTCAAGCGATTACCGGTACTTATAAACACTACCAGGGATTCTGGTAAACTTTTTGTTTTATGTTATCTAATGCAAAAGTATTTATAATAATGCGCATTTGGTTATATTTGTTATTTTTTTTAAATTGTACTATATACAACGTGTTACAGAAAGGTGTGGTCATATTCGAGGGACGCATTACGTGTGATATAAATAAATTTTCCGCGGGAGTATAAACACCAATTTACTTTGTATCACGTAGATAATTAATTTTCTTTTTTATCGACCATGTGTAAGCTAGTGGAAATTGTCGACAAACGCACAACACTAAAAAACTAACCAGGGCTGCAGCAGCTGCAGCGCGCTGTTACAAATGAACTCTACGGTTTGAACCCGAGTAGGTTTACCAAACGATCGGATTTGATAGGCCCTGTCTCAATATCATATTACTTACTTTGTACCTAAACAATATTTTTTTTATATCGGGCAAAGAAATTCTGAAACAGCTTAAACTTGTTAAAATAGTATTAAAATAAAACAAAATTTACTTTTAGCAATAATAAAACATTTTTATGTTCCTGAAATCATCCATGCTAAATGTAAGACTTGTCTCAAAGATACCTTAGGTAAAGGTTAACCTACATTCAATACCAGGAGTCGTGGACTATCGAATTTCCAGCCACGCCCCTTAATATTAAACTAATTAAAATTGGTTCCGTACCCAATTTTATTGAAATGTTATGCAAAAAATAAATTTTCGGTTTTTATTCAACTTCGGTGGCAGACAAGCACACGGCCCACCTGATGAGAAGTTAAATAGAACAAAATTCCAAGTTGTTGGGTAGGTACACGATAAATAGAGATGCTTGGTTGCGAATCTCCGCAGTGCAACTGGGCGTGAAGACGGCAGCACACCTCCTCTCCCAAAATCCCGACCGAGGCAGGAATGCCCCTGTAAAGGGATGCTGGGTGACTCTTCATGTGTGCCTGAGTAGCATAGGACACAGTGGAGAGCAGACAAAGCCTCAAAGGGCTGGTTGAGGAGCCGCCCCTTTTCAGGGTAAGATGAGGATATCGTACTTTTCCATACGGAATTAACATGGCAACAGGTTCGAAAACAGGGTTGTTTTCCTCTCGCATCCCCGCACGCTCTCGTCCTTCGAGACCAGCAGGAGGTTGGACAAGGCGGTATTTCCGCCCAATTGAGCAGTCCGACTAGGGAAGTACCTCCGCCCAACAGAATACCGCGGCCATAATAACTTCGTGTTGTGTTAGGGTAGCTAGAGCTCACTGGAGAATTCGTGCTGTCAGTAAGAAAACTAAAGGCATGTCCTGCTTTGTCTTCTACACTGACGGCACAGAAACTCTGTGATTACAGGGTCGGCAGCGCGAGTGCGTTCCCTCTGGTGTTACATACGTTTATAGGCCACGGTAACCAATTTTCATCAGGTGGGCCATGTGCTTGTCTGCCACCTAAGTGGTATAAAAAAGCAGCATCCGCAACACTGTGATCGTTACACGTTTGCCTTAGTTTGAGTTACGTAGTTATTTATTATCGGATTTTTTTGAGATTTGTTTGTTCGTTACGTTTGGGAAACCAGGTGTCATGATAATGCGCACAATGGCGCACAACATAAATAACGGCAGTGTACAAAAATGCACACAGAACTTACTAAGGTATATCATGTCGTACCCGGATAACATAACTCTAAGAGGTCCTTCATAAGTGTTCGTTAAAGTAACATTCATTGCGGTACCCTAAACTATTTCATAAAATTAAAATATCTTCTCTTTCACTCCAAATCGCCACGCCCTTTATTATGATTGGTTCAGTACCAATTTTTATTTAATACAAAACCTTTCTTAAAGCATAAAAAGGTATGGTAAAGTGAACAAAAATATGTTCAAATACCAGGATAACATAAAATGTAAGAGTCGTTTCTTCAAAATTTTTGAAACAAGATTTTACGGTACCCTAAAATAATTTATACGATAAAATCATTTGTTATTTTTTTTCCTATACCTAAATAGGGTGAACTGACTAGTATTCGACCATGGTCACAATTTTATTATTTTCTGCATTCTTAGTATCGGATGTATTTCTACTGAATTACATACTCTTTTTTAATAACAATGTTGTTCAGTCAGTGGGTCGTATGTTTGTTTGCCCACCCGTTATTGAATGATACGAAAATCACGGCGTCGAAAAAGTTGTCTCTTACATAACAACAGACAACGAGTAGATTGAATAGTAGCTGCGATTTTTTTTTCAGAGTAAGTACATAACTCTGGTTTTTATTAAATTTGAGCGCGATAGTCCATTCATTGTCCAACCCAAACTCAATGCGAGGGGGTTTCTGCACTTGAAAGAAGCACAAAGTCATAGTTGAAAAATCCAGATTTAAACATTAAAATAAAATTTTTAAATGGACGTAAACCTGTACCTCTACCCTAATTTCATAGGTAATACGTTCGGCCGCGGAGTCCTTTGATGAGACCGCGATGCGTGGCGGCGCTTTTGACACGGACAATCGGTGCCGCCAAGGACATAATATTTGGCGCCAAAGTGCGTAAAACAGTAGGCATCAATGTTGCCATAACTGATTTTATAAAATCTGTAGATGGCATGTTAAAAATAGTAGAAGCAGCGTAGATTTCAAATGAAAAAGTGGTAAATTTATTAGTAGATTAAAATGTATTTTTACGCGTTTATGCTTTTTAAAAGATAGAAGACGAAATCCGGTTCGTTTGTTTTGCGTCTTGTCACCCGCAGTGTAGGTAAGTCTTGTCATATGCAAAGAAAAATATCGTGACAATTTTATGTATTACTTATTTCCTGATTCCTCAACTTTTTCTCCTCTTTCTACTCTGGCTCTATCTCCTCTCGGTATGATTAAAACTTGTGATTTTCAGTAGAAAGGCCGACCTTAACCACTGAGCACGAAGCTATCATTTACTTTTCAGTTCAGATTTTTAGCGCGAACAGATAGCAAAATGTACCTAGGCAATGTACTTTTTAGTAGAAATAGAATATTGTTCTGAACAAAGGGATTGATTTAACCATTAATTAGTTAACTGCAGGTTTTTCAGTCATATTTACCTTAAAAATGAAAGGAAGGTCTGTGGATTTTTCAAAATTCTACGTATTAAATTAGATAATTAGAATTAGATAGATTAATGGTTGGCAACATTCGTATGTACCTACTTGTGCCGACTTCTTTTCTGTAGGTTGTTTACATGTTTATTTGTAGACTAGTTGTTGTTCTGTTGTGCAGTGAAAATGTCGGTTTTTAGTAATAGCGAATATTAGATGATGCTTTGTGTTGGCGCAGCTGATGGTAGCTTGCGAAAAGCTCGTCGGCTGTACAGTGAGATATTTGTGGACGGAAGACTAGAGGGTGACCGTCGGCGGTTTCCCTCTTTGGAGTGTTTTAAGAAGATGGTGAACCGCCTTCAACACACTGGAAGTTTTCGTGGCGACCTTCTACGACGCCCACTGCTTTAGACGATCGTATTCTCGAGCATTTTGAAGTAGACCCGAGTACGAGTAGATACCCGGCGAGCTGGAACGGTTATCGGAGTGAAACCCGTTCATTTCAAGGGGGAAGTTCGCGCGTATTTAAAGATGCGTTTTGATCAGAGGATTGGGCGTGGCGGTGAAGTGAGAGTCGCTTGCCCGGCGAGGTCCCCGGATCTCACTCCGCTCGACTATTTTCTCTGAGGTTACGTGAAGAAAAAGTGTACAGTACAGCATGTGACAGCAGAGAGAATATGGAAGCCCGAATATCAGAGATTTACGTAGCGTAACCCCAGATATGTTTCGAAGCGTGCGTGGTAGCATGTTACGGCATCGAGCAACGAGCCGTTGCGCGTTGCTATAATTTTTTAAACGTAGGTATGCCTTGGAGTTTCACGCATACTGTGGCGTCATAAACTCCATTCATGTGTACATGTACTCGTTATGTTTTTGTGGCCTACATAAGTGATAGTTTAAACTCCTTGTGTCGCGATCGTGAAGTGATAAATTAGTGCGTTCTTATGACTGTACCAGATCAGGTACATCACCGTTTCGCTGTAAGGAGAACACGCCCCGGTAAGTGATAGTCAAAATATCTCTGATGTAACCTGTATCTAACTATACCTACGCTTGGTAGGCCGGCTACCAGGCGCACAGCTGAGATTAGAGATTTTGCAGAGGTTATTGAACTCAATTGAACTTATCGCGAAAGAACAAAATACAATAGTGTTGTGACCGACCGCTTTTGCTAAATATCGAAAATTTTAACGAATTTAACAATTTTGTAAGACGACTAACGATGTCATCACTTTATTACTATTTGTACATTGGCCGGTGCATATCGACTGGTTATCAGGCATGTGTAACGACCCTTAAATATGACCACACCTTTCTGTAACACCCTGTATGTCTTTGAATATTTTATATTTTTATTTTTATATAAGATACGTCACCATTACTTACATATACCGTGTGACAATGGTGACACTCAGCATGACGGCGTCCTCATTTGCTTTTTCACGCCCCGCTTAAAGGACCCGGGGTTGGTAATCAATTCCAGGCCTTAATGGCGCGACAAAGGAAAGAGTCACCGAACCGCTTGGTTCTTGATCGGATATTCTACACCATGTGCGGGTGACATCTAAGACCTGCACGTGTTGTCCTGTGGATTATTGCCGATTGCAGACAGCAACAGCGTACCGTGATATAGACCAGAATGTGATAATATTGTTTCTATTAGTTGCGGTTTTTCAATGGTACCGTTCGAGTCTATTTCACTGTAAGCTGTATCTGCTGCATGCGTCTGCTGCTGTCGTCTGCTGTCGGCTACGAAAATGTATGCTGAGGCTTATACCTTTCATAGTTTTTCTTTACATTAAGATTATCACTGATCGATCATGTAATATTTAATTACTATTTAAACAGTACAAAAACCTGAAGTGTTATATTCATCTATGTAACTGTGTTGTGCTTCAATACGACTGTAGGTAAGTACATCACTGGCTCATTTGTACTCTAAATGCAAATTATATGCAAAGTAGTTTATATATTATGACAATATTCAAATAGTTCAAACATTTCAAGCTGAGGTTAAAATACCACACGGTGTGTTATAGGAGCGATCGGAAGTGATCGTCATATACTATGGCCTAAGTCCTGGAGAGACTTCTCGGAGGAAACCAGTAATTGCTTTTGACCATCTGACTTGCGTAGGAAAATATTTCCATTTATGGTCTTGCAGTATTTAAAGGCATACTGTTTAGCAAATTCGCTCGTTTGGTGGAATAGCTTTTTCGAACTTGCAGGCAGATTTGACACATAAACCGCAAGTTTTTTACCAGGGATTTTCATTGAATCGGTATTCAGTTTTTCCGCAAATTTCCTCTCTTTACTGTATCCTCGGGCTGAAGAGAGCAGATTCTGTTTCATATCCACAGTTTTGAATTCAGCTATTATGTGCCTAGTTTCCCGGGAAGACGAAATACGTCGACTTAAGAAGGACATAGATTATGTTTTCTCATCGTTCGATTTCTACGAACTATATGAGTACATTAGGCGTAACGAATTTTTTTGCAGTATTGCTTATAACAACAAAAAGCAATATTGCTTGTGCATCATTTTGGTAGAACATCTAGAGAAGTAGGCAATAGTAGGTAATAATGAAAATAGAATTTATTAAATTTTCCCTAGGCAGCCTTGATCTAATTTTGATAGACCTTGTTAACAATATTCTTGTGGTAGATCGTAAAGTTACGGAATACAATGACCTTAAATGCGGAAACGACTGTAGCATCCGCAGAGTTGGCACTGGACCACAGATAAGATAAAAGTTATTACTGGACTAACTGACAACAGGCTAGGTTTAAATCACCCTAAACCAATAGAATATATTTACAATTCGACGCCTAAAATATAACAAAATCTAGTTGTTGCCTGCGGCTTCATTTCATTTCTCATCCCGTTCTTGCTGCTGACTCTTGATATCGTAATAATAATACACTTTCAAATAAAGTGGCTTTATATTTGTAAAATAATTTTCAAGATCGGTTTAGAGATCACCCCTTGCAACGTCACAAACTAATATAGTTGCGGCACTCTATAATGACCAATTTGACACGACTGTAGGTAGTAGAGTCAGCCATATAAGCAGTTAGACTGGTAAAGCGGTCCCCAGACTGGTGAAGGGCTTCCGATGAGATTCGAATTGACGCTAGGATGAAGAAGAAGAATAATAATAGTAATAGTTGATATTGTTTTATTAAGGGTTGGTCTTCTATCCGCGTCGTGACAGAGAAAGAATACAAGTATCACCACCCCATCTCTTCCGAAGGATGTCGTACGCAAAAATACACAGATGATATCACTGCGAGAGAAGGAAAACTTGAAATAAAACCCTGTACCGGCCAGCGTGGAAACGCCAACATTGGGAGAGGCCAAAAACTCCTAACATTGGGAGAGGCCTAGTCCAGCAGTGGACTGCGATGGGCTATTTGATTGAGTGAAGGGTTGATTAATCCACGTTTGTAATATGGTGAAGAACTCATCTGAGTCTAACAAAAATAACGTTAACCAACGTTATCACATGTACATGCAATCAAAGCCTAGTGAAGTGATCACATTCAGGTTAATAGAGACCTATTACTCCAAATTTAACAGTTTGGTTACAAAAGGACATACAATAGTGTCAGAATATCTGTGACACTGCGGTTAATAACACGCAACGCTTATGTAAGTAATGTTGCACTGAAAATGAACTAACGCCTCTGAACGTTTCAACAGTCTATTCAATATCGAAATGATTGCAAACGCGTTGACGACAATTGGAGTGTTGTCAAACAAAATTTGGCACTTTCACTGCGATTTTAATGAGAAACAGTTAACATCTAGAACAGGACTTGCACATCCGATATCTACCTTCTGATCCCTTGACTTCTGCGTTCGCATTATTTTTATGTCACTTAGGTGGCAGTCAATGCCCACCTGATGGAAAGTGGTTACCGTGGCCTATGAACGTGTGTAACACCAGATGAGTCACATTCTCCCTGCAGACCCTATAACCACAGAGAGTTTCTGTGCCGTCAGTGTAGAATACAAAGCAGGAAATGTGTTTAGTCTTCCCAATGACAGCACAAAAGCTCCAGTGAGCTCTGGCCCCGCTGGGAACACAACACAAAGTTATAATGGCCGCGTTATTCTGTAGGGCGGAGGTACTTCCCCAGTCGGACTGCTCAATTGGACGGAACTACCGTCGTGTCCTACCTCCTACCTAAGACCGCATGTCGCTCTTAATACATATGTAGACGAGAATATCAGCTAGCTGACAGCGGGTAGCAGACAGGTTTAGGTAGCTCTTTTAGCAAGTTGTTAGTGAAGATTATAATAATATCAAGCATTTAAGGGGTTTCACTGGGCAGTAGCTCAGGCTGTGGAATGAATTCCCTGTTATGGTTTTACTAAAAGACTACAATATTGTGGTTCTTCATTAAGGATCTTAGAACCTTCTTACAGGGTTGGTAGCATGAGTGCGAGGTGATGCCTTTGTTGCGCACATACATATGCCACGGTAATCACATTGTGTTTGAGGTTTCGAGTTCGATTCTTGGGTGAAACTAAGTGTTAAGTTTTTCTGTTCGAATATTTTCAGCTTCTAAGAACGAGTGACAGTTCTAAGAGGTTCTGTCTCTTTAGGGATACGCAAGCTTTAGTGCATATAAAATATATATGTTGTGAAACATGAGTAGGTAGGTCATCTAGGACTCATATTAGCCCGTGTTAAGGATAATGGAAATCGCTATATATCGTGATTGAGTGCAATAAAAGACTACAAACCTTGTGTTCAATTTTCATTAACTGCTTCAATAACCTCAAATTGCTCTATACTTATTATAAATAGGGTAATTTGAATACAACTTTATGAATACTTAATTGTTACTATTTTTAGAATATTAAAATTTAATTCGATTTTATATCGTAGTATTGTTGGTTATACTTTTCTTTAATGGATCACAGGACTGCAACATTTGCCATTAGCACGTACCCTACTTTTCTTGAATCAATATCACTGGACTGCAACATCAGGGGCGACATTGCCAATAGCACCTACCCTACTTTTCTCGAATCGATATCACAGGACTGCAACATCAAGGGCGACATTCTTAATGACATAACATAACATAAACTCACGCCTATATCCCCGAAGGGGTAGGCAGAGGTGCCAGCACCCACATTTTGCCAGCTTATGTTTAGGTCCCAATGTAATAGGTGGCGAGCCTATTGCCATTAACCGGGCACTTTTTTCCAATGACATCATTGGAAAAAGCGGCCACTACTATTTGGACTGCACCCTGGCTACCACGCGGACTGCTATCAGTTTGACAATTCAAATATTAAAATAAAGCTATAATTACCTTTATGAATTTTAGTCTTTCGATTGAATGATAGTTTGTTTGTTCCTGTTTTTATAGGCTGTCGTACATAGATGGATAAATCAAGTCTAGGTGGAAATAAATTCCCAGTTATTAATTCAATATTACACAGATCTTCTCTCACAATATACATACATACACACATAAACTCACGCCTATATCCCCGAAAGGGTAGGCAGAGGTGCTAGCACCTACAGTTCGCCAGTTTATGTTTAGGTCGCAATGTAAAAGGTGGCGAGCCTATTGCCATTAACCGGGCACTTATAAACCTGCGATAAATACACACATAACTTCGAAAAGCATCGAATAGTCATTGGTGTGTGCCATGGTAAAACCTGGGATCGAACTCGAGACCTCGTCTCAGCAGTCCATTACCCATACCATTAGCTACCGCGGTCTTATACATTATATAAACAAACACAATAAGCCCAACGGGGCATGGTTTATCAATTCATGACGAAACGTCCCATATCTGGGGCAGAACAGAGCTTGTTTGTCGCCTATGTCAAATAAAATATCACACATCACCTATTGTTCGTCTCTCGTTGGCTGAATGCTCCGGTTGTCATGTGGGTTTCTCTAAACTTTTCGTATTAAGGTCTCAAGTGTGATGTTAGTGGGAGGTTAGACGAGAAAATAAGTTGGCATGTCATCACTTCATATGCATTTTTTTGACATAATGTTCATAGCTACATTGTATCTTTGTACCGCTCGCCATAGGCAGGGAATTCATCCTCACACACTGCGACCGGAAACGGTGCGCCCTGTGCGTTATGAAAGGAACTTTATCCCATGCACGCTCAAGCTGTGTACTGATCTCCCTGCTGCGGTTTTCTCAAGCGTCTTCAATATGTGGTTGAAAACCGAAGGGCATAAGAAGGTTTCTCCAGGGTCGACAGCACGAATTTAACGCCCCTGGTGTTGCATACGTCCATAAGCCATGGTAACCACTTCCAATAGGTGGATCTTGTGCCTGTCTGCCACCTTAGTGGTATAAAAAAACAACCGAAACGGCCAGAAAATAATGATTTTAATGACACTGTAAGAATACAACGTGGAATAAAATTTTCTTAGAATATTATTCTCGATGCATGGCTCGAGTCAACAATAGTGCCTGGAATACGGCAATAGGCTTACCCCCTATTACGTGGGACCGAATACAATTCTTGGTGAAATGTGGGTGTTAATTCACCTCTGCCCAACCCTCTGGGGATAAAGGCGTGATTATATGAATGTATGTATTAGTAGTACCTACTATTCTCGATTCTAAACAAATTATCTACCCGCTTCCCACTGTGCTGAACTAATGTACATAATATTTTTTTCTTCTCTTGATTGATAGCACTTAGTGGAATTTGTTGTAACGTATGTGTTACAACAAATTCCACCAATAACACACTTGTACTAAGTATATTCCACAGTTTTTATTATTAGACGTCAGGTCTAATCTAATCATTTCGTTCATCCATTTTGTACAAAATGTGTCTGGAGTGTGGAAATGTTTATAGCAGAATGCTCTTTTAACTGTTATTCGTGAACCTTTGAGGATTACGTAAGGCAAAACGGGTCACGTCTAATAAGAAAATACTGTGGAAAAAGTACAAGTGTATTCATCGTAATAATCGATACTGAGCTGCAATTTATTATTTTGATAATCAGTAACTCAATAGATGGTTTTTTCTCTCGACAATATTATCCAATAAGGCGGGAAGGCAGAGTAGAATTTGTTCCACCCCATCTCGTCCCATGCGGTGTCGTACAAGGCGGCTAAGGGATAGTGCTGTTTAACATCAGACAGATATATACAGCCCAGACTCCGCCTCAGATGCATGGCTTGAGTCAACAATATGGCCGAAAGATACTAGGTTATCCCTATTACGCGGGAACGAATTCAATGATTGGTGAAATGTGGTTGTTAATTCACCTCTGCCTAACCCTCAGGAGGGATAAAGGCGTGATTATATGTATGTATGTATTATCCAATTCTGGACTATTACCAATAGGGTTCTATGACGTCCCACCAAGACAACAGTACACTTGTTAATTGACTGACCATTGAAATTTGTGCTCCAGTTCCGTTAACTCGTCTCCCCGGGCACTTACATCAGTTGACAAACAATTATCGTGATTCTCTAAGGCGAAGCGTGTCGGCAGCGCCATTATCCCATTTTATGACAACGTGACGGAACTATGAACAGCAAAATTAATAAACAACCACGATTTTTGTGCGTAACGACACAGAATATAACAACGTTTATTAGATTTTTGAAAGTTTTGAACTTTCAAAAATCGAATCATTCAGGATCTCTGTAAGAAATTCAAGAATCAAAGAATCAATTTAATTTATTCAGTTTAGGCACATAAAGAGCAAATATGAACGTCAAAATTTTACAATTATGTCAAGAAATAATATAAAAACGTTAAAATAAATAATATAAAATTATTAAATAATGTAAAAATAAACCATTGGAAAATGATTCTTTTGCTGGTTCAGTAGGTTAGTTTTACTGAGGAGATACCAGCAAGAAACTCAGAGAACTATATTAGAACTAAATTATGTTTCTTCTTTAAATTTGCTTTAGTTTAGCGCGCAAAAATTTTGACCGAGCAAGCAAGAGACTTATGTTGACCACACATAGAGCAGAGAAAATGAAATTTTATGTAAAATTAGAAGCAAATTTATTTCAATGAAATTTTAGAGCTATTAGTGTGGTAACAATTCAAACCGATTTAGATGGGATCGCCCCATAGAAATATTTCAAAAGCTTAAGAAGTGGCTCTGTAGCTCAATAGTTAGAGCACTTCCCTGCAAGCGACAATTTTAAATTAAAATTAAATCGATAGTAAATTTACTTCACGAAAAATAAAACACCCAGATCTAAGTCCTAGACAGTGAAGTCGCGGAAATAACTAGTATGTTAATAATTATTATTATTAACATACTAGTTAATAATAATTATTATATTATAACCGCGGTAGCCTAGTGGTATGGTTAATGGAGTGCTGAGACGAGGCTCTCTGTTCTTACAGGTTCGATAGCACGGGTGTGACTCTTCTGGTGTTACACACGTTCATAGGTCACAGTAACCACTTTCCATTAGGTGGGCCGTGTGCTTGACTGTCACCTAATAATAATAATAATAAAATCATTTATTTAGGAGCAGAGTCCATAGCGTGTTAATAACAATAATCTTAATACTAGTGTAGTTAGTAACAATATAATTATTATTAGGTAGGTATTCCATATTTTTGATAGTTTGAGTCATCGTGCCCCAGCATCGGACTGTCCCACCTATCGCAAAATACGCTCACGATGCTGTGCGAGCTCCCCCGTAATCTCCGCAAGAGGGATGCTCTTTATTTTTATGTGCACAAAATCCCCACGGATATCCCCCACGGGAGCCGGTGGAAGAGGTCGGACCCGAACCGACCAAAACGCACGCCGCCTGTGTGTCATTTTTGGTTGCCGAAGGTAAGGTTGACAGGCATATCCCTCGCACCCCGGCCGACCCAGGGCCATCACTCACGATCTGGCCGTCTCCTCGGGTGTGGGGACTACAGAGTCCCCAACTCGTCCCCGGAAACGGGGAAGCGCGAGGCCTGCTTCTGCCAGGGTGACAGGTGGCTCCACCAGTCACCCCCAGGCCTAAGAGGGATGCACTTAGTTTGCGGATGATGGCATTGAAGCCATCGAGCTTCGCCTCCGCATACATCCCCGACGCGCTACAAAACCCCAACCAGCATTCTGAATGCATTGTTATACTGTACCCGCAGGTATATGCGACAGCTGTATGCCCTCCGCGTATATGCGACAGCTGTATGCCCTCCGCGTATATGCGACCTACAGACTGCACGTGTGAAATATTGTAAAAAAAAATAAACAACAAAAAATTAAATTGTTGGCGCAACAAAGATACAAGTATAAAAGTGGAATGTGACATACAAATGCATTTAGCCTAGTGGTATGGGTAATGGAATGCTGAGACGAGGTCTCGGGTTCGATCCCAGGTTTTACCATGGCACACTCCAATGACTTTTCGATGTTTTTCGAAGTTATGTGTGTATTTATCGCAGGTTTATAAGTGCCCGGTTAATGGCTAAAGGCTCGCCACCTATTACATTGGGGCCTAAACATAAACTGGCGAAATGTGGGTGCTAGCACCTCTGCCTACTCCTTCGGGGATATAGGCGTGAGTTTATGTATTGTTATATATATGTATTTTTATTACAATTATTATTGAATGAATTGCCTGGCAGAGTAGAATTTGGACCACCCATCTCTTCCCATGCGGTGTCGTACAAGGCGGCTAAGGGATAGAGGTGTTTAACATCAGACACATATATATAGCCCAGACTCAGCCTCAGACGAATGGTTTGAGTAAATTACAGTGCCTGGAAGACGGCAATAGTCTCATCCCCTATTATGTGGAACCGAATTTAATGATTGGTGAAATGTGGGTGTTAATTTACCTCTGCCTAGCCCTCCGGAGATAAAGGCGTGATTTTATGTTATGTTATGAATTATTTTATATTACATGGTATAAAAGAGCTTGATCGAGCCCTGAAGATCTCATAACATAACTCATTTGGGTTTAATCGATCTTTAATAGATAATTAAACGTTGGTTATACACCTACCTACTACTCTACACTACAATAATATGCACGATTCACGAGATAGTGAATATCAAAGTCAATAAACCACAAACAATAGCAATATCTTTCAGATTTATCAAAACAAAAACAAAACATCGCCTCGCTCGAGTTTACTACGCTAGCTATTCTAATACTTGTTACTGCAACAGGTCACAACAGGCAACAGGCCCACGGCTCCTCCCGCGTTGAAATGGTTACCGTGGCCTATGGCTGGGTGCAAAACCTAAGGAGTCACACTCCCTTTGCTAACCCTATAAGCACAGAGAGTTTCTGTGCCGTCAGTGTAGAAGACAAAGCAGGACATGTGTTTAGTCTTCCCAATGACAGCATAAAAACTCTCCAGTGAGCTCTGGCTACCCTACTCACTGCCGGGAACACAACACTAGGTTATTATGGCCGCGTTATTCTGTAAGGCGTACTGGCGTACAGGCGACTGGAGGTACTTTACCAGTCGGGCTGCTCAATTGGTTGGAAATACCGACGTGTACTACCTACTTTCCAATTGATCCCGTTCCCGCAACATAAATTACTTTATATCCCTTTTTCAAATTTCAGCTAGATTCGTTTAGTCTTTTTGATAGCCTAACCTTCTTCACAAAAATACATAGTCTTACAGAAAGGCAGTGGCGTGATTTTTATAATAGTTTCAAGAAAAATTTCACCTATTTTAAAAAACAATATATCAGAGTGAGTACCTATTAGAAATAGTTTTTCTTCAAGATGGAGAATGTAAACTAGCTCCACTGATATAACATCTCATCATATTCAAGTAAAGCTGTTCATATGTCATGTACAGCGAGCGACAAAAGTGCTTGTCACATCGAATTAAGGAGAGAATAGTAAAAACAAAGCTTTAACGTTGACGTTGATGTAAATTGGCTGCTAAATGAGGACTACCGCATTTTTTAGTCTATGTCTAACTGCGTATACACATACAGTATATTATTATTTTATAATAAGCATGCTAACAAAAAGTACGTCGCTATGACCTGCGAACTAGGCAGGACTGTAGACCCCCAGCACGCTTACAAGTCAACTGAATGAGACTCAAAATCAATTTTGAATAAAAAGATAGGATTAAAAAAGCACAAGTCACCCAATGCATTTTTTTATCATTTTACAAAATACATATAATCACGCCTTTATTCCCGGAGGGTTAGGCAGCGGTGAATTAACCTCGTGTTGTGTTCTCGGCGGTAAGTAGGGTAACCAGAGCGCACTGGATTTTTGTGCGGTCAGTGGATAGACCAAAGGCTTCTCCTGATTTTGTGTTCTGCATTGAAGACACATAAAATCTCTGTTCTTACAGGGTCGGCAATATGGGTGTGATTCCACTGGTGTTACACACCTTCATAGGTCACGGTAACCACTTTCCATTAGGTGGGCCGTGTGCTTGTCTGCCACCTAAGTTGTATAAAAAAATATTAAATTCGGTCCTACGTAATAGGCGGTGAGCCTATTGCCGTCTTCGTGCCCAGTTGATGACTCAAGTTATGCATTTGAGGCCGAGTCTGGGCTGTATATATCTGTCCGATGTTAAACAGCCCTATCCCTTAATCGCCTTGTACGACACCGCATGGGAAGAAATGGAGTGGTCCAAATTTTACTCTGCCGGGAACCACGCGTCATCATATCCAATTGTATCGAATGTTTATTTTCATCGCCTTTATTCTAATGTGAGAAAGACCAGTACGAACACATCATCTCATCATCATTATCATCTCATAAACTCACACCTATATCCCCGAAGGGGTAGGCAGAGGTGCTAGCACCCACATTTCGCCAGTTTATGTTTTGGTCCCAATGTAATAGGTGGCGAATCTACTGCCATTAACTGGGCACTTATAAACCTGCGATAAATACACACATAACTTCGAAAAGCATCGAAAAGTCATTAGCTAAATAAATGAAAATGTAATTAAATACATTTAACTCTAAGCTACTGTATACGCGACTGTACTATTCTCAGCCACGACAGCTATTCAGTTCGTGTTATGGCAAGTGTCAAGGTGCAAGCTTAGCAACAATTCCAACCACTAACGTCCGTGACCCCGGATAGAATATATTAGGCGACTGTAAGCTGCCGGTGATTTCTGTCCTAATTTCTGCCTACGTACGATTAGGCGAATATCTGTTATCCTGTACTGTGTAGTAATTTAGATGCGTGGTGTATCCAAGTGCCACCTACTGCAAAGTTTATTGACACAAGGTTATTGTACTGACAACTATCTAGTAGAGTTTGCTTGGTATTTTTGGAGGAGGTACGACACGGCGGTATTCCCGTCCTAATTGAGCAGTACGTCTGGAGTAGTACCTCCTGTTAATACACTTCTGCCTACCCCTTCGGGGATTTACAGGCGTGAGTATATGTATGTATGTATGTACTAACCTCATACTCGGATAAACTCATCATCTTAATTAACTACAACTATATGTAACTATATGGTAGGTAGGACACGCCGGTATTTCCGCCCAATTGAGCAGTCCGACTGGGGAAGTACCTGCACCCTACAGAATACCACGGCCATAATAACCTCATGTTGTGTTCCCGGCGGTAAGTCGTGTACCCAGAGCTTTTGTGTTGTCAGTGTGAAGACTAAGGGCTTGTCCTGGTTGTGCCTTCTGCATAGACGTTACAGAGACTCCGTTCTTACAGGGTCGGTGGCACGGGTGTAACTCCTCAGTACACGTTTATAGGTCACGGTAGCCACTTTCCATTCGGTGGGCCGTGTGCTTGTATACCACCTAAGTTATACAGGAGTACATTGTAACACTTAGTGTCTGTAATGGTGACCCTCTTTCCTGAGACTTTACCTTTAGCTTACCATCAGGCGAGGTGAAGTCAAGTTGGCGTGTTCTATATATATATATATATATAATATAAACAGTAATATTTCAAGAAAATAAGCTGAGTGAATAATTTTATACAGGTTCCATTTTTAACTGTACAGAACTCTTCAAAGTGAATATCAGTTCTTAAATATCAAATTACCTCTCGCTTTTCAGTTGCAGACCAAAAAATACTTTGTGTTTGGCAACAAAAGCGGTGTACTTGCATAGAATGAAGTAACTTTCGACATGCACAGCTTTACAAAGATGGAGGAAGCATGGTAAACGGTCTGTTATGTCAGAGCGAACGTGACTCGGCTATGAATGTTCGGGTAATTACACTGAGAAAGTTTACCGATGGTTATAAATTGCCCTTTTGATATAAAGGTGCTTTATAGGACAATGGTTAATGTCCTATGTCATTCTGGTGCTTATTTTTTACCCGTCTGCCAAAAAGGGTTAGGTTTTTCGCGCGTATCTTGTTTGTATGTTTGTAATATTCTTTATTACCTCATATCGTAGGTGTATATTCATCTCAGGTTTTAAGTGCCCGGTTAATGGCAATAGGCTCGCCATTTATTACATTGAGGCCTAAACAATAACTGGCGAAATGTGGGTGCTAGCACCTCTGCCTACCCCTTCGGGGATATACGCGTGAGTTTATATGTAGATTTAGGTATACAGCCCAGACTCATCCATGTATGTCCAAAGTACGGGACGGATTTCTTCAATTAATGTATGATTAGATTCGTCTTAACCCAAGTGAGATAGGTGATGTGAAAAAAAAACCAACACGGCTGCTTTAATACGTTATTATTTAAAGGGGAACAAATAAAAATTAACTGAATATGTACTGCAATCCCATATTGCAGTATACATTTTTATTTCTATTTTTTATCAAATTAAAGGACTTACTAGGGTAGATTTGACCTTGCACGCCTCTGTGGTCCCCACACCCGAGGAGATGGCCCTGAGTCGGCCGGGGTGCGAAGGATATGCCTGTTAACCTCACCTTCGGCAACCAAAAACGACCCTCAGATGTCGTGCATTTTAGTCGGTTCGAGTCCGACATAACCTCTCCCACCGGCTCCGGTGGTGGTTTATCCGTGGGGGTTTTTGGCACGTAAAAAATAAAGGGTAGATTTGACCTGGAGAAAGGACATAGGCTATGTTTGGTCGCGATAACCGACCTCCATGCAGGCGAAACCGCGGTCTGTTTCCCTCTATTATACTATACCTCATAGGAAGAAAGGCCAGGAGTGCGTGATTGACTCCCAGATTATGAAGAAGAAAGCAATCAGAAATTCATTTCAATACGAAGTTCTTATAGATGAGATACTGACTACACAACAACTCCTTAAAGATCAAAACTTTCAACATACATTATTCATTCAGAAACAGGATCTCTGTAAGTAATAAACTACAGCAAACGTAAGTACTAACTTAAAGAATAGTGCTCTACAATTTTACGGTTCGCTGTACGATTTCTGCATATTAAATAGGTGTCCGCTTTATCTGTTAGATTTTACGATGGCAGATAAAAGAATACTTAATTTTATGAAGCTGTTTTAGTCTCAGAATTTTACATTGTTTTAAATCACTAGCAGTCTATCGTTTGACCACTCTCATCTGCTGAATGATGATAATGATTGGCTACGAAACTAACAAGTTTACCACCAACTTATACAGTGAATGAGTGATATTTTCTCGGGTCGTAACGCCCTAATCGTACAGTGAAACTACCGCGTCTAAATTAGTTATCGATATAGTTTCATTTTTCTACTTTAAAAAACTATAATATTCCATTTGGTAATATACGAGAAAGTGTACTGTAACAGTTATAACCACAAGTCACGTAGCCAAGTAATCACTTGACTGACTGGAGTAGTAATATGAATTACTAATATTCACCATAGACTCTGATAGATACTGAGAGATAGATTATCTAGACAATCAGCTTTTACAGCTATATGTAGATAGATAGATGGATAATACTTTATTGTACACCAATACAGCAGAGACAAGTAGGGAGCATGTTTAATGTACAATCGCTGATAGCGATTTCGTCCAGGCAACCTTAGGATGGACAGTAATGTGACAAGACAAAAGATATATGGTGTAGTTATCATTTAAAACTTGATAAAGGGTGAACTAAAACAAAAAGAAAAAAAGAGAAGAGCACAACTAAAAGAAAATATAACAAAATATACAGCTTTACGTAAAGTATTATAAACATAATCGCACAACCATAACACAAATAGATAAATAAAATAAACTAGTAGATATAAAAATATAAAGTAAACAATACATACCAATATGAAGGGAAAATAATAAGTAGCTATGTGAGCATATAATTGAGAGCTATCACAGAGCACACGATGATAATTAGTGGTCCTTTACCATTCCTTTAAAGATGTTAAGGGTTCTTGCCCGTCTGATGTTTAATGGCAATGCATTCCACAAGTGCACAACTTACATTTTAACATTCTATCATCGCACCGCTCGACACAAGTAGGGAATTCATCCTTAAACATTGCAACCGGAAACGGTACGGTCAATGTCATATAAAAGGAACTTTTTTTATACCACTTAGGTGGCAGACAAGCACACGGCCCACCTGATGAAAAGTGGTTACCGTGGCCTGACGTATGTAACACCAGAGGAGCTACACTCAACTTCATCACACGCGCGCTTTACCTCGCTATGTGTGTTTCACCGCATGTACAATGGTGTGTGTTCAGACGAACTGTTCGACATGATGCCCACGGCTACATTCTATCATCGCTTCTCTCGCTACAGGCAGGGAATCCACCCCCACACATTGCGACTTTAAACAGTACGCGCAGTTAGGTATGATATGAATTTCATCCCCCGCACGCTTAAGCTGTGGAATGAACTCCCTGCCGTGGTTTTCCCAAGCGACTACAATATGGGGTTCTTCAAGAAGGGCATTAGGAGGTTCTTACAGGGTCGACAGTACAAGTGTGACTCCCCTGGTGTTGCACACGTCCATATGCCATGGTACAGGCATGAATAATTATAAATTAAATAAATGTTCTACAACATTCCACACAACGCTATCTAGACCCATGGTAAGCATAACTTAACTAGCTTGTGCTATGGAATCTAGAATGCGGATAAACATACATATTATAAATAGAAACAACCAGACCAATGCAAATATACATATAAGTGTATCCAAATATTTACACTGAGCAGGAATCGAACCCGCGCCTCCTGTGTAGCAGTCGAACGTTCTACCGCTACGCTACAGAGGACGTCACCTTTACCTTTGTATATACTTTGGTACCAGAAGAGGAAGTTAAATTATTTTAACACGAGTTTGACTTTTTAATTCTTGAAAGAAACAATAGGATGCCGGATTCCATGTCAGTTTGATACTTTACTGTAGTATCAAACTGACATGGAATCCGGCATAGATCATAAACCACCATAATTACAAGTTCGTTTAGTTTACCAAAGCTACGGTTGCTTAGCGGCTATGGAGTCAGTTTTACGATTGAGAGGTTCAAAGTTCGAATTCTGACTAGTATACCGTAGACGTGAACAAGCAGTTTATTTGAATGAAATTGGTAACATTTAGTTTATTGAAATCGATTACGATACGAAAAATTAATCAGTTCATTCGGGATTCGAACCTGCAATCTTCCCTTATAGGGGGAATGCTCTGACCACTGAGCAAACGGACCTCGCTTGAAACTATCCGTCTTGTGGCGACGGTGGAAGCCATCTACCGATACTCGCAGGAACTATCGGAACCAATGAGTAATGTTGCAATAATTTTCATCAAGGACCTGGGGTATCCCGAAAAAAGGCCTGCGCCAGAACCACGTCTATTCGTAGATTAGCTTAAATCCCGAAGATCTTAATGAGTGAACCGTCAGTAAACATTACTCTAATCAAACAATATTTTTTATTTTTTTATATACAATAGGTCACAGGTACGATAGGTAAGCTGAAGGCAAAGTCCCAGGAAAGGAACGCCATTACAGACACAAACTAGAACAACCCGTTTCGACTACCATAGATGTTCGGATGACAATCAGGAACGACGGCTTAACAAGCTCCCTGAGGACCATACACAAATATTTGTAGTGAGCGGTAATCGAGCTTGCGCCCCTTGTGTTGCAATCGCGTTCATTACCACCACGCCACAGAGGCTTACCAAAAGTAATAGTACATATTTCATGCAAACGTGTACTTAATCAGGCGGCTTATTTATTTCTCAAGGTAGGTACAGCGGACAGCCACCGGCACCGAGAGCCGGTTCTTTGTATCGATGTTTACATTCCAATCGATGAATGACTCGTAAATCATGACCTACCTCTAGCCTCTAGCAGGAGTATTCGAAAGGCGAATGGAGGAGACTTGGTGCCAACACGGAAAACGGCACATCGCGCTATTATCAAACGACTTCAAAAAGGAGGTTCTCAATTCGCTTGTAATTTTTTTATAACATAACATAAACTCACACCTATATCCCCGAAGAGGTAGGCAAAGGTGCTAGCAACCACATTTCGCCAGTTTATGTTTTTAGGTCCCAATGTAATAGGTGGCGAGTCTATTGCCATTAACCGGGCACTTATAAACCTGGTATAAATACACACATAACTTCGAAAAGCATCAAAAAGTCTTTAGTGTGCCATTGTGAAACCTGGGATCAAACCCGAGACCTCGTCTCAGCAGTTCATTACCCATACCACTAGGTTACCGCGGTGTTTTTTTATGTGCCTACCTATTCTCTAAATGCTATACTACATACAATAATTATAATTTAGTGTATATCGCATAATACCCTGATTACTGGCAGTACAGTCCATACACTGGTTGTCTGGAAGAGATCGCAGACCGCGATAAGACCGTCCATTGTACAACTATCTAACATGCATGTATCCATTGCATGTATCATTTTTTTTTTTTTTTTTTTTTTTTTATATAGGACACGTCAATTGGACTTCGCCTTGCCTGATGGTAAGCTGAAGGCAAAATCCCAGAAAAGAGGGTCACCATTACTTACACATACCGTGTGACAATGGTGACACTCAGCTTGACGGCCTTATCATATGCTTTTTCACGCCCCGCTTAAAGGACCCGGGACTGTAGGAAGAAGGAAACACGTGAGCTGGTAATGAATTCCAGGCCTTAATGGTGCGACAGAGGAAAGAGTCTCCGAACCGCTTGGTTCTTGATCGGATGTTTTGCACCGTGTGCGGATGACATCTAAGACCTGCACGCGTTGTCCTGTGTAGGAAAGGGGAGGGTGGGACTAATTGGAAGAGCTCATCAGAACACTCCCCATGGTACAGACGGTAAAATACAGCCATGGACGCAACATCTCTACGCAGCTGTAAAGGTTCTAGGGTGTTCGTGATCTCGGGATTCCCAATGATGCGGATCGCACGTCGCTGCAACCTGTCGAGAGCATCTAGTAAGTACTTTGCTGAACCATCCCAGAGATGCGAGCAGTACTCCACACAGGAGCGAATTTGTGTCTTGTATAGAAGACACCGCTGCTCCGGCGTGAAAAATCGTCTCACTCTGTTCAGGACTCCGAGTTTTCGTGAGGCTGTTTTGATGATGCTTTCGATGTAGTTTTTGTTATTTAGGTTGCAGCGAACATCCATACCTAGGATATTGAGATTGTCCTGCAGCGGCAGTGGCGTGCTCTGAAGAGTGGGGAGGGGAAGGAAAGAAGATACTTTTGCTGTAAACGCACATGCCTGCGTCTTCTTGGCATTGAACTCAACCAGGTTCTCAGAGCCCCATTGAGAAATGTGATTCAGGACCCCGTCAAGCTCAGTGACAAGAAGCTGCCTTTTCTCTGCGATATCTGACTGCTTGGCCGCTGGATGTCCATGATAACTCCCATGTAAAGTGCTATCGTCTGCATAACAATGAACATTGCCGGTAGACATCATGTCGTTGATATGCAGAAGAAAGAGAGTGGGTGATAAGACGGACCCCTGGGGCACGCCAGCATTAACCTGCAGAAACTCTGAAGCTCGTCCGTCACAAAGGACGCGAATACGGCGCCCCTGCAGGAAGCTAGCAACCCAGTTGCACAGCCTAGAAGGCAGACCAAAGGCAGGTAGCTTAGAAAGAAGCGATTTGTGCCAGACTCTATCGAAAGCTTTGGCGATGTCAAGACTAATTGCCAGTGACTCGCCGTGCTTGTCCATAGCCTCACCCCAAAGATGGGTAACGTATGCTAGAAGATCACCCGTTGACCGTTTCGGTCTGAAGCCATATTGCCGGTCATTAATTAAGGAGTGATCCTCTAGGTGCCGCATGAGCTGTTTGTTAATTATGTGCTCCAACACTTTGCACAGCACTGAGGTGACGGCTATGGGTCGATAGTTGGCTGGCTCCGAGCGATCCCCCTTCTTGGGAATCGGCTGAACATTCGCCTCTTTCCAAGGCAAAGGCACTGTACCCGAACTGTAGGATAGCCGGTACAGGCGCGTAAGCATTGGAGACAACTCCGCTGCACATTTTTTCAAAACTACCGCTGGAATACCATCCGGACCACTGGCTTTCCGGACATCGAGTGATTGCAGCACTGCACGGACATCGCGTTGCCTGATATGGATATCAGGCATCGCGTGGTCACTGTCGGGTAGTGTTGGTGGCTGCGTACCACAATCATCGATTCGGGAGTTGGCCGCAAAGAGATTAGCCAGCAGATTTGCCTTCTCTTGCGACTCATGGGCCAGGGATCCATCAGGGTTACGTAGCGGAGGCAGCGAAGGCTGACAGAAGTTGGCTTGCACGGCTTTAGCCAGTCGCCAGTAGCCACGGCTTCCCGTGGGATGCATCACTAGCTCTTGACCAAGCCGCGCTATGCGCAGGGCATCCGCTCTGACATAGGCCCTTCTACAGACCTTTGTGGCTCTGTTGTACGCTGCCTTGAAGTGGCCCAGATTGGGATGGCGCGTGGCGCGCGCCCTTACCCAAGCGCGGTACGCAGACTGTTTTTGTTCAACAGCTTCCGCGCACTCGCGCCCGAACCAAGGGCGCACCCCGCGGTCACCGGTGACATCGGTGTATGAGATATAGTATTCCATACCCAGACCGATCTCACCGGCGACAGCAGTAGCACAATCCGATGGGTTCTTACCTTCAAAGCAGCGCTCAACCCACGGGATGGACGCAAAATAGTCACGAAGTCCATCCCAGTCCGCTGACGAGTAGTGCCAGAGACGCCGCTTCCCCTGCACGGGTCGTGGGGGCGCCGTAATAGGCACCGTGGAACAGACCAGGCAGTGGTCAGAGTTGCCTAACGCGGCTCGCACCGATACACTGTACCGGTCCGGATCACTCGTCAGCAGAAGGTCTAGCAGAGAAGGTGCTTGGCCCGACCTTCTTGGTATCCTAGTGACCTCGTGCACCAATTGGGTCAGGCCGTGCGCCAGAGCAAATGCGTGGGCGGCTCTTCCCGCATGGTCTGTTTTGGAGGAGCCCAACCAGATCTCGTGGTGGGCGTTAAAATCCCCCAAAAATACCATTTCGGCATTCGGAAATCGCTCCTGCGCATCATCTGCCGCCTGACTCAGATATTCAAAGAGTCGAGTTGTCTCAGCATCTCCTGTATGGGAACGGTAGAGGCACACATAGATCTGACTCGTAGGGCCATGGTCTACGTGTACCCAAAGGACGGAGAAGGATGGGTCCTCTAGGCAGCGCAAACGGCGACAGCAAACATCCGCCCTAACAAACACGCACACCCCGGCTTTTGCACGAAAACTTTCCTCAAGAACATAGCCAGGGTAGAGCAAGTAGGTCGTGTCGTCAGGGCGGTGTATTTGCGTCTCCGTTAGAAAAAACATGGCAGGTTTCGCCGTCTCTAGGTGTTGGTGGACGGCGTTGAGGTTTGCATGGAGCCCACAGATGTTAGTGGACTCCACCTCAAATAGCAAGCTTTTGGGAGTGTGACGAGCCGCTGTGTTGCCTTTTTCTATAAATTGCGCTGCCATGAGTTTGGGTGGGAGAAGGCGTGAAAAAAAGAAGTGATTGCCGCCGCAGCACCGTGTGACAAAGCGCGGGATATTGGTTTTATCTATGAATGTGAGGCATGGCGAGAGCCGACGCGCCGAACGGAAGGGCCCCCGTACCCCCCCGAGTATGGTCGCCGGGCTCCCAAATCCGGTCACCAACCGGCACGACGAACCATATCGGGATTATGCGCGGCCTGGTGAGGCAGCCTCCCAAGGTGGTTAACCCCAGTTGGGCCCCTGTACTATACCGCGGGCGGCCAGCGGCACCACCGTTTCTACAGGTCTCCCTGTTCGGCGCATCGCCCCGCGCCATCCCCACTAGACTACGCCAAGACCCACTGGTCCCACTAGTGCTGCGACAACCACCACCTCTGCCCGGCTATGCACATGCTGACCCCTGAACACAATCCAACCGAGATTGAATTGCTATGGAGGGTTTTTCGCAATAGTGCACGGTGGTACCTACCCGGTCGAAACTTGAGACAAATTTGTGCCACCAAGTTTCTACCACCAGTAAATATTTGGTTTATAACCATATATTTGGTGTGAATTAAGAGTATTTATCTTATCTTATATATGCACACTGAATACTCTGAGATTTACCCACCGCAGTCCACTGCTGGATTCTCCCAATGTGCGCCATTTTATCCGATCCTGTGCCTTCGGCATCCAGTCTATTCCAGCCACCTTTTTCAGGTCGTTTTTAGTATGATACGGAATAGTTGCCATTTGGTTCCCTTAGAATTTTACTTAGTTTTTGGCCCAGTAGTATTCACTTTATGAACATTTTTTTTGTGTTTTATGGTATAAATTCGATCTTTTATAATATGGATAATGGTGAATTTTTGACTCAAGGTTTTAAGCAACGCACGCTAGAGTGCGAAAGTGGCATGTTACAGTAAATGGGGATTTTTGTATTGTTTTTAAATCTTTGTTTGCGCGCGGGAGGGGGGGTCATCCTAAAGGTTTTTATATTATATACCTATTTATCTTATGATTTCCGAGATTTATGAGCCTCTATGTTGAATGGCGTGGCGGTAGTGAACGCGGCCGCTAGGCAACAGGTGCGGGTTTGATCACCAATTATTGCAAATATTTGTATTTCTTTATATTACTTAGGTACCAGCACCAACTACCGTTCTGTGTCGTCAGTGTAGAAGACAAAGCAAGGCAATCCTCTACTCTTCCCACTGACAGCACAAACTTTCCGGCAGCTCTGGCTAACCTACTCACCGCTGGGAACTCAACACGAAGTTATTATGACCGCGGTATTCTGTAGGGCGGAGGTACTTCCCCAGTCGATCTGCTCAATTGAACGTAAATACCACCGTGTCCTACCTATGCATGAATATGGGTGTTTGCATTGGTGTCTTCCCATGCGGTGTGTCTAAGGCAACTAAGGGATAGGGCCTATTTAACATCAGACAGATATACAGCGCAGACTCAGCTTCAGATGCATGGCTCAAATCAACAATAGTGCTCACCCCCTATTGCGTGGGGATGAAATTTTATAATTGGTGTAATGTGATAAAGGCGTAATTATATGTAGATATATATCTCTGTATGCATTAGTCTGGTCGTATCTCTGCACGTTAAGCTGTCGGTCCCGGTTGCCAGAAGAACATCTATGGTGGTCGTTACGGGTAGTTGGGGAGTCCTAAAGAGTCCAACAACTGGTCTAACTGCAATGCTTCGATATCGCTATTGGGTTGTAGAGGTCAGGTGGTAGTCGTCACGGAAAATATCGAAGTTCAGCCAAATTCGCAATTAGGCTGGTAAAGCGGACCCCAGACTCCGAGGTGATAGCTTCGGTTGCGACTGGAATTAACGCTAAAAATTTTGATTTCTATGACCCTTTTCAATTAGAAATGGTTTCTTAGGTCCAATCACATATAAATTTTGTTTAAACATCATGGCTCGACGACATGACAGCATAACGATGATGAAGCATTGCATAGTTGCTTATAGGTTGCAATGCCCTCAAAAGTTCGAATAGTCTAAACACAGAACTTAGATAGAAAATATCGAAGATCAGCCGCATCACAGTTAGACTAGCCGATACTCAATTAAGTTGGGATAAGGTTCAGAGATTGAAAAGATTGAAATGCAATAAGTTTCGATACTAAGTAGCATTCTTGAGTTGGTTTTTTTTTTTATATAGGACACATCAATTAGACTTCGCCTAGCCTGATGGTAAGCTGAAGGCAGTCTCAGAATAGAGGATCACCATTACCTACATATACCATGTGACAATGGTAACACTCAAATGGTAACGCCCCGCTTAAAGGTCCCGGGAGTGTAGGAAGAAGGAAACATGTGAGCTGGTAATGAATTCCAGGCGTTAATAGTGCGACAAAGGAAAGAGTCACCGAACCGCTTGGTTCTTGATCGGATATTCTGCACCGTGTGTGGGTGGAATCTGAGACCTGCACGTGTTGTCCTGTGTAAGAAAGGGGAGGGTAGTACTAATTGGAAGAGCTCATCAGAACATTCACCATGGTACAGACGGTAAAATACTGCCATGGATGCAACGTCTCTACGCATTTGCAAAGGTTCTAGGGTGTTCGTGACCTCGGAATTTCCAATGATGTTGTCAAGAAATAACTATTATTTTCTATCATTAGAGACGAATCCAATCTTTGAATGTAATTCCAATATAAGGTTGCACTTGTTCACATAAGGAATCCAGAAAACAAGTTCCTATACATCAAAGCTATACTTAAATAACTATGAATCTTAATTAAAGTAAGTTATAAGTGAAAAACATTTGAAAAATGTATGTATGTAGGTACTTACATCGTTTCCGAATGGTTCGCTGCTGACATCCAAAACAGACGACAAGGCGGCCGCCAAAACAAATTTTCTCCAATACATCACCATACTTACATAAACACACTAAATATTATTTTAAAAAAATAACATTCACATTGTAAAAATAAAAGATTTAAAAAATTATTATTTTAATAGTTATATTTATAAATATCGCCATTTTTGGCGGGCGCGCTCATTTGACAATTGTCATTTAGTAAAAAGAGGCACAGGAAGCTACATGCTCTCGGCCTAATTTAGAAAAATAGTTGTTATTTATTTGTATCGTATTATTTCCACGGCTTTCCGCGTCGTTGCGAGCAACGGCAGTTCGCGCGGTTTCGCGGTATACGACTGCGCGGATTAGTGCAACAGATAGAGAACAAAGTGTTAGATATGTAGTGTTGGGACAGTGTCGATACAGTTGTTCAGTTATTATATTATTATTATTTTTGCTATTATGTAATATTTGATTTTTTCATTTAGAGGCTGTATACGAGAGCTCATATTAAAATGAAAAATAAGTAGTACGTAATTTTAATATACTTTCATGTTATTTACTTATTTATTTGACAAACTTTATAGGTAAAGCCGATGGTAAGCAGTTTCACAGTTCAGCGTCCAAATATTCACTCGCAATTTGCTATCAAAGACGTGAAAAATGGTATGAAAAGATAGCCAATTCAATTATTTTTCTTTGTTAGTAACTGGTTACCAAAACAGAATTGGATTTTTCATAACTTGAAAAACTGTACCTAACATTTTTAAATAATATTACCTACCTACGTATCAATATTTATTATAATTTTATCGACACTTATCCCCCCTCTAGTCCGTTGCAGTTCAGTATTGTAAAAACCATTTTCCCAAACTGTGTCAGCTGTTTGTTTTAGTGCGAATTTTACTTTCATTCTAATTAAAATGGTAATGTTCTAAAAACTGTCTGCCTATATGTGCGAACTGCGAACTGTTGCCTGCATTCTCGTGGGATCGGGTGCGCGCGTCCTGCTGTGGTTTTTAATGAATTGGCTTTGACAATTATGAGTTTATCCTTCGGTAAAAAGAATAGGACACGACGGTATTTCCGTCCAATTGAGCAGTCCGACTGGGGAAGTACCTCGGCCCTACAGAATACCGCGGCCATAATAAGCTCGTGTTGTGTTCCCGGCTATGAGTAGGGTAGCCAGAGCTCACTGGAGGGTTTTAGTGCTGTCAGTGGTAAGACCAAAAGATTGTCCTGCTTTGTCTTTTACACTGACGCCCATAGGCCGCAGTGATCACTTTCCATCAGGTGGGCCGTGTGCTTGTCTGCCACCTAAGTGGTATAAAAAAATTGGTAAGTAGCAGTAGTCTACTCTTATCCGTGCCAATAAAGTTCCACGTTGCGACGCGTCTCTGTTGTACAATTTTGCCTGGTGAATGCTAGGTTTGAAACGGTAACAAAGAAGACAAGGTGTCGGACTTGTAGTCGAGAGGCAGTGGATTTGAACCCCATTCTATATTACTAATGGTGAACTTACTGCTCCATAGCAGTTATTAGTAACGAAAGCCAAACGGCTTCGTCTTTCTTTACTATTCAATTCGTTATGATTTATCTTTGGTCATTGTTAACATGAGGACTAACAAACCAACAAAACATAATAATAATGTAGATTTGGGATCCCCTAAATTTTGAAAATTTAGGGCAGAGATGAATTAACATCCACATTTCGCCAATTTCACCAATTAATTCGGTCCCACGTAATAGGGGGTGAGCCTATTGCCGTATTCCGGGCACTATTGTTGACTCGAGCCTCAACCTGAGTCTGAGTCTGGGCTGTATATATCTGTCTGATGTTAAACAGCCCTATCCCTTAGTCGCCTTGTACGACACCGCATGTGAAGAGATGGGGTGGCCCGAATTCTACTCTGCCGAGAACCATGCGGCTTAAATAAACATAATAATAATGTAGATTTTAATATTTTTTTAAAATTATTAACAACCAAAAATCAGAGTTGATGTTTCAAATTCAAAAAACAATAAACCTTTTTAAATTAAATTATTTACATACATACTCGTACATAAAATGATGCCCTTATCCCCGGAAGGTTAGGCAGAGGTTAATTAACACCCACATTTCACCAATCATTAAATTCGGTCCCACGTAATGAAGGCACTATGTTGACTCAAGCCATGCATCTGAGACTGAGGCTGCACAGATCTGTCTGATGTTAAACAGCCCTATCCCTTAGTCACCTCGTACGACACCCCATGGGAAGAGATCGGGTAGTCCAAATTCTACTCTGCCGGGAACCATGCGGCGCTCTGCCGGGAACTTAAAATTACGTAAATTATTTACAATAATTTACGTAATGTTTCTCATATTAATTACATGGTGGTCAATAGCCGAATAGCTTCAGGTTTAAAGTAATATAGCTACAAGACTTCTAACTAACGGAAGTAAGTACCTATTGTTGAGCTAAAGAAGATTTATTAAACTGTATAAAATAGTGAAAATGTTGTGCTATGAGGCAATAGTTCCGCTTCGGTTGTTACTCTGCTGCAGATCCGAACACACGGGACAGGTTACAAGTGGCGTGGAGTCGTTATTATATTAATTAACATGGCTATTAACGTTTTTAGTTCATTCTGCGGTTATAAGTACACTAATTTGTTAAATAGAGTGACGAGTACTTTACTATGTACTCGTCACTTTATATAACAAATAAGTGTACTAGTTGCTACAGTTATGCACTATAGCAGATAAGTAAGTACAGTAAAACCTCTATCCCGACCTCAGTTGTCCGGGTTAACTAATATCCGGACTACCAACTGCGATCAATAGGTTCAACTTTATATAGGATGAATAAAGTAGTTTCAGTATTTTTTTACATAATTATACGATACCAATTTCATGGTTATTCACATAAATGCATATAATCACGCCTTTATCACCAAGTTTTAGGCAGAGGTGAATTAACACCCACATTTCACCAATAATTATATTCAGTCCCACGTAATAGGGGGTGAGCCTATTGCCGTATTCCGGGCACTATTGTTGACTCGAGCCATGCATCTGAGTTTGAGTCTGGGCTGTATATATCTGTCTGATGATAAACAGCCTTGTCCCTTAGTCGCATTGTACGACACCGCATGGGACGAGATGGGGTGGTTAGAATTCTACTCTGCCGGGAACCACGCGGCTAGTTATTAAGAGATTTAAAAAAGTAAATAAACAAACAATAGCTCTACTTTACAACAAGACTGTCTCTAAATAGTGTCGTCGTAGTCTCTGAATAGCTGTTCGCTCAACTATGTTTCTCAAGTAAATTTTTGTATTTAGATTAAGTAGACTAAGTGTATGTTTGTAAATAGACCAAAAAAAAGAAACTCCGCTGAGTTTCTTGCCGGAGTCTTCTCAGGTCGGGGCCGCGTTTTGAACCGGTGCGGTGATCCATTTACTAAACTGATATTCATGTTTCCTGTTTGTTGACGTTTTGTAATTGCCGATATAATAGTCTATACAGAATAAATGATTCTTGACTTTGGCTATTGACTATCCTACAAAAACATAAAACTTAGCGGCAGGCTTGCATAAGCACTCGTGTAACAAAATAATTGCACGAAAAAATAAACATTTTCATCATCATCTAGCTTCTCTTTCTTCTGATTAGGTTTATGCAACTTTTATGGAAACTACTGCCATCTGACCTCCAAACCCCGAGAGGAAAACTTGAACTAGAGCCTCGTCCGTGAATTAACCGGTGTACTACCTTACAGGAGAGGTAGACTTGGGTGAACATCTTATTAGATTAGAAAAAAAAAACTATTTTCTCCACGGATTACTTAGTGACTGTAATAGTGACCCTATTTCCTGACCCTTTGCCTTTAGCTTACCATCAGGCAAGGTGAAGTCAAGTTGGCGTGTCCTAGATAAAAAAACGGATATCCCCCGCTGGGGCAAATATATCGGACTCGTGTCAACTAAAGTCACACACTCACTGGGGTCTCTAAAGCCGGGGTATTAGTTGGCCCATTAAGGCTTTTCCTTCACTTGTCGGCTGACTAATATTAGAAAAACTCTCAAAATGAAAAAATATCACATACATCCCACAAAATGTTTAGTCTAACAGCGACTCCACGGCTCCCCATCCGCTACAGATTCGTTTCGATATGTCAACCCGCATGCTATTGTTCCGTGCTTTCTCTGCATACGCTCATACGTCTCGATAGCATTGTGTACCGCGGAAACCAAAAGAGAAAGGGTGGTTTATTGCACCCAATTCGTTTAGTTAGATGCGTTGGGAAATAAGACCCAAGACGTGGTAGAAGAATGGTCGTTGTGACGAGAGAATTAAGTGACCATTAAGGCCTGGAACTCATTACCAGCTCACGTGTTTCCTTCTTCCTACAGTCCTGGGTCCTTTAAGCAGGGCGTGAAAAAGCATATGATGAGGCCGTCAAGCTGAGTGTCACCATTGTCACACGGTATGTGTAAGTAATGGTGACCCTCTTTTCTGAGACTTTGCCTTCAGCTTACCATCAGGCAAGGCGAAGTCTAATTGACGTGTTCTATATAAAAAAAAAGTAAGGAAAATAACACAATGACGAATTTCATCAATGTTACTGTATTACAAATAATATTAATATGCTGATTTTCGGTAGGTACTTGGGGAAATGAATAGTTAATTTTCTTTATAATGGAGTCAAATTAGTTTTTTTTTTTCATACCACTCAGGTGGCAGACAAGCCCACTGCCTGATGGAAAGTGGTTACCGTGGTCACACGAGGAGAGGGCCAGATCATGAGAAATGGCCCTGGGTGGGCCGGGGTGCGTGGGATATGCCTGTCAACCTCACCTTCGGCAACCAAAACGACCCACAGGCGGTGTGCGTTTTAGTCGGATTGTGTCCGACATAACCTCTTCCACCGGCTCCGGTGGGGAGGTATCCATGGTGATCTTGCGCACCAAAAAAAATATGTGGTTACCGTGGCCTATGGACGTGTTTGCACACTCGTTACACGTTACACTCGCGCTGCCGACCCTGAAGAAACCTTCTAATGCCCCTTTTGCAGAGCCCCATATTGTAGGGGCAATTTTTTAATACCACTCAGTTGGCAGACAAGCACACTACTGACCTGATGGAAAGTGGTTAACGTGGCCTATGGACGCATGCATCACCGGGTAGTCACACTCGTGCTGCCAACCCTGTAAGAACACAATTTACGAGCCCTTAATGCAGAAGACAGAGCAGGGCAAGTCTTTGGTCTTCGCACTTCACTGACTGCATAAAAACTCCATTCAGCTCTGGGTACCTTACTCACCGCCGAAAATACAACACGAGATTATTGTGGCTGCGTTATTCTGAAGGGTGGAGGTACTTCCCCAGTCGGACTGCTTAATTGGGACGGAAATACCGTGGTGGCCTACCTCCTAGTATGGTGTTGTGTATTGAAGATATAATGTAACTTTAAGTTAAAGTGTATAAGTATACATAAATTACAATTAAAAATGCTATAAAGCGTATGATGTAGAAAAAAAATATTTATTTGTCCCACTAAAGACCTTCCGGGCCTACCCAAAAGGCTATGGTGAAGGCTTTTTTTTGGAGTTGGGCGGTCAGACGACAGTTACTCTGTGCAAAGTCAGACACGATAATTAAAAACGTAGCGGCTCCAAAGTGCAAAATTCGGACGCAAATGGGAAGTCGATATGAGTTTGTTGATGATTTAGCTTTTTAGAGTACTAAGAATATCGGCTGCCCGGGATCTAACCCCAGTAAGGAATTTTTTTTCTGAAATCACTTATTTTCCGCGGTAGCCTAGTGGTATGGGTAATGGACTGCTGATACGAGGTCTCGGATTCGATCCCAGGTTTTACTATGGCACACACCAATGACTTTTCAATACTTTTCGAAGTGATGTATGTATTTGTAGCAGGTTTATAAGTGCCCGGTTAATGGCAATAGGCTCGCCACCGTTGGGATCTAAACATAAACTGGCGAAATGTGAGTGCTAGCACCTGTGCCTACCCCTTAGGGGATATAAGCGTGAGTTTATGTTATGTTATGTTAAAATAATGGTATGGTACCCTTCATGCGCGAATCTGATTCGTGGCACTCGTTCAAGGGCTGTGGGCCGAGAGAGTTCTAAGTCTGCACACTTATTACCTGCTGGTTACGTTAACTACAGATAATAAAGATACTAAGAAATGCTTTCATTTACTCGCTATATAATTGTTGTAAGATAAGAATAGTAAAAACTTTTTATTATGTAAATTATTGTTAAAATATGCTCATTATAAATTTCACTCTCATTTAATTAAAATATTTCATTCATAAATTATGTAGGTACACATTAGTTCATAATACATTTAAGTTTTATTGGTGTAAAATGTTCTGCAGAAAGTGGTTGATTGTTTGTTGAGTGGCCATGCTTATCCAGTATGAAGGAAGTTCACAGATACAGGACTAATAATTAATTTTGAATGAAATTTTAAGCATTTTGTATGCTAACTATTCAAAATCGATTAAGATAGAAAGAAAAATTGAAACGGTTCAGGCGGGATTCGAACCCGCGATCTTTCTCTTACAGTGGGAACGCTCTGATCACTAAGCCACCGAACCTTCACCTGAAACCCTCCAAATTTTTCTATACATATATCCGTCTTGCTTGGATGGGTCCCACCGTCGTCGCCGTCGCGTGGCCAGCGCTGGTTACCACTTACTAACGGTGAGTCGCATGCTTCTTTGCTGCTTTAGCAGAAAAATATTGATAGTAGTTTTTTTATCTCCCTTGGTCCTTAATCTGCCCCTGCCTGGGCTTTTAGCTGGAGGTTAAACACTTCTTGCATTTTGTCATGCATGGTATACGCCCAGTGGCGCACCCATACTGGAAGCAGGTTTTCTTAGACCGTGATCTGCAATTGCAATTGCAGGAGGAGGTCCTGGAGAACTCTCCTTTTATGCATCTGATGGTACTAGTGGCTATTAATAGTTCGCCCGCAAGCTTGTTGGGATGCTTCACAATACGACGTGAGTATGTTCAGCTTTATTGTATTTTAGGATTTGATAGTGTAGTTTTAGTACTGGACATGCATTAATAATATCTACTTTTGGGAATGAAAGCATTCATAAGCAGCTTTAGCTGCATCTCGTCATGTAATAATCCTGACATTTCATATTTAATACTGTAGTAATTAAGAAATCCAGGCAAATACGAATCAGATTCGCGCATGAAGGGTACCATACCATTATTTTAACATAACATAACATAAACTCACGCCTATATCCCCTAAGGGGTAGGCACAGGTGCTAGCACTCACATTTCGCCAGATTATGTTTAGATCCCAACGGTGGCGAGCCTATTGCCATTAACCGGGCACTTATAAACCTGCTACAAATACACACATCACTTCGAAAAGTATTGAAAGGTCATTAGTGTGTGCCATGGTGAAACCTGGGATCGAATCCGAGACCTCGTCTCAGCAGTTCAATACCCATACCACTAGGCTACCGCGGTTTCCTATACCACTAGGTTACCATTATTTATACAACTTTATTCATGGTTTTAATCTCGGTTCATAACATACAGCCTGCCCATCCAGACAAGTGGTCATTGGCCAGCGTATTGTAAAATAGAATGACGAATGTACGGAATTTGACGTTTATGACAGTCGTCACGTTTATCGGTGACAGATAGACACCAGAAGTCTAATAGGGTTCCGTTTTACACATTGGGTACGAAACCTTGAAAAAGAAAGGTCCTCTCTTCAAATCTTTCCCACACACATTGGTCCTTCGAGCGTATCGTCTTACCGTTGCCCCTTTGTCTGCAGAATCAACATAAAGTCGACAGTGTTAATGAACAACTTAACTGTATGTCCGCCTGTGTGTCACTGGGTCGCGAACAAAGAGTATTGTATAATCGTTATCTATTCAATAGTGATAAATTAAACAGTTGAAGGTATTCGGGCAACATGGAATTGAACGCGAACGGTGATGTTGTCTATACATGAATATTATCTACATATTGGAATATAGGGATTCGATATAAAAATGTTCTACATACATATATTCACCCCTGTAAATCCCAAAGGGGTAGGCAGAGGTGTATTAACAAACACATTTCACCAACGATGATTTTCAGTTCCACGTAATACATACATATATTACATATATTTTTATTTATTTAATTAATTATTAACACAATATCACATTGTGTTTGACATACAGTTATAATAAAAGCAAATATAATTGTGATTAGATATTAACATGCAGCAATACAACTTAATCAAAAATGTCGATGTCAAAAGAAAAATACAACATGAAATAGAGGTAATATCAGCTAAAAAAAAAGTATTATCATGTCAAAAATAGTACGGATACAATGATTAAGTCAAAAGGTATATGTCAAATGATTTATATTCCAATAAAATGAATTTCAGAAATTAAAAATAAAATGTCAATGTTTTTTTTTAACTAAATTTCATTTGATATCAAACCTTAGTTATTACTTCCATGTGACACAAATTCCGATATGCTTAACAATATTCGGGTTTGGGAAAATTGTATGTTTTATAGTCTTCCTTCGCGTGCTCTCCCTGATCTGGCGGTCTTTCTGTGACTCGTAGTGACTTATGTTTTTTGCTAAGTCACTTAGTAGAACCAATATGTACAGACGGGGCACTGTTATTGTATAAAATCACGCCTCTTTCTCCAGAGGGTTAGGCAGAGGTGAGTTAACTCCCATATTTCGCCAATAATTGTATTCGGTCCCGCGTAATAGGGGGTGAGCCTATTGCCGTATTCCGCACACTATTGTTGTCTCGAGCCATGCATCTGAGGCCGAGTCTGGGCTGTATATATCTTTCTGATGTTAAACAGCCATAGGGTTAAGGGACAGGAAGAGATGGGGTGGTCCTTTTCCACTCCACTGGAGACCAACATGGCGACACGAAAGTTGTTCTAGCCGCTTTATATACTACTAGCACCGCGCCGCGGTTTCACCTGCGTAAATCCTGATCCCATGGGAATATTGGGATAAAAAGTAGCCTATGTTACTCAAGAAGAATGTAGCTTTCTAATGAAAAAAGAATTACTAAAATTGGTCCAGTACTTTTTCAGTTTATAGAATTCATACAAAAATACAAATCTTTCCTCTTTATAATATTATATATTACTAGCTTTTGCCCGCGGCTCCGCCCGCGTGGATGTCGGTTCCCAGTGTGGACAACCCTTATCACTAAGGGGTATGAAAAATAGCTGTTGGCCGATTCTCAGACCTACTCAAGATGCTCACAAAATTTCATGAGAATCGGTCAAGCCGTTTCGGAGGAGTACGGGAACGAACATTGTGACACAAGAATTTTATATTTAAGATTATAAATTAATTAATTAATAATATTACATTATTATTATTATATTATATATAATATAGTATAGATATATCTTCGACTCCTTTTGATTTGAACAAGAGCCGCAGATTAATCTCGGCTGGAGATCTTAGCGAGAATTTATTGGGCATCTTTTTGTAAAACATGTGTATAGCTCAAGAGATCCCTACGAATAAGATTGACTGTTCCATTTACTGTTTGATCAGTGCCTTAATGAGCTAAAATCATTTGAGTTGCTTCTATTTCTCGGCCATGACTTCGCCGTCATTGTCTCATCGTATCCTGAGTCACAAATACGACAACAACGGATGAAGTGTGGCGTAGAGCCATCCCAAGCTCACCATTGCTGCATTCAGTTTTGGATATCGCCACTTACTTCACCGATAAGGTTGTGGTCTCGCTAAGCAGCTCACAGCGGAATGATAAGTAGTGAAATTTATTACACTGAAAGTTTAGATATGAGAAATATCTCGCATGTGAACTAAATGTACCTAAAAACTAGTAATTATAACCGCGGTAGCCTAGTGGTATGGGTAATAGACTGCTGAGACGAGGTCTCGGGTTCGTTCCCAGGTTTTACCATGGCACACTCCAATGACTTTCTGATACTCTTCGAAGTTATGTTTGTATTTATCGCAGGTTTATAAGTGCCCGGTTAATGGCAATAGGCTCGCCACCTTTGGCCACTCGCCATTGGGATTAAACAAACTGGCGAAATGTGGGTGCTAGCACCTCTGTCTATCCCTTCGGGGATATAGGCGTGAGTTTATATGAGTTTATGTAACTAGTAAAAAGGCTGATTAAGCAATGACGTGAGTTCTTTGAGCTCTTGATAGTTTTCATGTACAAAAGTCACAACAACCAAAAATATTTATGAATGTGCGATTTCGAACTCTGCCGCACGCAGCGTCGCTACACAGCACTACCAGTCCCCATATAATCTCTATGAGTTTATATGACATTAAATTACGAGCTACGCAGCAGTGTTGCGCAGCACTGCTGCATGTAAATGAATGACTAAACAATAGCACATCACCAAGAACAGCACCACTCTACTGTGCCGCACTGTCACACGACACTGCTGCGTGTTGCAGAGTTCGGAATTATACATTTAGACGCTTTCTGCCCAGCTAGATTAGTGATTGTCAAGTCGTTTGCTGGTCATTATACAGAGAATTCCCTCGTCTTATCCGCCTCGCTAGTCGCTCCGCTCACCACTATGAACAAAGTCTTAGGCAGGCTGTACCTCAACGTGGTACAGTCTTATCTACTGATCAGCACAGACTATCACCTGCACTTGTAAGTATGGTTATAAACATTTATATACAAAACACTTTATATTTTCGAGTTTCACTTAATCTCACTTTCTACGAAATAGCTTTCAGTTTCGTGTTTACGTAGAATACTAATATAGTGTTTTCGAGATACAAGTGTAGAAAACGATGGACGTGGTCCGAATTTGTATTGATACGTGATAAACAGCTCAACAAAGTCTAGGGAACAAGATGACCCCAATTATTTTTTTTCGTGTAAATCTTGTTTTGCAAATAACTGGCAGCAAATAAATAAAAAAAGAATAAAGTAGATTACAGAGTTGTTTGAAATTTAAAAATAAATTTAAATAAGTAATGATTTTCGAATATGGAGGGAAAACTTTTAAAAGTGTTTGATTGTGCAGTTTCTCTGAGGCAAAATAAAAATTATTTTTTTTGATTGTAAATAACGTTTATTATCAATAATACGTCTTTTACGTATGGTTTGTGCATTTTTGTGACTGTAGTCATCATGTCACGTCGTCATTTAAGTCGCGAAGAGATGTTAAGGGCTGTTGGTATGCTGCAAGCTGGACGAACTCAACGCGACGTAGCGGATGCTGTCAACACCCAACCAAGCGTAATTTGCAGATTATAGGCACGCTACAGGTCTACAGGGGATGTTGCCGAACGTCACAGGGGACGAAATAGGGTTACTACCCCGCGACAAGATAGTTTCTTGCAAAATTCCGCAAGGCGGCAACCCACGATTACTGCTCGTCAGTTGGTCGCAGGCCTCCAGTCTCAGCATCAAGTGGTTATTAGCGATCAAACTGTCAGAAGAAGACTACACGAAGCCAATCTTTATGCTCGCAGACCGCTTAGGGTTCCAGCTCTTCGACGTGGAAATCGAGGTCGTCGCTTATTGTGGGCTAACCCACATTTACAGTGGACCGACCATCAATGGGCACGGGTTCTGTTTTCCGACGAATCTTGCTTCGGTTTTCATCCTGATTCGAGAAGAGTGCGTATATGGCGAGTTCCTGGACGTCGGAGTCGTCTCCAGAATCCGCAAGAAGTTCATCCTTACCAAGGGAACAATCATGGTATGGGCTGGAATTCGCCTTGGTGGAAGGACCGACCTCGTTTGGATACGAGGCAATTTGAATGCAAACCAACACATTCAGGAGGTTATACACCCCATGGTAATCCCTCATCGACAGCAGTTCGGTCAAGATTTTATGTTCATGCAAGATAATGCACGGTCACACACCGCGAGGGTAGTGGTCAATGCGTTAAGCGAGCACAATATGACGACGTTGGAATGGCCTGCTCAGTCTGCCGACCTCATCCCATAGAGCATGCCTGGGATTTGCTTGGGAGAAGAGCTTTCAGTGATTCTTTGGAAAATCTGAACACTGAAGAACAACTTTTTTTACACCTTCGTAGTGTATGGAGCCATATTCCACAGACGATGATTGACAATCTCATACTAAGTATGCCACGCCGTTGTCGAGCTGTTGCTAATGCTTTAGGAGGTCCTACATATTATTAAAAACGATTAAAGTACGCTTAATTACTGTATTTCTTACTACCTCGTTATTTTTGTGCCTAATCATAGAAGGTTGTAATACTCAATATTGGCACTATTCAATTCTTTCTTAAAAAAAAAAAATTTGGTATGAAAATGTTTTTATTAAAATTAAAATTAAAAACGGTATAAAAATACCCTTCTATTGATATAAAACACTCACTATTACAAGAAAGGGTTTTTAAATAAAAACTAGAAATGTCCTTGTTCCCTAGACTTTGTTGATGTGTGTATAAAACCGATAGTCATATAAAATTTTTGAAACGGTTATAATACCAACATTTCGAGGTCCAAGCCAACCCCGTTTTGAATTCGGTGCGATGCACCTTGTAAATTACGGATGAGGCTCTGACTCAGGCTTTCCTCTCAGGGTTGGGATGTCAGACGGTAGTCGCTCCTAAAAATCACTATGAGAATGATGATGATACTCGTAAAATTACTGAAACGTTGGATAGTAGTGAATTGCCCAACATGTGAAAAACGGTGAATTCTTTTCAAGGCACTAAGTTATGTATTCCGAGATTCTAAAGTTGACTCCAAGTATAGCGAGGGATTCAAGAATAGAATCCTGACTGGATCAAGGCTTACAAACCCAGGTGATTTATCATTGACTACTTATATTTTAGCGTTGACTACTCGAAAATAATTAGAGACAAACAGAAACCTCTAGAAGGAAAATTGCAAATTGGCGTTATATTTTTCTTACTTTAAAAAGTTAATCTGAGCCATATTCCATACACACGTGGATATACATACACACATATTACGAGTTTTTCTAGCGAGCGAGAGTGTGCAAACTCTTTGCACGTTTTTCTTTTTTTTCACAATATAATCTGTATATTCGCGTATGTTCCAAATTCAATGTTCAAAAAAGTTCAAAAAGAGATGGGGTGGTCCAAATTCTACTGTGCCGGGAATCACGCGGATTTTTGAAGAATCGCGGGCTGTTTGTGAAGGGTCAATGGTGAAAAATAATACGGGTTCTTCATGAAAGTGTAACTCGCGAGTATGCACAATTTGGCATCCAAATTAATCGCTATATAAGGTTTAAAGGTTTAAAGAATTTATTTTCAAAAAGACATACACAGTCACTTCCATGAGAACATAACAATAAATAAGTACATAAAGAGGTCACCGACACGACAAGAGAGGGGTACTCATTTGGCGGTTCCGATCTCAGTATCTTTCCGATCTCTTCCGATTAGGTTACAATTTAGTATGTAGGCTGACAGTTGAGACTTAAAAGCGCGAAACGAGCTTACATTTTTTATTTCAGACGGAAGACCATAATTATATATTTGTGCTCCTTCATAGGTAATACTCCTTTTTGCGTAATTTGTACGTATTTTTGGCAAAACAAGCAAACTAAAAATATACTTACAATGAAGTTACTAATTCGGAAAATTTTGAATTGGAATTTCTGCTATCATCATCTACTTTCGACGCTGACTGTGTGTGTACGAATACGCATATAAAACGTATACCAAAGTAAGATGCTCTTACAAATAAGAGTATTGTTCTGAACAAAGGTTCCGGAGAAAGTATTTTTAAATTTGTGAAAATGAGCAATCTCATGATAAAGTCATTTTATTAGCGCCAAAGCAAAAAGCGAAGCGGCCATATTGCAATGTAGGTCGTGCGGTGCTATTGTTTTGGCGGTAATTTTGTTTAGTTGTCTGTTCATATGATTTTATAACTTTTTAAACTGGAAGAGAGAGTTTTATAGTCTACTTATTTACGAACCAAACGGTTCGCAAAGATAACTTTTAGGTAACTTGTTTTAATTTTTTCATTTGTGCGTAATCGTCTTTCAATGTGATAAGATTAGCACATTGAAATGTTACGTAATACTAGACAGGTTAGTTTTAGGATGGGTGACCATTCTTAACAGATTGAGTTCCAGATATTTCCATGTTTATAGCTGAACGAATCTAGTACAGAAACAAATTATAGTATCTGGAATATGTATAATTGGATCGTGGGTTGCGTGAATGGTATCAGAACGCTACATGGCACAGTATATTATTTTGCCTCAGTAGCGGTCATCCCCTTCTTTTTATGTTTTATGATGGACAACAACCAAACTAAATATGTAGTAAAACTCCTAAATTTTTATCTCGCATGGTTTCAGAGAAATTGGGAAAATCGAGAAAAGTCCATAGAAACCATAGAAACCATTAATCTCCGTTGTTATTCGTTATTTTTAATAGATTTTTAATTATATGATTCTGTTATAATTTAGGCATTGATTTATAAAATAAAGTGAAATAAACTTGTCTAATTTAGGGAGAATATATTTTTTTTAAATTTTTATATTATTTTTTAAAGACGTATCCTTGGATTGTCGCATGTTTTTTTAATACCAAATTATTAACTGCAGTTATTACTACTACCACAAAAAAAAATTAGACGCTACAAGCTTCGATATTCAGTTTTAAAGTTTTTAGTTAGGGTTGTCTCTTAAGTCTATGGTATAGTTCAGTTGTCATTATATTATTTTTTATTTGTTATTATTTTTAATCAAAATTGATAGCCTCTGAGACGTGGTGTGGTAGTGAACGCGGCTGCTATGCAGGAGACGCGGGTTCGATCCCCGCTTGGTGCAAATATTCATATGCATAAACATTGGGTATTTTCATTGGTCTGGTCCCGGTTTCCAAACGAACATCGACGTTACGGGTAGTTGGAGCCCTAATAAGTCCTCAACTAGTGAAATGGCAGTCGCTTCACGGAAAATATCGAAGTTCAGCCAAATCCGCAGTATCTAAAGCGGACCCCAGACTCCGAGGCACAGTATATTATTTTGCCTCAGTAGCGGCCATCCTCTTCTTTTTATGTTTTAAGATGGATAACAACCAAACTAAATTTGTAGTAAAACTCCTAAATTTTTATTTCTCATTGTTTCAGAGAAATTGTGGAAATCGAAAAAAATCCATAAAAACCATTAATCTCCGTTGTTATTCGTTCTTATTCATGGATTTTTTTTATATGATACTGTTATAATTTAGGTACCGATTTATAAATAAAATATGAAATAATCTTGTCTAATTTAGGGAGAATATTTTTTTTTTTCAATTATTTCATTTATTTTTTTAAAGACGTATCTCTGTTCTGTCGCGTTAATACCAAATTGTTAACTGCAGTTATAACTACTACCACAAAAAAAAATTAAATGATACGAGCTTAGGACAGCTGCGATATTTAGTTATTAAGTGTTTAGTTAGGATTGTCTCTCAAGTCTATGGTATAGTTCAGCAAAGAAACATCAAAATCACGTAATAATAAGTTGAATTATGACGTAAAAACAATCAAAAGCACAAATTTTAACGAAGAACCTTTTTAAAACCGGTTAGGAAGCTTCTTTTTAGTATTAATTTTTTACAGACTGGATGATGAAAGTATCAAAATATAGTGAAAATCTGCCGCCAACCTTGGTTATCTGGCCCAAGATTTATGAAATTTATGTTGATCTGAGAATGCAGTCTATGTGCCCTCGTTGTCGGAAATTATTAATAGTTCATTTGTGGTCAACTGTACCTTGTACCGACCTATGTATTCTGTATAGTATATAATATAAGTGCATGGAAAATGTAACTAGTATTGTCGTGACATTCATAATAAATGAACGCATCATAACACCTCTTTTATTCCACAATACTCGACACCAAATTAGGAACATTGGTGACCCCGACGTGATATGAACACGCAACCTTCTGATCTGGAGGCAGATTTTTGTATTTTTTTGTGAAGGTTACCCCAAAAATCTTAAACAAAGGGGGATGTACTGTGCCGACCTATGTATTCTGTATAGTATATAATATAAGTGCATGGAAAATGTAATTAGTATTGTCGTGACATTCATAATAAATGGACGCATCATAACACCTCTTTTATTTCACAATACTCGACACCAAATAAGGAACAACCTCTTCAAATTGGACATTGGACATCTCAGAGAGATTTGAACACACAGAAGTAATACTCCTGCAATAAAGTAAAGTATATGTATTTGTATGTCAGTATTTATGTTGATTTTTTTTTTTGTGTAAAGCCGTATATTAATTTTATTTTACTTACTTTTCTCTCTTTCTTTTGTTTAAATACACTATCTATTTAAGTTTAGTCGGTAACTAGGTACACCATATCTTTTGTTTTCATAACATTACTGTCCATCCCAAGGTTGCCTGGAAGAAATCGCTTCAGCGATAAGGCCGCCCATTGTACATTGAACTGTATAGATGCTACCTACTTGTCCTACTGTAAACTAGTGCCACCATTGTAGCACTTAGTGTCTGTAATGGTGACCCTCTTTCCTGAGACTTTGCCTTTAGCTTACCATCAGGCGAGGTGAGGTCAAGTTGGCGTGTCGTATATATAAAAAAAAAAAAAAAAAAAAAATCTGTTGGTGTACAATAAAGAATTATCTATCTATCTATCTATCTACCTACATACTATGTACATATTATTGGGGGTTTTAGCCAGTAAAAACTGTTACCGCCTTCACCACGTGGAGGTACTCCCAGCTTAATTATTAACACGTTGTCATCCGCGACTGACAAACATACATATTATGTCTGAAACGTCTTACAAACTTTAAGCGAAAATTAAAGAGTTCCGCAATAAGGTTCAAAATAGAGCTGTATCACTAAACCATGCTAAAAATTTAAGCCAGTCTAACTCTATATCTCAAACGTACTGTCAATTTGAATATTGTGAAGTTCGGATCTCTATATTTTTTTTGTGACAACCCTAATTCCATAGAAAATTTAAAAATAACTTAAAAACGTCATATCTCAGCTGTCCTACAACGAAAATAAACGAAAGTTTGTATAAAGAAAGCCACATTGCTGGAGTATATTTTGCTAGCAAAAAAGCATGCGACAATCTTCTAGAAAATTTATTATTTTTATTTTTCTGAAATTTGAAAAATATTTTTTTTTCTTATTCCAGGATAGTTACAGACTTGTGATTTTTACACTCAATTACTTATATAATTCTCCATTATTTGGTAATTTTAACCAAGATAAATTTTCATTATTTCGCGCCAAATTTGTAAAAATCTTTTTGTCAAAGTTCAATGACCTTTCAGAAGAAGCTATATATTTAAAAAACCAAGCAATATTTTCATACTGGTGTATCATATTATGCTGTAATATGATTATATCTATCGAAATTGGCTATAAAAGGAGGATGTCCGCTACTGAGGCAAAATAATATACTGTGCATGGGTGTAACGCGGGGGTAGCTGAATATGGAAGAAACTGCTGTCTGACTCCCAAATCCCGGAAGGAAAACCTACCTGCAACTGAACCTTTACATCTTTATTTTTATTTCCCGTATGTGTGACCACTTAGCACTAAATAAATGTTTCTTTCTTTCTTTCTTATTCATTTTTGTGGTATACGCTTATGCTTAAATTATAATATGTATGTTCGCAAAATAATATGTAACTTTTTTTTTCGTAGAAACGTCACTATATTTGGCGATAGATCAACCATTTTTAGTGGCAGATCTATCATTTTGAAAACTTGTTGCTGATAATATCTTGACTGACAAAAAATATACTTCCCTATATCTTTTTAATTCCAAATAGGTGGCAGCACGCGGCCCACCTGATGGAAAGTGGTTACCGTGGCCTAATGACGTGTGCAACACCAGAGGAATCGCACTCGTGCTGGCGACCCTATAAGAATAGAGAGTTTCTGTGTTGTCAGTGTAGAAGACAAAGCTCTTGCTTTGTTCATCCCACTGACAGACTGACAGCTCAAAAACTCTCTAGTGAGCTCTGGCTACGCTACTGACCACTGAGAACACAACACGAGGTTAATATGGTCGCGGTATTCTGTAGGGCGGAGGTACTTCCTCAGTCAGACTGCTCAATTGGACGGAAATACCGTCTTGTCCTACCTCCTCAAAATGTCTTGTCTTACGGCTTTAATTTTATTTAATGTTCGTTTATAAGCACAACCCTACTTCGGTACTTTAGTATTATGTTATCTGTGCTTCGGTCTAGTTTTGGGACATGCGCGTGAGAACTGAGAGCTGCGAGTGCGCAACACAGCCGCAGCCGGCCGATTTAAATAAAAATACGGTTCATATACTGGTCCAGATTGCCTTCTGGATTTATGTAATGTGCTGGATAGCAACAAGGTGGAATATGAGTGCAAATGAGTGAAAGTTATGCAACTAGAATCATTTATTTATCTGTAATAGGTAGGTACTAGTCTCGACATTTCAAAACAAACACTGCGGTGTGTTTGGAAAAATTAAGCTACAATCATAGTACATACACACATATAAATATTCTACAAATATTCTACAACATTCTACACAACGCTATCTAGACCCATGGTAAGCATAGTTTAACTAGCTTGTGTTATGGAGTCTAGAATACGGATAAACATACTTACCTAAATACTTTTTTTTTGTAAATATATACATATTATACATAGAAACACCCAGACCAGTGCAAATACCCATATTCATGCATACAAATATTTGCACTGAGCGGGGATCGAACCCGCGCCTCCTGCGTAGCAGTCGTGTTCACTACCGCCACGCCACAGAGGCTTTATCACGCCTTTATCCCCGGAGGGTTAGGTAGAGGTGAATTAACACCCACATTTCACCAATCATTGAATTCGGTCCCACGTAATAGGGTGTGAGCCTATTGCCGTCTTCCGGACACTATTGTTGACTCAAGCCATTCATCTGAGGCTGAGTCTGGGCTGTAGGTATATATCTGTTTGTTGTTAAACAGCACTTTTCCTCGCCTTGTACGACACCGCATGAGAAGAGATGGGGTGGTCCAAATTCTACTTTGCCGGGAACCCGTGGCTTCATCATAGTATTGCATAATTTTAGTGATATCTAGATAATTTTTATTATAAAACTTACCGTTTACGTAGGTGGTTGCGCCGATGTGGAAACTGTATTTTTTGACGCGGAAACACACTCCTTCTATACCCATCTCCCCTCCCGCACTAACCATAGTATAGTACTAGATATAGTTTCCGTCCGCCATTTGTGATATATAGACACTCACTCCCGCTATGAACTAGCCAGCGTAAAGGCGGACCGCGCGCGCGTCTCTCAGAAATGAATAATATTTGTTGCATTTTTACCGCTTCATAGACCTTTACCGATCGGATTGTGCCTCTCGTGTGTCCCTCAAGTGATTTAGTGATGCTGGCGGCAGCTCCTGAGCAAGGAAGAGAAGATCCGTGTACTGGCTGCGATGAAAACACGTGGTGTCGTGAAGGTTAGTGCATCCTCTCCTAATTTCTCGGGTTGCATTCATTGCCTGGATCACGTCCGCGGCAACCCGATCACCTGTCTTTTTGTGTGTAAAGCGTCAATGGAACAGTTAGCTACTTCCCCGCAATACAGTCCACTAGCGCACGTGGCCAATCGCGCCACCATTATCTGGTCCTTCGAGCCGGATTCTTAGCCGTAGTTCGTATTTTGTTATTATTCTAATGGGAATAAGCGCACCGCACCTAAATGCCTGGTTATTTTAGTAGAAAACCCCGCATCTAGACATTTAGGATTAGATTTTGTTGTCCGTTCGCCGCTGGCTCGCATCGTACCTACCTAGTACATACATAGGTTAGGTATCGTATCAACACTTAGTCGTAGTTCGCAATTTTCGCACCGCGCCTAAATACCTAGTTATTTTAGTAGAAAACCCCGCATCTAGGCATTTAGACTTAGATCTTAGGTATACTAGACACCCTAGTGCATAGGCACAGTGTAATACCTAACGCATTTGGCTTTGTTTTATTTTTTTCAATTAAGTTGTTCGCTCGCCGCTAGCTCGCATCGTATTTACCTAATACCTACGTGGGTAGATACGTGGTTGTACCTACCTCGCCCGCATCTCATTCCAATTCATACGAAAGTATTTTAATTTGAATAGATATTACGCAATACTTAATCTCTGAAATAATAGTTGAACCTGGACAGCGGTCTGGCTCGCGTAGGTACGATCTGGCTGTTGCTAGGCGCGTTTTGTTCAAGCGTGCATTCACAGTTGTAAATACCTACCTACCTGCAGAGTATCGCTCGCGTCGCGTCGCTGCTCTGTACCGCTAAGATTAAGTCATTTCATATTTGTTGTTTACCGCACTTTAGTTTGAGATTTAATTGTAAACATGTCCCCAAAGGTTGATAAGACCGGTAAAGTTCAATTGAAACTTTTATACGCTAAAAAAGAAATGATTTACTCTCGCGTACAATCGATTTATGATAATGCACTTAAAACCTCTGATTTGGCCATTAGAGATTCGTTCTTGTGTTCTATAGAAAACTTAGATAGTTTGCGCGCGGATTTCGAGTCTTTAGTACATGACATCAACGTTTTAGAGTTGAATTTGGATCCCGATTACTCAGTGAGTTATCAAGCCTTGTCGTCGTTTGACGATTTGTATTGTCGTATCAAGCGCGTCGCTAAGAGTTTGGAGAAACCGTCTGACCGACCCAACCCCACTCGCGACCGACCTAAGTTGCCACCAATTCAAATACCCGAATTTGATGGTAACATTCGCAATTGGTGTCTATTTATAGATAGTTTTGAGAATACAATAGATAAGAACGATTCGTTGACAGATCACGAAAAATTGCATTATCTCGTTGAAAAATTGACTGGTAAAGCTATAACCGTTTGCGCTGGAATTACGTTTAGTGCCGGGAATTATAATTTAATTTTAAATACTTTGAAAGCTAAGTATGAGGATAAAAGATCGGTAGCTAACGCCTATTTAGATCAGATGTTTGATTTGAAATCTATTACGGCATGTAACGATCAAAACTTAGAGAAATTTCTAGATACTTTCGCGTCAGCTGTTCGCGCCGTAAAGAACCTAAAGATCGATGACCTCTGCGACTTCGTATTTTTGTATATGGGTTTAAAGAAATTAGATTCCGAAACCATTCGTTTGTTTGAGTCGGATCATCGCGGCAGTAAAATTCCTAAGTTCGAAGACTTAGAAAGTTTTGTTCGCGAGCATATAAAGGTATTGCAACGCTCTTCATCGAAACATGAAGGCGCGAAGAAGGTTGTTACTTCTGAACGCAAAATAGATGCCTCATCGAGGTCACTGAGGTCAACCCATACTTATGTTAATACCGCACCAGCACGTGTACAATCACCTGTTTGCTCTTTGTGTAGTACTCATCATTCGCAACTGTACAAGTGTCCTGGTTTCCTAAAATTGTCGCCTAGTGATCGTTATAAATTTGTTCGCGCTAATAATTTTTGTTTTAATTGTCTCGGTACTAAACACCGCGTTGTTTTATGTAATAGTGGAAATGGTTGTCGCAAATGTCAAGCGAGACACCACACTTTACTTCATTTTGAGAATAGTAATGCCGCATCCAATGTGAGCACAGTTGGCTCGTCGAGCGGTGACACACGGCAGCCTGCGCCGCAGCCGCAGCCCGCGCTCGCGCGCGCTCCGGCCCGCCCGGTGACCGCTGCGGATGACGTCACCTTGTGTTCGTTCTCCGCTAGTGCTGCACTCACTACTGTGTGTCTCGCGACCGCTCGCGTTGTTATTGTTGATGCATTAGGTAAGCCGCGCATTGTTCGAGCGCTATTAGATGGCGCTTCGCAAAGTAATTTTATTACTCAAGATTGTTGTCAACGTCTTGGTTTCAATGTTGATAAGCGTTCAACCCATTCAGTGGTGAAAGGTTTTGGGGGTTTGCAGTCAGCTGTTCATGGCACCGTTAAAACAAGGTTTGGATCTCGTTTTAATAATAATATTTGGTTTGACATGGATTCGCTCGTAACAGATAAAATAACTGAACAGTTGCCTACCGTCCCAGTTGACACGTCTTTATTAACGAAATTTAAAGACTTGCCTTTAGCTGATGAGACTTACGCTGTTCCTGGAGTCGTCGATATATTGATCGGCGCTTCGATTCTCCCGCACCTCCAGTTATCACGTAAGGTTCAAGGGGGACCGACGTACCCCGCTCCGCACGCCCTGGAAACAGTTCTGGGTTTTGTTATAATTGGTTCCGCACCCGCTTCTATAGATAGTTTTAGTCACTCGACTGCCTCGTTCTGTTGCACCGTCGAGCCGCCACTGGAGTCTACCATCCGCAAGTTTTGGGAGATTGAAGAGGTCAATGTCCCACCAATCCTAAGCCCTGATGACAAGATGGCTGAGGAGATTTATTGTCGCACGACTACTCGTGATGAGCAGGGTCGTTATGTTGTCGCGCTCCCTTTCAAGGGAGATATTTTTTCGCTCGGTGACTCCCGTGCATCCGCTGAAAGACGCTTTCTTTGTTTAGAACGAAAGATGCAGGCGTCTCCAAAGTTAAAGCAAGCCTATGATGAGGTTGTTAACGAATATTTAGATAAAGGTTACATCTCACCTGCGCCTGCGGACACTGACGAGACCCAGCCTTCGTACGTTATCCCGCACCACGGAGTTATTAGAGAAGATAAGCTTACTACTAAACTCCGCGTAGTTTTAGATGGCAGTGCTAAGACTAGCACTTCCGTGTCGCTTAATGACATTTTGTATTGTGGTCAAAATCTTCAAGGTAATTTATTTGACATAATTGTAAATTTTCGCTTATTCGCTGTTGCACTCTCTGCAGATATTCGACAAATGTTTTTGTGCCTTGAAGTGCGCAAACCCGATCGTAGGTTTCAACGATTTTTGTATAGATTTTCACCGCAAGAACCTTTAATGGTTTACGAGTTTAATCGTGTTTGCTTCGGGCTTAAATCTAGCCCTTTTCACGCACTTCGCACCGTCAAGCAGTTGGCCGCTGACGAGGGCGATGCATTTCCGAAAGCGAGAGCCACCATTGAAACTGGCTTATACATGGATGACTTCGTGTATAGTGTAGATAGCGAGGCAGAGGCTGTCGAGACGGCCGCTCAAGTTATAAGTCTCATGAAGGCTGGTCAATTTGATCTCGTGAAATGGACGAGCAACTCGCAAACTGCGTTAGAGTCGATTCCACCGTCGCACCGATTGTCTTCGGTTAAGGAATTCGATGAAAGTGATACGCACAAGGTGCTTGGTTTAAGCTGGTCGCCCGCATCTGATACGTTTAGTTTGAGAATTAGTTCGACCCCGCAAACTTGTACTAAACGCATTATCATGTCGTGTGTGGCACGGATATGGGACGTAATGGGATTCGTAGCTCCTGTCGTTTTGTACGCCAAACTACTTATAAAAGAGCTTTGGCTTTCCAATTGTGATTGGGACGACACCGCGCCCGACAACATTGCTAAGTTGTGGGCTCGCTTTAGAAAAGAACTTTCTGTGCTTGACCAAATACAAATTCCGCGTCATGTAGGTATATCGCAACATAGTGTTGTTACGGTAGTAGGCTTCGCGGACGCTAGTGAGAGGGCGTATGGAGGAGTAGTCTACTTTCATGTCTCGAATGTAGGTAAGGTTTCAATTAGCCTTATAAGCGCGAAATCAAAGGTCTCTCCCCGTAAGGTCGTCTCTCTGGCACGCCTCGAGCTATGCGCTTTACTATTGTTAGTTAGATTGATCACCTCTATCGCCAATGCTTGTAGTAGTCGCATTAATATTAGTAGAATTTTAGCTTTTTCGGACTCAACAGTCGCTTTGTGTTGGGCCCACTCTTCGCCCCATCGTTGGGACACATTCGTCGCTAATAGAGTGGCAAAAATTCAATCGGAATTAGCGCCACAAAATCTCTTTCACGTTGCTGGCACCGACAACCCAGCCGATTGTCTCTCTCGTGGATTGCTTCCTTCGCAAATTTTGGATCACCCGTTGTGGTTTAGTGGACCGTCCTGGATTCATGCCGCGTTAGATAAGTGGCCAGTTAGTCAATTCAATCCCACTACGGTTTCCGAACCACCCGAGGAAAAGAAGCACTCGCTTGTTGTATCGGTCCCGCGTGAAGAGTCCCTTATTTTGTTGTTGGCTAATCGCGTCTCGTCTTGGTCGAGACTGTTGCGTTATGTTGTTTATGTAGGCCGATTTTTGAGAATTTTATCTACGCGCGGTCATATAACCGCCGCTGATTTAGATAAAGCTGAATTGGTCATACTTCGCGAGTTGCAGAAATGTTATTTTGCTTCTGAATTTAAAATTTAGAATTTAACAAACCTTGTAGTCGTTCTTTCCGACACTTGAAACCATTTTTGGAAGATGGACTCATTCGAGTAGGTGGTCGTTTGAGAAATTCAGGTTTAGGATTTGAACAAAGGCACCCAGTAGTTCTCCCGCGTAAGGACCACGTATTAGATTTGTTAGTAGATTATCAGCATAAGGTGAATTGTCACGCTGGTCCCGATTTGTTAATGTCTATTTTGAGACAGAAATACTGGATAATTTCCGCTCGTAATTTGATTCGCGCTAGAGTACACAGATGTGTACCTTGTTTTAAACTCCGCCCGCGTTTTATCGCGCCTGAAATGGCCGATCATCGCTCTTGTCGTGTTGTTCAATCCGCAAAACCTTTCGTACACACCGGCACGGACTTTGCTGGGCCTTTCAAAGTCACCATTGCTCGTGGTCGTGGCATTCGCTCCACGAAAGCTTATGTTTGTTTGTTCATTTGTATGACAACTCGCGCGGTTCATATAGAGTTGACCGGTGATTTAAGTACGCAAAATTTTATGTCCGCTTTTAAACGTTTTTTGTCGCGTCGGGGTCCGGTTAAGCGCATGTATTCGGACAACGGTACAAACTATGTAGGGGCCCGACGTAGTATTTCGGAATTGCACGCATTCTTACGGTCTAAGTACTACCAAAGTGAATTCGCTCACATCTTAGCCGAAAATCGCATTGAATGGTACTTTAACACGCCTGCAGCTAGTCATTTTGGTGGTAATTGGGAAGCGAATATTAAAAGCCTTAAGTCGCATCTGTTTCGCGTCATAGGCGAACAGATTCTCTCGTTCGAGGAGTTGAGTACCGTACTTGCTCAAGTAGAGGCGGTGATGAACACGCGTCCGCTGTGTCGGACTCTATCTAGCGATCCGTCAGAGCCATTAGCGCTGACGCCAGCTCACTTCTTAAATACGACTCCTCTAAAATATTTGCCCGCAATAGATGTTGAAGACGATAGAATGCACCTTCTAACTCGTCACGCTCTTTTGGATAAGTTGGTCCAATCGTTTTGGAATCGTTGGAGAACCGATTATTTGCACACGCTGCAGTCACGTCAAAAATGGAATACTCCATCCAACCCAATTACTGTAGGTACGGTGGTAGTCCTTATGACTGAGAATGCGCCTCCTTTACATTGGCCTCTAGGAGTAGTAGAGGAAATTTTTCCCGATGCCCGCGGGATAACTCGTGTTGTACGGGTTAAAACTGCAACCGGATCGTATCTGCGCCCGGTTGTTCGCCTCTGCCCTCTGCCTAGCCAGCAGTAGGCACGAGTTCCAATCTATGTTTATATTTTAGTTGTTATTTCCCAAACCTAGATTTAGATTAGACATTAGATTTGTTCCACATTTTTCGTTTCGAAGGTAACCCTTCAAGCCGGGGGGAATGGTTGCGCCGATGTGGAAACTGTATTTTTTGACGCGGAAACACACTCCTTCTATACCCATCTCCCCTCCCGCACTAACCATAGTATAGTACTAGATATAGTTTCCGTCCGCCATTTGTGATATATAGACACTCACTCCCGCTATGAACTAGTCAGCGTAAAGGCGGACCGCGCGCGCGTCTCTCAGAAATGAATAATATTTGTTGCATTTTTACCGCTTCATAGACCTTTACCGATCGGATTGTGCCTCTCGTGTGTCCCTCAAGTGATTTAGTGATGCTGGCGGCAGCTCCTGAGCAAGGAAGAGAAGATCCGTGTACCGGCTGCGATGAAAACACGTGGTGTCGTGAAGGTTAGTGCATCCTCTCCTAATTTCTCGGGTTGCATTCATTGCCTGGATCACGTCCGCGGCAACCCGATCACCTGTCTTTTTGTGTGTAAAGCGTCAATGGAACAGTTAGCTACTTCCCCGCAATACAGTCCACTAGCGCACGTGGCCAATCGCGCCACCAGTAGGTACCTACCATACTTTTCTGTTAGTTGGTGCCAAGCAAAACAGGAATTATGGAATAAAGGTTACATTATATTACATTAAACAAACTATATTGCAACAAAGAAGTCCGCAATCAAGCTTTTTTTCTTAGCAGCCTATCAGCAGCAGTGTATCAATGACCGCGAGAGCTGTGCTGTTCCTATAATACTCGAGGTGTGGCTAGGGACGCTGTAAATAAAGATTAATAACTGAACGAACGAGATACCGCGACTAATAATTTCTCTTTACAGCTTCCTTAGCCACGCTGCGCATATTTTGGGAGCTGTACAACGCTCGCGGTCACACACACACACAATACTTGTGTCAGTATTGAGCGCCTGTAGAATTAAAATTGCAACACCATGTCGAGAAAAATGCTGTCCATATTTTAAAAGGAATGCGAAAGAGGAATGAAAATGAAATATTTTTTTATAAAGTATTTATTTATTTTATTAATGCCTACTCATCATTCTAAATTAGTTTACAATTTGGTGGGAAATTCAAAATCGTAAACCTTCTATTTTTTAATGTTAAATTATGCGCACTGAAGAGCAATACTACCATCTATGGATCTCTGTTACAAACTGTGCGATAGTAAGAAGGTAATTTCGTTACAAATTCATAATTATACAAAGGTTCGGGACTGGCATAAAAAACAGTGCCGTTAACAACTGACAAAGTGAGCATGGTGTGTCGCAGCTTAACCGTTCATGATAAAAGTAATGGTGGGTAGGCGCTCAAAAAATGTTCCCCGCGTTCCTTTGAACGTTCGCAAGCTAGTCAAGTCGTGACCACGGGTGCTGCAAAGCATCCGAAACGTCGGCAGAAATAGTAAGTTCCGTGACTTAATTGCGAAAAATCCGGCACCGTTGTATAATTATGAATTCTTTAGAAATGTTTCTAAGTAAGTAATATATTTTCAGAAAATGTATTTATATGGAAATAATGTGACGATCGTGCAAAATTCTTTGTTTATCATTAACTAGCTGACCCACCCCAGCTTCGCCCGGGGTATATTTTGAAGCTTCATATCCCTTTGAGCCCGTATGTTTTAGTCTTCAAAATATGTATGAAAAATTGCCGGCTTTGTTAACATTTATTATCAATGCTCCGCTCCCTGAAGTAGTAGCATGATGATATATAGCTTATAACCTTCCTCGATAAATGGACTACCCAACACTGAAAGAATCATTCAAATCGGACCAGTAGTTCCAGAGATTAGCGCGTTTAAACAAACAAACAAACAAACGAACTCTGCAGCTTTATAATATGTATTAGTATAGATTGATTTAAGTACCTTCTTACCTATTATTCCAGCAGGTGGTTACTTAACTATTTAACACACAGTTTAATTTATAATTATTCTTATACTATCCAAAATTAAACGTATCCAAGAAGACATTATGTTGGTCAATATTTATAATAATTACCAGACTATTATACAGAACATATTGAATTATAAATGCAATACTGAATACACAAATAAAGTAACTTAAAAATAACTATAGATTTAAAGTAAGCATAGTTTAACTAGCTTGTGCTAACAGATCTAGAATGGCGATAAACATGCTTAGATACTGTTTAATTGTAAGTACATACTTGCAATGAACGGGAAATGAACCCGCGGCCCCTTGTTAGCAGTCGAACCTCTACGTTAAATAGGTCGTCTCCACGTTTCCCTCACTGAATTTCGTGAAAAAATATAGTAACGCAGTTTAGTTTTATTAATCTCGGTTCTGTCACTCGTGAAATCCAGTATACATGCTTCATAAACTTTTGTATCCTTAAAAAGATTACGATATTTCATAATCCTAGCTATAATTGTCATATAAAGTTATGGTGTCTTGTCGTAAACACCACGCTTGCTTGCTCCTGAAAAGGAAAAATTTTGTTAGTATTAATTTAGGAGCAAAAAATAAGTTTTAAACTAACTACAGCCTGTTAAAATCATAACCTAATGTTGCTTCGCTGAAGATGGGTAAAAAATACTACTATTACAAAATTTGTGAAAAGTGGTATTAAAATCATGATAGAAAGCGACTGAACTTCGATATTTTCCGTGAAGCGTGTAGACTGGTGTAGTAGTTTATTAATAGTTAAGGTAGGATTAGATAAAGTTATTTATTATTATTATGAAGAAGTTGTACGTATGAGTATCATCCGGTCTATCAATCCGGTCTATCAATCGCGCCTTCATTCCCGGAGGGTTAGGCTGAGGTGAATTAACACCCACATTTCACGTGTGAGCCTATTTCCGTTTTCTGGACACTATTGTTGACTCAAGCCATGCATCTGAGGCTGAGTCTGGTCTATATATATATATATCTGTCTGATGTTAAACAGCCCTGTCCCCTTAGTCGCCTTGTACGACACCGCATGGGAGGAGATGGGGTGGTCCAAATTACACTCTACCGGGAACCACGTGGCTTATAGTTATATTGACGTGTAATAAATGAAAAATAAAGTACTAACTTGAGAAATTTAACAAGTTCCCGCTTGTTACACGCTGACCAATTCTTCGCTGGATTCCTGGGGTTGTACTTAGCGTCCATGATGTAATGCTGGCCACGGCACTCGTTGTGAGGAGGCCCGTCATGGGATATACCTAGACTGTAATGTGAACAGTTTTTATTATACACTAGCTGACCCACCCCAGCTTCGCTCGGGGTATATTTTGAAGCTTCATATCCCTTTGAGCCCGTATGTTTTAGTCTTCAAAATATGTATGAAAAATTGCCGGCTTTATTAACATTTATTATCAATGCTCCGCTCCCTTAAGTAGTAGCGTGATGATATATAGCCTAAAACCTTCCTCGATAAATGGACTACCCAACACTGAAAGAATCATTCAAATCGGACCAGTAGTTCCAGAGATTAGCGCGTTCAAACAAACAAACAAACTCTGCAGCTTTATAATATTAGTATAGATGTGATAAGGAGGCTCAAGGTTAAATTAAAGGAAGATTTGTGTATAAATGCCAGCTGTTTTTCGTCGAGACTTTTATTGTTAAATGGGTACTTTTCTTGTTTCTGAGCTGTTACAGAGAAATTATCAAACTGAAATCTCATAGGTGTACCTACCAAGGACTTCTCGCCCGATCTAGCACCTCTACAATTATTTTCTCGTTCGGAAATACCCACAGATATCCCCTTTTTTACGTGCGCTAAATCCCCACTGATACCCCCCCACCGGAGCTGGTGTGAGTGGTTATGTCGGACTCGAACCGACCAAAACGTACCACGCCTGTGGGTCGTTTTTGGTTGCCGAAGGTGAGGTTAACAGGCATATCCTTCGCACCCCGGCCGACCATCTCAATCGATCTGGCCCTCTCCTCGGATGTGGAGACCACAGAGTCCCCCACAGATATCCCCCTGACCTCTCTTCGCCACCGGCTGGTGAATACCGACTTCTCTACATTCGTACTCTCTATTGCAAGTGTGGTGAGATAGATTAACTAATGGACATACAGTGGCCTAATAATTGTGTGTCAAATATGACTGGCGAACTGTGGGCCAGAGTGAATAGTCGGCCTCCACCTATTCCTTCGGGAATATGTTCATGAGTTTAATGTATGTACCTAATTAGTAAAAGTAAAAAAAATAACAACTTATAATCTAATTGTGAGAATTTCAACCGGATAAGCTGATACCGCTTATCGGTATCTCGGAATTCTGTTAGGAATTGGAAACCAGGCTTTTGCACGCGTTTAATGAACGATCTATCCAGGCACCTAATTAGTTGTTGTTTAACCTAATTACTGTGATGTAAATAAAAGACCAAAGAGTACAGGCGACAACGATGGTTCACAGAAAAATCAGTGTGCTCCAAAGCGTTTATGATGTTGTTAAGAACTTTTTTCTTTACAAACAGGATGTCACTTATAACCTTTAGTTTCAACCGTCGCCGTCGGTATTATTAGCTATATGAATTTATATTACCTATGTGCAATTTCGTGTGTTAGTATAAACGCGATGTTTTCAGGATGCCACTCCAGCATGGTGCAGCTGTTTTTGTTACTGCATATACCTCTCGCATAGCCTCGACCTGAAACGTGAATTAAATACAGTTCTTAAATTGTCCTGGATATTCTGTGGTATGTTGCAGTCGCTAGCTGCTGTCAATCGGACTATGATAGTGGTGTCTAACTTGATAGCATCGACTGCTCAATGGAGAGTTTTTGTACCGTCAGTGGGAAGACCAACAGCTTGTCTTGCTTTGCCTTTCACACTGACAGCACAGAAACTCTTTGTGCTTACAGGGTAGACAGCGCAAGTGAGACTCCCTTGGTTTTGCACACGTCCATAGGCCACGGTAACAACTTTCCATTAGGTGGGCTTTGTGCTTGTCTGTCACCTATTTTTTTTATACAACTTAGGTGGCAAACAAGCATACGGCCCACCTGATGGAAAGTGGTTACCATGACCTATGAACGTGTGTAACACCAGTGGAGTCACATCCGTGCTGCCGACCCTGTAAGAACAGAGATTTTGTGCCGTCAGTGGTATCTATACTAATATTATATATCCTTACTATCCTTACTATCCTTACTTAATATTATAAATGTGAAAGTAACTCAGTCTGTCTGTCTGTCTGTCTGTTACGCTTTCACGCCTAAACCACTGAATCGATTTTGCTGAAATTTGGTACAGGGGTAGATTAGATCTTGGGAAAGGACATAGGCTATGTTTTGTCGCGATAACCGACATCTACGCGGGCGGAGCCGCGGGCAAAAGCTAGTAATATTATAAATGTGAAAGTAACTCTGTCTGTCTGTCTGTCTGTTACGCTTTCACGCCTAAACCACTGAACCGATTTTGCTGAAATTTGGTACAGGGGTAGATTAGATCTTGGGAAAGGACATAGGCTATGTTTTGTCGCGATAACCGACATCTACGCGGGCGGAGCCGCGGGCAAAAGCTAGTAATATTATAAAGAGGAAAGATTTGTATTTTTGTATGTAACGAATAAACTCAAAAAGTATTGGACCGATTTTAATAATTCTTTTTTCATTAGAAAGCTACATTCCTCGTGAGTAACATAGGCTACTTTTTATCCCGATATTCCCATGGGATCAGGATTTACGCAGGTGAAACCGTGGCGCGGTGCTAGTAAAAAATAAAGATGCTATTTTCACGCCCTGAAGAAAGAACCCGTGAATGTAAAAAGATGAAATCATGAAGGTAGAGCATTCCAATTTTCCAATTCTGTTTTGTGCGACAAACAAAGAAAACATTGAACTGCTTGTTTGTGATAGTATTTTTTATGCGGCTTCATAATATAAACGCAACAAATCTGTATACAAATAAAAATGCTCTTATAATACATAAATTCTACTATAAATAATTGTAGAAAGTTTTCAATATGTATGAATATTCATAAAAAGAAAAAAAAAATAGGCGTGAAATCAAATTAACAAAACAGTAGATTACGGGTGGTTTTGAACGCGGCACCGTGTGGTGGCAGGCCGGCGCCGTTCCCACCCAGTTATCGTCTGTGTGTATGTAGTCTTGCAAAATAACTGTTCATATTATACACGGAGTACAGCAGAATCCAGAGAAAAGATTCGTTTTCTATATGCAATCTCAATGGCCTTTCATGCAGCAGAAGCGCTGGGCGTATACCGCGACACGCCTGCATCAACGACATTATCCACCGTGCTCTAGCTACCGCTGGCGTGCCAGCCATTCGTGAACCTAAAGGGCTGGTGCGTAGCGATGGCAAGAGACCGGATGGTATGTCGTTGCTACCTTGGAAGATGGGTAGACCTTTGGTGTGGGACGCTACGTGCGTCGACACTCTTGCGCCTTCACATCTTTCAAGCACAGCAGGGTGTGCCGGTGCTGCTGCTGCATCTGCGAAAAACCTCAAACGGCGCAAATACTGTAACCTGACAGGTGATTATGTTTTTGAGCCGTTTGGGGTTGAAACGTTAGGGACGTGGGGTCCAAGTGCTCGGTCTCTATATATAGACTTGGCAAAGCAGCTGATCGACCCTACGCGTGACCAGAAGGCTGGTTATTATCTTGCACAGAGGATAAGCATTGCCATTCAACGTGGCAATGCTGCCAGCCTTCTGGGTAGGTACGTTACCGGTCGGTGATGATGCGGAGGAATTTCATGACGCATTATGTATGTAATTTTTATGTTTATTTTATTTTAGTGTATTTTAGTAGCTATCTCAATACATATTTCGTAATCCAATATTGATAATTTATACCGTTTACCGTTCTTGATTTTGGTAGGACGGATCGACACTTTTAGATCGCCGTTTGTACCAAAGTGACATCTTTTTTGTTAGGGTGTTGGTGGCGAAATAGACATATTGAAATATCGATTCTGCGTCGATCGATCGATTGTCAAAAATTGGGATTGAAAATAATCTTAGATTGACGATCGAATATTGGAAGCGGCTGTAAGAGTATCGACCACAAAAAATATTGTTTACTCAATTTTGAATTTTATCTACTAGAGATAATGTTGATAGTCATTTGAAGGCGAAGAAGGGGTCGCGCGGTAATAATACAGCTGCTCTTTCAATGGGGATTAGTCCTTAGGGTGTGGACATATGCCAGCCACTGGTAAAATTACTCAACCAATCAATCAATTAGTCCACCGCAGTGCACTGCTGGACATAGGCTTCTCCCAATGTGACTCATTTTATGTGATAAAATTACTCATATCTCCCCTAACCGCTCAAGCACAAGTTTAAGTATTTTCTGTTAAATAGTAAGTTAAGTAAAAATATTTTAGTCAGATACAAGGTGTTGTGAATAAGCAAAACTAAAAATTAATATCTTGCTTATGTTTAATTAATTTTTGGTGTACAACCTGGAAATGGTATATCTACCTACTGAATAAGTGGCTACAAGGAATGAATGAATGGAATGAAGTGAATGTGTAACCCCGTATGGTACAATTCGCCGTAGGTAGATACTTTGGTAGATACTATAATATCTTACGAAATAGGTAATAAAATTGCGTAGAAATACTGTTTCGCGCGAGCAGAACTGTGGGCAATAGCTTATAGTCCGATATAATTTTCACTCTTATACTTGGTCAGTCTTAAATGTGAACAGCAAATTAACGATGCTCCGTACACACAGACGATAACCGAGCGGGAACGGCGCCGGCCTGCCACCACACGGTGCCGCGTTCAGAACTGCTTGTTATCTACTGTTTTGTTTTTGTAATTATTTTTATTTTTATTGAAATTCGCGAAAATCCAAAACTAACGACAATCATTAAAAGTAGAATTATTGTAATTATTATTTAATATCAATCATTATCTAAATATAGAGCATAAAATAATAACTGGAATCGAAATGATAGTACATACTTTTTTTAAAGTGCAAAATTCCCCACGGTCCCCCTCAACAGGAGCTGGCGGAGTGATTATGTCGTACTCAATCCGACTAAATCCGCACGCCATCTTGGGTCACATCATCTTGCCATTATTATAGGTGCTCGCGTTTCCGTTTTCAACCCAAGATTTTTTAGAGTTAAAAGAATAATAGTATTATTCCGTTTTATGAGAAAAAGAGAGAGAGAGAGGCTTCGGGTCAGTCGGGGTGCTACGGATATGCCTTTAAAGCCTTCCAACCTCGCCTCCGGCAACTAACAGCGACATATATATACGACGTGCGTTTTAATCTTTTCGAATCCGACATAACCTCCTTCACCGGTGAAGGTGTATACGTGGAGATTTTTCGCACAATAAATAAAACCCTGCAAAAGTTCTTATCTGAGTCATCTTCAGACTCAGACTCAGACTCAGACTCAGACTCAGACTCAGACTCAGACTCAGACTCAGACTCAGACTCAGACTCAGACTCAGACTCAGACTCAGACTCAGACTCAGACTCAGACTCAGACTCAGACTCAGACTCAGACTCAGACTCACATTCAAATTCAAATTATAATATTATTTATTATAATTGCATAAGTTCATAAAAAATGCTATGCAATAGCTTTACCGCGGCAGTCCCCGAGTGCCACACGTCTTTTTTTAAATCTCTCACTAGCGAGTGAACTTTAAAGTCTCGAAAAATTTTCTGATAAGAATAATGAGAGCTCATGAAAATTTTTCAAGATTTTATGAGCAAAACGTAAGCTTACCTGTACTACTTCTCACTTTACCGCCATGGTGGTCCAAGTAATACAAGTCCAGTCCAGTAAACATCACAGAATAATACCATTTCTTCTTGGCAGTTTTCTTCTCTCCCTGCCACTGACAATAGCTCTTCAAATACTTCGAAACGTTTTCTGTCATCTTTACTTTATTTATACCATTTTTTACTATTTTGACGTCTAGCAGTTCAAATTTTATCTTTTGGTGCAGACTTTGACGGGCAAATAGATGCTCTGCGTCTTTTAAAATATCCTTTGCGAGCAGTTTGAATTTTTCTCTTATTTTATGCTTTGTGGTTCTTGAGAGGATAGCAGTCAAAGCTTTGTCTAAATGCATCATTATTGGTATCGTGATATTATTTTGTTTTGTATAGTATTTTATTGAGGTGTTCCTTCGCACATTAGATAGCATGTGATTATTCTGAAAAGACATTTATTGTAGGGTTAGTTTGATGTCTGCTTGCTGTTATTATTGTACAATAACTAGGCGTCGTTGAGACCCTAACCAAACGATTAGTTCGAAAAACTGGTTACAGCCTACTATTTACGGGAATGATAATAATCATAATCTTTCTTCTCCTCTTTTCAAAGCTCCTTTATTGATGTTTACGCTGTTTTTGGTTTATTATGTGTGAATGTGTTAAGTATAAGTATAATATCTAGGTGCCTAGTAGTAGGTACCGTGCAGCGGGAGCGACGAAGGATCGCAAGCCAAGCTGCCCGCGTACGAAGGCAACTCGGGCGTCGGAGGTCGATGAACGACCTCCGCCCCCCATGAGCGCCGGCCTGGGGGTGACAGGTGGAGCCGCCTGTTACCCTGGCAGAAGCAGGCCGCGGCGGTGGCGCGCCTAGCGCGCCTCCCCGTTTCCGGTGTCGAGTTGGGGACTCTGTAGTCCCCACACCCGAGACGAGGGCCAGATCGTGAGAGATGGCCCTGGGTCGGCCGGGGTGCGAGGGATATGCCTGTCAACCTCACCTTCGGCAACCAAAACGACCCACAGGCGGCGTGCGTTTTAGTCGGTTCGAGTCCGACATAACCTCCTCCACCGGCTCCGGTGGGGAGGTATCCGTGGGGATTTTGCGCACGTAAAAAAAAAAAAAAAAAAAAAAAGTAGTAGGTACCGTTTACTTTATAAATTATGTTTGTAGTAAGTTTATATGTAAGTATTGTAGTACCTAAGTATTATATCTATAATTATATAATATATCAGAGTATAAATAATAATATAAAATAAATAATAAATGTACACCGGAAGCTGCCCGCTATATCTACCTATTTATCTAACTCACTCCATCCCATGGTTACCTGGTAGAGATTGTTTTGTGCAATAAGGCCGTTATTTGTTATGTACCAAATTGTGTCTTTCTGTATCCATTCTTTGTGTACATACAATAAAGAGATATATTATTATTATACTATTATTATTATTACAGCTGCTGGTTGACAGACGAGGTTCTGATAAGCTTTCGATAAAAGTCACATAAGCCAAAAAAATGAGTTAAATGGCCTTGAATGTAACAGAGAATAAGGCTAAGATTATGATGATCAAATGAGCGAATTCAGTACTAAAGGCGTACTTTTTGAGTCGAGACGTACATTTGTCTTATTTCTTTCGGTCTGATAGACCCAGTTAAAAACGAAGGTTAACCAATAAATCTCGACGTAATTTAAATAACTTCTTAGCCAAATAAAAGAGTGTTGATTGTATGATCACCACAGGCAAGGTGGGAATCGTCTTGTTAGTCCCGTGCCACTGCTAGGCATGTCTGAAATTAGGCATGGCGTCATCAGCAATATTTTTGCTATGTTTTTGCAATAAACATACAATGTTTAGCCATTTCTAAGGATTCATTCGTTTATTTTCAGGTCAATGGTGATGACGTGGTTAAACGCAGAAAACTAAAATATATTACAGTAAGTACTATTGTTTTGAATAGCATAATGTATGTAGTACCTACTTTGCATTTCAAAGAAATACATTTCGGAATTTTACTTGTGTTTTCACATCACCGTGTGCTACCTTGACGAGACAGCTGGCATATTAATAAAAACTAAAATACGATTATTCTAAAATCGTTGGTCCCAGCCTAGTCACTGTTAATATACCTAAAAGGCCCACAAATATAGTTAGTGCTCTTTTATGAGTGTTTGGAGCACTACAGACTGCGCTAGCAAGGTGTTTGTGGACCGCGTACAATGGCATGGTTGCGTCGGTACTTATGTTTGGAATAATTTTTTGGGGTAACTCTGTTCATAAAAATAAAATATTGAAGGCACAGAAACGCTGTATACGGGCAATGTTAGCACTAAAAACAATTGACAGCTGCTTGCCCTATTTAACATAAATACATATAATCACGCGTTTATCCCCGAAGGGTTAGGCAAAGGTGAATTAACACCCACATTTCACCAATAAAATTGTAGTCGGTCCCACGTAATAGGGAGGTACTAGTGTTAACTCGAGCCATGCATCGGAGGCTGAGTCTGGGCTGTATATATCTGTCGGATGTTAAACAGCCCTATCCCTTAGTCGCCTTGTACGACACCGCATGGGAAGAGATGGAGGGGTGCAAATTCTATTCTGCCGGAAACCACGCGACCCAAGAATGCGAGTCTCTTTCATGTCTTACAAGTGTAAGACACAATAGCACTAGCTTTACTCGTAACAGCAGTTACAAAACGCATATAATTTTATTAGGACTATTGGACACTATTTTTAGCCTATGATGTACTTACAGCTTACAAACGAAAGGTCTTGAGTTCAATGCTTTAATATTTAGCATGGGTATGGACAAATATTTGATTTGTGATTCTGAAGGAAAAGCCGACTAAGTTCGAAAGTGTAATTTGTTCTTGGAAATATTGGAATGTTATTTGAAGTTAGTTCTAGATTGAGATTAGGATTTGATATATCCTATGTCCTTTTGTAGTTAGGTTGGGTTTTTTTTATTACAACGGTGGCAGACAAGCACACGGCCCACGTGATGGAAAGTGGTTACCATGACCTATGAACGTGTGTAACACCAGTGGAGTCACATCCGTGCTGCCGACCCTGTAAGAACAGAGATTTTGTGCCGTCAGTGTAGAGGACAAAGCAGGACAAGCCTTTGGTCATCCCACCGACAGCACAAAAACTCTCCAGTGAGCTCTGGCTACCCTACTCACCGCCGGGATCACAACACGAAGTTATTACATCCGCGGTATTCTGTAGGGCGGAGGTACTTCCCCAGTCGGACTGCTCAATTTGGCGGAAATACCGCCGTGTCCTACCCTCAAAAGCTTGGTTGGGTTGGTGGTTTGGTTTATTTTATTTAGATTATTCAATCATTAGAAATGATACAATTATAAAAGATATAGTTCTGATTGTTAAAGGAAGGTTAACCAACCAAAAGATAAGGCCTGGGATCGATGGGGCAAAATAAAAAGGCAACCTACAGGTACATAAGAGACATACCTACCATCGCAATAAAGTCCGTCTCCTAGCCTTAACCTTACCCCACATTAATCTTGCCTTTTTGTGTAATTAAAAGTCTAAGGAAATATTGACCGAAATTTTTAATAAATTTCTGTCAAGAATTGGGCAGTAGTTTTAGTAAGCTCCAGTGAAATCTGAAAATTTTGCTGAAAAAACTCAGATAGTATATTTATTTCTATATCCAGAATTTCCTCCTAGAAAATCATAAAAAACGTACTTATATCACTTTTCTGTTAGACGATCGAAATAGTGTAGTTGGACAAAGATTAGATCACTGCGCCTAAACGTTGTCATCATTCACTACTAGACTGTCCTTGACGTCTACATTCTAACGAATACGTAATATATGACAGCGCCACTTGCCGTTAATTCATCTTGTCAGTTGTCGTCATTGTGGACATGACCTTATATTTAAATCACGCGTGCCGAATAAGCACACAAATGTTTGTACAGTTCCTAGTTTTTAAATAAGCACGACGTGTCGCGTCGTCGAGAGGGAAAGTGAGAGTCTGCATTTTTTTTATTTATTTCGTCTGTCAATGAACTGCATCCCTTTGGATAATAAAAAATTAAGGTACAATCGTGAACATACGGGCCAACATTTTAGATTCTGTTGATCTTAAAATGGTGATCTAATTTGGGAGCCTCAATAGATGTTAGGCCGTAACTTGATAGCCTTTTCACGCCTTGCTTCTTACAACCCGGTTTCATTAAACCGGGATTGTAAGAAGAGGGAAATACGGACGGGGTTGGAGGAGTGGAGTCGAAGTTGAGTTGTAGTGGTTTTTTTATACCACTTAGGAAGCACATGGCCCACCTAGAAAGTGGTTACCGAGTCCTCAGACGTGTGTAACACCAGAGGCGTCACAACAACAGCGACCCTGTAAAAACCTTCTTGAAGACCCCATGTTGTAGGGGAAATCACAGCAGGGAGTTCATTGCGAGCGGGGGATGAAGTTCCTATCATACCTCACTGTGCGTACTGCTTCAAGTCGCAATGTGTGGGTTTTCTTGTAGTTTCGATCGCGTTTCGCTTCTAGGTGTAGTATAAAGCATACATATGTATCATTCAGAAAAAAATTAGTTGCCCAACTCGTGTGTTGGTCAATCTACACCCTCGTAGTAATTGATCACTTTCTCCCCTCGGTTAAGAATGTACTGTTTTATAAGTTCGTACTTTTTTCATTTTCTCGTCTTTTCTTTCTATCTCTTCCCCGTACCTTCTCGCAGATGACAACAGTAACTTCCTGTTAAAATCAATTAATCAAAGCTATCGCAGTCCCCTGCTGAACATAGGCCTCTCTTAATGTTGGGAGCCTTTGGCCTACTGTTTCCACGCTGTTTTATTTCGAGTTTACCTTCTCTCGCAGTGATATCATCTGCATATTTTTAAGTTAGTTGCCTCTTACGATACCTTTTCGGATGAGATGGGGTGATACTTGTATTCTCTCTCCGTCATCACACCGTCTTGTTACACGTATCACTAATATACGTCCACTAAAATTTATTGCCGTGTTAAACTGAAAGCATTAAGTTCACTTAGAATCAATCAAATCGTTCCTAGAAACGACGGCCATTGTTTTACGTATAACAAATCGACCAATAAACTAGTACAATGAACCATATTAGATATACGAGGTGTCTCGTGTCACAGTTCAATTAACATGCTAAACGGGGAATTACCCTTCCCTGTCATGTTTTGGAAACTGGAAAAAACATCGGCATTTCACCACCGGCAGTACTCAGTAGCTTATTGGTTAAGGAGTCGGCTTTATAATCTAGAGTACCCGGGTTCGAATTGAGGCCTTTGTACTACGACACACGGAAATAAAATATTGTGTATAAAAAAAACACGGGCTTAAAAAAGTTCACGAAATTTATGGTTCAGTCCTTTTTTTGGTTTATATACTGCACATAAACTATACGAACATTTTGACTTTGTTCAAAGTGTTTGCCGGCCTTTTTTATACCACTTGGGTAGTAGACAAGCACACGGCCTACCTGATGGAAAGTGGTAACCGTGCTGCCAATTCTTTTACACGTGCAGCCTGTGGGCGGGTTTCACGCGTCGGGCATACGATAACCTGCGACCGGCGAGTACAATATAATAACACATTCAGGATGCTGATGGGTCTGCTGAGGTATTGCAGCGCCTCAGGAATGTTAGCGGAGAAGCGTGTCGACGACTTCGCAACAATAATAAGAAAGCGTTATGCTTCCTTATTAAATCGTACGAGGAGCAGCGCCAACCGCATCCTGGCTGCGTTATCAAACCGTTGGGACTCCCCCCTATTTAAGAGGTGGATGGTGGTTCACACCGATAAAAAAAACAACCATAAAAATATATGTACCTTAGGTACTAACAATAGTATATAAGTGAAAAATGTACGTACTAACCTTCTATGGACTTGTTCCGAAATAAACCTTATTTAAATTTAATTTATAGACATGTGCAACACCAAGGGAGTCACACTCGCGCTGCCAACCCTGTAAGCACCTATACTGTATCTATATGTTGTCCCTCCATTCCCAATCTACAATATAAAGAGGGTGTTATTAATACTTTGTAGTGGTTCTCACGAAAGCCATTCAAGCGATTGATATGAAACATTCACAGCGCAGATGCTGCGGGCGTAATCATGCGCTTCTAGACAACTCCGGCGCATCTGTGTATCACTGGTTATAAAAACATCGGTCAAGCGCGAGCGGGCTTTGTTCACGGAGGGTTCTCTGCCAATAAGTTTAAAAAGAAACTTTTGAAGTGATCACTTTTTTAGGCGCGTTAGGTAGTTTTCATAAAAAAAATTGGGTGAACAGAAATCACAGAACTCGTACTACAAACAACGTTTGAAAAAGTTTCATTTCGCAATAATATTACTTTAAAAAGAATCATTTGATATAAATACAGGTTTCGCAAAAGTTGGGACGAACGCAGGAGCGTTGGGCGAGTGCCACAGCACGCCAGCCTCAACGACATGCAGATTTTGTACACACTGTGTTCACTTCTATCTGCAGTCCCCAAAAACTGACCGAATGTTTTTTATAAACTAGTATCCCTCCAAAAAACTTAATTGCATCTTAATTATATTAGAAGTAGGATCGCGTTGATGATACACCAATTGAGATCCGAACCCGCATCCCTTTAATTTTATTACAAGTGTGTTGTCATGTGCTTTTAAGTTTGTTTTTGTATTTTATAATGTTATATACAACGTTTTTTTTACTACTTTTTATGACTTTAGCGGACAAGGATATGACGGTGTTTCCGTCCAATTGAGCAGTACGACTGGGCAAGTACCTCTGCCCTACAGAATACCGCAGCCATAATAACCTCGTGTTGTGTGCCCGGCGGTGAGTAGGGTAGACAGAGCTCACTCGAGAGTTTTTGTACTGTTAGTGGAAAGACCAAAAAATTACACTGACGGCACATAAACTCTCTATGCTTACAGGATTGGCAGCGCGAGTGTGACTCCCTTGGTTTAGCACACGTCCATAGGACACGGTAACCACTTTCCACCAGGTTGGCCGTGTGCTTGTCTGCCACCCAAATGGTATAAAAATATACACATTTAACAACTACTATGGCACACTTAATAACAGGGTTTACAAAAGAACAATTGGACACGGAACCCCAAAAATGTTAGATTATTGTTCTGTCTGCGGCCAGTATTTTATATGTAATTTTAAGAGTGCTAGATAATTCAGTTTTCAATTAAATATATTTTTTGATCTGTAAATATTTTATTTGTTTATGCAATGTATGTTTGTATGTCACGAATGTAACAGAATGATACAATTCTTGTACACTTTCAGGCTTTCAAACAATTGAAATTGAGTGAATCTCCACCACAGTTTTTGATTTGCACATTAAACAAAATTCTCCACAAAAAAGTTGTTTCACAATTCGTTTACCTATGTAGTTTTGAGCGAATCGGTTGTTAGGTGCATTTTTGTGAAAATCGATTGTTAAAACCTATGTGTAGTTTTAAACCATTCATTTCGGTCACCACCCAAAAATTGCTTTGCTTAGTAGACGAATTCTCTAACGAAGATCTTTTTTTGCTACTTAGTTGGCAAACAAGCACACGGCCCACCTGATGGGAAGTGGTCACCGTGGCCTATGGTTGTATGCAACACCATGGGTGTTACAGTCGCGCTGCCGAACGCTGAATCCTAACAGCTTAGCCAGTATTCTTCTCAACCGTTAGTTCCACCAACTCAATAAGTTAGTTACGTCATGAATCATGATTCATAAATGAGTTCACTTCGGTAGCGCACGCAAAGGGGCGATTCAAATATGCAGCTACTCAATTATGAGCAATTACTAAATTTTGTTACTGTCTCTTCCAATATTTATTTATGACATTTAACATAGAACTTTATATAGCACACCTAGTCGGTAGATGATCGCTAAGATATATATAAACATATAATCACGTCTTTATCCCTGGAGGACTAGGTAGAGGTGAATTAACACTCACATTTCACCAATGATTGAATTTGCTCCCAAGTAATAGGGGTTGAGCCTATTGCCCTCTGCCGGGCATTATTGTTGACTCAAGCCATGCATCTGAGACTGAGTCTGGGCGTTATATATCTGTCTGATGTTAAACAGCCCTATCCGTTAGTCGCCTTGTACGACACCGCACGGGGAGAGGGTGGTCCAAATATTACTCTGCTGGGAACCACGCGGCTAAGATATTTAGGGATAATATAACCTCGCCTACAAACTGGTACACTTGCTGTGTGACGTCGCAAATTTTCGCTGGTGTGAAGTCAGACGGCAGTTGCTCACATAAAAACCATAATACACCAAAACAAAAGGAGGCGTATAATCATTTTCTTCTTTTTCATCTTAGCGTTAATCACAGTCGCATCTGAAGCTTTGACCTCGCGGTTTCTAGGGTCCGCTTTTTTTTTTATACCACTTAGTTGGCAGACAAGCACACGGCCCACCTGATGGAAAGTAGTTACCGTGGCCTATGGACGTCTGTAACACCAGAGGAGTCACACTCGCGCTGCCAACCCTGTAAGTACAGAGTTTCTGTGCCGTCAGTAGAAGACAAAGCAGGACAAGCATTTAGTCTTCCCACTGACAGCACAAATTCTCCAGTGAGCTCTGGCTACCCTACTCACCGCTGGGAACACAACACGAAGTTATTATAACCGCGGTATTCTGTAGGGCGGAGGTACTTCCCCAGTCGGATTGCTCAATCGGGCGGAAATACCGCCGTGTCCTACCTCCTTAATACCGCCGTGTCCTACCTCCTTAACCGCTTCACCAGTCTAACTGCAAATTTGACTGAACTTCGATATTTCCTGTAAATCGACTGCCATCTGACCTCCATAACCCGGTGGTGATATCGAAGCATTGCAGTTAGACCAGTTATTGTACTTTTTAGGTCTCCGACTACCCATAACAACTGCCATAGACGTTCGTATGGCAACCGGGACCGTCGGCTTAACGTGCTCTCTGAGGCACGATCAGACCAATGCACATACCCATATTCATATATATAAATATTAGCATCAGTATCAGAATAAATGGGATATTTACCATGTTTCATTGTTTTGAGTTTCCGATATTTCGGCGCTGTTGCAAGCACCATGATTAGAGGAACTGGAGTAGCGGCGGTGAACAAAGAAAACGTTTTTTCCCTAGGAGTAATTATATCGATCTACCCTCTTTCGAGTTCTTTTACTACGCGTATCTGCACTACTATTGGTTTCACTCTCACTACAAACTCCAACCCGATCTCGATCACGTTCACGACATACGATGCTCACTGTATCCACTCGCGTGTGATGTGAGTGACCATGATAGTTTAAATACCTATATTATAAATATTAGCACTTTGGATCGAACCCGAGTCTACTGCATGGCGGCCGTACTCTTTACCACCACGCCACAGAGGATGTCGGGACTCGTATCTTGGACCTAAATCTAGAGACAAACGACGCACGAATCGGTCTACCGCAACTTATCACCCCGGACTATCCTCAAAACACATCGAAGAAACGCTTACTGCGCATGACGACCTTCGTGGCGTAGCGGTAGACCATTCGACTGCTATGCAGGGGGCACGGGTTCGATTCCCGCTCAGTGCAAATATTTGTATGCATGAATATGTATATTTGCATTGGTCTGGGTGTTTCTATGTATAATATGTACGTATTTAAAAAAAAAGTTTCTAAGTATGTTTCCTCAATCTAGATCCCTTAACACAAGCTAGTTAAGCTATGCTTACCATGGGTCTAGATGGCGTTGTGTAGAATGTCTTGGAATATTTATTTATTATTTATTGTATGGAGCCAATTTTGAGCATATTTTAGGTTCAAGATATATGTATAATTTGCTCATTATCTTAAATATTAGCTTATGTTAACTTGATTTGAGAATATTAATATACATTATTAATAAACCATGTCATGTCGAAAATGTAAAATAACACAGAATACCACTCTTATATCCGTAGCAACAGAAATATCGAGACGAGATATTATGTAGATTTTTCTTTAAATATCAATGAAATAGGAGTGAATATATCTTAATAGCGTATTTTAAATCGTATCCTTATGGCTTGCATAACTTCAAATACCTCTGCCTACCTACCTGAGGAAGGTAGGTAGGCAGAGGTTATGGTCTTCTACTGGACACATCTCAAAACTATGTGATACTATCGAGATTTTTATAACAGAAAATTCCAATAATATTAAAATCACAGAATATTTATCCGGATCAAACCGTGGTATGGGTAATATGGGCTGCTGAGACGAGGTCTCGGGTTCGATCCCATGTTTTAACATGGCACACACCAATGACTTTTCGATACTTTTCGAAGTTATGTACGTATTTATCGCAGGTTTATAAGTGCCCGGTTAATAGCAATAGGCTCGCCACCTATTACATTGAGACCTAAACTTAAACTAGCGATATGTGGGTGCTTGCACCTCTGCTGCTAAGTAGCTTCGGGGCTATACACACTTTACTATTACACTTTATTGTACACCAAGTAAGTAAAGAATACATAATTAAAAACCAAGAAATACGGAAATAGTATAGTGGGTTGCTTTATCGCTTTCAGCGATTTCTTCCAGGCAACCTTTGGATGGTGGCAATAGCTGCAGGATTTAATGGTAGTTGTTTTGGCGTACTTAAATACATAAGTCAAAATAAATAGCTAATAATTTTTATTTTGATTTGAATACCATGAATACCATGACATTTTTATAACTCACAATCAATAAATATAAAAGTACATATTAATTCACTATACATAATGCAATTCAGTCAATAATATTAATCAAATAACCCGCCCCTGATCGTTCCCGGTACAAAAGTGACCATCACACTCACCGCGATTCCACGCTGGATTTTTAAAAAAAAATTATAAAGAATATTATAACCGAAATTACTAATATTCCCTCTCCAGCTAAGCTAAATTGCTTGAGTTAGGAGTGGGTTCACGTCAGTACTGTAATGACCAGGATTCGAATCTGGGACCTCTCGATCGTAAGGCCGATTCCTTAACCACTAAGCTACCAACGCTTTGTTTGAATTTGAACTTATAACGTAGAAACAATTCTATATTATTATTTTTTAATTAAAAAAATAATAATATAGAAATATATAATAAAATATATAATAATATACTAATAGAAAAACAATACTAAAGATCTACTCACATGCTTACAAGTTCCCGTACTAAAAACAAACAAAAGTAAGACAAACACAGAACACCGCATTGTGGTCCGCAGCTGTGCAAGGCGTAAGTCACACTAAGCTTCACTGTAAGCACGCGCGCCGGCTATACAGCAGATAATTCAGTAGTCCCACTTTATATAAGCTTATCCCGTTTATTGTAGCCTCTGTAGCGGTAGTAAACGCGGAAGTGCGAGTTCTATTCCTGTTCACTGCAAATATTTAATTACTAATTACTATTTTTTTATATATTTATTATTTTATTTTTAAAGGAAGGTTATGATTTTGACAGGCTATGTATGTATGTAGTTTCATCTGTTCCCTCATAGCTCCTAAACTAATTATTAGAACTGGATAAATGAGGTATCAATAGAACCATTTTAGTCGTCTTCTAGTTTTAAGTTATATGATGTGTCACTGAATCTAATGTACCGCCTACTATCGGTCATAAAGTACTGTGTAAAAAAAAAATTAATATAAATATGTCGTGTTAGGTATCAACTAAAAGGGCTTAATTAGTACATTCAAATATGTATAAATTACAGTTGTTATCCAAAATAATATAAATAAAAAATTAAGTTTAAAACTAAAACCCGACCACTGAAAACCATGCTCTAAGTATTAAATATGAAAATATCAAGGATAGCCGTGATCGTATGCCACTTGATCTAAAAACAATACAGTCTAGCGATAAGTGGCATACGACCACTGCTATCCTTAATATTTTCTTGTTTAATACTTTTTATAGCGTGATTTTTGGTTTTAGTTTTAAACTTTTTTTTTCATATATGATTTGTCGACTGTACGAATATGTCTTTTTGCATTGGTCTGGGTATTTTCGTGCTTCGGAGAGCACGTTTAATCTTTGGTCCCAATTGGTCCCAATTGCCATACCTCGGAAGTTCGGAAGTTACGCGTGTCTAGAAATTTTTATCTATACTTAAATAGATAATAAAATAATTTAATCTGTTTTAAAATTTTACATGTCGTTTTTTATTAAATAAGTGAGACTACTTATTATAATACTGTAATATAATCACCCAGAAATAGGTTCTAAATCAGTTTCAGCCGTATGAGCGTTATTACAGTCCATCAAATCTAAGAGGTACCGTTTGACGTTTCATATTTTTCAAACCGAAACAACTTTGTTCATACGTACATTATTCAGTTTCGATAACCTTTTTCATAAAACCATGAATTTAGAAAGATTTCATTATTGTATCTAAAAATGTACAATTCTTAATATCTAAATGTAATTGAAAACTTTCAAACAAAGCAAAATAACACATATTTACACAGTAAATAATTTCTAATAGTTATATTCTTGACCGCATTACAAAGTTACGTAGTTAGGTCACTGCACGTAGTGTTGCGACTCTTCGGATACACTTGTATGCAAAAAAATCGTTTACATATACGAAAAATCGAATGTATTATTTACAAATTACACTTGACAACCAAACAAATATTTTTTCATGTGAATGGGATTTATCTCACATATTACGATTACATAACTAAATAGTTATGTAATCGTAAAATATGAGATAAAACCCATTCACCAAAAATACGTATTTATAAATCAAATATATTTGCTTCTTTAAAAAGTTGTCGAAAGCGATTTGTCGATTTTTGATTTTCGCGCCCAAATAAGTCGGGGTTTCTCGCGCTAACGCTGTCGAAATAGTAAATGGAGTCAGGGATAGTGTTTTTTACATTTATTTTTGTGTATGATAGTATGGGTTTGCATATTACAGAGAAATAAACAAATTTTTAACAAGCACATCCATTGATTTTACAATTACAATTTTTTCTTCTAAGTCTTATTTCTACGTCTAAAACTAATAAAAATAAGGTATGTAGAACCCATTCACAAAAATGTTGTTGCCTGATGTTATAAATTAACGACGTTACTGCGCGACCGCATAATGCACTGAATACACAGATACCCTAAAATAAATTAATTTAATTATTTTTAGGTCAATAGGCAAAATCGCAGGTGTCCAAGTCTCTACAATTTTTTTTTTCTGGCAACACTGCCAACTACAAGCGCACGCGGTCCGCTCGGTCGGTTCGGCGTCAGCAGTCTCTCGCCATCTTGGAAGCTGACTGTGCGCGTACTTGCTTTCTCGTTTGTGTTTTACAATTTGTGACTTGGCTATTACTTTTCTGGACTGATCATTCTTTATCCGTTTACCTTGGCAATATTTATACTGGACTCCGAACTAAGCAAGTGTTTATTAATAATGTCGAAAAGAGGACGTACTTTGAACAGCCAGGCTCGTGAATTGGTGGTGAAATTACACGAGTATTTTGAGCGTGAATCTCAAAATGGTGGACTTCTACTGCCAGTTACACAAGTTCGGGATCGCGTCGGTGAAGCTCTCGGTATTGGTAGCCGCACCGTTGGCAAAATATTAAGTGAAAAATATGGGCCTTCGGGGAGTGACAGTAACGTACTTCACACACCGAAAAAACGAAAAAGAAATAAACCTGTGACAGGCATCGATGAATTCGATAGTCATGCTATTAGAAACCATATATACGGGTATTTTACAAGAGGCGAATTTCCAACATTGGCAAAGTTATGTGCAACTTTAAAAGATGCCGGGCTGTATAAGGGAAGCATAGAGTCGTTGAGAACGGTAATAACAGGAATTGGCTTCAGATACAAAAAAGTTGACAAACGAAAAATTGTTATGGAGCGACATGACATAATTATGCAGCGACTAACATTCCTGCGCGAAGTTAAACAAATTATAAACTGGGATAATGTAATATTTTTGGACGAAACTTGGCTAAATTCCAACCATTCTGTGCCGAAAACATGGACTGATGATTCTGAAGCTTCGTGCTCGAAGGTGCCGATAGGAAAAGGTGGACGCCTCATAATATGCCATGCTGGGTCAGCATCTACAGGCTTCGTGGAAAACTCTTTATTAGCTTTCCAATCCAAAAGCACTAAAGAGTATCATGAAGAAATGGACGCAGTAAGGTTCCGAGAGTGGTTCTTAAATTTATTACAGAATATCCCTCCTAACAGCACAATTATAATGGATAATGCCCCATACCACTCTGTGCAAATTGATAAAGCACCTACGTCAGCCAATAAGAAAGCAGATTTGGTGGCATGGCTGCAAAGAAAAGGAGTGGATGCCGACATGTCACTATTAAAAGCTGAATTATTACAGTTAGTGAAATTGCATAAACCACCAAAACCGACATATGTAATTGACCAATTGGCCGAAGAGCACGGGCACAAAGTCATACGACTTCCTCCGTACCATTGCCAATATAATGCCATTGAACTGATTTGGGCCCAAGTTAAAGGTAATATTTTATAATATTATAATAATAACACGAGTACTTCTAACATTTATAATTTAAACAATGGTTTTCGTCTGCTATCAAATAGTTACATTATTGTTTTACAGGTTATGCAGCAAGACACAACACAAAACCACCCTTCAGTGTCAAGAAAATGGAAGGTTTATTAAAGGAAGCATGTGCCCAAGTTACACAGGAAGATTGGAGTAAAGTAGTACAAAAAACAAAGAAAATAATAATGGACGACTTCGAAAGAGACGTACACTTTGATAATGTAATGGACAATCAACTGGTCATTAATTTAAATGACGATGATGACGAAGACGACGATACTAGTACTAGTAGTGAATAAAAAAATATCCTAAACATTTCTTTTATTTAATTATAACAATTGATTTCTTAAAATTCGGATATTATAGTAATCGATCTCTTAAAGTTCGGATATTATAGTAATCGATTTTTTCATCCCATCCCTATCATTCAATTGTCAGAACTGTCAAACGGTACTTCTTAGATTTGACGGACTGTAAGGAGAAAATCAGAAAAGTTTGCAAAGAAGTTCAAACTTCCACATTTAATAGATAATAATAGGATGTGGTTGCTGGTTGATACAAAAGGTGCTAATGAAACGATTTTTAATCACAATTCTTTTTTTATTCAATAGGCTCGTATTTAGTAATTACGGGAAACAACCGAATGGTAGATTATGAACTATCTAAACATTAATTTATATGGTAATGATAATTAAGAGGAGAAGAGTAGAATTTGAACCACCCCATTTCCTCCCATGCGGTGTCGTACAAGGCGACTAAGGGATAGGGCTGTTTAACATCAGACAGATATACACACATCAACAAAGTCTAGGGAACAAGGACATTTCTAGTTTTTATTTGAAAACCCTTTCTTGTAATAGTGAGTGTTTTATATCAATAGAAGGGTATTTTTATACCGTTTTTAATTTTAATTTGAATAAAAACATTTTCGTACCAAATTTTTTTTTTTTAAGAAAGAATTGAATAGTGCCAATATTGAGTATTACAACCTTCTATGATTAGGCACAAAAATAACGAGGTAGTAAGAAATACAGTAATTAACCGTACTTTAAACGTTTTAAATAATCTGTAGGACCTCCTAAAGCATTAGCAATAGCTCGACAACGGCGTGGCATACTTAGTATGAGATTGTCAATCATCGTCTGTGGAATATGGCTCCATACACTGCGAAGGAGCTGGAACCCTAAGCCGCCTGCGAGCATAAAGATTGGCTTCGTGTAGTCTTCTTCTGACAGTTTGATCGCTAATAACCACTTGATGCTGAGACTGGAGGCCTGCGACCAACTGACGAGCAGTAATCGTGGGTTGCCGCCTTGCGGAATTTTGCAAGAAACGATCTTGTCGCGGGGTAGTAACCCTATTTCGTCCCCTGTGACGTTCGGCAACATCCCCTGTAGACCTGTAGCGTGCCCATAATCTGCAAATTACGCTTGGTTGGGTGTTGACAGCATCCGCTACGTCGCGTTGAGTTCGTCCAGCTTGCAGCATACCAACAGCCCTTAACATCTCTTCGCGACTTAAATGACGACGTGACATGATGACTACAGTCACAAAAATGCACAAACCATACGTAAAAGACGTATTATTGATAATAAACGTTATTTACAATCAAAAAAAATATTTTTTTTTTGCCTCAGAGAAACTGCACAATCAAACACTTTTAAAAGTTTTCCCTCCATATTCGAAAATCATTACTTATTTAAATTTATTTTTAAATTTCGAACAACTCTGTAATCTACTTTATTCTATTTTTATTTATTTGCTGCCAGTTATTTGCAAAACAAGATTTACACGAAAAAAAATAATTGGGGTCATCTTGTTCCCTAGACTTTGTTGAGGTGTTTATATAGCCCAGACTCAGGCACAGATACAAGGATTGAGTCAACAATAGTGTCTGCCTAACCCTCCGGGGATAAAGGCGTGATTATATGTATGTATGTAATTAAGACACAGTATTTGTTGCTTTTGGCGATTTTGTACTTTTTCGAGTGTGCACTCACATAATAACAAACGTTGTGTGTCAGTGTGTGTGTATGTCTATATGACTAGAAATAGGTGAAGTTGTATTAATTTAAATTATTTTAAATGAATAACGGTACGTGTGAATTATAAGCACTAAACCATAATTAAAATTTATGTGATATTTCCGATCTGGATATAGACTTAACGAAGTTGTTAATCAGTCACTGTTAATCACATTATGTTTTATACTTATTGACTTGTTAAGGCTTTTCAATATCATAAATATATCATACACAATGATATTTACGACCCGTGGTAGATACTATATAAATGAATGATATATTTTATATATAAATGCATTCTAGAGTACAAAATTGCCAGTCTTCATTATAAGCTCTTGCAAAAGTCTTAAACTGCAGTTGTTTATATTTATGAACAGCATTACAGTTAATAGCTGTGACAACCTTATAATGTGTGGTGGTATGTTCATTTGTCCCAGGACAGGGATTACATTCCTACTCAGTCTATATAACATTTAGGTAATATAGTCTAGTTTGGATCTTGATGGAGCTGTACAACATATATGTCAGAGAGCATAGTATCTCAGTGTAAGAAAGCCAAGTAATAATTATTTGAATTTAGTTATTTTGCATGTGACAACATTGGTTATTACAATTCATATTGAATGACTTCTGTGTGTTGCCACAACTTGCCAAATTGGTTATTACTTTAGTGTGTTTAGCTTGTGACAGATTGTCAGTTGAAAATGATATTTGATGTTAATGACACTTCGTTGGCGGTCCGAGCCGAAAGAAGCATTTTAAAGAGGGACGCAGTGCGAAGCACACAGTTAACCTCACTGCATTCTATTGGTTTGTGATTAATTCTAAGTCTAGTTAAAATCCTAAAATATTGTAAGCATTCTTTGTAATTTCACGTAACAAAGTTCGTGTTATAACGAAGTATTGTGTACTGGACAATAATCCACAATGATTTTCGAAATACCCTCACGTCTGATTACCATCCTGATTTAGTCGAAATAGACCTTAATGTGATGTCGATCGGACCCTTCTGACAGATATGTACAGCCCACTTAGCCTCAGATTCATGGCTTGAGACACCACTAGTGCCCGGAAGACGGCAATAGGCTCACCCCTTATTACGTGAGACTGATTTCAATGATTGGTGAAATGTAGGTTCCCATTTTATTTTTTATTTATTTATTTATTATTTATTTATTGGGGACAAAAACAGTTACATGTTAAAGTCTTAAACAAATAATCTTAAAAACTAAAACAGATTATCAACCATGTAACCAACACAATTTTCCACGAATTGACCATAGACATACACAGACAATTTTGTATTTAGAATGCAATATTTAATGCATTGGCTACTTATTAATAAAAATGAATAAACAACAACTAAATTTGAACTGAGAGTCAAAAGGGAAACTAAAAATCGAAGTCAAAAGTAAGGGTAGCAATCAGACCAATCAATAATGAAACCAAATTATACTTGTGTCTGCAAATTGGTCAATAACTCTATGGCTTTGCGTTTGAATTGCAGGTTAGACAGAGAGAACAAATCGAGTTCCATAAAATGGGTATTATATGTGTCTATAATACGATGTAGCGGTACACGTAGCCCAGCGTTAGTTCTATTTATTTCTGTGTGGAAAAGGCGAGGGACACGCACTTCTCTCCTGATAACAGTTCTTAGGACTATGTAGTAGAAATCATTAACCAAACTAGGGCAATCATATCGACTATTGCACAAACCGTACAAGAACATGACATCTAGTAGCATGCGTCTGTACTCCAGTTTCAGAACGTCGTACCGTTCTAACAGTTTTAGATTACTACAATTTTACAACTACACGACACACCTGGGTGGACCGTAGCAATTCTTTTTTCAAAAACTTTTCAACTTGTCCACCTGGATGTAGATACCGTGAAATTTACTTTTACTGCTAAGCTGTACTTCTATCATTAACCTGTTTAGTGTACCAACGTGTCGATCTTTATAACAGTGTACAATGTTATTACTACGAAACGATAAGCATAACGTTAATGTTATGCCTAATTTCTACTGAATTAATCGAGTTAATTAAATATAAGTGGTAAGACTAAAGGCTTGTCCTGCTTTGTCTTCTACACTGATGGCACGGAAACTCTGTACTTACAGGTATGGCAGCGCGTCTGTGACTCCTCTTGTGTTACAAACGTCCATAGGCCACGGTAACCACTTTCCATCAGGTGGGCGGTGTGCTTGTCTGCCACCTAAGTGGTATAAAAAATATATATAATTGCAACTGTATGGGAAGGGATAGCTTCGGTTATAAGATTCATAATGGCGAACAACCCGTAAAGTACTCTTTAAAATAATATCATATCTATTATATTGCGTGATTGCCGGCAGAGTAAAATTTGTAGGTGTTAATTTACCTCTGATTAACCCTTCGGGGATAAAGGCGTAATTATATGTATGTATCTATTATACCTATATGTGCCCATGCTGTTTCTACGTCTTTTCGAATATAGAGAGTATCTATTAGCTCTAGAGCTAATAGAGACGGCAAGCTAGAGCTAAAGAGCCAAAAAAACGGAAGCAAGCCTCGGCGGCGGTGCGCGATGCGTGCCTCCTCAAACACGGGAATGTAATGGGGACTCTGTGGTCCCATCACCCGAAGAGGGCCGTCTCATAAGAGACAGTCCTGGGCCGGCGGGTGCGAGGGATTTGTCTCAGATAATCTCACCTCCGGCAACCTGCAGCCCACACAGTCGGCGTGCGTTTTAGTCGGTTCAAGTCCGACATAACCTCCCCACCGGCCCAGGTGGTGGGGGTACCCGTGGGGAATATGCGCACTTTAAAAAAAAGAGCCAAAAAAACGAATTTCATCTTATCATCCTAGCGTTAATGCTAGCGTAAAAAGCTTTCACCTGGGGGTCTGTGGTCCGCTTTATCAAGTCTATCATTCAAAATTTTCGTATATCATTCACAACCGACGACTTAATGTGCCCTCTGAGGCACGATCAGACCAATACCAGCCATATTCGTGCATACAAGTATTTGCACAGAGCGGGAATCGTACCCGCGCTTACTACCACGCCTCAGAGGCTGTCGTGTTGTGTTCAGATCCATATTACAGATCACTTAATAATTAATCCATGCTTATGTACACTCAAAGTGTTTTCCTGTTCAGAATATTTCTAAAGAATAATAGTTATAGAAGGAGTTGGTAGTTAACTAGATTATTAGATTAATTAGTTACGGATTTGGGTCTTCCCAATGGATGGGAAGACCCAAATCCGTATAATAACAGTACTAGGAAATAACAATTATTTTCTCTGTTCATAATACCTAATTAGATTTTCTTAATAACTATAATACGAACAATGGCAATGATATGTGATTAATTAATAATATAATTAAATCACATAAACACTGTACCTACAATGTCTGTACATTCCATCTCAATAGGAAAAAAAGGAAACCTTATAGAATCAATGTCTGTCAAGATATTTTTCTCAGGAATGCGTAGTGTCTCTAAAAATGTATAAAAACATGATCCGGCCTGTCATCCTGTATGGATCGGAGAGCTGGCCCGTAAAGGTGACGGATGAAAAACGATTGCATGTAGCCGAGATGAGAATGTTGAGATGGGTGTGTGGTGTGACACTGTGTTAAGATTAACTAGACTGAGTATATGTTTGTAAATAGACCAAAAAAATGCCTGCTGAGTCTTGCCGGAGTCTTCTCAGGTCGGGGATTCGAACCGGGGTGTGGTCCATTTGTTAAACTAGTTTTCATATCACATTTTGTATTGACGTTTTATAAGTGCGGATTTAATGGTCTATGCAGAATAAATGATTTTTGACTTTGACTTTGACAATAATGGATGATGTAACACCAGGGGAGTCACATCCGTGCTGCCGAATATGTAACAGAGAGTTTCTGTGCCATCAGTGCAGAACACAAAATCAGGACAAGCCTTTGGTGCCAGGCACAAAAACACTAAAGCACAAAAAAATAAGTACAAAGTAAAACAAAATTCATACTGCCAAATTTTTAAACTATCTCTACAGTAATCACTAAATGCGTTCAATGACATAGAACCCAACTAAATTTCAGACTGACTGATAAGCTACCTACTGTATTTCCTGGCAGTTGTGCTATCAGTACCTAATCGGCTAAATTCAGCAGATTTTTATAAAACTAAGCCAAAAGTATGTGTTTATCATTCGTTTTTTATGATTATGTACCGATTAAAACGGGGTCAAAGTTAAAACTTATTTATTCTGCATAGACTATTAAATCGGTCCTTACAAAACGTCAATAAAAAAGTAAACATGGAACAACAAGTTTAGTAAATTTTTAAAGGTTTAAAACGCGGCCCCGACCTAGAGAAGATTTCGGCAAGAAACTCAGCGGGCATTTTTTTTTGTCTATTTGGTGAATAGAGATCAGTGAATGAATAGGTATAAATAAAATGGTCAGCTAAATTCTGTAGTTATTTTCTATCAAGTGAAACTATAGACTTGTTCAATGTAATAATGGACAGAGTTATTAAATAGCTGGTTAGATTCATACTAATATCATATATGCGAAAGTCACTCTGTCTGTCTGTATGCCTGTCTGTATGTTATGTTTTTACGCCTTTCTTAAGGTCTAATCTACTCCTAAATCAAATTTCATTAAAAACGGTTCAGCTGTTTTGGAGTGAAAGCGTAACAGACAGACAGATTACTTTCGCATTTATAATATTAGTATGGAAGCATGGATGGATGAATTAAGCGAGTCCAAAAAAGATTAAAAAAGATATACGACTCACAAAAGTGAGTCGTATATCTTTTTTAAATAGGACACGTCAATTAGACTTCGCCTGGCTTGATGGTAAGCTGAAGGCAAAATCTCAGAACAGAGGGTCACCATTACTTACATATTCAATGTTACAATGGTGACACTCAGCTTGACGGCTTCATCATAATATGCTTGTTCACGTCCCGCTTAAAGGACCCGGGACTGTAGGAAGAAGGAAACACGTGAGCTGGTAATGAATCCTTTCGCAGTTTAAGTCTACATTACTATTATCGAAAGACACAGACAATTACAACTGTATCTAACTGGAGAGCTTTGACTGTTATTTAATATTGTTTATGTTGAATATAATATATCTTAGTATCCTTTTACCTTGCAGCAGTAAGAGCGTAAGACTCGAGAAACGATATGCTTGTCATTTGTCAATGGTCTCACTGTTATATTGAAGATTATGCGAATTGAAGAAGAAAAATAACACCACAGACTATGAGTAGATGCTTCAGAAGGAATTGAGACGCTCGCTGAGACAATGAAGATAACTCTAACCTGTTTTTCTCACGTCACTCTTGTACTGCCGACCTTACAACCTTCTAATGTGCCTTCTTGAAGGTCAATGAACGATGGCCTGGGAGTGACAGGTGGAGCTGCCTGTCACCCTGGCAGAAGCAGGCCACGGCTCCCCATTTACGGGGACGAGTTGAGGACTCTGTGGTCCCCACATCCGAGGCGAGGGCCAGATCGAGAGAGTTGACCCTGAGTCAGCCGGGGTGCGAGCGATATGCCTGTTAAACTCATCTTCGGCAACCAAAACGACCAATAGGCGTCGTGCGTTTTAGTCGGTTTGAGTCCGACATAAACTCTCCCACGGGCTCCGGTGGTGGGGGTATCCATGGGGATTATTGAAGAACCTCATTTTGCAGTGTTTATGTTGGTACCACAGATAAAATAATATTATTCTTGTTGGTACAGTCAAAAACAAAAGTAGCTTAACAAATTCAAATTTATCGATCACTTGTACAACATTGTAGCTCATAAACCTCACATAAAATAATGAACACTAGCTACATTTGTTTGACAGTTAAAAAGAACTTATTTTGTCATTTTAATAACAATGTATGTTACTCTCTCTCTAAGGAGGTAGGACACGGCGGTATTTCCGCCCGATTGAGCAGTCCGACTGGGGTAGTACCTCCGCCCTACAGAATACCGCGGTTATAATAACTTCGTGTTATGTTCCCAGCGGTGAGAAGGGTAGCCAGAGCTCACTGGAGAATTTGTGCTGTCAGTGGGAAGACTAAAGGCCTGTCCTGCTTTGTCTTCTGCTGACGGCACAGAAACTCTGTACTTACAGGGTTGGCAGCGCGACTGTGACTCCTCTGGTGTTACAGACGTCCATAGGTCACGGTAACCACTTTCCATCAGGTGGGCCGTGTGCTTGTCTGCCAACTAAGTGGTATAAAAAAAAAAAAAACTACAAATGTACATTTATAGGAATTCTGCATAAATGACATAATTTGACTATTATAGCCAAGTACCAAGAATTTCAAACGATGTTGCCACATTGACGTAATCTTTGAGTAATAAACTTCTTGATCATTCAGTAGACAAATTATTAACAATAGTAATAACAGGTATCGTAGACACTATAGGTAGGTATAGAATAATTTTAACAGGAATTAACGCGATCATGGTATAGGTCAGCCTGTGACCACGGCCGGTGTAACCTGGCCGAAATATCAGGCAAACCAAAGGTACCCATGACATGATCGCATTAATTCCCGTTAACATTATTGAATATCATGGAACGCGATAGTTTAAAAGTTACTATATGTATAGAGCCTGCATGACCCTGCATGAGGAAGAAATAGTGGCACAAGGGCTTCTACACCGCAACAGCCATATCCAGGGATAAGTACTTCAAAAATAGAGGTAGGTATGCAGGTACGCTCCGAGACATCACCAGCGACGCGAATAGCCTGCTGTCGTTCTTCGATAAGTTGGGATGGATTGAGTGAAATACCCACCCTCACGCAAAAACCGCACCATGACGTGCAAAATTCCGTGGTGATTAGGTTCGTCTTTCGGCGAACGAAAAAAACGACAAATTTTCCTTCGTTTTATGATTTGACTCAATAATTACGTGTGGATTCGGCATTTCGAAGCGTAAGCGCGGGAAACGTTCGGTGCAGTGCGAAGCGAGCGCGCGGGCTATCGTCAGCCCTCTGCCAGAGACCTGCTGTGAGTCATTGTTGGTTGCTGAAGGTAAGGTTGTCAGGCATATCTCTCGCACCCTGACTGACCTAGGGCCATCTGTCCCGATCTGGCCCTCATCGGGTGTGGGGTCCCCAACTCGTCTCCGGAAACGGGCAGACGCACAACACGCGCCGCTGCCGCAACCCGCTTCTGATAGAGTGACAGGCGGCTCCACCCATCACCCCCAACTTAGTTTTGTGTTAGCATTTTATGTATACCCATGACACTCAAGAGATGAATACCTTTCATTTAAGACTCCGCTCATTGAAATCCGTCCAGCTGTCAGGCCTGTAGAGGTGAACTTAAAAACTACATATGTATACATACATACATACCCTCGCTGGCGCAGTCACGTACAATAAACCTGTACTACTCAAGCGCCTGCTCAAATTTGTAATGTAACATAATAATGAAATTGCGTACATGAATGTGGTAGGCGCTGTTTAAAAAATACGTATAATAAACAAATTAAATTCCAGTTGTATACACACCAAAACACATTCTCAAATCGTATCTTGGTTTGTGCTCAAATAAATTGTTTGACATGATGCCCACAGCTACATTCTATCATCAAAGCACTCTCCATAGACAGGGAATTCATCCTCACATATTGCGGTCGTAAAGGGTGCGCACTGTGCGTTATGAAAGGAACTTCATCCCACGCATGAACTCCCTGTTGCGGTTTTCACAAGCGACTACACTATGGGGTTCTTCAAGAGGGACATTAGAAGGCTTTTTCAGGGTCAGCAGTACGAGTGTAACTCCTCTGTTGTTGCATACGTCCTTAGGCCACGGTAACCACTCCCTATCAGATGGGCCGTGTGCCTGTCTGCCACCTAAGTAATATTAAAAAAAAATGTCGATAACTTAATTCCAGGTAGGTACGTAAATGTTACGTATTTTGTTTGTGTCTTAGGCAGCTATCGCATAAAACAAGAACGAAATACCTACGCAACGTTTACGTATTTACCTACCTAGAATGAAGTTACTACAAATTCTTTTGACGGGTTTTGGTCCGAATGAAGTATCACAAGCTGTCTTCGAGTCCAATCATCACGGGATAAAATGCGCTTCACTTGTGCTTATATCCTTTGGGTTGTGGAGGTCAGATAGCAGTATCAAAGATCAGTTAAATCTGCAGTTAGCAAATCCCAGAATCTTTGTTAGCAAATCCGCGGTGAAGGCTTCTGATGCGACTGGAATTAACAATAGAATGAAGAAGAAGAAAATGCGCTTCATCTGTGGAACTGTGGCCGTGGTTATTAAGTTAATAATAATATATCATCAACTTGTATAATATTAATAATATTGAACCAGCGCCTACCAGTTACATGTGTGCAATTATTTTTATCTTACTGTTGAGACTAAAATTAAACAGGCGCTTATCACATTTTGAATTATTTTTTAAACCCAAAATTATTAAACATAACTATTGACCGAAACATCGACGTATCCCGCCTCTGACCGTTCCCGGTGCAAAAGTACCCATCACACTCGCCGCGTTTCCACCCTGGATTGGCCAGCCTTTGCATCAAGAACGCTCCGGAACACAGAGGATGTCGGGACTCGTATCTTGGACCTAAATCTAGAGACAAACGACGCACGAATCGGTCCACCGCAACTTATCACCCCGGACTATCCTCAAAACTCATCGAAGAAACGTTTACTGCGCATGACGACCTTCGTGGCGTAGCGGTAGACCATTCGACTGCTATGCAGGGGGCACGGGTTCGATTCCCGCTCAGTGCAAATATTTGCATGCATGAATATGTATATTTGCATTGGTCTGGGTGTTTCTATGTATAATATGTACGTATTTAAAAAAAAAGTTTCTAAGTATGTTTCCTCAATCTAGATCCCTTAACACAAGCTAGTTAAGCTATGCTTACCATGGGTCTAGATGGCGTTGTGTAGAATGTCTTGGAATATTTATTTATTATTTATTGTATGGAGCCAATTTTGAGCATATTTTAGGTTCAAGATATATGTATAATTTGCTCATTATCTTAAATATTAGCTTATGTTAACTTGATTTGAGAATATTAATATACATTATTAATAAACCATGTCATGTCGAAAATGTAAAATAACACAGAATACCACTCTTATATCCGTAGCAACAGAAATATCGAGACGAGATATTATGTAGATTTTTCTTTAAATATTAATGAAATAGGAGTGAATATATCTTAATAGCGTATTTTAAATCGTATCCTTATGGCTTGCATAACTTCAAATACCTCTGCCTACCTACCTGAGGAAGGTAGGTAGGCAGAGGTTATGGTCTTCTACTGGACACATCTCAAAACTATGTGATACTATCGAGATTTTTAAAACAGAAAATTCCAATAATATTAAAATCACAGAATATTTATCCGGATCAAACCGTGGTATGGGTAATATGGGCTGCTGAGACGAGGTCTCGGGTTCGATCCCATGTTTTAACATGGCACACACCAATGACTTTTCGATACTTTTCGAAGTTATGTACGTATTTATCGCAGGTTTATAAGTGCCCGATTAATAGCAATAGGCTCGCCACCTATTACATTGAGACCTAAACTTAAACTAGCGATATGTGGGTGCTTGCACCTCTGCTGCTAAGTAGCTTCGGGGCTATACACACTTTACTATTACACTTTATTGTACACCAAGTAAGTAAAGAATACATAATTAAAAACCAAGAAATACGGAAATAGTATAGTGGGTGGCCTTATCGCTTTAAGCGATTTCTTCCAGGCAACCTTTGGATGGTGGAAATAGCTGCAGGATTTAGTGGTAGTTGTTTTGGTGTACTTAAATACATAAGTCAAAATAAATAGCTAATACTATTTATTTTGATTTGAAAACCATGAATACCATGACATTTTTATAACTCACAATCAATAAATATAAAAGTACATATTAATTCACTATACATAATACAATTTAGTCAATAATATTAATCAAATATCCCGCCTCTGACCGTTCCCGGTGCAAAAGTACCCATCACACTCGCCGCGTTTCCACCCTGGATTGGCCAGCCTTTGCATCAAGAACGCTCCGGAACTTATAACTTCTAAACAATTCTATAATATTTTTTTATAATTGTTTACTGGAAACAATACTAAAGGTATACTCACATGCTTACAAGTTCCCGTACTAAAAACAAACAAAAGTAGGACAAACACAGAACACCGCATTGTGGTCCGCAGCTGTGCAAGGCGTAAGTCACACTAAGCTTCACTGTAAGCACGCGCGCCGGCTATACAGCAGATAATTCAGTAGTCCCACTTTATATAAGCTTATCCTGTTTATTGTAGCCTCTGTAGCGGTAGTAAACGCGAAAGTGCGAGTTCTATTCCCGTTCACTGCAAATATTTAATTACTAATTACTATTTTTTTTATAAATTTATTATTTTATTTTTAAAGGAAGGTTATAATAATAATATTTCACGACATTCTACACAGCGCTATCTAGACCCATGGTAAGCATAGCTTAACTAGCTTGTGTTATGGGATCTAGAATGCGAATAAACATACTTAGATACTTTTTTTTGTAAATACATACATATTATACATAGAAACACCCAGACCAATGCAAATAAACATTCATGCATATAAATATTTGCACTGAGCGGGAATCGAACCCGCGCCCCCTGCATAGCAGTCGAATGCTCTACCGCTACGCCACAGAGGTCGTCGTGCTTTTGACAGGCTATGTATGTATGTATTTAGGTTCATCTGTTCACTCATAGCTCCTAAATTACTTATTAGAACTGTATAAATGAGGTATCAATAGAACCATTTTAGTCGTCTTCTAGTTTTAAGTTATATGATGTGTCACTGAATCTAATGTACCGCCTACTATCGGTCATAAAGTACTGTGTAAAAAAATAAATTTGATATAAATATGTCGTGTTAGGTATCAACTAAAAGGGCTTAATTAGTACATTCAAATATGTATAAATTACAGTTGTTGTCCAAAATAATATAAATAAAAAATTAAGTTTAAAACTAAAACCCGACCACTGAAAACCATGCTCTAAGAAGTATTAAATATGAAAATGTTAAGGATAGCCGTGATCGTATGCCACTTGATCTAAAAACAATACAGTCTAGCGATAAGTGGCATACGACCACTGCTATCCTTAATATTTTCTTGTTTAATACTTTTTATAGCGTGATTTTTGGTTTTAGTTTTAAACTTTTTTTTTCATATATGATTTGTCGACTGTACGAATATGTCTTTTTGCATTGGTCTGGGTATTTTCGTGCTTCGGAGAGCACGTTTAATCGTTGGTCCCAATTGGTCCCAATTGCCATACCTCGGAAGATCGGAAGTTACGCGTGTCTAGAATTTTTTATCTATACTTAAATTGATAATAAAATAATTTAATCTGTTTTAAAATTTTACATGTCATTTTTTATGAAATACGTGAGACTACTTATTATAATACTGTAATATAATCACCCAGAAATAGGTTCTCAATCAGTTTCAGCCGTATGAGCGTTATTAAGGAGAAAACCAAAAAAGTTTGCAAAGAAGATCAAACTTCCACATTTAATAGATAATAATAGGATGTGGTTGCTGGTTGATACAAAAGGTGCTAATGAAACGATTCTTAATCACAATTCTTTTTTTTATTCAATAGGCTCGTATTTGGTAATTACGGGAAACAACCGAATGGTAGATTATGAACTATCTAAACATTAATTTAAATGGTAATGATAATTAAGAGGAGAAGAGTAGAATTTGAACCACCCCATTTTCTCCCATGCGGTGTCGTACAAGGCGACTAAGGGATAGGGCTGTTTAACATCAGACAGATATATATAGCCCAGACTCAGGCACAGATACAAGGATTGAGTCAACAATAGTGTCTGCCTAACCCTCCGGGGATAAAGGCGTGATTATATGTATGTATGTAATTAAGACGCAGTATTTGTTGCTTTTGGCGATTTTGTACTTTTTCGAGTGTGCACTCACATAATAACAAACGTTGTGTGTCAGTGTGTGTGTATGTCTATATGTCTGGAAATAGGTGAAGTTGTATTAATTTAAATTATTTTAAATGAATAACGGTACGTGTGAATTATAAGCACTAAACCATAATTAAAATTTATGTGATATTTCCGACCTGGATATAGACTTAACGAAGTTGTTAATCAGTCACTGTTAATCACATTATGTTTTATACTTATTGACTTGTTAAGGCTTTTCAATATCATAAATATATCATACACAATGATATTTACGACCCGTGGTAGATACTATATAAATGTATGATATATTTTATATATAAATGCATTCTAGAGTACAAAATTGCCAGTCTTCATTATAAGCTCTTGCAAAAGTCTTAAACTGCAGTTGTTTATATTTATGAACAGCATTACAGTTAATAGCTGTGACAACCTTATAATATGTGGTGGTATGTTCATTTGTCCCAGGACAGGGATTACATTCCTACTCAGTCTATATAACATTTAGGTAATATAGTCTAGTTTGGATCTTGATGGAGCTGTACAACATATATGTCAGAGAGCATAGTATCTCAGTGTAAGAAAGCCAAGTAATAATTCGCCTGTCACCCTGGCAGAAGCAGGCCGCGGCGGTGGCGCGCGTGGCGCGCCTCCCCGTTTCCGGGGACGAGTTGGGGACTCTGTAGTCCCCACACCCGAGAAGAGGGCCATATCGTGAGAGATGGCCCTGGGTCGGCCGGGGTGCGAGGGATATGCCTGTCAACCTCACCTCCGGCAACCAAAACGACCCACAGGCGGCGTGCGTTTTAGTCGGTTCGAGTCCGACATAACCTCCTCCACCGGCTCCGGTGGGGAGGTATCCTTGGGGATTTTGCGCACGTAAAAAAAAAAAAAAAGCCAAGTAATAATTATTAGAATTTAGTTATTTTGCATGTGACAACATTGGTTATTGCAATTCTTATTGAATGACTTCTGTGTGTTGCCACAACTTGCCAAATTGGTTATTACTTTAGTGTGTTTAGCTTGTGACAGATTGTCAGTTGAAAATGATATTTGATGTAAATGACACTTCGTTGGCGGTCCGAGCCGAAAGAGGCATTTTAAAGAGGGACGCAGTGCGAAGCACACAGTTAACCTCACTGCATTCTATTGGTTTGTGATTAATTCTAAGTCTAGTTAAAATCCTAAAATATTGTAAGCATTATTTGTAATTTCACGTAACAAGTTCGTGTGATAACGAAGTATTGTGTACTGGACAATAATCCGCAATGATTTTCGAAATACCCTCACGTCTGATTACCATCCTGATTTAGTCAATAGACCCTAATGTGATGTCGATCGGACCCTTCTGACAGATATGTACAGCCCACTTAGCCTCAGATTCATGGCTTGAGTCAACACTAGTGCCCGGAAGACGGCAATAGGCTCACCCCTTATTACGTGAGACCGATTTCAATGATTGGTGAAATGTAGGTGTTAATTCACCTCTGCCTAATCCTCCGGGTATAAAAGTGTGATATATATGCATGAACAATCAGCACCTTCCCATTTTATTTATTTATTTATTTATTGGGGACAAAAACAGTTACATGATAAAGTCTTAAACAAATAATCTTAAAAACTAAAACAGATTATCAACCATGTAACCAACACAATTTTCCACGAATTGACCATAGACATACACAGACAATTTTGTATTTAGAATGCAATATCTAATGCATTGGCTGCTTATTAATAAAAATGAATAAATAACAACTAAATTTGAACTGAGAGCCAAAAGGGAAACTAAAAATCAAAGTCAAAAGTAAGGGTAGCAATCAGACCAATCAATAATGAAACCAAATTATACTTGTGTCTGCAAATTGGTCAATCACTCTATGGCTTTGCGTTTGAATTGCAGGTTAGACAGAGAGAACAAATCGAGTTCCATAAAATGGGTATTATATGTGTCTATAATACGATGTAGAGGTACATGTAGCCCAGCGTTAGTTCTATTTATTTCTGTGTGGAAAAGGCGAGGGACACGCACTTCTCTCCTGATAACAGTTCTTAGGACTATGTAGTACAAATCATTAACCAAACTAGGGCAATCATATCGACTATTGCACAAACCGTACAAGAACATGACATCTAGAAGCATACGTCTGTACTCCAGTTTCAGAACGTCGTACCGTTCTAACAGTTTTACATTACTACAATTTTACATCTACACGACCCACCTGGGTGGACCGTAGTAATTCTTTTTTCAAAAACTTTTCAACTTGTCCACCTGGATGTAGATACCGTGAAATTTACTTTTACTGCTAAGCTGTACTTCTATCATTAACCTGTTTAGTGTACCAACGTGTCGATCTTTATAACAGTATACAATGTTATTACTACGAAACGATAAGCATAACGTTAATGTTATGCCTAATTTCTACTGAATTAATCGAGTTAATTAAATATAATTGCAACTGCATGGACTTTCCATAATAGCTTCGGTTATAAGATTCATAATGGCGAAGAACCCGTAAAGTACGCTTTAAAATAATATCACATCTATTATACCACGTGGATCCCGGCAGAGTAAAATTTGGACCATCCCGTCTCTTCCCATGCGGTGTAGTACAAGGCGACTAAGGAATAGGATTGTTTAACATTAGACAGATATATACAGCCCAGACTCAGCCTCAGATGCATGGTTTGACTCAACAATAATGCCCGCAAGACGGCAATAAGCTCACCCCTTTCACGTGGGACCGAATTCAAACATTGGTGCAATGTGGGTGTTAACTTACCTCTAATTAACCCTTCGGGGATAAAGGTGTGATTATATGTATGTATGTATCTATTGTACCTATATGTGCCCATGTTGTTTTTACATCTTTTCGGATATAGAGAATATCTATTAGCTCTAGAGCTAATAGAGACGGCAATCTAGAGCTAATAGAGCCAAAAAAACGGAAGCAAGCCTCGGCGGCGGTGCGCGATGCGTGCCTCCTCAAACACGGGAATGTAATGGGGACTCTGTGGTCCCATCACCCGAAGAGGGCCGTCTCATAAGAGACGGTCCTGGGCCGGCCGGGGTGCGAGGGTTATGCCTCAGATAATCTCACCTCCGGCACCCTGCAGCTCACAAAGTCGGCGTGTGTTTTAGTCGGTTCAAGTCCGACATAACCTCCCCACCGGCCCAAGGTGGTGGGGGTACCCGTGGGGAATATGCGCACTTTAAAAAAAAGAGCCAAAAAAACGAATTTCATCTTTTCATCCTAGCGTTAATGCTAGCGTAAAAAGCTTTCACCTGGGGGTCTGTGGTCCGCTTTATCCAGTCTATCATTCAAAATTTTCGTATATCATTCACAACCGACGACTTAATGTGCCCTCTGAGGCACGATCAGACCAATACCAGCCATATTCGTGCATACAAGTATTTGCACAGAGCGGGAATCGTACCCGCGCTTACTACCACGCCTCAGAGGCTGTCGTGTTGTGTTCAGATCCATATTACAGATCACTTAATAATTAATCCATGCTTATGTACACTCAAAGTGTTTTCCTGTTCAGAATATTTCTAAAGAATAATAGTTATAGAAGTATTGTTGGTAGTTAATTAATCCATTGGGAAGACCCAAACCCTTAATAACGGTATAGTAAGCGTTCGGAAATAACAATTATTTTCTCTGTTCATAATACCTAATTAGATTTTCCTAATAACTATGGTACGAACAATGGCAATGATATGTGATTAATTAGTAATATAATTAAATCACATAAACACTACCTACAATGTCTGTACATTCCATCTCAAAAGGAAAAAAAGGAAACCTTATAGAATCAATGTCTGTCAAGATATTTTTCTCAGGAATGCGTAGTGTCTCTAAAAATCTATAAAAGCATGATCCGACCTGCCGTCCTGTAATTAAAAACACCGGTTGTGTGGTCCATTTGTTAAACTAGTTTTCATATTACCTTTTGTATTGACGTTTTATAAGTGCAGATTTAATGGTCTATGCAGAATAAATGATTTTTGATTTTGACTTTGACAAGAATGGATGATGTAACACCAGGGGAGTCACATCCGTGCTGCCGAATATGTAACAGAGATCAGTGCAGAACACAAAATCAGGACAAGCCTTTGGTGCCAGGCACAAAGACCAAAAAAGTACAATGTAAAACAAAATTCATACTGCCAAATTTTTAAACTATCTCTACAGTAATCACTAAATGCGTTCAATGACATAGAACCCAACTAAATTTCAGACTGACTGATAAGCTACCTACTGTATTTCCTGGCAGTTGTGCTATCAGTACCTAATCGGCTAAATTCAGCAGATTTTTATAAAACTAAGCCAAAAGTATGTGTTTATCATTCGTTTTTTATGATTATGTACCGATTAAAACGGGGTCAAAGTTAAAACTTATTTATTCTGCATAGACTATTAAATCGGTCCTTACAAAACGTCAATAAAAAAGTAAACATGGAACAACAAGTTTAGTAAATTTTTAAAGGTTTAAAACGCGGCCCCGACCTAGAGAAGATTTCGGCAAGAAACTCAGCGGGCATTTTTTTGTCTATTTGGTGAATAGAGATCAGTGAATGAATAGGTATAAATAAAATGGTCAGCTAAATTCTGTAGTTATTTTCTATCAAGTGAAACTATAGACTTGTTCAATGTAATAATGGACAGAGTTATTAAATAGCTGGTTAGATTCATACTAATATCATATATGCGAAAGTCACTCTGTCTGTCTGTATGCCTGTCTGAATGTTATGTTTTTACGCCTTTCTTAAAGTCTAATCTACTCCTAAATCAAATTTCATTAAAAACGGTTCAGCTGATTTGGAGTGAAAGCGTAACAGACAGACAGATTACTTTCGCATTTATAATATTAGTATGGAAGCATGGATGGATGAATTAAGCGAGTCCAAAAAAGATTAAAAAAGATATACGACTCACAAAAGTGAGTCGTATATCTTTTTTAAATAGGACACGTCAATTAGACTTCGCCTGGCTTGATGGTAAGCTGAAGGCAAAATCTCAGAACAGAGGGTCACCATTACTTACATATTCAATGTTACAATGGTGACACTCAGCTTGACGGCTTCATCATAATATGCTTGTTCACGTCCCGCTTAAAGGACCCGGGACTGTAGGAAGAAGGAAACACGTGAGCTGGTAATGAATCCTTTCGCAGTTTAAGTCTACATTACTATTATCGAAAGACACAGACAATTACAACTGTATCTAACTGGAGAGCTTTGACTGTTATTTAATATTGTTTATGTTGAATATAATATATCTTAGTATCCTTTTACCTTGCAGCAGTAAGAGCGTAAGACTCGAGAAACGATATGCTTGTCATTTGTCAATGGTCTCACTGTTATATTGAAGATTATGCGAATTGAAGAAGAAAAATAACACCACGGACTATGAGTAGATGCTTCAGAAGGAATTGAGACGCTCGCTGAGACAATGAAGATAACTCTAACCTGTTTTTCTCACGTCACTCTTGTACTGCCGACCTTACAACCTTCTAATGTGCCTTCTTGAAGGTCAATGAACGATGGCCTGGGAGTGACAGGTGGAGCTGCCTGTCACCCTGGCAGAAGCAGGCCACGGCTGCCCTTTTATTAAAAATGTTGAGAGCCAGCGATATCTTGGTGTAATAATCGATAACAAAATGAACTGGAGTCTCCATATTGAATATGTTTGTGATAAACTCAGACAGTTCCTCGCTAATATAACATTACTAAAAAATCGCATCCCATATAAGGTCAAAATGATGTTGTATAACTCCCTAGCTGAATCTTATATCCAATACGGACTAAGCAGTTACGGTCGCACATATAGCACATACCTGCAAAGCATATTTAATCTTCAGCGAAGAATTCTCCGTAAAATTGTATCCACAAACATCAAACAGCAGTTCGATGATGATGATTATGGTTTGTTCAATTATTGCAAGATATTACCAGTGCATATTCAAGTAAATAATTTGGTTCTCAAGGAAAACTTTTTTAACCAAGATTTTCGATATAAAATAAACCATCCTGTATGCACTCGGGCGGTGGCTCGAGGAATGTTGTGTGAGCCGAGTGACGCAAAAAACACCTACGGCGAGCGAACGACTGCTTACCTGGTTCCTCGACTAATTAACGCATTACCCCCGGAATTGCGCAATATTGATAGCATTGAGCCCTGCAGTGTCAAAATGAGACTCAAGTTGCATTTCCTAAAATCACTTGTTTAACATTTTTTTTTTAACCGCTGAGGCATTGATTATAAACCGCATAGGTTTTCTTTTGTAAATGCTTATGAATCTTTTTACTGTATGTAATTGTTTAGATGATAAATAAATAAAAAAAAAATAAATAAAAAAAAAAATTTACGGGGACGAGTTGAGGACTCTGTGGTCCCCACACCCGAGGCGAGGGCCAGATCGAGAGACTTGGCCCTGGGTCGGCCGGGGTGCGAGGGATATGCCTGTTAACCTCATCTTCGGTAACCAAAACGACCCACAGGCGGCGTGCGTTTTAGTCGGTTTGAGTCCGACATAAACTCTCCCACGGGCTCCGGTGGTGGGGGTATCCGTGGGGATTATTGAAGAACCTCATTTTGCTGTTTGTGTTGGTACCACAGATAAAATAATATTATTCTTGTTGGTACAGTCAAAAACAAAAGTAGCTTAACTTTCCCGAGAAGAGGGCCAGATCGTTAGAGATGACCCTGGGTCGGCCGGGGTGCGAGGGATATGCCTGTCAACCTCACCTTCGGCAGCCAAAACGACCCACAGGTGCGTTTTAGTCGGTTCGTGTCCGACATAACCTCCTCCACCGGCTCCGGTGGGGAGGTATCCGTGGGGATTCTGCGCACGTAAAAAAAAAAAAAAAAGTAGCTTATCAAATTCAAATTTATTGATCACTTGTACAACATTGCAGCCCACAAACCTCACATAAAATAATGAACACTAGCTACATTTATTTGACAGTTAAAAAGAACTTATTTTGTCATTTTAATAACAATGTATGTTACTCTACAAATGTACATTAATAGGAATTCTGCATAAATGACATAATTTGGCTATAATAGCCAAGTACCAAGAATTTGAAACGATGTTGCCACGTTGACGTAATCTTTGAGTAATAAACTTCTTGATCATTCAATAGACAAATTATTAACAATAGTAATAACAGGTATCGTAGACACTATAGGTAGGTATAGAATAATTTTAACAGGAATTAACGCGATCATGGTATAGGTCAGCCTGTGTCCACGGCCGGTGTAACCTGGTCGAAATATCAGGCAAACCAAAGGTAGGTATATATGTACCCATGACATGATCGCATTAATTCCCGTTAACATTATTGAATATCATGGAACGCGATAGTTTAAAAGTTACTATATGTATAGAGCCTGCATGAGCCTGCATGAGGAAGAAATAGTGGTACAAGGGCTTCTACACCGCAACAGCCATATTCAGGGATAAGTACTTCAAAAATAGGGGTAGGTATGCAGGTACGCTCCGAGACATCATCAGCGACGCGAATAGCCTGCTGTCGTTCTTCGATAAGTTGGGGTGGATTGAGTGAAATACCCACCCTCACGCAAAAACCGCACCATGACGTCCAGAATTTCGTGGGGATTAGGTTTGTCTTTCGGCGAACGAAAAAAAAACGATAAATTTTCCTTCGTTTTATGATTTGACACAATAAACAATAATTACGTGGAGCGCGCGGGCCTTCGGCAGCCCTCTGCCAGAGGCCTGTTGTGAATCATTATTGGTTGCCAAAGGTATCTAAGGTTGACAGGCATATCTCTCGCAACCTGGCTGACCTAGAGCCATCCATCTCGATCTGGCCCTCATCGGTTGTGGGGTCCCCAACTCGTCTCCGGAAACGGGCAGACGCACAACACGCGCCGCTGCCGCAACCTGCTTCTGATAGAGTGACAGGCGGCTCTACCTATCACCCCCAACTTAGTTTTGTGTTAGCATTTTATGTATACCCATGACACTCAAGAGATGAATACCTATCATTTAAGACTTCACTCATCGAAATCCGTCCAGGTGTCAGGCCTGTAGAGGGGAACTAAGAAAACTACATAGGTATACATACATACATACCCTCGCTGGCGCAGTCACGTACAACAAACCTGTACTACTCAAGCGCCTACTCAAATTTGTAATGTAACATAATAAAGAAATTGCTTACATAAAACTGGTAGGCACTGTTTTCACCCCAAATTAGATTCTCAAATCGCATCTTCGTTTGTACTCAGATGAATTGTTTGACATAATGCCCGCAGCTACATTCTATCATCACACCACTCTCCATAGACAGGGAATTCATCCTCACACATTTCGGCTGTAAAGGAAGGCTGTGCGCTATGAAAGGAACTTCATCCCACACTCAAGCAGTGGAATGAACTCCCTGCTGCGGTTTTCACAACAGCCTATGGGGTCCTTCAAGAAGGGCGCCAGGAGGGTTTTAGGGGGTCGGCAGCACGAGTGTAACTCCTCTGGTGTTGCATATCCATAGGCCACGGTAACCAGTTCCCCTCAGGTGGACGTGTGTTTGTTTGTCACCTAAGTAATATAAAAAAATCTTATCTCGATAATTTCATTCCAGGTAAACAAAAATGCAACGTATTTCGTTCGTGTCTTTTTTTTATACCACTAAGTTGGCAGACAAGCACACGGCCCACCTGATGGGAAGCGGTTACCGTGGCCTATGGACGTATGCAACACCAGGGGTGTCACACTCGCGCTGCCGACCATGAAGAAACCTTCTGATGCCCCTCTTGAAGAACCCTATATTGTAGGCGCTTGGGAAAACCGCAGCAGGGAGGTCATTCCACAGCTTGAGTGTGCGTGGGATGAAGTTTCTTTCATACCGCGCAGTGCGCACCGTCTCAGGTCGCAATGTGTGGGGATGAATTCCCTGCCTATGGCGAGATGTGCGATGATAGAATGTAGCTACGGGCATCATGTCAAACAATTCATCTGAGCACAAACCATTGTATAGGCGGTAGAACACATACAGTGAGGCAAAATCCCTCCTAAGGCTAAGAGGTTCCACTCTACCTGTGAATATGGGATTGTCAACCAGCCTCAATGCCAGTCTTTGCAACGAGTCGAAGGGGTCAAGCTGGTATGCAGGTGCTCCAGCAAAACGGTGACAGCAGTACTGTATGTGAGGCCGGACCTGTGCTTTATAAAGAAGGAGTTGCTGCCCCGCAGTGAAGTACTGCTTCGCCCTGTTGAGCACTCCAAGTTTTCTTGATGCCAACTTAACCTTGTCTTAAGCAGCTACCGTATAAAACACGAACCAAATACGCAGCGTTTACGTACTTACCTAGAATAATGTTACTACAAATTCTTTTGATGGGTTTTGGTCCGAACGAAGTATCACAAGCTGTCTTCGAGTCCAATCATAACGGGATAAAATGCGCTTCACTTGTGCTTATCGCCTTTGGGTTGTGGAGGTCAGATGGCAATCGTTTCACGGAAAATATCAAACTTCAGCTAAATCTGCAGTTAAACTGGTATTGCAAATCTCAGACTCCACGGTGAAGACTTGGGATGCGACTGGAATTAAGGGTAGAATAAAGAAGATAATGGGCTTCATCTGTGGAACCGTGACCGTGGTTATTGAGTAAGTTAATAATAATTATTACCATCAATTTTGTATATCATTATTGAAACAACGCCTACCAGTTACTTGTGAGCAATTTTTTTTATCTTGCTGTTGAGTCTTAAATTAAGCAGGCGCTTATAACATTTTAAACTATCGTCTAAAGCGAGATGTCACGAGTATTTATTTTTTTTAAATTATGCGCGAAAGAACTGAATGTTCTGTTTTTTTTTAATAACTTATATGTACCTACCAAAAGTACACGTGATTACAGACTACTCCTCCCCTTACCCAAGGGGAGGAGTATTCTGAAACCTCAGGACGTATCACCATTGAGGAGGGGGGGTTGAAAAGTTGCTAAAAACATCACGTGGTTAATGCACAGTCCCTTAACAAATAGGTAATAGAATCATCATCATCGTCCTCATCCCAAATTTATTTGATGTCTGCACAACATGTGTGCTTTTTCCATTCATATCTGGTTGCTGTCATTCACTCCCTTCTTAATCATATCATCTTTCACAAAGTCCATTCATCTCCTCTTCAGTCTAACTCTCTCCTTGTAGTCGTTAACTTACCTTCCTTACGACATTACTGTCATCCCCACGCATTACATGCCCGAATCATGACAGATTGACAAGTATACGAGCAAGAACCAAGTGGTTCGGAGACTCTTTTCTTTGCCGCACCTACAAGACCTTGAATTCATTACCAGCTCACGAGTTTCCTTCTTCCTATTGTCCCGGGTCCTTTAAGCGGGGCGTGAAAAAGCATCTGATGTGGCCGCCAAGCTGAGTACCACTATTGTGTCATTACTTAGTGTCTGTAATGGTGACACTCTTTCCCGAAACTTTGCCTTTAGCTTAACATCAGGCGATTTGAAGTCAAATTGACGTATTCTAGATTTAAAAATATGTAGGTAATGGAATAAAAAGAAGAGACAGTTATGTACAAAACGCTTTTAATACAAATATTAACATTAACGACTAATTGAACACAGGTACTGGCCACTACGTCCGATCACACTTGAGTATTTTAATTGTAACTTAACCACTTATTTATGTACTTAACTGTACTGTTAGAACGATTTAGGTCGTGTCTCCAATGGGTAATTTTATATTGACGTAATCTAATATAACATAACATAAACTCACGCCTATAACCCCGAAGGGGTAGGCTAGCACCCACATTTCGCCAGTTTATGTTTAGGTCCCAATGTAATAGGTGGCGATCCTATTGCCATTAACCGGGCACTTATAAACCTGCGATAAATACACACATAACTTCGAAAAGCATCGAAAAGTCATTGGTGTGTGCCATGGTAAAACCTGGGATCGAACCCGAGACCTCGTCTCAGCAGTCCATTACCCATACCGCTAGGCTACCGCGGTAATTTTTTTTATTTTATTGCACTTGCAGTTGATTATATTTTAATCAACTACAGTAAGTGCAGTTGAATAGAAGATTAAATAATAATCATTATTATTATACTGGAGTGGTTAATTTGAAACAACTATTGCCATCATAAAAGTAGACGATCAGACCTGGGAATCAAACCCAGTATATGGCACGACAGGTTATGAGTTAATCTACTAATAAATTAAAATGGTAACACTCTATATCCTATTGATATTTTGAAAGACATTTTCAACTGACGTTGTCGGGATGCTGTCTTTCATTTACCAATTTTTTTTTTCTTTAATGCATTTTTTTTTAAATTCTATGGTTATCTTACAATACCTACATAGATTATGTATTCTTTGCATTAAATTATTTCCATGAAAGAAACGGTTGGGTAACGAACGTCCTTAATCTGATAAATATTGTACACTAGCTGTTGCCCGCCGCTCCATTCGCAAGGATTGCGATAGGTTATCGCGAATAAACATAGCTTATAACCTTTAATAAGCTCTAATGTATCTGTCCAACATATTATCTCGTCAGAATATGTTCAAAACTGACAAACTTTCATCCCCTATTACAACGCCTTTAGCCCTCTTTTTAGCGATAATAGGTAACCCATGTCCATTGTTAAACTCTAGCTCATCATTATCGGTTCAGTAGTTTAGACATGAAAGCGTTTGTGAACAGACATGGGTATAGATAAGATAATTTTTGCATTTATAATATTACATTAGATATGTATATGGATTCGACGACTGCATTATGAAGGCAGTGCGCCGCCCTGCAAATCGGTAAAACTAATCAAGTACTTAGTTAAATATTCCAATTAATTATGAGGAAAACTGCAGAATGCCCAATAGAAACACGACCTAAATAACCTTTAAACATATTGTAGTTTTAATATATTCCTGCATCGGCATCGTAGCTACTTTTTGTGCTGTCATATTGGCCTGAAAAAAAAACAAATAATATATGGGTAGTAAATATTATGTATATTCTATTTAAATTATGCGTGATTCCTACAGAAGTAGTCTGAGAGAATACCCTGTTTTTATATACCACTTAGGTGACAGACAAACACACGGCCCACCTGATGGAAAGTGGTTACCGTGGCCAACAAGCTAGAGAATATTATTAATTTCGGTTCTAATCTCTAATAAATATATATATCCTACACCATACCTCGAGACCTGTCAGTAAGCTGCAAACTCTTCAAGATAGCTGCAGGGATGGGCGGTGGGGTAGGCAGGTGTGCTCCGTTAGCACGGTACCCGTTCTCATCAGCTGTGTAAGTGACGGTGTACTCCTGGCCATCATCGCCGATATAGGTGTAAGACCCTGATACCGAGAGGGATCCTTCTTCGGGCTGGGCTCCGGGGAGTACGCGACCTGGAATTTGGAAGTAAAATGAATTAAATGATAGTTTAATTGGTATATGACCAACAATAAACTCCACTGCTTATACCAATGGTGAACAGGAGATACTTTTTTTTTACATGCGAAAATCCCCACGGGTCTTCCACTACCGGAGCCGGTGGAAGAGAAGAGATGTCGGACTCGAATCGACTAAAATACACAACGCCTGTGTGTCGTTTTTGATTGTCTAAGGTGAGGTTGACAGGTATATCCCTCGCACCCCGACCCACACAAGGCCATCTCTCTCAATCTGGCCCTCACCTCGGGTATGCGGGTTTTTAATTTAGAATTAACAAAAACATCTACATGACCTACTTTTACCTATTTAGAAGTTTTTAAAATCAATTCAAAATAAAGTAAATAACGAAACGGGTCAGGTCTAATAAAAAATAATGTGCAAAAGTCAAAAGTGTCTGGGTTACATATATATTGAGAACACACTTGTAGATAAAGTGTGTTCTCAATATATATGTAACCCAGACACTGCAAAAAATGGCACACAAACACACACACGCATGTATGTGAAATGTTGCAGATAATTTTATAAGAGTAATAATGTCGACCAAGCAAATGTAACTTGCCCGTTGTGGGGCCAACGGACACTTTGTTAAAAAACTGTACTCTTATTGATAATAAAATATTTTTCATTTTTCATTTTCATAACCTCCAAGTCCAAAATGAAAAGAAAATTATCTTGAGCTAAGAAAACCAATAGTGTACGCTTAAATAATAAGAGAATTGAGTCTAATTGGAGTTAAAAGTAGTTGATATGACCTATCAATCACTTTTAACTCCCGTTACGATTTGTTTTGGTCAAGTTTATCTAGTAAATCAAATAGGTAGTCTTAGATGTCACCCGCACACGGTGCAGAACATCCGATCAAGAACCAAGCGGTTCGGTGACTCTTGCCTCTGTCGCACCATTAGGGCCTGTAATTCATTACCAGCTCACGTGTTTCCTTCTTCCAACAGTCCCGTGTCCTTTAAGCGGGGCGTGAAAAAGCTTTTGATGAGGCCATTATGATGGTTGCTGCAGACGGGTGGCTTTTGGCATTGTATTGACCAGACAGAAGGTCAACTCTCGTACTAAAAAATATTCTCGATCTATCATTATAATATGTATCTGAGAGATTGAAATAGATATATATCATCATATAGATATCTATTTCAATCTCTCAAATGTCAGAAACGATCACAATGTCAATGTTCTTTCGTGAAAATTATGTTAAGATAATAGTGGGGCCAACGGACACTTTGTTAAAAAACTGTACTCTTATTGACAATAAAATATTTTTCATATTTTAATTTTTTCCAGTTACCATTTTTGAGATCGAAATTAGATATCAAAACTTCGAACAGATTTTTATTACGAGAATGGTCATTTTCTGAATATTGAACAGGCTTTTATCACGAGAATGGTCATTTTCTGTGGATATTTCGTTCCGCAGTTCAGTAGTTCAAAGTTCACAGATTACACAAACTTCGCACAGACAAAATTTATTCAGCATTGTTTCTGAACTGTCGCTCAATAAATAAACACCTCAACAAAGTCTAGGGAACAAGATGACCCCAATTATTTTTTTTCGTGTAAATCTTGTTTTGCAAATAACTGGCAGCAAATAAATAAAAATAGAATAAAGTAGATTACAGAGTTGTTCGAAATTTAAAAATAAATTTAAATAAGTAATGATTTTCGAATATGGAGGGAGAACTTTTAAAAGTGTTTGATTGTGCAGTTTCTCTGAGGCAAAATAAAAATTTTTTTTTTTGATTGTAAATAACGTTTATTATCAATAATACGTCTTTTACGTATGGTTTGTGCATTTTTGTGACTGTAGTCATCATGTCACGTCGTCATTTAAGTCGCGAAGAGATGTTAAGGGCTGTTGGTATGCTGCAAGCTGGACGAACTCAACGCGACGTAGCGGATGCTGTCAACACCCAACCAAGCGTAATTTGCAGATTATGGGCACGCTACAGGTCTACAGGGGATGTTGCCGAACGTCACAGGGGACGAAATAGGGTTACTACCCCGCGACAAGATCGTTTCTTGCAAAATTCCGCAAGGCGGCAACCCACGATTACTGCTCGTCAGTTGGTCGCAGGCCTCCAGTCTCAGCATCAAGTGGTTATTAGCGATCAAACTGTCAGAAGAAGACTACACGAAGCCAATCTTTATGCTCGCAGACCGCTTAGGGTTCCAGCTCTTCGACGTGGAAATCGAGGTCGTCGCTTATTGTGGGCTAACGCACATTTACAGTGGACCGACCATCAATGGGCACGGGTTCTGTTTTCCGACGAATCTTGCTTCGGTTTTCATCCTGATTCGAGAAGAGTGCGTATATGGCGAGTTCCTGGACGTCGGAGTCGTCTCCAGAATCCGCAAGAAGTTCATCCTTACCAAGGTGGAACAATCATGGTATGGGCTGGAATTCGCCTTGGTGGAAGGACCGACCTCGTTTGGATACGGGGCAATTTGAATGCAAACCAATACATTCAGGAGGTTATACACCCCATGGTAATCCCTCATCGACAGCAGTTCGGTCAAGATTTTATGTTCATGCAAGATAATGCACGGTCACACACCGCGAGGGTAGTGGTCAATGCGTTAAGCGAGCTCAATATGACGACGTTGGAATGGCCTGCTCAGTCTGCCGACCTCAATCCCATAGAGCATGCCTGGGATTTGCTTGGGAGAAGAGCTTTCAGTGATTCTTTGGAAAATCTGAACACTGAAGAACAACTTTTTTTACACCTTCGCAGTGTATGGAGCCATATTCCAAAGACGATGATTGACAATCTCATACTAAGTATGCCACGCCGTTGTCGAGCTGTTGCTAATGCTTTAGGAGGTCCTACAGATTATTAAAAACGTTTAAAGTACGGTTAATTACTGTATTTCTTACTACCTCGTTATTTTTGTGCCTAATCATAGAAGGTTGTAATACTCAATATTGGCACTATTCAATTCTTTCTTAAAAAAAGAAAAATTTGGTATGAAAATGTTTTTATTAAAATTAAAATTAAAAACGGTATAAAAATACCCTTCTATTGATATAAAACACTCACTATTACAAGAAAGGGTTTTTAAATAAAAACTAGAAATGTCCTTGTTCCCTAGACTTTGTTGATGTGTGTATAACACAATATTGTGGTATATGTATCAAGTTTTATTACTTCTCTTGAGAAACTCAAAATTGGATTTGTCAATAATTTCTTGAGAAGTAACGAGCCGTAAATAATGAAGCACGATGCAGGATTTAAAGAGATCGTGATGGAGCCATCTTTGAGGCTCATGTTTGAAACGTCAAGCAATCAGAATTAATGCACTACTGAGTTAAATCTTATAACTTACGTACTGTATAATGGTACAGTCAGTGTCAAAACGATCTTGGCTACTAAGTATCAGAATTATTCTAATACCAAGGTATTTGATTAAATGATTTTAAAATGTCTTTACTTATACTAAAATATTACAAAGGTAGTAAACAATTGATCTTATTCTAATTGATACTTAGGTTAATCACAGCAGGCTGTTACCTAGACTAAGTGCGCCTTTATGAACTTCTGACATGAAACTAAACATTTTATTATATTAATTTTCAACACACAATTTACTTACCAATTTCTATAACACACAGTAAGCCAACTTAGCGAGCTGACAAACTTTAATTACAATAAGCTACTGACTACTAAATGACTAGGTTATTGCATTTATTTAAAGAATAGTATTTGTAATACAACTAATTATGCTACAATTTATAATTTTGATTTTGTGGGTAGGTTACAAAACCAATATAATAGTTATCGGTCGTCATGAATGGATGAGGACCGGTCTGCAGGTAAGTGAGCATTCGCTAGGTACACAGAACAGTTAAAGGAGGTTAGAAAGGAAATAGTTCCTAATTTGTATTAGGACGCGTGTCGCCGCTTGTCTCCCACTCTTTAACTCCACTATAAAAAAGAGACCAATACGACGCGGTTTACGCACACAAATAAATCAGCACACTCAAATCACGAGTTTGCTATTGGTTGTCACACTAATGCAAATACTGCATTTGACGTGTACTCACACACGCACAAAAGCAATAAAAATTTCTCATACATGTTACGGTGACCAAAGGTCGATTTTCGATATCGATAAAATTTCCGTAATTTTGATACTATCTGAAATTTACACAAGTCGTGAACTTTATTGAGTAAGCTCATTCTGCGTTATTAGTAACATCAACATTCATCATAATTCTTGTATTTTGACAAAGTAGGTGAAAAGTAGCCGTAGTAGCCGTCTGGCTAAATGTAAATACACAATACCCCTCTAGTAACTAAATGTGGAAAAAAATCCTTTATTAACTACCAGTACAAAATTTTACAATTATTATTGACGGTAATAAACAAATGTATTTTGATTACAATATTACTGATAATAATAATTTGTGTACGTACTTAATATCGACAGTGTTTATAACGGATCATTTTGTCCAACACTATCGATACGCATGGATATCGCGGCATTGCAAGCTTTAGCTCGGCACACGCGATTCTCGCAAAGAACGCTATACACTGCGCGATCGCTCACGTAGTACAAGACGGTACTCATGTATTGCAAGCAATGTATAATTTTGTATCAGTTTGCGATTATGTCGTTTTTGTCTACAAATTACATAATACTTTTGTAATAATTACAAATATTACTTGTATTTTAAGGTTTTTTGACTTACGGATGAAAAGAAATCCCTTCTTGGGCTACACTACACACTTGGCTTCTTTTCCGACACGTTATTATAGCGCAAGACGGCATAATTCTTTTTTTTCGCGGAGCTTCTTACGTTGTCACAATAAGAGCGCGACTGTGTTGGCCGCTAAGTAAATTTCGGTGGGATATGAGCATTTGCTCATATGCGCGGCGCGCCTTCCCCGCCCACAAGGCCCTTCTAACCTCCTTTAACTGTTCTGTGGCTAGGTATATGGTTCGTTAAAAAAATGTGGAACGCTTCACGATTTTGCGTGTCATCCTTGCGCCGGGGCCATGCTACTCTTCTCTGTGTCGTTACAATTTTAGTATATGTACTGCCGAAGCAAGTACATACTTACTTACATACATACCAAGGTATTAAGAGCAAATCAAAGTGTTCTATTGATTTAAATTGTATTATTGTCCGAACTAAAGGTGCATACGAAATAACAAAATTATCAGCCGCGGATTCAGCAATAGCAATAGTCAATAGATGGTAATAGGCTGACTCCCTATTACGGGACCGAATTTAATGATTGGTGAATTGTGGGTGTTAGTTCATCTCTGCCTAACCCTCCGCGGATAAAGCCGTGATTATATATATATATATGTATGTCGAAATATACAAAAATCTAAAACATCTTCACAAACTTTCACAATTATCGTATTAGTAGCATAGTACTATTTCTTACGCAGGTAAGCTGTATTCGTCCAAATATTCGAGCTATATATGAGCGAACAACAAACATTTTTCGATAGAGTATGGGTTCAGTCATGTTATCCGTGGTTCAGTCTAACAACTTCCTACCCGTACCGATACTAACCTAACCTATAACCCTGAACTTCAGTTATAGGCTTCGTGATAGATGAATCATTTTAACGCTAATAGATAGATAATATAGTCCGACTAAATTTTTATAATTAAAATTGATTTTATCGCTCTATTATAACAATTTGTTTTAAAAACAAAGGTCAGTAGATACACGTCACTGATCAGCGTTTAAAAAAAGATAATTAAAATATAGGTAAAGTATTTTAGACGGTATTTTGAAGCTGAGCTCCGATAAGGATTAGGTACCAAAGCTTTATCGGAGTTGAATGAATGACATATATTATATATATTCGTACGACGCATATATAAAAACTCAGCGGCGAACTTGAAAGTAATATCTTAAAAAGAACGACATAAATCAGATAGCAAGTGACACAATTTCGGAAATAATAAAATAAAAAAAAATTGTTTTGACTAACGAAAAGTCGGCCATATTTAAAAAATAAAACCTAAAAATACTAAAAAAAAACTTGGATTTTTAAGACGAATCTAACGATATCTCCGGGATTCAAACCCGAGATTTTTCCTTAACAGAGATCCAATATTATCTATTTCTTAATAGATTTGTATCTCTACTATTGTATATATAAAGAGACTTATAAAAACAAAAGATATGCTCGAAAAACATAATCCTTACTTGACAACCCGGATGAAACTCTTTCAAACTCTCATAATAAAAGCTCGTCGCAAAATCAAATCAGTCGTTTCGTAATTTGCCCTTCAATGAAATACCAAAACATACAAACACCTTTACATTCTAACAAGTAAAGATCGAACTGCACGATGTTGTAAACACTTAAAACTAAATAGAACTAAAATAGATTAAAGATGATTAAATATTTTAGTACCAATAACTATAATGATGATCGAGAAATAAACTTTATTTCACATTAATTAAACTGAGTAATATCGACTAAATTATCGACAAGAGTTAAGAAGGGCATCACAAGGTTTCTTCATGGTCGGCAGCGCGAGTGTGACACCCCTGGTGTTGCATACGTCCATAGGCCACGGTAACCGCTTCCCATCAGGTGGGCCGTGTGCTTGTCTGCCAACTAAGCGGTATAAAAAAAAAGTGCTTGCGTCACAGATTTTAATGTCAAGAAAAAGCGCCTCGCAGCTGTTATGTGTGTGATACAATGTATATCTCGAAGAGGTAGGAAAAGACGGTATTTCCGTCCAATTAAGCAGTCCGACTGGGCAAGTACAGAATACCGCGGTCATAAAAACTTCGTGCTGTGTTCCCGGCGGTGAGTAGGGTAGCCAGGGGTGCGGGTTGGGTAACCTCCATGTTGGCTTACCAGTTTCTGCTCCCTCTGGACCGCGGTCCTGGGGAACGGAAGCGGGGAGGCTGGTGCACCCTGGACGACGGTTAGTAGACTCTAACTCCAAGGAGAAGGAGCTCTGCTAGCCGTCGACAAATAACCCGACAAGCCCTTTTCAGGGCTAGCTGACCGTCGTGGTATGGCGGGCCTGCAAGGCTCGCGGGAAGGGATTCGTAGAATCCCTTCCATCCCAAACAGCCCTTTTTAGGGCTAGCCTGTCGCTCCCGGTATCCCTCTGCTTTCAGAGGGGACATGGGGGCGACACAAGGATCCATAGGATCCAGGGATGGGCCGGCCTACTGCTCGCGCAGGGGCTGGCAGGCATTCGTGCCACCGTCGGTGTTGGGGGAGTTGGCTGCTCTCCCGCGTCGCGTAACCTCCAAGATATCGACAACGACCTGAGTGCTAGCCACACTTGGGAAGCCGGTATCTTGAAGGCTGCGGGGCTTGCCTTAATTGGCCGGCCCGCGACAAGGAAAAGTCTCAAAAACCCGACAGCGAAGTCGCTTAAAACCTGTGGACACCTGGGGAAATCCACAGTATGTACCCCGCTTCCTGGAATGAGCGTCACCCAGGAAGTGTAGTTTAAATCGCGTCACACTCGTGGGACTAAATATGGATCCAAAAACTACACCCAAAAACCATCCCAAACCAAGCAGAACAGTCTGCGCGGAGGTCGCGCAGCACCACGACGCGGAGGTCGCGTCCCAAACCGCGGTGTCGGAGGAATTCGACACCGCCACGGAGAAGAGTAGGGCGAACAGGCGGTGGGCCTACAGACCCGGAAATCTGTACGGCGGAAGAGGAGATCAGGAAGAAGTCTCTTCCTCCTCCTTCCCCTCCACCACAGAAGACGGAGTCGGACTTGGAGCTCACCTTGACCGACTCCTCTTCCACCAGCAGCAGTCACGACGGTGACGAGACGCTGCATCCACCACCGCCGAAGCTGCTAGCGGTCAGCCGCACGCAGCTGCAGCGGTTTGATAGCCTCAGGGCCCCGGAGGATGTGGAAGCGCCGCCGAGTTCCTCCACCTCGGCGGCGTCCTTACCCTTGCCTCGCGCCGACATAATGTCGAAGGAGGTGATAGAAGCCCTAGAAGGTTGGGCCGGGGCCCGCACCGATTCTCCGACGCCGGAGGAGCACCGGGTCACGCAGGCGACGACGCGGCTTGTCGAGCTGTTCGACCTCCTGAGGGCGGAGTTAGCCGAGTTGCGGCTCGACAGGGCTCATTTGGGCAGGAGGCATCTGGAGCTCCTGGAGAGCAATGAGCGGATGGCGGCCGATTACCGCAAGGAGATGGGGAGGATGGCGGCCGAACTGGCGAGCCTCCAAGCGGTCGTCGCTGGGCTGCCGGCGGAGCGCGTTACGCGGTCGGCGCGGCGGTGACTGGTGGCGCAGCCGACGCCGCCGGCGCATCCGCTGTTGCCCGTGCGATCGAGGTCGCCACTGCGGCCGGAGCCGCTGTTGCAGCCGACGCCGTCGGGACGGCCGGCGCGGCCGCTGTTGCCCGTGCGGTCGAGGTCGCCACTGCGGCCGGAGCCTCTGGCGCCGTCGGAGTCTCCGCAGCCGGAGCCGCCGAAGTCGCCGGCCCGACCAGCTCGGCAGGAGTCGCCGGTGCTGCGGCCGGCTCGGCCTGCGGACCCGTTGGCGCTCTGCATGGCGGCAATAGCTGCCATGGAGAAGCGCCAGGAGAAGGCGCTGGAAGAGCAGCGGGCGTGGCGGGTGGCGCAGGAGGAGCGCACCCGGAGCTGGCTGGAGTCCATCATGGACTCCAGCCGCCAACCACCGCTGGCGGCTCCAGCCGGGTATGCCGGGGCGGTTAAGAGGGGCCCCACCTGTCCGGTAGGGGCGGGGTCCCCGCAGGGGTTGGCCGGCAGCCCGTCCGCTGCGTCTGCCGCTCCTGCCGCTCTGGCCACTCTTGCTGCGGGGGCTGGGAGCCCCCCCCCAGGATGCGCAGGCCGCCCGGGCCAAGGGCAGGGGAAAGGGGAAGGGCAAAGGGAAGAAGTCCCCGGCCCTAGCCCCAGCCCCAGCCCTGGCCCGGACTCCGGCGGGGATTGCCACCACGAGCTCCATGCCGGAGGTGGGCTGGGAGGTTGCCGGAGCCTCTAAAAAGCGGCGCAAGGCGCTCCGGAAGGCAGCCAAAAAGGCCAGGAAGGCCGAGGCTGCTGCGAGGGGAGTGCCGGGGAGGCTGCGCGTTCCCCGCTCAACCACCGTCGTCCTAACGATGACGGCGGAGGCGGCAGAGAGGGGCGTGCAGTACACCCAGATTGTCACGCAGGCGATAGCCTGCGTCGACATGAGGGCTCTTCACATGCTGGGCCCCATCCGGGTGAAACCCACTCGGACGGGTGCTCGGTTACTCGAGATCCCCGGAACATCAATCATTGTCGGCTGTCCCATCGCAGCAGCCAAAAAGGCTGACCGGGGGTTCCTCGCCGTTGGAGGCGTGGTGCGGGTGCAGGTCCGGCTCTTGCAGGCTCGACCGACCAGGTGCTTTAGGTGCCTGTCGGTCGGCCACGTGGGGGTGCAGTGCACGGCGGCGGTGACGGTCGGTGACCGCTGCTTCCGCTGTGGCCAACCCGGCCATACGGCCGGTGAATGCGAAGCTCCGCTGCACTGTTTCAGGTGTGCAGCGGGGGCCAAACCGGCCGACCATAGGGTTGGCAGCAAGGAGTGCACCGGGGGGGAGCCGAAGCCGCAAGGCGGGGGCTCCACCCAAAGTTCGCGGCGGGATGCGGAGATGGTTCCATAATGGATCCCCAGCTCCGCATCCTGCAGGCGAACGTGGGCCACGGTGCCGATGCTCAGGGTCTTCTGCTCCAGAGCATGGCACAGTGGTCCATACACGTCGCCGCTGTCGCCGATCCGTACACTCACCGGCCCCTTGGGCCTGCCTGGGTGGTCGACCTGGACGGGTCGGCGGCACTGGTTTACAACGCCGCTATGGGTGCCCCCCCCCCCCTGTTGTCGTGACAAGGGAGCATGGCATCGTAGCGGCGCGTGTGGGGGAGATTGCGGTCGTGGCAGTCTATCTCACGCCGAGCCTACACCGACGCATAGGGGAGTCGCTGGAGCGACTGACCGACGTCGTCAACGCCTGCCACCCTCATCCGGTTCTTGTGCTCGGGGACTTCAACGCCTGGTCAGTGACCTGGGGGTCCCGGCACACGAACCCACGAGGTAGGGCTCTGGAGAGCTGGGCCGCTAATCACGGTCTAGTTCTCCAGAATCGCGGGGCCGAAGCCACGTTCGTGGCCGCGGAGCGCAGTTCGATTATCGACCTATCGTTCGCAGGCGCTTCGCTGTCGCACCGTGTGCGGGACTGGCGTGTTGTTGTGGGGGTGGAGACACTGGCGGATCATCGATACGTTCGGTTTGATGTCTCCCCCCCCGCGGGTGATGCGCCGGTCATACTGGCCCCACGCGAGCCACGCTGGGTGCTTGGGAGACTGAATCGGGAGGTCCTCCTGGAGGCAGCCATCGTACAGGCCTGGGCCATTGCGCCGGACAGGCCTATCGATATTGACGATGAGGCGGTGTGGTTCCGGGAGGCCATGACTCGTGTCTGCGATGCGGGTATGCCTAGGGCACCACCCTATAGTCCGAGGCGTCGGGTCTACTGGTGGTCTGCGGAGATCGCGAGGCTACGGCAAGCCTGTGTGATCGCGCACCGCCAGTGGACCAGACTCCGTAGGAGGCGTAGCCGAACCGCAGATACGGAGCCCCGAGTGACGGAGCTTCATGTGGGATACAGGGAGGCCAGAGATGCCCTCCGAGCGGAGATTAAGCGGGCGAAAGCCGCGGCTTATAAGGAGCTCATGGAGACGCTGGAGCGGGAACACAGGGGGGCGGCCTTACCTTATGGTAAGAGGAAAGCTGCGCCCCCGGGCCCCGCCGTTGACCCGGGTTCTCCAGCCAGCTCTGCTCGGTGGAGTGGTCGAGTCCCTGTTCCCGGCGCGAGCGGAACACGTTCCGCCGCAGATGACTCCGCCACCTCGGTCGCCTGTGGCGCCCAGTGTGGTAGTTGACGACGAAGTCCCCGAGGTCACTTGGGTAGAACTGGAGCTGGCGGTGCGAAGGCTTAGAGCCAAGAAGAGCACCGCCCCGGGACCCGACGGCATTCCAGGCCGCGCGTGGGTCCTAGCTCTGGGAGAAGACGGTCTCGAACCCCGACTGAGAGGGTTCCTCAGCGCATGCTTGGAGCGGGGCCAGTTTCCGAAGATGTGGAAGTCGGGGAAACTGGTCCTCATCCGAAAGGAGGGTCGCCCGGCGGACGAACCGTCCGGCTACCGGCCCATTGTGTTGCTCGACGAGGTGGGCAAGCTCTTTGAAAGAGTTATTGCGAAGCGCCTCGTCGAGCACCTCTCTGGTAGGGGGCCGGACCTGGCGGATGCCCAATATGGCTTCCGCCGGTGGCGGTCCACCGTGGATGCCATCATGCGCGTGAGGACTTTGGCGGAGGAGGCAGTTGCCCGGGGCGAGGTGACGTTGGCGGTGTCCTTGGACATCTCCAACGCGTTCAACACCTTGCCCTGGAGTTGCATCAGGGAGGCACTCGTGTACCACGGTGTGCCAATCTACCTCCGCCGCATAGTCGGGGCGTACCTGACGGAGAGAGCCGTCATCTACCCAAGTGCGACCGGGGTCGGTCGGCGTGAGATGTCGTGCAGTGTTCCACAGGGATCGGTTCTTGGGCCGCTACTGTGGAACATTGGATACGACTGGGTGCTTCGCGGTGAGCTTGCGGACGGCGCCGCCGTCACGTGCTATGCGGACGACACGCTAGTGACGGCGAGCGGGGCTACATACCGCGAAGCGATCCTGAGGGCAACGACCGCGATTGCTCAAGTCGTGGAACGGATCCGGTGGCTGGGCCTTGAGGTGGCTTTGCATAAATCCGAGGCCATGTTCTTTCATGGACCTCGGCGCACGCCACCACCTGGTTCCAGTCTCACAGTGGGAGGCACTCTCATCGGCATCAAGCCCCAGATGAAATATCTGGGGCTCGTGCTCGACGGCCGGTGGGACTTCGGGAAGCACTTCCGAAGTCTGGGCCCCAAATTGGAGGGCACAGCCAACGCTCTGGCGCGGCTACTGCCCAACCTGAGGGGCCCGGAGGACTCCTGCAGGAGACTCTACGCGGGTGTCGTGCGGTCCATGGCCCTGTACGGGTGTCCCGTGTGGGCGGACAGCCTGAGTGATCGGCACATGCTCCTGCTCCGCAGCGTCCGCAGCGGAAGTTGGCGTGCCGCATCATAAGGGGGTACCGCACGATATCATTCAACGCGGCGAGTCTCCTCGCCGGATCGCCACCATGGATCCTGGAAGCGAAATGCCTTTCGGCGCTATACCGGTTCCGAAAGGCGGCGCGGGAGCGGGGTCACGATCCCGAGCCCGAAGAAATTCGGGCCGTGAGATCCCGGCTCCACAGGGAAATGGTGGCGGAATGGGAGATACGACTTGGGCGACCAGGCGCAGGGCACGCCGTAGTAACGGCGGTAAGACCCATCATGGGGGAGTGGCTAGAGAGGCCACACGGCAGCCTCTCGTACCGTCTGACGCAGATGATCACCGAGCACGGATGCTTCGGAAAGTATCTGCGTCGGATGCAGAAAGAGCCAACGTCTGAGTGCCATCACTGCGATGCGAGCGAGGACTCAGGTCCGCACACGCTCACCGAGTGTCCGGCGTGGGAGACGCCGAGGCGGGAGCTTGTGGCGGCCCTGGGAGTGAGGGTTCTCACGCTCTCCACCTTGCTCGCGGCGATGGTTCGCTGCGCGGATGCGTGGGCGGCCGGCGCCTCCTTCTGCGAGCAAGTAATGCTCGTGAAGGAGGAGGCGGGGCGGGATCGGCAGCGGGAGCGACGAAGGATCGCAAGACAAGCTGCCCGCGTACGAAGGCAACTCGGGCGTCGGAGGTCGATGAACGACCTCCGCCCCCCAAGAGCGCCGGCCTGGGGGTGACAGGTGAAGCCGCCTGTCACCCTGGCAGAAGCAGGCCGCGGCGGCGGCGCGCGTGGCGCGCCTCCCCGTTTCCGGGGACGAGTTGGGGACTCTGTAGTCCCCACACCCGAGAAGAGGGCCAGATCGTGAGAGATGGCCATGGGTCGGCCGGGGTGCGAGGGATATGTCTGTCAACCTCACCTTCGGCAACCAAAACGACCCACAGGCGGCGTGCGTTTTAGTCGGTTCGAGTCCGACATAACCTCCTCCACCGGCTCCGGTGGGGAGGTATCGGAGGGGATTTTGCGCACGTAAAAAAAAAAAAAAGGGTAGCCAGAACTCACTGGAGAGTTTTTGTGCTGTCAGTGGGAAGACCAAAAGCTTATCCTGCTTTGTCTTTCACAACTCTCTGTGCTTACAGGGTTGGCAGCGTGAGTGTGACTCTCTTGGTTTTACACACGTACATAGGCCACGGTAACCACTTTCCATTTTTTTTTTATACCACTTAGTTGGCAGACAAGCACACGGCCCACCTGATGGGAAGCGGTTACCGTGGCCTATGGACGTATGCAACACCAGGGGTGTCACACTCGCGCTGCCGACCATGAAGAAACCTTCAGATGCCCCTCTTGAAGAACCCCATATTGTAGGTGCTTGAGAAAACCGCAGCAGGGAGGTCATTCCACAGCTTGAGTGTGCGTGGGATGAAGTTTCTTTCATACCGCACAGTGCGCACCGTCTCAGGTCGCAATGTGTGAGGATGAATTCCCTGCCTACGGCGAGAGGTGCGATGATAGAATGTAGCTACGGGCATCATGTCAAACAATTCATCTGAGCACAAACCATTGTATAGGCGGTAGAACACACACAGTGGGCTGTGTGTTTGTCTGCCATCTACTACACAAAATGTGGTCTATATGAGCAGTTTGAGATTTTTGAGAGTACTTTGAGGTTGGCACACGCCTAGACCTTGTTTCTTTCGGCACTTAGGTCCAACAAATATGTTCCCTGAGGTTCGCATCTTGAGTCATCCTCTTCCTAACCATTTTCCAAATCAGTTGGAGTGTTTTTCCTAAAACGTCTAACTTGCAATCCCTTTTTCATTTGTTGAATTTTGCAGTGTATAATTGCCAATCCGTGTCTTATGATCTTTTGAAGTGCATTTGCTCATTCACGAGGATTAAATAAGTACTAATAGAAGTATATTAATGAAAATGAATGTTATTTGCTCTCAATATGTTAACGATCCATCGACATTTAACGCCAAACCTATTGCATTCCACAATCTATAAATGGAAAAGTTGTATAGTAATTGTGAAGCGTTCACTGGTATAGTTTTTAATTTTATACAACTTAAAAAATAGGAGGAAGTTTCAAATAATCTGGGTATGATTTTACAATGTATATCCTGCGTATAACGCTTTACGATGAATGTTATCGGCAATTTCCACAACACACAACACGATGATTCCTAAGGCTATATTCAAACATCTGTGCACACACAACGAAGGTTCTTATCTTGCTTGTGAGTTTTTCACATTGAAGATGTGTTATGCATTTAGGCGCAACGTTAAGTAGTAAAAATACGCACTTTCGCACGACGCTACATGGTGCGAACCACCTATAGAACACTATTGAGCAACTAGTTATAACCAACATTCCACAGAAGGAGGACGAGTTGGGATTAACGAGTCCTGGGGTACACCGTACCTATTATATCTCTCAGGCCCGTATTCTAGAAAGGTACTGAATCTCTGAATCTTGATTCATCTGAGGACTCAGATAAATTCAGATTCGACTAAGTGTCGTTTTAGAATACGAGCCTCAATGACCGAACCCTATCATACTTTTTTCATTAATTTTGTCACAGTTTTATATTTTTGGCTAATTTGCTTGATTTCTTTTAGCTTAATATATCTTTTTAAATATTTTTTATACCACTTAGGTGTCAGACAAGCACATGGCCCACGTATTGGAAAGTGATTACCGTGGCCCGTGTACGTGTGCAACACCAGGGAAGTCACACTTGCGCTGCCGACACTGTGACAACAGTGAGTTTTTGTGCCGTCAGTCCAGAAGACAAATCTTGTTACTGTATGTTCAATCTATTTTTAGTATTAACTTTCTAGGGCGCGCCGTAGTAGCGGCGGTAAGACCCATTATGGGGGATTGCTAGAGAGGCCACACGGCAGCCTCTCGTACCGTCTGACGCAGATGATCACCGAGCACGGATGCTTCGGAAAGTATCTGCGTCGGATGGAGAAAGAGCCAACGTCCGAGTGCCATCACTGCGACGCGAGCGAGGACTCGGGGCCGCACACGCTCACCGAGTGTCCGGCGTGGGAGACGCCGAGGCGGGAGCTTGTCGCGGCCTTGGGAGTGAGGGTTCTCATGCTCTCCACCTTGCTCGCGGCGATGGTCCGATGCGCGGATGCGTGGGCGGCCGGCGCCTCCTTCTGCGAGCAAGCAATGCTCGTGAAGAAGGAGGCGGGGCGGGAGCGGCAGCGAGAGCGACGAAGGATCGCAAGCCAAGCTGCCCGCGTACGAAGGCAACTCGGGCGTCGGAGGTCGATGAACAACCTCCGCCCCCCATGATCGCAGGCCTGGGGGTGACTGGTGGAGTCGCCTGTCACCCTGGCAGAAGCAGGCCGCGGCGGCGGCGTGCCTGGCGCGCCTCCCCGTTTTCCGGGAACGAGTTGAGGATTCTGTAGTCCCCACACACACGAGGAGAGGGCCAGATCGTGAGAGATGGCCCTGGGTCGGCCGGGGTGCGAGGGGTATGCCTGTCAACCTCACCTTCGGCAACCAAAACGACCCACAGGCGGCGTGCGTTTTAGTCGGTTCGAGTCCGACATAACCTCTTCTACCGATTCCGGTGGGGAGGTATCCGTGGGAATTGTACGCACGTAAAAAAAAAGTATTAACTTTCTTATTTTTTCTAAATTCATAGGCAAATTCCACATACTGTATACGACGTTTATGTAACATTTTTGTCCTCATATTTTGGAAGATTTGATACTTGCCACACATCAATAACAACACTTACACACTGGCGCAATACTTTGTTTGTTCGACGATAATTACGCTAGTAAGGCTCGTTACATACAATTGTAATGTATGTACAAATAGTAAAGCTCGGTACCAGCAACAAAATTATCCCAATAAAATCAATAATCGTAATAAAAAGATGTTCGTAGATCGTAGAAAAATCAATCTCGAAACCGAAATCACATGAATTTCAAAAAATATAAAAGCATTTAGTATGCAAACTATTCAAATCTATTTTAGATAGGGAAAAGCGAATCAGTTCAGGCAGGACTGGACCCCTCTTTCCTTTACAGGTACAATGGTCTGACCACTGAGTCACTGAACCATGTCTGAAGATATTCAAATTATCCTACACGTCCCTCTTGGGGCGACTGTGGGAGCCATCTACTGTGGTTTAAAGATGAAATGATGAAATTTTATTTAAAGATGAAAAATGCTAAAATTATTGAATGAAATTTTAAAGTATTTTTGGTGTGCTGTGGTAAATATTCAAATTGATTAAGATAAAATAGAAAAAAGTCAATTAGCTCAGGCGGGATTCTGGTCTTAATCGAATGATTACGATGAATTATTGTAATTATGAACGATTACAATGAAAAATATATATGTTAAATAAATACCGTTTTTGACATTTGGGAGATTGAGGTTAAAGTGAAATTGAATTTTGAACATATTTTTATTAAGACTATTTATACTGTAGATTGATGGCAGTTGGTGGAATTTGTTGTTACACATATTGATAACTCACTTGTACTTTTCCACATTACTTTATTGCTTATTACACCGGCATCCTCAAAGGTTTAGTAACCTCAAAGGTTTAGTAAACCTTTGAGGATGCCGTAAGGCGAAACCGGTCAGGTGTAATAAGCAATAAAGTAATGTGGAAAAGTACAAGTGAGTTATCAATATGTGTATTTTTATTAAGATAATTGGACTTCAGTAACGTTTAAACTGTGTTCACAAAAGAAATATTTGGTATGTAGATTCTTTTGATGAAAAAGTCCATATTCATTATATTTATGTCTCGGTGACTTAGTGGTTAAGGAGTCGGCCTTACGGTCCAGAGGTCCCGGGTTCCTGGCCATTACACTACCGACGTGATCCCACTCCTAACAGAAGCAATTATAGCTTAACTGGAGGGGTTAGAGGGAATATTAGTAATATCGGTTCTAAAATTCTACATAAACATAACATAAGATAAACTCACGTCTATATCCCTGAAGGGGTAGGCAGAAGTACTAGCACCCACATTTCGCCAGTTTATGTTTAGGTCCCAAAGTGGTGTGGTGGCGAGCCTATTGCCATTAACCGGGCACTTATAAACCTGCGATAAATACACACATAACTTCGAAAAGCACACACCTATGACTTTTCGATGCTTTTCGAAGTTATGTGTGTAAAAGTCATTGCCATGGTAAAACCTGGGATCGAACTCGAGACCTCGTATCAGTAGTCCATTAACCATACCACTAGGCTACCACTACACTACGCTACGCTAAGTATGTTATCTGTAGCTAGGTATGTGTTTTTTTTTATTGTAAAATCATATTCGCTGCATTGTTGGTGAGAATTTCGAATTTCGCTAAATTTTAACTATTAACAATATTACTACCTACTACTAACGTGACGAAAGTCATTCCATGAAAGAAGCTCTCTAAATACAAGATTTATTGTATTCTTCACGAACTGGAGACAATAGACTGGGCACACGCATGTCCAATTGGGGAAAGTCATAATCAATGCTATTAAGGGACCCGTTACGAGTTGTTCTGTCCAGAATCTCGAGGATTGTAAATTAAGTTATTATATTAATTAGAAGTGCGGTAGGTATATTAAAGACAACCGCTCTCATTAAAGTATCTGCCCCCTTTTTTAATGTGCGCGAAATCCCCCCGAAAACCCCCACCACCGGGGCCTGTGGGGGAGGTTATGGCGGATTTGAGCCGACTGACTGGAGGTGAGACTATTTGAGACATATCCCTCGCACCCCAGCCAGTATCTGCCCCCTAGGCAAGTGGCAATTCGTTTGCCGGCGTATTGTAGAATAGAATGACAAAGGTATGGCATATAGGTATGACAGTCGTCAACGCATGTCATAAACGTCAAACCCATACATTTGACATACTATTCTGTAATGCGCCGGAAATAAATAGCCCACAAGTCTACAGGGACTGAAATGTTATGGCGTTTATGATTTAGACTAATAAATTTACAGATTTCTGTCCCATTAGACATGATAACTTAAAAAATCATAAACTAGAATAACAATAAAGTAGAGTGAACAATCCTGCAACCAAAGCGACCCACAGGCAGCGTGCGTTTTAGTCGGTTTGAGTCCGACATAACCTCTTCCACCGACTCCGGTGGGGAGGTATCCGTGGGGATTTTGCGCACGTAAAAAAAAAAATAATATTTAGAAAAATGTAAATACAGTCAAAGAAAAAGACGTAAGTACTGAAGTACTGATCCAAAAAAGAACTTACCAGTCTGTTCAGCCTTAGTTCCATCACTGGTTTCGTAAGCGTAATGGTAACCATCTTGATTGATATCATTTTCGTATCTCAGGATCTGCGCTTGAGCGCTAGCACTGTTGCTGCGTCCTCCAAAACTTCCAGCTTGCAGCCCCGCATGATCGTGACCTTGGACTGCCTGAGGCTCATAGTCATATGGAGCTTGGAGATCAGCACTGGTACCACCAGAAGATTCCGCGTGTGATGGTAGAACTGGAGCTTGATCTAAGCGAGCAGCTGCTGCTGCAGACGCGAAGGCGAGGACAGCGAACTGTAATGATAAATAAACAGTTCTTATTAATGCAAGCAAAAGTAAACCGCAATCTTTAAAAAGTAAATTAAACAATATTGTTCAAGTCAAAAGTTGGGTGATGATCAATAATTAGCGATTATCTGAAAACTTACTTTTGATTTAAAAAGTTGTTTTTATTAAAAATGTTTAAAATAGTATTCAAATGGTGACTGAAATTAGTATATTTAAATGCTCCGTGGCATAGCGGTAAAGCATTCGACTGCTATGCAGGGGGCGCGGGTTCGATTCCCGCTCAGTGCAAATATTTGTATGCATGAATATGTATATTTGCATTGGTCTGGGCGTTTCTATGTATATTACATGTATGTATTTAAAAAAAAAAGTATCTAAGTATGTTTATCCGCATTCTAGATCCCATAACACAAGCTAGTTAAGCTATGCTTACCATGGGTCTAGATAGCGTTGTGTAGAATGTTGTGGAATCATATATATATCATGGAATTTGTTTTGAATCATATTCAAAACAAAATTGACTTTACCTAAGTACTTACTGAATACAATAATACTAATAAACAAAATAGAAATTGAATGAAAATTAATAAAATTCAAATTATTAAAATAGTTTTGATTTCATAACTTTGAAACGATGTTTTTTTTTCATAAAAGTTTGAATTCATCTAATTCAAAATTTCACAATGGAACACTATAAAACAATACAACGGATTGCTCCATTTTTCAACTTAGATATAGGCTTCCTTATCACTCAATGCGGTTGTTTCTCGCTTTTATAATGGAGGTGACACCTGCAATACTGTGGTGTTTCGAATGCGGTAGAACTAAGAAAACCTCGGACGAGGAAGTTTAAGGGCTATTTCAAAATGGCTAAAGGTAAGGTTAGTTGATACCAATGTTTGTAGTGCATAAAGAAATAAGAAAACTCTGTGGTCGTGCACATCAAGTGTAAACTATAAATGTTTTTGCTTTTTTAGTGTTTTAACAGACTAAAGTAAATTCAAGCTTTCTGTTGAATCAAGTTGAGTTGAATTGAATTTGTCCGTTGAATCAAGTAATTAACAGTTTGCTTGATTACTTTATATTATTTTAGAAGAATAATGTTTAAAATAAAGAATAATAAAAATTATAACATTAAGATCTCGTAATTAATCTTTTTTGGGATTTTCGGTAAATATTTAAAATAAAATAATATGATCGGATATTTCAGTCAATTATTTAGTAAATTAATAATTAATTTGTTATACATTTTATAGACATATATTTTTATAATTCATCGGCCATTTAGTTTGTAATCACTCTTTAACTTCGAATATATTTATCTATTTTACAGATGTGGTATAATTTTCGTTCTGTGTGTAGTACGAATTGTATAGTACTAATCAGACACGCTATAATTTTAAACCCAGACGAATTGATTAGATAAATATTCAATGTAGAAATAATTCTGTTTCACATAAATAAAGTTTAGTTATCTCAATTTCACAACTGTCAGACACATCATCGCATAGACCACCTAGGTTCTAAATTATAATTCAAAACTCTATCAATCAATCAATCTATTGCAATATCGCGAATCCAAACACAAATATTTATATCTTATTCAACAAATCAATCATTGATTAATTGCCAACTTGAATTTATACTCACAGATCTGTATATATCTCTAAGTCCAAGTCAAAGTAAAAAAACATTTTTCTGTATAGATCATTAAAACGGTTCTTACAAAACGTCAAAATTAAAAATATATTAAAGAAAAGTTATCTGAAAGGGCAGGCAGATATTTACTGTGAAATGACTGTCGAAAAACAGTAAAAAGCTGTAAAATGTTACAGAATTCAAATGTGTATACAAGTTTCTTTATGTCATCATATTATTTTATTGTCTAAACAGTTTTGGATGCATAAGGATATTGTTAAAATCTTTCATCTTCCTGACCAATTCCGAGAATGATACTAAGTATAACTTGTTTTTTTATGGGAGCGCTGCTTTGTTTTCTATTTAATTTTTTTGACTTTATAGATAGTAAATCTATTGTCCTTTGATTTAGGTTATTTATAAAACTTAGGTTGCCGACAAGCACACGGCCCACTTGATGGAAAGTGGTTATCGAGAACTATGACGGTGTGCAATACCAGGGGAGTCACACCCGTGCTGCCGACCCTGTAAGAACAAAGAGTTTATGTCCCGTCAGTGCAGAAGACACAATCAGGACAAGTCTTTAGTCTTCCCACTGACAGCACAAAACTCACCAGTGCGATATTATTAGACTCGATAGATTAGACTAAGCACTTTTTAGATAATTTTGATCGAACCAGGATTCAAACCTGCAAAGTCATATCTCAAGTCATTCCAAGACAATCCGTTATATCAGGCACTAAATAGATGTTCTGTTTAAATTAAAGTTACACAAATATAGTCAATTTAGATACATTACATAATTAATCTAGACCTGGTTTAAAAATAAATACTAAAATAAAAATAATATATAATAACTATTCACACACACACACTAAAATAACCAGGACGACACAATTACAAAATCACTGATAACGTTAAAACAACACAACACATTACCCTGACACTTGGAATAGAAAGGTTTGCACTTATTGTATCAAGTAAATATTTAATACTAACGAATATCATAGCTGATGTGTCCTCTTAGGGAGATGCCAGTGAAATGTGCACGATACCAGTGAATCTGCCTCGTTTTATACCGAATCTTACTCTACCCAATATTTTAACTGATACTGATCCATTTTAAGATGCATCCTTCATTTTTCCTCGTTACGCAATTTTATATTCTGTAAACTCATCCTTAAGGTTGGTTTTGTCTTCTTTATCACAAGCAAGGACTCTTAAATTATTTTATTTATTAATAAAGTAAAATCCGTATTTCTATGCTATGCGTGGCCTCGGTGTGGTTCGTTAAGATTTTAAAATGTGTTTTGACAAATGAGGAATGCAATTCTTAAAGTAGGTCGGGCTTACCAATATGGTGTCTAGTCTGCTTGTTATGTATTTGATTATATATATGTTTGTATATTGTAATAGTCATATTTATTTAAAGAAATGATACTATTGTATTTTAATAATTGCTTAAACGTTTTTACAAAATGTGAAGGGTACAAATTAGATATAAATTGTTAGGAATTTCAATTTAATAACATGCCATTATCTAAAAGAAGATAATCACAATAAATTAGGTTTAAACCGCTTTATTATAAACTTTTTTGAATGGAGTGTTCTAAAAGGGTATATTAGTGTATTGAGATGATGTAATCATCTGGTACAGAGTTTGTCAAAGTAAGATTGGCGTGCTGCTTGGGATTTTGGGATAAGCCTGAATGCCTCAATTCAAAAAAGTAATAAATCAATCAGTCGTCAATCAATCAATCAATTAGCCCACCGTAGTCCAATGCTGGACATAGACCTGTCCCAATGTGCGCCATTTTTTCCGATCCTCTGCCTTCCGCATCCAGTCTGTCCCAGCCACCTTTTCCAGGTCATCCGTCTATCTGGCTAGGGGGCGTCCTACCTTCCGTTTACCTCAATCAATCATAACGTGACCAAATTAAGGTACCTAATGGTACGGTTTTAAATGTGGTATTTACTTCCTAACAATTTTCTTATTTATACTTGCCTTTCGTAACAAGTTATTTATCAGAATAGGTATATGTTTTTTGTATATAATTAATAAAAGTGGACTACGTAATAATTCAGATGTATTTGAAAAATTCTATTCCTAAAAAAATGAATTTCATCAATGAATAGAAACGTATTTGATTCAAATGCCTTAGATGTCACCCGCACACGGTGCAGAACATCCGATCAAGAACCAAGCGGTTCGGTGACTCTTTCCTCTGTCGCACCATTAAGGCCTGGAATTCATTACCAGCTCACGTGTTTCCTTCTTCCTACAGTCCCGGGTCCTTTAAGCGGGGCGTGAAAAAGCATATGATGAGGCCGTTAAGCTGAGTGTCACCATTGTCACACGGTATGTGTAAGTAATGGTGACCCTCTTTTCTGAGACTTTACCTTCAGCTTACCATCAGGCAAGGCGAAGTCTAATTGACGTGTTCTATATATTAAAAAAAAATTAAATTACGTAATCACATTTTACTTAACGAGATTTAAAAAATACGACACAGATTTTCACTGGTCTTCTCAAAATCTAGCTTAATAGGGGTACATAATATAACTTTAGAAACCGTGTCCTAACAGATAGCCATTGTTGCCACCATAATTTTAGTGTGACCTAACAATAAATTGCCAACTTAAAAAATAATGTAAGTAATAAGTAAAACATTGTGGCCCATCAATGTATTGTTTTATGATGTCTATAGAGATTTAAAAAATACGATACAGATTTTCACTGGTCTTCTCAAAATCTAGCTTAATAGGGGTACATAATATAACTTTAGAAACCCTGTCCTAACAGATAGCCATTGTTGCCACCATAATTTTAGTGTGACCTAACAATAAATTGCCAACTTAAAAAATAATGTAAGTAATAAGTAAAACATTGTGGCCCATCAATGTATTGTTTTATGATGTCTATAGAGAGATACCACAATTTATTATTACAGAAATCGCGGCTTAAATTATTTTTATTACGGTTTATTTCAATAGAAATGTTAATGAATGCATCAAGTTCGGTTAATTGATCTTTTGAAACATGATTTTGAAAAAGAATTAGCTGCAGAATGAATACATACATACACACACATACATATATATATATTCGCCTTTATCCCCGGAGGGTTAGACAGAGGTGAATTAACACCCACGTAATAGGGTTCTATTGCCGTCTTCCGGGCACTATTGTTGACTCAAACCATGCGTCTGAGGCTGAGTTTGGGCTGTATATATGTCTGATGTTAAACAGCCCTACAGTACCCAAATTTGACAATGTATGTCGGGCAGAAGAGTAGCAATTTGGAGCTTGTTTTATTTATATAATATATGCTATATTTATTTATTTTTATATACTAGGCTAATATCGAGTCCAGTACTTTTGGTCGAAAACAAGTTCACCTGCTCGGTACTGCTGCTTATTGATATATGAGGCTTGAATTTCCTCTTGGATTTTAGGGTTTAACGGCATTCGTTCCCCAAAAGTCAGTAAGACAGCGAGAGAATAGGAGAGCGGACTCTGGATGAAAAATACACAATTTAGATACAATTAGTAGGTATTGGCGCACGGATGATGTGAGCATCATCATTCAAGTGCTAATCTTGGTTGGATTGGCGTATAATAGAAGCCATATAATTTATTTAGGTCGCAGTTGTAAGAGAGTAACAGAAAAAAACACAGATGATATCAATGCGAGAGAGGGAAAACTCGAAATAAAACCTTGTACCAACCTATCTGGCCAACGGGAAACAGTAGGGGCAAACCTCTCAACTTTGGGCCTCTCCCCTTGGCCAGCAGTGGAGCAGTGAAGGCTGTTTAACATCAGACAGATATATATAGGTCATACTTAGTCTCAGATGCATGACTCGAGTCACCAATAGTGCCCGTAATACGGCAATATGCTCACATATGTATCATCTGTCTCACCTTCTCGTGTCAGGAGTCAAGCATTCCTCCCTTCAAATATTGATGAAGAGGATAAAATATTCATGTTTAAGCATCAGAAGTTACAAATGTCACCCTATTACATTTAGATAATTCAAATCCTTGTAACTTGACATTTGATTCTGCAGGAGTATTGTAGTATTGAAATATTTGGATTGGTTTATATGATATATTATGGCAAGTTAACAAATATTTACGTAAATTTTAGACTATGGTAAAATGGGTTAATCAATAAGCCTTTCCACTGCCGGACATAGGCCTATCCCAATGTTGGGAAGCTTTGGCCTACTGTTTTCACGCTGGGCAGACGGGTTGGCAGGGTTTTTATTTCTAGATTTACTTCTCTCGCAGTGATATCGCAATGGTATTTGGGTATAAAGCACAATCTCCCTTTCTTTTCGCTTCATCATATCAGTCCTCATTACTTTTAGGCTTCTGTAACATATAAAAATATTCCAATCATAGAGACCACTGCTTTTCGGCATTATCTGAAGTCGGTACCTAAAATAAACAAATCAAAGTCAAATATCTTAATTGTCACGATATCATTTAAATTTTATGATACGTAAAAACATAAATGACTGTAATAAAGTTATATTCTGTACCAAAACCCCATAAAATCCCAGGGCAACGAAGCCAAGTTCAAACACGTCACGGTCAACGTTCAGACGTATGCACGCATGAACCAAATTAAGTTACAGCACCAATTGACTTATAATAAGAATGTATTTATTGCTTTCTCATCAATCATATATCAATATCGAATTTGTTGCGTAAATGATAATCTGTTGAGTAGTTCATCACGCCGGATATCACGATGTAAGCCAGCTAGAAAATCTGGCCTTCGTATGATGGCGAATAACTTTTGTATCGTGAGGATATACCCACAGATCCGTCGGTAAGCGGGCGAGGTTATGGCGAAATAGAAAAATATATTTGCAGCCTTCCTCGAAGTGCCTGGCCATCGCCCATTCAGAAGACGGACGCGTACCACACCAGGTAATCCAGGTGTCGAGAGCGTAGTGTTGGTATGGTCTCATAGACTAGTATCTGCAACTACGCGTCATGGCGCAATTTTCCTACACCCCAACCGACACCCCAACTCATTGAAGAACGCCAGCAGGCTATTCACGCTGTTAGTAATCCCCCGGAGCATACTTGTATTATTGAAGTACTTAACCCTGTATGTGGCGGTTGTCGGATAGTGTAGGAAAACATGCGCTGCTGTTTCTTCCTCTCTCATGCAGGCTCTGCAGAGAAGGCTATCGGTGATTCCTAAAATAAAAAGGTCTTTATTCAAGGAGACGCGTGGTTCCCAGCAGAGTAGAATTTGGACCACCTCATCTCTTCACATGCGCTGTCGTATAAGGCGACTAAGGGACAGGGCTGTTTAACATCAGACAGATATATACAGCCCAGACTCAGCCTCAGATGCATGACTCGAGTCAGCAATAGTGCCCGGAAAACGTCAATAGTTTCACACCTTATTACGTGTGACGAAATGCAATGATTGGTGAAATGTGGTTGTTAATTCACCTCTACCTAACCCTTCGGGGAGCCACGCCATGTGATGACAGCTGTAGCCGTGTTTAGTTGCCGATTGGACGGTTGTCGATGTCACCTGGCTAGTTTTTTTTTTTACGTGCGCAAAATCCCCACGGATACCTCTCCACCGGAGCCGGTGGGAGAGGTTATGTCGGACTCGAACCGACTAAAACGCACGCCGCCTGTGGGTCGTTTTGGTTGCCGAAGGTGAGGTTGACAGGTATATCCCTCACACCCCGGCCGTCTCAGGGCCATCTCTCACGATCTGGCCCTCTAATCACCTGGCTAGTTTATATTCAAGCATAAGGAGTACTTCCCCGGCCTGTCTACATTCATTCGAGTGTAGTTTTTACGACGGTTCACTCACTGAGCCGCGGCGTAAGGCACACGACATGTTGTTTCAGTGTGGTCAGAGTCCCACATATACACACACCTTCCCCAAAACTGGGGAAAACGGAAAGTACATTTTTACCGCCTAAAAAGGGCCCTTTATTTAGGTATTTAGTGTGGTGAGAGTCCCAACATATACGCACGGCTTCCCCAAAACCGGAAAACGCGAAAGGTAGATTTTTACTCCCTAAAAAGGGACCTTCATCTAAGTATCCACAAGGGTAATTTCGACCATTTTAATTATTTGTTTAAATTCTGAAGAAATAATGATATGCAAACGAAGGTGTTCCAGAAATGATGCTTCTAATTATAATTAAATGCAATTCATAACTGTATGACGTCATAATATGGCAATTCTTCAATAGATTTCCGTTGATTGACGGACAATGAAGACTTAGGAGGCAACTAAATCAATTGAAAAGGGCATTCAGGCTCTGTTCAGCTGCGGACTTTTTAATAAATGCAATCTACCCACTCAGTGGTGATTACCTACAGTAAGGTTGACAAGTTTAGTATTTAAAGGCCTTGGGTCATCTACATCCTCTATATTCTAATAATAGTATACAATCATTCATGGGAATTAACGAGGTCAAGCCACAGGTACAGTGAATGTCATAAGTTACTTAATTAATTCTGATTTACTGATCAGTTCCATTTTCACACAAAACGATTTCTCGATTTTAAATAAACCCTTTTTTACTAATGGAAACATGTGGTCTCTGCCTACATCATTAGGAAAGAGGCAAGACTGATGTATGAGTGCCCGAATAATATCACAGCAACATAACATAAGCATGTCCGGCCGGGGTGCGAGAGATATGCCTGTCAACCGAAGAAAAAAACATAAGCATGTCAAATAGTTTATTTAGCCTAAGTATGCCTTGGAAATGAAAAACTTTTTGATGGAATATATATAATGTAATACCATAATATACCTGTACTCGCAAATAAAGACTGTGATTTTTGAAATAAAATAATACATTTATTTTTCTACATTATTAATAAGTACCTTTATTATTTTATATATTTTTTTATAAACCTGCGATAAATACACTCATAACTTCGAAAAGCATCGAAAAGTCATTGGTGTGTGCAATGGTAAAACCTGGTATCGAACCCGAGACCTCGTCTCAGTAGTCCATTACCCATACCACTAGGCATTTTACAATTATGTATATTATTAATATCAATCTACTTTTTTTATTTACCACTTAGGTGGCAGACAAGCACTCGGCCTTATGGAAAGTGGTTATGGACGTGTGTAACACCAGAGGAGTCACACTCGCGCTGACCCTGTAAGCACAGAGTTTCTGTGCCGTCAGTGTAGAAGACGTAGCAAGACAAGCCTTTAATCTTCCTACTGACAGCACAGACTCTCCATTCAGCTCTGGCTACCCTACTCACCGCTGCGCTGTTCCCACACACACACACTTGTTGTGTCGCTGAACACAACACGAAGTTATTATGGCCGCGGTATTCTGTAGGGTGGAAGTACCTACAGAGTACTGTGGCAACTTCCCAGACGGACTGCTCAATTGGACGAAAATACCGCCATTCGGAAGTTTCGTTGTTTGTTACTCAAACTCAACTCTGAACAGATCTGACTGAAAGGTCTTGGGGGCAATTAATATGGAAAATATACCCACGGCCTACTAAAACAAAATTTAATTGGATGGATAGATACACGTTACTAGTTTACGAAGATATATGATGCATCAATGTAGAGTATGGGAATCCGCCAAAAAATAAAAAAAATAAGTATAAGTGATATCCTCTAGTGATGAGACATATTTCGACTATTTGCATTTAATGTAGAGGTACAGGTAGAGATTAACACATAGGCATTTTATCCCTAGAATAGCTTTCCACGAGTTGCGAAGCAGAATGCAACGAGGTTGAAACTGCGAGCTACTAGGGCCCACATAACACACAAGTGACTATAACTATCGGAACCGATTATCCCAAATTGTTCCGACCTAGGTTATTAATTGGTCCCGACTATTGAGGTAAAATTATATAAATGGACATATAACAGGTTTGATAGGAAGTCAAGAGGAACATGCAGTAGATAAGGTCATTAATTACACGAAAACATTTAAAATGTAGGATGTAACTCAAATTACTTCTGGTTAACCTGCAGCGGCAGATTCTATAGCGTGGACGTAGTAAACGCGACGCGGGTTCGATTCTCGCTCAGTAAAAATACTTGTTTGCATAGTGCCCGGAAGACGATAATAGGCTCACCTCCTATTACGTTGGACTGAATTCAATGATTGGTGATATGTGGGTGTTAGTTCACGTCTGCCTAACACTCCGGGGAAAGAGGCTCTATTTATATTCGTCTTGATACTTTCGTGCCTCGGAGAGTACGCTAAGTCGTCGGTAGTTGGAGACCTAAGAAGTCCCAACTGGTCTAACAGCAACTTCGACAATCCGATTGGTTTGTGGAAGTTACTTGACAATGGATTCATGGAAAATATCGAATTACGGCCAAACCCCCAGTAAGTCTGTAAAAAAGGCGGACACGGGACTCCAAGGGGAAAAATTTGGATGCGGAAGAATCTGCAACGTATAAGAATTATATTATCTGTGGCAATGGCCAGGTCATGTATTTTTTAATCGACTTGAACTCCCGCTATCATCATGATCATCCTCATAGGTTCCTCCGTGATCATGGTGTTTGCAACAGCGCCGAAATATCGGAAACTCAAAACAATGAAATATGGTAAATATCCCGATTATTTTGATACTGATCCTCATAGGGGTTTTCCATTTGCGTCTATAATTTGCATTTTGTAACCCGAAGTTTATTTAATGTTTTCGAATGGTATGTACGTTTTCAGGAATGACTGCCGTCTAATTCTGCAACCCTCTTAGTCAGAAGTCGCAAGTTCGACACTGGCTCAATGCAAATATTTGTATGCAAAATTATCTAGATTAGCATTGGTCTATATGTTTCTATCAAGGTGTTTATCCGTGCTTCAGAACCCAAATTTCTAGTTAGATACCGAGAAGGGCCAGATCAAGAGAGATGGCCCTGGGTCGGCCTGGGTGCGAGGGATATGCCTGTCAACCTTACATTCAGCAACCAACAACGACCCACAGGCGTCATGCGTTTTAGTCGGTTCGAGTTCGACATAACCTCTCCCACCGGCTAACGGCGGAGGGGTTTTTTTTTTATACCACTTAGTTGGCAGACAAGCACATGGCCCACCTGATGGAAAGCGGTTACCGTGACCTATTTACGTCTGTAACACCAGAGGAGTCACAGTCGCGCTGCCAACCCTGTAAGTACAGAGTTTCTGTGCCGTCAGTAGAAGACAAAGCAGGACAAGCCTTTAGTCTTCCCACTGACAGCACAAATTCTCCAGTGAGCTCTGGCTACCCTACTCACCGCTGGTAACACAACACGAAGTTATTATAGCCGCAGTATTCTGTAGGGCGGAGGTACTACCCCAGTCGGACCGCCCAATCGGGCGGAAATACCGCCGTGTCCTACCTCCGTGGGGATTATTCGCACGTAAAAAAAGTTATGTAAGGATTTAGTTATTAGTTTGGGTCTAGATATTACTGTTTAAATATTCTACGTAGAATTTTATTAGATTAATAATAATTATTATCTAATTAGAACAAAAAACCATCATGGTAGGTGGTACTCATTACAGTTTTAATCGATGAATGGCATTTGACATATTTATTCAACGAAAAGTGAACGTACGGTGAACGTTGACATTTGAATGTGACAGTAGTGACAGCTGACAGTTTAATTTGATTGACGTATAGTTCACTGTCAATGTTTTAAAGCACAGAGTAGCGAAATAAGTGGGATGCCATGTTGAAAATAATTAATTGATAATTGTATAAGTGTCACCATATTTTTTTTCAATTTAAATGTTTTTCCTAAGTAAATGTATAAAGATATTGCCATAATATTTGTAATCGCAAGATGTTTATTAGGTAATAAAGTACCAACTTGAGGAGGTTTCTTATGTAGTTTAAAACTTAGCAATTAATGTTATGGAGTGTCATGATGTAATTGAAATATTTCACTTCTCACACCCGGCTGTGTTTGGAAGGGAGATTTGAAATTATATTTTTCCATTCAAATTTAGGTATGGTGTAAATGCTGTCAAGGTAGGGGCTGGTGGCTGGCGGAGTATTAGAATCGTCAGCATCTTAAATGTAGGACCAAATCTTCCAGACTTTATACTAGGTTCTCCCCATTCTACGGGTTGCAGTCAGTTGACAGATTAAATATAAAAATTAATAAGTTTCGAATCGATTAAAGGTCACACACAATCAGGGATGTCTATGGCCGGAGCGATGGGAAGTAGAAAAAGAACCTCAGTGTTGTAGCGGTAAAACGTTCGACTGCTACGAGCGAGTTTGATTTCCGTTTAGTGCAAATATTTTTACAATGAATATGTACCTATATTTGTATTGGTCTAGGTGTTTCTATGTATGATATGTATTTATTTACAAAGTATCCAAGTATGTTTATCCGCATTCCAGATTTCATAATACAAGCTAGCTTTCTTTTATACCACTTAGTTGGCAGACAAGCACTTGGCCCACCTGGTGGAAAGTGGTTACCTTAGTCTATGTACGTGTGTACCCACCAGAGGAATCGCACTCGTGCTGCCGACCCTGTAAAATTAGAGACTTTCTGTTTCCGTCATTGTAGAAAAAAAAGTAGGACAAGCTTTTGGTCATCCCTCTGACGACACAAAATTTCACCAGTGACCTCTGGCTACCCTATTCACCGCCGGGAACACAACACGAGGTTAATAAGACCGCGGTATTCTGTACGGCGGAGGTACTTCTCAATTGGACAAAAATGCCGTCGTGTAAAAAGCATATGATGAGGCCGTCAAGTTGAGTGTCACCAGAGCTCACTGGAGAATTTGTGCTGTCAGTAGAATGACTAAAGGCATGTCCTGCTTTGTCCTCTACACTGACGGCACAGAAACTCGTGCTTACAGGGTCGGCAGCGCGAGTGTGGCTTCTGTAGTGTTACACACGTCCATAGGCCACGGTAACCACTTTCCATCAGGTGGGTCGTGCGCTTGTCTGCCACCTAAGTGGTATTAAAAAAAGGATACAAACCATCCCGGTTGCACTCGAAGCATCATTGATAACGATAGCATTTAGAAAGAAAAAAAGAAAGAAAGAAAGAAAGAAAAGGATTATTTCGAATAGTCCTTTACATTGTCCTTATACAAAAGTTAGTAGAACATTGACCACAGAACAATGTACGTAAATCAATTCGTTCTCAAACAAAACACAATTACAACCAAATATTAATGGTGAACTTGACATTTAAGCTGCAATGCTTCTACTGCTACGTGCCATTGGCGAACTTATGCCTTTAACATTAATGGCTATTATGGTATGTGCTAAATACTTCACGTTATCTGGGTATGTAGGTAAGGTGTAGCAAGATCTTGGCCAGGAAATCGCTGAACTGTGCAATACACCATGACCCCGTCTTTTCTAATGAGACTTATAATACTCCATACATGTTACAGTGTTTATTTTTAATAGCAAGGGAAAAGACCTTCACCCTTTAGAAAGATGAGAAGTAGATAATCACGCCTTTATCGATGTAGGTAAGAGCATTGTGTATTACCAATTTTCTCTAGAATGTATTGTTTTGTTAGACTAAGTGGCAGACGACCGCGGCTATCCTTGATATTTTCTTGTTTATAATTTTTGAGAGCGTGATTTTTCAATAGTCGGGTTTTAGTGTTTTAAACAAAAAAAAATATTACATATTTTAGGCAAACAATACTACTACTACGGTACTAGGTAAAAACGGTACTAGGAGGTAGGACACGGCGGTATTTCCGCCCAATTGAGCAGTCCGACTGGGGAAGTACCTCCGCCCTACAGAATACCGCGGCTATAATAACTTCGTGTTGTCTTCCCAGCGGTGAGTAGGGTAGCCAGAGCTCACTGCAAAATTTGTGCTATCAGTGGGAAGACTAAAGGCTTGTCCTGCTTTGTCTTCTAAACTGACGGCATAGAGACTCTACTTACAGGGTTGGCAGCGTGACTGTGACTCCTCTGGTGTTACAAACGTCCATAGGCCACGGTAACCACTTTCCATCAGGTAGGCCGTGTGCTTGTCTACCAACTAAGTGGTATAAAAAAAAAGTATAATTTAAACATATTTGTCCTGTGCTAATATGGTCCTTTCAATTGATACTAAATACGACGTATTTATCTCAAAATATTTTTTTAACAAAGTACTTTATGACCGTTAGAGAACGCCACATTAGATTCAGTGACATATCATATAGCCTATAACCAGTGGCATTGCATGATGCCACTGGTTATAGGCTATACGCTGTGAACCACTGTTAAATACTTAAGTGGAAATGGGCCGGCCATGTTTCACGTATGGATGGTGATAGATGGACAAAAAGGATTACAACATGGAACGGCCCATCCGGCAAGCGAAACAGAGGCAGACCAATGGAAAGGTGGCTAGATGAAATACTAAAGATGGCGGGAAACAACTGGATGGAAAAAGCTTTAGACAGAGACATGTGGAAAAAATGGAGGAGGCCTTTACTCTGTAGAGAGGTACTTTATAACTTAAACAATATTTTTAGTTTTAATTGTAAATTGCATGCTTTTTTATAAAGGAATAAATGAGGTTTTATTACTATTATTATAACCAGTGGATGACTAAGACGCTTCTAATCTCATTTGACCGGTTCTAATAAGTAGCTGATGAGCTATGAGAAAATAGATGAAGCAACCTATATACATACATACATACATACATAAATACATACATGCATACGTACTTACATATACTTAGCCTGTCAAAATCATAACCCTCCTTTTGCTTCGCCGTAATCGGATAAAAAAGTTTTCGCGTGCGGATATTATTTATTTTGAGCTTTCCCTCTCTCACAGTGATATCGTCTGCGTATTTTTTCGTCAGTCGCCTCTTACGACATTATTCGGATGATATAGGGAGGTGATACTTGTGTGGAGGCACGAGGTTTGATGTTCTTCCGACACAAATGGAGGATCCTCCGACCAGGTAAGGTTATCACACTTGGTGGTTAGTTGAAGAGTGAATAAACAATTGTAATGAACTCTTTTGCATTTCATTTTAGACTTTAAGCCTATAACAATAAAGGTAATATAATGGCAATAAAAGGCATAAGTATGGCAGTGGTTAACAAATAGCAGAATTGGAGTCCAGCAGGTATATCTGCTTGTAGATGAAGTTTACTTGCACCAATATTTTTGATAGGGCAATGGACACTCAACCTATAATATGATACGATGTTTTTTAAATTCGAAAAATCCCCATGGGTACCCCCCGCTGGAGCCGTTGGGAGAGGCTATGTCGGACTCAAACCGACTAAAACGTACGGCGCCTGTATGTCGTTGTTGATTACCGAAGGTGAGGTTGACAGGCATATCTTTCACACCTCGGCCGACCAAGGGCTATCTCTCTCGATCTGGCCCTCCTCAGGATGATATGACTTGTATTAAAACTTGTATTAATTCATTACGTTGTAAAGACTCTTTTTTATATCAAGGAAACGCCAATTTGACTTTATCTCGCCTGATGGTAAGCTAAAGGTCTCAGGAAATAGGGCCGCGATTAGACACTAAATAATGTTACAATGGCGGCCTCATCAGATGCTTTTTCACGCCCCGCTTAAAGGACCCGGGACTATAGGAAGAAGGAAATACGTGTGTTGGTTATTAAATCCAATAAAGGTCTTATTAAAAGCGCTTAAGTCAGCGCCAACCCTTACAGTTACCGAATTATATAGCCGTAAATCCATGATCCAACGTAATAATATAAATCAATTCGTAACTCATATAAAAATAAACGATTACTTATATTAAACATTGAACTTGACTTTAATTGAATTTCCGTTCGTGTATTATTTTTTATTATTGCTAAGTAGTGAAGTAATTGGAATCATTTATAATAATGTTTATCTTTCAGGAAAAATTATAACCTAAGTAACGTTACAAGGACAAAAAATATAACTGGCAGAGGCCGCCTTGCTCGCCTCCCCGTTTCCGGGGACGAGTTGGGGACTCTGTGGTTTCCACACCCGAGGAGAGGGCCAGATCGAGAGAGATTGCCCTGGGTCGGTCGGGGTGCGAGGAATATGCCTGTTAACCTCACCTTCGGGAACCAAAAACGACTCACAAGCATCGTGCTTTTTAGTCGGTTCGAGTCTAACATAACCTCTTTCACCGGCTCCGGTGGTGGGGGTATTCGTGGGTATTTTTCGCACGTAAAAAAAAAAAGGACATAAAACCAGCACCTTGTAGTTGTAATGCGGTCAGCTGCAGGTGTCTGACTGCATATCTACTTTCATTATGATACCACACCGATGGGCTCGTGGATAAGTAACATATTGTAAGGTTAACCAACTCTAGACAGGTCAGTCTAAAGATGGGTGACCATTCTTAATAATTGAGATACCTACATGCGACGAAAAGAACGTTAAGCTGTTGATCCCAGTTGTTATACAAATATTTGCACAGTAATAACTAGGTCAATAGGCCGAACTATAGTAATTAGATATCGTCAGTGAGCTGTGGAGATCAGATGGCAGTCAATCAATCAATCAATTAGCCCACCGCATTCCACTGCTGGACATAGGCCTCTCCCAATGTGCGCCATTTTCTCCGATCCTCCGCCTTCCGCATCCAGTCTATCCCAGCCACCTTTTTCAGGTCGTCCGTCCATCTGGCTAGGGGGCATCCTACCTTTCATTTACCTTCTCGCGATCTCCACTCTAGGACTCGTTTGCTCCAATGGCCATCGGTCTATCGACAAACGTGGCCAGCCCACTGCCACTTCAGCTTGCTTATTCTGTGACCTATACCTTTAGTTCTCTGTCGGATAACCTCGTTCCGAATTCTATCCTTTAGAGAAACTCCAACCATAGCTCGCTCCATAGCCCGCTGCGCGACTTTTAAGCTAACGACCAGCACCTATGTAAGTGTCCACGTTTCGGCACCATAAGTCATAACAGGTAGGACGCACTGTTTACACACATCCGCATCAACTGCACCGGTTCTCGTGCACTACTTCTTCTTCGTGTCAATGGCAACAATTAAAAAAAAATAGAAGCTAAATGCGCCCAGCCCAAAATTCGGCGACATTTGCCGCACCTTCCGTCGCTTCATTCAGGTCAGCAATTGTGCAGGTGTACGGGCACAGTGGGAACGACAGGAGGTGGTCCATCGACTGCAGAGGTGCACCACAATCAATACTGGAAATACTGATTCATCTATGGGATTCATTCTATGGGAAATATAGCAGCAAGTATTTCCTAGATAGGTACTAGGTGTACGTCTGTATGTGCCCGATGTCATCCGGTTGCAGATATGTACCGTGTTTATGTCAGAATTTTCTATCGTTGAAACTTATTCCGATATTTGCGAGAACAACAAAAAAACATCTAAATCAGTCGAGCCATTCTCAAGCTTTGCGTTCAGCATGCAAATAAATTAATGACCTTATTTCTTTATTTAAATCGCATAGTTACAATAACATAACATAAACTCATGCCTATTTCCACGAAGGGCTAGGCAGAGGTGCTAGCACCCACATTTCGCCAGTTTATGTTTAGGTCCCAATGGTGGCGAGCCTATTGCCATTAACCGGGCACTTATAAACCTGCTATAAATACACACATAACTTCGAAAAGCATCGAAAAGCCATGGTAAAACCTGGGATCGAACTCGAGACCTCGATTCGAGTCCATGACTTATACCATTACGCTACCGCTGATAGTTACAATATACGCTCTAAAATAATAATTAATAACTGTTAATATAATTAAGTCGTACATATTGTGCTAGCGTATACAATTTGCAAGTCTATAAACTATTAATCATTTTAATTAAGTATTCGTATTTAGATTAAAAATAAACGACACCAACAAAATGATAAATAAATAATGTAGTGATTGATAAATGCTGCTTGAAAGAACACAAGAACAAAGTGTCTTCGCTTTAATAAAAACTACGTACCTACCTAAGAATTAATGGACGCATTCTTAAATTATATTTACGTTCAATTTATATGCAAAAAAATATTCGTAATCGATACTATTTTAGAAAATAAAAGTAAGTAAATAAAAATAAACTAAACAATTCTAAATCTGACAATAGGTTTATGCTTCAATAATAATATTAAAATAACTTTACTATACGTAGCGTAGGATGCCCAACGGCCAGGTGCGGGCTGCTTTAGATCGGTCATTCTGGAAGTCTGTGGGAGAGGCCTATGTTCAGCAGTGGACTATGTGTGGCTGACATGATGATGATGAACTTTACTATATTTATTAAGTATTAAATTAGGTATAAATATTATTAGATAAGTACTGAAGATGCCATGTTTACTCTGAATTAGTTCAAATTAGTGTTTTCTTATTACTTTCCTTCTACCATTGCATATCCTGTAAGTGATGATGGTTGCAAGTAGGTATGTAAATAAATAAATAATAGGAAATTAAGTTTAAAACTAAAACCCGATTATTGATAAATCACGCTCTGAACAGTATTAAACAAGAAAATATCAAGGATAGCCGTGGTCGTATGCCACTTTTCCCTAGAATGTATTGTTTTGTTAGACTAAGTGGCATACGACAGTGGCTTTTTTTTATTTAAATAGGTCAGTAGGTATATTATTTTGGGTCAAGCAATAGGTATAATTCATTCATATTTGAAATGTGCTAATTAAGCTCTTTCAGTTGGGTATCACCAGAAAGAGCTTAATATAATAAACACGACATATTTATCTCAATTTTTTTTTAACACAGTACGTTATAACCCCCCTTTTTTTGTACGTGCGAAAGATCCCCACGGATCCGGTGGGAGAGGTTATGTCGGACTCGAACCGACCAAAACGCACGACGCCTGTGGTTCGTTTTTGGTTGCCGATGGTGAGGTTAACAGGTATATTCCGCGCACCCCGGCCGACTCAGGGCCATCTCTCTCGATCTGCCCCTCTCCTTGAGTGTGGGGATCACAGAGTCCCCAACTCGTCCCCGGAAATGCTTCCCATTTCCAGACTGTGCGACGCGCGCCGCCGCTACCGCGGCCTGCTTCTACCAGAGTGACAGGCGGCTCCACCCGTCACCCCCAGGCTTGCGCTCATGCGGGCGGAGGTCATTCATCGACCTCCGACGCCCGATTTGCCTTCGTACGCGGGCAGCTTGGCTTGCGCTCCTTCGTCGCTCCCGGTGCCGCTCCCGCCTCGCCTCCTCCTTCACGAGCATTACGAAGGAGGCGCCAGCCACCCAAACATCCGCGCAGCGAACCATCGGCGCGATCAAGGTGGAGAGCGTGACAACTCTCACTCCCGGGGCCGCCGCCAGCTCCCGTCTCGGCGTCTCCCACGACGGACACTCGGTGAGCGTGTGCAGCCCCGAGTCCTCGCTCGAACTTTATGACCCCTAGAGGGCGCTACATTAAATGCAGTGATACGTTATATAGCCTATATTCAGCGGACGACTAAGAAGTTTCTAACGATACCTCATTTGTCCAGTTCTAATAAACGGCTGAGCAGCTAGGAGGGAACAGATGAACCTACATTATACATACATACATAGCCCGTCGAAATCTTAACCTTCCTTTTGCTTCGCTGTAGTCGTGTAAAAATAAAAGTATCTATTTCTGTTGATTGATGAGAGAGGTTTGGCACAGGCTATCCACACAGGTTGGGAGGTCAGACGGAAATAAAACAAAATAGTGGTGAAGACTTGACTGATCAGATTTTATCAGGTGGTCTGACAGGCATTTCAGTTCACGCTACCTTTCACACACACAGCTACCTTTCATATTAAAAGCTCAGTATCAAAAAAACAAAGTTACGTGCGAGACCGGCGCACGCGCATCCATCTTAATTAGAACTAACCATACGTTTTATTAAAACTCTTTTTTTTCTAATCACAGTCAACTTAAAACCAATTTTGTTGATTGTTAGAATTACGCAACGTAAAAAAAATAGACCTTGGACCACGTAATGTTATAACCATTAATCATAATTTGTTTGAAGTGCACGTATTTGATTCACATGACATGATATATGAAAATTACATGTGGAGTATCTTACACACAGATTGAGCTAGATACTGCCTGAACATTGAATAGAATGAAATTTGTCTGCTTAATCCAATTATTAAATACGACCAAAGGTAGTATCACAGATACTATAATATAATTCTTTATTTTTATCTTTATTTATTTTTACAGGACTTTTGTCGTAAGACATGTCAGTCAGGCATTTACCAAATATTTCTACACGTCTCATAAACACACAGAATACTGTGGAATGAACCTATATTTTCTATTCTTATATTATGTGGTATGGGTAATGGACTGCTGAGACAAGGTCTCGAGTTGGATCCCTGGTCTTACCATGGCACACACCAATGACTTTTTGATGCTTTTGGAAGTTATGTGTGTATATTTTATCGCAGGTTTATAAGTGCCCGGTTAATGGTAATAGGCTCGCCACCTATTGGGACATTGGGACCTATACATAAACTATCGAAATATGGGTGCTAGCACCTCTGCCTATCCCTTCGGGGATATAGGCATGAGTTTATGTTATGTTGTGTTATATTAAAATTTTAAACTAGTTGTTCTCTAGCACTACGGATTCGTTCACACTCCAAGAGCAAATAATATAATTCTTATAGTTGTACGCTTCTGTCGTGTTTAACATAGCCTCGTAGAAGTATCTTGCGATAACCCTACAACAATCATGCTTGGCAGGATTGTTTCAAAATAGTTTCAAACACGTACCATGTGTATTGTGTATTTCTTTTTAATAAAGAATGCGTCAGGACACAGGACAGGACAGGAAAATCAAGACAGGCCTTTAGTCTTCCCACTGACAGCACAAAAACTCTCCATTGAGCTCTGGCTATACCCTATTCACCGCCGGGAACACAACACGAGGTTATTATAGCCCTAGTATTCTGTAGGGTGGAGGTACTTCCCCAGACGGACTGCTCATTTCGGACGGGAACACCGTCGTGTCCTACCTCCTCGAATATTTATATATATATTTATGTATGCGTATGCGATGCCTCTCGTGTAACTCAGCTGGGGTGCAAAGGATATGCCTCCGACAACTTCACCTACGGCAACCTACGACCCTCAGATAGCGGCGTGCGTTTTAGACGGTTCAAATTCGATATAATCTCCCCCACTGGCTTTGGGTGGTCGATGGTTGCCGGAGGTGAGGTTGGCAGGCTTAACCATCGCACCCTGGCCGACCTAGGCCCATCTCTCTCGATCTGGCCCTCCTCGGGTGTGGGAATCACAGAGTCCCCAACACAGCCCCGGAAATCCGCCTCTGCGGCCTGCTTATGCCAGGGTGATAGGCAGCTCCATCTGTCAGCCTCAGGCCTGCGCTCATAAAGGGAGGTCATTCATCGATCTTCAACGCTCAAGCCACGTGGCATGCGATGCTCCTTCGCTCCCGCTGCTGCTCCCACCCCGCTTCCTCCTTCACGAGTATAACTTTCTCACAGAAGGAGACGCCAGTTGTGGTAAGTTCTACTATAGCTCAACGTCCTTGGGTATCTACATCCGAAGCTTGCACTTGAAATGATGTTGAAATATTCAATTGCATAGATGAATAGGGTAGACAGACACAGGTCAATCTAATATAAAGCGTGTACCTAATAAAACACTTATCTTGATTAGTTTTTCATATTTATATTCTATACTAATTCTAAACTTACAGTTTGGTTATAAATCATTGTCAGTTTAAAATATCGTATCGACTTTTTAATTTGACGATCGAGTCATTTGTTAAGCTCGATTACATCTGCAGATTTCGACTCATTACTTTGTCACACCATTAAGGCCTGGAATTCATTACCAGCTCACGTGTTTCCCTCTTCCTACAGTAACACGGGTCCTTTAAGCAGGGCGTGAAAAAGCATATGATGAGGCTTTCAAACTGAGTGTCACCATTGTAACGTGGTATATGTATGTAATGGTGACCCTCTTCTCTGAAACATAGCCTTCAGCTTACCCTTCTTGAAAATCCCTATATTGTAGTTGAAAAACCACAACAGGGAGTTAGTTACCACACAGCTTATGCGTGCGTGAAAGGAAGTTCCTTTCATACCTAGTGAGGTAGGTACACAGTGGCGTATAGGTATAAGTTCCAGACCCCCAAAGAATCTGTATACATTGAAATAACTATTTTATCACTGAATATAATTATTAAGTATTTTAAGTAATGTATATATTTATTATATGTACTTATATAAGTATGTATAAATTATTAAATTGTTTGTTATTAAACGCCAACAACTCCCAAATACTGCAACCAACATACATTTTCATCCAAAGGTTGCCTGGAAGAAATTGTATAAAGCGTTAAGGCCGCCCTTTGTACTGCTCTTGTCTTCTTAATTGCTGTAACATGAATATTGTAATTGGCGTACAATAAAGAATATAATAAATAAATAAATAATAATAAAAAATAGGAATAAAATCACCTCTAAACTGAAGTTTAACTAAAATTAGCGCCGTGATAGTAATTAAATTAATTTTGCAATTAATTGCAACCATGTTTCCTTATTTCAACAACCTTGTACGCCTAAACGTAATTCTTCACCAAACAAAGCATTCCTAATGACTACGGTGTGGCTTTGATCAATCTTCGAATATCTTGCAGGTATTTGAAACATGTTAGGAGTGTATTAGCATTATGTCGTGATATGTAAAGGACGAGCTAAATATCTCTTTTATCATTTGAATACCTGTTTTCAACATTGTATTGTACCTATTGGTATTTCGATTTGTCAAGATGTATTGTTTCGTGACAACTATTTTTTTTTATACCACTTAGGTGGCAGACAAGCTCACTATACACAATTAATACAAAAATAATTATTATTGTACATAGTTGTAACGAAAAAGTTTTTATTTTACATTCATCCGGTCATTTGACTACATACCTGCTGGACTGTAAAAAGCTAGGGTGAAATCCAGGCCCTCGATCTACTTATGAAAACTACAGTCATACCCTAGACGCTGCCAAAAATGGCAATTAATTTAAGACTGTATTTCTATACCCTTAAAATTCAAAACTCTTTTCTTTCCCGCACCACTAAGACCTGGAATTCATTACCAATACACGTGTTTCCCTTTTCCTACATTCCCGGGTCCTTTAAGCGGAGCGTGAACAAGCATCTGATGAGGCCGCCAAGCTAAGTGCCACCATTGTAACATTACTTAGTGTCTGTAGTAGTGACCCTCTTTCCTGTAGACTTTGCCTATAGCTTACCATCAGGCGAGGTGAAGTCAAGTGGGCGTGTCCTAGATAAAAAAAATTAAAAGAATGTCATTACACTTTTTCATTCACTCTGCAAAAAGCCTTTTAATTTTGCTCATTGATTTGTAGTTTAAAATAAAGTAGATTTTTAGCAGTGTCCGGGATTTGACAGGTTTTGCTTTAGCAGGGTCTCTGGCTACAGACAGTCCCCTACAGCGAGTGAGAGAGCAAAGATGGGAAGACAAGCATCCAGCTCCGGTAGGTTTCATCAGACCAAGCTAAGACCTGCCACCTGGATTCCGTCCAGAAGCTTTATCGACGGATCGCAAGAGTCCTGCGACTGCGGGGCTCAATCCCAGTCCACATCACACTTGCTTTACTGATCGCTTTTCCCGTTCAATTGCACTACCGACGACCTCTGTAGAGCAGCGGAGAGCGTTGTTACTCTGGCCAAGTTTTGGGCCAATAAAATTTAAATACCAGACCATTATATGCCAGACCTGGCCACTGACTCAAATAAGAAGAAGAAGCAGGGACCCTTCATTGACTGCCTTGACAGATGCTTTTTCACCACCCGCTTGAAGAAGCCGGAATTGTAAGAAGAAGGAAACACGTCTACAGGCAAATAGCCTATTGTATCCAATAGTGGACGTTGGATATAGGTCTCCCCCAATGAGCAGTACCTATAGCACCCAATCCTCCGCCTAGCGCATCCAGTACATTCTCGCTACCTTTTCTGATCTTCCATTCATTAAGCAGCCGTACAATACGCTCGTGGCTTTAATGTTCACCGAGTACCGAGTAGGTAAACAGATTAAGGATACAAGTCAGGTCAGTCTTAGAATGGGTGACCATTCTTAATACCTCTTTATGTCAGTATTTTAAACGATTTTGACGAACTCCGTGGCGTAGCGGTACCTAGAGCATTGGACTGCTATGCAGGGGGCACGGGTTTGATTCCCGCTCAGTGCTAATATTTCTATGCATGATAAAGTATATGCATTGGTCTGGGTGTTTCTATGTATAATATGTAGGTATTTACAAAAAGTATTTAAGTAAGTATGTTTATCCGCATTCTAGATCCCATAACACAAGCGAGTTAAGCTATGCTTACCATGGGTCTAGATAGCGTTGTGTAGAATGTCGTGGAATATTTATTTATTTATTTATACCACCATTCCCGGACTACCGGTTGCCATACGAACATACAGCTTTCGTCACAGATAATTTACGTAGGTACTGTAAATACTATAGTTTACTTCAAAAATATTGATACTTAACACAAAATTAGTTATTAAATTTAAAATCTTTAGTACCATACCATCTAAATATTATTTCCCCAAATTTTGGGGAAATTTTTTGTACTTTACATGATTTTACAATTACCCAAATATGAATAATAATGTCGTAATGTTTGAGAAATATGTTCTTAACTACAATTGTAAATCTTTGAGGATGCCTTAAGGCGAAACCGGTCTGCCGGCCTGGGGGTGACAGGTGGAGCCGCCAGTCACCCTGGCAGAAGCTGGCCGCGTCGGCGGCGCGCCTGGCGCCCCTCCCCGTTTTCCGGGAACGAGTTGGGGACTCTGTAGTCCCCACACACCCGAGGAGAGAGCCAGATCGTGAGAGATGGCCCTGGGTCGGCCGGGGTGCGATGGATATGCCTGTCAACCTCACCTTCGGCAACCACAACGACCCATAGGCGGCGTGCGTTTTAGTCGGTTCGTGTCCGACATAACCTCTCCCACCGGCTCCGGTGGGGAGGTATCCGTGGGGATTTTGCGCACGTAAAAAAAAAGGCGAAACCGGTCAGGTGTAATAAAAAATACTGTGGAAAAAGTACAAGTGTATTTCAATATGTGTACTTAATAACAAATTCCAACAACACAAAATTGTTCACAAAACATTCTCACTAATCAAAGATGTCACAGTACCTTCAAACGACTTCGGTGGCAGAAGCTCACGATTTGCAGTTAGATGATTATTATAATACGACAAAACACTTTTACTAAACTAAATATCATTCAAATACCAACTTTAAACCGATAGCGAAACAGTCTAACTTCCTCTGTCGTATAATTTTCAGCTATAGCAAAAATATATTTGTAATAGAAATATGTGAAACAGACCTTATTTATTTAGAATAAAGTTGATTTTACTATTAACGATGGTTAGATGAACTTAAGATAGGATGTAGAGCACATACCTCTTTAAGGTTGATCCGGAACGACTTGTTCGTTGAAAACGTTACTTAACTTTAGAATCAAAGGATATTGTGTCTAACAATTCTGTATTTTGTAACTCACACAGAACATTTTACTACACAACACGTTGTAGTTAAAGAAAATAAGCCGGTCAAGTGTGAGTCGGACTCGTGCCCCGATGGTTCCGTAAGTCATAACTTATAACTCATTTATTAGTAAAAAATATTACACGTCACATAATACATGTCAGCACATATTTTTAGCTGATTATTACAGGATCGATCATATTTTACATTACAACAAAAAATAAAAAACAAAAAGTCAGGTAAACAGTAGTGTCTAAAACTAATGTCTTCACATTTAGAAATGCCAGGTCACAGAAATTAAAAATACAAAACAAAAATAAAATAAAATAAAACATTACAATGTCAACAGATTATTATTACTATTTATTTACAGTGCTGTCCATTGACACAAGTTCGTCAAATGAGCAGAATGCTTGCTCAATAAGCCATCGCTTTAACCGTCGCTTAAACTTAAGCTACATAAACCGTAATATTTTATTAGATAGCGTGGTGGTACTTGTATTCTTTCTCCGTCACCACACGGATAAAAAATACCAGTATCACCACAACAGCTATGTAATATTTGTTGCTGTAATATACAAAATTAGGTAGGTGCACCTATTTTTGTATATTACAGCAACAAATATTACAACAAGTCCGACATTACAATATTTACATTTAATGCACCATCGTTCACTTACTATCATTCTTGTTGACACCTTTCTCTTGTCATGTCAAGGTCCCCCTAAGCAGATGTACCTCATTTATCTGTCTACTTAGTGGCACACATCTACGAAACTAAAATTTAATTAGTCAAATTCAATTTACCCACGATTGACAGACAGGATTACATAAACACAACAGCATAGTTTTACGGCCAATTAACCTATTGCGTGTAGTATATACTATAGTGAAGATAAAAAGCCGGTCAAGTGTGAGTTGGTATCGTGCACCGAGGGTTCCGTATAAAAGTGGATCCAAGTCGGCCTTACAGTGGTTCCGGGTTCGAATCCTGGCTGACGTGAACCCACTCCTAACACAAGCAATTTAGCTTAGCTGGAGGGGTTAGAGGGAATTTTAGTAAATTCGGTTTTAATATTCTTTATAATAAAAAAAGACGAACATAAGCCACATAAACTGCAGTATATTTTGATTGCGTTAACTTATAAGTTTGTGTTTTACACAGTTTTAAGAAACCTATTGCACGTAGTGTAAACTATGGTAAACATAAAGAACGCCGATCAAGTGCGAATTGGACTCGTACACCGAGGGTTCCGTACAAAAGTGGATCCAAAGACGATCTTAAGTTACATAAACCGCGCAGGAGGTAGGTCACGGTGGTATTTCCGTCCATTTGATCAGTCCGACAGGTGAAGTACCTCCGACCAATAGAATGGAATGGAAAGGGGACTCCCTTTTCCGCACTTAGCCTCCCTTTTGGGCCATTGTGCGTGTGGAGTACTGGCTAGAGTAGCCAGCCTAGCTCCGCCCAAAAGCGCAGAAGCTTACTGGGGGCTTCACAGGCTTTGCGGAGCGACCTCACTGTACCAAGGATTTGTGATCGTTGATAGGCTACTGCCTCACATTCCAGTACTACGTGGGCGGCCGTTTCTTCGGCAGCAAAACATCCCCTGCAAAGGGGACTGTCCGTGACACCAATGGTGTATAGGTGCTTGTGGAGGGGGCAGTGGCCCGTTATAGTCCCCATTATTGTTCTTAGACTTGTTCTGTCTAGTTTTAGGAGACGTTTCGTGAGTCGTTTGTTTACTGATGGCATAACCACTTTTGACAGTCGGTGGCTTGTGTCCATCTTTGGTTATGTAGTTCCGCGGATCTCTCGCGTGTCCAAGTGCGGAGTTGCGAGAAAGGGATTGGTAGCAATGGTAGCGGGCCATCGACGCTCATACCAGAGCATCTCTTCGCAAGCTCGTCCGCGGCATCATTGCCGTAGGACCCGCTATGCCCCTTTATCCATTGCAGCGTTACTGCATTTGGGGTGGATAGCCTGTTCAGGGCTGTTTGGCACTCCGCTACTAGTGTGCTGTTGGTTATTTGCTGTTCCAGCGCTTGCAAAACTGCTATGCTGTCGGTTAGAAATCTTATATTTAAGCCCTTCACCTTCAGTTCGCTTATTGCTGTCGCAGCAGTTGTTATGGCAACACATTCGCATTGAAAGATCGAGCTGTGCTTGCCTAGTGGTAGGTGGATGTTCAAGCCAAGGTCTAGGGAGTGTACGCCGGCTCCTGAGCCATTTTTTGTTTTGGAGCCGTCAGTGTATACGCGTACCTCTTTAATACCGGAGTAGTCCTTTTCCTCGGCCTGTTTTGTTATTTGGTATTTTTTGTTCCAGAAATATTGTTTAAAAGTTCTATCGCAGGGGGCGGCCATCAGTGGCCGATGTTTTAGGGCTCGTCCAAGGATTGTGGTATGGGGACTGTCGTAATAGTTGCCCCAGAGTCCCAGGTGCCACAACCTAATAGCGTTGATGGTGGCCTCCTGTTGGATGAACAGGTCAAGCGGCACTATGTTGAGGGCAATCTCCATAGCAGCGGTAGGAGTGGTTTTCATGCATCCACAGATTGAGGAGCAGGCCAGCCTCTGGAAGGATTTTAGCCTGGCAATCACGGTAGACAGCTCTGTTCGAGTCCACCATACTAAAGCCCCATAGGCTAGCATGGGTCTGATCACTGCTGTGTATAACCATAGAATTATTTTGGGTGAAAGTCCCCATGTAGTGCCCATCATTCTTTTGCATTGGTAAAAGGCAATTGTGCACCTGTTCAGCTTGTGTTCAAGGTGTTTGTTCCAGAGCAATTTGCTGTCGAGAATAACCGACCAATTGAATACCGCGGCCATAATAACTTAGTATTGTGTTCCCAGTGGTGACTAAAGCTCCCTGGAGAGCTTGTGCTGTCAGTGGGAAGACTTGCCCTGCTTTGTCTTCTACACTGACGACACAGAATTTTTCTATGCTTACAGGGTCAGCAGTGCGCGTGTGCGAGCAACTCCTCTGGTGTTACACACGTCCATAGACCACCATTATGTAATCACTTTTTCTCCATCATGTGGGCCGTGTGCTTGTCTGCCACCTAAGTAATATAATTTTTTTTATTTTGATTGCATTGTTTTACACAGTATCAAGATGTTAACTTGATAACTCCACGCATTCTTGAGAAAATCGTCTTGACAGACAGTCAGACGGACTATTTATTTATTTATTCATTACAAACAATATAAACTAACAGTGAAAAACACCAAATCGCTTATAATGTTATGCTAATTCTTACTAACTAAAGCTAACTTAATCTACTAAGTAGGTACATGGATCGTCATTCTAATAAATCAATGAGGCTACGGTCAGATACATCAAGACGTTTCTCGCCATTTGATGTACACTGTCGGAGAATATATCAACATCTGGATTTGATTTTAGTAGACCGTTTATGACTTTATGGGTTCCGGTTTTTTTTTTCCCTATTTGAGGTACGGAACTCTAAAAAGAACCTAATCCATGTGTGATATGAAATACACAGTTGCAAAATTATTTGTAACCATAGACAAAGAACAGATAAATACTCTATAGGTTAAATAGTAAGTTTAAAAGAGCTTAACTATGTCATTGATTTAAAAGATAAAATTACTAAAAAGGGATTTAGTTAATTTAAATGTAATGTAGCTGATAAATACAAATAACTAGCTTTTGCCCGCGGTTTTGTACATGTGAACATTGGTCCCGTTCCCGCGACTCAAGGAAATCAGTTCCCGGAATAAAAATCCCGGGTAGCTTATGTGTTTTACAGAAAATAATCTATCCCTATGCCAAATTTCAGTTAGATCTGCAGGTCACTTTATTGGAATCGTATTTTTATTGTCTTGCGGCAATATTTACACGAAATTAGGATCTGCGTAGTAATTGAATTATCGTGATTCGGCTCATACTAATGATCATTTAACGAATTTAATAGGATGCTTTTAGATCTACTGAAAATTCGTGAAGTTACTAGTTTTTAGCAGAATCGCTCAATGTGACACGCATTCACTGTGCAAAAGCATTTTAATTTTGGACTTTAAGATGATTGCATTAGAGTCTAAAATTAAATGGATTTTGTAGCAATGTCCATGACAGTGGTTTTGCTTTAGTAAAATCGAGGCCCGGTCCTACTGAACCGATTGCGATCAAATAAACAAGCTTTTAAGTCTGACAAAGACCTTTCAAACAAAACATGACCACATCAAAATCTGTTAAGTAATTTTTGCAAGTAAACAAACAACAAGAATTTAAAAAAAATACATTAATTCGTTTTACCATTATATAAAATATTAAGTAGTATAAGAATTATATTATATTATCTGTGGTACTACCACAAATAATATAATATAATTTATTATAGAAATATTAATAGGATTTAAATTCAATGATAGCAAACATTGTAGGCCTCTTATACAGGCAACAACAAAAGTAGCTGAACAATAATTATACAAAACGATGTTTACATTGAAATAATCAATACATAATTGGTGTATTTATGTTCTTCTCAGAGGTCAAAATTAATATATTTCGTGTTTGGTTTACTCTTTTATGGAGGTTTAAGAGTTAAGTTGGGGCACATAATACTGCTGGGGCTCAATCGTGGTATTCTTTATTTATAAGATGACTAGTTGCGTGGCCTATCATCGGCACAAATGTACGTAATTAATTGTAGCATCTATATCAGCAACATTTTCTTTAATATAAATATAAACCTTCTCTTGACAATAACGAATTTAATTAAAAAAAAGTTATTAGGCTATTGGACAATTTTCTTTTATTTTAGAAAAATTACCATTTTGTTACATTATAAATAATAATATAATGAACTGTTTAAGTGAAATATTCTATAGATATCCTATTATCAGACCTACCCCATATGCACACAAAATTTCATGAGACTCGGTCAAGCCGTTTCGAAGGAGTTTAACTACAAACAACGCGCTACAAGAATTTTATATATTAGATAAAAAGATAATTTATCGACAAAAAAAAAATACTCAAATGGCCTACACTTATCTACTCGTAGAGGCATTCTCTGAAACTTGTTAGAATAAGTCTGCTCAAATTTATCGCTAAGCACACGTTCCCAACAAGCCTTTCGCAATTATTTAGCAAAGAACACAAGCAAATTAGCATCGTATTATTGCCAAAAATATTAAATTGACTATGTGCAGTACAATAAACAAAAACGAGCCGCCTCTCGTGAAAGTGATGGCGACGACTTGTGATTTTTCACGCTATTATCATATTATTATGTTAGTTATTGCAAACCAGTGTCAGAAATGTATTCTAATATTTCTATCAAAAGGTTTTTACAGGTAATATGAAATAGTAAAAGCGACAAACGAGTTGTAATACTGCTTTTTAGGTTTGCGAAACCAATACGTTTGCCATACATACATATAATCATGCCTTTATCCCCGGAGAGTTAGGCGGAGATGAATTAACACCCACATTTCACAAATAATTGAATTCGGTTCTACGTAATAGGGGGTGAGACTTTTACCGTCTTCCGGGCACTATTGTTTACTCAAGCCATGCATCTGAGGCTGAGTCTGGGCTGTATATATCTGTCTGATGTTAAACCAAACCAAAAAACACTTAAATTTAGTGTACCAATGCCAATTCTGTTGTGTCATAGCTTAACTAAAATGAGCTAAAAATATCTAAGTTTAGTCCTGTCAATTGTTGAACCGAGTAAAACTGTATTTATTGAAGGTATGAATAATAAAAGTCATAGTTTGTTTACTGTTTGATCAATAATATTTATTAATTATTATTTACAGTCAATTCTAAAGACCTATGAAAAATTCTTAAAGATTTTATTAAAATAACCCTCATCATTAATTCCTATTTTTTTAATAGCGGCACAGATAATACATATTACTTAGGTATATAATTCTTATATAGCGGTAACACTTTTATATTCAACTTTTACAGATGTACCTATAAGTATTTAAATTTAGTGCTGTCTTCGTGTACGCTAAATTTAGTTGGACCACATTTTAATATAGGTACCTAATTCTTGTTGGACTTAACAACAGAACAATAATAATTATATTAATCATTTAGCTAAAATTTAAAAAAATAGAGAAAATAAAGTTTAGAAATGGCAAGAACAGAATCAGCATCACTGATTAATATCTTCATTTCTCTATTTTGCTTCACTACCTACCATAATAAAGAGCTTTGAATATTCTGGTCAACATATATGTTAAGGATGCAATATTCGATTTTGTCTACATCTAAACAAAATTTCAATAAGAAGAATGAATCCGGTTATCTAATCTCGTCTTTTTTTTCTTCATTCTAGCATTAATACCCACTCTCCAGTCGCATCTGAAGCTTACACCTCGGAGTCTACTGTCCGCTTTACAAGTCTAACTGCGCATTTGGCTGAACTTCGATATTTTCCGTGAAGCGACTGCCTTAAGATCTCCACAACACAATGGCGATATCGAAGCGATGCAGTTAAACTAGTTGGACTTTATAGGGCTTCAACTATCCGTAACGACCGGTTCCGGCGGGAGCGACGAAGGATCGCAAGCCAAGCGGGCAGCTTGGCTTGCGATCCTTGGCGTACGAAGGCAACTCGGGCGTCGCAGGTCGCTGAACGACCTCCGCCCCCCATGAGCGCAGGCCTGGGGGTGACTGGTGGTGCCGCCTGTCACCCTGGCAGAAGCAGGCCGCGGCGGTGGCGCGCCTCGCGCGTCTCGCTGTTTCCGGGGCCGAGTTGGGGACTCTGTAGTCCCCACACCCGAGGAGAGGTCCAGATCGTGAGAGATGGCCCTGGGGTCGGCCGGGGTGCGAGGGATATGCCTGTCAACCTCACCTTCGGCAACCATAAACGACCCACAGGCGGCGTACGTTTTAGTCAGTTCGAGTCCGACATAACCTCTTCCACCGGCTCCGGTGGGGGTATCCGTGGTGATATTGCGCACGTAAAAAATAAAACTGCCTGCCACGTAAAAATATATGCCACAATTATGTATGGGAAAGTTTTATTCAAATAGTGTATGGGAAGCTGCCAGATTTGTTTACATCTATAATACCTTCCTCGATAAACGGACTATTCAACACAAACCCTCAACAAACAAACAAACAAATATCGCAATAAAATAAATTGAATTGAATTCGACTCAGTAGTTTTTGAGATCAGCGAGTTCAACCAAACAAACACTTCAGCTTTTTTATATTAGTATAGATAATGAAGATGTGATGTGTAATCTCCCACAATTAAACAGTTTACTTGGAAGACTTGGGTCAAACACAGCGTGGTTGCAAGAGAATCGTTTCTAACACCATTTTTTATAGAACACGTAAATATTTCTTCGTCTCGCCTGATGGTAGTCTAAAGGCAAAGTCTCAGAAGAGAGGGTCACCAATTCGCTATTATAAACAGACGACGAAACACAACTGGAACACATGAATGAAAATAATAACACAACAACCTAACGCCAGGATGAATAAAACAAAGGTGCTAAAGTACCTCGTCAATTCCTCTAATTCCAACATTTCCAACCTCAGCTTTTCCATTCCATTTTAATATTCCACTTCTGCCAGTTACCTATAACTTTGTTTTTGTTAACTCAAATCACAGGCTAAATCAACGCAGAGGTACCGATGGCGATAACCGTATTCATGTATTCTTCAATTTTCAGTGATATATCTCAAAGTGAGAGACTTTCACTGTCAAAAATATAGGTAGCATTATTTAACGTCTGACCTGCTACCAACCCTTAGCAACGAAGCGATGAGTTTACCTTGTACTTATACGCTTTGAAGAAACAAACGATAGCTTGAATTTAAATCGAGCAACGCCATCTAGTTGCAACACTAGAACTAAAAAGCGTCGGCCGAATGGTAAAATTTCACATTTGTATGTTCTTGCCCATGTGAGGGGTCCGTTCACTTGTATTGTATAAATTTGTTTATTTTACCCCTAAATTAGACTTAAAAGGGGAGAAAGGGGGTAATTCCTTAACATAAAGGAAGAGCTATCAAACAAAATCACTCTAAACTCGATACATTATTGTTATTTGTCTAGAAAGTGTTGCATTCTGTAAAATGTTATAGAATATTTATTTATTTATTTAATCTTTTAACAATAAATATATTTATTTTTATTATTTTTTTATTTATTTATTTATAAAATGTGTTACAAATTTGTTTTTCCACTGTTTTACTTAGGTATACGCACAATTTGTTACGAGATGTTATGCAGTGGAAAAGATCTCCTGTATCCTGTACTAGTTAAAAACTGTATCACAGGATGCAGGGTCTCCCGTCCAGAATATGGGATGCTTAATATTAGTACAAACAAGAAACTATAATAATAGACTAGTTAGAAAAACAAGTCATTAGTAATGGGCAAACTTGACCTGCCTGGATATGATTTTGCTTAACGAGTGTTACTGGTAATAAGCAGGTACATAAAGTAAAATGAGTAAGAATTAATTTAGGTTATTAATGGGAACATTTGTATGTATGATTATATGTTGTGTGTGTGTGTTGTGTGTTATGTGTGCGTGTGTAAGAGAATGTAAGGTGAGTGAATGTGGGGTGAATGGTGAGTGAATATACTATTATATGTTGCAACAGTTGTGAGATTAAATAAATTACCACATGTAACGGTTGTTGATTTGTATAGAAGTTTTACAGTTTTGAAATGGGAGCTAAATGATATGTTTAAGTAGATTCTCCGTGTCAACGTAGGCCTGTGTTAGGAGCCAGTCTTTATTGTCTTTATTTATTACTATATTATGTACATCATTAAGAACATACTACTAAGGTGGCAAATAATTAGCAGACTTAAGTGGCAATCGGCTGGCAATGTCTACAGTAATACCACAGATAATATAATATAAATTCTTATAGTAAGACTTATAATATCCTCTTTGATAAGACCGATCGCTGGAAAAATTGAAAGGTACGTAAGTATGTCGTAAATAATAAACATGATTGAATAACGAGATCGAGAAATTTAACATTTTGTTACAAACGCAATATTAAATCAAATTTAAAATAATACCGATATTTTACTACCAATATATGTCAAATTGTAATACCTTACCTATATTATGTGGACCTATGTATGTGCCTGATAAGAAGTTAGCGAAACTTTCACTGTTCTTTGTTCGGCCGCCGGGCGCAAACAAGTTTAATATTTTACATTTTCCACATAACAACAACTGAAGAAGCTAACGATAGCTTGAATTTAAATCGAATTCAAACTATCGTTGCCAATTAATTAAAGTCAATTACAACGATATCTCGGCTTTGTTAGTTATAGTGTTGGAACTAGGTGGCGCTATGCGATTAAAATTCCTAATGTGACCCAATAATAACATCAAAGATCCCGTTGCCGTCGTAGAGCGTGCAAAATTTGAAATTTTTTTTCGTTCATCTAATTAGCAGGTGTGAAAACTATGCTTCTTTAGTTCTTGTGTAGTACCTAGATGGCGCTGTTCGGTTTAAATTCAAGCTATCGTTTGCTTCTTCAGTTGTTCTTATATGGAAAATCTAAAACATTAATTCTCATCAAGAGTGATTGCACTAAGGTATTTTTGTAGGTGTGTAGTGTCTCGTACTGAGACATTTCACCGATATCGTGAAGAGAGTAGTATAGTATTGAGAATGGGGGCATTAGAGATGAGATGTTATATATTGGTACGATTTTGATATTCATGTTATGGAGTATACGTAATACTATCGGGTCTGGCAAAAGGTCTTCTTACGAAGTTGCCGTACTATGGACTCCCTGAGAGACTATGCGAATGGATCGCCAGCTTTTTGTCCAACAGAAGCATCCAAGCTGTCGTCGACGGTAGCTGCTCGGACCGCATGAATATAAACGCTGGTTTCCCACAAGGCTCCGTTTCGTAAGGAGGTAGGACACGGCGGTATTTCCGCCCGATTGAGCAGTCCGACTGGGGAAGTACCTCCGCCCTACAGAATACCGCGGTTATAATAACTTCGTGTTGTGTTCCCAGCGGTGAGTAGGGTAGCCAGAGCTCACTGGAGAATTTGTGCTGTCAGTGGGAAGACTAAAGGCTTGTCCTGCTTTGTCTTCTACTGACGGCACAGAAACTCTGTACTTACAGGGTTGGCAGCGCGACTGTGACTTCTCTGGTGTTACAGACGTCCATAGGCCACGGTAACTACTTTCCATCAGGTGGGCCGTGTGCTTGTCTGCCAACTAAGTGGTATAAAAATAAAAAAAAATAAAAAATGTCTCCAACCTTGTTTTTGCTGCATATCAATGACATGCTGTCTGATGGCTCCATTAATTACTATGCCCCCGATATTGTCGTCTATACCGGGGACACTTGTAACACGAGCCGTGCAAATATCCCTCAGTAGGAGGTGGAGAGGCGCGGCGCGAACAACTTGCGTCTGAAATCGAGACTACTCTCTCTGCTACTCTCTCTCCGATTGGGGACGACTAAACCTTGTCCAATTCAATCCCACTAAGACACAAGTATGTGTATTCTCCGCTAAGAAAACCCCATTAATTGTAGCGGCGCAATTCCTGGGCACACCGCTTAACATCTCCTCGAGTATTTTGGGATCCTTGGTGTCGATATCTCCGAGAGAACCTATTGCCATTAACCGGGCACTTTTAAACCTGCGATAAATACACACATAACTTCGAAAAGCATCGAAAAGTCATTTGTGTGTGCCATGGTAAAACCTGGGATCGAATCCGAGACCTCGTCTCAGCAGTCCATTACCCATACCACTAGGCTACCGCGGCTTTTTTTAGACTTCAAAGCAATGCCCTTAAAGTTCGAAATTAAAAGGATTATTGCCGAGTGAATAAAAAGTGTTATGAAAGTCTACATTTCATTTTTAACATTAAGCGCATATTAATAAAGTGTATAATTAAATGTCTTTTTTTGCTGTATATGAATGACAGTGGTTTTGCTTTAGTAGGTACAATTGAGGTCCAGACCAATGTAAATACTCTAATTTATACACTTACTCATAGATACAAATATTTGCACTGGGCGGGGATCGAACCCGCGCCTCCTGCGTAGCGGCCACGTGCACTAACACCACGCCAAAGAGGCTATCGGATTCTCTGATATGATAAGATAACACCATGAAATAAAATCCATTATTTGAGGATATGAGAAATATCGAAGCTGATCGAATCACTTAAAGAACTGGCGTTTATGTTGAAGTGATTTGCAATACACATTGAAAAACACTTAAAACATTTTGGTGGATGAACCAAGAGCATCTTGACGTAAGCACCTATTAGACTAGCTGGCCCGGCCCTGCTTTAGAGTACTTTAGACGGCATACTTGGGAACCCCTCTCCCCTTTAAACTAAACTATAAACATTTATATGCCACAATTAAGTATAAGAAAGTTTTATTCAAATAGTGTATGGGAAGCTGCCAGATTTGTTTACATCTATAATACCTTCCTCGATAAATGGACTATATTTTTTTTTTTGGGTAAAGAAGGTAAGTTTAATTCATTATACCTAGTAAACAATAAATGTAGTTAGTTATAGCACTTGTTGTTGTTGTAGCTACCACAAAGTTTAACGGTTAAGAATATTAAAAACTAAAGAATTATTCTTGTATGAAAAAAATACGATAATAGGTACATCATACAATTAATAATGTTATAACAAAAACTGAACAAGCTTCCTAACACTTTTTCTGTCTAAAAGTACCTAATGAAGTCACTACTTGCTTGGATGTCGATTGATGAATTCAGTGATGCGTTTTACGATGAACTCAAATCATATAATTATACCGTAATACATTAATAGGAGCCTTCGTCAAAATCTTATAACTCTTTCTTTCCTAATATGGCAGAAAGAGATATAAACATAAATGCAACCGACATGATTGAGGAAAGTGGGCGTATATGGATCATTTATTGAGTGGAAATTATAGATTAATAACACCAATCACTTACAAGTCCATTACTTCCAGTGATTCATGATGGATATAAATTGAAAACGCTTAATTAAGTGTGTGTAGGTATATCTGAATAGTTTGGTAGGAACCTACCAGCATATATAAATAAGGACTTACAAGTGTAAGTAATATGAATGTATAATGTCTTTACTTTAATAAGAACTCAATAACTGCTATTAAGAAGTAATGCCAATACATTATAATAATAATTTATAAATTTTGTTTATTTGCATTACAAAAGTTGCTGGACAAAGGTGAGCTAAAGCTATTGGTATACAATAAGACTAATTGTTTGCAACATTGGAAATAGGTAACTCTGTTCCTTAAACCCTTCCGTGCACTTTCATAACTAAGTTTTGTTAACTGGTTAAGAAAAACCCTTTTTTATTATTGTTTTCACAACTGGTTTTTAAACAAGAATACGAAGTGTTCATTCATAACTGACAATCACAAATAGTTAAGAAACGAATAATTATGATTATGTTTTTATAACTAGCTACAGTCAGCAATAACATTTTTCCTTTAACCTTAAATCAAACACAAAATGTAATTTAGGTAAATTAACTTTTCCTTAATATTTAAATGGGGCAATTATTTCTAAACAATGTCCAACAGTGATAGACTTATTTGTTAAAAGATGTATAGTTTCCTCAATTTCTTGGTCAATCTCTTGGTAATTTTTGTTCGATGTGTTTTTGTTTGTTTTGAACAACATTGAAATTTTTGTTTCTTTAATAAGAACATTCAGAATATTGTTGCTAGCGACGGTTTTTGGCGTCCAACCATTCTATTAAGTCTTGCGTGCCAGCCTTCTAGATTGTTGGTGGTCCGAATTTCCTCGCCGTAGCAGCACCAAGTCTTGATAAAATTTACGTCGCTGAACCAGTAACGGTTTAGGTAATTGTTGAACTTTATCACTGCTTCAGTTTTCGGGGATTTGGTCATTGTATACTTGTAACCTGCCATTACATATCTCAATGGCAATCGGGCTAAGCCAGCACATCTCGCAATATGTCGTCTTTGTATTGTAGATTTAATCCCTAATCGTTTCGCCTTTTTAAAAAGGCTGGCACAAAAATGATATAACATCCTTTCATTACTGCATTCGGAAAAATTTTACGTATTGCTTTCATTGCTGAGATTTAGTAATCCAGTGTCAATTTTACGGGGTTCCATTCAGGAATTTGTGACTTTATCATTTCAAATATAAGTTTGTAGGTATTTTCAGTTTTATTATGAATGAAACCAAAGAATAAAGGTACAATTTTTTTTGTTATTTTATGTAGTCCATGAATGGTATATATTTATGTGAAAGGTTCAGGGCAAGACTTAAAAGTTCCATCCAGGAAGAATGTTCGAAATTGTCCAAAACACGTTTTTATATCAGAAGAAGAAAATATTAAAATCCTGTTGTTTGTGTCATTGTCGTTATAGTCAGCCAGGAGGAAGTTTTTATATTTTTTTGGTATTTCTACTTTAGTTGGTGATTCAAAATGGAGCTTAGAAACTCCTAATGCCTTATTTCTTGCTTTGTATAGACCACTTTTAATATTGTCAAATTTTGGTAAGTCAGCAACTAAGTGCACGCCATCGTCTTCCAGTTCGCATACTACTTCTTCAAACTGTTTTTGTATTGGATCGACATTAGCTACTATTTTAGTTTTCAAATCTTTCATTTTCTTCATAACTAGATATTTTGCACTATTAGGTAAACAATCAATATCGTGCACGCCCTCTTTAACTATATGGTTTTCATTGCTTAATGTCACATTACCTTTACAACCGGTTTTATTGTAGCATTTCCAAAAAACATTTTCGTTCACATAAGTTTTAATTTTATGGTACTGACGGCCGTCGTATAGTAGTTTCTCGCGATCCCTTTTTGTCGTTATGAACTCCATGATGGGCTTAGAAAGCGACATAGTTTATCACTTAAGTTTTCGGTTGTTGTATATTTTATATAAATTGCACTCAATTGCAATAGAAAACTAAATAATACTAAAATGACAATGTCAATGTCATGCCATTGCAGTTTACATATCAATAATAGATAATAATTTATTGAGATAAGAACCTCATCCGTTTTCCGCATGCAATACTCTCGATAAAAACTCTAACTCTGTTGTTTTTATTTTGATTTAAGGTTAAAGGAAAAATGTTATTGCTGACTGTAGCTAGTTATAAAAACATAATCATAATTATTCGTTTCTTAACTATTTGTGATTGTCAGTTATGAATGAACACTTCGTATTCTTGTTTAAAAACCAGTTGTGAAAACAATAATAAAAAAGGGTTTTTCTTAACCAGTTAACAAAACTTAGTTATGAAAGTGCACGGAGGCCTTAAAATAGGTATAAAACCTGTACTATAAGGGACAGTGTTCGGCACGAGATTTTATTTATGAACACTATCTTTTGTGAGTCTATGTTTGGGTTGCTCGACCGTTTATGTTTAAGGTTGCTTGGATGTACTTATGTTGCCTGTGTGTGCGAAGTAAAGTGAGAGGATGCGCGCAAGTGAGTGTGCACACGAATATATGTAAATATATGATAAAAATGGTGAGAAAATGAATGATGATGAGGTATGTAAATTATATGATTGTGTGTGTGTGTGTGTGTGTATGTGTGTGGGTGTGTGTGTGTGGGGGTGTGCGTGTGGGTGTTTGTGTGTGTGTGTTTTTATTACTCACTAAGTAAATTATGTTCTAGTAGATCTAGTTTTGATTAAGTTTTAAGTATATGTATTTTTTTTTAATTAAATTTAATTTGTTCCATTAAATTATGAATTTGATAAGAACTTCTATCTGTTGGTAGTCCTGTTTCAATAGCCACTCCGACACTATGGATTTTAGGTCATAACTGTTTAGGTCTATTATATTTAGTTTTTTGTGGACTTGTTTGTAAATGTATGGACCTAGTACATAGTATTGCTGTTCCGCAAAGGTGGTTCTGTGTCTTATGCTGTTTGGGTAATTTTTTCGTTTGTTGGGGTTGGAAAACACACCGGTGTGCCCGGTGTGTTTTCTGAGAGTGGTCTGCAGTACATAAAGCTGACGGACCGTTAGAACCTTACAATCCTTGTATAATTGAGTAGTCGGGTATCGGTAAGGTTTCCGGGTCATAATTTTCAGTATAGCTCTCTGCGCTCTCTCCACTCCCAGAAACAAGGATTTTGGTGTCCCTCCCCAAACCGAAATACAGTAAGTTATTACTGATTGGCACAATGTAGTATAGACCATCTTTAGAGTATCTGGGTTTGCTGAGCTTCTAAGAGTTTTAAACAAATGGACGAGTCTCATTATTCTGGTGGTGAGGGTTTCCAAGTGCTTATCCCAGCGCAGGCCTGAGTCAATTTGCACTCCCAGGTACATCACGTGTTCTTTTCTTGTGAGGTTCGAGCATAGACATGGAGCCGTTAATTGAGAACATGTATGCGCTGTGAGAGAGAAGGTTTGATCTGGAGAAGTATTTGTACGGATGGAAAAAGGAATATAGGAAGTTTTTTGAAGGTTAAGGGTCAGAAGGTTTGTGTTAAGCCACTTTATGACCTTTGCTAATCCCACTTCTGCCCTCCTTTTTACACTATCCCATGTGGGGCCAGAAACTATAATAGCAGTGTCATCGGCGTATGTGAACAGTTTAGCAGATGGTATTTCCATATTACAGAGGTCGTTCACATATACACTGACGGACTCATAAACTGCATCAAAGTTCAGGTTTACTCTAAAAGGATTTTTTATAATAAGTATGCAAACTTTTTAGATTAAATTATATAAATATGGAAAGACTGGCTCTTAATCTTAAAAAAAAATTAAATTTAAAAATAGAACTGCAGTAAAACAAATGAATATAGCCGGGAAAGAAAATTTACTTGTAGTATCAGATTTGCGTGTTATTTATAGCAAAGTTTTAAATTGATTCTCATTGATTTTTTTTGTTTTGTCAATTGAATTATTGTTACCAGCATAATTGTTGGGTTAGTTTTTTAACACATCGAGAGTTTTTGAACCATAATATGGATACTTCGTCCGAACAAGCGGCACAAATTGTAGCATTGGTGCGGGAGGGCTTGGATCAACGAACGATTGGTAGAAATTTAAATTTAAACCAGTCTACGGTTTCTAGAATATACAGAAGGTTTGTAGAGACAGGTTCTTACAGGAGGAGACGTGGTACAGGCAGAACTCGAGCAACCACAGGTCGTGATGACCGATTTATTGTTATAACTTCCCTGCGAAATCGTTTCCTCACGTCAGTTAACATCAAAACCGAGCTTAATGAAGTGCGTGGAGTAAACGTGTGTGCACGAACAATAAGAAGAAGGTTAAAGGAAGCGGATATCACCCCTTTTAGACCAGCAAATGGTCCAAAGTTGTCTACAGCTCACAGACAAGCTCGCTTAAGATTTGCGCGTCATCACCTGAATTGGACAGAAGAGCAGTGGGCCTCTGTATTGTTCACGGACGAGTGTAGGACATGTTTATATGGTGCAGATGGTCGCAGAAGAGTCTATCGTCGACGTGGGGAGCGATATGCTCAAAGTTGCATTGAGGAGCGTGTTCCTTTTGGAGGCGGTTCATGTATGGTCTGGGGTGGCATATCGATGAACGGGCGAACCGAACTTGTGTTCATAGACATGGTCCGTCAAAACGGTAATAGAGGGGGTTTGACAGCACATCGCTACATAACAGAGATATTAGAAGATCACGTGGTGCCTTACATGGGATTCATAGGCGAAAATTTTACTTTAATGCAGGATAATGCCCGGCCGCATACAGCTGCACAAGTTCAACATTATTGCGAAGAGGTTGGGATACGTACAATGAATTGGCCAGCACGCAGCCCGGATCTTAATCCCATCGAGCATGTTTGGGACAATTTAAAAAGAGCTGTATATGCGAGAAACCCTTCGCCCACGACAGTGGCAGCACTAAGAACAGCACTTTCAGAAGAATGGGACAATATTCCGCAAGATCTTTTAAAAACCCTTATAAAATCTATGCGGAACCGATTAGAATCCGTAATAAGGGCACGTGGGGGTAATACACCTTATTAAAACACAAATAAACCCTTGCATAAAGTTTGTGTCTATTGTTAAAACCAATTTTTTAATTAAACCAATTTTTCTTAAATTTCTGTTTTTTCTTCAATAAAAGTCTTAAGGTCCTTTCCAGTACATAAACTTAAACTTAAAGATATGACCCTACGCTGTTTTAAAGTTCACGAACCAATCTAGAGGTTTCAATTTAAATCTGCATAGAAAGTATGCATACTTGGTTAAAATATTTATTTCAAAGTCGTCTATTACTTTGATGCAGTTTATGAGTCCGTCAGTATATTTGGAATAAAATTGGTCCTAATATGCTTCCCTGAGGGACGCCATAGGTTACCGACTCTTCGTCGCTAAGGTGCTCGCCAATTTTAACACGTTGTGTTCGATTTCGAAGGTAGCTCTTAAATATATCGAGCGCGATTCCTCTCACTCCCACGTGTTCTAATTTTGTGATGAGGGAGGAGACAGAAACTGTGTCGAAGGCTTTAGCATACTGGTTCTTGGATATGATTTTGTGGGTATCCAAGAAATTCCTCAGGCGACTGGCGAGAACCCTCTCAAAGATCTTAGAGATCGCTGTAAGCACAGAGATTGGCCTGTAATTGTTTACACAGCTTCTGTCCCCTGCCTTATGTATTGGGTGAACGATAGCCCTTTTCAGCGCGTTAGGGAATATACCTTGCTGTAGACAAATATTTATTATGTGAGTCAATGGTGGTATCAATATGTCCCGGTTTTGTTTCAGGATTATAGGTGATATTTCATCTCGACCCACTGCACAGTCGTTGCGTAGTTGTAGGATAAGCATCTCGATTTCAGCTTCATCTACTTCCAGAAGTGCAAGAGAATTACAAGGAGGGAGGTGGGGGTGTTTTGGGTTATGTGAGGCAGAACCTGGGGTCGAGTGGTATTATACATATATTACATATATATATATTACACGTTACTTAGAATTCTACAGACTTCGTTTATGGACGCTGAAGGACTGTCACGTATTTTAAGCAACTCATTGGGGGTGGACTTTATCTTACTTGTATGTGTTATCTGTTTTATTGTTTTCCAGAGAGGTTTAGGGCTATTTTTAAATTTTTCAAGTTCTTGGCTTTCGTATGCAATTTTTAATTTGCGTAGTAAAAAATTTCAAAAGTTTCGGTATCTTTTATAAGTAATTTTGTCGCGATTCTTTATGCATTTTAGGAGACCGGGGGTCATCCAGGGCTTTCCCATTTTATGTCTCTTTGTGATTCTTTTCGATGTAGTGTGTTTTGAAAGTACTGTTTGAATCGTCGCTATAAATGAGTTCATTATTGTATTTGGGTCATCTATTTCAAATAAGTGTGAAAAATTCGTTGTGGCTAGTTCAGCCTTTACGTTTTCGAAATTTATTGTCTTAGAGAGGCGGCCCTTTTCATGTTCAGTTTACGTATTGGATAAGGTCAAGACTAGCGGACTGTGATCTGTAATATGTGTTTCCAACAGCAGTGTTGTTGCAGGTAATTTGGTTTTAATGAGAAGGTGATCCAGACAATTTCCCATTCTTGTGGGTAGAAGATGTGTGGGAAGGAGGCCATGGCTAGCGTTTGTGGATAAGTAATCGACCCTCATCTCATGTTCACTATTTAATTTTATGTCGATGTTTATGTCACCGATCAAGACAATATTCTGAAAGCCGGTTAGTTTATTATAAGTCCTATTCAAACTATCCAAGAACATTTCTATGCTGTTGTTGGTGTCGTACGATGGAGATCAGTATATTGAAATGATGGCCATTTGCTATCGATTGTACATATAAGGCAGTTTCCACCCAGAAAACTGGGTTGCCAAACCGATACCTGTAGTCCTGATCTTGCATAGATAACTACACCATCGTTCTGGTTACAGTTTTTGCTAGTCTGATACGATACATATCCATCTAAAATAGGTAGGTTAATAACCTTAGTAATCCAGCATTCGGTTAATACTATTATATCGTATTTCAGTTTTGTTTCGTGTAACAGTATTTGAAGTGCATCAAAGTTTTTATTTATGCTACGTATATTTATGTGAAATACTATAAGGTGCCCGTCCAGCGGTTTTATAAACTTTAAGCAGTCTTCTGGTTCACAAGTAAAGAGATTTCCTACCGTTGGCGAATCAAGTTCGCGGTTAATGTTGTTTATGTTAGCCATTAGGGATTACGTTATTTAAATTACCATATGGTGAGATTTGTGAGTGGACTATATCTATTAGATTTTTATTTTTATTAGGACTTTGAGTACTTATATAAGGTATGTAAATTGGGCGAGGGATGTTTCCCAGGACATCAACATGAAGAGAGTGGGGGTCGCAGAATAATCTAAGAGTGAAGTGTATGTGCATGTGTGATTTAAAAGGTATAAACGGTGTGTTTTTGTTTAATATACTATTCAACACAAACCCTCAACAAACAAACAAATATCGCAATAAAATAAATTGAATTGAATTCGACTCAGTAGTTTTTGAGATCAGCGAGTTCAACCAAACAAACACTTCAGCTTTTTTATATTAGTATAGATAATGAAGATGTGATGTGTAATCTCCCACCAATTAAACAGTTTACTTTGAAGCATAGATAATATAATATAATCCTTAGCTTCAACACTTGGGTCAAACACAGCGTGGTTGCAAGAAAATCGTTTCTAACACCATTTTTTATAGAACACGTAAATATGTCTTCGTCTCGCCTGATGGTAGTCTAAAGGCAAAGTCTCAGAAGAGAAGGTCACCAATTCGCTATTATATACAGACGACGAAACACAACAAGAACACATGAATGAAAATAATAACACAACAACCTAACGCCACGATGAATAAAACAAAGGTGCTAAAGTAGGTACCTAGTCAATTCCACTAATTTCAACCTCAGCTTTTCCATTACATTTTAATATTCCACTTCTGCCAGTTACCTATAACTTTGGTTAAATCAAATCACAGGCTAAATCAACGCAGATGAACCGATAACCGTATTCATGTATTCTTCAATTATCAGTGATTATCTCATATAGAGACACTTTCACTGTCAAAAATATAATGCAGTATTAATTACCGTCTTACATTCTACCAACCCCGAGATACGAAGCGATGAGTTTACCTTGTACTTATACGCTTTGAAGAAACAAACGATAGCTTGAATTTAAATCGAGCAACGCCATCTAGTTGCAACACTAGAACTAAAAAGCGTCGGCCGAATGGTAAAATTTCACATCTGTATCTCTTGCCCATGTGAGGGGTCCGTTCACTTGTATTGTATAAATTTGTTTATTTTACCCCTAAATTAGACTTAAAAGGGGAGAAAGGAGGTAATTCCTTAACATAAAGGAAGAGCTATCAAACCAAAACACTCTAAACACGATACATTATTGTTATTTGTCTAGAAAGTGTTGCATTCTGTAAAATGTTATTGAATATTTATTTATTTATTTAATCTTTTAACAAAATATATTTATTACTATATTATGTACATCATTAAGAACATACTACTAAGGTGGCAAATAATTAGCAGACTTAAGTGGCAATCGGCTGGCAATGTCTACAGTAAGACCACAGATAATATAATATAAATTCATATAGTAAGACTTATAATATCCTCTTTGATAAGGCCGACCGCTGGAAAAATTGAAAGGTACGTAAGTATGTCGTAAATAATAAATATGATTGAATAACGAGATCGAGAAATTTAACATTTTGTTACAAACGCAATACCAAATCAAATTTCAAATAATACCGATATTTTACTATCAATATATGTCAAATTGTAATACCTTACCTATATTATGTGGACCTATGTATGTGCCTGATAAGAAGTTAGCGAAACTTTCACTGTTCTTTGTTCGGCCGCCGGGCGCAAACAAGTTTAATATTTTACATTTTCCACATAACAACAACTGAAGAAGCTAACGATAGCTTGAATTTAAATCGAATTCAAGCTATCGTTGCCAATTAATTAAAGTCAATTACAACGATATCTCGGCTTTGTTAGTTACAGTGTTGGAACTAGGTGGCGCTACGCGATTAAAATTCTTAATGTGACCCAATAATAACATCAAAGATCCCGTCGCCGTCGATGAGCTTGCAAAATCTTAAAATGTTTTTCGTTCATCTAATTAGCAGGTGTGAAAACTATGCTTCTTTAGTTCTTGTGTAGTACCTAGATGGCGCTGTTCGGTTTAAATTCAAGCTATCGTTTGCATCTTCAGTTGTTCTTATATGGAAAATCTAAAACATTAATTCTCTTCAAGAGTGATTGCACTAAGGTATTTTTGTAGGTGTGTAGTGTCTCGTACTGAGACATTTCACCGATATCGTGAAGAGAGAAGTATAGTATTGAGAATGGGGGCATTAGAGATGAGATGTTATATATTGGTACGATTTTGATATTCATGTTATGGAGTATACGTAATACTATCGGGTCTGGCAAAAGGTCTTCTTACGAAGTTGCCGTACTATGGACTCCCTGAGAGACTATGCGATTGGATCGCCAGCTTTTTGTCCAACAGAAGCATGCAAGCTGTCGTCGACGGTAGCTGCTCGGACCGCATGAATATAAACGCTGGTTTCCCACAAAGCTCCGAGTTGTCTCCGACCTTGTTTTTGCTGCATATCAATGACATGCTGTCTGATGGCTCCATTCATTGCTATGCCCCCGGTATTGTCGTCCATACCGGGGACACTTGTAACACGGGCCGTGCAAATATCCCTCAGTACGAGGTGGAGAGGCGCGGCGCGAATAACTTGCGTCTGAAATCGAGACTACTCTCTCTGGATATTGCAAATCATGGAACAGTTTCGCCAAAAACGTCGACAAGCGCTGTAATTTTTTCACCAGAATCTGTTAAACCTTACCCTAAGGCACCACCTAGAATGACAACAAATAAGGGAAGAAAAAAAAGAAAATCGACAATATACACAGATACTCCGGAAAAAGACTCAATAAGAAGAGAAACTGAGGAAAAAGAACGAAAAAGAGAGCAAAAGGAACTAAACGAAATTTAAATAAAAAATATTTGAAATGTAAAAATATAAATAAATGGTATAAATAAATGTGGTGACCAAAAAGACCGGGAGATGATTGGGTACAGTGTTCTGGCTGTAGAATGTGTGCCCACGAAGCTTGTACAGCTAGTGATTTAATGTATTTGTGCCATAATTGCGAATCGGACTGAAATTTGGTACTTCTGCAATTTTATTTTCTTCACAAAGAACCTATTTTCTTAACTTTGTTTTATTTTATGTTGAATAACTATAATCTCATTGTTGAAAATACCTATTTGATTTACTGACGATTATATGTTTGTCACGGCAGGGCAAATGTTGTTATGTGAAAGATTTAAGTTTTTAGTATTATTCATTGTTTAAGTTTCAAAATGAGACTGACTTTAATGACTGTGATTTTAATTATATAGATATATAATTGCAACATAATTGGCTTCATTTCTTAATGTTACAATGGACACCGTTCACTGTTTCAACCGCCCCGAAAACGGAGTCAGTTGAAACAATATCCCATATTTTTTAAATCACATGGGATGACCTTTTAAAATCATATTTTGCCGCCTAAACCGCAATCATTTAATCGGTAGATAACTAAACTTTATTAAAATCACATTTTTAAATACGCTGAGCTCAATTTGTGGCTTTATTTGACCAAAATTCTCAATGGTTGTCTTCAAATAAATTATTTTCCTTCGAAATGGAAACACGCTAAAGTCATTGCTATTAAAAAACCAGGCAAAGATGGAACTAATCTTATATTTAAAACTAAGTCTTTTGCCTGGCCTTGGGAAGTCATTTGAAGCATTAATATTGCACCGTTTAGCTAAAGTCACCGAAAAAATACTAATGCCCGAACAGTTTGGTTTTCAGCATGCACATTCTACAACTCAACAACTAGCTAGATTGGCCGAACATATTTCACATAACTTAAATCTTGGTAAATCTACTGGTCTAGTAATGCTAGATGTCGAAAAAGCTTTTGATGCTGTGTGGTATCAAGGCCACCTTCACAAGCTTATGGTCAATAAAATACCCTTAAATCTTGTAAGGTTGATCCAAAACTACTTATCAGAGAGGTCTTTTTCAGTATTCATAGACAGTACATCTTCTAAACCCAAAACTGTTGTAGCTGGAGTACCACAATGAGCTATCTTAGGCCCATATCTTATTCTATCAAGTTTTTTTGATATCAAGAACCCTTTACATAGTAACATTCTTGTCTCCGGCATTGGGAAAAGTCGCTCGGCATCACTACCTTATTCTAAAACATATAATCGATACCGTTTACCACATCACTATTTCCTTAATGAACCATATACCTAGCGAATGCTCACTTACCTGCAGACCGGTTCATGACGACTGATAGCTATTATATTTGTTTTGTAACCTACCCACAAAATCAAAATTATAAATTGTATGCTTAATTAGTTGTATTACAAATATTTTCTCTTTAAATAAATGCAATAACCTAGTCATTTAGTAGTCAGTAGCTTATTGTAATTAAAGTTTGTCAGCTCGCTAAGTTGGCTTACTGAGTGTTATAGAAATTGGTAAGTAAATTGTGTGTTGATTACCTAATTAATATAGTAAAATGTTTAAAGTTTCATGTCAGAAGCTCATAAAGGCGCACTTAGCCTAGGTAACAGCTGTGATTAACCTAAGTAACAATTAGAATAAGATCAATTGTTTACTACCTTTGTAATATTTTAGTATAAATAAAGACATTTTAAAATCAAATCAGTGAGCTATTTCGTCCAAAATGTTTCAATCGACCCCGGTCTACCCTACCTATTAGAGACGTACACAACATTCGCATGCATTAAAATAATAATTGGATGAATTTATTTAGACAAAAGAGTTAGTAGGCACCACAGATAATATAATATAATTCTCTAGTACAAAAAGTTATGTGTTCGATGTTACGGCCAATTATAATTCTTCACAAATATTATAAAAAGGTACCTATGACCGACCGGCAAAGTCTCAGGAGAGAGGGTCACCATTACAGACACTAAGTGTTACAATGGTGGCACTCGGCTTGGCGGCCTCATTAGATGCTTTTTCACGCCCCACTTAAAGGCCCCGGGACTGTAGGAAGAAGGAAACACGTGTGCTGGTAATGAATGCCACTTAGATGGCAGACAAGCACACGGCCCACCTGATGGAAAGTGGTTACCGTGGACCGTCGAGGCGTTACCAGAGGAGTCACACTCGCGCTGCCAACCCTATAAGTATAGAGAGTTTCTGTGCCGTCAATGTAGAAGACAAAGCAGTACAAGCCTTCTTCCCATGACAGTACAAACTCTCCAGTGAGTTCTGGCTACCCTACTCACCACTGGGAACACAATACGAAGTTATTATGTCCGCGGTATTCTTGTGTTTACTTGGGTCAAGAAAAAAATATCGTTTCAACTGCGCAAAACGTTATTTTATACGTTATCAAACAAATCCATAAATTATTGCGTAGGTATATTAATTATTTAGATACATATTAAAAAACTAAGATTACGATATGTGTGTGTAGTGAGTTTTCGTTCTTGAACTAATTAAACATATTATTATTTAAATAGTTCGATACATTTGGTATGTACCTAACACTTGTATATTGAATCTGGAAGGTCACTGTTAAGTGCCAGTGTTGATATTTACCTACGATGTTACTGATATACAGGGTGCGCACAGCATATCATAATCTAACATAATTATTAAAAAAAAACGGGAACAAGCCAAAACAAAATCGCGAGTGGAGTAAGAATCGTGTGTCGTGAACGTGATCGAGATCGGGTTCGAGTTTGTAGTGAGGGAAACCAGTGTAGATCCGCGTAGTAAAAGAACTCGAAAGAGGGTAGATCGATATGTATACTCCTAAAAAACACTTTTTTCATCGTGAACCGCCATTCCAGTTCCTCCGTGATCATGGTGCTTGCAACAACGCCGAAATTTCGGAAACTCAGTACAATACAACATGGCAAATATCCCGATTACTTTAATACTAATGAGAACCGCCTCATTTTTTGAAGTCGGTTATACATACATAGCGACAAGACGCCGCTTTTTCATTAGCATAGTTTGTTAAATATTATTATGTATTAAAAAAATGAGTATATATAATACAAAAAAAATTACAGTTGAAGGTGGAGTTTTGATTTATGGTTTCAGATTTGTCCGTCAAAAAACCCCATGGACTTGTCACAAGATATTTTTTTTCTAGTTATTTTAAGTACAGCCAGGATTTAATTTTGTTTTCCAGCAATGGTAAGTACAGTCGGGTACCTATATTTTTCTTATATCATACCTATGCCATGGCCGTATGTTCATACCATGTTTTGTTTTATACCACCACCCTCAGAGCTCAGGGTCTGCCTTCTAGGTCTACTTCCTCCAGAAGGCGTAGGGTCAACCCTAAAATGCATAAAGCTGAAAAGTTACAAGAATATATCAACCTGTACATAGAGATGGGAATGGAATGTAATGCGCACGCGCAAATAACAACGTGCTTATAGATCACGATGCGATCACACGATCAAAATTCTATCGATCAATGTCAAATATTTTACTAAAACTTACTACTATTAAGAAATTTCGAGCAATCATTGATGGAGTCTTGTGATTGGGTATCACGACTATCTAATAATAATAAAGCTGAAGAATTTGTTTGTTTGAACACGATTATCTTCAGAAATGAATACGCTATTTGAAATATAATTTTTGCATTTGATAGCCTATTTCTTGAGGAATTTACATCTTCAACATTCTTTTCAGGTTTGCCCGGTTACGCCCAAACTTTACACGTGAGAACTCCGCTTACTATTTTCTTGACTGTTACGAGATTGACTCCCAAAATAAAAGCTTCGGCTTAGTTTGGGACACAGTACCTATACTATTTAAAATGTGATCGTCAAAATATGCCTAGTATTAAAAAAATATTTGTAAAGTTACTTAATTTGTTCATTTGAGGCAATAAACAATTTATAATTATTTAATGGTTTTTACATATTATTTGTTATTTTTACATGAGCACTGTAAGGAGCATGCCCATTTTTCAATGGACCGATGCCGTTTCGTAAAAAATATTTTTGTATGACAGTGAAAATCAGATATTAGATTGGATTGATACCATATTTTCCTTTGATTTGCTTTTCAAAAATTCAAATTAGAGGTTAGTTTTGATTCAAATGTCCATATATCCGACAAATCAATTATGTCAAAAAAAAGAGTTAATAAAAAACCAGAAATTTAATTCATATAAGACAAACAGAACAGGGAAACAGAATAGTTCTAACACAACTATAAATAACCGCGTAATCTAGATTAAAATCAATATTTATTCCTCTATTTCATGCATTGGGATTTGACGGATGGGTCAGCTAGTATTGACCAAGTTATGCTAAATGTACAGGGAGTAGAAAATTAATATGCTTGAATATGTTTTTATTCATCTATGTATATATCACCATCATAATCATTTTCATAAAATATTGTATCTAAAAATGCAACTGGCGTGTCAAATGATTGTCATCATCTCATCCATTTTGCTCCCAATAAAATCATTATGAGAAAACTGCGATTCACAACAAATTCCCATATTGAGGTGATGCCTACATATTCAGGCACAAGCAGGCACATACAATTTATGCTCTAATAATAACATTTCCTTTGTAATAGATGGTACCAACAACCATTCTGGCCTTTTACATTGATTGTAGATACAATTCTGTGATGTTGCAGTAACCCTTTTCTATATATTTGAGGTTATCTTAGGAATATGTTTTATTTTTTATTTTTATATAGAACACGTCAATTAGACTTCGCCTTGCCTGATGGTAAGCTGAAGGCAGTCTCAATAAGAGGGTCATTATTACTTACACATACCGTGTGACAATGGTGACACTCAGCTTGACGGCCTCATCATATGCCTTTTCACGCCCCGCTTAAAGGACCCGGGACTGTAGGAAGAAGGAAACACGTGAGCTGGCAATGAATTTCAGGCCTCAATGGTGCGACAGAGGAAAGAATCGCCGAACCGCTTGGTTCTTGATCGGATGTTCTGCACCATGTGCGGATGACATCTAAGACCTGCACGTGTTGTCCTGTGTAGGAAAGGGGAGGGTGGAACTAATTGGTAGAGCTCATCAGAACACTCACCATGGTACAGACGGTAAAATACAGCCATGGACGCAACATCTCTACGCATCTGTAAAGGTTCTAAGGTGTTCGTGACCTCGGGATTCACCCAATTATGCGGACCGCACGTCGCTGCAACCTGTCGAGAGCATCTAGTAAGTACTTTGCTGAACCATCCCAGAGATGCGAGCAGTATTCCACACAGGAGCGAATTTGTGTCTTGTATAGAAGACATCACTGCTCCGGCGTGAAAAATCGTCTCACTCTGTTCAGGACTCCGAGTTTTCGTGAGGCTGTTTTGATGATACTTTGGATGTAATTTTTGTTATTCAGGTTGCAGCGAGCATCCATACCTAAGATATTGAGATTGTCCTGCAGTGGCAGTGGCGTGCTCTGAAGAGTGGGGAGGGGAAGGAAAGAAGATACTTTTGCTGTAAACGCACATGCCTGCGTCTTCTTGGCATTGAACTCAACCAGGTTCTCAGAGCCCCATTGAGAAATGTGATTCAGGATCCCGTCAAGCTCAGTGACAAGAAGCTGCCTTTTCTCTGCGATATCTGACTGCTTGGCCGCAGGATGTCCATGATAACTCCCATGTAAAGTGCTATCGTCTGCATAACAATGAACATTGCCGGTGGACAGCATGTCGTTGATATGCAGAAGAAAGAGAGTGGGTGATAAGACGAACCCCTGGGGCACGCCAGCATTTACCTGCAGCAACTCCGAAGCTCGTCCGTCACAAAGGACGCTAATACGGCGCCCCTGCAGGAAGCTAGCAACCCAGTTGCACAGCCTAGAAGGCAGACCAAAGGCAGCTTGGAAAGAAGCGATTTGTGCCAGACTCTATCGAAAGCTTTGGCGATGTCAAGACTAATTGCCAGTGACTCGCCGTGCTTGTCCATAGCCTCACCCCAAAGATGGGTAACGTATGCTAGAAGATCACTCGTTGACCGTTTCGGCCTGGAGCCATATTGCCGGTCATTAATTAAGGAGTGGTCCTCTAGGTGCCGCATGAGCTGTATGTTAATTATGTGCTCGAACACTTTGCACAGCACTGAGGTGACGGCTATGGGTCGATAGTTGGCTGGCTCCGAGCGATCCTCCTTCTTGGAAATCGGCTGAACATTCGCTTCTTTCCAAGGCAAAGGCACTGTACCCGAACTGTAGGACAGCCGGTACAGGCGCGTAAGCGTTGGAGACAACTCCGCTGCACATTTTTGCAAAACTACCGCTGGAATACCATCCGGACCACTGGCTTTCCGGACATCGAGTGATTGCAGCACTGCACGGACATCGCGTTGCCTGATATGGATATCAGGCATTGCGTGGTCACTGTCGGGTAGAGTCGGTGGCTGCGTACCACAATCATCGATTCGGGAGTTGGCCGCAAAGAGATTAACCAGCAGATTTGCCTTCTCTTGCGGCTCATGGGCCAGGGATCCATCAGGGTTACGCAGCGGAGGCAGCGAAGGCTGACAGAAGTTGGCATGCAGGGCTTTAGCCAGTCGCCAGTAGCCACGGCTTCCCGTGGGATGCATCACTAGCTCTTGACCAAGCCGCGCTATGCGCAGAACATCCGCTCTGACGTAGGCCCTTTTACAGACCTTTGTGGCTCTATTGTACGCCGCCTTGAAGTGGCCCAGATTGGGATGGCGCGTGGCGCGCGCCCCTACCCAAGCGCGGTACGCAGACTGTTTTTGTTCAACAGTTTCCGCGCACTCGCGCCCGAACCATGGGCGCACCCCGCGGTCACCGGTGATATCGGTTATATGAGATATAGTATTCCATACCCAGACCGATCTCACCGGCAACAGCAGTAGCACAATCCGATGGGTTCTTACCTTCAAAGCAGCGCTCAACCCCCCGGTGGGTTGGAATGGACGCAAAATAGTCACGAAGTCCATCCCAGTCCGCTGACGAGTAGTGCCAGAGACGCCGCTTCCCCTGCACGGGTCGTGGGAGCGCTATAATAGGCAACGTGGAACAGACCGGGCAGGGGTCGGAGTTGCCTAAAGCGGCTCGCACCGACACACTGTACCGGTCCGGGGTTACTCGTCAGCAGAAGGTCTAGCAGAGAGGGTGTAGGCCCGACCTTCGTGGTAACCTAGTGACCTCGTGCACCAATTGGGTCAGGCCGTGCGCCAGAGCAAATGCGTGGGCGGCTCTTCCCGCATGGTCTGTTTTGGAGGAGCCCAACCAGATCTCGTGGTGGGCGTTGAAATCCCCCAAAAACACCATTTCGGCATTCGGAAATCGCTCCTGCGCATCATCTGCCGCCTGACTCAGATATTCAAAGAGTCGAGTTGTCTCAGCATCTCCTGTATGGGAACGGTAGAGGCACACATAGATCTGACTCGTAGGGCCATGGTCTACGTGTACCCAAAGGATAGAGAAGGATGGGTCCTCTAGGCAGGGCAAACGGCGACAGCAAACATCCGCCCTGACAAACACGCACACCCCGGCTTTTGCAAGAAAACTTTCCTCAAGAACATAGCCAGGGTAGAGTAAGTGGGTCGTGTCGTCAGGGCGGTATATTTGCGTCTCCGTTAGAAAAAACATGGCAGGTTTCGCCGTCTCTAGGTGTTGGTGGACGGCGTTGAGGTTTGCATGGAGCCCACAGATGTTAGTGGACTCCACCTCAAATTGCAAGCTTTTGGGATTGTGACGAGCCGCTGTGTTGCCTTTTTCTGTAAATTGCGCTGCCATGAGTTTGGGTGGGAGAAGGCGTGAAAAAAGAGGTGATTGCCGCCGTAGCACCGTGCGGCCGTGTGACAAAGCGCGGGATATTGGTTTTATCTATGAATATGAGGTATGGCAAGAGCCGACGCGCCGAACGGAAGAGCCCCCATACCCCTCCGAGTATGGTTGCCGGGCTCCCAAATCCGGTCACCAACCGGCACGACAAACCATATCGGGATTATGCGCGGCCTGGTGAGGCAGCCTCCCAAGGTGGTTAACTCCAGTTGGGCCCCTGTACTATACCGCGGGCGGCCAGCGGCACCACCGTTTCTACAGGTCTCCCTGTTCGGCGCATCGCCCCGCGCCATCCCCACTAGACAAAGCCAAGACCCACTGGTCCCATTAGTGCTCCGACAACCACCACCTCTGCCCGGCTATGCACTTGCTGAACACAATCCAACCGAGATTGAATTGCTATGGAGGGTTTTTCGCAATAGTGCACGGTGGTACCTACCCGGTCTAAACTTGAGACAAATTTGTGCCACCAAATTTCTACCACCAGTAATAACTTACATGTACAACATTTGTGACATCATACAATGGCCCCTCCATTAGGGCTGAGGTGGTGGTGCCAGTATAACAGACGTGCCTTAGGAGATTAGCACATTGTGAAACCAACTGTTGTCTTGAAGTTTCTTCCACATTCTCTTGCAGTGTAATACCTCCTTCATGTATAACCTGCTGTTGCCTACACTGCCGCGCTAACTAAGAGTGCAATAACTCGATTTTTGTCGATTTTGAGTTACATATATAATCGGAATCAGCGAATCGAGATCTACAATTCTATCTAAGAAACTTTTCATGAAACCTTCAGGAACCTGAAATTTCAATAAGCAAGAATACAATATCTATCTTATATTACAAAATTTACTAATTAAAAATACAATAATCATACTTGTGGTGACATTCACTTTTAACTATGATTACATTACTTGTCATGAGTACAATAATTTTTAGTTGTTCCACTTATGATATGTGGCACTTGAATTTTCAATATTTGTTTGCTCGTCATATGTACAATATCTTAGACTTATTGTACTTATGATTGGCGTATCCCAACCATTTACAGAGATAATACTTATGCTTCACAAATTAATAGAGTTATTGTATTTATGATGAGTAAACTGATTCAAAATAAAGTTATAATGCATTTATAATTGAATTAACATTATGAGTTATTGTATTTATTATTAGTCAAGACTATGCAACGGGGGTGTACATAAATCTACATAAACACAAACACATAAACCTTCTTCGCCTGAGACTGCACACAAACCTTCTTCGCCTGAGACTGCATACAAACCTTCTGCGCCAAGAACTGAACTCTAAATTTATTCGCGAGAGGTTACAAACGTGCCCTTTTTCCCAGATACTGCATCGTCACACGCCGTTAGTTCAAGCTTTCAGACACCTTCGCTTGTTACTGGCATTACAGCAACTTGGTCTCAATCTTACGATTTTAATGATTATGAGTGTATTTTTGACTACAAGAACGAATATCGCAACTCTTTTGATATAGTGGAAGACATCGATACTACATTGTTCAATAAGCCTCAGATACAAACGACACCTGTTTTCACCAGTGGTTCTCTTTTTTGTAATGAATCAATGCCATCAGATGAGGAGGAAAGTAATCCATCAGGTGATTTTTATGATGATTCAGATGACAGTGTTAAAGACAAAAATTACAAACCACCAGCACAGAAAAAGAAGAAGAAGTATAATACCGGTATGGTTTTACCCCTTGAAGACTTTGATCCAATATCTCAAGTAGTGGTAGCTGAAGTTCATAAAATTCCTGTTGCTTCATCTCATATGCCATAACGATTTACCTACACTAATATATAAAAGAACACTACAAGAACAACCTAGTGATGAAATCGAAGTAGTTAAAGAAGTAGTAGAAGCTGTAGAAAGTGGTTTTAATACTGACGCATTGTCTGAAACTGAAATGGTTAACATTAAATCGGGTGCTCCTAGAAAGAGGTGTAAGTTTAAAACACCATTATCACAACGGGTGAAAGAGAAGAAACAGAAAGATGACGCAAAGTTGACCCTTAAAGCACCATGTACAGAAAAATGTCGTATAAAATGGATTCACCGGAAGAGAGGCAAAATATACATGATTGTTACATTAATTTAAACTGGGAGGCAAGAGGACTGTAAAAGGATTAGTAGAACCAATGAATGTGAAAATGAGGACTGTAAAAGACAATAATAATTTGTCACCTAAGAGAAGTATTTCATATAAATACAAGTTTTTTATGAACCAGGTAAAAATTGAAGTTCGTAAAACATATTTTTTGGCAACACTTGGGTATCACCCACAGAATAGTACACACGTTTATAGAGTGCTCGAAAAACCAGTTGATGAACAGAAGGACATGAGAGGCAGCTATGAGCGTAAAAATGTTATTGACAAAGATATTATTAAAACACATTTCAAAAGCTACAATCCTGTTGTCTCTCATTATCGGCGTGAACATGCTCCTCTAAAATCATATTTGCCAAGTGATGTTACGATAAAATTAATGCAACAGAATTTTACTGAGACTTAACCTACCGCAGAGTACTGAGAGAACTCAACATTTTGTTTGCCCATTTGGGAAATAAAGAGAGTGAGCAATGTGCTCTCTTTAAATCTCATGAACACAGCAACGAGTGCAGCTAAGATCAGTCGTGCGATAAATGTCTTCTCTACCATAAACATAACTTAAGATATAAGACAATAGAGAAGCCTACAAAACCGATGTAAGTGCAGCTTCGACTGACAAAGAAACCGTTTACTATTCCGTTGATTTACAGAAAGTCATTATGCTTTCTAGAATGGACCAGTATAAGATTGCCATATTTTGTCCTCGTATCATAGCTTTCAAAGAAAGTTTCATTCCTCTTGGCAAAACCAAAGATGATAAATTACCTTTTGCTGTGCTATGAAACGAAACAATATCCGGCAGAAACCAGGAAGATATCTTATCAGCTTTCAGATGTTTTCTATTACACACAAGAGACGCTAAGCATGTTGTTATATGGGCTGATAACTGCTCAGCTCAGAATAAGAATTGGGCTTTCATGTGTTTCTTAATTAACATGGTCAACAGCAATCTCACTGCCATTGAAACCATCACAGTAAAATATTTCGAGCCCGGACACTCTTTCATGTCAGCCGATCATTTCCACCATCAGGTGGAAATGTCATTAAAGAAGAAAAAAAAAGTTTACGATTTCAAACGACTTTGTCGATGCCGTCCAGAATGCAAATTCACGAAGAAACAAAGTGCACGTTATGTCAGTTGCTGATTTTTTATTTTTGAAGACTCTTCATCGTAGCATAAACTTAGAAATATCGAGCCAAGGGTGTATTTGAGGGACATAATCTCTGTAAAAGCCGAGAAAGGAAATTACACTATCAAATTCAAAGAAAATCTGGAATCAGAGTGGAAAGAACTTGACTTTCTACAAGTTAAAGTTAAAAAGAGCAAGATCTTTCCAAACGCTGTTTCGAGGTCCGTGCCTCAAAGGATACCCAAAGAAAGAAAGCAGGAAATAATTTGTAAGTTAGTTCCTCTGTTGCCTAAGAACTGAAGACTTTTCTGGACCACGCTACCAGAATCATTCAATCAATCAATCAATTTACACATTGAATAGGAACTAAGAATTACTGTTCTCTAATTTACCAGTGCCATTTTAGTTATTTAAGCTAGCTTTTAGGTGTTTGTCAAAGTGATATTATGTGCCTTTTACGCTGATTGTGAATAATATTGTTGAATATTAGTAAGCATTTATTAGTGTAATTATAAAATTTTTGTAAACATTTATTAGTGTAGTAAGCCTTAAATAATAACTAGGTAGAAAACTTATTGATTTGCAAGTGATCTCTGATTAGATTTTTAATTTAAAATATCTAATATTATGCTGTGATTACCTAACAAAACAGGTTCTGATTGTCTGAAAGATTATAAGAAGTAATTTTTATTATTATTTATGGTTTCATACCAATTCTTGAAAAGTGCGATATTTTGTAATGAACATTTATGTAATTTATGTTTCTTTTTTAATAAATACTTAAACAAAGAATCATATTCTTTTTTCATTGGGTTTCTTGATTAGTCGTGTTTACATAATAGTACTTCAGTTTGTAGGTTTACTAAAAAAGAATACATTAGGTAACATTACATGTTGTATATATCTAGATAAGTATAAGTAAGTAGTAAATATACATTAGTTATCGTATTTATAACAAGTAAGAATAGGCTGATTCTTTACTTAAAACTACAATAAGTGCCTTTGCTAAAGATGAGTACAATAAGTAACGTAGTTGTTGTATTTAAGACTAGTGATGACAGGTTGATTATTAAAACATTCCTAGCTATGAACATTATTTCCATGTTCAATGCCATAAGCTTAATAGTTTTACGTTGAATTATATTTTATCTTATTCTTTATTTGTTTCTCTTTTAATTGGTACCAGTTTCATGTAGATATGTTCACTGGTTCATGATATACAAGAAAAACAAAGTTCAAAACTTCGCGCGCGTTTCTCTCGAAATCGTCAAAATCGAGTTATTGTATTCTTAGTTAGCGAGGCAGTACAGTACTGTGATGTTACTGAGTCTGTCTCCTTCCAGTTCTATAAGCAGTTGTCCAACAAGGTAGGCAAACTTTTTCAAGTCTGTGAACCTGTAAATAAGAAAATAAAGTTACAACTGGTGTCACATTAATATTTACATTTTTTTTTATTTATTTATTCAACTTTATGCACAGTAATTTTGTACAAAGGCTTACTTAATGCCAAAGGCATTATCTAACGGTCAACCTTAGGGTGATGCAGAGATACACTGAGGTAGGTGCAGGCAAAATAATAATCCATTTATTATCATATTATCCATGTTCACAATAATAATACATATATTATACATAGACACTATAATACATAAGAAATCCATACACATACTTTTAAATATATTAGGCACTTATATATATTCGTATAATATATACATATATAATATAAACTTACCTACTTATATAATTATACATAATGATAAAATATATCTAATTACTAATATTCATTTTGAACACATATAAGTAAATGTATTTATTTAGTCACAGCAGAATATGGCAGCATCAGCAATGGTGGCACTCCTGCATTTTGTCTGTAATGTCACATATATAATGATGGTTGCTGCAGACGGGTGGCTTTTGGCATTGTGTTATCAAAGTATATCTACCTGTTGACTTGATGACTGGCATGATGACATTTCCTTCAGGGCTGTTAGTTATCTATGTGTCTTTGCTCTCAAGATGGAAGATCCACAGGCTAAGCACACTAACTGATGTCCATAAGTTCATTCAGCTGCTGACTCAATAGACGGGTTTAAAAACGCTCATTCTAATATAACATAACATTCTTGACAATGAAAACCTTCCTCTGATATCTGCAAATAATAGTTAAATTATATAGATATTTATATTATCTGTTATAATATTCTAATTTATTGTCACACACCGAGATGAAAAACACAAAATCAAGTATAATATTATTTTTTTTTAATTTTTTTTTATAAAAGATTATATTATTACAATTGGTAATGTTTATGGTTCATTAAGTATTTACTTTAACCATTTGAACATAGATATACATCAGGTAGTTTCAAATAATCACTGTCAGACTAAATTATTAATAATGCTATCCATATAATGTACAAATCTTGGACCATCTCGGCAAGACATATCTAAGTACATATTCAATATAATATACTTATTTAAGTACTATGTGAGTGTGCGTATTTACTGTGCTGTGAGAAATGATAAAAGTTACTTATATGTACTAAATAAGAGCTACCAACCATTTCTGCAAAGAGAATACAGTACTACGTGCATTTCTGGATTAATATATGATCGTAAAATTCGAATCATTACATCCGTTGCGTCCACGACTTGACATGGCGATGGCGTTTAGATATAGACAGGAGTCGTGAAAACGTTCTACACAATCTAAATAAGTCCAAGATGCAGGAATCCCGGAGACTCGACTTGTGACTTGTATGGACACGAACTCAATATAATACAATCAACAATGATAAGATATTGGCACAATGCTCAATAAAAATAAACACTATCAACGAAAAATAAAAACAAAACTGCACATTCGTTATCGAAACGTTTTGTTTAAAGTTTTGACAGACTCAAACTGTATTTCGTTCAAGGAGTACGGTAGCTTTACGCATTTTTCACAAACGGCTTTTTGCAACAAACTATCTAAGCGAGGTGAAAGCGTGAAAAGCTTGCTCCGCTAACGTACCCTTATAGGCATAGTCGCATACTTAGATGAATTAATTCATCCCTTTTTTAATTCATCTAAGGTCGCATAGATAATTATTATGATTTGGATTAGAAATGCAAAAGACATGTTTTAGTAAATTAAAATACCCTAGAGAGATTTTAAGAACTAAATCATTTTGATTTATATACGTAAGCTCGTTATATATAAAATGTCCGATAACGGGCTTTTTTTTTTTTACGTGCGCAAAATCCCCACGGATACCTCCCCACCGGAGCCGGTGGAGGAGGTTATGTCGGACTCGAACCGACTAAAACGCACGCCGCCTGTGGGTCGTTTTGGTTGCCGAAGGTGAGGTTGACAGGCGTATCCCTCGCCCGATAACGGGCTAATATGAAGGAATTACCTATTATAGAATATTTTTTAACAGTCATTAATTAAATGAACTTGTATCGCAGCAACAGCATTCCTAATCGATTTTAAACTATCTATAGCGATTATGAAGACAATAAAAATCTATTGCACCACGAATTAAATCAGAACATAGCAAATTAAAATGTATTTTTTTTTGCGGTTAAAGATATTCTTATTCCATCTTCTGTTATTTATTTAATTCGTGTTTTAACATTTATATAAAATTTGTATTACTTTCTTATAAAATTGTCGATAACGCCCTCTAGGTATAATCACGCGAACTGTATAACTGTAAAGGAATCTAATTTGAGATTGGATAAAAATAGTTGTTAACACAATTTTTAGATGGCGCTGCGTACTAAGTGCTAATTTGCTTCTGTTGTGGTTCACAATTAGATTTATAGATGGCGCAACTATATTGAATCTGTTGTTTTAAAATCTTCACTGGGCGGTCTCTGGGTCACGTAGGATCAAGCCCACAGCAAATATTTGCATGCATGTCCTGAAAAGTTCGTCAACTACAGATCTTCAACATCGCCAGTGAGTTGTGGAGGTCAGGTTGCAGAGACTTCTTCAAAAATAACGTAGTTCAACCGTTTTGTAGTTATACTGATACTGAAACTCGATACCCTCACTACCAGCCTTCCACTCATATTAAAAATGGAAAAGTTAATAACGTTGTGTCATTACGATTTCATGCATAAACCTGAGAACGAGTCTTCCCCCGAAAAATGCTCTGTGTTAAACCGCGGTAGCCTAGTAGTATGGGTAATGAACTTCTGAGACGAGTTCTCGGGTTCGATCCCAGGTTTTACCATGGCACACACCAATGGCTTTTCAATGCTTTTCGAAGTTATGTGTGTATTTATCGCAGGTTTATAAGTGCCCGGTTAATGGCAATGGGCTCGCCACCTATTACATTGGGACCTAAACATAAACTGGCGAAATGTGGGTGCTAGCACCTCTGCCTATCCCTTCGGGGAATATAGGCGTGAGTTTATGTTATGTTATGTTAAAATTCCATTTTATCTCGCTATTATTAAACAAAATTTTCGGGGAAAAATGCGAGCGGGTGGGAATCTAGATTAATTGACTATGAATTTGGAAAATACCACAGACTATGTTTGGTCGCACACTGTCTTCGACATCCACACGTGCGGAGCCGCCGCAATAGCTAATAGTCCTATTAATCCTTATCGCTTTCATTTGCTTGTAAAGATAATGACATTAAAATTTGCACGCTCTACTGGGCAGAATATATGCTGTTTCACTAGTGTTTAAGACCTATAATGTAACCATATTCGAAGCAAATAAATGAATTGAATTGAATTTCAACACCAAATTTATATCAATAATAATAAATCTATACGACTCGTTATAGATTTATTATTATTGATATAAATTCTGCAAATTATTACACGCCTCTGTGATGTTTTGATTAATATTTTAATTGAACTGAAGTAATCCACCATTAATGTTTAAATATGCTTATTTGAAATCGAGAGTAGTTATTCATTTTAAGATAAATGGTATGATTGTGTGCTTTTTTAAAGTTGTAATTTTATTCATTTAGATATAGAGTAGATTAAGTCTAGGTTGTTAAGAAATGGATGGCTAGAGCCCGACTAAGTGATTTTACGTTTGTAAAACGTGTGATTTGAAAACTGACGAAAATCTATATTATGGGGGAGACGTCAGTCTCAGGGGAATGAATAGTTTCACGAGATGTGAGTATATAATATATTTCAAAGATTGATTTACACTGATAATGTTTACGGGGTTACAATGCCTGAAAGTCAGTAACACTACGTCGAATACAGTAAGTATTGCTCCGGCGAGCTTAGGTAGGTACCAGCGAGACGTGTGCGTAAGCGCGGTAGCCGGCGGACTGCCCTTGCGGCCGTGTGTCGAACTAACCGCTTATGTGTCAGAGGGAGACGCATAGCGCGCGGGTAACCGTCCACGCGTGGCGCGTATAGAATGTCTAGGAACCTGGGTTGCTATATACTCCCCCTCCAGTTCTGGAGAACGCCCTCGCTCCTGGACTGGTGATTCAACCTTCTTTGTAGGACGTCCGCGATTCCTTTTTGGAATTACGGGTTTTGGTACAGTGCTGTCCTCCCTACCTTGATAAAGGCTAAGATCCTGAGTATGATATTTACCTATGATTTGATTAGGCTGTTCTGCATTAGCAATGTTGTAGGTCGTAGGACTAAGCTTCTCTACAATCCTGTAAGGGCCATCGCGACGAGGGTAAAATTTAGAAGTAAGATCCTTAGATCCCTTACTCAACAGATGGGACTTCAGCATAACTAGGTCATTTACCTTAAAGGTTACTGATGGCTGACGCGATGCATCGGCGTACTGCTTTGTCTTATCTTGTTGGATTTCCACTCGTTCTCGAACAGCTGATAGTGACTCTAAGAAGTTACTAAGATAGGGAGAGACTTGAGGTACAAAATTATCTTTACTCAATATGGCACGAGGGTCATGTATGACCTCTGTAGGGGATCGCATTTCTCTGCCGAAAGATAAATAAGCAGGTGACTTACCAGTTGTGCGGCATCTCGCACTATTTAAGGCAAAACGGATCACCGACAACTTCTTAGGCCAAGAAGTATGGTCGTTTTCTACGAGATGTGCTAGCATTGCCTTTAGATCACGGTTTTTCCGTTCTGCAGGGTTAGCTTCTGGATGATAAAGTGGAATAAAGTTTTGTTTAATATCTAGTACCTACTGACATACATTGCTGCATTAATGCGGAAATAAACTGTACGCCGTTGTCTGAAATAATTCTGCGAGGCAAACCATATCGCATAAAGTATTCCTCAATAAGGATATGAGCACAGGCTTCTGCTGTGGCTTCTTTAAGAGGAAATAGCTCTATCCAACGGGTAGCTGTATCTTCAACGAGCAAGATCCATCGCTCCCCCTGATCTCCTTCCGGTAATGGGCCAAATAAATCTATAGCCAACACCTCGTTACGTTGATTCATAACTGGTGTCTGGAGTAAACCAGGTGGTTTGGTATTACTTGCCTTGTAACGCTGGCAGTGGATGCAGGCTTTGACATAATCGGTGATTATGCGACGCATCCCTGTGAAATAATACAACTGAGCTACTTTATGGTATGTTCTATCAATACCTGGGTGACAGGCAGTTGGAGAGTCGTGTAACTCCTTTAAAATGTCAGGCACCAGACAGGCGGGGATTACTAACTGAGGGGATTCACTATCAGAGTCTGGATTAAAGCGGTATAGGACGCCTTGTGTAGTGATATAGCCCCTTTGTAACCACCTATGGGCAGTGACATCTTCAGATCCTTCGAGGTCTCTAATTACCTTTTCTAGTTCCGGATCCGAAATTTGTTCCATACGGAGTTGGCTGGGCGTCTTTCTAGGCAGGTCACAAATCACGGAGCAAACACCGCAGTTGTCGCGAGAGTCACTCGAACAGACTGGTCTACTCAGCGTGTCTGCCACGACGTTCGCCTTCCCTGGCGTATATTGGAATTTAATATCAAAAGATTGGAGCTTTAGAGCCCAACGAACTAATCTACCTGTTGGTGATTTGAGGGACAGCAGCCACCGAAGAGGTTGATGGTCACTGCCAATTATGACAGGCTGGCCGTCTATGTAGGGACGAAACCGCTCAACCGCCCACACTACAGCGAGTGCCTCACGCTCCGTGGTGGAGTAGTTGCGCTCTGCACCGTTGAGTAGTCGGCTGGCATATTCGATAGGCCTTTCCTGATTGCTATCGCCCTGTAATAAAACTGCACCTAAGGCGTAGTTACTTGCGTCTGTACGCAGAACAAAAGGACGACTGAAATCGGCTTGAACCAGTATGGGAGCTGTGGTCAGTAGACGCTTTAGCTCGGTAAATGCTTGGGTCTGTTCTGAGCCCCAAGACCATTCTTGGTTCTTTCTAGTCAAACGGGTTAATGGCTCGGCAATTTTTGAAAAACTCGGTATGAATTTTCTGAACCAAGAACAAGTTTGTAGGAAGGTTCTCAGGTGTTTAAGGTTACCTGGCTCCTTCATATCAGTTACAGCCTTCACCTTTTCCGGATCGGCCGATATACCTTGTTGAGTTATGACATGACCGAGGTATTTAACGCTAGCTCTGGCGAAGACACATTTCGCTCTATTAACATGGAGTTTGAAGTCGGCTAGACGTTTAAATACTATTTCGAGGTCTTGCAGGTGTTTTTGGTACCCCTGGGACATAATCAACAGATCATCTAAGTAGCATAGCATAGTTACCTCTTGAAGTGCAGAGCAGGACCGGAGACGATCAATAAGACGCTGGAACGTGGCCGGACCGTTGCGGACCCCAAAGGGCATCCTTTTGAACCTATAGGTCCCTAAAGAGCACACAAAAGCAGTTTTGTCTTTATCTGATTCCCTTACCTTTACTTGCCAGTAGGAAGATCGAAGATCCAACGTACTCATGTAGCAGTCCTGTTTCGTACTCTGTAGTAACTCGTCGATGCGTGGCATCGGGTATGTGTCAGCCTTAGTTATTGAATTCAAACGCCTATAGTCTACACAAAAACGGATACCACCATTAGATTTTGGCACCATAAGCGCCGGTGAACACCAAGCCGATTCACATTCTTCAATGATGTCGTCTTGTAGCATCTTCGCTATTTCAGCTTTCATCAGCTGTTTTTTTGAAGGGTTAAGGCGATAAGGGGGTACCGCTATTGGCGGATGGTCACCTGTATCAATGCGATGCTCTGCGTACGGTGTTGGATCTCCCCCTGCACTGAAGACGTGAGCGTGCCTGTTAATGATGTCAGCGAGCGCTTGACGCTCAGCTGGCGTAAGGTGAGTACCTTCATCATCCCGAAGTATTTCAGTCGAGGCGCAGGACACGTTAGAAGAGCTTGGTTCAAAACACAGCTTGTATTTTATTTGATTCTTGTTGCTAAAGTACCAAGTTTCTTTATGAAAATTAATAACAACCTTGGCGGCAGTTATAAAATCTATACCTAATAATGTTTCATTATTAGTTGAGTTGGGAAAAATTAAAAATGGCATGGTGATAACTGAAGTATTTAAAGTAACCTCTAATGTAGTCGTTAGTACATCCATTAATCGCACTATACCATCGGCGAGCTTTACTTCCCTTGTGGAAGGTAAGAGTGGATGTCCTTGACGTAGAAGGAGAGTATACAGCGAATGACCCGCAATGCAGTGTTTAGCAGCCGTATCTATCAATGCGGTTCCGTTAAAACCCAAAACTTGAATTTCGAAAATCGGGCGTAAATCGCGACCTATACGTCCGACAGGACGGTTACCGCACGATGAAGCATCTCCTCCACTACAACATATAGAACTACCATAACAAACATTCTTAATTTCTAAAATTTGTGGGTTACAATACTTTCCCACTGTGCGTACATTTCTATCAATGTAGAGGTTATTAACCTTTTGGTTCACATCACTACTTTGATCTGATAATCTAGACTTATTACACTTTTGTTTTAAACGTATTTGTTTACTATCGTATTTTGAACAATTTCGCGAAACGGAACTTGAATCCAATTCGGAGCAACTACTATTATTATTACAAAACAGAAATGACTTGTTAACACATTTATCACAAGAAAAATTTGAATGAATACTTCGATCACATTTAGGTATACATACACACTTATGAATATTAGAATTATACGTACGAGAAGTATTATTAGCGTAAGAATTATTAAAATTATTCTTAGAGTCTGTAGGTATAACACGAGAATGAACACAATAAAATGAGTTATTTTGTTGTTTATCACAGACATCGGGTTTTTCACGCACGCGCACTTCCGTACAGCTATGAGATTGAGACTCACCTGAATGTTTTTGTAACTTACGGCACTGGTCCCTAGTGTGTCCATATTTCTTACAGTAAACACAAACGGGTCGTTGATGCTTCGCAGTGCTGGCGGAGTCTCGACTCGGCGGCGGCGGGCACTGGGTTTCGTAAACGGCGGGAACGTTTCTAGCGGGCAGCGGAGCGCTGCGAGCCGGCGCCTGAGCCCCGCGGGTCGGTAGCGTGTTAGCGACGAGTTGTGTCTGTTGCGTAGATGTAGACAAGGGGCGCATCTTTTTTTGTATCTGGCGCTCACTTGTAGTAGGCATCGTGTGTATATCATCAAATGAATCCTCTATGTTACGTGAAAGCCGAAGTAATTGACTAAAATTTGTGCAGTCTTCTCTTCGAAGCCTTTTTCTTATCCTAGAGTTGAGAAGGCCATACGTCATGTCTATCTGGGCAGATTCGGTTACGTCTCCCGTAGGTAAGCGTGATAAAAGGGCGCGAATGCGTGCCACAAACACGTCTGTATTCTCCTCTTGTTGTGTTGTTGAAAAAATATCTCTATATATACGATGCGGTGGACGGCGGTCGCCGTATGCACTTATTAAGTTTTCTTTAGCTTGCCGCCATGTTGACACGGTATGTTTGATTCCTTGCCACCAAACAGCGGCTTCGTCCTTGAATAAGTATGCAAGGCCGCGTATAATGTTTGAGTCCGAAACTTGTGCACAGTCACTGTATGCTTCTATACCATCGATGAAAGCTTCTACCGATTCTTTCGGTGTGCCGGAGAACGTGATTTTGCAGCGAGCTAGGGTGCTTTGCCCTGAAAAAGCAAATGACTCCGGAGTCGATGCGTTCGCGCGTGGTACCGAGGTAAGTAGCTCCCTGAGCGCTTCAGTCTGTGAACGTTGAAGGGCAGCTATTATGGACGTTACGTGCTGTAAAGAAAACGTAGCGTCGGTACATTGCGGAGGAGAGGACGCGTTGGCGCCATCTTGAAACGCAGACTCGGCGGGCGGCGGCGTGTTCGGTCGCGAGACAATCGTTGATGTGTTTTCGACATCGTCCCTGCGATTCAAACTAGCCGCTCTACTCCTGGTCACTGGCATGATCACTGATATAGTCACTTATTCACTGGTATTCGAGAAAAACGTTGGGCGCCATATATGGGGGAGACGTCAGTCTCAGGGGAATGAATAGTTTCACGAGATGTGAGTATATAATATATTTCAAAGATTGATTTACACTGATAATGTTTACGGGGTTACAATGCCTGAAAGTCAGTAACACTACGTCGAATACAGTAAGTATTGCTCCGGCGAGCTTAGGTAGGTACCAGCGAGACGTGTGCGTAAGCGCGGTAGCCGGCGGACTGCCCTTGCGGCCGTGTGTCGAACTAACCGCTTATGTGTCAGAGGGAGACGCATAGCGCGCGGGTAACCGTCCACGCGTGGCGCGTATAGAATGTCTAGGAACCTGGGTTGCTATAATATGTATATAAACGTTATGTTGGTTTGTGTACGCTTCAAAAACTCAAAAAGTTCTGCACCGATCGAGCTGAAATTTTAGAATGATATATAATCGCATCAAGGATTTTTTTTTATCACCACTCTTCAGAGCACGCCACTGCCACTGCAGGACAATCTCAATATCCTAGGTATGGATGCAACCTGAATAACAAAAATTACATCGAAAGTATTATCAAAACAGCCTCACGAAAACTCGGAGTCCTGAACAGAGTGAGACGATTTTTCACGCCGGAGCAGCGGTGTCTTCTATACAAGAAACAAATTCGCTCCTGTGTGGAATACTGCTCGCATCTCTGGGATGGTTCAGCAAAATACTTACTAGATGCTCTCGACAGGTTGCAGCGACGTGCGGTCCGCATCATTGGGAATCCCGAGGTCACGAACACCCTAGAACCTTTACTGATGCGTAGAGATGTTGCGTCCATGGCTGTATTTTACCGTCTGTACCATGGTGAGTGTTCTGATGAGCTCTTCCAATTAGTCCCACCCTCCCCTTTCCTACACAGGACAACGCGTGCAGGTTCTTGATGTCATCCGCACACGGTGCAGAACATCCGATCAAGAACCAAGCGGTTCGGTGACTCTTTCCTCTGTCGCACCATTAAGGCCTGGAATTCATTACCAGCTCACGTGTTTCCTTCTTCCTACAGTCCTGGGTCCTTTAAGCGAGGCGTGAAAAAGCATATGATGAGGCCGTCAAGCTGAGTGTCACCATTGTCACACGGTATGTGTAAGTAATGGTGACCCTCTTTTCTGAGACTTTGTCTTCAGCTTACCATCAGGCAAGGCGAAGTCTAATTGACGTGTTCTATATAAAAAAAAAACAAATTTTTGCATCAGTCGCATATCCGCAGCTCAGCAGAAAAAACACAGCTGTGTACCACTTTGTTTTGTTTCTCATTTCGCTACTATTCAATCACAATGTGCCACAGCGAAGCGTGGCAGGGTACAGCTAGTTAATAAATAAATGCGAAAATAACTGTCTGTCTGTCTGTATATTACCCTGCATGTTACGCTTTCACACAAAAACCATTGAGCCAATTAGATGAAACTTGGTACAGACGTAGATTAGACCTTGGGAAAGGATACAGGCTTGCCGCATAACCAAGACCTGGAATTCATTACTAGCTCACGTGTTTCCTTCTTCCTACTATCCTGGGTAGTTTAAGCGGGGCGTGAAAAAGCATTTAATGAGGCCGCCAAGCTGAGTGCCAACATTGTAACATTACTTAGTGTTTGTAATGCTAACCCTCTTTCCTGAAACTTTGCCTTTAGCTTACAATCAGGCGAGGTGAAGTCAAGTTGGCGTGTCCTAGATAAAAAAGGCTATATTTGACCGTGATAACCGACATCAACGCGGGCACAGTCGCGGGCAAAAGCTAGTGCTAAATAAAAAAGAAACTATGAGTAAGCGTTGTTTTGAGAAATCTAATTGAACACCGCCCCTCCCTCCCTCCCTAATGTATATGATTTGACGTTTTTGACGTATGTCATAAATGTCAAATCACGTTGTCATTTGTCATTTGTCATTCCGTTCTACGATACGCTGCCGGCCAACGAATTGTCACTTGTCTAGGAATCGAATTGTGTTAATCTTATACGGGAGCGACTGCTGACAGTACTTAGACCAAAACCTGCATCAAAGGAATTTGATGCAGGTTTTGGTCAGAATTGATTATCGCTAGATTTGAATTGACAGATTTGAATTCAAATCTGGCGGTAAAATCCCCAGCAGTTATTCATTAATTCACTTTTGACAAGTGCCTGAGCATTTCCGCCTGGGCCTTGATTCTGTTAATTTTATGTTATATCAAAGCCACTATCAAGCAACTGTAAAAAATGACACTTAATTAAAGACTTTACCCCCATGTTGTTAAAGTTTAAAATTGAGCGCCATCTTGTAGCGTGAAAATGCAATGAATTTTTTTTCATTTAAATTTTAATTTTATTTTCAAACCAATAAAGTTTAAAACATAATGGCTTTTTTGCAGTATCACTGGCATGACAACTTTGTTATGACATAAACTTAGTAGAATCGGCACCCTTTTTTATACCACTTAGGTGATGGAAAGTGGTTACCGTGGCCTATGGATGTGTGCAACACCAGAGGAGTCGCACTCGTGCTGCTGACCCCGTAAGAATAGAGAATTTCTGTGCCGTCAGTGTAGAAGACAAAGCTGGACAAGCTTTTGGTCTTCCCACTGACAGTACAAAAATCTCCAGTGAGCTCTGGCTACCCTACTCACCGCCGGGAACACAACACAAGGTTACTATAACCGTGGTATTCTGTATTGGACTGAAATCCTCTAATCAGCATTTCGTATAGGGTTGCAGGAGAATAATTTTCTTAAAATATTTCCTCCGTAAACCGAAAGAGCGTGAGACGCCGAAAGATGGAAGTTTTGATCACACGATGTATTTTAAAAACTGTAATAATGTTACACTATGTTGTAACAAAGCTATTATTCTTCAAAGCGTCTCGGCTATTATGAGTTCAAAGATTATTTGTATGATGCACCTTTTATTCAGTATTGTGCCTAAAATTGTTTAGACTCTTTGAGGGAAATATTTTCAGAACAAGTAACTATGTAATAATTACAGAACTGTTATACCGACAGTCACTGTAACAAGTCACATAAAATCTTAGACTTTATTTCAGTACGCTTAAAGTTCAAAATTAAATTAGAAGAGTCAAGTTGTGACCACGGGTGTTGCAACGCATCTGAAACGTCGGCAGAAATAGTAAGTTCCATGATTTAATCGCGGAAAGTTCCGAGCCGTTGTATAATTATAAATAAGAAGAGTTTCCACTCCACTCCATCCCCTCTTTTTTTTTTAAATTTTATCCGAATTGCTTTCAAGTACAAAATTAACTGTTTTTTTAGCAGTGTCTGTGGTATGACCGTAATTTCACTTAGCAGAATCAAGGTCCTAATTGACCGAGGAGGCTATGGTGCAGTCCGAAGAGACTACGGTAAAAGCAAAAATAATAGATAGGTTTACTTCTGTAAGAGAGCGTGTTATAGCGCAAATTTTGAATATGTTTGGGTCATCTGGTGAAGAAAATGGAATAAAATGATATTTCATAATAAATGATTCATAAAAATCATAAAAAACCGCGGTAGTCTAGTAGTACGGGTAATGGACTGCTGAGACGAGGTCTCGGGTTCGATCCCAGGTTTTACCATGGCACACACCAATGACTTTTCGATGCTTTTCGAAGTTATGTGTGTATTTATCGCAGGTTAATAAGTGCCCCGTTAATGGCAATAGGCTCGCCACCTATTACATTGGGACCTAAACATAAACTGGCGGAATGTGGGTGCTAGGATCTCTGCCTACCCCTTCGGGGATATAGGCGTGAGTTTATGTATTTATGTAGGTATATCATAATAAATTATTAAAACAATTTCTACGTTCAGACGACAAATAAAAAAACTATGGACAGATTTTTTGCGAGCTCAGATTATATTGATTATGGTTTTTGTATTATATTATTCTAGAAGCATTAGGAAATGTTTCATTATACAGGGCTGCATTCCTTTCGCTCGATCAATCACACCGAGCTCCAGTGAGCTAATCTAGTGGTGACAAGAGAACATTTACCATGCACACATTAAAGTAATGAATGGAGCTTTCGTAAAATGTCACATTAAGGTTCTATAACCTGATGCTGTAATATATCTACTGTATGTTGTTATCGACTGATATGAGAATAGGAACCGACTGGGGAAGTACCTCCGCCCTACAGAACACCGGGGCCATAATAACCTCATGTTGTGAGCTCACTGGAGAGTTTTTGTGCTGTCAGTGGGAAGACCAAAAGCTGGTCTTGATTTGTCTTTTACACTGACATGGTTGGCAGCGCGAGTGTGACTCCCTTGGTTTTGCACACGTCCATAGGTCACGGTTACCACTTTTCATCAGATGGGCGCTTGTGCTTGAGCGATGTGCTTGTCTGCCACCTAAGTGGTATATAAAAATAAATATTTTGACATTTAAAACATTTGAAACTTTTATAGCAATTCAGTTTACATGGCTTTTAAAATTATTGACCGATGGATCTTCACACTAAGATTCCCTGTGTTGTGAACACCAGTTTTAGAGTGTTATAGTCATTCGGAGGATGAAATAGAAAACATGATGTGTATCTAAATATACTTAATACTCATTCTCGGTTTTAGAGTCTAACTATGATACTGTTTAACTTCAATATTTACCGTGTAGCGATTTCCACAACCAATTACCGATATCAAAAATCTATAGACAGACTAGTGGGACCTTTGAGGGCTCCAGCTACCCGAAATGACTGACATAGATGTTCGTATGATAATCGGAACTCTCCAAGGCACGGTTAGACCAAACAGATTCAGGCATGCAATATTTGTACTGAGCGGGAAAAGAACCTGCGCCCCCGCGTAACAGGCGTGTGCACTATCGCCACACAATAGAGGCTGTACTTAATACTATAAAGAGTAAAGTTTGATTTGTTTATAATGAATATACAAAAAAACAAAACCTATTTCAAATTTATTTTATATAATCACGCATTTAACCCCGGAGGGTCAGGCAGAGATGAATTAACACCCACATTTCACCGATCATTAAATTCGGTTCCCTGTAATAGGGGGTGAGCCTATTGCCATCTTCCGGGCACTATTTTGACTCGAGCCATGGATTAGAGACTGAGTTTTGGGTGTACATATCTGTCTGATGTTAAATAACCCTATCCCTTAGTCGCCTTGTACAACACAGCATAGGAAGAGATGGGGTGGTCCAAATTCTACTCCGCCGGGAACCACACGGACTTACGCTACTGAAACCGCAGTATGGCACTGCGGTTTCAGTAGCGTAAGTCCGTCTGGTTATTGACATCAACATCCGAGAAACAAAACTGTACGTAGGTAGGTAAAAATCTGAAATAATAATTATTTTACTCTATGGCCATGTATGCTCCAGGGTGAAGGTCACCCATTCATTCGGTGAGGTTGCCCGCAACATGTCTGCTGATAACATCTCCGTAATTCAGGAAATGTTATGATTAGAAAACAATTGAATGTTTTGACATGTCATGTATATTTGCATACTGTTTTAATTTTTTTTTATTGTTTAAAATTATAATGTTATAGGGACTTCTACCTAACTTTTGTTGTAAGTAGACAGTCTGATGTATGATGTAATTGGATATTTGACTGACTAGTCAAATTAGATACTTTTTAGTAAACGTCAAAACGGAAAGTTATAAGCATACTTTTCTTTTTACGTGCGCAAAATCCCCACGGATACCTCCCCACCGGAGCCGGTGGAGGAGGTTATGTCGGACTCGAACCGACTAAAACGCACGCCGCCTGTGGGCCGTTTTGGTTGCCGAAGGTGAGGTTGACAGGCATATCCCTCGCACCCCGGCCGACCCATGGCCACCTCTCTCGATCTGGCCCTCCTCGGAAAATTACTTATACTTGACCATAAAAGATTTAATTGGTAAATATAGATAAATAGATAGATAATTATTTATTAGTAGGGGCCGTTTGCCTGTCAACCTCATCTTCGGCAACCAACAATGACTCACAGGCGCTGTGCGTTTTAATCGGTTCGAGTTCGGCGGGAAGGTATCCGAGGGGATTTCTCGTACGTAAAAAAAGTATACTTAAGCAGTTTAGGAATAATATATAAATATTAAATACAATAAAACTAAAATAACTATTATACAACTTATAGCTAAGAACAATTTAAATGCGTCGTGGAATTGCTCCGCCTCTTGTGGTAGCGTTCCCAGAAGACTGGCAGCATTGCAACCTTGGATGGCAATGCTTATTCTCTGACCTAAAAAAAGGCCAGCCTTCTGGTCACGAGAAGTTTAGGTATATTAATGTCTATATTACAAGTAGTTTAATGGGCAAATTTAATTAAGTACATCACGAAATGGCATGTGGTTCAGCGAATACCAAACGAACACAGAGCTAGAGCTAAAACAAAAGGATTCTTTCTTAATCTTTTAGTATAAAGAAAACCCAGAATTCTTGTACATCGCTAAAACACAAGAACACTTTGAGCAGATCGTAATATTGTTTATTTATTTATTTCAAATGGTACATCTACAGAATACACTTTGTGCACTTCTGATTCACAATTGTAATTGAGGTAATTTTTTAAATATGCATGTTGGGGGACCCTAACTGGTAGAGCATTGGGTTTGTGCTCAGATGAATTGTTTGACATGATGCCCACAGCAACATTCTATCATCGCACCGCTCGCCGTAGGCAGGGAGTTCATCCCCACACATTGCAACCTGAGACGGTACGCACTGTGCGGTATGAAAGAAACTTCATCCCACGCACACTCAAGTTGTGGAATGAACTCACTGCTACGGTCTTCCCATGCGCCTACAATATGGGGTTCTTCAAAAGGGGCATTAGGAGGTTTCTTCAGGGTCGGCAGCGCGAGTGTGACGCTCCTGGTGTTGCACGAGTCCATAGGCCACGGTAACCACTTCCCATCAAGTGGGCCGTGTGCTTGTCTACCACCTAAGAGGTATATAAAAAAAAAGCACTACGTCATATTATCGGAACGATCCAAGGTCCCCCCGACAATGACAACTGACAACGTTTGAATCAAAATATGTATGTATTACTAGGTATACCAAAGTTATTTCTTTAGTTCTTTATACTCGTAGGTCTGCCTGTGTGGCGTGGTAGTAGTGAATGCGGCCGCTACGCAGGAGACGTGGTTTCGAAAACCAAAATGTCAGTCAATTCTCGATATAATTGTATTAAGATTACTTCTGAGGTCTTGACGATTACTCTAATTTTAGTATCATTGAGACATCATCTATATGCAAAGTATGTCTGGATGTTTTAATATCGTAACATTCTGTAATTAACTTCATTTGATTGATGTGCCTACTTCCTGTTTATCTTTAAATAAACGTTATAATCCCATTAATATCTGACATTCTATAGCGCGTAATTCTCGAGAAATATAAATCAAACTAGGTATAATTCATAAGTACCCAATTGAAAGGGTTTTAGTACACTAGTACTAAAACCTACTAAGGTTGGCCACGTAGTTCCCGGCAGAGTGGAATTTGGACCACCACATCTCTTCCTATGCGGTGTCGTACAAAGCGACTAAGGTATAGGGCTGTTTAACATCAGACAAATATATACAGCCCAGACTCAGGCACAGATTCAAGGCTCGAGTCAACAATAGTGACCGGAAGACGTTAATAGGCTCACTCCCTATAGCAAGGGGGCGAAAACAATGATTGGTGAAATGTGGGTATTAATTCACCTCTGTCTAACACTCCGGGGATAAATGTGTGATTATATGTATGTATGTATGTATATATAATTCATAGGTACCTAAATGAAAGGGTTTTAGTACTAGTAGGTTGGCCGCGTGGTTCCCGGCAGAGTAGAATTTGGGCTACCCCATCTGTTCCCATGCGGTGTCATACAACGCGACTACGGTATAGGCTGCTTAACATCACACAGATATATACAGCCCAGACTCAGGCACAGATACAAGCCTCGAGTCAACAATAGTGCCCGAAAGACGTCAATAGGCTTTCTCCCTGTTACGTGGGGCCAAAAGCAATGATTGGTGAAATGTGGGTGTTAATTCACCTCTGCCTAACCCTTCGGTGATGAAGGCGTGATTAAATGTATGTGTATGTAATACTATGTTAATGGTCAAACACGAGATAGGCCAACAAGTTCACCTATTGGTAATTGACGATGTGGTCGAATACGTTGAATAAGTAGAGTACGTGTGATCGAATATGTACAATAACGCTTGCCTAAAAGTAACCTATCCAGTTCAGTTTTGTAGACACTCAAGTTATAACTATCCGGTAACACAGATTCGGGCACTTCAAAATAATTAACTCAAACAAACTTATAACACAACTCATAATACATGAGGAATCTTACCTTAAACACTGCCATTATTCAATTATAATATTCGATAACCATAATGGACCAATACCATTATGTTAGGATTGATCTTCCTCATTATCTATTGAGCCTTCGTTTGTTCCGCGTAGACATTATAACATAACCTTTGTTACCTCCTATAATTACAAAATAATTGCGATGGTAATTTGATTAAAGTATTCGTCTTATAGGCCGCAGGCGCGTAGTGGGTGTGTGGAACATTAATAGGCGGAGCGTGGAGCGAACGCGGAGGGGTCTGCAACGTTTTCTTAACTCACTTTACACTACAGTCGAACCTACATGCATGATATCCTACAGGGTCGGTAGCACGGAATTTTTTTTTATACCACTTAGGTGGCAGACAAGCACACGGCCCACCTGATGGAAACTGGTTACCGTGGCCTATGGACGTTTGTAACACCAGAGGTGTCACAGTCGCGCTGCCAACCCTGTAAATACAGAGTTTCTGTGCTGTCAGTAGAAGACAAAGCAGGACAAGCCTTTAGTCTTCCACTGACGCACAAATTCTCCAGTGAGCTCTGGCTACCCTACTCAAGGCTGGGACCACAACACGAAGTTATTATAGTCACGGTATTCTGCTCTGTTCATAGGTCATAGGTCTTGGTAACCACTTTCTATCAGGTGGGTCGAGTGCTTGTCTGCCACCTAAGTTGTATATTGAAAAAAAACTGTCAGCATCAGATCGATCTCGACGAAGAAAGTACTCAAAATTATCTTAATGTCTTGGTATCCCCCTCTTCCTGTTGACTGTTTGTTCAGATAGTTAGTAGGTACTTTTAGTTCGGACAATAATACAATATAAATCAATATAACAGTTTGATTTGCTCTTAATACTTTAATAAATATTCAGATGATTTTGTGACTTTGCAGACAAAATCATTCTGACGCTGACTGTACGCTGTACCTGAATCACACGCCATTTCATGTTATAATTAAAATAGTAACATAAAGCTGAAAGACAAAACAGTAAATAACGAGCGGTTTAGAACGCGGCACCGTGTGGTGGCAGGCCGGCGCCGTTCCCACCCAGTTATCGTCTGTGTGTACTGTGTGCAGCTAATTAGGTCTTCATATGTTCATAAGAGTAAGTACTTGCATAGGGTATTTTTTTTATAAATATGGAGAGCTAATTAGGCATATACAGTACACACAGACGATAACTGGGTGGGAACGGCGCCGGCCTTCCACCACACGGTGCCGCGTTCAAAACTTCCTGTTATCTACTGTTTTGTGTTTTTTTATTTTTTATGAATTTCGTATCCCTTTAAAGATATATTCCGAGTCTGATCGCAGGCAGGCAGTAGACGCAGAGCGTACCATGAATATTATAATTTTGTTTACCTATTATTTTAAGGCTAGTATTTAAACGCAAATCAATTAAAATACTTTTTTTATGAAATAATAATCCAAATTTCCATCAAAATTACTGATTGCACAGCAGAATACTAAACTCAAAGTATTAGAAAACCCGTTACAATTTATACTGATTGAGCACCAACAAACTGCTTACTAGCTTATAAAATTCCAACCATTTCGGGGTGGGTGGTGATCATTCTGAACTTAATTAGATGTACAATCAGTATTTTTACTGAACGCGTAGTATCTTCTACATGCGCACTAAAAATTTGCTGTGCAGTTAGTATTTTTGATAAACATTTATAATTTTTGTACTTAAATAAATTTATTTGTATCGCATTATAAGGATAAAAGTAATGTAATATTAAAAAAAAAGTGATTATTTATTTGATGTGCAATTAATAATATTCCTTATTTTAATTCTTTGTGAAGTTGAAGTTTAACACATAGAATGTCTGCGCTGCTACTGCGTCGGCAGAAACCCTAAAACGGCGCAAGTATAGTAATATAAGTGGTAATTACATATTTAAGCCGTTTGGAGTCGAGACGCTGGGATCATGGGGTCCAAGTGACCGTCTTTTGTTTAGAGCAATTTCTAAACGTTTTATTGACGCTACCCGTGACCAGACGTCTGGTTTATTCCTTGCACAAAGAATTGGTATTGCCATTCAACGTGGTAATGCCGCCAACCTTCTGGCCACCCTCCCGGTTGACATCGATGGGGAGGAATTCTTTGACGCCCGGATTGCCGGACTGATTTTCTTTTATTTTTATGGATCATTTATGAGTTGTCGCATTGCATAAATTACTTATTAAAATTCGATACTTTATAACCGGCATCATTGAGAAGCCGCAATGAATTAAATAAACATATTGTCATATTCAAGTTTATTTCATGATACGCTCTGCGTCTGCTGCTGCTGTCTGCGGTCGGCCTCGGAATCGTACCTTTATACGATCACCAATCGGTTCGGATGTGGTGGTGAAAAACAAAACAGTAGATAACAAGCGGTTTTGAACGCGGCACCGTGTGGTGGCAGGCCGGCGCCATTCCCGCACAGTTATCGTCTGTGTGTACTATCTTAAGCTAATTAGGTCTTCATGTTCATAAAAGTAAGTTATTGTATTGGGTCAATTTTTTAAGAATATGGACACCTGTTGAAGCGGTATACATAGTCGATAACTAGGCGGTAACGGCGCTGGCCTGCCATCAAGCGATGCCGCGTTCAAAACTTCCTGTCACGACTATTTTGTTTTTGTGATATTTTTTCTTTTTAATTTTAATTTAATTTAATTTTTAATTTATAAATTTAGAGTACAAGACTTTGTTAAATAAAGTTACTAATAAGATTAATCATACAAGTTTAGTTATTACAATAATAATAATTGGAGCTTAACCCGTATCTGTAGAATGCCGTGAAGCCTCCTGTCACTCTAACAAAAGCAGGCTTGGGCGGTGGCGCGTTTCACTCCAGAGGAATCCATCTAAAAATCGGAGATTACCCTGGATCAACCCGGATGCAATGGATATGTATTAAGGTGGATTTAATAATAATAATAATAATGAAAACTTTATTGACAGTAAGAATATACATTGTTAACTAATATAGGTTCAACATATTTTAATACAGTGTATAATGAGCGTCCACAGTATAGTTGGCGCTGTTACAGGTGGTACATCATATCACATTAGGTGCTAACATAATTATGTTTTCAATTTAGACCAAACGAACGTAGAGCTAGAGCTAGAACAAGAGAATTCTCTGTTTACACTTTTTTTTTTTTTTTACGTGCGCAAAATCCCCACGGATACCTCCCCACCGGAGCCGGTGGAGGAGGTTATGTCGGACTCGAACCGACTAAAACGCACGCCGCCTGTGGGTCGTTTTGGTTGCCGAAGGTGAGGTTGACAGGCATATCCCTCGCACCCCGGCCGACCCAGGGCCATCTCTCACGATCTGGCCCTCTTCTCGGGTGTGGGGACTACAGAGTCCCCAACTCGTCCCCGGAAACGGGGAGGCGCGCCACGCGCGCCACCGCCGCGGCCTGCTTCTGCCAGGGTGACAGGCGGCTTCACCTGTCACCCCCAGGCCGGCGCTCATGGGGGGCGGAGGTCGTTCAACGACCTCCGACGCCCGAGTTGCCTTCGTACGCGGGCAGCTTGTCTTGCGATCCTTCGTCGCTCCCGCTGCCGCTCCCGCCCCGCCTCCTCCTTCACGAGCATTACTTGCTCGCAGAAGGAGGCGCCGGCCGCCCACGCATCCGCGCAGCGAACCATCGCCGCGAGCAAGGTGGAGAGCGTGAGAACCCTCACTCCCAGGGCCGCCACAAGCTCCCGCCTCGGCGTCTCCCACGCCGGACACTCGGTGAGCGTGTGCGGACCTAAGTCCTCGCTCGCGTCGCAGTGATGGCACTCGGACGTTGGCTCTTTGTGCATCCGACGCAGATACTTTCCGAAGCATCCGTGCTCGGTGATCATCTGCGTCAGACGGTACGAGAGGCTGCCGTGTGGCCTCTCTAGCCACTCCCCCATGATGGGTCTTACCGCCGTTACTACGGCGTGCCCTGCGCCTGGTTGCCCAAGTCGTATCTCCCATTCCGCCACCATTTCCCTGTGGAGCCGGGATCTCACGGCCCGAATTTCTTCGGGCTCGGGATAGTGACCCCGCTCCCGCGCCGCCCTTCGGAACCGGTATAGCGCCGAAAGGCATCTCGCTTCCAGGATCCATGGTGGCGATCCGGCGAGGAGACTCGCCGCGTTGAATGATATCGTGCGGTACCCCCTTATGATGCGGCACGCCAACTTCCGCTGCGGACGCTGCAGCAGGAGCATGTGCCGATCACTCAGGGTGTCCGCCCACACGGGACACCCGTACAGGGCCATGGACCGCACGACACCCGCGTAGAGTCTCCTGCAGGAGTCCTCCGGGCCCCTCAGGTTGGGCAGTAGCCGCGCCAGAGCGTTGGCTGTGCCCGCCAATTTGGGGCCCAGACTTCGGAAGTGCTTCCCGAAGTCCCACCGGCCGTCGAGCACGAGCCCCAGATATTTCATCTGGGGCTTGATGCCGATGAGAGTGCCTCCCACTGTGAGACTGGAACCAGGTGGTGGCGTGCGCCGAGGTCCATGAAAGAACATGGCCTCGGATTTATGCAAAGCCACCTCAAGGCCCAGCCGCCGGATCCGTTCCACGACTTGAGCAACCGCGGTCGTGGCCCTCAGGATCGCTTCGCGGTATGTAGCCCCGCTCGCCGTCACTAGCGTGTCGTCCGCATAGCACGTGACGGCGGCGCCGTCCGCAAGCTCACCGCGAAGCACCCAGTCGTATCCAATGTTCCACAGTAGCGGCCCAAGGACCGATCCCTGTGGAACACCGCACGACATCTCACGCCGACCGACGCCGGTCGCACTTGGGTAGATGACGGCTCTCTCCGTCAGGTACGCCCCGACTATGCGGCGGAGGTAGAGAGGCACACCGTGGTACACGAGTGCCTCCCTGATGCAACTCCAGGGCAAGGTGTTGAACGCGTTGGAGATGTCCAAGGACACCGCCAACGTCACCTTACCCCGGGCAACTGCCTCCTCCGCCAAAGTCCTCACGCGCATGATGGCATCCACGGTGGACCGCCACCGGCGGAAGCCATATTGGGCATCCGCCAGGTCCGGCCCCCTACCAGAGAGGTGCTCGACGAGGCGCTTCGCAATAACTCTTTCAAAGAGCTTGATCACCTCGTCGAGCAACACAATGGGCCGGTAGCCGGACGGTTCGTCCGCCGGGCGACCCTCCTTTCGGATGAAGACCAGTTTCCCCGTCTTCCACATCTTCGGAAACTTGCCCCGCTCCAAGCATGCGCTGAGGAACCCTCTCAGCCGGGGTTCGAGACCGTCTTCTCCCAGAGCTAGGACCCACGCGCGGCCTGGAATGCCGTCGGGTCCCGGGGCGGTGCTCTTCTTGGCTTTTCTTTTCTTTTCTTCGCACCGCCAGCTCCAGTTCTACCTAAGTGACCTCGGGGACTTCGTCGTCAACTACCACACTGGGCGCCACAGGCGACCGAAGTGGCGGAGTCATCTGCGGCGGAATGTGTTCCGCTCGCGCCGGGAACAGGGACTCGACCACTCCACCAAGCAGAGCTGGCTGGAGAACCCGGGTCAACGGCGGGGCCCGGGGGCGCAGCTTTCCTCTTACCATAAGGTAAGGCCGCCCCCATGGGTCCCGCTCCAGCGTCTCCATGAGCTCCTTATAAGCCGCGGCTTTCGCCCGCTTAATCTCCGCTCGGAGGGCATCTCTGGCCTCCCTGTATCCCACATGAAGCTCCGTCACTCGGGGCTCCGTATCTGCGGTTCGGCTGCGCCTCCTACGGAGTCTGGTCCACCGGCGGTGCGCAATCACGCAGGCTTGCCGTAGCCTCGCGATCTCCGCAGACCACCAGTAGACCCGACGCCTCGGACTATAGGGTGGTGCCCTAGGCATACCCGCATCGCAGACACGAGTCATGGCCTCCCGGAACCACACCGCCTTATCGTCGATATCGACAGGCCTGTCCGGCGCAATGGCCCAGGCCTGTACGATGGCGGCCTCCAGGAGGACCTCCCGATTCAGTCTCCCAAGCACCCAGCGTGGCTCGCGTGGGGCCGGTATGACCGGCGCATCACCCGCGGGGGGGGGGGGGAGACATCAAACCGAACGTATCGGTGATCCGTCAGTGTCTCCACCCCCACAACAACACGCCAGTCCCGCACACGGTGCGACAGCGAAGCGCCTGCGAACGATAGGTCGATAATCGAACTGCGCTCCGCGGTCACGAACGTGGCTTCGGCCCCGCGATTCTGGAGCACTAGACCGTGATTAGCGGCCCAGCTCTTTAGAGCCCTACCTCGTGGGTTCGTGTGCCGGGACCCCCAGGTCACTGACCAGGCGTTGAAGTCCCCGAGCACAAGAACCGGATGAGGATGGCAGGCGTTGACGACGTCGGTCAGTCGCTCCAGCGACTGCCGGTACTCCCCTATGCGTCGGTGTAGGCTCGGCGTGAAATAGACGGCCACGACCGCAATCTCCCCCACACGCGCCGCTACGATGCCACGCTCCCTTGCCACGACAACAGGGGGGGGGGGGGCACCCATAGCGGCGTTGTACACCAGTGCCGCCGACCCGTCCAGGTCGACCACCCAGGCAGGCCCCAGGTGCCGGTGGGTGTACGGATCGGCGACAGCGGCGACGTGTACGGACCACTGTGCCATGCTCTGGAGCAGAAGACCCTGAGCATCGGCACCGTGGCCCACGTTCGCCTGCAGGATGCGGAGCTGAGGATCCATTATGGAACCATCTCCGCATCCCGCCGCGAACTTTGGGTGGAGCTCCCGCCTTGCGGCTTCGGCTCCCCCCCGGTGCAGGTCTTGCTGCCAACCCTATGGTCGGCCGGTTTGCCCCCCGCTGCACACCTGAAACAGTGCAGCGGAGCTTCGCATCCACCGGCCGTATGGCCGGGTTGGCCACAGCGGAAGCAGCGGTCACCGACCGTCACCGCCGCCGTGCACTGCACCCCCACGTGGCCGACCGACAGGCACCTATAGCACCTAGTCGGTCGAGCCTGCATGAGCCGGACCTGCACCCGCACCACGCCTCCAACGGCGAGGAACCCCCGGTCGGCAGCCTTTTTGGCTGCTGCGATGGGGCAGCCGACAACTGCCGCCCCCAGTCCACGGCGGCCGAAACGGATCGCTCCGACCTTAACCGTATCTAGGGGGCAGCCCCCGGCCTCCGCCACGGTGAGGCGGATTTGCTCCGCCGTGATGGAGTCGTCCAGGTCCGAAATGCGCAGTTCTGCGCACTTGTTGGGCCTGGACACCCGGAAGTCGGCTGCGTCAAGCGTCTCCCTAAGCTTGGCCGCTAGGGCATCAGCCTGGGGACCGCTCGAAGCACCCGTCCGAGTGGGTTTCACCCGGATGGGGCCCGGCATGTCGAGGTCCTTCATGTCAACGCAGGCTCTTGCCTGCGTGACAATCTGGGCGTACTGCACGCCCCTATCCGCCGCCTCCGCCGTCATCGTTAGGACGACGGCGGTTGAGCGGGGGACGCGCAGCCTCCCCGGCACTCCCCTCGCAGCAGCCTCAGCCCTCCTGGCCTTTCTGGCTACCTTTCGGTTCGCCTTGCGCCGCTTTTTTGAGGCTCCGGCAACCTCCTAGCCCCCCTCCGGCGAGGAGCTTGTGGCGGCAATCCCCGCCGGGGTTCGGGCCAGGGCTGGGGCTGGGGCTAGGGCTGGGGACTTCTTCCCCTTGCCCTTCCCCTTTCCCCTGCCCCTACCCCGGGCGACATGCGCATCCTGGGGGGGGCTCCCAGCCCCCGCAGCGAGAGCAGCCCGTGCGGGCGGAGCGGCAGGGGCGGCAACGCAGCGGACGGGCTGCTGGCCGACCCCTGCGGGGACCCCGCCACTACCGGACAGGCGGGGCCCCTCTTAACCGCCTCGGCATACCCGGCCGGAGCCGCCAGGGGCGGTCGGCGGCTGGAGTCCATTATGGACTCCAGCCAGCTCCGGGTGCGCTCCTCCTGCGCTACCCGCCACGCCCGCTGCTCCGCCAGCGCCTTCTCCTGGCGCTTCTCCATGGCAGCTATTGCCGCCATGCAGAGCGCCAACGGGTCCGCAGGCCGAGCCGGCTGCAGCACCGGCGACTCCGGCTGAACTGGTCGGGCCGGCGACTTCGGCGGCTCCGGCTGCGGCGACTCCGACGGCGCCAGAGGCTCCGGCCGCAGCGGCGACCTCGACCGCACAGGCAACAGCGGCCGCGCCGGCCGCCCCGACGGCGTCGGCTGCGCCAGTGGCTCCGGCCGCAGCGGCGACCTCGACCGCACGGGCAACAGCGGCCGCGTTGGCTGCGCCACCAGTCGCCTCCGCGCCGACCGCGTCACACGCTCCGCCGGCAGCCCAGCGACGACCGCTTGGAGGCTCGCCAGTTCGGCCGCCATCCTCCCCATCTCCTTGCGGTATTCGGCCGCCATCCGCTCATTGTTGTCCAGGAGCTCCACATGCCTCCTGCCTAAATGGGCCCTGTCGAGCCGCAGCTCGGCTAGCTCCGCCCTCAGGAGGTCGAAGAGCTCGACAAGCCGCGTCGTCGCCTGCGTGACCCGGTGCTCCTCCGGCGTTGGAGAATCGGTGGGGGCCCCGGCCCAACCTTCTAGGGCTTCTATTACCTCCTTCGACATTATGTCGGCGCGAGGTAAGGGTAAGGACGCCGCCGAGGTGGAGGAACTCGGCGGCGCTTCCACATCCTCTGGGGCCCTGAGGCTATCACCCCGCTGCAGCTGGGTGCGGCTGACCGCTAGCTGCTTCGGCGGTGGTGGATGCAGCGTTACGTCACCGTCTTGACTGCTGCTAGTGGAAGAGGAGTCGGTCAAGGTGAGCTCCAAGTCCGACTCCGTCTTCTGTGGTGGAGGTGAAGGAGGAGGAAGAGACTTCTTCCTGAATCTCCTCTTCCGCCGTACAGATTTCCGGGTGTGTAGGCCCACCGGGCTGTTCGCCCTACTCTTCTCCGTGGCGGTGTCGAATTCCTCCGACACCGCGGTTTGGGACGCGACCTCCGCGTCGTGGTGCTGCACGACCTCCGCGCAGACTGTTTCACTAGGTTTGGGTTTAGGTGTATGTTTAAATTTATCCATATCTAGTCCCACGAGTGTGATGCGATTTAAACTACACTTCCTGGGTGACGCTCATTCCAGGAAGCGGGGTACATACTGTGGAGTTCCCCAGGTATCCACAGGTTTTAAGCGACTTCGCTGTCGGGTTTTCAAGACTTTTCCTTGTCGCGGGCCGGCCAATTAAGGCAAGCCCCGCGGCCTTCAGGATACCGGCTTCCCAAGTGTGGCTAGCACTCAGGTCGTTGTCGATATCCTGGAGGTTACGCGACGCGGGAGAGCAGCCAACTCTCCCAACACCGACGGTGGCACGAATGCCTGCCAGCCTCTGCGCGAGCAGTAGGCCGGCCCGTCCCTGGATCCCATGGATCCTTGTGTCGCCCCCATGTCCCCTCTGAAAGCAGAGGGATACCGGGAGCGACAGGCTAGCCCTAAAAAGGGCTTTTTGGGATGGAAGGGATTCTACGAATCCCTTCCCGCGGGCCTTGCAGGTCCGCCATACCACGACCCCCTTAGGGTCAGCTAGCCCTAAAAAGGGCTTGTCGGGTTATTGGTCGACGGCTAGCAGAGCTCCTTCTCCTTGGAGTCAGAGTCTACTAACCGTCGTCCAGGGTGCACCAGCCTCCCCGCTTCCGTTCCCCAGGACCGCGGTCCAGAGGGAAAAGAAACAGGTAAGCCAACGTGGAGGTTACCCAACCCGCACCCCGTCTCTGTTTACACTAGTACTCATCGAATTTGACGTAGAGAGGATAGAATGAGCATTCGCTCCTTTAGTGTCAATCAACCTTTAGGCAATATCACACCCCGGTACCTAAAAGCTTCAAGACGTTATTTGTATAATTACTTCGCTCATGTTCTCATACCCCGCTACGCCTATGAATGTACCCACCACACCTAAAACATCTGGATCACATCGAACTTACTATGTTAAAATGTCAGAGCCTCGCACCCCAACCGGTCCATTTGCGACACCTGACGCCTCAAACATTACTGACGCCTTCAAGACGTGTATCATACAAGTAGGATTACCAAATAGGAGGGTTTAAATAAGGACAAAATCAGGAGTAAAGAAACAAAATACATACATATAACCACGTCTTTATCCCCGGACGGTTAGGCAGAGGTGAATTAACACCCACATTTCACTAATAATTATTGTATTCGGTCCCACGTAATTATTGTAATATTGCCGTGAGTCTGGACTGTATATCGACGGTTAAAAGGAAATAGGGGATAAGCGACAAAAGATGAAATGTTCAGGAGAGCCGTTCAAAGTTTTAAATTTTAGAAAAACTGACGTATTTTTGTCATTTATTAAGATATTGTGAAAAGCGAAACAGTTATAAAATCAGATAGAAATGGACCAGTTACTGGTATTCTTAGTTTTAGTGATTTGACGTTATTTAAAGTAGTTTTTGTCGCTTATAACCACAGCTTATAATTTTTGAATAAGGAAATATGGCATAAGATACAAATGACAAAATCAAATATTAAAGGATAAGAAGCATATGCGACATTCCAATTTATCATTTCGCAAGGTAAAAGGGTATAAGCGACTAGACCGTTCAATCAATATTATAGGAAAAGAAGGATAAGGTACTTTTCATAGTGGTTGTATAAAAGGTAATAGGGTACAAGAAACACTCGGCATTCAAAACAATACCAGGATATACGACATTAGTAACACACAATGTCGCTACGAAGCAAAGAAATATGGATGAAAAGCCACCCCAAAAGTAATGAAGTAGCACAACCAACACAATCCTTCATCAGGAAAATATCTAAAACAGATATTACACAACACCGTAATTGGGTCTCTAACTTCTAAAGTAGGGTGAAATTGCTTGGGAGTAAATTTTCACAGAAACATACTAAGGATCTATTTTACTAAGAAGCCTATTACAGTATACCCTGCTATAATTTTACACTAAATGGTAGATTTAAAAGATATAGCTCGTCATTTCATATTTGCTAATGAGCAGATAGTGTGATGTTTCTTGAAATAAAAAAGGAGATTTTTTAATACTTTTTAATCAAGAAATATCAAAATTAACCCCCTTACTAATAAAAACACGAATCGTATTTATATTAGTAAACGGAAGTAAGGTATAACCACCAGTGTCATATTAAAATCAATTTAGGTAATAGAGCATAACCGACTTGGCTGTCATTAAGAACTGAATGGAAATAGGGGATAACCGCCAGAGTAATATAAGTATGCATTTTGTATATAGGGCACAAGCGCCATAGCTCTGTTAAATTACGAAATGGAAGTAAGCTTTAAGCAACATTTGTACTTTTCAATTGAAATGCTTAAAAGGCATAAACAACCAAAAGCTTGGCACCCTTGTGAAGTAAAAAAGTATTACCGACAACAAACCCAAAATAAATCATTTTTGTAGGGGTACAATCACCTTTATAGCAAAAATGACCAGAATTTTCGTCGGTTAGCAAAAATAACACTATAAATTGTATTTGTTTTGCTTGGGCATAAACGCCAAAAAAGTCATCGTAGAGCCATGGGAGTAAGCGCATTCGAAAGAGCAGAAAATTTTAAGTCCAATGGCATAATAACTCATTTTTGACCAAAATGTCGCTTATGCCCTATTTCCTTTTACCCGTCGATATATATGTCTGATGTTAAACAGCCCTATCACTTACCTAGTTGCCTTGTACGACACCACATGGAAAGAGATGGGGAGATCCAAATTCAACTCTGCCGGGAACCACGCGGCTTTGACAAGAAACAAATGTTCACGAAAACAAAAACTCAGAAAACGAAAATGCTTGGACTCGTTAATTCAGAGAATTGGCTTTCCTGCAGGCTTTATCTAATTCCTTGGGAGTTTATTTGGTAGTAATGATGTAAAAATTGACTATTATAACTTTCATCCACCTACTTTGCGACTGCTTAAATACGCGACGATAGGCAACAAATTTGCCAAATTTTACGGTATTTTCGTCCCAGATCGACTGGGGAAGTACCTCTGCAGAATACCGCTGTCATAATATATTCGTGTTATGTTTCCAGTGGCGAGTACGGTAGCCAGAGCTCACTGGGAGTTTGTGCTGTCAGTGGGAACTAAAGGCTTGTCCTGATTTGTTTTCTACACTGACGGCACAAAAACTCTCTATGTTTACAAGGTTGGCAACGTGAGTGTAACTCCTGGTGTTACACACATCCATAGGCCACAGTAATGATGGATAATGCAGCAGGTGGGCGGTGTGCTTGTCTGCTAACTTAACCATTTAGTATAAAAAAATATTTAACACACCGCACCGCAGAATTGATTATGAATTGATTGAATAAATTTGGTCAATTTATTACTTTTTTTTTATTTAAAATCGCCACGGATACGCCCACCATCGGAGCCAGTGGGAGAGGTTATGTCGCACTCGAACCGACTAAAACGCAAGACGCCTGTGGGTCGTTTTTGGTTGCCGAAGGTGAGCTTAACAGGCATATCCCTCGCACACCGTCCGACCTAGTGTCGTCTCTCTCGATCTAGCCTTCTCTTTGGGGGTCAATTTATTATTAGCACGTGAAGGCACAGAACATATAATATTACTAGCTTATTGAAGATTTAAATTTGACTATTTATTACTTTTGAGCTGATCTCAAAAGTATATTAAGTATTACTTTTGAGATCGAAGAATTATTTTTATATTCAATTTTTTTTTAAAGAATATTAGAATCAAAATTACTAATATTCCCACTTACCCCTCCAGCTAAGCTAAATTGCTTGTGTTATGAGTGGGTTCACGTCAGTAGTGTTATGGTCAGGATTCGAACCCGGACCTCTAGATCGGCTGACTCCTTAACCACTAAGCTATCAACGCTTAAATCCAACAGAATTATAATCAGGACTATCCCGATTCTACTTGAACGTATATGGTGGCGCATGGCCGAGTGCGGTAATGGACTGTATTGCGGGAAGTAGCTAACTGTTCCATTGACGCTTTACACACAAAAGACAGGTGGTCGGGTTGCCGCGGGAGTGATCCAAGCAATGAATGCAACCCGAGAAATTAGGAGAGGATGCACTAACCTTCACGACACACGTGTTTTCATCGCAGCCGGTACACGGATCTTCTCTTCCTTGCTCAGGAGCTGCCGTCAGCATCACTAGATCACTTGAGGAACACACGAGAGGCACAATCCGATCGGTAAAGGTCTATGAAGCGGTAAAATGTAACAAATATTAATCATTTTTGAGAGACGCGAGCGCGGTCCGTCATCACGCTGGCTAGTTCAAAGCGAGACTGGTCTATATTTCACAAATGGCGGACGGAAGCTACATCTATGGTTAGTGCGGAAGAGGAGACGGGTATAAAAGGAGTGTGTTTCCGTGTCAAAAATACAGTTTCTACTTCGGCGCAACCATTCCCCCCGGCTTGAAGGGTTACCTTCGAAACGAAAATGTGGAACAAATCTAATGTCTAATCTAAATCTAGGTTTGTGAAATAACAACTAAAATATAAACATAGATTGGAACTCGTGCCTACTGCTGGCTAGGCAGAGGGCAGAGGCGAACAACCGGGCGCAGATACGATCCGGTTGCAGTTTTAACCCGTACAACACGAGTTATCCCGCGGGCATCGGGAAAAATTTCCTCTACTACTCCCAGAGGCCAATGTAAAGGAGGAGCATTCTCAGTCATAAGGACTACCACCGTACCTACAGTAATTGGGTTGGATGGAGTATTCCATTTTTGACGTGACTGCAGCGTGTGCAAATAATCGGTTCTCCAACGATTCCAAAACGATTGGACCAACTTATCTAAAAGAGCGTGACGAGTTAGAAGGTGCATTCTATCGTCATCAACATCTATTGCGGGCAAATATTTTAGAGGAGTCGTATTCAAGAAGTGAGCTGGCGTCAGAGCTAATGGCTCTGACGGATCGCTAGATAGAGTCCGACACAGCGGACGCGTGTTCATCACTGCCTCTACTTGAGCGAGTACGGTACTCAACTCCTCGAACGAGAGAATCTGCTCGCCTATGACGCGAAACAGATGCGACTTAAGGCTTTTAATATTCGCTTCCCAATTACCACCAAAATGACTAGCGGCAGGCGTGTTAAAGTACCATTCAATGCGATTTTCGGCTAAGATGTGAGCGAATTCACTTTGGTAGTACTTAGACCGTAAGAATGTGTGCAATTCCGAGATACTACGTCGGGCCCCTACATAGTTTGTACCGTTGTCCGAATACATGCGCTTAACCGGACCCCGACGCGACAAAAAACGTTTAAAAGCGGACATAAAATTTGCGTACTTAAATCACCGGTCAACTCTATATGAACCGCGCGAGTTGTCATACAAATGAACAAACAAACGTAAGCTTTCGTGGAGCGAATGCCACGACCACGAGCAATGGTGACTTTGAAAGGCCCAGCAAAGTCTGTGCCGGTGTGTACGAAAGGTTTTGCGGATTGAACAACACGACAAGAGCGATGATCGGCCATTTCAGGCGCGATAAAACGCGGGCGGAGCTTAAAACAAGGTACACATCTGTGTACTCTAGCGCGAACCAAATTACGAGCGGAAATTATCCAGTATTTCTGTCTCAAAATAGACATCAACAAATCGGGACCAGCGTGACAATTCACCTTATGATGATAATCTACTAACAAATCTAATACGTGGTCCTTACGCGGGAGAACTACTGGATGCCTTTGTTCAAATCCTAAACCTGAATTTCTCAAACGACCACCTACTCGAATGAGTCCATCCTCCAAAAATGGTTTCAAGTGTCGGAAAGAACGACTACAAGGTTTGTTAAATTCTAAATTTTTAAATTCAGAAGCAAAATAACCTTTCTGCAACTCGCGAAGTATGACCAATTCAGCCTTATCTAAATCAGCGGCGGTTATATGACCGCGTGTAGATAGAATTCTCAAAAATCGGCCCACATAAACAACACAACGCAACAGTCTCGACCAAGACGAGACGCGACTAGCCAACAACAAAATAAGGGACTCTTCACGCGGGACCGATACAACAAGCGAGTGCTTCTTTTCCTCGGGTGGTTCGGAAACCGTAGTGGGATTGAATTGAATAACTGGCCACCCATCCAACGCGGCATGAATCCAGGACGGTCCACCAAACCACAACGGGTGATCCAAAATTTGCGAAGGAAGCAATCCACGAGAGAGACAATCGGCTGGGTTGTCGGTGCCAGCAACGTGAAAGAGATTATGTGGCGCCAATTCAGATTGAATTTTTGCCACTCTATTAGCGACGAATGTGTCCCAACGATGGGGCGAAGAGTGGGCCCAACACAAAGCGACTGTTGAGTCCGAAAAAGCTAAAATTCTACTAATATTAATGCGACTACTACAAGCATTGGCGATAGAGGTGATCAATCTAACTAACAATAGTAAAGCGCATAGCTCGAGGCGTGCCAGAGAGACGACCTTACGGGGAGAGACCTTTGATTTCGCGCTTATAAGGCTAATTGAAACCTTACCTACATTCGAGACATGAAAGTAGACTACTCCTCCATACGCCCTCTCACTAGCGTCCGCGAAGCCTACTACCGTAACAACACTATGTTGCGATATACCTACATGACGCGGAATTTGTATTTGGTCAAGCACAGAAAGTTCTTTTCTAAAGCGAGCCCACAACTTAGCAATGTTGTCGGGCGCGGTGTCGTCCCAATCACAATTGGAAAGCCAAAGCTCCTTTATAAGTAGTTTGGCGTACAAAACGACAGGAGCTACGAATCCCATTACGTCCCATATCCGTGCCACACACGACAGGATAATGCGTTTAGTACAAGTTTGCGGGGTCGAACTAATTTTCAAACTAAACGTATCAGATGCGGGCGACCAGCTTAAACCAAGCACCTTGTGCGTATCACTTTCATCGAATTCCTTAACCGAAGACAATCGGTGCGACGGTGGAATCGACTCTAACGCAGTTTGCGAGTTGCTCGTCCATTTCACGAGATCAAATTGACCAGCCTTCATGAGACTTATAACTTGAGCGGCCGTCTCGACAGCCTCTGCCTCGCCATCTACACTATACACGAAGTCATCCATGTATAAGCCAGTCTCAATGGTGGCTCTCGCTTTCGGAAATGCATCGCCCTCGTCAGCGGCCAGCTGCTTGACGGTGCGAAGTGCGTGAAAAGGGCTAGATTTAAGCCCGAAGCAAACACGATTAAACTCGTAAACCATTAAAGGTTCTTGCGGTGAAAATCTATACAAAAATCGTTGAAACCTACGATCGGGTTTGCGCACTTCAAGGCACAAAAACATTTGTCGAATATCTGCAGAGAGTGCAACAGCGAATAAGCGAAAATTTACAATTATGTCAAATAAATTACCTTGAAGATTTTGACCACAATACAAAATGTCATTAAGCGACACGGAAGTGCTAGTCTTAGCACTGCCATCTAAAACTACGCGGAGTTTAGTAGTAAGCTTATCTTCTCTAATAACTCCGTGGTGCGGGATAACGTACGAAGGCTGGGTCTCGTCAGTGTCCGCAGGCGCAGGTGAGATGTAACCTTTATCTAAATATTCGTTAACAACCTCATCATAGGCTTGCTTTAACTTTGGAGACGCCTGCATCTTTCGTTCTAAACAAAGAAAGCGTCTTTCAGCGGATGCACGGGAGTCCCCGAGCGAAAAAATATCTCCCTTGAAAGGGAGCGCGACCACATAACGACCCTGCTCATCACGAGTAGTCGTGCGACAATAAATCTCCTCAGCCATCTTGTCATCGGGGCTTAGGATTGGTGGGACATTGACCTCTTCAATCTCCCAAAACTTGCGGATGGTAGACTCCAGTGGCGGCTCGACGGTGCAACAGAACGAGGCAGTCGAGTGACTAAAACTATCTATAGAAGCGGGTGCGGAACCAATTATAACAAAACCCAGAACTGTTTCCAGGGCGTGCGGAGCGGGGTACGTCGGTCCCCCTTTGACCTTACGTGATAACTGGAGGTGCGGGAGAATCGAAGCGCCGATCAATATATCGACGACTCCAGGAACAGCGTAAGTCTCATCAGCTAAAGGCAAGTCTTTAAATTTCGTTAATAAAGACGTGTCAACTGGGACGGTAGGCAACTGTTCAGTTATTTTATCTGTAACGAGCGAATCCATGTCAAACCAAATATTATTATTAAAACGAGATCCAAACCTTGTTTTAATGGTGCCATGAACAGCTGACTGCAAACCCCCAAACCCTTTCACCACTGAATGGGTTGAACGCTTATCAACATTGAAACCAAGACGTTGACAACAATCTTGAGTAATAAAATTACTTTGCGAAGCGCCATCTAATAGCGCTCGAACAAGGTGCGGTTTACCTAATGTATCAACAATAACAACGCGAGCGGTCGCGAGACACACAGTGGTGAGTGCAGCACTAGCGGAGAACGAACACAAGGTGACGTCATCCGCAGCGGTCACCGGGCGGGCCGGAGCGCGCGCGGGCGCGGGGTGCGGCTGCGGCGCAGGCTGCCGTGTGTCACCGCTCGACGGGCCAACTGTACTCACATTGGATGCGGCATTACTATTCTCAAAATGAAGCAAAGTGTGGTGTCTCGCTTGACATTTGCGACAACCATTTCCACTATTACATAAAACAACGCGGTGTTTAGTACCGAGACAATTAAAACAAAAATTATTAGCGCGAACAAATTTATAACGATCACTAGGCGACAATTTTAGGAAACCAGGACACTTGTACAGTTGCGAATGATGAGTACTACACAAAGAGCAAACAGATGATTGTACACGTGCTGGTGCGGTATTAACATAAGTATGGGTTGACCTCGGTGACCTCGATGAGGCATCTATTTTGCGTTCAGAAGTAACAACCTTCTTCGCGCCTTCATGTTTCGATGAAGAGCGTTGCAATACCTTTATATGCTCGCGAACAAAACTTTCTAAGTCTTCGAACTTAGGAATTTTACTGCCGCGATGATCCGACTCAAACAAACGAATGGTTTCGGAATCTAATTTCTTTAAACCCATATACAAAAATACGAAGTCGCAGAGGTCATCGATCTTCAAGTTCTTTACGGCGCGAACAGCTGACGCGAAAGTATCTAGAAATTTCTCTAAGTTTTGATCGTTACATGCCGTAATAGATTTCAAATCAGACATCTGATCTAAATAGGCGTTAGCTACCGATCTTTTATCCTCATACTTAGCTTTCAAAGTATTTAAAATTAAATTATAATTCCCGGCACTAAACGTAATTCCAGCGCAAGCGGTTATAGCTTTACCAGTCAATTTTTCAACGAGATAATGCAATTTTTCGTGATCTGTCAACGAATCGTTCTTATCTATCGTATTCTCAAAACTATCTATAAATAGACACCAATTGCGAATGTTACCATCAAATTCGGGTATTTGAATTGGTGGCAACTTAGGTCGGTCGCGAGTGGGGTTGGGTAGGTCAGCCGGTTTCTCCAAACTCCTAGCGACGCGTTTGATACGACAATACAAATCGTCAAACGACGACAAGGCTTGATAACTCACTGAGTAATCGGGATCCAAATTCAACTCTAAAACATTGATGTCATGTACTAAGGTTTCGAAATCCGCGCGTAGACTATCTAAGTTTTCTATAGAACACAAGAACGAATCTCTGATGACCAAATCAGAGGTTTTAAGTGCATTATCATAGATCGATTGTACGCGAGAGTAAATCATTTCTTTTTTAGCGTATAAAAGTTTCAATTGAACCTTACCGGTCTTATCAACCTTTGGGGACATGTTTACAATTAAATCTCAAACTAAAGTGCGGTAAATAACAAATATGAAATGACTTAATCTTAGCGGTACAGAGCAGCGAGGCGGCGCGAGCGATAACCGTAGGTAGGTAGGTACTTATGACTGCCAGTGCAAGCTTGAACTAACGCGCATAGCAACAAGGTCGTACCTACGCGATGGTCGCTGTCTAGGTTCAACTATTATTTCAGAGATTAAGTATTGCGTAATATCTATTCAAATTAAAATACTTTCGTATGAATTGGGATGAGATGCGAGCGAGGTAGGTACAGCCACGTGTCCACCCACGCAGGTACTAGGCAAATACGACGCGAGCCGAGAACAACGTAATTGAAAAAAACAAAACAAAGCCAAATGCGTTAGGTATTACACTGTGCCTATGCACTAGGGTGTCTGAGTATACCTAAGATCTAAGCCTAAATGTCTGGATGCGGGGTTTTCTACTAAAATAACCAGGCACTTAGGTGCGATGCGAAAATTGCGAACTACGATTAAGTGTTGATATGATACCTAACCTATTTATGTATTAGGTAGGTACAATGCGAGCCAGCGGCGAACGGACAACAAATCTAATCCTAAGTGTCTGGATGCGGGGTTTTCTACTAAAATAACCAGGCACTTAGGTGCGGTGCGCTCATTCCCATTAGAATAATAACAAAATACGAACTACGGCTAAGAATCCGGCTCGATCCGGACCAAAAATGGTGGCGCATGGCCGAGTGCGGTAATGGACTGTATTGCGGGAAGTAGCTAACTGTTCCATTGACGCTTTACACACAAAAGACAGGTGGTCGGGTTGCCGCGGGAGTGATCCAAGCAATGAATGCAACCCGAGAAATTAGGAGAGGATGCACTAACCTTCACGACACACGTGTTTTCATCGCAGCCGGTACACGGATCTTCTCTTCCTTGCTCAGGAGCTGCCGTCAGCATCACTAGATCACTTGAGGAACACACGAGAGGCACAATCCGATCGGTAAAGGTCTATGAAGCGGTAAAATGTAACAAATATTAATCATTTTTGAGAGACGCGAGCGCGGTCCGTCATCACGCTGGCTAGTTCAAAGCGAGACTGAGTGTCTATATTTCACAAATGGCGGACGGAAGCTACATCTATGGTTAGTGCGGAAGAGGAGACGGGTGTAAAAGGAGTGTGTTTCCGTGTCAAAAATACAGTTTCTACTTCGGCGCAACCAGTATATAAAAAATTTAAATTTTTAAATTTCTCTGGCAGTGCTATAGGCATCCTTCTAAATTACTTTATAAGGAAAATATATTAAATTCAGCAGTAGGATGTCAACAAGGTGATCCTCTTGGGCCAGTCATTTTCAGCCTGGCTATTCACCCTATAATTCAGCGACTAAATTCTAAATTTAACGTTTGGTATCTAGATGATGGTACTCTCGGAGGCGATGTAGAAACAGTATTAAAAGATTTGGCGTTTCTAAAAGAAGAATTTAGTTCAATCGGCCTAGAACTAAATCCCACCAAATGTGAAATTTTTTTCAGTGATCAAATTGACAATCTTTCGGTTCTCTCAAAATTCAATGCTTTGGCTCCAAATTTAAAAGTTTTACAAAAAAGTTCTCTCCGCCTCCTTGGGTCGCCAATTCTTGAAGATGCTTACGAGTCTTTTGTGGAAGAGAAAATAAATTTATTTTGTGATGTTTCGGAGCGATTGTACCAAATTAATATACATTCAGCTTTCACCATTATTCGGCATTGTCTTTTCGTACCAAAATTTACACATGCTCTGCGTTCAACTCAACTTTTTATATTTTTGGAACTTTTAGGTCAAGTGGATAAAGTACTGCAAGACACTAATTTCATAATAAATTAAATTAAATTCCAATAATACAGAAATGGTATTTAAGTCACAAAAAAGATGTGTTAGAGCTATATGTGGTATAAAAAGTACCGATAGCTGCAAACCTCATTTCTTAAGTCTTGGCATTTTAACATTACCTTGTTTATATATATTTGAAGTGGTCACATTCATAAAAAATAACTTTCATTTATTTGAGACTCTCAATAGTTCACGGTATAGTTATAAAATTAGATGTGTACAACATAAAAAAACCGTGTTTAATCAAAATTTTCTTGGAATGGCGCCCAAAATATATAATAAATTACCAGAATTCATTCTTCAAATTAGAAATATTATATTTTTCAAAAGAGAAGTTAAGAAACTATTGACTAACAAGGTATACTTCACAATAAAGGAGTATCTTGAAGATAAAACTTTGTAAGTGATAATACAAATATTTTTGTGACAAAATGTAATGACAAATTTAAATATGGACAATATGGACATTCCCTGTTGGGCATAAAATTGTAGAAATTGTAAGATTTTTTGGTATGCTGACATAATTTAATTACTACAATACTTAATTATTATATTAGTAAATTTTATTGTATGCCTTGAGGCGGAGAATGGAGAAACCATATTATATTATTGCACCTACTGTATTACTATTGTACCTACCCATTTTCACAATAAACTGATTTGATTTGATTTGATTTGATTTGACACTCTATGCAAAATTTTAAATATAAATTTGAACGATCGAGTGTGGCTTCAGGCGTCCCTTCCAGTTCGTCTCGGGGGCCTCGGCGTTCGCAAAATTGCAGATGTAAGTATGCCAGCATTTTTGTCGTCGGTCCATGGCACTGAAGAATTAGTCTGGAAAATTCTATCTCCTTCACTGATTAATTCGGATGTGCCAGGTAAGGCCGAAGCTGTAAATGCTTGGAAAATGACTTGTCCAACTGCCGCCATGCCCGCCAACCCATCTTCCCAAAGGCAATGGGATGAGCCGCTCAGTATTGGTGTTAAAAAACTTTTAATCAGTACAGCTACCAGCGCTGCTGAGCGCGCTCGTCTATTGGCTGTGGGTGAATGGGAATCTGGTGTATGGCTCCAGGCACTTCCTTCGCCCAACATTGGAACAATGTTGGACGACATGACCTTCCGCATTGCGACTTGCCTCTGTTTGGGTGCACCGTGTGTTTCTCCGCATCGGTGTCTCTGTGGAGAAGCTGTCGATAGCCTTGGACATCACGGATTGTCTTGCAACAGGAGCGCAGGCCGCATGTCCCGACATGCAAACATTAACGATGTTATCCGTCGAGCTCTTGTCACCGCCGGCGTGCCAGCTATACTTGAACCTGTTGGTTTGGCTCGCGACGATGGTAAGAGACCGGACGGTATGTCGTTGATACCTTGGAAGATGGGTAGGCCTTTGGTGTGGGATGCAACTTGCGTCGACACCCTGGCGCCTTCCCATCTTCCAAGTACGATGGACTGCGCATGCGCTGCTGCTGCATCAGCGGAGACTCTTAAACGGCGCAAATATACCAATTTAACTGGTAATTATATTTTTGAGCCGTTTGGAGTCGAAACGTTGGGTCCGTGGGGTCCAAGCGCGCGCGCACTATTCAAAGAAATAGCGAAGCGACTAATCGACGCTTCCCGTGACCATAAGGCTGGCCTTTACCTCGCTCAAAGAATTGGCATCGCCATTCAGCGTGGTAATGCCGCCAGCCTCTTGGGCACGGTACCAGTAGAGATCGATGGGGAGGAATTTTTCGATGCCTAAAATTACAGTCTCCCTCTTTTTCTCTATTCCATTTTTGTATATATTGTATAGTTAGCATAGTTTTATATTAATTTGTAAGTAATTGTAGATTATAATAGAATATTTTATGTACTATGCTTCAATAAAACTTCATATAAAAATATAAAAATTAAACTCGTGCCATCTTAATATCTCCTTTTTTTTTTTACGTGCGCCAAATCCCCACGGATACCTCCCCACCGGAGCCGGTGGAGGAGGTTATGTCGGACTCGTACCGATTAAAACACACGCCGCCTGTGGGTCGTTTTGGTTGCCGAAGGTGAGGTTGACAGGCATATCCCTGGCACCCCGGCCGACCCAGGGCTATCTCTAACGATCTGGCCCTTTTCTCGGGTGTGGGGACTACAGAGTCCCCAACTCGTCCCCGGAAACTGGGAGGCGCGCCAGTAGCGCCACCGCTGCGGCCTGCTTCTGCCAGGGTGACAGGCGGCTCCACCAGCCACCCTCAGGCCGATCTTAATATCTCCTATTGTGTATCTATAGGTTAGGTTGTATCGATAAAGGCTATGTCGGTATTAACTGAATAATGACAGCTATGCCAATAGTTACTATTGTAATAAAGGGTTGCGGTGATCATAATTACAGTTCAATTTTAGATTGTGCTTGGTTGATTTGGCGACGTTTGAATATCAACTAGCCCATCGCAGTCCACTGCTGGACTAGGCCTCTCCCAATATTGAAAGGCCTACTGTTTCGACACTGGCCAGATGGGTTGGTACAGAGTTTTATTTCAAGGTTTCCTTCTCTTGCAGTGATATCGTCTGCGTATTTTTCCGTTAGTCGCTTCTTACGACACCCTTCGGATGAGATGGGGTGATGATACTTGTATTCTTTCTCCGTTACCACACGGAAAGTAATTTTTTTTTAATATTTGGAATACGTTGGGTCTTTTGTAAAACTGTTTTAGACTCAAACTTAAGCTCTGTCTTTAGCTTACTATCAGACGAGGTGAAGTCAAGTTGGCATGTCCTAGTTAAAAAGCTATTTAGCTTAGTTAACCTTAGTCTAGTTTGGCTAAGTTTAGTTTTTTTATGCAGGACACGTTTCTTTGACTTCCACTCGTCTGATGGTAAGCTGTAGCCAAGATCTCATGAAAGAGGGCCTCCACTACAGACACGTACCATGTTACAATGGAGTCATTCAGGATGTTTTTTTTTTTTTTATACCACTTAGTTGGCAGACAAGCACACGGCCCACCTGATGAGAAGCGGTTACCGTGGCCTATGGATGTATGCAACACCAGGGGTGTCACACTCGCGCTGCCGACCATGAAGAAACCTTCTGATGCCCCTCTTGAAGAACCCCATATTGTAGGCGCTTGGGAAAACCGCAGCAGGGAGGTCATTCCACAGCTTGAGTGTGCGTGGGATGAAGTTTCTTTCATACCGCACAGTGCGCACCGTCTCAGGTCGCAATGTGTGGGGATGAATTCCCTGCCTATGGCGAGAGGTGCGATGATAGAATGTGGCTACGGGCATCATGTCAAACAATTCATCTGAGCACAAACCATTGTATAGGCGGTAGAACACCGATTGCCGATTGGACGGTTGTCGAAGTCACCTGGCTAGTTTTTTTTTTTTTACGTGCTCAAAATCCCCACGGATACCTCTCCACCGGAGCCGGTGGGAGAGGTTATGTCGGACTCGAACCGACTAAAACGCACGCCGCCTGTGGGTCTTTTTGGTTGCCGAAGGTGAGGTTGACAGGCATATCCCTCGCACCCCGGCCGACCCAGGCACCCCAGCCGACCCAAAAAAAAAAAAAAAACAAAACAGTAGATAACGGGTGGTTTTGAACGCGGCACCGTGTGGTGGCAGGCCGGCGCCGTTCCCACCCAATTATCGTCTGTATGTACTGTGCCGACCTAATTATGTCTTCATGTTCGTAGACTAAGTAATCATTCGGGCAATGAGTATGAAAAGCTAATTAAATCATAAAGGTACACACAGACGATAACTGGGTGGGAACGGCGCCGGCCTGCCACCACACGGTGCCGCGTTCAAAACCGCTCGTTATCTACTGTTTTGTGTTTGTGATATTTTTATAAAATTTGTAAATATTTCCCTCTGACTGCAACTAATTTAAAACAATTTAGATTAAAAATATTTTTTATAAAGTCCCTAATTATATTAAGACAATGTAATACTCAGTACTGTTAATACTGCTCATTGATGGCGCTTAGTGGAACCTGCTACAAATATCGAATGAGACACTTTGTACTTTGCCACAATATTAAATTTTTCACCAGACTACTGAATCTGAAGTCGTGCAAAATCGGTTAGGTGAAAAACTAAATATAGTGGAATATCATTGTAATTACTAAGTATATTGAATAAGACACTATTTTCTAGTATATATTGTTTTAGTATAGTTTTACGAACATGAAGACCTAATTAGCTCAACATGGTACACACAGACGATAACTGGGTGGGAACTGCACCGGCTTGCCACCACACGGTAGTGGAAAATTACAAAGTGTCTTATTCAATGTACTTAGTAATTACTATGATATTCATTGAAGGGTGTAGTATCTGTAGATTTCACAGCCCGCAGAAACCTTACGCCTATGAATGTAACCACCACACCTCAAGCATCTGGATCACATCGAACTTATTATGTTCAAATGTCAGAGCCTCCCATCCCAACCGGTCCCAATTGCGACACCTAACACTTCAAATATTGCTGACGCATTTAAGACATGTATTATACCTACAAGTAGGATTACCAATATGGAGGGTTTAAATCAGGATAAGCGGAAAAGAAAAAGCTGACACTGATTACACTATGTGAGCTTATTACTTCTTGTGTGCAATTATTGGATATAGTTGACCCGTCCCGTGGCATATTTTACACTTGGCATAGTTTGCGTATTACGACCCCCTTCAGCAGAGACGGAGTGGTGATACATTGTATCCTTTCTCCGGCACCACACGGATAGTAACATTTGAATATGGTTAGGTCTTTTGTAAAGCTGTTTTAGACTCAAAACTTAAGCTATTTAGCTTACTTAGCCTTAGTCTAGCTTAGCTAAGTTTAGTTCTTTTATGTAGGACACGTTTCTTTGACTTCCTCTCTTCTGATGGTAAGCTGAAGCCAAGGAAAGAGGGTCACCATTACAATGGAGGCATTCAGAATGTAACGAAAGTAATAAAATTATGCTGAAAAACAAAACAGTAGATAACAGGCGGTTTTGAACGCGGCACCGTGTGGTGGCAGGCCGGCGCCGTTCCCACCCAGTTATCGTCTGTGTGTACCACTTTGAGCTAATTAGGTCTTCATGTTCGTAGACTAAGTAATCATACGGGCCAGTTTCTTATGAATAAATAAAATAAATAAAAAAATAAAAAAGCCTTTTATTCCATGCATTTACAAATGAAATTAACAATAATCTTATTCTTAATCTAATTTAAAATATAATATAAATGTGTAAATAATTGAAATGTGAAAATAATTTAGGTGTAAATAATATTATTATTGCTTATTATAAATTAATATTGAATTGAAAATACAGAATATATATATATATATATATAGTATATATATATATAGTATTTTTACATGGACCCCTCCCAGGTGAAGGCCTCCTCCAAAGATCTCCATTTTTCCCTGTCTTTTGCTACTTTGATCCAGTCCGGTCCGGTGATTTTTTTAATATCGTCCTCCCAGCGCATACATGGTCTACCAACACGCCTCTTCCCCTGAGGGCCGTTCCATGTAGTTACTTCAGATGTCCATCTATTATCTCTAAGTCGTGCTACATGGCCAGCCCATTTAAATTTCAATCTTTGAGCAAAGTTGAGCGCATCTACTGTTTTTGTGATGTTTCTTATTTTTGTGTGACGGATTCTGTGTGTTTTTCTTATCTTTAACATGCTACGTTCCATTGCTCGTTGGCATGTTATTATTTTATTTTTTACCTTACAGGTGAATTTCCACGTCTGGCAAGCATATGTGAGACATGGTAAAATGCACGAGTCCATCATTTTCTTTTTCACTTCTATTGGCATGTTACTTTTCATCACTTCCTTGTAACTCCAGAACTTATTCCATGCAATTCTTGATCTGCGCTCTACCTCTAGTTCGTTGTTATTGCTGTCAAATGATATCCGTTTTCCTAAATAGATATACTGATCCACGTACTGTATTGGTTTTTGCTCTAGTGAGATTGTTCGTTTGTGGCTATTGGTCATGATGTTTGTTTTCAATAGATTTATTTCTAATCCGACTTGTCTACTAGCTTCGTTTAGCGATTGTATCATACATTCTAAGTTTCCTCCTGTTTCAGATAGAAGTACCAGGTCGTCTGCGAATCTTAGATGACTCAGATATTTTCCTTTGATATACAAACCGTACTTTCTCCAGTCTAATTTGTTTATAATTAATTCCAATACTGCAATAAATAGAGTTGGGGACAGTGGGTCACCCTGTCTCACTCCTCTATTGATATTAAAATCAGGCCCACAAGATTCCAGTTTAACTCTACTTACGCTGTTGTTGTATATATTTTTTATTACATTTATGTACTCATTTTCTACTCCTTGTTTACTTAAGGCTTCCCATATACTGCTGTGCGAAATTGTGTCAAAAGCTTTTTGGTAATCTATGTAGGCTATGTAGATAGGTCTTTTGTTTTCTTGATATTTTTCCATAATGAGTTCCAGTGTATGAATGTGATCTATTGTAGAGAATCCTTTACGAAAACCAGCTTGTTCTACGGGTTGTTTCTTTTCTAAAGTTTTTGTTATTCTTTGATTTATTATTGAGGAGAAGAGTTTGTAAATCGTTGGGAGAAGGCTTATTGGTCTATAATTGCCGATGTCATTTGGGTTTCCTTTTTTAAAGAGCAATATTATATTGGATTCTGACCATTGTGCAGCTATGTTCGCAGTTTTTAGTGCTAAATTAAATAGCGATGCAAGTGGTGATGCTAGTACTTCACATCCATGTTTTATTGCTTCATTGGTAATGCAGTCCGGGCCTGGGCTTTTTTCTAGTTTTAACTTCTTAGCTGCTAGTATAATTTCCATTTCGTCGATACAGTCTATATTTTTTTCTTCGTGGCTGTTTAATACTTCCTGGTTGTCATTTTTTATCTGTTGCGTCGGCACACTATATAGGTTTCTATAAAATTCTGTAACAATATTAATTATTTCTCTACGGTTGTGTGTTGTTTGTCCTGAGTCATTTAATCCCTCGATCCAGGTCTTGTTTGTACGGAGTTCTTTTAAAGCTTTTTTGAAACTTTTACCTTTTGTAAGGAAAGTTTGTATTTTCTCAGTTCTGTAGTTTTTATAATCCCTTTTTATGTACTTACTAGTTAACTTGTATAGGGCGCTAATTGAATAAGACACTATTTTCTAGTATATATTGTTTTAGTATAGTTTTACGAACATGAAGACCTAATTAGCTCAACATGGTACACACAGACGATAACTGGGTGGGAACTGCACCGGCTTGCCACCACACGGTAGTGGAAAATTACAAAGTGTCTTATTCAATGTACTTAGTAATTACTATGATATTCATTGAAGGGTGTAGTATCTGTAGATTTCACAGCCCGCAGAAACCTTACGCCTATGAATGTAACCACCACACCTCAAGCATCTGGATCACATCGAACTTATTATGTTCAAATGTCAGAGCCTCCCATCCCAACCGGTCCCAATTGCGACACCTAACACTTCAAATATTGCTGACGCATTTAAGACATGTATTATACCTACAAGTAGGATTACCAATATGGAGGGTTTAAATCAGGATAAGCGGAAAAGAAAAAGCTGACACTGATTACACTATGTGAGCTTATTACTTCTTGTGTGCAATTATTGGATATAGTTGACCCGTCCCGTGGCATATTTTACACTTGGCATAGTTTGCGTATTACGACCCCCTTCAGCAGAGACGGAGTGGTGATACATTGTATCCTTTCTCCGGCACCACACGGATAGTAACATTTGAATATGGTTAGGTCTTTTGTAAAGCTGTTTTAGACTCAAAACTTAAGCTATTTAGCTTACTTAGCCTTAGTCTAGCTTAGCTAAGTTTAGTTCTTTTATGTAGGACACGTTTCTTTGACTTCCTCTCTTCTGATGGTAAGCTGAAGCCAAGGAAAGAGGGTCACCATTACAATGGAGGCATTCAGAATGTAACGAAAGTAATAAAATTATGCTGAAAAACAAAACAGTAGATAACAGGCGGTTTTGAACGCGGCATCGTGTGGTGGCAGGCCGGCGCCGTTCCCACCCAGTTATCGTCTGTGTGTACCACTTTGAGCTAATTAGGTCTTCATGTTCGTAGACTAAGTAATCATACGGGCCAGTTTCTTATGAATATGAAGAGCTAATTAAATCCAGATCTTACACACAGACGATAACTGAGTGGGAACGGCGCCGGCCTGCCACCACACGGTGCCGCGTTCAAGACCGCCTGTTATCTACTGTTTTGCGTTTGTGATATTTTTTTCCTTTTATTAAATTTTGTAAATATTTCCCTCTCACTGCAACTAATTCAAAACAATTTAGAATACAATTATTATTTTTTATAAAGTCACTAATAACATTAAAAAACAATATTTAGTAGTGTTAAAACTTTTTTTTTTACGTGCGCAAAATCCCCACGGATATCTCCCCACCGGAGCCAGTGGGAGAAGTTATGTCGAACTCGAACCGACTAAAACGCACGCCACCTGTGGGTCGTTTTGGTTGCCGAAGGTGAGGTTGACAGGCATATCCCTCGCACCCCGGCCGACCCAGTGCCATTTCTCACGATCTGGCCCTCTCCTCTGTTGTGTGGGGACTACAGAGTCCCCAACTCGTTCCTGAAAAACAGGCGGCTCCACCTGTCACCCCAGTACTGTTAATACTGTTGATTGATGGCGCTTGGTGGAACCTGCTACATAAATATGTTATATTGAATGACGTTTATTAAAGTTTTGAAGATCAAGAGTTATTATGGTGCACTAAGTTTATAATATGTTAATTCTATAGTACCGGGTTCTTGGACATCAAGACTGAGGTGATTCGAGTGGAAGAGTATTCTAGAGCAAGGTGAGGTTTAGTTTGCGGATGCTTTTATAGATCACTGAATTCTCACGATACCTAAGCCTAAGCTGGTTACTAGGAAAAACAGAGGAAAGAATTGCAAAGAAGCTGTTCTACTAATATTAAAAACTAGCTGACCCACCCCTACTCCGCCCGTGGTATATATTGAAACCTCATATCAACTATTTGCAACTATTTGAGCCCGCATTTCTTTAGTTTTCAAATAATAAATGAGAATCTCCCGGATTTGTTGAAATTTATGATCACTGCTCCGCTCCATTAAGTAGTAGCGTGATGATATATAGCTTATAACCTTTGTCAATAAACGGACTATTCAGCATAAAAAAATCAAACTCTTCAGCTTTATACTATAAATATAGATATAAGTTTTTTGGATGTTTTGAACTCTTCAAAATATTTAGGAACCCGCCCTTATCTGCAAGCCAGATATAATATAGAATAACCTCTTAGGTTCTCATTTAGAGATTGTGGTGTTAGATGACAGTCGCAAAGTTAAGCCACTTCATGAGACTTCATGAGAGCAAACTCCGGACACCAAAGTGGAAGTTTTGAATACATTCGGGATTTTCAATTAAGAGATTGTCAATTAAGAGGGTATTTCACCCATGTTATTTGGAACCTAACATAACATGTTATGTTATGTATACCCCAAGCAAAAGGCATACATTTACACACATACAAACATACATATCTTATACTAGCTGACCCACCCCAGCTTCGCCTGGGGTATATTTTGAAGCTTCATATCCCTTTGAGCCCGTATGTTTTAGTCTTCAAAATATGTATGAAAAATTGCCTGATCAATCCCGCTGCAGACCTTGTAACCACAGATAGTTTTTGTGCCCTCAGTGTAGAAAACGCGGTAGCCTAGTGGTATGGGTAATGGACTGCTGAGACGAGGTCTCGGGTTCGATCCCAGGTTTTACCATGGCACACACCAATGACTTTTAGATGCTTTTCGAAGTTATGTGTGTATTTATCGCAGGTTTATAAGTGCCCGGTTAATGGCAATAGGCTCGCCACTTATTACATTGGGACCTAAACATAAACTGGCGAAATGTGGGTGCTTAGCACCTCTGCCTACCCCTTCGGGGATATAGGCGTGAGTTTATGTTATGTTATGTTATGTGTAGAAAACAAAGCAGGAAAAGTCCTTGGGTTTTCCTATTGATAGCACAAAACTCTCCAGTGAGCTTTGGCTGTCCTACTCACCGACGGGAACAGCACGATGTTGTTATGGCCGCGGTATTCTGTAGGGTGGAGGCACTTCCCCAGTCGGACTGCTCAATTAGGAAGATTGCTCGAAATAACGTTCGTCAGAATCTAGCTAGAAAGTGGTTTTATTTCAATGAACTATATTCGCAAAAACTTACGATAGTATCATACATTTGCATACATACCTTGCTTTTTAATGCATGAAATTTAAATTGAACATTGCATAAATTTCTTCTAAATTATGTTAATGGAACCACATGAGGTGTGTAGGGACGAAATCAAATGGCACGTCGTTATCACTGCCTACACCAGATTATCCAGTCTGCCTAACATTCTATTAAATATTACTTTATAAATTTATGCAGTAACTTCAAATTCACACATGGTTTTCAAATATCATTAGGAATAACATTAATTAACTAAAGTTATATTGACGTTTTGAGGTTGGATAATCTTAACGATAGTTGAACTGTAAAAGGTTGCAAGTGGTACCTTGTCAGTTGTTCCACTTTGAAGTTATGATGAGGCTCTTAAAAACGTTTTTGCACTGAGCAGTTAAAGTTACATAATGCTTTTTGGCTTTATATCATTGATGGGCACGGTTGGCTGTCGCCTCCGAGCTTCGAAGCTATCTTTTAATCTAATTAACAAATTTAATTGAAATTGAATGCTTACTTACACTAGACCAATCTGCTTTTAAGTTTTACTACCTGTTGCCCGCGACTGTGTCCGCGTGGAGGTCTGTTTTCGCGACTTTTGACTATATTTACAGTTCCACTCAATCGATTGCGATCAAACAAGGCCACATCTTAGGTATGACTAAGCCCCCCCCTCCCCCTTTTTATCTATGACATGCCAACTTAACTTCACCTCGCCTGATTGTAAGCTAAAGGCAAAGTCTCAGGAAAGAGGGTCACCATTACAGGCACAAAGTAATGTTACAATGGTGGCACTCAGATTGGCGGCCTCATCAGATGATTTTTCACGCCCCGTTTAAAGGACCCGGGGTTGTAGGAAGAAGGAAACACGTGAGCTGGTGACGAATTCCAGATCTTGGTGGTGCAGCAAAAAAAAGAGTCTCCGAACCGCTTGGTTCTTGCTCGTATATTCTGCACAGTGTGAGGGTGACATCTAAACCTTGCATGTGTTGTTCTGTATAGGAAAGGAGAGGGTTGGAATTAATTGTAAGAGCTCATCAGAACACTCACCATGCCAACCCGTATCAATATCCACTCAATAGTTTTTACGTCTATCACGAACAAACAGATAAAAATTACAAAGAAGAAATTGTGTTCGGTATCGTTAAAACAATATAATACAAATATTTTTAGCAAATAATCTATAGAAAGGAGGTAGGACACGACGGTATACCCGTCCGAATTGAGCAGTCCGACTGTGCGACAGCGCGAATGTGGATCTCTTGGTTTTGCACGCGTGCTTAGGCCACGGTGACCACTTTCCATGAGATGGGCCATGTGCTTGTCTGCCACCTAAGTGGTATAAAAAATAAATTAAAATTAAGAGAGAGTACTATTAATTGAATAATAATTGTAATGTATAAAAATATACATGTAACCTTATGTTTGCAGAATTTAAGGATACGTTCTCACTAGGCTGTCTTAATTTCTAAATGTTGCTTTTATCTCACTAAATGTATAATAAATGTAAATCAAACCCCTGTTTAAAAAGGATGACAAAACTGACATGGGTTGTTACAGACCTATAGCTCTTGTTCCTGTCATATCAAAAATATTTGAGAGGGTTATCTACGAGCGTCTGTACAATTTCTTTGAAATGAATGGCCTATTTGCTGAGGAGCAAGTTGGATTTCGTAAGAATAAAAATATAAATATAGCATTCTATAGCTTTCTCAGTACAGTTATGACCGCAGTAGACCAAAAGAACCAAGCCTCCGCCATTTTCATGGATCTAACCAAGGCGTTCGATTACGTGGATCACGTGACTTTATTGGATAAGTTATATGCTTATGGAGTGAGGGGAAATGTGCTAGAACTGATAAGATCTTACCTAAGTGACCGAACACAGACAACACAGATCTCTAGAATATGTAGTTCTACTAAAAAGCTAATAAATTACTCGTCCGAACCGCGGAAAGTTGCTTTTGGAGTACCTCAGGGGAGTGTGCTGGGACCACTGTTATTTATCATTTACATAAATGACTTTCCCCAAGCAACAAATTATAAAACTATACTTTTTGCGGATGACGGCACAGTTGTATTTACTGGAAATAATAAATCCCAGCTTGAGCATGAAATAATTAGTACTTTATATGACTCTATTAAATGGTTGACATCAAATAATTTGAAAATTAATTTAAATAAGACATGCATAATGACATTTAGAAATAGGACGAATAAACTGACAGACTTGGACATACAATATAATGGAACACAAATAAAACAGGTACAACAAACAAAATTTTTAGGACTAAATATAGATGAAGGTCTGAATTGGAAGATGCATTTAGAAGTGTTATGTTCAAAAATAAATCAACACTCTTACTCTCTGTATATGTTGTCTAAGACAGCCAGTGTATCCACTATTATGACGGCGTATTATGGATATGTATTTCCAATTTTAAATTACGGTGTCATATTTTGGGGCAATTCAACTGGTGTGGAAAGCATTCTCATAGCCCAAAAGAAATGCGTAAGAGCTATATGTAAATTGAAATCTACTGATAGTTGTAAACCTAGTTTCATTGGACTACAGATTTTGACATTGCCATCTATATATATTTTGGAAACCGTGTTGTTCGTGAGGAAAAATATGCAGCTTTATAGAAATCTTAATAGTAAAAGACATAACATGAAGATATGTCTTCCAGCTAATGCAACCACATATCTTAACAGTAGTGTGTTCTGCATGGCTCCAAGGCTTTACAACCGACTACCAATTTCTATTTTGCATATCACAAACATAAATGAATTTAAACGTAGCCTTAAGAACCTTTTGCTGGAGAAATGTTATTATTCTGTTGAAGAGTACATAAATGACAAGTCATTGAAATAGATAAAATTGGTGTTTCACTGAAATTAAATTAATTGAATTTACTAAATTGAACACGGATATCATTTGTTGCTATCATTATTTAATTAATAATTAATGTAATTGATATTTTCTAATTTGATTTTATTTTCATAATGTATTATTTCCTATTACTGACATACCTATTTTATTCTATTTTGATTATATGAAATCTTATTACAGTTGACATACGCATTTGATTTTATTTTGATTATGTGATATTTAGTTACTATTGACATAATGTACGTATCTCGAATGAACTGTAATGAAGTGTAGTATAAATGCATGTCCACTAATTATTTGTATGGCTCTAATTTGCATGCCGCAAGGCCAAATGTAGTGATACCTTTTTAACAAACATGTACCAACTTTCGACCTACATTTGCAAAATGAATAAATAAATGAATAAATGAATAAATGAAATGGTGCGTACGCACGGGCTCCGCGGTGTACACCGGGGTGAACCATGGGTGTCAGACCACTGTTGACTCAAGTCATGCATCTGAGGCTGAGTCTGGGCTGTATATATCTGCCCGATGTTAAACAGCCCTATCCTCTAGTCGCCTTGTACGACACCGCATGGGAAGAGATGGGGTGGTCCAAATTCTACTCTGACGGGATTCACGCGAGTATATTACGCGAACAAGCTGCAATGGGCGGCAAATAGACGAGCCCATATTCTTATCAACCTTACTGTCCGAAACTGGTTTATAAATGTCTCGATTTAAGATTATAGATAATAAATTACGTTTAGTTCGCTTCCTCAGAGCGCCATATATAACAACTATTAACGTTTGGTAATCTCTAGATGGGCTTGCCTTAAATTGAACGAATTCTAAGCGAATTTCATGCTAAATTATTCATGAGTGTTTGGAGTAATAAAGAGCATTATAGCATTTATATATGGTACACTCAGCGTCAGATTGATCTTGAATATAAAGTCAAAAAATTAAGGTATGTATTAAGAGCAAATCAAACTGTTTTATTGATTTAATTTTTTTTTATACCAATAACGTGGCAGACAAGCACACGGCCCACCTGATGGAAAGTGGTTACCGTGGCCTATGGACCTTTGTAATACCAGAGGAGTCATAGTCGCGCTGCCAACCCTGTAAGTACAGAGTTTCAGTGCCGTCAGTGTAGAAGACAAAGCAGGACAAGCCTATAGTCTTCCCACTGACAGCACAAATTCTCCAGTGAGCTTTGGCTACCCTACTCACCGCTCGGAACACAACACGAAATTGTATTATAATCTGAACTATTGAGTTTTTTTTATAAAACTTAAATGGCAGACTAGCACACGGCCCACCTGATGGAAAGTAGTTACCGTGGCCTAAGAACGTGTGCAACACCAGGGGAATCACACCCTTGCTACCGGCCCTGTAAGAACAGAGAGTTTCTGTGCCGTCAGTGCAGAAAACACAATCAGGACAAGCGTTTAGTCTTCCCACTGACAGCACAAAAACTCTCCAATGAACTCTGGCTATCCTACTTCTCGCCGGGAACACAAAACGAGTATATTATACCCCTGGTTTTCTGTAGGGTGGTGGTGCTTCCCCAGTCGAACTGCTCAATTGGGACGGGAATATAAATAATATAAATGTTGAGTACTTTCTTCGTCAAGAACGATGACTGTACATGATTAAATAAGAGTTGGGCAACTTAGTATCAGATTTTGGAGATGGAGAGAGAGAGAGAGAGAGAGAGAGAGAGAGAGCACATATGAACGTCAAAATTTTACAATTAGGTATGTCAAGAAATAATATAAAAATATTAAATAATGTAAAAATAAACCATTAGAAAATGATTCTTTCGCTGGTTCGGTAGATGAGTTCTACTGAGAAGATACCAGCAAGAAACTCAGCGTACTATGGGCTGACTATATTAGAACTAGATTATTTTTCTTTTTTAAATTTGTTTTAGTTTACAATTTATTTTGTGCGAGCAAGCAAGAGACTTATGTTGACCACGCATTAACATTATTAAGATACTCATCTACTTTATAGTAACCTTTACTCATTAAAGTTTCTTTCATTAAGTACATCAAGAATTAGAGATTCGGTCTGGATGAACTATAAAAGTCCGCCATTACCATGTTGAATGGTAATGCCAATTCTCTGCGCTAATAAATTAGCCCTACAGTCACGGGAAATATCATTATCGTATTATTTGGTCATATTTCGATACCATAGAACTGTAATAAAGGAATTGTTTCTCTCTATTTACTGTTGAAAATTGAGTTGAACTGTTAATAATGCATTGTTTACGATAAATCGATGTGTCAATATTGATCTAGACGAACTGACAAAAAGGTCACCATACAACCTTAAGATAATTATTATTATCTGAACAATAGGCACGTAGGAAGATTAGTTTCCTTACCAAAAATGTCTTGAACACCTGCTTTAGGCACTGATTCTCAACATTTTTAAATTAAAACATAACATAACATAAACTCACGCCTATATCCCCGAAGGGGTAGGCAGAGGTGCTAGCACCCACATTTCGCCAGTTTATGTTTAGGTCCCAATGTAATAGGTGGCGAGCCTATTGCCATTAACCGGGCACTTATAAACCTGCGATAAATACACACATAACTTCGAAAAGCATCGAAAAGTCATTGGTGTGTGCCATGGTGAAACCTGGGATCGAACCCGAGACCTTTTTAAATTAAACCTAGTTTAAAGGTTTAACCTACCGGTATAGTAGTTTCGCTAATCCTGGACCGTGATAGCTTCAAAGCTATTTACAATGTAATCTTATAACAACACAAATTAACTAATAACTAAAATTACGTTTCTGCACGATCAGGACATGTTTCTACACGACCTATTTAGTAGTTTTAAGGTGTAAAGTAATTTTACATCCAGTCACGACCAACAATATACCTACATTAGATGTACAGTCGACAAAGGAGTCACCGTCGCATCTTTACATAAAACTTTATATGAATAAGTGCAACCGTATCTCCTTTGTCGTCTGTACCAACAGATCCATGAAATAACTAAAATTGGAACTACGGTATTACTTTAGGGGTACTAACACGAAAAATTATCGCAATTCTCCGTTCTCTCGATAGGTTTATGATGTTTGAAGAAAAATGATATGTGACCCGACGAGGGCCAGGTAGAGAGAAATGGACCTGGGTCGGCTGGGCTGCGAAGTATTTGCCTGTCAAAATTCGGTAACGAAAAACGAACCACAGGCGGCGTGTGTTTTAGTGCGTTCGAGATCCCATCATGGGGGAGTGGCTAGAGAGGCCACACGGCAGCCTCTCGTACCGTCTGACGCAGATGATCACCGAACACGAGTGCTTCGGAAAGTATCTGCGTCGGATGGAGAAAGAGCCAACGTCCGAGTGCCATCACTGCGACGCGAGCGAGGACTCAGGTCCGCACACGCTCACCGAGTGTCCGGCGTGGGAGACGCCGAGGCGGGAGCTTGTGGCGGCCCTGGGAGTGAGAGTTCTCACGCTCTCCACCTTGCTCGCGGCGATGGTCCGCTGCGCGGATGCGTGGGCGGCCGGCGCCTCCTTCTGCGAGCAAGTAATGCTCGTGAAGGAGGAGGCGGGGCGGGAGCAGCAGCGGGAGCGACGAAGGATCGCTAGACAAGCTGCCCGCGCACGAAGGCAACTCGGGCGTCGGAGGTCGATGAACGACCTCCGCCCCCCATGAGCGCCGGCCTGGGGGTGACAGGTGAAGCCGCCTGTCACCCTTGCAGAAGCAGGCCGCGGCGGCGGCGCGCGTGGCGCGCCTCCCCGTTTCCGGGGACGAGTTGGGGACTCTGTGGTCCCCACACCCGAGAAGAGGGCCAGATCGTGAGAGATGGCCCTGGGTCGGCCGGGGTGCGAGGGATATGCCTGTCAACCTCACCTTCGGCAACCGAAACGACCCACAGGCGGCGTGCGTTTTAGTCGGTTCGAGTCCGACATAACCTCCTCCACCGGCTTCGGTGGGGAGGTATCCGAGGGGATTTTGCGCACGTAAAAAAAAAAAAAAAAAAGTGCGTTCGAGATCGACTTAGCGGAGAAAGAGAAACAAACACTTTTTTTTTGATAAAGAATATTAGCAACCGTAATAACTAATATTTCCTTTAACCCTTCCAACTTAACTAAATTGCTTGTGCTAGGAGTGGGTTCACGTCGGTAGTGTAATTAATAGTATTAGTTATTTAATTATATACGAGAGCATTATAAACACAAGATATATGTTTATAATTCTTTATTTCATTTTATTACCACCGAACAATATGGCATAGTAAAACAAAGAACATCAACGTATTCGAAACATCCATCGTTCTGTTATTCCATCCAGCCAGTCAGTCGTTACGCTTGCAAACCTTTTTCTAATACTCCTCCTCAAGCGTATCCCTCAGACTTGCTCATGCACACAAACACACACCCATCTCCCTACGACAAAATTCTTGCTTGCCTTTTGGCAATGATTTTGTTAAAGCGTCTGCTACCATTAGTTTAGTTTCCAAGTAAGCTACTTTTATAAAATCATTTTCTATCGCTTCTCGCACAAAGTGGTGTCTTAAGTCTATGTGTTTCGTCCTTTGATGGTGCACTGGGTTCAGTGATATGGCCATGGCTGACTGACTATCACTATAGATTATTATTGGATGCATTGGAGTCTGCAATAACTCTGCTAAGAATCTTCTTAGAAAAATGGCTTCTTTGGCAGCCTCTGATAAGCTGACATATTCAGCTTCTGCCGTAGAAATTGCAATGCTCCTCTGCTTTGTACTCTGCCATGAAATAGCTCCATTAGCCATCTTAAAAATACAGCCTGAGTATGACCTTCTATCTACCAGGTCACTAGCATGATCGGCATCTGCAAAGCCTATAATTGCCATTTCTCGATTAGAATCTCTAAAGTACTTCAGGCCCATACTCTTAGTTCCCTTAAGATACCTCAAGATTCTTTTAGTGGCCGTCCAGTGCATCTCTCCATAGTTGCTACTGAACTGACTCATATAGTTCACTGTGTGTGCAATGTCTGGTCTCGTACAGACTGCTAAATACATCAGTGAACCTATAAGTTCTCGATAAGGTATTCGCTCATCTGGCTTAGATCCTTCTTGTTTTCTGAAATGTTGACCAGCAACTCCAGGAGTGGAAACTGGTTTACAGTCGGTCATTCCAAAGTTATTGAGAAGCTTTTCAACATATTCCTCTTGATCAACACTTATGTAATTATTCTCTTGTTTGATTCTCATTCCTAAAAATTGGCTAACTCGTCCTAAGTCCTTCATTTTGAATTTGGACATAAGTTCTCGTTTCATAATCTGCATCTCCCGCTCATTGTTATAGAATACAAGTATATCATCTACATAAATAGCTAGGATAATCCTATCCTTGCCATTGGTTCTTGTGTACACACATGGTTCATTCTTGCATCTCTTGAAGTTTAAATTCTCTAACTCCGAGTGCAACCTCAAATTCCAAGAACGCGGCGCTTGCTTAAGTCCGTAGAGTGATTTCTTAAGTAAACATAAGTGATCCTCCTTCCCTCGTTCTTCAAACTGTGGCGGCTGTCTCATATAAATAACTTCGTCTATATTTCCATTGAGAAATGCAGTCGTCACATCCATGTGATCTACTTTTAGCTGCAAATTAACAGCTAACGCTAACAAAAGCCTCAAGGTACTGTGACGTATGACAGGTGCAAATGTTTCATCATAGTCAATTCCTCTTCTTTGACTAAAACCACGTGCAACCAAACGTGCTTTGTAACGTACTATATTTCCCCCCTGTTTTTTAATTCTAAAAATCCATTTAGAATCAACAACATTTACACGTTGCTCGGGTTTCACTAGCACCCAAGTGCCATTATTTTTAAGAGAATCTAACTCCTCCTTAATAGCTGCTCTCCAGAATTTCGCATCTTTGCGAGCTAATGCCTCCTTCACCGTGACTGGATCACTGTCTTCCGACATTGCTTGGTAAGTAACGTAATCAGGGAAGGTAGTTGGCCTTCTATCTCTTAGAGGATATCTTCGTTCTCTCTCGAATTCTGTCTCTGTCACTCTCTCATTATCTTCACCTTCATCTTCATCTAAAGATTCCCAGTGTTCATACTCGTTATCAACTATTTCAGGTTCTTCACCATCACGTGACTCATCTTCTTGAAATGACTCTTCAAGTTGGATAGGTGCTCTCTGTGGTATCGATTCCTCTTGATTACTGTGACATCCCATCTTCTTCTGAGTTTTTGATACCTCTTTATATAGTTGCTTTTCGAAAAATACTACATCTCTCGCTCTGCAAAGTTCTCTGCTAATTGGATTGATAAGCCTGTATCCTTTTGACTCGGAGCAGTATCCCACGAATATCAACTCTTCGCTCTTTTTATCCCATTTGGTTCTCTTTTCATCTGGAATGTGTGCAAACGCCCTGCAACCGAACACTCTTAAATGACTCAGATCGACTCTACGACCTGACCATGCCTCTTCTGGCGTTTTGTTTCTCACTGCTATAGTCGGACTTCTATTCTTTAAATAGACTGCCGTATTCACTGCTTCCGCCCAGTAAAATATGGGTAGCCCTGCTTCTTGCAGCATGGCCCGTGCCTTTTCGACGATAGTACGATTCGCACGCTCAGCGACCCCATTCTGTTGTGGTGTATACGGAATTGTAAGTTGGTGCTTAATTCCGTGCTCCTTCAGGTAGCTGTCCAATCTCTTATTGACAAATTCAGATCCATTGTCAGTCCTCCAAATCTTCATCTTGTTTCCCGTCTGAGTTTCCGCATGAGCTTTAAATTCTTTAAAAACATCAAAGGCCTCACTCTTCTGCTTGAGAAAATAAACAAAAGTTTTTCGTGTATAATCGTCTATAAAAGTCATAAAATACCGTTTACCACCTAATGAACCATTAGACATTGGCCCACAAAGGTCAGAATGTACAAGCTCTAGAACATATTTAGCTCGCGTAGCCTTATTGCGTTCGAACGGTTGTCTAGTTTGCTTACCTAAAAGACAAGCAACGCACTCTAACTTTTGGCCATACGACTTTGAAAAACTCAACCCAGTCGCCATTTTCTCACTCAACAAGCACAGATTTTTCATACCCAAATGCGCAAGTCTCTTGTGCCATAACTCCATATCAGCACCAGCTACTGCGATTGCATTCACACTTGCCTGTAAACATTTAAGTTTGTAAATGCCTTTCTCAACCACACCTCTCAAAATTGGCTTACCTGTAACTTTACAATCGCTCGCATTATAAATTTTACAGTCTTCATCTGAGAATACAACAATTTTTTGTTTAGCTGTGATTTTACTAACACTAATAAGGTTTGAATTAATATCAGGTACATACATTACATTATCAACAGTAAAGTTCAGCTTCTCACAAGCTACAGTACCAAAACCTTCACCATAAACCTTACCTCCATTCGCACAAGTAACCTCTATCTTACGATTAACTTTTACAATATCATGCAACCAATCCCTCTTGTAGGTCATATTCTCTGAAGCTCCGGAATCGAGAATCCAAGAATTATGTTGATCTTGAGTAGACTCTTCTCTATAGTTCGTACCAAGTGCCGTCGCCAAAGAAACGTCATTCTTCTTGCTTGTGTTCCTCGGGTTAGCTGGACAGTTGATTGCTTTATGTGGCCCCGCACATATGAAACACTTTAAAGTCTTCTCTATCTTTTTCTTGTTATTATTCCTCTGAATATTATCTATCCTGCTCTTAGGTTTCGTAGCAAACGCAGAAGTAGAAGGACTAGTAGCACTCGAGTCTTTGCTTTTTCTGTCTCCATCAAGTTGTAAAAGTTTGGTTTTGACAAAGTCTGTTGTCAAAATAGTGTTGGTACTTTCCAGTGCCAGCCTCATTGGTGTATACTCGTCTGGCATCCCTTGCAACAATAAAGCAGCTAGAAGTTCGTCGTCTATCTCTTTGCCTAAGTCAGACAGCTGATTCGCTACTCTCATCAACTCCGTAACATAATCTGTAATTGTCACAAACATGTTTAACTTAAGGCTGACTAACTTTGATAACAGTCTGCATCTGTTGTTTATGCCTTTATCTTCATATGCGGCTCTCAGATTGTTCCATGTTTCATGCGCTGTCTTCGCTCTACGTACATGTACCTTGCATTGATTCTCTATCAGAAGACATATTTTCATCCTTGCTTTTTGGTCACCACGTATTTTGGTTTCATCACTAGAAGGGCTTTCAACATACTGCCACAAATCATCATGGACGAGTATGCACTCCATGTCAAATTTCCAACTATCATAATTGGAACTCCCTCGTAGCTTCTCAATAGAACTCATTGTAGTCGGCGCACTCATCATTGAAATCTTGCTTGCACTCTTGCAAAAACAGTTAATGCTCTCGATAGCAACACCGTGCTAGGTCCATAACCTAATAGTATTAGTTATTTAATTATATACGAGAGCATTATAAACACAAGATATATGTTTATAATTCTTTATTTCATTTTATTACCACCGAACAATATGGCATAGTAAAACAAAGAACATCAACGTATTCGAAACATCCATCGTTCTGTTATTCCATCCAGCCAGTCAGTCGTTACGCTTGCAAACCTTTTTCTAATAGTAATGGCCAGGATTCGAACCCGGGACCTCTCGCTCGTAAGGTCGACTCCTTAACCATTAAGCTACTGACGGTTATGACGCTTCGACTTTGTTATAAACTTCATAAGTTTATACTTTTTTTTTTTTACGTGCACAAAATCCCCACGGATGCCTCCCCACCGGAGCCGGTGGAGGAGGTTATGTCGGACTCGAACCGACTAAAACGCACGCCGCCTGTGGGTCGTTTTGGTTGCCGAAGGTGAGGTTGACAGGCATATCCCTCGCACCCCGGCCGACCCAGGGCCATCTCTAACGATCTGGCCCTCTAAATCATAAGTTTATACTATGTAATGATGATTTCATAATATAATAATTCGTTTTTAAAAGAAATATATTATCACTTAATTTTTTAGCAAAGAGTAATTGCCAGAATAAAATTGGGAACTTGTGCAATTCTTGGTTTTAAAGTAACATGTAATTTAAAAATAGTTAGGTAGTATCTTATTAATGGGATTATTAAATTTATATTTGATTAATTTATCATAACGGCTTCACTCACGTGGTATACAGCAGGCACATGCTGTAAGAACATTTTGAAGAGTCGAACAGACTTGACATCTTAATTCAGGGGGAGATTTATAGCATGCGCAGTTGAAATCTCACCTCAACTTCAGTTGTCAAGCCCGATCGATCGTTCGAAATGTTCTTATAGCATGTGCCTGCGGGTCCCGGTCGTATGATTCAAAGGTATTGTGGTATATACCTATTCCTGATGTAAAAGATGCCTTCCTGACTATTTTTTTATTTATTTTTATTTTTTATTTATTTATTTTCCTTATGTAACTACCATTACAGGTTGCCCCAATGCGGCAGTTAGCAAATTGTACATTGTAAATCTTAACCTATTCTACTAACTATAACTTATAACTAATTCTAACTATTCTATAACTTATAACTAATGACATACAAAGATGCCCTTGTGAACTCACTCAGAGAACCCGCAAACATGTCCACTATTTCGGATATCATATTGAGGGCGCGAAGGGCCCGAGTGAACGGGGCCTCGGCCTGCAGTATTATATTATATAAGGCTCGTCAATTAGACTTCAACTCGCCTGATGGTAAGCTGAAGGCAATATTATATGTTAATTAAAATTACATTATAATGTCAAAAAAATTATCTTTACTTAAATCATGTCACTTAGTCACTTAATGCTAAATAAATAATACAATTCCAGTACTAATCGAATCTCGTAACCCATCATGCCCATCACATTTGACACCAGGAATGATCTGGAGCGGTAGTAACCAGTGGTCTCTTAATTAAATTACAATTATCATAATTACTCGATGAATTATCAACCTAATAATTTATCGTAACTAAGGTCACTTTGAGATCCGCTGGTCATATTGGTCCAAGGACTCTTGTAAATACAAAATTAAATAAATTACTGCAATATGAGACGAGATGACCTCAAGTGAACCAATTAGTTTGCTATTTTAGACTCAGATGTTTGTGTAATAGACGTGTCTTTAATTTGTCTCTGGTCGGTAGCACCATAACATATATTATCTATGTGTCAGTCCACCTACTATAAAACTAATTCTTAAAACAAAATAAAAAATTTAAACGGCAACACTGCCCCACTCCTTTATCTGCAACCATTACACGATCCAGATAAAATACTTTTTTTTATATTTTTTTATATAGAACACATCAATTAGACCTCGCCTTGCCTGATGGTAAGCTGAAGGCAAAGTCTCAGAAAAGAGAGTCACCATTACTTACACATACCATGTGATACTCAGCTTGACGGCCTCATCATATGCTTTTTCACGCCCCGCTTAAAGGATCCGGGACTGTAGGAAGAAGGAAACACATGAGCTGGTAATGAATTCCAGGCCTTAATGGCGAGACAGAGGAAAGAGTCACCGAACCCCTTGGTTCTTGATCGGATGTTTTGCACCGTGTGCGGGTGACATCTAAGACCTGCACGTGTTGTCCTGTGTAGGAAAGGGGAGTGTGGGACTAATTGGAAGAGCTCATCAGAGCACTCACCATGGTATATGTAGATACTTTGTGACATATTATTCCTTCGGAATATAATATTGGAACATAAATATAGCCGCGTGGTTCCCGGCAGAGTAGAATTTAGACCACCCCATCTTTTCCCATGCGATGTCGTACCAGGTGACTAAGGCTGCATGTCCGCCGAAGCGGAGCGTGGTAGCGGAGCGGATCGAGGTTGTAATGCGGTGCGGACTGGCGGGCTGTGTACCGGTGCTGGGTCGCGAGCACGCGACCAGTCATTTTAAGCTTCCGGCGGCGGGTGATTGGTTTAGTATATATATATATACGTAAAATTTCAACGACAGCAGACATGCTATGGAACCAGTTAATACGATAATCATTTCTGCTCTCCGCTTCCGCTCTCCGCTTCCGCTCTCCGCTTCCACTCTCCGCTTCCGCTCTCCGCTTCCGCTCTCCGCTTCCCAGCTCCGATTCCCCTCTCCGCTTCCCGGTTTTGTATGAATAATTAAACTCTCCCTGTCCACCGAAGAAGTGCGGAGACTTTGTGCAGTTAATATTTGTCCGTTTCTCCGCTCCTCGCTCCACTTTAGTGGAACGGCAGCCTTAGTGATAGGGCTGTTTAACATCAGACAGATATTTACAGCTCAGAATCAGGCATAGATACAATGCTCGAGTCAACAATAGTGCCCGGAAGACAGCAATAGTCTCACCCCCTATAACGTCGGACCGAATACAATTATTGGCAAAATGTGGGTGTTAATTCACCTCTGTCAAACCCTCCGGGGATAAAGGCGTGATTATATGTATGTATGTATGAATGTAATCTACTGATCTAGATTTCATTCATTATAGATATATTTTGAAAATAACAACAAACAAAAATGAAAATGTAGTAGCCTAACTTGTGAAGTAAAATGGTTTCTTTCTTTGAGATTTCCATTCAAGAGCACCTCAGGTTCCCCGGCTAGACAAGTTGATGTGACGAAACACCGTATGGCTTTACACACTCACCTTACTGGCTACGGCGAGCATACATATATCGCCAATATCACACCTTTATCCCCAGAAGGTTAGGCAGAGGTGAATTAACACCCACGTTTCACCAATCATTAAATTCGGTTCCACGTAATTAGAGGTGAGCCTTTTACCGTTTTCCGGGCACTATTGTTGACTCAAGCTATGCATCAGGGCTGAGTCTGGGCGGTATATATCTGTCTGATGTTAAACGTCGCCATTCTACTCTGCCGGGAAACATGCGACTCCGGTGAGATGAAGCCCAAAGTGGCTTCCGTACGAAAAAGGCGTCTTAAATTGCTCTGATTGGCATTCTGTGATGATATCATGCTCACGGAATATCAAAACGGAGTACGACCGAATTTGAACAAAAATAAAAATAAAACAAAACAGTAGATAACAAGTGGTTTTGAACGCGGCACCGTGTGGTGGCAGGCCGGCGCCGTTCCCACCCAGTTATCGTCTGTGTGTACCGAATTGTTCGAATTAGCTCTCCATATTCATAAGAAACTGGATCGAATGAAATTACTTACTCTTATGAACATGAAGACATAAATAACGCATATTAGTACACACAGACGATAAGCGAGCGGGAACGGCGCCGGCCTGCCACCACACGGTGCCGCGTTCTAAACCGCACGTTATCTACTGTTTTGTTTTTTTCTTTTTGTTCATATTTGATTGTACACCGATGTGATATTCCTGTAGTATGGTATCGTCTCAGAATGCCAATCAGATCAATTTAAGTTGTGGATGGTCTATTGACGGTACTTTTGTCAACAACTTAAGCTATGCCAACGACATGGTGCTTCTGTGCCCCTCGGTCAGTGCTCTGACCAGGCTAATTGGCATCTGTGAGCGATATGCGGTTACCCATGGTCTCAGGTATAATACCTCAAAGAGCGAGTTGCTGGTTTTTAAAAGTAAAAACAGGTCCTATAAAATTCCCATTAGGCTGAATGGCACTTTGCTAAATCAGGTTCAAAGTTTCAACTACCTGGGGCACTTGGTGACCGAGTTGCTCAAGGATGATGTGGACATAGTCCGGCAGCGTAGGGCCCTGTGCGTTAGGGCCAATATGCTTGCTCGCAGATTCGCACGATGTACAGCACACGTTAAAATTACACTTTTTAAAGCCTACTGTAATTCACTGTACACGTGCAGCCTGTGGACGAGCTACACCCAGGGTGCATACAGGGCCCTGCGCACTCAATACAACAATGCCTACAGTATGCTGATGGGGCTGCGCCGCCACTGTAGCGCTTCTGGGATGTTCGCAGAGGCTGGTATTGATAGCTTTGCAGACATCCTAAGAAACCGCATTGCATCACTGTTAGATCGTGTGCGGGGCAGCTCCAACAGCCTCTTGCAGTGTGTCTTTGGCAAGGCTTCACGTGGAAAGTGCTGTTATGCAGCACTGGACACGTTTTCACTTTGTCAAAGACACACATTAGTTACGTCCATATATATATGACTAACTGACTGACTGACTGTTTGTGTGAATAAGCAATTACAGTTTTTCTAACATAGGATATAAGCTTTTTAGTTACTTACATTTTTATGGGCAATGTCTGAAATAAATGATTTTATTTTATTTTCGGGGTGCGGCCCGCCAAGCATGATTCTCCACGAGCCCGCTCCATCTTAGGCTGATCGTCGGCGCGGCCTTGGCCGAGGACGCCACTAGCACGAGGTTGTGTTTGTACCTCGAGAAGCTAGCGATTCAAATAGGCGGTAGGAGGTAGGACACGGCGGTACTGCCCAATTGAGCAGTCCGACTGGGGAAGTACTCCCACCCTACAGAATACCGCGGTTATAATAACTTCGTGTCGTGTTCCCAGCGGTGAGTAGGGTAGCCAGAGCTCACTGGAGAATTTGTGCTGTCATTGGGAAGACTAAAGGCTTGTCCTGCTTTGTCTTCTAAACTGACGGCACAGAGACTCTACTTACAGGGTTGGCAGCGCGACTGTGACTCCTCTGGTGTTACAAACGTCCATAGGTCACTGTAACCACTTCCCATCAGGTGGGTCGTGTGCTTGTCTACCAACTAAGTGGTATAAAAATAAAAATAAAAATTATTTAAGGGCACATTTTCTCGTGCGGAAGCAACTCTGGGCTAAACCTCACAGGAGCTAGTTAAGTAGGTATGTTGACTCGAACCGACTAAAACCGCACAATGGTACAGAATATAAAAATAGGGGTAGGATAGGGCAGAATTTTATTGATAAAAAAAACACAAAACAGTAGATAACAGGCGGTTTTGAACGCGGCACCGTGTGGTGGCAGGCCGGCGCCGATCCCGCCCAGTTATCGTCTGTGTGTGCCAAATACTTCGAATTAGCTCTCCATATTCATAAGAAACTTGATCGAATGAAATTACTTACTCTTATGAACATGAAGACCTAATTATACACAGAAGATAACGGGGCGGGAACGGCGCCGGACTGCCACCACACGGTGCCGCGTTCAAAACCGCCTGTTATCTATATATATAATTTTATCGAGTAGTATATTATTATTCATTCCTAAATATTATTAATTTAATATAAAATTTTATTATGTATGATTTTTAATTAATATTATAATTATTTTATTACATTTTTTTTTTTTTTGCACTTGAATTTTTTTTATTCTGAGTAGGAGTAGGAAATTTAAATTATAAGTAAACTAATGTAGTAAGATATAAACTAATATTTACAAGAATATAAAATAGGATACAAAAGGATCAAATTAAGCATCGAAGAATTCCTCCCCATCGATGTCGACTGGTAATGTGCCCAAAAGGCTGGCGGCATTGCCCCGTTGGATGGCAATGCCAATCCGTTGAGCGAAAAAGAGGCCAGCCCTTTGGTCATGCGAAGCATCGACCAGTCGTTTTGCTATTTCTTTGTACCGTGACCGTGCGCTCGGACCCCACGAACCCAGCGTTTCAACCCCAAACGGCTCAAATATGTAATTGTTTGTAATGTTATCATATTTTCGCCGTTTGAAGGTCTCAGCAGATGCCGCAGCAGCACAAGCGCAATCCGTCGTACTTGGAAGATGGGAAGGGGCAAGGGTGTCGACGCATGTTGCGTCCCACACCAAAGGCCTACCCATCTTCCAAGGCACCAATTACATACCGTCCGGTCTCTTGCCATCGTTGCGCACCAAGCCAACTGGTTCAAGTATAGCTGGAACACCAGCGGTGACAAGAGCCCGGCGAATAATGTCATTTAAATGTGCATGACGTGACATGCGGCCTGCGCTCCTGCCGCATGATAGGCCGTGATGCCCAAGGCTGTCGACTGCCTCACCACAGTGACATCGATGAGGAGAAACACAGGGAGCACCCAAACGAAGACAGGCTGCAATTCTAAACGTCGTGTCGTCCAACATGGTGCCAATGTTGGACGACGGAAGGGCCTGAAGCCACACATCAGATTCCCACTCTCCCACAGCCAGAAGGCGAGCACGCTCTGCAACATTAGAGGACGTATTCAGTAACTGTTGTCGTAATATGCTGCAAAGCGGCTCATCCCAATGTCTCTGGGAGCCTAGGTTGGTGGGCAAAACAGTGTTTGGGCAAAACATTTTCCAAGCATTTATAGCTTCGGCTTTGCCTGGCACTTCGGAATAAACCAGTGTGGGTATCAAGATTTTCCTGGTTAATTCCTCTGTGCCATGAATCGAAGCTAAAAAAGCTGGTAAACTTACATAGGAAATTTTACGAACACCGAGCCCACCCCAGCGCACCGGGAGCGATGCTTGGAGCCAAGCTCGGTCGTTCAAATCTACATTCAAAATTTTGCATAGGGTATTTTGAATAATTTTGTCCAACTTACCTAAAAGTGCCAAATGTTTAAAAAATTGTGATGATCGTAGAGCATGAGTTAATTTTGGGACGAAAAGACAATATCTAATAATGGTAAAAGATGAATGTATATTAATTTGGAGGAGTCGGTCCGAAACTTCATAAAAATTTAGAATTTTATCCTCAATAAAGGCATCATAGGCTTCTTCAAGAATCGGGGCCCCTTTTTTTTTTTTTTTTTTTACGTACGCGAAATCCCCACGGATACCTCCCCACCGGAGCCGGTGGAGGTGGTTATGTCGGACTCGAACCGACTAAAACGCACGCCGCCTGTGGGTCGTTTTGGTTGCCGAAGGTGAGGTTGACAGGCATATCCCTCGCACCCCGGCCGACCCAGGGCCATCTCTCACGATCTGGCCCTCTTCTCGGGTGTGGGGACTACAAAGTCCCCAACTCGACCCCAGAAACGGGGAGGCGCGGCAGGCGCGCCACCGCCGCGGCCTGCTTCTGCCAGGGTGACTGGCGGCTCCACCTGTCACCCCCAGGTCGGCGCTCATGGGGGGCGAAGGTCGTTCATCGACCTCCGACCCCCGAGTTGCCTTCGTACGCGGGCAGCTTGGCTCGCAATCCTTCGTCGCTCCCGCTGCCGCTCCCGCCCCGCCTCCTCCTTCACGAGCATTACTTGCTCGCAGAAGGAGGCGCCGGCCGCCCACGCATCCGCGCAGCGGATCATCGCCGCGAGCAAGGTGGAGAGCGTGAGAACTCTCACTCCCAGGGCCGCCACAAGCTCCCGCCTCGACGTCTCCCACGCCGGACACTTGGTGAGCGTGTGCGGACCTGAGTCCTCGCTCGCGTCGCAGTGATGGCACTCGGACGTTGGCTCTTTCTCCATCCGACGCAGATACTTTCCGAAGCACCCGTGCTCGGTGATCATCTGCGTCAGACGGTACGAGAGGCTGCCGTGTGGCCTCTCTAGCCACTCCCCCATGATGGGTCTTACCGCCGTTACTACGGCCTGCCCTGCGCCTGGTCGCCCAAGTCGTATCTCCCATTCCGCCACCATTTCCCTGTGGAGCCGGGATCTTACGGCCCGAATTTCTTCGGGCTCGGGATCGTGACCCCGCTCCCGCGCCGCCTTTCGGAACCGGTATAGCGCCGAAAGGCATCTCGCTTCCAGGATCTATGGTGGCGATCCGGCGAGGAGACTCGCCGCGTTGAATGATATCGTGCGGTACCCCCTTATGATGCGGCACGCCAACTTCCGCTGCGGACGCTGCAGCAGGAGCATGTGCCGATCACTCAGGGTGTCCGCCCACACGGGACACCCGTACAGGGCCATGGACCGCACGACACCCGCGTAGAGTCTCCTGCAGGAGTCCTCCGGGCCCCTCAGGTTGGGCAGTAGCCGCGCCAGAGCGTTGGCTGTGCCCACCAATTTGGGGCCCAGACTTCGGAAGTGCTTCCCGAAGTCCCACCGGCCGTCGAGCACAGAATCGGGGCCCCTAGGAGACGGAGTGAACTTTTATCTAACACTTTCAAATTAGGGGCCAAAACATTAAATCTCGAAATTGCCAAAGATTTGTTAATATTACCGTTAAGGAAAATTTCACATTTTGAGGGATTTAGTTCTAAACCAATAGTTTTAAATTTATCTTTCAGAAAATACAATTACAATTATTGAAAAGAAAAAACACTAAACAGTAGATAAAGGGCGATTTTGAACGCGGCACCGTGTGGTGGCAGGCCGGCGCCGCGCCGTACTGACCCAGCTATCGTCTGTATATACCACGTAATACTAATTAGCTCTCCATATTCATAAGAAACTGAATTGAATGAAATTACTTACTCTTATATACATGAAGACCTAATTAGCTCAATACAGTACACACAGACGATAACTGGGTGGGAACGGCGCCGGCCTGCCACCACACGGTGCCGCGTTCTAAACCGCTCGTTATCTACTGTTTTGTTTTTATTTTCTTTTTGCTCTTATTCGATCGTACCAGATTTGATATTCCGTGAGTCAATTTAAGGACACATTTTTTTGTGCGTAAGCCATTTTGGGCTAAGCCTCACTGGAGCTAGTTAGGTGTGCATGTTGACTCGAACCGACTAAAACCACACGGTGTTATGGAATATAAAGTAAAATCGGGGTAGGACTGAATTTGTAAAAAAAGAAAAATAAAACGAAACAGTATTTAACGAGCCTTTATGAACTGCGCCTCCTTCTGCGAGCAAGTAATGCTCGTGAAGGAGGAGGCGGGGCGGGAGCGGCAGCGAGAGCGACGAAGGATCGCAAGCCAAGCTGCCCGCGTACGAAGGCAACTCGGGCGTCGGAGGTCGATGAACGACCTCCGCCCCACATGAGCGCCGGCCTAGGGGTGACAGGTGGAGCCGCCTGTGACCCTGGCAGAAGCAGGCCGCGGCGATGGCGCGCCTCCCCGTTTCCGGGGACGAGTTGGGGACTCTGTAGTCCCCACACCCGAGAAGAGGGCCAGATCGTGAGAGATGGCCCTGGGTCGGCCGGGGTGTGAGGGATATGCCTGTCAACCTCACCTTCGGCAACCAAAGCGACCCACAGGCGGCGTGCGTTTTAGTCGGTTCGAGTCCGATATAACCTACCCCACCGGCTCCGGTGGGGAGGTATCCGTAGGGATTTTGCGCACGTAAAATAAAAAAAAAGCCTTTATGAACTAGACACCGTTTGGTGGCAGGCCGTCGCCGTTTCCACCCAGTTATTAACTACGCCTACCGTTTGGCTCAAATTAGCTCTCTACATTCATAAAAAATGTGAACGAATGAAATCACTTACTTTTATAACTGAACCCTTATAGGATCACTTCGTAGTCCGTCTGTCTGTCTGTCTGTTTGTCAAAAGTTCTCTCAGGAATGCGTGGAGGTATCAAGTTGAAATTCATACCACATACACATACTCAAGTCTATAACGGCTTGAAACGGTGCAAAAATCAAACTTCCAAGTCAACGCATTCAAAATATATTACGATACGATGTTAGTACTGAAAATTGGGTTTCTTCCAATTTCTTCAAAAAAACGGCAATTTCATATGTAACGACTTATTCAATTATCAATTGCCAGTATGGCACTGCGGTTTCAGTAGCGTAAATCGGCGTGGTTCCCGGCAGAGTAGAATTTGGACCACCCTATCTCTACCTATGCGGTGTCGTACAAGGTAACTAAGAGATAGGGTTATTTAACATCAGACAGATATATACAGCCAAAACTCAGCCTCTAATGCATGGCTCCAATCGAAATAGTGACCGGAAAATGACAATAGGCTCACCCCCCATTACGGGAGATCGAATTTGATGATCGGTGAAATGTGGGTGTTAATTCATAACATAACATAAACTATATCCCGGAAGGGGTAGGCAGAGGTGTTAGCATCCACATTTCGCCAGTTTATGTTTAGGTCCCAATGTAATAGGTGACGAACCTATTGCCATTAACCGGGAACTTACAAACCTGTGATAAATACACACATAACTTCGAAAAGCATCGAGAAGTCATTGGTGTGTGCCATGGTAAAACCTGGGATCGAACCCGAGACCTCGTCTCAGCAGTCCATTACCCATACCACTAGGCTACCGCGGTTGTTAATTCACGACTGCCTAACCCTTCGAAGATAAAGGCGTGACTATATGTAATACTATCATAATGGTCAAACACGAGATAGGCCATCTAGTTCACCTCTTGGTAAGTGACGATGTGGTCGACGGTAGAATATGCTTGCCTAAAAGTAACTTATCCAGTCCAATCTTAAAGACACTTGAGACTATCCGGTAACACAGATTCAAAAGCACAACTCAAGCAAGCAAGCAAAAAATCAGCAAGCAAAGTAAATAACTCAAACAAACTTATAACACAACTCATAATACATGAGGAATCTTACCTTAAACACTGCCATTATTCAATTATAATATTCGATAACCATAATGGACCAATACCATTATGTTAGGATTGATCTTCCTCATTATCTATTGAGCCTTCGTTTGTTCCGCGTAGACATTATAACATAACCTTTGTTACCTCCTATAATTACAAAATAATTGCGATGGTAATTTGATTAAAGTATTCGTCTTATAGGCCGCAGGCGCGTAGTGGGTGTGTGGCACATTGATAGGCGTAGCGTGGAGCGAAAGCGGAGGGGTCTGCAACGTTTTCTTAACTCACGATACACTACAGTCGAACCTACATGCATGATATCCTACAGGGTCGGTAGCACGGAATTTTTTTATACCACTTAGGTGGCAGACAAGCACACGGCCCACCTGATGGAAACTGGTTACCGTGGCCTATGGACGTTTGTAACTTTTAGACGTTAGGACGTTTAGGACGTTAGGTGTCACAGTCGCGCTGCCAACCCTGTAAATACAGAGTTTCTGTGCTGTCAGTAGAAGACGAAGCAGAACAAGCCTTTAGTCTTCCACTGACAGCACAAATTCTCCAGTGAGCTCTGGCTACCCTACTCAAGGCTGGGAACACAACATGAAGTTATTATAGTCACGGTATTCTGCTCTGTTCATAGGTCAGAGGTCTTGGTAACCACTTTCTATCAGGTGGGTCGAGTGCTTGTCTGCCACCTAAGTTGTATATTTAAAAAAAACTGTCAGCATCAGATCGATCTTGACGAAGAAAGTACTCAAAATTATCTTAATGCCTTGGTATCCCCCTCTTCCTGTTGACTGTTTGTTCTGATAGTGAGTAGGTACTTTTAGTTCGGACAATAATACAATATAAATCAATATAACAGTTTGATTTGCTCTTAATACTTTAATAAATATTCAGATGATTTTGTGACTTTGCAGACAAAATCATTCTGACGCTGACTGTACGCTGTACCTGAACCTCACGCCATTTCATGTTATAATTAAAATTGTAACATAAAGTTGAAAGACAAAACAGTAGATAACGGGCGGTTTTGAACGCGGCACCGTGTGGTGGCAGGCCGGCGCCGTTCCCACCCAGTTATCGTCTGTGTGTACTGTGTGCAGCTAATTAGGTCTTCATGTTCATAAGAGTAAGTACTTGCATTGGGTATTTTTTTTATGTATATGTAGAGCTAATTAGGCATACACAGTACACACAGACGATAACTGGGTGGGAACGGCGCCGGCCTGCCACCACACGGTGCCGCGTTCAAAACCGCCTGTTATCTACTGTTTTATTTATGTGTTTTTTATTTTTTATGAATTTCGTATCCCTTTAAAGATATATTCCGAGTCTGATCGCAGGCAGGCAGTAGACGCAGAGCGTACGATGAATATTATAATTTTGTTTACCTATTATTTTAAGGGTGGTATTTAAACGCAAATCAAATAAAATACTTTTTTTATGAAATAATAATCCAAATTTCCATCAAAATTACTGATTGCACAGCAGAATACTAAACTCAATGTATTAGAAAACCCGTTACAATTTATACTGATTGAGCACCAACAAACTGCTTACTAGCTTATAAAATTCCAACCATTTCAGGGTGGGCGGTGATCATTCTGAACTTAATTAGATGTACAATCAGTATTTTTACTGAACGCGTAGTATCTTCTACATGCGCACTAAAGTCTAACTTTTTATTAGCTGCAGTAAAATGATGTTTTGTGGGTTGCCGGTTTTTGAAGAAAAATAAATAGGGATGTAGCTAAATGAGTGAATCATAAATGAATGAACAGTTTGGTTTTGTGTTTGAGATTTAATATTAAGTTGTAATGTATTTTTTTATTCTATTATTGTTACTATACTAGAGGATTGATCTTTTTTATTGGAAGTATAGGGAGGTACATTTAAAATGAAACAAAAATGCCATAATAATGTACTTTAATCAATCTTTTTCGGAATTACTGTCACTGTCGCTTTCGGTAACACTAATAATAAATCTATCTGTCACTTCATCTATAATATGATCGAGGTGGCACATTTTGTCTTCCACTTTTATAGTGTGAGACACACAGTCACTCCACTTAGCCGGTGTCACTTTGTTTATACCTTCTTGAAATAAATTTTTAACATCTTGCATTTTATACGTCTTATTATTATTTGCAACGTGACCCTTTACATGCGCCCATACCAACTCAATGGGGTTCAGCTCACAGTGATAAGGGGGCAATCTTAAAACTGTGATGCCTTTATGTGCAGCCATCTCGTCTACGGCATATTTCTCAGTAAGATTTTGCAGTATCACAATATCTATTAGAGTGGCCTTTACCATATTTGGTTCAAATACAATATTTTTATTAGTCAGCCACTCTTGAATTCGTGGTTTTGTCCACGACATCTTCGGGATAGTTTGGATCTTCCTAGAGTGATAGGGCGCATTGTCCATTACGACTACTGCATTTGGTTTGAGTTTGGGTAGAATACCGCGGAACCAATCCTCGAAACACTCTGCATTCATCTCGTCATGGTAGTCTTCTGTACCTTTCTTTGCTTCATACATAAGAAGTCCGTCGTCCAGGAAGCCTTCTTCTCCGCCTATGTGACTAATTATTAGTCGTTTTCCCTTTCCTGTGGGATTTTTTAATCCCGTAGTCAGGCCGTCTAAAAATGCCTGTCGAGAAGAGGTAATGCTTCCATCAATCCAGGCTTTTTTTGTAGTATGACCTGAAAAGAACAAGAAAAATCATAAGTTTCGATAGCAAAACAAAAATGGTACAAATATAAGAAACTAACAGTTGACACTTAAACTTTTTAGTTTGGCGAGATATTATTTGTAATATTATTATGTAACCATTATTTGTAAATAAATAAATAAAAAAAATAAAAAATCACGTACCAGCATTGACCCAGGTCTCGTCTTGATAATATATATATTTTCCCTCCCTGCGATATTGTTTAATTAAACGCAGGTAGCGCTGGCGCCATGATATGATATCTTGTCTATCAATAAGCACACTCTTGCGTGATCGAGTAACGAATTCGAAATTGAGATGTTTCATAATTTTTCTCAGTGTCTCTTTCGAGAAGTTGGGCAATCCTGGTTCATCATTTACAACTTGCAGCACCTAAAAAATAATATAGTTATTACCTAATTAGTTAATATTACACATGGGATAGGAGAAAACATACATAACGTATAATAAAAAGATGAGTGACGACATGTAAACTAATCTTTGCGATGGTGGGTATTTCATTTCTATGAAAGAACTGATGTACAATTCGTCTAATTGCAGTGAATGTGAAATTATCAAGTTTATCTTTAAAGGTAAGTTTTGGGCCAGTTTTTTCGGGAGGTTTTGGTGATTCGCTGCCGTTCTCCTTGTGCTCCTTTAAAACAGAATAAACAGTGCGGACGGATATTCTCAAGACTTCAGCCACCTTGTCAACGCATTCACTTGTTTTTGGTAATTCAATGTTTGGTTCTGAACATTTCACTTCAAACACATATTTGTAAACGTTTCTGACCCAAAGTTTTTCTGTTGCACTTAGAGCTACACGTGGCCTCTTTTTCTTAGGAGATAAAAACGTGTCTCCATCTTGCGATGTGCCCGGCAGAGCATTCATGTCTTTGATGTATCAAACAAAAAAAACTAAAACTATTAACGAAAACAGGCAATGAAAAACAAACACAACGTAACATAAACTTAACAATAATGATAACAAAAACAACGCGCAGTGGGCAAATCAAAATTATTCGTGTACTCAAAACAGAAGTTAGAAGCCGAATGAGCGAATGACAACCGAAACAAAATGGCGGCCAAGCGTCATCGTAGCACCATAACCAAAAATCAGTACTACCAACTTGAGAGAGCGGTTGCTTGAGTGTTATCTTGCTTAATGCGTAAAAGGATCAACGTTTATACAGCCTTTTATTTACATTAATATTAAATAGAATTTAGCATGATCATTATGAGGCAAATTATGGAACGATTAGATATTCCGTAAACTTTTGTGAACTGAATCACATCACTATTGAGATTAAGCTGTCAACATTATTTTACGGAATGACATTTAGAAACGTCATTTTACTGCAGCTAATAAAAAGTTAGACTTTAGTTAATTTGCTGTGCAGTTAGTATTTTTGATAAACATTTATAATTTTTGTACTTAAATAAATTTATTTGTATCGCATTATAAGGATAAAAGTAATGTAATATTAAAAAAAAAGTGATTATTTATTTGATGTTCAATTAATAATATTCCTTATTTTAATTCTTTGTGAAGTTGAAGTTTAACACATAGAATGTCTGCGCTGCTACTGCGTCGGCAGAAACCCTAAAACGGCGCAAGTATAGTAATATAAGTGGTAATTACATATTTAAGCCGTTTGGAGTCGAGACGCTGGGATCATGGGGTCCAAGTGACCGTCTTTTGTTTAGAGCAATTTCTAAACGTTTTATTGACGCTACCCGTGACCAGACGTCTGGTTTATTCCTTGCACAAAGAATTGGTATTGCCATTCAACGTGGTAATGCCGCCAACCTTCTGGCCACCCTCCCGGTTGACATCGATGGGGAGGAATTCTTTTGACGCCCGGATTGCCGGACTGATTTTCTTTTATTTTTATGGATCATTTATGAGTTGTCGCATTGCATAAATTACTTATTAAAATTCGATACTTTATAATCGGCATCATTGAGAAGCCGCAATGAATTAAATAAACATATTGTCATATTCAAGTTTATTTCATGATACGCTCTGCGTCTGCTGCTGCTGTCTGCGGTCGGCCTCGGAATCGTACCTTTATACGATCACCAATCGGTTCGGAAGTGGTGGTGAAAAACAAAACAGTAGATAACAAGCGGTTTTGAACGCGGCACCGTGTGGTGGCAGGCCGGCGCCATTCCCGCACAGTTATCGTCTGTGTGTACTATCTTAAGCTAATTAGGTCTTCATGTTCATAAAAGTAAGTTATTGTATTGGGTCAATTTTTTAAGAATATGGACACCTGTTGAAGCGGTATACATAGTCGATAACTAGGCGGTAACGGCGCTGGCCTGCCATCAAGCGATGCCGCGTTCAAAACTTCCTGTCACGACTATTTTGTTTTTGTGATATTTTTTCTTTTTATTAATATTTTTAATTTATAAATTTAGAGTACAAGACTTTTTTAAATAAAGTTACTGTTCGGGATACGATCGGAAATGGGTTTAGAATCAAGAGATTTTAGTTACGGAAGACAAATGTTTTATTGTTAATTTTAACTGACAATTATTGCACTTTATGATAGATAGAATGTTAAACTAGATTAAATGTTAATTATGAGATGTTAGTGTTAGGATGTCACTGTTCAAATGTTAATGTTAGGTGAGTGCACCCGGTCGCGACGGTTACCGAAAGTACACTGAATAATTTAACTTTTTTGTCTAATTGAATCGCGTCGCCAGCGGGCAGAGATGAACGAGATGAGAATATGATTTAACAAACTTTGTTAATAACTGCATAAATGGGAGATTGATATAAGATGATGCATAATTCTCACTTATCTAAAATGTTAGTTATCCCTTTAAAATTAATTACTTAATTCTAGACACTAAAGTGTTTACGCGCACTAGTTTTTTATTACACTAATCACTTGTTCACACCGAATCACTGAATGCTATTTTCTTTAAAATTGGGGATGTTCCTCTATCTTTGTACTTAAACTCGTTTTTCACACTTTCACTATTATGCACTCGCGCACTACTGGATGGTTCACTATACACACGGCAGGTTGTTGGCTGAGGCCGCGCGGCCTCTATTGCGGTCATCTCCAAAACTACAGGGTTAACCGGCGTCGACGCTGATGCTGCTGCAGCCTGCCACCGCCCGCGCATACGGCGACACAAGCACACCGCCGCCACTATGATTGCTACCCTCCATGACGCGTAAATCGAAACATAGTGATGAACATCATGGATTGATAGATCCTCAGTGAGCACAGGTTGTTGTTTCAAGTTGTTAATCTGGTCTTCCACGTCTTTGAATAATATTTGATTGTTCGTTTGATTGATGTTATCATCTACTAGGTTGGGTAAGGTTAAATTTATGATATTGTTTATGGGATCTATTCGAAATGTTTCTATGTTTGCTGTCACGTTCATTCTACTTTCTCGCAATTTGTGGCCGAAAATTGTAAAATTCTCTGTCTTCACCATACAATCCTTAGGGAGATGAATAATGTTCACCCCTGTTAGTGTCTTAGCATCCCATTTATGCAGTTATTAATGATTGACAAATTGTTCTAGTTGGGCATTGATCGCAGCAAAGATGTAGGTATTGGTTTAATGTAGTTAAGCCAATCCATTGATTCTGACAGACTGACGTGATTGTTTTGCACTGGTTGTTGTTGTCTTTGACGCAAAGATCCATATCTGACTTTAGTTTGTAGATGGGAGTTTTCAGTTGACATAAATAAGTTGTTGAATCCCGGGCTAAGCAATGCTCCCAGTCACCGGGAGCTAATGGCAGATACGAATCTTTTTCCAGATTAATGGCTATGTGGCTTGCACTCGGTATAATAGCCACCATGTTGGTTCCCGTCTGTCGGGGTACCGGTAAAGCGTGGTATAATTCATAGCTATCTTTATCAATTAACGGAACTCTGATTTCAAATATCAAGTATTGTTTTGAGGCTTTTGTTCTAACTTTTAACAAATGGTAAATATTCTGCATGTTGACCTGTAGATTCTCAGTTGGGAGAGAGAGATCGTTACCTATTTGTCCTGAAATGATGCCCAATTCTTTCTGAAGCTGTTGCGGGTCGATTAAATGTATGTTTAGGTTTCCGTTGTGTATGTTTGTTAAAGTATCCAACAAGCTATTTTGGATGTCTTTCAAATGGGTCAGTAAATTGTTAGCGGCCATGGCGCAAAGAGAAAATTCTAGAAGAAATTCAGTCTCATTTATCTTTTCTACCAAACCTTTAGTTATGTTGTCCAAGGAAATCAAGTATTTGTTAATAATTTTATGTTGAATTTGTATGGTTTCTTCTGTTATTTTTAATAAATTAAATTCAGCTTCAATTACCGATGTCTGGTTTTTCCATAATAACGCTAAGTGTCTTTGATTGTTCCGTACGAGCGTAATGTCCTTAGTGTACTGTTCTGCGAAACGGTCGTCGAGTACGCCGAATAGGGAGTTTGCCAGATACCCGACACCGCTGATCAGACCGCGCCGACGTCGCGTGCGCTCGTTCGCATACTGTTGTAATAAGACTCTGTTATTATGTTCCAGTTCAGTCAGTGAATGACCTAATTGTCTTCTTATTATGTCACAGTGTGTTTGCCGTTTTATGTTGTCACACACTCTTTCCAGGTGTTTATAATATTTTTGCAACGCGGTGTTTCCTTCCCAGAAAGGTTGCAAGTCATAGTAAGCAACTATTTTCCACTCATCTCTTACGAACTGTATGTTTGATACTTTATCGAAATAAATGCCTTGTTGTTTATTCAGTGAATTTACTTCGATGCACATAGTGGTTGTTACCATTGATATAATACATAGGAAGGTCAATGCCGTTGTAATGAAACTCGATCTCGATCGTTTGTTTAGGTATAACTGACCATTCCCACTACTGTTACTTGAAGCTCCTGTGTCGGGTGTTGAGTCATGTTTTGTTTCTTGATCGAGTGGTAATCTAGATAATTTTGTTACAGGTCTTTTTATCAGATTGTTTTTTGTTTTTAAGGTTACAACTCTCACGTAACCATCACTCCCAGGGTGGACTTCAACCACTCTTCCTAGAGCCCACTTTCCTGACGGAATGTTATCATCATGGATGACTACCATATCTCCGATCTTGATGTTTTGTTGAGGATTCCGCCACTTTCCTCTTGATGTTAGTTGGCTCAAATATTCAGACTTCCATCTTTTCCAAATGTCTCTGAATATGTTCTGAGTCAAATGCCAACGTGTTCTAGCATCTTCGCCAGTTTCTATCACCGTAACTCCGGGTCTTCCGGTCAAGAAATGAGCGGGTGATAGATAATCTAGATCCTCTATATTTTCTGTTAGAGCGCACAGTGGGCGGGAATTTAGGCATGCCTCTAGTTGGGCTAATAATGTAGAATACTCCTCAAAGGTAAGTTTTTGTTGACCCACCACGCGTTTCAGGTGATGTTTTAAGCTCCTAACGGCACGTTCCCATAAGCCTCCGGCGCTTGGCCACGCAGGTGCGTTAAAATGCCATTCAATGTTCATCTCCGTCACTTCTGTTAGCAAACTGTCGTTTAATATGTGTTTTTTTTTTTTTTTTTTTTTTTTTTTTTTTATATAGGACACGTCAATTGGACCTCGCCTTGCCTGATGGTAAGCTGAAGGCAAAATCCCAGAAAAGAGGGTCACCATTACTTACACATACCGTGTGACAATGGTGACACTCAGCTTGACGGCCTTATCATATGCTTTTTCACGCCCCGCTTAAAGGACCCGGGACTGTAGGAAGAAGGAAACACGTGAGCTGGTAATGAATTCCAGGCCTTAATGGTGCGACAGAGGAAAGAGTCTCCGAACCGCTTGGTTCTTGATCGGATGTTTTGCACCGTGTGCGGATGACATCTAAGACCTGCACGCGTTGTCCTGTGTAGGAAAGGGGAGGGTGGGACTAATTGGAAGAGCTCATCAGAACACTCCCCATGGTACAGACGGTAAAATACAGCCATGGACGCAACATCTCTACGCAGCTGTAAAGGTTCTAGGGTGTTCGTGATCTCGGGATTCCCAATGATGCGGATCGCACGTCGCTGCAACCTGTCGAGAGCATCTAGTAAGTACTTTGCTGAACCGTCCCAGAGATGCGAGCAGTACTCCACACAGGAGCGAATTTGTGTCTTGTATAGAAGACACCGCTGCTCCGGCGTGAAAAATCGTCTCACTCTGTTCAGGACTCCGAGTTTTCGTGAGGCTGTTTTGATGATGCTTTCGATGTAGTTTTTGTTATTCAGGTTGCAGCGAACATCCATACCTAGGATATTGAGATTGTCCTGCAGCGGCAGTGGCGTGCTCTGAAGAGTGGGGAGGGGAAGGAAAGAAGATACTTTTGCTGTAAACGCACATGCCTGCGTCTTCTTGACATTGAACTCAACCAGGTTCTCAGAGCCCCATTGAGAAATGTGATTCAGGACCCCGTCAAGCTCAGTGACAAGAATCTGCCTTTTCTCCGCGATATCTGACTGCTTGGCCGCTGGATGTCCATGATAACTCCCATGTAAAGTGCTATCGTCTGCATAACAATGAACATTGCCGGTAGACAGCATGTCGTTGATATGCAGAAGAAAGAGAGTGGGTGATAAGACGGACCCCTGGGGCACGCCAGCATTAACCTGCAGAAACTCCGAAGCTCGTCCGTCACAAAGGACGCGAATACGGCGCCCCTGCAGGAAGCTAGCAACCCAGTTGCACAGCCCAGAAGGCAGACCAAAGGCAGGTAGCTTAGAAAGAAGCGATTTGTGCCAGACTCTATCGAAAGCTTTGGCGATGTCAAGACTAATTGCCAGTGACTCGCCGTGCTTGTCCATAGCCTCACCCCAAAGATGGGTAACGTATGCTAGAAGATCACCCGTTGACCGTTTCGGTCTGAAGCCATATTGCCGGTCATTAATTAAGGAGTGATCCTCTAGGTGCCGCATGAGCTGTTTGTTAATTATGTGCTCGAACACTTTGCACAGCACTGAGGTGACGGCTATGGGTCGATAGTTGGCTGGCTCCGAGCGATCCCCCTTCTTGGGAATCGGCTGAACATTCGCCTCTTTCCAAGGCAAAGGCACTGTACCCGAACTGTAGGATAGCCGGTACAGGCGCGTAAGCATTGGAGACAACTCCGCTGCACATTTTTTCAAAACTACCGCTGGAATACCATCCGGACCACTGGCTTTCCGGACATCGAGTGATTGCAGCACTGCACGGACATCGCTTTGCCTGATATGGATATCAGGCATCGCGTGGTCACTGTCGGGTAGTGTTGGTGGCTGGGTACCACAATCATCGATTCGGGAGTTGGCCGCAAAGAGATTAGCCAGCAGATTTGCCTTCTCTTGCGGCTCATGGGCCAGGGATCCATCAGGGTTACGCAGCGGAGGCAGCGAAGGCTGACAGAAGTTGGCTTGCACGGCTTTAGCCAGTCGCCAGTAGCCACGGCTTCCCGTGGGATGCATCACTAGCTCTTGACCAAGCCGCGCTATGCGCAGGGCATCCGCTCTGACATAGGCCCTTCTACAGACCTTTGTGGCTCTGTTGTACGCCGCCTTGAAGTGGCCCAGATTGGGATGGCGCGTGGCGCGCGCCCTTACCCAAGCGCGGTACGCAGACTGTTTTTGTTCAACAGCTTCCGCGCACTCGCGCCCGAACCAAGGGCGCACCCCGCGGTCACCGGTGACATCGGTGTATGAGATATAGTATTCCATACCCAGACCGATCTCACCGGCGACAGCAGTAGCACAATCCGATGGGTTCTTACCTTCAAAGCAGCGCTCAACCCACGGGATGGACGCAAAATAGTCACGAAGTCCATCCCAGTCCGCTGACGAGTAGTGCCAGAGACGCCGCTTCCCCCGTACTGGTCGTGGAGGCGCCATAATAGGCACCGTGGAACAGACCAGGCAGTGGTCAGAGTTGCCTAACGCGGCTCGCACCGATACACTGTACCGGTCCGGATCACTCGTCAGCAGAAGGTCTAGCAGAGAAGGTGCTTGGCCCGACCTTCTTGGTATCCTAGTGACCTCGTGCACCAATTGGGTCAGGCCGTGCGCCAGAGCAAATGCGTGGGCGGCTCTTCCCGCATGGTCTGTTTTGGAGGAGCCCAACCAGATCTCGTGGTGGGCGTTAAAATCCCCCAAAAATACCATTTCGGCATTCGGAAATCGCTCCTGCGCATCATCTGCCGCCTGACTCAGATATTCAAAGAGTCGAGTTGTCTCAGCATCTTCTGTATGGGAACGGTAGAGGCACACATAGATCTGACTCGTAGGGCCATGGTCTACGTGTACCCAAAGGACGGAGAAGGATGGGTCCTCTAGGCAGCGCAAACGGCGACAGCAAACATCCGCCCTAACAAACACGCACACCCCGGCTTTTGCACGAAAACTTTCCTCAAGAACATAGCCAGGGTAGAGCAAGTAGGTCGTGTCGTCAGGGCGGTGTATTTGCGTCTCCGTTAGAAAAAACATGGCAGGTTTCGCCGTCTCTAGGTGTTGGTGGACGGCGTTGAGGTTTGCATGGAGCCCACAGATGTTTGTGGACTCCACCTCAAATAGCAAGCTTTTGGGAGTGTGACGAGCCGCTGTGTTGCCTTTTTCTGTGAATTGCGCTGCCATGAGTTTGGGTGGGAGAAGGCGTGAAAAAAGAAGTGATTGCCGCCGCAGCACCGTGTGACAAAGCGCGGGATATTGGTTTTATCTATGAATGTGAGGCATGGCGAGAGCCGACGCGCCGAACGGAAGGGCCCCCGTACCCCCCCGAGTATGGTCGCCGGGCTCCCAAATCCGGTCACCAACCGGCACGACGAACCATATCGGGATTATGCGCGGCCTGGTGAGGCAGCCTCCCAAGGTGGTTAACCCCAGTTGGGCCCCTGTACTATACCGCGGGCGGCCAGCGGCACCACCGTTTCTACAGGTCTCCCTGTTCGGCGCATCGCCCCGCGCCATCCCCACTAGACTACGCCAAGACCCACTGGTCCCACTAGTGCTGCGACAACCACCACCTCTGCCCGGCTATGCACATGCTGACCCCTGAACACAATCCAACCGAGATTGAATTGCTATGGAGGGTTTTTCGCAATAGTGCACGGTGGTACCTACCCGGTCGAAACTTGAGACAAATTTGTGCCACCAAGTTTCTACCACCAGTGATTTGAGTTTGTTTGAGAGTTGTTCCCACTCTTCTCGGAGGATTTTGTTCGCCCCGACAAAGTTCGTGCCATTGTCACTGTATATGTGACGGGGTGTTCCTCTTCTGGCCGCCATTCTTCGTAAAGCCGCCAAAAAGGCTGAACTGGTAAGTTCTGACACTATCTCTAAATGTACGGCTTTGGTCACCATACATACGAAAATAGCAATGTAACCTTTTAATGTAATTCCACTTCGTCCTTTGTTTCTTTTTACCTCAACAAATCCCGTATAGTCTACACCTGTATGATAGAATGGGCTGGCTGGATTTATACGAGATGCTGGTAGATCTCCCATGAGCTGTTGTTGTGTATTCCCTTCTTGTTTTCGACATGTAATGCATTTTCGAAGTTCTCTCTTGACGGTATTGTTGCCACTGGTAATCCAATATTCCAGCCTCAAATTAGCTAGAGTAAGGCGGGGGCCACCGTGGAATGTTAAGTTGTGGGCAGTGTTTATGACCAAGGTAGTGAGCCGTGAGTCGCTTGGGATGATTTTGGGATGTTTCATCTCCATGTTAATCATTGCGTTCCTAAGTCGACCTCCTACTCGTAAAATGTTGTCTTTGTCAATAAATGGGTTCAACTGGAAAAGTTTACTTTTTGATTCCACCCTTCCATGTTTAGTTAAATGGTCAATTTCTTTTCCATACTCTTTCATTTGAACGTGTTGGATAATTTTCAACTTCGCTCTCCGTAATTCCTGTAACGTGAGATATCCCGATTGTTGCCGATTGCGATTGAATGTTGTGATTCGTAATATGTAGGCTAAGACGCGTATGATTTTATGGAATGAACTGTGTTTTGTCAATAATTGATCAATGATACTCTCTTCTCGGTTATTTATGACTACGTTAGTTTGTTTTGTAGACTTTTGTTCGAGTTCTGTTGTGAATGCTGGCTTCTCCCATAACTTTGTCTCAAATGTTGTGAGCCAACCAGGTCCATTTTTCCATAGAGATTGATTTTTTAGTAGTTGACTTGGATAAAGGCCTCGACTTGCGGCGTCAGCAGGATTTTCGGTAGTGTTGACGTATCGCCACTGTTCTGACGGGATCGTGTCTGTTATTTGGCGTACTCGGTTGGCTACAAAGGGTCGCCATTTGTTTGGGTCACTATTCAGTCAACCTAAAACGACTTTGGAATCTGTCCACCCATGTATTTCAAGGTTGTGTTTGCACCATGACTGTTTTATTTGTTGAATAAGCTTAGATAATAAGTAAGCTCCGCTTAATTCTAAGCGCGGTAATGTCAGCTGTTTGTTAAGTGGTACAAGTTTAGTCTTGGCAGCGACTATTACAATTCTCTTTTGTTGTTTGATTCGAGCGTAGACCACACATGCGTACGCTTCCATCGAGGCATCACAGAACCCATGCAATTCAATGATGTCATGTTCTTTACTCGATATCCACCTTGGAGTCTCATAGTTGTTTATGTTTTTTAAATCTGCTTGTAATTTAGACCATTCCGTGTAAATATCAGGCGACACTTCCTGGTCCCACTGTGTATTAGATTTCCAAACCTTTTGAAATAATAATTTTAGTTTCACTACTACTGGAGCTAGCCATCCCAAGGGGTCAAATATTTTAGAAATTTCAGATAATAGACTTCGTTTGGTTAATTTAGCAGGATTAGAAACATGACATGTAAATGTGAATGTATCATTTGTTGGATTCCATCCCAATCCTAGTATCTTTGAGGTGTTTTCTGTTTTGAAATGGAATGTTGTTTCTTGTTTGTCGTGAACTTCAAGTACGTTTTGTAATACCTGTGGATGGTTGGAGGACCACTTACGTAAGTTAAACCCTCCCGATCTCAGCAGTCGGGTGAGGTCTTCAATCAACCTCTGGCCCTGTTCTATGTTGTATGCGCCGTGGACTAAATCGTCCATGTAGAAGGCCTCTGTTAAGACCTCGGAGGCCTCCGGGAATGAATTACGTTCATCTCTTGCTAGCCGCTTCAGAGTCATCATTGCTAGAAACGGCGCGGCTTTGGTTCCGTAAGTCACCGTTGACAGTTGAAACGATTGTAACGGTTGTTCAGGTGATTCTCTCCAAATGATCTTCTGTAAAGGGGAGTCTAGTTTGTTCACTAGTATTTGTCGATACATCTTCTCGATATCAGCTGTAAATGCATTGTTGGCGCATGGGCCAACGTGTGCGAGTGGACTGTATTGCGGGGAAGCAGATAACTGTTCTATTGACACTTTACACACAAAACAAGACAGGTGGCCGGGCTGCCGCGGATTCGATCCAGGCAGTGAATGCAGCCCGAGAAATTAGGAGAGGATGCACTAACCTTCACGACCCACGTGTTTTTCATCGCAGCCGGTACACGGATCTTCTCTTCCTTGCTCAGGAGCTGCCGTCAGCGTCACTAGATCCCTTGAGGAACACACGAGAGGCACCATCCGATCGGTAAAGGTCTATGAAGCGGTTAAAATACAACAAATATTATTCATTTCTGAGAGACGCGCGCGCGCGATCGCCTTTACGCTGGCTAGTTCAAAGCGAGACTGAGTGTCTATATCACAAATGGCGGACGGAAGCTATCTAGTCCTATTCTATGGTTTTTAGTGCGGGAGAGGAGACGGGTATAGAAAGAGTGTGTTTCCACGTCAAGAAATACAGCTTCTACCTCGGCGCAACCATTCCCCCCGGCTTGAAGGGTTACCTTCGAAACGACAAATGCGAAACAAATCTAAAGTCTAATCTAAATCTAGGTTTGGGAAATAACAACTAAAATATAAACCTAGATTGGAGCTCGTGCCTACCGCTGGCTAGGCAGAGGGCAGAGGCGAACAAACAACACAACGCAACAGTCTCGACCAAGACGAGACGCGATTAGCCAACAACAAAATAAGGGTCTCTTCACGTGGGACCGATACAACAAGCGAGTGCTTCTTCTCCTCGGGTGGTTCGGAAACCGTAGTGGGATTGAATTGACTAACTGGCCACTTATCTAACGCGGCATGAATCCAGGACGGTCCACTAAACCATAACGGGTGATCTAAAATTTGCGAAGGAAGCAATCCACGAGAGAGACACTCGGCTGGGTTGTCGGTGCCAGCAACGTGAAAGAGATTATGTGGCGCCAATTCAGATTGAATTTTTGCCACTCTATTAGCGACGAATGTGTCCCAACGATGGGGCGAAGAGTGGGCCCAACACAAAGCGACTGTTGAGTCCTAAAAGCTAAAATTCTACTAATATTAATGCGAAAATTTACAATTATGTCATTAAGCGACACGGAAGTGCTAGTCTTAGCACTGCCATCCAAAACTACACGGAGTTTTAGTAGTAAGCTTATCTTCTCTAATAACTCCGCGGTGCGGGATAATGTACGAAGGCTGGGTCCCGCCAGTGTCCGCAGGCGCAGGTGAGATGTAACCTTTATCTAAATATTCATTAACAACCTCATCATAGGCCCGCTTCGACTTTGGGGACGCCTGCATCTTTCGTTCCAAACAAAGAAAGCGTTTTTCAGCGGATACACGGGAGCCACCGAGTGAAAACTTGCGGATGGTAGACTCCAGTGGCGGCTCGACGGTGCAACAGAACGAAGCAGTCGAGTGACTAAAACTATCTATAGAAGCGGGTGCGGAACCAATTATAACAAAACCAAGAACTGTTTCCAGTGCGTGCGGAGCGGGGTACGTCGGTCCCCCTTGAACCTTACGTGATAACTGGAGGTGCGGGAGAATCGAAGCGCCGATCAATATATCGACGACTCCAGGAACAGCGTAAGTCTCATCTGCTAAAGGCAAGTCTTTAAATTTCGTTAATAAAGACGTGTCAACCGGGACGGTAGGCAACTGTTCAGCTATTCTATCTATAACGAGCGAATCCATGTCAAACCAAATATTATTATTAAAACGAGATCTAAACCTTGTTTTAACGGTGCCACGAACAGCTGACTGTAAGCTTCCAAAACCCTTCACCACTGAGCGGGTTGAACGCTTATCAACATTGAAACCAAGACGCCGACAACAATCTTGAGTAATAAAATTACTTTGCGAAGCGCCATCTAACAGCGCTCGAACAATGCGCGGCTTACCTAATGCATCAACAATAACAACGCGAGCGGTCGCAAGACACACAGTAGTGAGTGCAGCACTAGCGGAGAACGAACACAAGGTGACGTCATCCGCGGCGGTCACCGGGCGGGCCGGAGCGCGCGCGAGCGCGGGCTGCGGCTGCGGCGCAGGCTGCCGTGTGTCACCGCTCGACGAGCCAACCGTGCTCACATTGGATGCGGCATTACTATTCTCAAAATGAAGCAAAGTGTGGTGTCTCGCTTGACATTTGCGACAACTATTTCTACTATTACATAAAACAACGCGGTGTTTAGTACCGAGACAATTAAAACAAAAATTATTAGCGCGAACAAATTTATAACGATCACTAGGCGACAACTTTAGAAAACCAGGACACCTGTACAGTTGCGAATGATGAGTACTACACAAAGAGCAAACAGGTGACTGTACACGTGCTGGTGCGGTACTAACATAAGTATGGGTTGACCTCGGTGACCTCGATGAGGCATCTATTTTGCGTTCAGAAGTAACAACCTTCTTCGCGCCTTCATGTTTCGATGAAGAGCGTTGCAATACCCTTATATGCTCGCGAACAAAACTTTCTAAGTCTTCGAACTTAGGAATTTTACTGCCGCGATGATCCGACTCAAACAAACGAATGGTTTCGGAATCTAATTTCTTTAAACCCATATACAAAAATACGAAGTCGCAGAGGTCATCGATCTTCAAGTTCTTTACGGCGCGAACAGCTGACGCGAAAGTATCTAGAAATTTCTCTAAGTTTTGATCGTTACATGCCGTAATAGATTTCAAATCAGACATCTGATCTAAATAGGCGTTAGCTACCGATCTTTTATCCTCATACTTAGCTTTCAAAGTATTTAAAATTAAATTATAATTCCCGGCACTAAACGTAATTCCAGCGCAAGCGGTTATAGCTTTACCAGTCAATTTTTCAACGAGATAATGCAATTTTTCGTGATCTGTCAACGAATCGTTCTTATCTATCGTATTCTCAAAACTATCTATAAATAGACACCAATTGCGAATGTTACCATCAAATTCGGGTATTTGAATTGGTGGCAACTTAGGTCGGTCGCGAGTGGGGTTGGGTAGGTCAGCCGGTTTCTCCAAACTCCTAGCGACGCGTTTGATACGACAATACAAATCGTCAAACGACGACAAGGCTTGATAACTCACTGAGTAATCGGGATCCAAATTCAACTCTAAAACGTTGATGTCATGCACTAAGGTTTCGAAATCCGCGCGTAGACTATCTAAGTTTTCTATAGAACACAAGAACGAATCTCTGATGACCAAATCAGAGGTTTTAAGTGCACTATCATAAATCGATTGTACGCGAGAGTAAATCATTTCTTTTTTAGCGTATAAAAGTTTCAATTGAACCTTACCGGTCCTATCAACCTTTGGGGACATGTTTACAATTAAATCTCAAACTAAAGTGAGGTAAACAACAAATATGAAATGACTTAATCTTAGCGGTACAGAGCAGCGAGGCGGCGCGAGCGACACTCGGCAGATAGGTAGGTACCTACAACTGTGAATGCACGCTTGAACAAACGCGCATAGCAACAAGGTCGTACCTACGCGATGGTCGCTGTCTAGGTTCAACTATTATTTGAGAGATTAAGTATTGCGTAATATCTATTCAAATTAAAATACTTTCGTATGAATTGGGATGAGATGCGAGCGAGGTAGGTACAGCCACGTGTCTACCCACGCAGGTACTAGGCAAATACGACGCGAGCCGAGAACAACGTAATTGAAAAAAACAAAACAAAGCCAAATGCGTTAGGTATTACACTGTGCCTATGCACTAGGGTGTCTGAGTATACCTAAGATCTAAGCCTAAATGTCTGGATGCGGGGTTTTCTACTAAAATAACCAGGCACTTAGGTGCGATGCGAAAATTGCGAACTACGATTAAGTGTTGATATGATACCTAACCTATTTATGTATTAGGTAGGTACAATGCGAGCCAGCGGCGAACGGACAACAAATTCTAAGCCTAAGTGTCTGGATGCGGGGTTTTCTACTAAAATAACCAGGCACTTAGGTGCGGTGCGCTCATTCCCATTAGAATAATAACAAAATACGAACTACGGCTAAGAATCCGGCTCGATCCGGACCAAAAAAATGGTGGCGCATGGGCCAACGTGTGCGAGTGGACTGTATTGCGGGGAAGCAGATAACTGTTCTATTGACACTTTACACACAAAACAAGACAGGTGGCCGGGCTGCCGCGGATTCGATCCAGGCAGTGAATGCAGCCCGAGAAATTAGGAGAGGATGCACTAACCTTCACGACCCACGTGTTTTTCATCGCAGCCGGTACACGGATCTTCTCTTCCTTGCTCAGGAGCTGCCGTCAGCGTCACTAGATCCCTTGAGGAACACACGAGAGGCACCATCCGATCGGTAAAGGTCTATGAAGCGGTTAAAATACAACAAATATTATTCATTTCTGAGAGACGCGCGCGCGCGATCGCCTTTACGCTGGCTAGTTCAAAGCGAGACTGAGTGTCTATATCACAAATGGCGGACGGAAGCTATCTAGTCCTATTCTATGGTTTTTAGTGCGGGAGAGGAGACGGGTATAGAAAGAGTGTGTTTCCACGTCAAGAAATACAGCTTCTACCTCGGCGCAACCATGCATATTGGTATAGTCTCCATTTCAATAACAAGCTCTGTAGATTTTGTTGCAAATTGGGTGCCTTATACATTAAATCATTGAGTGAGCAACCGGTAGATGTCTTAGCCGAGGCATTAAAAACGACTCTGTACTTAGTAGTGGTCGACTCGGCGCGCTCTACTCCGTGATGAGGTAGGTAACATTCGGGCATGACACTACTGTTACATTGTTCCATATGATGGAGTTCGCTATATTCTGACATAAAGTCTTTATAAGCCTGAGCTAAATGTTGTTGTTTCTCTAATTTCCTCTCTAAGTTTTTGAACTGAGCCACAGCCATCTGTTTTGAGGAACCAAGTTTGGATACCATGTCACTTCTCATTGGTAAACGTACGATACATCGACCTTCCTTGTTTCTTATGGTGTTTTGTTCATAATGTTCGATGCACTGGATCTCTTCGGAAGACATCTGATTCTCTTCTGAGATCTCCTCGACCTCCCAAAACTGTTTTATGTCTTCAATATTGGTAACAATGACGTTACAATGAAGTGTTTGTGCGTTTCCACACAAAATCCAGCCTAGTTCTGTTTGTTGCGCGACAGGTTGTGTTGTGTCTTCGCCCTTTATAATGCCGCTTAATATAATGTTTGAATAAACATCGGCACCGAGCAATAAATCGATTGGTTGACTTATGTTAAACTCAGGATCGGCTAAGTCAATGTTTTTAATTGTAGACCAATTCGGAATGTTGAATGTTTTGTTCGGTAAGCGTTTGACAAGACTCGCCATAATAACCACTTCCGCATGGAAACTATAATCAGTATATAGTGATGCACATTTTATTTTTATTTTTCCCTTGCAGTTATTTTCCCGCTGCCCGACGCCGAAAACAACTCCTTTGTAATGTTCTCTTTTAATACCCAGTATTTTTGCAGCCTGTTCTGTTATAAGGGATATCTGTGACCCTTGATCAACTAAGGCTCTCATTTTGTGGTAGGTTCCGTCAGCTCCTTGGACCTTTAGTTGTGCAGTTGCTAATAATATTTCCGGACAGTTGTTTTGGGAAGGATGCGAGATATCGATCACGTTTTTCTTGGATGTTGCAACAGTTTGACATGACGTTGATGCTGATGCTGAGTTGACAAATGCTTCATGCAATAACGTACTGTGGTGACACTTGCAATTTCGACATTTATGATTGGAAGTGCAAGGTTTGCCATTATGCGAAAATAGGCAATTAATACAAAGTCCAAGTTTTTTCACCGTTTCTAATTTTTTGCCAATTGGCAATTGTAAAAATGTTTTGCAATTGTATAGACCATGTTGATGTTTGCAAAGTGGACATTTAAAACCAGCTCCGGTCACGTTATAAGATTTCGCAATTTGGCTGCTATTTGCATTTTTGCTCATATTGTTTGAGGCGGGTTTGCCTGTCGAATTATGTTTTTTAAAACCTCCAAAATTTTGGGGATATTTTTGTGACTCCTTATCATGACTGCGACGGGATGATGTTTCTAAGGTCGTAAATTTGCTTTCTAGGAAGTCTATAAGTTCTTGTAATACTGGTAGTTCACGTGGCTCTTTCACCGTCTCCAGATAATCATCCTGTGTTTCTAGATCCATTTTTTGGATAAGTAAATGTTCTAAGATTGGACCCCATGTTTTCGTGTCCGCCCCTAGGTTGTTTAGCGCGTTTATTGTTTCCAATGTTATATCATGCATTCTTTTGATGTGTGTTATAGAATGTGCTGTATGTTTGGTAAGTTTAATAAGATATCCAAATGAGATCTGAAAATTCGTTTTTTGTTGTTATAGCGTTTGTTTAGGATTTCCCAACATGATTTATAGTTATCGGAGCTTATGTATAGATGTTGAATTAATTTTTCGGCCTCCCCGCTAACTTTCGTTTTCAATATTTGCATTTTTTGGGAATCCGGCATCATTGTATTGTTATGAACGGCGTCAATAAATAAATCTTTAAAAGACATCCACTGTGTGCAGTTACCGCTAAATATCGGAATTTCTAATTTTGGTGTAGAGTTTTCCTTGTAAGAGACTGACCACATTTTTTTGTTAATTTCCCTTTTCAGGGTATTAAATTGTTTTTCATGTTTAGAGAAATTGGACTCATATACACACTTTTCTCCATTGAGCTCACTATCGATCTGCAAGTGCAATTTGTCTATGGTAGACCAACGATTCTCGAGCGTTTTCAGAGCATCCTCAAATTCCCATTTTACTGTCAAGCTGTCTAGCTCCATGTTAGATATTGTTCTCGTGAAAGCTCTAAAATTGGCTTCTTGTTGCCGTAGTAAGTCATCCATTCTACTGTAGTTGCCCTGTTGTTTTGATATTGTTGTCGGTGGTCGACGCGCAGCAGCCTCCTCCTCCTCTCCCTCAGGATTTTTCTGCCTGTGGTCGGTTTCCCCCGACTTCTCTCCTGTCGCAAAACCGATACTGGGCGGCTTTGTAAATTGTTCCAGGTTGCCCTTATGGATTGAAGACACATATAGCTGATATGTTTCTTTTGCTTTTTCATAGCATCCTCCTGTTAAGTAAGGATCCGCCGGGTCTAACTCCTGCGAGAGACGTTCCTGCTGCTATTGTATCGTCGTCCACAACTCGTCTAACCTGTTCCACTGACTCTTGTAGTAGTCAGGTTTGCTCTTCCTCTCCTTACTATCTTTTTTGAAATTCGTCCACTGCCTCTCAAGTTCTACAAAAAGGCGACGCTGTTCCTCAATTAAAGACATCTTGAAATAAGATTAAAAATGGATAGATCTTACTTGAATGTCTCTCGGCGCCGGCGTACTGTTTTTTGGTTGGTTTACGGTTGTTGCGCTGCAACTGCTCGTCCTCCTGATCCCTTAGACCACTCCGACTTTCTCCTGATGTTGCGCTAGTCCACACTTCACACGTTTTACACTCGAACCGAACACGAAACGCGCGAAGTCCTTAAGGATCGAAGGACCAATGTTCGGGATACGATCGGAAATGGGTTTAGAATCAAGAGATTTTAGTTACGGAAGACAAATGTTTTATTGTTAATTTTAACTGACAATTATTGCACTTTATGATAGATAGAATGTTAAACTAGATTAAATGTTAATTATGAGATGTTAGTGTTAGGATGTCACTGTTCAAATGTTAATGTTAGGTGAGTGCACCCGGTCGCGACGGTTACCGAAAGTACACTGAATAATTTAACTTTTTGTCTAATTGAATCGCGTCGCCAGCGGGCTCACATCACGTGTTCGGTGTCAGCATTAAACCGAACATCTTGCACAGGGCAGAGGTCTCTATTCAGCCAACCTAAAACGACTTTGGGTAATAAGATTAATCATACAAATTTAGTTATTACAATAATAATAATTGGAGCTTACCCCGTATCTGTAGAATGCCGTGAAGCCTCCTGTCACTCTAACAAAAGCAGGCTTGGGCGGTGGCGTGTTTCACTCCCGAGGAATCCATCTAAAAATCGGAAATTACCCTGGATCAACCCGGATGCAATGGATATGTATTAAGGTGGATTTAGACCAAACGAACGTAGAGCTAGAGCTAGAACAAGAGAATTCTGTCTCTGTTTACACTAGTACTCATAGAATTTGACGTAGAGGGGTTAGAATGAACATTCGCTCCTTTAGTGCCAATCAACCTTTAGGCAATACCACACCCCGGTACCTAAAGCCTCAAGACGTTATTTGTATAATTACTTCGCTCATGTTCTCATACCCCGCTACGCCTATGAATGTACCCACCACACCTAAAACATCTGGATCACATCGAACTTACTATGTTAAAATGTCAGAGCCTCGCACCCCAACCGGTCCATTTGCGACACCTAACGCCTCAAACATTACTGACGCCTTCAAGACGTGTATCATACAAGTAGGATTACCAATTAGGAGGGTTTAAATAAGGACAAAATCAGGAGTAAAGAAACAAAATACATACATACGACCACGTCTTTATCCCCGGAGGGTTAGGCAGAGGTGAATTAACACCCACATTTCACTAATAATTTTTGTATTCGGTCCCACGTAATAGGGGGTGAGCCTATTGCCGTGTTCCGGGCATTATTGTTGACTCGAGATATGCATTTGAGGCTCTGTATATATCTGTCTGATGTTAAACAGCCATATATCTTAGTTGCCTTGTACGACACCACATGGAAAGAGATAGGGTGATCCAAATTCAACTCTGCCGGGAACCACGCGGCTTTGACAAGAAACAAATGTTCACGAAAACAAAAACTCAGAAAACGAAAATGCTTGGACTCGTTAATTCAGAGAATTGCCTTTCCTGCTGGCTTTATCTATTTCCTTGGGAGTTTATTTGGTAGTAATGATGTAAAAATTTACTATTATAACTTTTATCCACTTACTTTGCGACTGCTTAAATACGCGACGATAGGCAACAAATTTGCCAAATTTTACGGTATTTTCGTCCCAGATCGACTGGGGAAGTACCTCTGCAGAATACCGCTGTCATAATATATTCGTGTTATGTTCCCAGTGGTGAGTACGGTAGCCAGAGCTCACTGGGAGTTTGTGCTGTCAGTGGGAACTAAAGGCTTGTCCTGATTTGTTTTCTAAACTGACGGCACAAAAAGTCTCTATGTTTACAGGGTTGGCAACGCGAGTGTAACTCCTGGTGTTACACACATCCATAGGCCACAGTAATGATGGATAATGCAGCAGGTGGGCCGTGTGCTTGTCTGCTAACTTAACCACTTAGTATAAAAAATATCTAACACACCGCACCGCAGAATTGATAATGAATTGATTGGTATCAGAATAAACGGGATATTTACCATGTTTCATTATTTTGAGTTTCCGATATTTCGGCGCTGTTGCAAGCACCATGATCACGGAGGAACTGGAGTAGTGGCGGTGAACAAAGAAAAAGTTTTTTCTTCTAGGAGTAATTATATCGATCTACCCTCTTTCGAGTTCTTTTACTACGCGTATCTGCACTACTATTGGTTTCACTCTCACTACACGTAGGACACGGCGGTATTTCCGCCCGATTGAGCAGTCCGACTGGGGAAGTACCTCCGCCCTACAGAATACCGCGGTTATAATAACTTCGTGTTGTGTTCCCAGCGGTGAGTAGGGTAGCCAGAGCTCACTGGAGAATTTGTGCCGTCAGTGGGAAGACTAAAGGCTTGTCCTGATTTGTCTTCTACTGACGGCACAGAAACTCTGTACTTACAGGGTTGGCAGCGCGACTGTGACTCCTCTGGTGTTACAGACGTCCATAGGCCACGGTAACTACTTTCCATCAGGTGGGCCGTGTGCTTGTCTGCCAACTAAGTGGTATAAAAAAAAAAAAAAAAAACTCGAACCCGATCTCGATCACGTTCACGACATACGATGCTCACTGTATCCACTCGCGATTTTGTTTTAGCTTGTTCCCGGTTGTTTTTGATACTGATGTCAGTGACCATGATAGTTTAAATACCTATATGAATTGATTGAATAAATTTGGTCAATTTATTACTTTTTTTTTATTTAAAATCGCCACGGATACGCCTACCATCGGAGCCAGTGGGAGACGTTATGTCGCACTCGAACCGACTAAAACGCACGACGCCTGTGGGTCGTTTTTGGTTGCCGAAAGTGAGCTTAACAGGCATATCCCTCACACACCGTCCGACCCAGTGTCGTCTCTCTCGATCTAGAATTCTCCTTGGGGGTCAATTTATTATTAGCATGTGAAGGCACAGAACATAAAATAATAATAGCTTATTGAAGATTAAAATTTGACTATTTATTACTTTTGAGCTGATCTCAAAAGTATATTAAGTATTACTTTTCAGATCGAAGCATTATTTTTATAATTTTTTTTATAAGAATATTAGAATCAAAATTACTAATACTCCCACTTACCCCTACAACTAAGCTAAATTGCTTGTGTTAGGAGTGGGTTCACGTCGGTAGTTTAATGGTCAGAATTCGAACCCGGGAACTCTAGATCGGCTGACTCCTTAACCACTAAGCTATCGACGCTTAAATCCAACAAAATCAGGACTATCCCGATTCAACTTGAACGTATATACTTGGTATAGAAATTATTCTCGAGCCATCTTAATATCTCCTATTGTGTATCTATAGGTTAGGTTGTATCGATAAAAGCTATGTCGGTATTAACTGAATAATGACAGCTATGCCAATAGTTACTATTGTAATAATGGGTTGCGGTGATCATAATTACAGTTCAATTTTAGATTGTGGTTGGTTGATTTGGCGACGTTTGAATATCAATTAGTCTATGGCAGTCCACTGCTGGACTAGGCCTCTCTCAATGTTAGGAGGCTTTGGCCTACTGTTTCCACGATGACCAGACAGGTTGGTACAGGGTTTTGTTTCAAGGTTTCCTTCTCTCGCAGTGATAATCGTCTGCGTATTTCTACGTTAGTCGCCTCTTACGACACCCTTCAGCTGAGATGGAAAGAAGAAAGAAAAAAAAGAAAGAAATAATTTTTTATATTTGGAATACGTTGGGTCTTTTGTAAGGCTGTTTTAGACTCAAACTTAGTCTTTAGCTTACTATCAGACGAGGTGAAGTCAAGTTGGCATGTCCTAGTTAAAAAGCTATTTAGCTTAGTTAACCTTAGTCTAGTTTGGCTAAGTTTAGTTTTTTTATGCAGGACACGTTTCTTTGACTTCCACTCGTCTGATGGTAAGCTGTAGCCAAGATCTCATGAAAGAGGGCCTCCACTACAGACACGTACCATGTTACAATGGAGTCATTCAGGATGTTTTTTTTTTTTATACCACTTAGTTGGCAGACAAGCACACGGCCCACCTGATGAGAAGCGGTTACCGTGGCCTATGGATGTATGCAACACCAGGGGTGTCACACTCGCGCTGCCGACCATGAAGAAACCTTCTGATGCCCCTCTTGAAGAACCCCATATTGTAGGCGCTTGGGAAAACCGCAGCAGGGAGGTCATTCCACAGCTTGAGTGTGAGTGGGATGAAGTTTCTTTCATACCGCACAGTGCGCACCGTCTCAGGTCGCAATGTGTGGGGATGAATTCCCTGCCTATGGCGAGAGGTGCGATGATAGAATGTGGCTACGGGCATCATGTCAAACAATTCATCTGAGCACAAACCATTGTATAGGCGGTAGAACACCGATTGCCGATTGGACGGTTGTCGAAGTCACCTGGCTAGTTTTTTTTTTTTTACGTGCTCAAAATCCCCACGGATACCTCTCCACCGGAGCCGGTGGGAGAGGTTATGTCGGACTCGAACCGACTAAAACGCACGCCGCCTGTGGGTCTTTTTGGTTGCCGAAGGTGAGGTTGACAGGCATATCCCTCGCACCCCGGCCGACCCAGGCACCCCAGCCGACCCAAAAAAAAAAAAAAAAAACAAAACAGTAGATAACGGGTGGTTTTGAACGCGGCACCGTGTGGTGGCAGGCCGGCGCCGTTCCCACCCAGTTATCGTCTGTGTGTACCATGTTGAACTAATTAGGTCTTCATGTTCGTAAAACTATACTAAAACAATATATACTAGAAAATAGTGTCTTATTCAATATACTTAGTAATTACAATGATATTCCACTATATTTAGTTTTTCACCTAACCGATTTTGCACGACTTCAGATTCAGTAGTCTGGTGAAAAATTTAATATCGTGGCAAAGTACAAAGTGTCTCATTCGATATTTGTAGCAGGTTCCACTAAGCGCCATCAATGAGCAGTATTAACAGTACTGAGTATTACATTGTCTTAATATAATTAGGGACTTTATAAAAAAATATTTTTACTCTAAATTGTTTTAAATTAGTTGCAGTAAGAGGGAAATAATTACAAATTTTATAAAAATAAAAAATATCACAAACACAAAACAGTAGATAACGAGCGGTTTTGAACGCGGCACCGTGTGGTGGCAGGCCGGCGCCGTTCCCACCCAGTTATCGTCTGTGAGTACCGTTATGGTTTGATTAGCTTTTCATACTCATTGCCCGAATGATTACTTAGTCTACTAACATGAAGACATAATTAGGTCGGCACAGTACACACAGACGATAACTGGGTGGGAACGGCGCCGGCCTGCCACCACACGGTGCCGCGTTCAAAACCACCCGTTATCTACTGTTTTGTTTTTTTTTTTTTTTTTGGTCGGCTGGGGTGCCTGGGTCGGCCGGGGTGCGAGGGATATGCCTGTCAACCTCACCTTCGGCAACCAAAAAGACCCACAGGCGGCGTGCGTTTTAGTCGGTTCGAGTCCGACATAACCTCTCCCACCGGCTCCGGTGGAGAGGTATCCGTGGGGATTTTGAGCACGTAAAAAAAAAAAAACTAGCCAGGTGACTTCGACAACCGTCCAATCGGCAATCGGTGTTCTACCGCCTATACAATGGTTTGTGCTCAGATGAATTGTTTGACATGATGCCCGTAGCCACATTCTATCATCGCACCTCTCGCCATAGGCAGGGAATTCATCCCCACACATTGCGACCTGAGACGGTGCGCACTGTGCGGTATGAAAGAAACTTCATCCCACTCACACTCAAGCTGTGGAATGACCTCCCTGCTGCGGTTTTCCCAAGCGCCTACAATATGGGGTTCTTCAAGAGGGGCATCAGAAGGTTTCTTCATGGTCGGCAGCGCGAGTGTGACACCCCTGGTGTTGCATACATCCATAGGCCACGGTAACCGCTTCTCATCAGGTGGGCCGTGTGCTTGTCTGCCAACTAAGTGGTATAAAAAAAAAAAACATCCTGAATGACTCCATTGTAACATGGTACGTGTCTGTAGTGGAGGCCCTCTTTCATGAGATCTTGGCTACAGCTTACCATCAGACGAGTGGAAGTCAAAGAAACGTGTCCTGCATAAAAAAACTAAACTTAGCCAAACTAGACTAAGGTTAACTAAGCTAAATAGCTTTTTAACTAGGACATGCCAACTTGACTTCACCTCGTCTGATAGTAAGCTAAAGACTAAGTTTGAGTCTAAAACAGCCTTACAAAAGACCCAACGTATTCCAAATATAAAAAATTATTTCTTTCTTTTTTTTCTTTCTTCTTTCCATCTCAGCTGAAGGGTGTCGTAAGAGGCGACTAACGTAGAAATACGCAGACGATTATCACTGCGAGAGAAGGAAACCTTGAAACAAAACCCTGTACCAACCTGTCTGGTCATCGTGGAAACAGTAGGCCAAAGCCAATATTGTGGCAAAGTACAAAGTGTCTCATTCGATATTTGTAGCAGGTTCCACTAAGCGCCATCAATGAGCAGTATTAACAGTACTGAGTATTACATTGTCTTAATATAATTAGGGACTTTATAAAAAAATATTTTTACTCTAAATTGTTTTAAATTAGTTGCAGTAAGAGGGAAATAATTACAAATTTTATAAAAATAAAAAATATCACAAACACAAAACAGTAGATAACGGGTGGTTTTGAACGCGGCACCGTGTGGTGGCAGGCCGGCGCCGTTCCCACCCAGTTATCGTCTGTGTGTACTGTGCCGCCCTAATTATGTCTTCATGTTAGTAGACTAAGTAATCATTCGGGCAATGAGTATGAAAAGCTAATCAAACCATAACGGTACTCACAGACGATAACTGGGTGGGAACGGCGCCGGCCTGCCACCACACGGTGCCGCGTTCAAAACCGCTCGTTATCTACTGTTTTGTGTTTGTGATATTTTTTATTTTTATAAAATTTGTAATTATTTCCCTCTTACTGCAACTAATTTAAAACAATTTAGAGTAAAAATATTTTTTTATAAAGTCCCTAATTATATTAAGACAATGTAATACTCAGTACTGTTAATACTGCTCATTGATGGCGCTTAGTGGAACCTGCTACAAATATCGAATGAGACACTTTGTACTTTGCCACAATATTAAATTTTTCACCAGACTACTGAATCTGAAGTCGTGCAAAATCGGTTAGGTGAAAAACTAAATATAGTGGAATATCATTGTAATTACTAAGTATATTGAATAAGACACTATTTTCTAGTATATATTGTTTTAGTATAGTTTTACGAACATGAAGACCTAATTAGTTCAACATGGTACACACAGACGATAACTGGGTGGGAACTGCACCGGCTTGCCACCACACGGTAGTGGAAAATTACAAAGTGTCTTATTCAATGTACTTAGTAATTACTATGATATTCATTGAAGGGTGTAGTATCTGTAGATCTCCGAGCCCGCAGAAACCTTACGCCTATGAATGTAACCACCACACCTCAAGCATCTGGATCACATCGAACTTATTATGTTCAAATGTCAGAGCCTCCCATCCCAACCGGTCCCAATTGCGACACCTAACACTTCAAATATTGCTGACGCATTTAAGACATGTATTATACCTACAAGTAGGATTACCAATAAGGAGGGTTTAAATCAGGATAAGCGGAAAAGAAAAAGCTGACACTGATTACACTATGTGAGCTTATTACTTCTTGTGTGCAATTATTGGATGTAGTTGACCCGTCCCGTGGCATATTTTACACTTGGCATAGTTTGCGTATTACGACCACCTTCAGCAGAGACGGAGTGGTGATACATTGTATCCTTTCTCCGGCACCACACGGATAGTAACATTTGAATATCGTTGGGTCTTTTGTAAAGCTGTTTTAGACTCAAAACTTAAGCTGTTTAGCTTACTTAGCCTTAGTCTAGCTTAGCTAAGTTTAGTTCTTTTATGTAGGACACGTTTCTTTGACTTCCTCTCTTTTGATGGTAAGCTGAAGCCAAGGAAAGAGGGTCACCATTACAATGGAGGCATTCAGAATGTAACGAAAGTAATAAAATTATGCTGAAAAACAAAACAGTAGACAACAGGCGGTTTTGAACGCGGCACCGTGTGGTGGCAGGCCGGCGCCGTTCCCACCCAGTTATCGTCTGTGTGTACCACTTTGAGCTAATTAGGTCTTCATGTTCGTAGACTAAGTAATCATACGGGCCAGTTTCTTATGAATATGAAGAGCTAATTAAATCCAGATCTTACACACAGACGATAACTGAGTGGGAACGGCGCCGGCCTGCCACCACACGGTGCCGCGTTCAAGACCGCCTGTTATCTACTGTTTTGCGTTTGTGATATTTTTTTCTTTTATTAAATTTTGTAAATATTTCCCTCTCACTGCAACTAATTCAAAACAATTTAGAGTACAATTATTATTTTTTATAAAGTCACTAATAACATTAAAAAAAAATATTTAGTAGTGTTAAAACTTTTTTTTTTACGTGCGCAAAATCCCCACGGATATCTCCCCACCGGAGCCAGTGGGAGAAGTTATGTCGAACTCGAACCGACTAAAACGCACGCCACCTGTGGGTCGTTTTGGTTGCCGAAGGTGAGGTTGACAGGCATATCCCTCGCACCCCGGCCGACCCAGTGCCATTTCTCACGATCTGGCCCTCTCCTCTGTTGTGTGGGGACTACAGAGTCCCCAACTCGTTCCTGAAAAACAGCCGGCTCCACCTGTCACCCCAGTACTGTTAATACTGTTGATTGATGGCGCTTGGTGGAACCTGCTACATAAATATGTTATATTGAATGACGTTTATTAAAGTTTTGAAGATCAAGAGTTATTATGGTGCACTAAGTTTATAATATGTTAATTCTATAGTACCGGGTTCTTGGACATCAAGACTGAGGTGATTCGAGTGGAAGGGTATTCTAGAGCAAGGTGAGGTTTATTTTGCGGATGCTTTTATAGATCACTGAATTCTCACGATACCTAAGCCTAAGCTGGTTACTAGGAAAAACAGAGGAAAGAATTGCAAAGAAGCTGTTCTACTAATATTAAAAACTAGCTGACCCACCCCTACTCCGCCCGTGGTAATATATTGAAACCTCATATCAACTATTTGCAACTATTTGAGCCCGCATTTCTTTAGTTTTCAAATAATAAATGAGAATCTCCCGGATTTGTTGAAATTTATGATCACTGCTCCGCTCCATTAAGTAGTAGCGTGATGATATATAGCTTATAACCTTTGTCAATAAACGGACTATTCAGCACAAAAAAAACAAACTCTTCAGCTTTATACTATAATATAGATATAAGTTTTTTGGATGTTTTGAACTCTTCAAAATATTTAGGAACCCGCCCTTATCTGCAAGCCAGATATAATATAGAATAACCTCTTAGGTTCTCATTTAGAGATTGTGGTGTTAGATGACAGTCGCAAAGTTAAGCCACTTCATGAGACTTCATGAGAGCAAACTCCGGACACCAAAGTGGAAGTTTTGAATACATTCGGGATTTTAGCTGTTTTTTGTCAATTAAGAGGGTATTTCACCCATGTTATTTGGAACCTAACATAACATGTTATGTTATGTATACCCCAAGCAAAAGGCATACATTTACACACATACAAACATACATATCTTATACTAGCTGACCCACCCCAGCTTCGCCTGGGGTATATTTTGAAGCTTCATATCCCTTTGAGCCCGTATGTTTTAGTCTTCAAAATATGTATGAAAAATTGCCGGATTTGTTAACATTTATTATCAATGCTCCGCTCCCTTAAGTAGTAGCGTGATGATGTATAGCCTAAAACCTTCCTCGATAAATGAACTACCCAACACTGAAAGAATCATTCAAAGCGGACCAGTAGTTCCAGAGATTAGCGCGTTCAAACAAACAAACAAACAAACTCTGCAGCTTTATAATATTAGTATAGATTAAAATCTACACTTTCATTACACTAGATTTTTGGTCTCTAGTATTGCAATTTCTCTGTGCACTCCCGGGTTTGCTGGAAGTGAACTCAACTTTGAGTTAAGTTCACCTTTGTACATTACATCTCATTACTCTGGGCAAATGTCATTTATGTGTACATTAAAGCAAACAAAAATTCTTTCTTTTTACACCACTTAGACCTGATGGAAAGCGGTTGCCGTGTCCTATGGACGTGTGCAACACCAGATCAATCCCGCTGCCGACCTTGTAACCACAGATAGTTTTTGTGCCGTCAGTGTAGAAAACAAAGCAGGACAAGTCCTTGGGGTTTCCTATTGATAGCACAAAAACTCTCCAGTGAGCTTTGGCTGTCCTACTCACCGACGGGAACAGCACGATGTTGTTATGGCCGTGGTATTCTGTAGGGTGGAGGCACTTCCCCAGTCAGACTGCTCAATTAGGAAGATTACTCGAAATAACGTTCGTCAGAATCTAGCTAGAAAGTGGTTTTATTTCAATGAACTATATTCGCAAAAACTTACGATAGTATCATACATTTGCATACATACCTTGCTTTTTAATGCATGAAATTTAAATTGAACATTGCATAAATTTCTTCTAAATTATGTTAATGGAACCACATGAGGTGTGTAGGGACGAAATCAAATGGCACGTCGTTATCACTGCCTACACCAGATTACCCAGTCTGCCTAACATTCTATTAAATATTACTTCATAAATTTATGCAGTAACTTCAAATTCACACATGGTTTTCAAATATCATTAGGAATAACATTAATTAACTAAAGTTATATTGACGTTTTGAGGTTGGATAATCTTAACGATAGTTGAACTGTAAAAGGTTGCAAGCGGTACCTTGTCAGTTGTTCCACTTTGAAGTTATGATGAGGCTCTTAAAAACGTTTTTGCACTGAGCAGTTAAAGTTACATAATGCTTTTTGGCTTTATATCATTGATGGGCACGGTTGGCTGTCGCCTCCGAGCTTCGAAGCTATCTTTTAATCTAATTAACAAATTTAATTGAAATTGAATGCTTACTAACACTAGACCAATCTGCTTTAAAATTTTACTAGCTGTTGCCCGCGACTATGTCCGCGTGGAGGTCTGTTTTCGCGACTTTTGACTATATTTACAGTTCCACTCAACCGATTGCGATCAAACAAGGCCACATCTTAGGTATGACCAAGCCCCCCCTCCCCCTTTTTATCTATGACATGCCAACTTAACTTCATCTCGCCTGATTGTAAGCTAAAGGCAAAGTCTCAGGAAAGAGGGTCACCATTACAGGCACAAAGTAATGTTACAATGGTGGCACTCAGCTTGGCGGCCTCATCAGATGTTTTTTCACGCCCCGTTTAAAGGACCCGGGATTGTAGGAAGAAGGAAACACGGGAGTTGGTAACGAATTAAAGGTCTTGGTGGTGCGGCAAAAAAAAGAGTCTCCGAACCGCTTGGTTCTTGCTCGTATATTCTGCACAGTGTGAGGGTGACATCTAAGCCTTGCATGTGTTGTTCTGTGTAGGAAAGGAGAGGGTTGGAATTAATTGGAAGAGCTCATCAGAACACTCACCATGCCAACCCGTATCCATATCCATTCAATAGTTTTTACGTCTACTTATCACGAACAAACAGATAAAAATTACAAAGAAGAAATTGTGTTCAGTATCGTTAAAACAATATAATACAAATATTTTTAGCAAATATCTATAGAAAGGAGGTAGGACACGACGGTATACCCGTCCGTATTGAGCAGTCCGACTGGGGAAGTACCTCCACTTTACAGAATACCGGCTATAATAACCTCGTGTTGTGTTCCCGGTCGTGAGTAGGGTTGTAGCCAGAGCTCACTGGAGAGTTCTTGTGTTGTCAGTGGGAAGACCAAAGGCTTGTCCTGATTTTGTGTTCTGCACTGAGGGCACACAAAATCTTCGTTCTTGCAGGGTCGGCAGCACGGATATGACTACACTGTTGTCACACACGTTCATAGGTCACGGTAACCACTTTCCATCAGGTGAGCCGTGTGCTAGTCTGCCACCTAAGAGCAGATGTGCAAATCAGTAATCACTCAGCGTCGAGCACAGCGCTGCGACAGCCTAGATAGAGAATCTCATTGGTCGGACTGGGTGATGTCACTGGAAATCGACCAATGACAATCTTCTTTAAGGATATCGCAGCGCTGTGCTCTACACTGTGTGCTTAGAGAATTGCACAGCAGGTCTGGGTTTCATAGTACATGTGCAAGCATGATTTGAAAACAACCATGGTAGACCTTCCAATGAAAACGAGACTACAAAATCTAACGGTCGTGTCCTACGAGGAGGTAGGACCCGACGGTATTTCCGTCCAATTGAATAGTCCGACTGGGGAAGTATTAGCCCTACAGAATACCGTGGTCATAATAGCCAGAGCTCACTGGAACTGGAGTGGTTTTGTGCTGTCATTGGAAAGACCAAAAGCTTGTCCTGCTTTGTCTTCTACACTGATGGCACAGAAACTCTCTATGCTTGCAGGGTTGGCAGCGTGAATGTGGATCTCTTGGTTTTGCACGCGTGCTTAGGCCACGGTGACCACTTTCCATGAGATGGGCCATGTGATTGTCTGCCACCTTGGTGGTATAAAAAAAAAGAAATTAAGAAAGAGTACTAATAATTGAATAATAATTGTAATGTTTAAAAATATACATGTAATGTTATGTTTACAGAATTTAAGGATACGTTCTCACTAGGCTGTCTTAATTTCTAAATGTAGCTTTTATCTCACTAAATGGTGCGTACGCACGGGCTCCGCGGTGTACACCGGGGTGAACCATGGGTGTCAGACCATTGTTGACTCAAGTCATGCATCTGAGGCTGAGTCTGGGCTGTATATATCTGTCCGATGTTAAACAGCACTATCCTTTAGTCGCCTTGTACGACACCGCATGGGAAGAGATGGGGTGGTCCAAATTCTACTCTGACGGGATCCACGCGAGTATATTACGCATATATTACGCGAACAAGCTGCAATGGGCGGCAAATAGACGAGCCCATATTCTTATCAACCTTACTGTCCGAAACTGGTTTATAAATGTTCCGATTTAAGATTATAGATAATAAATTACGTTTAGTTAGCTTCCTCGGAGCGCCATATATAACAACTATTAACGTTTGGTAATCTCTAGATGGGCTTGCCTTAAATTGAACGAATTCTAAGCGAATTTCATGCTAAATTATTCATGAGTGTTTGGAGTAATAAAGAGCATTACTTATAGCATTTATATATGGTACAGTCAGCTTCAGATCGATCTTAAATATAAAGTCAAACAATTAAGATATGTATTAAGAGCAAATCAAACTGTTTTATTGATTGAATTTTTTTTTATACCAATAACGTGGCAGACAAGCACACGGCCCACCTGCTAGAAAGTGGTTAACCGTGGCCTATGGACCTTTGTAACACCAGAGGAGTCACAGTCGCGCTGCCAACCCTGTAAGTACAGAGTTTCTGTGCCGTCAGTGAGGAGGCCAAGCAGGACAAGCCTATAGTCTTCCCACTGACAGCACAAATTCTCCAGTGAGCTTTGGCTACCCTACTCACCGCTCGGAACACAACACGAAATTGTATTATAATCTGAACTATTGAGTTTTTTTTATAAAACTTAAATGGCAGACTAGCACACGGCCCACCTGATGGAAAGTGGTTACCGTGGCCTATGAACGTGTGCAACACCAGGGGAATCACACCCTTGCTACCGGCCCTGTAAGAACAGAGAGTTTCTGTGCCGTCAGTGCAGAAAACACAATCAGGACAAGCGTTTAGTCTTCCCACTGACAGCACAAAAACTCTCCAATGAACTCTGGCTATCCTACTTCTCGCCGGGAACACAAAACGAGTATATTATACCCCTGGTTTTCTGTAGGGTGGTGGTGCTTCCCCAGTCGAACTGCTCAATTGGGACGGGAATATAAATAATATAAATGTTTAGTACTTTCTTCGTCAAGAACGATGACTGTACATGGAAATGGTAGTGATGCGCAAGCGCAACCATTTGATATGCTCACTATCTTGCGTAGTTCGGTGTGTGTTTGGTATGTAGTAACCTCTAATTTATTCGGCATGATATTTGAAAGGGTTTCAATGGTATTTTGTAGAAGTGAGTTGATTTAATAAAAGTTGGGCAACTTAGTATCAGATATTGTAGATGGAGAGAGATAAAGAGAAAGCACATATGAACGTCAAAATTCTACAATTAGGTATGTCAAGAAATAATATAAAAATATTAAATAATGTAAAAATTAACCATTGGAAAATGATTCTTTCGCTGGTTCAGTAGATTAGTTCTACTGAGAAGATACCAGCAAGAAACTCAGCGTAGGTACTATGGGCTGACTATATTAGAACTAGATTATTTTTCTTTCTTAAATTTGCTTTAGTTTACAATTTATTTTGTGCGAGCAAGCAAGAGACTTATGTTGACCACGCATTAACATTATTAAGATACTCATCCACTTTATAGTAACCTTTACTCATTAAAGTTTCTTTCATTAAGTACATCAAGAATTAGAGATTAGGTCTGGATGAACTATAAAAGACCGCCATTACCATGTTGAATGGTAATGCCAATTCTCTGCGCTAATAAATTAGCCCTACAGTCACGGGAAATATCATTAACGTATCATTTGGTCGTATTTCGATACAATAGAACTGTAATAAAGGAATTGTTTCTCTCTATTTACTGTTGAAAATTGAGTTGTACTGTTAATAATGCATTGTTTACGATAAATCGATGTGTCAATATTGATCTAGACGAACTGAGAAAAAGGTCACCATACAACCATAAGATAATTATTATTATCTGAACAATCTCTGCTTTCAGAGGGGACATGGGGGCGAAACAAGGATCCATGGGATCCAGGGACGGGCCGGCCTACTGCTCGCGCAGAGGCTGGCAGGCATTCGTGCCACCGTCGGTGTTGGGAGAGTTGGCTGCTCTCCCGCGTCGCGTAACCTCCAGGATATCGACAACGACCTGAGTGCTAGCCACACTTGGGAAGCCGATATTCTGAAGGCCGCGGGGCTTGCCTTAATTGGCCGGCCCGCGACAAGGAAAAGTCTGAAAAACCCGACAGCGAAGTCGATTAAAACCTGTGGAAACCTGGGGAAATCCACAGTATTTACCCCGCTTCTCGGAATGAGCGTCACCCGGGAAGTGTATTTTAGATCGTCTCCACTCGTGGGATTAGAATGGATAGTAAAAACATAAACAAAAAAAAAACCAAACCACCAAGCGAAACAGTCTGCGCGGAGGTCGCGCAGCACCAAGACGCGGAGGTCGCGTCCCAAGCAGGGACGGTGTCGGAAGACTTCGACACCGCCACTGAGAGGAGCAGGGCGAACAGCCCGGTGGGTCTGCAGACCCGGAAATCTGCACGGCGGAAGCGCAACCGCCGAAAAAAAATCATCCCCCCAGATAAGACTGAGTCGGATCTCGACTTGACCCTGACCGACTCGTCTTCCAGCAGTTCTGGTGGGGATGAGATGATGCGTCCCCCCCCACCCAAGCAGGTTGCGGTTAGCCGCCGAAAGCTGCAGGGTGGGGTCACCAAAGCCGCCTCCTCACGGGCCTCAGCCAGGGAAGATGTGGGGGCGCCGCCGAGTCCCTCCGTCTCGGCGGCGCAGGCGCTTCGTACCGACGGCTCCACGTCCAGGGACGTGATGGAGGCCCTGGAGAGACTGGCCGGGGCCCGCTCTGGACCTCTAACGCCAGAGGAGGACCGGGTTCGGCTGGCTGCGACGCGCCTCGTCGAGCAGTTTGAGCTGCTCAAGGCGGAGCTGGCCGAGTCCCGGAACGAGCGAGCTCAACTTGGCAGGAGGCAAGTTGAGCTCCTCAACAGCGTAGAGCGAACGGCGGCTGAGCACCGCAAAGAGATGGAGAGGATGGCGGCCGAAGTGGCGAACCTCCGTCAGGTCGTCGCCGGGCTGCCCGCGGAGCGCGTGACGCGGTCGGCGCGGCGACGACTAGCGGTGCAGCCGGAGCGGCCGGTGCCATCGGCGCCGCAGCTGTCACCAGTGCGGTCGAGGTCGCCGGTGCGGCCGGAGGCACCGGTACGGCCGGAGACACCGGTGCGGTCAAGGCCGACGGTGCGACCGGTGCGGCCGGAGACACCGGTGCGGCCGGTGTCACTGGCACAGCCCGCTCGGCTGGAGTCGCCGGTGCTGCAGCCGGCTAGGCCCGCAGACCCACTGGCGGCATGCATGGCGGCAATGGCCGCCATGGAAAAGCGGCAGGAGGCGGCGCTGGCTGAGCAGCGAAGGTGGCAGGTGACGCAGGAGGAGCGCACCCGGAGGTTCATGGAGGCGGTCATGGACTCCAGCCGCCGCCCGCCCTTGGCGCCGCCGACGGGGTACGCCGGAGCGGTGAGAAGCGGTCCCACCGGTCCGGCGGTGGCGGCCCCGCAGGAGCCGGCCTGCAGCCCATCCGCTGCGCCTGCCGCTCCTGCCGCTCCGGTCGCTCGAGCCGCTGTCGCTCTCGAAGTGGGAGCTGGGAGCTCCCAGGGTGCCCGGGCCAAGGGCAAGGGGAAGGGGAAGGGCAAGGGGAAGAAGTCCCCAGCCATAGCCTCAGCCCCAGCGCAGGCCCGGACCCCGGCGGGGATTGCCTCCTCAAGTTCCCCGCCGGAGGGAGGCTGGGAGGTGGCCGGAGCCTCCAAGAAGCGGCGCAAGGCGCTCCGGAAGGCAGCCAAAAAGGCCAGGAAGGCCGAGGCTGCTGCGAGGGGAGTGCCGGGGAGGCTGCGCGTTCCCCGCTCAACCGCCGTCGTCCTAACGATGACGGCGGAGGCGGCGGAGAGGGGCGTGCAGTACGCCCAGATTGTCACGCAGGCGATAGCCTGCGTCGACATGAGGGCTCTCGACATGCCGGGCCCCATCCGGGTGAAACCCACTCGGACGGGTGCTCGGTTACTCGAGATCCCCTAGCGGCTAGGCTTCGGGACACGCTAGACGCAGCCGACGTCCGGGTGTCCAGGCCCAACAAATGCGCAGAAATGCGCATATCGGACTTGGACGACTCCATCACGGCGGAGCAAATCCGCCTCACCGTGGCGGAGGCCGGGGGCTGCCCCCTAGAGGCGGTGAAGGTCGGAGCAATCCGCTTCGGCCGCCGTGGACTGGGGGCGGCAGTTGTCGGCTGCCCCATCGCAGCAGCCAAAAAGGCTGCCGACCGGGGGTTCCTCGCCGTTGGAGGCGTGGTGCGGGTGCAGGTCCGGCTCCTGCAGGCTCGACCGACCAGGTGCTTTAGGTGCCTGTCGGTCGGCCACGTGGGGGTGCAGTGCACGGCGGCGGTGACAGTCGGTGACCGCTGCTTCCGCTGTGGCCAACCCGGCCATACGGCCGGTGGATGCGAAGCTCCGCTGCACTGTTTCAGGTGTGCAGCGGGGGGCAAACCGGCCGACCATAGGGTTGGCAGCAAGGCCTGCACCGGGGGGGAGCCGAAGCCGCAAGGCGGGGGCTCCACCCAAAGTTCGCGGCGGGATGCGGAGATGGTTCCATAATGGATCCCCAGCTCCGCATCCTGCAGGCGAACGTGGGCCACGGTGCCGATGCTCAGGGTCTTCTGCTCCAGAGCATGGCACAGTGGTCCATACACGTCGCCGCTGTCGCCGATCCGTACACTCACCGGCCCCTTGGGCCTGCCTGGGTGGTCGACCTGGACGGGTCGGCGGCACTGGTGTACAATGCCGCTATGGGTGCCCCCCCCCCTGTTGTCGTGGCAAGGGAGCATGGCATCGTAGCGGCGCGTGTGGGGGAGATTGCGGTCGTGGCCGTCTATTTCACGCCGAGCCTACACCGACGCATAGGGGAGTACCGGCAGTCGCTGGAGCGACTGACCGACGTCGTCAACGCCTGTCATCCTCATCCGGTTCTTGTGCTCGGGGACTTCAACGCCTGGTCAGTGACCTGGGGGTCCCGGCACACGAACCCACGAGGTAGGGCTCTGGAGAGCTGGGCCGCTAATCACGGTCTAGTTCTCCAGAATCGCGGGGCCGAAGCCACGTTCGTGACCGCGGAGCGCAGTTCGATTATCGACCTATCGTTCGCAGGCGCTTCGCTGTCGCACCGTGTGCGGGACTGGCGGGTTGTTGTGGGGGTGGAGACACTGGCGGATCACCGATACGTTCGGTTTGATGTCTCCCCCCCCGCGGGTGATGCGCCGGTCATACCGGCCCCACGCGAGCCACGCTGGGTGCTTGGGAGACTGAATCGGGAGGTCCTCCTGGAGGCCGCCATCGTACAGGCCTGGGCCATTGCGCCGGACAGGCCTGTCGATATCGACGATGAGGCGGCGTGGTTCCGGGAGGCCATGACTCGTGTCTGCGATGCGGGTATGCCTAGGGCACCACCCTATAGTCCGAGGCGTCGGGTCTACTGGTGGTCTGCGGAGATCGCGAGGCTACGGCAAGCCTGCGTGATCGCGCACCGCCGGTGGACCAGACTCCGTAGGAGGCGTAGCCGAACCGCAGATACGGAGCCCCGAGTGGCGGAGCTTCATGTGGGATACAGGGAGGCCAGAGATTCCCTCCGAGCGGAGATTAAGCGGGCGAAAGCCGCGGCTTACAAGGAGCTCATGGAGACGCTGGAGCGGGACCCATGGGGGCGGCCTTACCTTATGGTAAGAGGAAAGCTGCGCCCCCGGGCCCCGCCGTTGACCCGGGTTCTCCAGCCAGCTCTGCTCGGTGGAGTGGTCGAGTCCCTGTTCCCGGCGCGAGCGGAACACGTTCCGCCGCAGATGACTCCGCCACCTCGGTCGCCTGTGGCGCCCAGTGTGGTAGTTGACGACGAAGTCCCCGAGGTCACTTGGGTAGAACTGGAGCTGGCGGTGCGAAGGCTTAGAGCCAAGAAGAGCACCGCCCCGGGACCCGACGGCATTCCAGGCCGCGCGTGGGTCCTAGCTCTGGGAGAAGACGGTCTCGAACCCCGACTGAGAGGGTTCCTCAGCGCATGCTTGGAGCGGGGCCAGTTTCCGAAGATGTGGAAGACGGGGAAACTGGTCCTCATCCGAAAGGAGGGTCGCCCGGCGGACGAACCGTCCGGCTACCGGCCCATTGTGTTGCTCGACGAGGTGGGCAAGCTCTTTGAAAGAGTTATTGCAAAGCGCCTCGTCGAGCACCTCTCTGGTAGGGGGCCGGACCTGGCGGATGCCCAATATGGCTTCCGCCGGTGGCGGTCCACCGTGGATGCCATCATGCGCGTGAGGACTTTGGCGGAGGAGGCAGTTGCCCGGGGTGAGGTGACGTTGGCGGTGTCCTTGGACATCTCCAACGCGTTCAACACCTTGCCCTGGAGTTGCATCAGGGAGGCACTCGTGTACCACGGTGTGCCTCTCTACCTCCGCCGCATAGTCGGGGCGTACCTGACGGAGAGAGCCGTCATCTACCCAAGTGCGACCGGCGTCGATCGGCGTGAGATGTCGTGCGGTGTTCCACAGGGATCGGTTCTCGGGCCGCTACTGTGGAACATTGGATACGACTGGGTGCTTCGCGGTGAGCTTGCGGACGGCGCCGCCGTCACGTGCTATGCGGACGACACGCTAGTGACGGCGAGCGGGGCTACACACCGCGAAGCGATCCTGAGGGCCACGACCGCGGTTGCTCAAGTCGTGGAACGGATCCGGCGGCTGGGCCTTGAGGTGGCTTTGCATAAATCCGAGGCCATGTTCTTTCATGGACCTCGGCGCACGCCACCACCTGGTTCCAGTCTCACAGTGGGAGGCACTCTCATCGGCATCAAGCCCCAGATGAAATATCTGGGGCTCGTGCTCGACGGCCGGTGGGACTTCGGGAAGCACTTCCGAAGTCTGGGCCCCAAATTGGCGGGCACAGCCAACGCTCTGGCGCGGCTACTGCCCAACCTGAGGGGCCCGGATGACTCCTGCAGGAGACTCTACGCGGGTGTCGTGCGGTCCATGGCCCTGTACGGGTGTCCCGTGTGGGCGGACACCCTGAGTGATCGGCACATGCTTCTGCTGCAGCGTCCGCAGCGGAAGTTGGCGTGCCGAATCATAAGGGGGTACCGCACGATATCCTTCAACGCGGCGAGTCTCCTCGCCGGATCCCCACCATGGATCCTGGAAGCGAGATGCCTTTCGGCGCTATACCGGTTCCGAAGGGCGGCGCGGGAACGGGGTCACGATCCCGAGCCCGAAGAAATTCGGGCCGTGAGATCCCGGCTCCACAGGGAAATGGTGGCGGAATGGGAGAGACGACTTGGGCAACCAAGCGCAGGGCACGCCGTAGTAACGGCGGTAAGACCCATCATGGGGGAGTGGCTAGAGAGGCCACACGGCAGCCTCTCGTACCGTCTGACGCAGATGATCACCGAGCACGGATGCTTCGGAAAGTATCTGCGTCGGATGCAGAAAGAGCCAACGTCTGAGTGCCATCACTGCGACGCGAGCGAGGACTCAGGTCCGCACACGCTCACCGAGTGTCCGGCGTGGGAGACGCCGAGGCGGGAGCTTGTGGCGGCCCTGGGAGTGAGGGTTCTCACGCTCTCCACCTTGCTCGCGGCGATGGTTCGCTGCGCGGATGCGTGGGCGGCCGGCGCCTCCTTCTGCGAGCAAGTAATGCTCGTGAAGGAGGAGGCGGGGCGGGAGCGGCAGCGGGAGCGACGAAGGATCGCAAGACAAGCTGCCCGCGCACGAAGGCAACTCGGGCGTCGGAGGTCGATGAACGACCTCCGCCCCCCATGAGCGCCGGCCTGGGGGTGACAGGTGAAGCCGCCTGTCACCCTGGCAGAAGCAGGCCGCGGCGGTGGCGCGCGTGGCGCGCCTCCCCGTTTCCGGGGACGAGTTGGGGACTCTGTAGTCCCCACACCCGAGAAGAGGGCCATATCGTGAGAGATGGCCCTGGGTCGGCCGGGGTGCGAGGGATATGCCTGTCAACCTCACCTTCGGCAACCAAAACGACCCACAGGCGGCGTGCGTTTTAGTCGGTTCGAGTCCGACATAACCTCCTCCACCGGCTCCGGCGGGGAGGTATCCGTGGGGATTTTGCGCACGTAAAAAAAAAAAAAAAATTATCTGAACAATAGGCACGTAGGAAGATTAGTTTCCTTACCAAAAATGTCTTGAACACCTGCTTTAGGCACTGATTCTCAACATTTTTAAATTAAACCTAGTTTAAAGGTTTAACCTACCGGTATAGTAGTTTCGCTAATCCTGGACCGTGATAGCTTCAAAGCTATTTACAATGTAATCTTATAACAACACAAATTAAGTAATAACCTAAATTACGTTTCTGCACGATCAGGACATGTTTCTACACGACCTATAGTAGTTTTAAGGTGTAAAGTAACTTTACATCCAGTCACGACCAACAATATACCTACATTAGATGTACAGTAGACAAAGGAGTTACCGTCGCACCTTGACATACAACTTTATATGAATTAGTGCAACCGTATCTCCTTTGTCGTCTGTACCAAGAGATCCATGAAATAACTAAAATTGGAACTACGGTATTACTTTAGGGGTACTAACGGGAAAAATTATCGTAATCGTATCATAAACCTATCGAGAGTAAGGAGCATTGCGATTGGCCGCCTGCCTATTGTGAACCTGAGTGTGAGTGAAGCCGGCTAATCGCAATTCTCCGTTCTCTCGATAGGTTTATGATACGATTACGAGAGTTTTTCGTACTAGGGGTACTGTCAAATGCATACGTTTTTACTGGACATCTAAGTTAATTTAGGACAATTTGATAACATTGAAGGGACGTGACGTCAATCTTCAGTTTACGAAATTGTTAGTTTATCTGTAGCTGTTTATTTTTGGGATTTGGGAAAAAGGTTCTGTTTTGTACCTAAGATTGTCATTACTAAAACATATTCTTCTCGTTAAAATGTGCTATTCCTAGTTCCCATAGTGCATCATAGTCATACAAGAGTCAAGACCTGATCTGGTATGCCACCAGCCGGCCAGAAACCGTCTCATGGAAATAGATCCTGAGTCTTCATTTAATATAAATGTTGGTGAAACTTCGTATGATCAAAACCGCAGTCAGCTGAAATTTGAATGATTCAACCATTGCGACACTACTACAAGAATATGAATGAAATGAATGATATTTTAAAGAAAGATACTTTGATGGCCGTATGAGACCACATGAGGACCTAGGCCAGTCAAACCTTACCTGCGAGCCGGTATCTTTAACAACTGATTGACAGATGAGACTCTAGCGCAGACATTTATTTTATAGTTGGGAGGGTCAGTATTGATAGATATTATGGATGGCGAGTGAATGGATGTTCCATTTACACTCCATCTGGGTAGTAGCAACCTGAGAATATAGAAATTGAGAGCCGAAATGCCATCGACATCCATCTTCGATTTGTCTTCAGCTTAAGTAAAATGAGTAAGTATAAATAAAAGTATTCAGAAATACGCGCGAAATACATTACTCTGCTTGGCAGTCGGGTAAAAAGGTTCAAGGTAGCAATCATTGTAGGGCTTTAAGAGCAGAGGTAGGCTCAAAATAGATGGCTGGAATACGTGATAGATGATAATCATTGCAGCGAAAGGAGATGATTCCTGACAGGAATGTATGAAGAAAAATGATATGTGACCCGAGGAGGGCCAGGTCGAGAGAAATGGCCCTGGGTCGGCTGGGGCGAGGGATTTGCCTGTCAAAATTCGGTAACCAAAAACGAACCACAGGCGCCGTGTGTTTTAGTGCGTTCGAGATCGACATAACCTCTTCCACCAGACGCAGATGACTATGTTGAGGCTGATGTGCAGAGTAACGTTTCAAAATTCATCGTATGGTTTTTAAGGAGTTAGCGGAGAAAGAGAAACAAACACTTTTTTTTGATAAAGAATATTAGCAACTGCAATAGCTAATATTCCCTTTAACCCTTTCAACTTAACTAAATTGCTTGTGCTAGGAGTGGGTTCACGTCGGTAGTGTAATGGTCAGGATTCGAAACCGGGACCTCTCGCACGTAAGGTCGACTCCTTAACCACTAAGCTACCGACGGTTATGACGCTTCGACTTTGTTATAAACTTCATAAGTTTATACTTTTTTTTTTTTTTTTACGTGCGCAAAATCCCTATGGATACCTCCCCACCGGAGTCGGTGGAGGAGGTTATGTCGGACTCGAACCGACTAAAACGCACGCCGCCTGTGGGTCGTTTTGGTTGCCGAAGGTGAGGTTGACAGGCATATCCCTCGCACCCCGGCCGACCCAGGGCCATCTCTAACGATCTGGCCCTCTAAATCATAAGTTTATACTATGTAATGATGATTTCATAATATAACAATTCGTTTTTAAAAGAAATATATAATCACTTAATTTTTTAGCAAAGAGTAATTGCCAGAATAAAATTGGCAACTTGTGCAATTCTTGGTTTTAAAGCAACATGTAATTTAAAAATAGTTAGGTAGTATCTTATTAATGGGATTATTAAATTTATATTTGATTAATTTATCATAACGGCTTCACTCACGTGGTATACAGCAGGCACATGCTGTAAGAACATTTCAAAGAGTCAAACAGACTTGATAGCTTAATTCAGGGTGAGATTTAGAGCATGCGCAATTGAAATCTCACCTCAAATTCAGTTGTCAAGCCCGATCGATCGTTCGAAATGTTCTTATAGCATGTGCCTGCTGGTCCCGGTCGTATGATTCAAAGGTATTGTGGTATATACCTATTCCCGATGTAAAAGATGCCTTCCTGACAATTTTTTTATTTATTTTTATTTTTTATTTATTTATTTATTTATTTATTTTCCTTATGTAACTACCATTACAGGTTGCCCCAATGCGGCAGTTAGCAAATTGTACATTGTAAATCTTAACCTATTCTACTAACTATAACTTATAACTAATTCTAACTATTCTATAACTAATGACATACAAAGATGCCCTTGTGAACTCACTCAGAGAACCCGCAAACATGTCCACTATTTCGGATATCATATTGAGGGCGCGAAGGGCCCGAGTGAACGGGGCCTCGGCCTGCAGTATTATATTATATAAGGCTCGTCAATTAGACTTCAACTCGCCTGATGGTAAGCTGAAGGCAATATTATATGTTAATTAAACTTACATTATAATGTCAAAAAAAATATCTTTACTTAAATCATGTCACTTTAATGCTAAATAAATAATACAATTTCAGCATTAATTGAATCTCGTAACCTACCCCTGATCCCTCCCGGTACAAAGGTGCCCATCATATTTGACACCAGGAACGATCCGGTAGTAACCAGTGGCCTCTTAATTAAATTACAATTATCATAATTACTCGATGAATTATCAACCTAATAATTTATCGTAACTAAGGTCACTTTGAGATCCGCTGGTCATATTAGTCCAAGGACTCTTGTAAATACAAAATTAAATAAATTACTGCAATATGAGACGAGATGACCTCAAGTGAACCAATTAGTTTGCTATTTTAGACTCAGATGTTGGTGTAATAGACGTGTCTTTAATTTGTCTCTGGTCGGTGGCACCATAACAAATATTATCTATGAGTCAATCCACCTACTATAAAACTAATTCTTAAAATAAAATAAGAAATTTAAACGGCAACACTGCCCCACTCCTTTATCTGCAACCATTACACGATCCAGATAAAATATTATAATATAGGTACTTTGTGACATATTACGATAACTGGGTGGGAACGGCGCCGGCCTGCCACCACACGGTGCCGCGTTCTAAACCGCTCGTTATCTACTGTTTTGTTTTTTGTTCATATTTGATTGTACACCGATGTGATATTCCTGTAGTATGGTATCGTCTCAGAATGCCAATCAGATCAATTTAAGTTGTGGATGGTCTATTGACGGTACTTTTGTCAACAACTTAAGCTATGCCAACGACATGGTGCTTCTGTGCCCCTCGGTCAGTGCTCTGACCAGGCTAATTGGCATCTGTGAGCGATATGCGGTTACCCATGGTCTCAGGTATAATACCTCAAAGAGCGAGTTGCTGGTTTTTAAAAGTAAAAACAGGTCCTATAAAATTCCCATTAGGCTGAATGGCACTTTGCTAAATCAGGTTCAAAGTTTCAACTACCTGGGGCACTTGGTGACCGAGTTGCTCAAGGATGATGTGGACATAGTCCGGCAGCGTAGGGCCCTGTGCGTTAGGGCCAATATGCTTGCTCGCAGATTCGCACGATGTACAGCACACGTTAAAATTACACTTTTTAAAGCCTACTGTAATTCACTGTACACGTGCAGCCTGTGGACGAGCTACACCCAGGGTGCATACAGGGCCCTGCGCACTCAATACAACAATGCCTACAGTATGCTGATGGGGCTGCGCCGCCACTGTAGCGCTTCTGGGATGTTCGCAGAGGCTGGTATTGATAGCTTTGCAGACATCCTAAGAAACCGCATTGCATCACTGTTAGATCGTGTGCGGGGCAGCTCCAACAGCCTCTTGCAGTGTGTCTTTGGCAAGGCTTCACGTGGAAAGTGCTGTTATGCAGCACTGGACACGTTTTCACTTTGTCAAAGACACACATTAGTTACGTCCATATATATATGACTAACTGACTGACTGACTGTTTGTGTGAATAAGCAATTACAGTTTTTCTAACATAGGATATAAGCTTTTTAGTTAACATTTTTATGGGCAATGTCTGAAATAAATGATTTTATTTTATTTTCGGGGTGCGGCCCGCCAAGCATGATTCTCCACGAGCCCGCTCCATCTTAGGCTGATCGTCGGCGCGGCCTTGGCCGAGGACGCCACTAGCACGAGGTTGTGTTTGTACCTCGAGAAGCTAGCGATTCAAATAGGCGGTAGGAGGTAGGACACGGCGGTAGTGCCCAATTGAGCAGTCCGACTGGGGAAGTACCCCCACCCTACAGAATACCGCGGTTATAATAACTTCGTGTCGTGTTCCCAGCGGTGAGTAGGGTAGCCAGAGCTCACTGGAGAATTTGTGCTGTCATTGGGAAGACTAAAGGCTTGTCCTGCTTTGTCTTCTAAACTGACGGCACAGAGACTCTACTTACAGGGTTGGCAGCGCGACTGTGACTCCTCTGGTGTTACAAACGTCCATAGGTCACTGTAACCACTTTCCTTCAGGTGGGTCGTGTGCTTGTCTACCAACTAAGTGGTATAAAAATAAAAATAAAAATTATTTAAGGGCACATTTTCTCGTGCGGAAGCAACTCTGGGCTAAACCTCACAGGAGCTAGTTAAGTAGGTATGTTGACTCGAACCGACTAAAACCGCACAATGGTACAGAATATAAAAATAGGGGTAGGATAGGGCAGAATTTTATTGATAAAAAAAACACAAAACAGTAGATAACAGGCGGTTTTGAACGCGGCACCGTGTGGTGGCAGGCCGGCGCCGATCCCGCCCAGTTATCGTCTGTGTGTGCCAAATACTTCGAATTAGCTCTCCATATTCATAAGAAACTTGATCGAATGAAATTACTTACTCTTATGAACATGAAGACCTAATTATACACAGAAGATAACGGGGCGGGAACGGCGCCGGACTGCCACCACACGGTGCCGCGTTCAAAACCGCCTGTTATCTATATATTTAATTTTATCGAGTAGTATATTATTATTCATTCCTAAATATTATTAATTTAATATAAAATTTTATTATGTACGATTTTTAATTAATATTATAATTATTTTATTACAATTTTTTTTTTTTTTGCACTTGAATTTTTTTTATTCTGAGTAGGAGTAGGAAATTTAAATTATAAGTAAACTAATGTAGTAAGATATAAACTAATATTTACAAGAATATAAAATAGGATACAAAAGGATCAAATTAAGCATCGAAGAATTCCTCCCCATCGATGTCGACTGGTAATGTGCCCAAAAGGCTGGCGGCATTGCCCCGTTGGATGGCAATGCCAATCCGTTGAGCGAAAAAGAGGCCAGCCCTTTGGTCATGCGAAGCATCGACCAGTCGTTTTGCTATTTCTTTGTACCGTGACCGTGCGCTCGGACCCCACGAACCCAGCGTTTCAACCCCAAACGGCTCAAATATGTAATTGTTTGTAATGTTATCATATTTTCGCCGTTTGAAGGTCTCAGCAGATGCCGCAGCAGCACAAGCGCAATCCGTCGTACTTGGAAGATGGGAAGGGGCAAGGGTGTCGACGCATGTTGCGTCCCACACCAAAGGCCTACCCATCTTTCAAGGCACCAATGACATACCGTCCGGTCTCTTGCCATCGTTGCGCACCAAGCCAACTGGTTCAAGTATAGCTGGAACACCAGCGGTGACAAGAGCACGGCGGATAATGTCATTTAAATGTGCATGACGTGACATGCGGCCTGCGCTCCTGCCGCATGATAGGCCGTGATGCCCAAGGCTGTCGACTGCCTCACCACAGTGACATCGATGAGGAGAAACACAGGGAGCACCCAAACGAAGACAGGCTGCAATTCTAAACGTCGTGTCGTCCAACATGGTGCCAATGTTGGACGACGGAAGGGCCTGAAGCCACACACCAGATTCCTACTCTCCCACAGCCAGAAGGCGAGCACGCTCTGCAACATTAGAGGACGTATTCAGTAACTGTTGTCGTAATATGCTGCAAAGCGGCTCATCCCAATGTCTCTGGGGGCCTAGGTTGGTGGGCAAAACAGTGTTTGGGCAAAACATTTTCCAAGCATTTATAGCTTCGGCTTTGCCTGGCACTTCGGAATAAACCAGTGTGGGTATTAAGATTTTCCTGGTTAATTCCTCTGTGCCATGAATCGAAGCTCTAAAAAAGCTGGTAAACTTACATCGGAAATTTTACGAACACCGAGCCCACCCCAGCGCACCGGGAGCGATGCTTAGAGCCAAGCTCGGTCGTTCAAATCTACATTCAAAATTTTGCATAGGGTATTTTGAATAATTTTGTCCAACTTACCTACATAGGTTACACTAAAAGTTTCCGGAACTGGCCACTTACATAAACAATATTTAAAAATTTATTACAACATTTGAAAATAGAACTCTTTGGCTGTAGAATACAGTTTGTTTCATCTGACTGTCTTTTGTATTTACCTTGTGGCGCCATTTAAAAAATTGTGTGTCTGCATCAACATGGATTTAACTCGGAAAAATTTTCGTAGTATGATTTTCTACGATTTTAAGTGTAACTTGACGGCTGAACAGAGCATCGCTCGGCTTGAAACAGCTTTTGGCGATGAAGCTCCATGCAAGACGACTGTTTATAGCTGGTTTGCAGAATTCAAGCGTGGTTGTATCAATCTCAGTGACGAATCTCGCGATGGTCGGCCGTCCACCGCTGTGACCAACAAAAACATCGATGCTGTGCGAGTGCGCCGTATGATTGAAACAGACAGGCATGTGACCTACCATGAAATTCGCGCATCCTTAGAAATAGGCATGAGTCAAATACAATCAATCCTACACAAACATTTGGGTGTGAGAAAGCTGTGCTCGCGGTGGATCCCACATAACTTGACCGAGGATCAAAAAACGGACCGCGTCGCTTGGTGCAGTGCCATGCTTACCAGATTCAACGAAGGTGCGTCAAATTTGGTGTGGGACATAGTAACAGGTGACGAAACATGGATTTATTGCTACGATCCCAAAACAAAGCAGCAATCGAGCGTATGGGTCTTTCAAGATGAGCCGAAACCAACCAAAGTGGCGCGCGTGAAAAGTGCATCTAAGTGGATGATTGCTTCTTTTTTTAATAAAACTGGACACGTGGCTACTGTTGCTTTAGAAAATCGTCGTACTGTGAATAGTGACTGGTACACGACCATTTGTTTGCCGGAAGTTATTGACGAACTCCGTAAAAATAACCGTAAACGCCGTATCATCCTGCACCACGACAATGCTAGTTCTCACACGGCCAGACAGACAAACGACTTTTTGAAGGCGAAAAATGTAGAACTCATGAGTCATCCTGCATACAGTCCCGACCTGGCACCTTGTGACTTTTATCTGTTCCCAAAAATTAAGAACCAATTACGCGGCCAACGATTTTCATCACCAGAAGAGGCTGTCGAGGAGTATGAAAAACACGTTTCAGAGGTCACCACAGAGGAGTGGCACAAAAGTTTTCAAAACTGGTTTGATCGAATGAAAAAGTGCATAGACGCCAAGGGAGATTATTTTGAAAAACAATAAATTAATTTTGTACCTTTAATAGTATTTTTTCATATTCATTCCGGAAACTTATAGTGCACCCCACGTAAAAGTGCCAAATGTTTAAAAAATTGTGATGATCGTAGAGCATGAGTTAATTTTGGGACGAAAAGACAATATCTAATAATGGTAAAAGATGAATGTATATTAATTTGGAGGAGTCGGTCCGACCCAGGGCCATCTCTCACGATCTGGAGTTGGGGACTACAAAGTCCCCAACTCGACCCCGGAAACGGGGAGGCGCGACAGGCGCGCCACCGCCGCGGCCTGCTTCTGCCAGGGTGACAGGCGGCTCCACCTGTCACCCCCAGGCCGGCGCTCATGGGGGGCGAAGGTCGTTCATCGACCTCCGACGCCCGAGTTGCCTTCGTACGCGGGCAGCTTGGCTCGCGATCCTTCGTCGCTCCCGCTGCCGCTCCCGCCCCGCCTCCTCCTTCACGAGCATTACTTGCTCGCAGAAGGAGGCGCCGGCCGCCCACGCATCCGCGCAGCGGACCATCGCCGCGAGCAAGGTGGAGAGCGTGAGAACTCTCACTCCCAGGGCCGCCACAAGCTCCCGCCTCGGCGTCTCCCACGCCGGACACTCGGTGAGCGTGTGCGGACCTGAGTCCTCGCTCGCGTCGCAGTGATGGCACTCGGACGTTGGCTCTTTCTCCATCCGACGCAGATACTTTCCGAAGCACCCGTGCTCGGTGATCATCTGCGTCAGACGGTACGAGAGGCTGCGTGTGGCCTCTCTAGCCACTCCCCCATGATGGGTCTTACCGCCGTTACTACGGCCTGCCCTGCGCCTGGTCGCCCAAGTCGTATCTCCCATTCCGCCACCATTTCCCTGTGGAGCTGGGATCTTACGGCCCGAATTTCTTCGGGCTCGGGATCGTGACCCCGCTCCCGCGCCGCCTTTCGGAACCGGTATAGCGCCGAAAGGCATCTCGCTTCCAGGATCCATGGTGGCGATCCGGCGAGGAGACTCGCCGCGTTAAATGATATCGTGCGGTACCCCCTTATGATGCGGCACGCCAACTTCCGCTGCGGACGCTGCAGCAGGAGCATGTGCCGATCACTCAGGGTGTCCGCCCACACGGGACACCCGTACAGGGCCATGGACCGCACGACACCCGCGTAGAGTCTCCTGCAGGAGTCCTCCGGGCCCCTCAGGTTGGGCAGTAGCCGCGCCAGAGCGTTGGCTGTGCCCACCAATTTGGGGCCCAGACTTCGGAAGTGCTTCCCGAAGTCCCACCGGCCGTCGAGCACAGAATCGGGGCCCCTAGGAGACGGAGTGAACTTTTATCTAACACTTTCAAATTAGGGGCCAAAACATTAAATCTCGAAATTGCCAAAGATTTGTTAATATTACCGTTAAGGAAAATTTCACATTTTGAGGAATTTAGTTCTAAACCAATAGTTTTAAATTTATCTTTCAGAAAATACAATTACAATTATTGAAAAGAAAAAACACTAAACAGTAGATAAAGGGCGATTTTGAACGCGGCACCGTGTGGTGGCAGGCCGGCGCCGCGCCGTACCGACCCAGCTATCGTCTGTATATACCACGTAATACTAATTAGCTCTCCATATTCATAAGAAACTGGATTGAATGAAATTACTTACTCTTATATACATGAAGACCTAATTAGCTCAATACAGTACACACAGACGATAACTGGGTGGGAACGGCGCCGGCCTGCCACCACACGGTGCCGCGTTCTAAACCGCTCGTTATCTACTGTTTTGTTTTTATTTTCTTTTTGCTCTTATTCGATCGTACCAGATTTGATATTCCGTGAGTCAATTTAAGGACACATTTTTTTGTGCGTAAGCCATTTTGGGCTAAGCCTCACTGGAGCTAGTTAGGTGTGCATGTTGACTCGAACCGACTAAAACCACACGGTGTTATGGAATATAAAGTAAAATCGGGGTAGGACTGAATTTGTAAAAAAAGAAAAATAAAACGAAACAGTATTTAACGAGCCTTTATGAACTGCGCCTCTTTCTGCGAGCAAGTAATGCTCGTGAAGGAGGAGGCGGGGCGGGAGCGGCAGCGAGAGCGACGAAGGATCGCAAGCCAAGCTGCCCGCGTACGAAGGCAACTCGGGCGTCGGAGGTCGATGAACGACCTCCGCCCCACATGAGCGCCGGCCTGGGGGTGACAGGTGGAGCCGCCTGTGACCCTGGCAGAAGCAGGCCGCAGCGATGGCGCGCCTCCCCGTTTCCGGGGACGAGTTGGGGACTCTGTAGTCCCCACACCCGAGAAGAGGGCCAGATCGTGAGAGATGGCCCTGGGTCGGCCGGGGTGTGAGGGATATGCCTGTCAACCTCACCTTCGGCAACCAAAGCTACCCACAGGCGGCGTGCGTTTTAGTCGGTTCGAGTCCGATATTACCTACCCCACCGGCTCCGGTGGGGAGGTATCCGTAGGGATTTTGCGCACGTAAAATAAAAAAAAAGCCTTTATGAACTAGACACCGTTTGGTGGCAGGCCGTCGCCGTTTCCACCCAGTTATTAACTACGCCTACCGTTTGGCTCAAATTAGCTCTCTACATTCATAAAAAATGTGAACGAATGAAATCACTTACTTTTATAACTGAACCCTTATAGGATCACTTCGTAGTCCGTCTGTCTGTTTGTCAAAAGTTCTCTCAGGAATGCGTGGAGGTATCAAGTTGAAATTCATACCACATACACATACTCAAGTCTATAACGGCTTGAAACGGTGCAAAAATCAAACTTCCAAGTCAACGCATTCAAAATATATTACGATTTATGTAGTTTAAGTTACGGAACTATCGCTGCGCGAGTCCGACTCGCACTTGACCGGCCTTTTTCCTTTTTTTTCTTGCAGAAGATATCACTGAACGGCAGGGGCGGTTATGTTAGACTCGAATTGACTAAAGTCACACGCCGCCGTTTCGGGTCTCAGATGCTGGTGTGTAAGGCCCATTTGGCACTTCCCAGATATTACGGTTGACTTTGGGCTATCCATGATTTTAAGGTGGCTCCCTCGGGTATAGGAACCAAGATGTCCTATCTTGCCTCGGAGAGAGGAGCCGCGCATAATTCCATCATTCCTTTGGAATATAATCTATGGACCTAGATATCCGATTATTTTAGATTTAACTATTATGTAAATAACAACAAACAAAAATATTCAGTGCATTGGCCTAACTTGTGAAGTAAAATGGTTTCTTTCTTTGGGATTTCCTTTCTAGAGCACATCCGGTTCCCTGGCTAGACAAGTTGATGTGACGAAACACCGTGTGGCTTTACACACTCACCTTAATAGCTGTGGTGAGCATACATATAACGCCAATATCACACCTTTATCCCCGGAAGGTTAGGCAGAGGTGAATTAACACCCACATTTCACCAATCATTAAATTCGGTTCCACGTAATTAGAGGTGAGCCTGTTAAAACAGCCCTATCCCTACGTCGCCTTGTACAACACCGCAGGGGTAGAGATGGGGTGGTCCAAATTCTACTCTGCCGGGAACTATGCGACTCCGGTGAGATGAAGCCCAAAGTGGCTTTCACACGAAAAAAGGCGTCTTTAAATTGATCTGATTAGCATTTTGACACGATACCATACTACTGGAATATAAATCGGGGTACGACCAATTACGAATAAAAAGAAAAAACAAAACAGTAGATAACCAGCGGTTTTGAACGCGGCACCGTGTGGTGGCAGGCCGGCGCCGTTCCCACCCAGTTATCGTCTGTGTGTACCGAATAGTTCGAATTAGCTCTCCATATTTATAAAAAACTTGATCGAATGAAATCACTTACTCTTATGAACATGAAGACCTAATTAGCTCAATACAATACACACAGACGATAACTGGGTGGGAACGGCGCCGGCCTGCCACCACACGGTGCCGCGTTCAAAACCGCCTGTTATCTACTGTTTTGTTTTTTCTGTTTATTCGTATTTGGTCGTACCCCGATTTGATATTCCTGTAGTATGGCATTGTCTCAGAATGCCGAGCAGAGCAATTCAAAGTCACCTTTTTTTCGTGCGAAAGCAACTTTGCGGTACACCTCACAGGAGCTAGTTAGGCTTTATTGAAAGTAATTTAATTGATTACATTAAATAAAATATGCTATTATAATATACAATTACTTACAAATTTATATAAAACTATGCTAACTATACAATATATACAAAAATGGGATAGAGAAAAAGAGGGAGACTGTAATTTTAGGCATCGAAAAATTCCTCCCCATCGATCTCTACTGGTACCGTGCCCAAGAGGCTGGCGGCATTACCACGCTGAATGGCGATGGCAATTCTTTGAGCGAGGTAAAGGCCAGCCTTATGGTCACGGGAAGCGTCGATTAGTCGCTTCGCTATTTCTTTGAATAGCGCGCGCGCGCTTGGACCCCACGGACCCAACGTTTCGACTCCAAACGGCTCAAAATTATAATTACCAGTTAAATTGGTATATTTGCGCCGTTTGAGAGTCTCCGCTGATGCAGCAGCAGCGCATGCGCAGTCCATCGTACTTGGAAGATGGGAAGGCGCCAGGGTGTCGACGCAGGTTGCATCCCACACCAAAGGCCTACCCATCTTCCAAGGCAACAACGACATACCGTCCGGTCTCTTACCATCGTCGCGAGCCAAGCCAACAGGTTCAAGTATAGCTGGCACGCCGGCGGTGACAAGAGCTCGACGGATAATGTCGTTAATGTTTGCATGTCGGGACATGCGGCCTGCGCTCCTGCTGCAAGACAATCCGTGATGTCCAAGGCTATCGACAGCTTCTCCACAGAGACACCGATGCGGAGAAACACACGGTGCACCCAAACGTAGGCAAGTCGCAATGCGGAAGGTCGTGTCGTCCAACATTGTTCCAATGTTGGGCGAAGGAAGTGCCTGGAGCCATACACCAGATTCCCATTCACCCACAGCCAATAGGCGAGCGCGCTCAGCAGCGTTGGTAGCTGTACTGATTAAATGTTTTTTAACACCAATAGTGAGCGGCTCATCCCTTTGCCTTTGGGAAGATGGGTTGGCGGGCATGGCGGCAGTTGGACAAGTCATTTTCCAAGAATTTACAGCTTCGGCCTTACTTGGCACATCCGAATTAATCAGTGAAGGAGATAGAATTTTCCTGACTAATTCTTCAGTGCCATAGACCGACGACAAAAATGCTGGCATACTTACATCTGCAATTTTGCGAACGCCGAGGCCCCCGAGACGAACTGGAAGGGACGCCTGAAGCCACACTCGATCGTTCAAATTTATATTTAAAATTTTGCTTAGTGTCTTGCAGCACTCTATCCACTTGACCTAAAAGTTCCAAAAATTTAAAAAGTTGAGTTGAACGCAGGGCATGTGTAAATTTTGGTACGAAAAGACAATGCCGAATAATGGTGAAAGCTGAATGTATATTAATTTGGTACAATCGCTCCGAAACATCACAAAAAAAAATTATTTTCTCTTCCACAAAAGACTCGTAAGCATTTTCAAGAATTGGCGACCCAAGGAGGCGGAGAGAACTTTTTTGTAAAACTTTTAAATTTGGAGCCAAAGCATTGAATTTTGAGAGTACCGAAAGATTGTCAATTTGATCACTGAGAAAAATTTCACATTTGGTGGGATTTAGTTCTAGGCCGATTGAACTAAATTCTTTTTTTAGAAACGCCAAATCTGAAATATAGGGTGAATAGCCAGGCTGTAAATGACTGGTCCAAGAGGATCACCTTGTTGACACCCTACTGCTGAATTTAAAATATTTTCCTTATAAAGCAATTTAGAAGGATGCCTATAGCACTGCCAGAGAAATTTAAAAATTTTGGGGGTTTCCAATTTGGCCTGTGTCAACAGAGTATCCCTATTAACAGAGTTAAAGGCATTCCTCAAGTCAACTTTGAGGATAACCTCACCTCCACTGCAGCCAAGGAACGTAGATAAGGCATGTACAGCAGCCTCACAGCCCCCTTTGGAGCCGAGCCGAGTTGGAGGGGCTGGAATTTATCTGTGAGAGAGTCTCTATATGCTCTACAACACAACTTGGCTGCTATTCGCCTGTATGTACAGCCTACGGCAATGGGACGAATGCCACCATCTTTTTTACGCAAGGCGCAGAGATTAGCGCCGTGCAGTAAATCAATGATGCCCTCGTCCACATTGCCGGACAACATAAGATTAATTAAGGCCGTTAGATCTTTCAAGAGTGCGTCGCCAGCTTCTCCGACGCTTACGCCGGTAAGGTCCTTGAGGTGCTGAGGAGTAAGGCCATCGAGGCCGCCGGCAGACCCACTCCGGAAAGAGCCAACGGCTGCTATCACGTCCTTGGCTGAAACAGTGAGACAATCAGCGTCTGACTCCAGAGGCTCAGGGAAGGAAAGGTTATCAGCAGGTGATGGGTGCTTGCTTTGCAAATCTGCCAGAGTATCTGGCGAGCATGGCGCTATCACATCACTGCTCAATAAAAGCCTTGCAGCTCCTCCAATGTCACCTTCTCTTAACTTGGACTCTACATATTTTTATGGAAGGTGGTGAATTTTGGATCAAAATTATGAGCTAGAGAGCAGTTTTCTTTTATTTGTGTTGTTAGCGATTTTTTGGTGGCCTGGTCTTTCGCAACATGTAGAATCCTATAAGGGAAGGTGAGTAATTGTTCCCAAGCGCTTTGAGAGTTCTCCCGGACTACCACGGCTATACACCGGGTAAGGTTCAGTGCAACGGATGGCCTTGCACCACGAGGAACTCTCTTTAAAATTGGAACCGAATTTTTAAATTTGGATAATGTTTGCCAAAATGGAATTTGGGTGACAAAGGTAGGGGTTGTTTGGATTGAAGGTGCATTTTGGGATTTGTGTACTTTCCCAAAATGCACTTTTAAACCTCGCTTACCTTTAAAAAAACGGGAGAACAATCTGGGCATTGTACAAGTTGACTAGTTGCTAGTTAGGTGGGTATGTTAACTCGAACCGACTAAAACCCCACGGTGCTACAGTATTTAAAAAAAAATCGGGGTATGACCGAATTTGTATTGAAAAAAAAACACGTGTTTCCTTCTTCCAGTCCCGGGTCCTTTAAGCAGGGCGTGAAAAAGCATATGATGAGGCCGTCAAAATTAGTGTCACCATTGTCATATGGTATGTGTAAGTATTGGAGACCCTCTTTTATGAGACTTTGCCTTCAGCTTACCACCAGGTAAGGTGAAGTTTAATTGATGTTCCTGTATAAAAAAAAGAACACAAAACAGTAGATATCAGGCGGATTTGAACGCGGCACCGAGTGGTGGCAGGCCGGCGCCGTTCCCGCCCGATATCGTCTGTGTGTACCGAAGTGTCCTAATTAAGTCATCATGTCATAAGAATGTGTAATTGAATTAGAACAAATTTCTTAGGAATAAAAAGAGCTATTTGGTTTATCTAGTACATATAGACGATAACAGGGCGGGAACGGCGACGGCCTGTCACCTCACGGTGCTGCGTTCACATCTGTCTGTTTTCTATCTTTTTTTGGTGTTTGTGATATTTTTTTTTTCAGGTAAATTCGTAAATAATTCACACTTTACTGTACCGATCTAGTTTAAAACTATTTAGAGTAAAAATATTTCTTTATTAAAATATTTATTAATAAGAGAGAATAAATTAAAATAGTAGTTTTTAACCATTATTACCTAATTATAATATTACAATAGTATTAATCTGAGAGTACCTACTTATAAGCTGCAGGTACAGTATCTGTAGAGACTGTATGATCATCATCATCATCATCATCATCATCATCATCATCATCATCATCATCATCATCATCATCATCATTATATCAGCAAGTGTCCCATTGCTTCCGTCTGTCACGAACGTACCAGCAGAAGGAAGAAGAAAGAAGGAACATACACTTTTAAATATTCTATCATCACCAAATGAATATAGGTTCATAAACTAAAGCCCGACTACTGATAATCACGTTCTAAAAAGTATTAAATAAACAAAATATCAAGGATAGACGTAGTCGTATGCCACTTACTCCAACAAAAGAATACATTCTAGGAAAAAGTGGCATATGATACGAAGAGAATACGGATATATTTTCTTGTTCAATACTTTTTAGAAAGTGAATTTTTAGTAGTCGGATCTTGGTTTTTATTAATCCTGGAAAGGGTTCCGTTAGGTTGCGGGAGCAGGGAGAATTATATAACAAATTCTAAAAATTTAACTTGAACCTACTAATAATTTATAAAACATGTATCAAAACACTTTTACTGCTCTATAAGGAAGTAGGTACACATAATTAGATCATAGCAAAAACGAGTAGGAAGTGTGAAAAAATATGTATCTTAATTATTTTAAAGCTATCTTGTACGAATTTTACGTAACATCCTAAATAATTATCAAATTGTAGGTTAGTTCTGTCTCTACATTCGACATGAATAACTGTATTCGCGATTTCATCTAGTTTTGATATTCTTTCGCTAAACCTTTATATTTTTTCCTTTTTTTTTTTATACCACTTGGATGGCAGACAAGCACACGGCCCACCTGATGGAAAGTGGTTACCGTAGCCTATGGACGTGTGCAACACCAAGGGACTCACACTCGCGCTGCCAACCCTGCAAGCACAAGATTTTCTGTGCCGTCAGTGTAGAAGACAAAGCAAGACAAGCCTTTAGTTTTCCCACTGACAACACAAACTCTCCAGGGAGCTCTGGCTAACCTACTCACCACCGGTAACACAACACGAGGTTGTTATGGCCGCGATATTCTGTAGGACGGAGGTACCTCCCCAGGCGGACTGCTCAATTAGACGGAAATACTGTCGTTTCCTACCTTTACGTCTAACAATATTCGCACTTCAGTTTCACGTATTTGTGAAGATATAGATAACAAAGTCTGCCAATTTCACGCTATGAGCTAATTTTGGTGCGTGCAGTAGCAATTATGAAATACTACAATATGTAATTGGTTTAAAACAATAGGTATTACAACTTTCTATCCGTCATAGGCCTACCGTGACGATTGTATAATTATTATAACACTGACATAATAAATTTTATTATTCTAACACATGCGTAATTGTTTCAAATGAGTAACATCATACCTTTGCAGTTAGGGCTACAATTTTTGCCCGCGGCTCCGCCCGCGTGAATGTCGGTTATCGTTTAGTGTTGAGTCAACGCTATTGAGCATAAAAATGGTTAATTCAAAGTTCTCTCCAGAATAACTCAATGTAGATGGCGCTAGCATACAGAAATTCGTATATTTTAAACTGAAAAGTTAATAATCTTATATAGCCTGTACCTCAGAATCCTTTCTTAGGGGATGCCTACGTCATAGTTATTTTTTTACTTTTATTATGCATGCAAAGTCTCACCCCGATCCGTTTAAAATTGACAAAGTTTCATACAAACTTTCATCCCCTATTTTTGGGGTAGAATTAATCAATATCATTTCTTAGCGGATGCCTACGTCATAACATCTACCTGCATGCCAAATTTCAGTTCGATCCGTCCAGTGGTGACATCACTATGTCAGTCAGTCAGTCACTTGAATATCTTGAATTACCTACTTAAATTATCACTAAAAATGATTTTGTTTAATTAAACTAAAGAGTGCAAAACTATTGATAAAGGAATCTCATTATACTTTACAGTTTTTTACAGTGAGCTGTAATATTTCTGTTCAAAAACTTGGCTGAGCACTGTACTTTACACTGTCTTAATAGTACTCGTACCAGTTTTAGAGTTCCGTACCTCAAAAGGAAAAAAACGGACCCCTTATCGGATCACTTCGTTGTCAGTCTGTCTGTCTGTCTGTCTGTCCGTCAAGACCTTTTTCTCAGGAATCTGTGGAGGTGTCAAGTTACAATTTATACCATATACTCAAGTCTATAACGGCTTGAAACGCAGCAAAAATCAAACTTCTAAGTCAGCGCATTCAAAATATATTACGTTCTATTTAGTTTAAGTTACAATCGGCCTACGAGCCCTCGCGGCCTCGGTGCGCGAGTCCGATTGCACTTGGCCGGCTTTTTCCTTTTTTTTCGTGCAGAAATCATCACTGATCGGCATGGGCGGTTATGTTACACTCGAGTTGACTAAAATCACAAGCCGTTTCGGGTCTCAGATGCTGGAGTGTAAAGCTCATATGGTACTACCCGGACATCACAGTTGACTTTGGGCTATCCATGATTTTAAGATGGCTCCCTCGGATGTGGGAACCACGATGTCCCCATCTTGCCGTCCCTGCTTCTTTCTTCTAGGATATTTATTAACATTGAGTAGTGAAAACAGTGTAGTGAACAATGAGATGCACACTGATATCAGTTGTTTCAACTGCTAGCCTGTTCCCCAATAATAATAATAATTTTTTTTATACCTCTAAGGTGATAGGCAAGCACATGGTTCACTTGATGGAAAGTGGTCACCGTGATCTATGGACGCGTGTAACACCAGAGAAGCCACACTCGCGCTGCCGACCCTATAAGCACAGAGTTTCTGAGCCGTTAGTGTTGAAGACAAAGCAGGACAGACCTTTAGTCCTCTAGCTCTAGCTAACCCTCTCACCGCTGGGAACACAACAGGAACTTATTATAACCACGGTATTCTGTAGGGCGGAGGTACTTCCCCAGTAGGACTGCTCAATTGGGCGGAAATACCGCCGTGTCCTACCTCCTACCAAAATATTCTATTACAGGCGGCTCCCCCTGTCACCCATAGGTCTGCGCTTGTCATAGTAGTACGTACAAAAGTATTTCAACAACTGTGTTACCAAATATGGATGACATCAAACACTTTTCCGGTTACAAAACAGAAATACTCATGATAAGCAATAAATTGACATATATTATATTTCTTCTATGGTGTTTTATCGATTTTATTTACATTTTAATTGTGTGACACACATACAACCGTTCCGTATTTTGTTTATAGACCAATCGATTTGTTGACAATACATTCGTTATATTTATTTATCGCTATGTGGGAGTTTTGACAATAATAATGCTTGTCATCTACCATACTTACCATACCAAACTTCATCCCACGCACACTCAACCTGTGGAATGAACTCCCTGCTGCGGTTTTCCTATGCGCCTACAATATGGGGTTCTTCAAAAGAGGCATTAGAAGGTTTCTTCAGGGTCGGCAGCGCGAATGTGACGCTCCTGGTATTGCACACGTCCATAGGTCACGGTAACCACTTCCCATCAGGTGGGTCACGTGGTTATCTGCCACCAAAGTGGTATAAAAAAAAGAAAAAAAACCATGAAAGCTGATGAGGGATGCCGATATTTCTAAAAGATCTCTGCTGGCGAGATATTTTCCGGGGAATTACATCATACCACACCTTACCCTTGGTCCTGCTTGCTTGGCCAGAGTAGCATCTTATTAATGGATTTTTTGGTAATAAATAAGAGAAGCAGACAGATAGTAGGTACATAGTTAATACATGTGACAACCTCCGTAGCGTACAGCGTTCGATTGCCACTTTGAAGGTTGTGATTTGGATGCCTGTTTCCTGCATGAAATGATGATATGTATTTATGCATTGATCTAGGTATTTCTATATAGAATATGTATGTATTTATTATAATTCAAAAACAAGCTCGTTAAAGCTATGCTTTTGCTAAATTTGATATAAGACAGCGTTGTGTAGAATATAGGTATTTAATCTATCATGGTCACTCACGTCAGTGTCAGAATAATCGCGATATTTACCATGAGTTTCCGATATTTCGGCACTGTTGTAAGCACCATGATCACGGAGGAACTCAGTTTAGGAAACTCAAAACAATGCAACATGGTAATAAGCCCGATTATTTTGATACTGGTGTGTAGAACATTCGATAATATTTATGTATAGCAAAAATATTTCTTAAAGGATTGTAAATCTATATGTTAAAGTAATTTAGATATAGACATAAATTTCGATTAAATCGATTATGATAGATCAAATTGAATCGGTTTAAGCGGAATCATATATTTGCTATCGATTTAACTTAAGCCCATTTACTGGCACCCCGTGGTGACCCAACGCAGGTGTGGGCCACTTTATTAACATCATTATTAAATAAATCAATTTGTAGAATTGGCATACAAATAGAGTAACATGACGTAATCACTCGACTGCATCAAACTTCTTGATAATGTAGGTACACTAATTGGGTAGAAGGATAACTTTATGCTAGTAATATACTTTTTGCTACTAAAGCCAATCAACCAATCGTAAATTAGATTAAGCCAATAAATTGTAATTGGTTTACTCTGTCTGGTCAACCTGGTTAACCAATGAAGACTTTTTTTAACGTGCGGAAATTCCCTCGCATACCACCCCGCCGGACACGGTGGGGTGGTTATGTCGGACTCGGACCGACTAAAACCGCACGGCCGCCTTAGGCCATCAGTTGCCGGGGGTGAGGTAGACTTTGGCATATCCCTCGCGCACCCTGACTGACCCGGAGCCATAGAAGGCTCCCTCGGGTGTGGGACTACGGCGTTCCCATCTTTCCCGAGAAAAAAAAGAGGAGGGAGGCAGCACATCGCGCCACCATCTCGGCCTGCTTCTGCTAGGGTAACAGGCAGCTCCACCTGTCACCCCCAGGCCCTTGCTCATGGAGGATGGAGGACATTCATCGACCTCCGACACCCGAGTCGCCTTCGCGCATTGCGGGTAATGCGGAACAGGAGGGATCTAAATCACCTCCAGGCTCGCTCCCCCGCCTCCTTCTCGAGCATCAGTTCCTCGCAGAAAACGGTAGCCGGTACGACAGACCCCCGTGAGGTCTATTTAGCCACTTCCCCATGATGGGTCTTACCGCAGTTATCACGACGTGCCCTGCGCGTGGTTGTTCAAGTCGTAGCTTTCATAACCAATGACGCGAATCCTTTAAGGATTCGCGTCATTGGTTGACCAGTCCTTTCCGGTTTTGTTATTGTTTTCGATTCTATTTGATTTTGCTGATGTTTACCCGCACTTATATCTAAATACTTAGCTGATATATTTATACAAGCCCACCCGCTCCGCTTGCGCCCGTGGCGATATATATATATAATTTTCAAATATCGTACATGAATTTGGCGAATTTGTTGACTTGAGCAGTAGTGTGATTATATGTAGTTTCTAAAATTTCTTGATAAACTAACAGTTCAACACGTAACTAATTTTTGCCCGAGAAAACGGGGCCGGAGGAGACTTAGTTTCCTTCCATCCCTGGCATCGGAGGTCATTAAATTACCTCCGTCCTCCATGAGCGTAGGCCTGAGGGTGACAGGTGGAGCCGCCTGTCACCCTAGCAGAAACAGGTCGAGACCGCAGCGGCGCGATTAGTGCCCCAATGCCTTTTTCTGAGGAAAGATGGGGACGCCGTAAACCCACCTCCGATGGGACCTTCTGTAGCCTATGGTCAATCGGGATGCGCTAGGGATATGCCAGCGGCTACCTCACGCTTGCAACAGATGGCCCAACACGACCGTGCGGTTTCAGTCGGTTCTAGCCCGACATAACCACCCCGCTGTCCTCGTCGGGGGGTATCCGAGTGTATTTCTGCACGTTAAAAATGGACTAGTAGTTCCTGAGATTGGTGAGTTTAACAAAACAATCAAACAAACTCTTCAGCTTTTTAAAATTAGTTTAGATTCGAATCCCTGAGTCACACAAAACGAAGTCGCTCCGCTCGCTAGATTTCTAGCAAATCGTAATTCACATTTTATTTGATTGCAGGTTATCGCAGATTGGAGTCTAATTGACCTGTACGTTCACCTGAGTACGTATGACCATGTTAGGTCGTATCACTACACTTTACTGTAATCTATAAGGATCAAATTACACGCCACGCAGGATTTGTGTCATTACTAGAGTGAGAAATTGTATTGCTAACTGCAATACTACTAGTATTAGTGACAGTTTTTGTTGTTTGTCTATGAATGGCTTGTGTATTATAGTGTGTATGTATATTGCATGTATTATTATTGTGAACATAGATAATATGACAATAAATTATTTTGCCTGCACCTACTGTATCTAATGTATGTATATAATGTATCTCTGCATCACCCTAAGGTTGACTGTTAGATTTGGCATTAAGTCCGCCTTTGTATAAAATTACTGTGCATAAAGTTGCATAAATAAACATAAAATAAATAATGGCAGAATAGTATTTAATTATAAACATAGTGTGTTTAAGATAAAAAATATTGAAGAAGAAACATGGCTATGTCACGGTATACTCTTCACCTATTCATAGTATAAAACAAAGTAGCTTCCTACTGTCTTTCATTTTACCTTTCTTGTTTTGTTTTACAACTTACTTTCCTTTCTAATTAATTTGCATGTGTAAAAGCGTGTAATTGCTCTTGTTCATATTATACATACATACATAAATCACGCCTTTATCCCCGGAAGGTTAGGCAGAGGTGAATTAACACCCACGTTTCACCAATCATTGAATACAATCCCACGTAATAATGGGTGCTGTCTTCCGGGCACTATTGTTGACTCAAGTCATGCATATTATGTTTTTGAATAATTTGTATACTTGTAAGTTTTCTTAAATGTAGGTACATTATGATAAACTTGCGAAACTGACATATCAATTAATAATTATAGCATACCAAAAACACTGAAGTGCCAACTTGAGATGCAACTGAAAAATCGTTGTGACACTGATAAGAGGTTCAGGTTTATTTGCACAGCATCAGTCCGATCAGATCAAGCTATGGAATGAACTCCCTGCTACGGTGTTCCCAAGTGCCTACAATATGGGGTTCTTCAAAAGGGGCATTAGAAGGTTTCTACAGGGTCGGCAGCGCCAGTGCAATGGCCCTGGTGTCACACACATCCATAGGCCACGGTAACCACTTCCCATCAGGTGGGCCGCATACTTGTCTGCCACCTAAGTCGTATAAAAATATCCTCCTACAGTTAATTAAGTTAAGATTTACAATTAATCTAATGTAAAAATCACTATCTTTAAGAATCACCCACGTGTTTAAAGAACAAATCACCTAATGACGTAATCAAATAAATTCATATATCTGCAGAAAATCAACAGCATTGAATTAATTAACGATTATTGTAATCTGAGATAAGACAGTGCAATCATAGTATCAATCATTGTGAGATACAGGTGCGATTTGTCTGTCTGTCTGAATGATGCGTTTGGAGTAGTGGAGCCATCTTAAACGGAGTTTATTGGACATTCTGGTTTTGTTTATTAAGTGGGAATAAGGTGTTTTATATTTAACTTTATGTGTAAGGTGCAATCAACTCAGAGGTTCAAGTAAGTTCAGGTATATTTTATTAATAAGATAAATGTATAATAAGTCATTAATAAGGTGTTTAATAAACATTTATTCTGCGATAGTTTCATCACCATTTTCATATTTTAGATAACAAAATCTCCTAAATAAAAGTGGATTCCACCTGTCAAGGTAAGTTCTGGAATAGACTCTATAAGGTAAGAGGAAACATGGCTGTCTTAGGCATATCTGGCTCTCGATTATGTTATAGCAAAACTATTATTATACCACAGACGCTGTAAAAAATGGCACTAAATTTTAGACTTTATTTCTATTGGCTTAAAGTCCAAAATTAAATTAAAAGGATTTTCATTAACCATGCAAAAAAAACATTCATTTTTTGGACTTTAAACGCATTTCTTTTAAAGTCTCAAAATTAAATGGATTTTTATACAGTCTCCGTGGAATGACAATTGTTTTGCTTTAGCAAAATCGAAGTGCTGAACGTTTTTATTTCAGCGACTGAAAATAATCGAGCTGTAATTTTTCGATGGAAAGTGCGTAGACCAAGACTAAGAGCGTTGACAATGTACTGTAGATACCCTCGAAGCCCCAACTAGATCCTATTTAATACATTGGCCAGACCATTTGTCGTTTGAAATTTGTTTTCGGAATTTAGAGAATTGATTCATAGTCAAAAATTTTGAGAATTAATTACATTTAAGTCAAAGTATGACTTTGGGACATACTTACTCATGAACCCGTACTCTTAAAATGTTGAAAATTTACCTCTTAATTTATTTATTTTACATCGAATACATTTATTACAATACAATATGTCAAAACTACTAATCAAATAACCCGCCCCTGATCGCTCCCGGTGCAAAAGTGCCCATAACACTTGCTGCGTTGCCACGTTGGATGGCAATGGACAGCCTTTGGACCAGGAACGACCCGGAACGAGTGTCACCGGTCGCCTCGATGAGCATCTGTCCGATTTCTTTAATAAGGCGTTTCCGATTTCTAGATAATATACATAGATATAATCTCGCCTTTATCCCCGGAAGGTTAGTCAGAAGTTAATTAACACCCACATGTAATCAATAATTGTTTTCGGTACCACGTAATAGGGGTGAGTCTATTACCGTATTCCGAGCACAATTATTGACTCGAGCCATGCATCTGAGGCTGACTCTGAGCTGTATTTTTTTTTATAGGTGCAAAAACTGATAACAGATTACAGAATTCAATATAACTATATACTCTGATATAATTATATGTCTGATGTTAAACAGACCTATCCCTTAGCCGCCTTGTACGACACCGCATGGGAAGAGATGGGGTGGTCCAAATTCTACTCTGCCGGGAACCACGCGGCTAGAGAGATAGGATGTCCGACAAATGGCTAATCTTATATTGAATCTATTTTCAAGACAGTAAGGTGTAGTTTATAATGCTTCGCCCACGCGCTTCCGTCTATTTGCATACCATTTGTTTTAATTAGTGCTCAATACGATGATTATGTGTGAGAGGATGGAGTTAAGGAAAGTCGTTATGTACCGTCACAGTGGATGATTTCGTTAGTGTAAGATATTTAAATTGTTTTAGCTAACTAGGCTAAAGATATTCGGGTGTTATATATATTTTAATTTTAAACAGAATAAAAGTGTATGTACTTTTGCTCATACCTGTATATTATTATGAAGGAGTGGGTATAGATTGGTTATTTGGTTTTTACTGTCGAAAGAAGAACAGTCTTTTCCGACAGTTGCCTTGTGCGAGTTATCACACAAGGCAATTGTATCCCTAAGAGAGGGCCAGATCGTGAGAGATGGCCCTGGGTCGGCCGGGGTGCGAGGGATATGCCTGTCAACCTCACCTTCGGCAACCAAAACGACCCACAGGCGGCCTGCGTTTTAGTCGGTTCGAGTCCGACATAATCTCTTCCACCGGTTCCGGTGGGGAGGTATGCCTGGGGATTTTGCGAACGTAAAAAAAAGGCAATTGTATAAGAGGGATATATAAATAGTAGGGGCGCTATCGTCGGCTAAAGCGCAGGATTACATTTTTTACTTTTAAGTCTTTGTAAGAGATTGTTTCTCTAGAATTTTGTCACTTAAACTATGGAATAAAAGAAAATCCTTTCTTTCTGAATTACTTCGTTGGGGACTCAGGCTGCATTCGGGTTTCCAGCATTAAACTCCAAGATTAAAATACAAATCCAATCATCTAAGCATCAACTTCGATTACATCCCATACTCTTTGAATTGATTTGTTTTATACTTGTTTTTACGGTGATGTCTGCCTCTAATTCCGATACGTACTCTGGTGTTACACACGTCCATAGGCCACGGTAACCTTTCCATCAGGTGGACCGTGCGCTTGTCTGCCACCTAAGTGGTATAGAACAAAAAGGAAATTTGCTCGCCAGTATATAACAAATGTACTGGCTAGCAATTTTACTGGAAATCAAGTGAGGTTATCTTGGACATAGGTACACTTCAATACGTCTATTCAACACTTATCACGCATCACTAACAAAACTACAAAACTCCCATAATTTCACAGTTCAATTCATCAAAACAATGACACCAGTACATTACCATACAGCAATTCATCAAACGATTAGTTCAATAAAGCTATTAACATACATTACATGTGTTCAGAATGTTCAGATCTCAGGTTCTGTGAATCATAGCGCCTTGAGTAGCGAGTGGGAGTAACAATAGTTGCTTGCCAATCGGTGATGCATTGTTTTGGGTATTTGGTATGCCTGAGACCTTACGACCTGGGTGGGAACCTGTCTCACTGCGTATCGAGTTTAGTATTCGCATGTGAGAATATCATGATATATTTGCCCGACTACGGCGAAGACAAAGGAGGGTTATGATCTTGACAGGCTAGGTATGTATGTATGTACGTATGTAGATTTTTATTTTTATTCAACTTTATGAACAGTAATTTTATTCAAAGGTGGACTTAATGCCAAAGGCATTATCTAACAGTCAACCTTAGGGTAATGCAGAGATACAGTAGGTGCAGGCAAAATAATAATCCGTTTATTATCATATTATCCATGTTCACAATAATAATACATATATTATACATACACACTATAATACATAAGAAATCCATACACATACTTTTAAATATATTAGGTACTTAAATATATTTGTATAATATATACTTATATAATATAAACTTACCTATATTTATATAACTATACATAATGATAAAATATATCTAGTTTTTCACATTACTATGACAAGGAGCTACTAGGCATGGTTAGTGGTCATCCTGATTTCGAGAGGAAGCGCATTCCAGAGGAAAATTGCTTGCACGAGGAATAAAGAATGAGTTAGGCTGGAACTATGAGTAGGACTGTGGAGAAGACGGTTGTCAGCTGACCGCAGATTTCTGTTGTGATGAGAACTAAGTAGCTGAATATGAGATCATAAATAAGAGGGGACATTAGGAGTGGCTAAAATTTTATGTATCATCATCACCACCCTCAAGCTACGTCGCTGACGTATCGGCAACCATCCTAACTCTGAAGGTAGATTCATCTGTTCTCTCATAGCTCCTGAACTACTTATTAGAACTGAACAAATGAGGTATCATTACAAGCGTCTTGGTAGTCCGCTGATTATAGGCCATAAGACGTATTACAAAATATAATGTAGCGCCCTTTAGCGGTTTTAAAGTACTGAGTTAAAAAGTAAACTCGAGGTAAGTATACCATGTCTGGTACCAGCTCACTGGAGAATTTGCGCTGTCAGTGGGAAGACTAAAGGCTGGTCCTGCTTTGTCCTCTACACTGACGGCACAGAAACTCTGTGCTTACAGGGTTGGCAGCGCGACTGTGACTCGTCTGATGTTACAAACGTCCATAGGCCACGGTAACTTCTTTCGATCAGATGAATCTCGATCAGATCAGGCCGTGTGCTTGTCTGCCACCTAAGTGGTATAAAATAAAAAAAAGCCATCTGAAAGGGCTTAATTAGCACATTACGAATATGGATAAATTATAGTCGTTGTTTGCCCCAAAATATTATTAATAAAAAAATAAGTTTAAAACTGAAACCTGACTGCTTCAAAATCACGCAGTAAAAAGTATTAAACAAGAAAATATTTTGTTTCAATTAGTCCTTTTAGCAGTGAACTCCGGATTCCAAGGTGAAAGTCAAATGCAAATATGATGGTGCCTTTTTTTATTTACGTGCGCAGAATCCCCACGGATACCTCCCCACCCGAGCCGATGGGGGAGGTTATGTCGGACTCGAACCGACTAAAACGCCCGACGCCTGTGGGTCGTTTTGGTTGCCGAAGGTGAGGTTGACAGGCATTTCCCTCGCACCCCGGCCGACCCAGGGTCATCTCTCACGATCTGGCACTCTTCTCGGGTGTGGGGACTAGCAGTACCCAACTCGTCCCCGTAAACGGGGAGGCGCGCCAGGCGGGGCTCCGCCGCGGCCTGCTTCTGCCAGGGTGACAGGCGGCTCCACCTGTCACCCCCAGGCCGGCGCTCATGGGGGGTGGAGGTCGTTCATCGACCTCTGACGCCCGCTTACGAATACCATGTTACATTGGTGACACTCACCTTGACGAATTCATCATAATGCTTTTTCACGTCGCGCTTAAAGGACCCGGAACTGTAGAAAGAAGGAAACACGTGAGCTGGTAATGAATTCCAGGCATTCATGCTGCGTCATCCAGGCACTATTGTTGACTCAAGCCATGCATCTAAGGCTATGTCTGGGTTGTATATATAACGTGTACTCTTCCAATTTGTCACATGCATTTGATAGGCTTAATCTTGCTTTTCAAATTGACTGCACGCATTTTTGGATCTAATGATTTGTACTATTCAAGTTTATAGCACGCATTTGCGTAAGTCATGTCTGTATACCGACTTTTTAAAGTAATTATTACGCAGTCAATCGCCCTATTTATTCCAATGATTTTTGTACAAGCTAACTACGGAACCAGAGCTGAACACATTCTGTAAGAACGCTTCGAACGATCGAACAAAATTTGGATTTGACAGTTGTATTCAATTGCGCATGCTCAATTTTGGTGACGTCACGTTAGAGCATGCGTAATTGAAATCTCACCGCGAATTCAGTCGTGAAGTATGTTTGATAGTACGAAACGTTCTTTCTTTTTCTGAAATTCTTTATCTGAAAATAAACCGCGGTAGCCTAGTGGTATGGATAATGGACTGCTGAGACGAGGTCTCGGGTTCGATCCCAGGTTTTGCCATGGCACACACCAATGATTTTTCGATGCTTTTCGAAGTTATGTATGTATTTATCGCAGGTGTATAAGTGGTTAATGGCAATAGGCTCGCCACCTATTACATTGGGACCTAAACATAAACTGGCGAAATGCTAGCACCTCTGCCTACCCCTTCGGGGACATAGGTATGAGTTTATATTATGTTATGAAAATAAACAAGTGAAAATTTTCGAATGACAACGGTAATGAAGCATATTATAATCAATTTACTGTCATTGATGAGAATATAATTTTTTTTGACGACCTCCGTGGCGTAGCGGTAGAGCATTCGACTGCTATGCAGGGGGCGCGGGTTCGATTCCCGCTCAGTGCAAATATTTGTATGCATGAATATGTATATTTGCATTGGTCTGGGTGTTTCTATGTATAATATGTATGTATTTACAAAAAAAAAAGTATCTAAGTATATTTATCCGCATTCTAGATCCCATAACACAAGCTAGTTAAGCTATGCTTACCATGGGTCTAGATAGCGTTGTGTGGAATGTCGTGGAGAAAAAAAAAATCTCGGTTCGTGTTCATGTACCGAAAAGAATAGCTGGAAAAATATTTAATTTTGTTAAAAAAAGCTGGCCGATTGTCCGCCTGAGGCGAAATCATTAATTCGGCCACGAGTGATATAAATTATATACATGATTTTTAATTGTAAATTAAAATCGAATCACAAACGTTTGGCAGTGTGTTCATATACTTAATAGCGTGTGTATTTTTAATTAGATAAGTATGAATAATAATTCGTCAAAGTATAGAAATATCTCAATAATCAATACCGATGATTTCTTGTATAAATTATTGCATTAAATATAACAGAAAATTATGTGCATATATTAAAAAATCTATTTTATATATACATGTTTCAAATCCGGGAAGATACTCACTAATTCACTGTCTTGGTCTTTCTTAAAATAAATTATTTTAGATACTTACATTTATAATAATATAATCACGCCTTTATAAGAATACATATATCGCGCCTTTAACCCCAGTGGATTAAACAGAAGTGAATTAACACCCACATTTCACCAATAATTGTATTCGGTCCCACGTAATACGGGTGAGCCTATTGCCTTATTCCGGGCACTATTGTTGAATCGAGCCATGCATGTGAGTCTGAGTCTGGGCTGTATATATCTGTCTGATGTTAAACAGCCCTATCCCTTAGTCGCCTAGTACGACACCGCATAGGAAGAGATGGGGTGGTCCAAATTCTACTCTGCCTGGAACCACGTGTAATTTTCTTAGATAAATATAACAATGGAATTAAATGAACAAAGAAAATATGTAGTATTGGTTTACGACTCACTATAATGATCAAAAAGATGAAAGGGGAAACTGGAACTCGAGTGAGTCTTTGAAGCATTTGCTCGTATTATATTGCTTGTTGCAAATTTAAATAGAAAATATTTAAGTAATAAATAATACGGGAACGTATACCTTTTTGGTGTAGACACTATTGAGCAAATCATTTGCATGAAAATCATGTAAAACATTCATACGATTTGTATGAAACAAGGCGGCAGACAGCCTAAGATAATCTGTAAATTAAAGATAAACTGGAATAAATAGCTCCCATTATAGCTAAAGAACTTCCGTAAATAAACATTAAATATAAGTAGGTATGTATTAATATAATAATTGCAAACTATGAAAAATCTCAGGAAAAAAAGTAACAGTAAGGTATATTTGAAACACTGATATTTATATATTTTTATTTATGAGAATGTCCACTGTTAGTTGAAAATAGAGCTTAGTCTTAATCGGTTGGCACACTATCCCGTATCACGCAGCGTAGCGCAGAAATACGCGTTTTAACTATCGAAAAAACTACGCGTGGATGTATCTTCTGTGTTTACGCGTATATATTCAATACAAAGAACGCTACGCCTGCATAATGTAGGGCAGTACGCCAATCACCTTAGAAGTTAATACAATTTCTTTGGTTACTGCTCTGGTAAGGAACTCTAAAAACTTTTAAATCGAAAAAAACTACAAATGGATTGAATTTACAAAATTATTGAAATATAAATCATGTCACCATGTTGTTTTATCGCTCAATCACGATTTCTGTTACGATTTTGATGGAGTTTCTGAGGAAAATATTAATAAAATCTTTATGTAAATATTAACATTCCAATTTTATTTTAAATTATAAAAACGTGACTTGATTGGAGAATATTGTTTGTTTACGAATAATAATGTAGAGAATCCTGTTTTACAAGATTCTCTTTAGTACATAGCAAGCAAATAGACTATATACACACTTTCAAAATTAATTTCTATTAGCCTATCGTAGTCCACTAACTGTTTATAGGCATTTTCCAAAGAAGAGAAGGAGGCTTTGGTTTATAGTTTCCTCACTGGCCAGACCTTGCTACACAGTTGTATTTCTAGTTTTCCTCCATTGTTACAGACATGTAAAAAAACGCAGACCATAAAGTGAAATCACCACCACCAGTTCCCATTTATTTTTCTATTAATATTATTTTGGGGCAAGCAATAGGTATAATTTATACATTGTATATTTAAACTTTACTAATCAAGTCCTATTAGCCTATACTATTTTTTTATTTTTTTTATACCACTTAGTTGGCAGACAAGCACATGGCCTACCACGGAAAGTGGTTACCACGGTAGTCGCGCTGCCAACCCTGTAAGTACAGAGTTTCTGTGCCGTCAGTAGAAGATAAAGCAGGACAAGCCTATAGTCTTCCACTGACAGCACAAAGTCTCCAGTGAGCTCTGGCTACCCTGCTCACCGCTGGGAACACAACACGAAGTTATTATAGCCGCGGTATTCTGTATGGCGCAGGTACTTCCCCAGTCGGACTGCTCAATTGGGCGGCAATACAATACAAAAGAAAGTACTTTTTTACCGCTAGAGGTTGCCAAAATCCATTCAGTGACACATTATATAGCCTACAAACCAGCGGACGACTAATTGTACGCTTCTAACGACATCCCATTTGTTCCGTTCTAATAAGTGATTAAGGAGCTATGAGGGAACAGATTTTTTTTTTTTTTTTTTTATATAGGACACGTCAATTGGACTTCGCCTTGCCTGATGGTAAGCTGAAGGCAAAGTCCCAGAAAAGAGGGTCACCATTACTTACACATAGCATAGATGAACCTACATACATACATAGCCTGTAAAATCATAACCCTCCTTTTGCTTCGCCGTAGTCGGGTAAAAAGTAGTTTTATTTCAATGATGTTTTTAACTTTGAAGTCTCTTTAGGGCGAGCATTCTTTTTTTTTTGTATAGGACACGTCAATTGGACTTCGCCTTGCCTGATGGTAAGCTGAAGGCAAAGTCCCAGAAAAGACGGTCACCATTACTTACACATACCGTGTGACAATGGTGACACTCAGCTTGACGGCCTCATCATATGCTTTTTCACACCCCGCTTAAAGGACCCGGGACTGTAGGAAGAAGGAAACACGTGAGCTGGTAATGAATTCCAGGCCTTAATGGTGCGACAGAGGAAAGAGTCTCCGAACCGCTTGGTTCTTGATCGGATGTTTTGCACCGTGTGCGGATGACATCTAAGACCTGCACGTGTTGTCCTGTGTAGGAAAGGGAGGGTGGGACTAATTGGAAGAGCTCATCAGAACACTCCCCATGGTACAGACGGTAAAATACAGCCATGGACGCAACATCTCTACGCATCTGTAAAGGTTCTAGGGTGTTCGTGACCTCGGGATTCCCAATGATGCGGACCGCACGCCGCTGCAACCTGTCGAGAGCATCTAGTTTCGTTCTTTCGTTTGCAGATTTACGCTTCCCTCTTCAGTAAAAAATATAATTTCAATCAATTACCGAAGCACAATAAGTCTTACATAGTAATTTTAGAACTTAATAAGACTTATAGACATACAAAAAGTATTTTAATAGCCCATTATTTGTGTGACCTATCGATGCTTTTAGATGTTCTATTACGAAACAGTCTTTGTGTCAATAATTACGGTACAGGAGGATGATGAACACTGAACTAAGTCCAAGGCTTCATTCAATGATGCTTTTAGGCTGTATTCAATACTAGCTATTGTCTGTGACTCCACCCGTGTGAAATATAGAAGCTATTCGGAATTGGCGTTATCATCACCAGTAACTTTGATTCCAAAGTTTCCATTTTGGAGCTGGAGGCTCGCTTATTGATTTATGTTTGGATTGTTTATTTTTCCGGAAAAGTTCGATCTTCCAATTCTGAAAGAGAAGCTTGCGCCAGAGTCTCTTCCGTTGTTTAGCACTGACTTGCTGGTAAACATTCTTCCATTCATTCTTTAGTTCTTTATTGTACACAGCAAAATAATACATCAACAAGCAATCACAAATACATCTTGGTGTACAAAGGCGAGCTTAACTCAATATTGAGCTTTTTCATAGCAAACCTTTGGGGAATAAAATAAAAAATGCATAAAAAAATGCCTTGAATCTCAAGGATGTTGGTGGGGCAATATAAATCAAAAGAAGCTATTCTCGGGAGAAGATGATGAATGATGATGGGATAAGAAAGTGTTATACTATTCCACAGGTCCTAGAGTGGCTAAGTGTTAACTGAGTAGGTGAACATATGGCAAAGTTAGACATTAAAATCGCTTAAGATAGGAAAAATAAACATAAGAACAGTTAACATACTAAAATCTTTTAAAATTTCATTCAATATTTTAGGCAGAGTCATCAAAAATTAATGTTTAAAAATGATTGTAATATCAGGTATTTAAACTATCATGGTCACTCACATCTGTATCAGAATAAATGGGATATTTACCATGTTTCATTATTTTGAGTTTCATTAGTTTGAATGATATTGAAATATCATTTATTGGGGTCGATAGTTCGTACGAGTAAATGGCTCCCATTGTCGCCGTAAGACGGATATATATAAAGAAAGATTTGGACGATTTCAGGCAAAGTTCAGTGACTCAGTGTTCAGACCATTCCCCCTGTAAGGGAAAAACTTGAATCAGTTTCTTCATATTTATGCTTTAAAATTTTCTAAAGGTTAAGTATTACTATAATAGCCAGGGTCAGTCTTAAGGAGGAGGCGGGGCGGGAGCGACGAAGGATCGCAAGCCAAGCTGCCCGCGTACGAAGGCAACTCGGGCGTCGGATGTCGATGAACGACCTCCGCCCCCCATGAGTGCCGCCCTGGGGGTGACAGGTGGAGCCGCCTGTCACCCTGGCAGAAGCAGGCCGCGGCGGCGGCGCGCCTGCCGCGACTCCCCGTTTTCCTGGAACGAGTTGGGGACTTTGTAGTCCCCACACACCCGAGGAGAGGGCCAGATCGTGAGAAATGGCCCTGGGTCGCCCGGGGTGCGAGGGATATGCCTGTCAACATCACCTTCGGCAACCTAAACGACACACAGGCGGGCGGCGTGCGTTTTAGTCGATTCGAGTCCGACATAACCTCTCTCACCGACTCCGGTGGAGAGGTATCCGTGGGGATTTTGCGCACGTAAAAAAAAAGGGTCAATATCACTGGTAGATTGTGGAAGTCAGATGGCGTAGCTTTATAGAAAATATGGAAATTCAGTCATTTTGTATATATACTGAAAATAGACCCTAACTAAGTAGGCAAGTCCCGAAGATGCATCAATCTATGCTAATATTATAAAGAGGAAAGATTTGTATTTTTGTATGTAACAAATAAACTCAAAAAGTACTGGACCGATTTTAATAATTCTTTTTTCATTAGAAAGCTACATTCTTCGTGAGTAACATAGCTTACTTTTTATCCCGATATTCCCAAGGATTTACGCGGGTGAAACCGCGGCGCGGTGCTAGTATTTACTTATTGCGTTGTTCAAATGAATAGCACAAACAAACATACGTCGTGTTTTCACCACATTAGCGAAAGAGCCTAATATTGAAACATATTATTAAATAATTAATAACATAATTATATTTGGAATCTTCAAAGGTTAATTGGTTAAGCTTAATACATATTTCATGCTTTATTAATTATTTTAATGAATGGTTTTAGAGCGAAGGCGTGAATTGCAATATGTTTAAACTACTTTTTTCGTACTACTGTAGACATAAAAACGTAAATATAAATATACTAAGTAATACGCGGTTGGGCGGTCAGATGGCAGTCGCTCCAATAAACCAATCCACATGTGGAGTTAGTTTGATAGTGGAGAAGAAATCTCTACTATCACCTAAAGCGGTGGTAAACTTAATTTTAAACAGAATTTGACGTCAAAAAGATGTAATTACGTTGCACTATTTTGAGAAATGAAGAATTTGACAAGTCCATAGGCCACGGTAACCTTACATCTGGTGAACCGTGTGCTTGTCTGCCACCTAAGTGTCTGCCAGCTAAGGTATAAAAAATATATACATATGATTACGCCATTATCCCCGGTGTGTTAGGCAGAGGTGAATTAACTACCACATTTCATCAACCACTGAATTCGGTCCCACGTAATACGGGTTGACGGCAATAGGTGCCGTGTGTTATCGTTTTCTGGGCACTATTTTTGAGTCAAGCCATGCATCTGAGGCTTAGTCTAGGCTGTATATATGCCTGATGTTAAGCAGCCCAGTCAATAAAAGTAGTATTTTTGAAAGACTACTCGTATTGCCAAGTCCATACCAGCACACGTGTTGATTGGTTCCCGTTTTCTTTTTTTTTATTACGTGCGCAAACTCCCCACGGATACCCCCCCATCGGGGCCGGTGGAAGAGGTTATGTCGGACTTGAATGGGTCGTTTTTGGTTGCTGAATGTGAGGTTAACAGGTATATCCCTCGCACCCTGGCCGACCTAGGGCCATCTTTCTCGATCTGGCCCTCTCCTCAGGTGTGGGGACCACAGAGTCGCCAAATCATCCCCGAAAATGGGGAGGCGGCGCGCATGGCACCGTGGCCTGCTTCAGCCAGGTTGACAGGTGGCTCCACCCATCACCTGCCTACGCTCATGGGGCGCGGAGGTCATTCATCGACCTCCAACGCCCATCCCTTCGTATGTCGGTGGATTGGCTTGAGATCCTTCGTCGCTACCCTCGTCGCCCTTCTCCTTCACGAGTATTACTTGCTCGCAGAAGGAGGCGCTGGCCACCCACGCATCCACGCAGCGGACCATCGCCGCGAGCAAGGTGGAGAGTGTGAAAACTGTCACTCTCAGGGCCGCCGCCAGCTCCTGTCTCGGCGTCTCCCACGCCGGACACTCGGTAAGCGTGTGCGGCCCCGAGTCCTCGCTCGCGTCGCAGTGATGGCACTTGTACGTTGGGTCTTTCTCCATCCGACGCAGATACTTCCCGAAGCACCCGTGCTCAGTGATCATCTGCGTCAGACGGTATGAGATGCTGCCGTGTGGCCTCTCTAGCCACTCCCCTATGACGGGTCTTACCACCGCTACTACGGCGCGCCCTGCCCTTGGTCGCCCAAGTCATAGCTCCCATTCCGCCAACATGTCCCTGTGGAGCCGTGATCTCATGGTCCGAATTTCTTCAGGCTCGGGATCGTGACCCCGCTCCCACGCTGCCTTTCAGAACTGGTATAGCGCCGAAAGAGATTTTGTTTCCAGGATCCACGGTGGCGATCCAGCGAGGAGACTCACCGCGTCGAACGATATCGTGCGGTACCCCCTGATGATCCGGCAGGCCATCCTCTGTTGCGGACCGCGCAGCCTGTCCTTCAGGGTTTCTGCCCACACAGGAAACCCGTACAGGGCCATGGACCGTACAACACCCGCGTAGAGTCTCCATATTTCATCTGGGGCTTGATGCCGATGAGGGTGCCTCCCACTGTGAGACTGGAACCAGGTGGAGGCGTGCGCCGAGGTCCATGAAAGAACATGGCCTCGGATCTATGCAAAGCCACCTCAAGGCCCAGCCGCCGGATCCGTTCCACGACTTGAGCAACCGCGGTCGTGGCCCCTAGAGTCGCTTCGCGGTATGTAGCCCCGCTCGCCGTCACTAGCGTGTCATCCGCATAGCACGTGACGGGTCCTGCACGGACGGAGAACCTGGGTCAACGGCGGGACCCGGGGGCGCAGCTTTCCTCTTATCATAGGGTAAGGGCGTCCCCATGGGTCGCGCTCCAGCGTCTCCATAAGCTCCTTATTAGCCGCGGCTTTGCCTCTGCTCGGAGGGCATCTCTGGCCTCCCTGTGCTCCCTCATGAAGCTCCGTCAATCGGGGCTCCGTATCTGCGGGTCGGCTACGCCTCCTACGGAGTCTGGTCCACCGGCGGTGGATTAGTTCCCGTTTGCATAAATATAGATCCAAGGTTGAACTTTTCTTAAATGTCTTAAGGTTAAATTGAAATTCAATCACAGATGATATATTAAATTATTATATATTATGATGATTGAATTTCAATCTAGATTTATCGTTAATTGCATATTAATTTGTTTTGACTGATGCGATTATACATGTAGATTTATTTGTTGTCCGTGGCATCCTGGAGTGCACAATATAAATGATGTCCTTGTAGCTTCTTGTATCCTTTTTCCTACTTCAGAATACTGCATCTAAATGAAGCTGTTAGGCATAAGGTATTGGGTTAAATTTTAGTGCTTTTTGAGTAAAGAAGACTCATCACCAAGAGCCTCTACCAACAGTATTCAGTATTCATTCATTAACAATTTTTACATGTGTTTGAACATAGTTTGTACACATACATTGCATATACAAAGAAAAACATTAGAAAAACAACAATCAAAAGCAGTAGAAAATATCATGACACGTAAAAACTGGTATCAGTATAAAATAAAATAAAATATTTATTAAATATCTCATCAACGGAGTAATAACACCCTTGTAACAGAAAAGCCTTCATTTTGTCTTGGAACTCTCTTTTGTAAATAATAGTTTTTAAATCTAGAGACAGTTTGTTGAAGATTCTGATGGAGTTGTAGAGCGTACTTGCTCTGAAAATCTTTCCTGCGAGTGCTTTCTCTAACCCTTCTCTCATCATCAGATTCATAATCGTGTATATGCTTAGCAAAATTGCATAGCAGTACCAAAATGTATAGGCTTGGAACCGTCAGAAAGCCTAAATCTTGGAAGAGAGTCTTACACGGCTCCTCCTGTCTGTCTGTACTGTAGTTCTTATGGCTCTTTTTTGTAAAATAAAAGCTCTTTTTATGTTGTATTCATAGCTACCTCTCCAAAAGAGAATACTGTATCTCAGTCGTGACTCCACCAAAGTATAATATACCATCTTTAAATGCTCTAGATTGACTTCATTTCGAAGATTGCGCAACACATAGCAAGCTGAGCTTATTTTTCCTTCTAAATAGGAGAGTTCATGTTTCCAATTTAGAAATTCATCCACAAGTACTCCCAAGAACCTAACAACATCCGTATTTTGAACTTGTCTACTCTCCAAGACACAATCAAATGTCATTTTATTTTTAGCTGTAGATTTAAACAAAATAGCCTTTGTTTTACTTGGATCTAGTTTTAGACTATTTACCGAAAACCAAGTTGAGAATATATTCAACACCTCGTTCACCTTTAATCTAAGAGCGTTTATATCATCCGCAGATACTACAGCATTAGTATCATCAGGAAACTGGTGATAGACGGTTTACTGGTGGTAGAGATTTGACGGCACAAATTTGTCACAAATTTCGACCGGGTTTGTACCACCGTGCAATATTGCGAAAAACCCTTCATAGTAATTCAATTTCGGTTGGATTGCGTTCAGGGATCAGCAAATGCATAGCCGGGTAGAGGTGATGGTGGTCGCAGCACTAGTGGGACCAGTGGGTCTTGGCGTAGTCTAGTGAGGATGGTGCGGGGCGACGCGCCGGTCAGTGAGACCCGTAGAAAAGGTGGTGCCGCTGGCCGCCCGCGGTATAGTACAGAGGCCCAACTGGGACTAACCACCCTGGAAGGCTGCCTCACCAGACCGCGCATAATCCCGGTATGGCTCGTCGTGCCGGTTGGTGACCGGAAGTGGGGGCCCGGCGACCATATTCGGGGGGGTACGGGGGCCCTTCCGTGAGGCGTGTCGGCTCACGCCATGCCTCATAATCATAGACAAAACCAATATCCCACACTTTGTCACGCGGTGCTGCGACGGCAATCACCTCTTTTTTTCACGCCCTTTTCTCCTTTTCATCATGGCAGCGCATTTAAGAGTATTGGGCAGCACAGCGGCTCTACAAACTCCCACAAGCTTGCTATTTGAGGTGGAGTCCACTAACATCTGTGGACTCCATGCGAACCTCAACGCCGTCCACCAACACCTTGAGACGGCGAAACCAGATATGCTCTTTCTCACGGAGACACAAATAGGCCGCCCTGATGACACGACCTACTTGCTTTACCCCGGCTATGTTATCGAGGAAAATTTCCGTGCAAAAGCCGGGGTGTGCGTGTTTGTTAGGGCGGATGTTTGTTGTCGCCGTTTGCGCTGCCTTGAGGACCCATCCTTTTCAACCCTATGGGTACACGTAGACCATGGTTCTACGAGTCAGATCTATGTGTGCCTCTACCGTTCCCATACAGGAGATGCTGAGACAACTCGACTCTTTGAATATCTGAGTCAGGCGGCAGATGATGCGCAGGAACGGTTTCCGAACGCCGAAGTGGTATTTTTGGGGGACTTTAACGCCCACCATGAAACCTGGTTGGGCTCCGCCAATTAGACCATGCGGGAAGAGCCGCCCATGCATTTGCTCTGGCGCATGGCCTGACCCAATTGGTACACGAGGTCACTAGAATACCAAGAAGGTCGGGCCTAGCACCCTCTCTGCTAGACCTTCTGCTGACGAGTCACCCAGACCTGTACAGTGTTTCGGTACAAGCCGCTTTAGGCAATTCCGACCACTGTCTGGTCTGCTCCAAGGTGCCAATTATAGCGCCCTCACGACCCGTGCAGGGGAAGCGGCGTCTCTGGCACTACTCGTCAGCAGATTGGGATGGGCTGCGCAACTATTTTGCGTCCATCCCGTGGGTTGAACGCTGCTTTGAAGGTAAGAAACCCTCAGATTGTGCTACTGCTGTTGCCGGTGAGATCGGTCTGGGTATGGAATACTATATCCCGTATACTGATGTCACCGGTGCCCGAGGAGTGCGCCCTTGGTTCGGGCGCGAGTGTGCGAGGGCTGTTGACCAAAAGCAGTCCGCGTATCGCGCTTGGGTAAGGGCGCGTGCCACGCACGATCCCAATGTGGGCCACTTCAAGGCGGCGTACAACAGAGCCACAAAGGACTGCAAGAGGGCTTACGTCAGAGCGGATGCCCTGCGCATTGCACGGCTTGGTCAAGAGCTAGTGGCACATCCCACGGGCAGCCGTGGATACTGGCGACTGGCCAAAGCCGTGCAGGCCAACTTCTGTCAGCCTTCGCTGCCACCGCTGCGCTACCCTGATGGATCCCTGGCCCATGGACCGCAAGAGAAAGCCAATATGCTAGTAAATCTCTTTGCGGCCAATTCCCGAGTCGATGATTGCGGTATACAGCCGCCGACACTACCCAATGGTGACCACGTAATGCCTGAGATACGTATCAGGCAATGCGATGTCCGTGCGGTGCTTCAATCACTCGATGTCCGGAAAGCCAGTGGCCCGGATGGTATTCCAGCGGTGGTCTTACAAAAATGTGCAGCGGAGTTGTCTCCGATGCTTACGCGGCTGTACCGACTGTCCTACAGCTCGGGTACAGTGCCTTTGGCTTGGAAAGAGGCGAATGAACAGCCGATCCCCAAGAAGGGGGATCGCTCAGAGCCAGCCAACTATCGACCCATAGCCGTCACCTCAGTGCTGTGCAAGGTCTTCGAGCACATCATTAACAAACAGCTCATGCGTCACCTAGAGGATCACTCCTTAATTAATGACCGGCAATATGGCTTCAGGCCGAAACGGTCAACGGGTGATCTTCTAGCATACGTTACCCATCTTTGGGGTGAGGCTATGGACAAGCACGGCGAGTCACTGGCAATTAGTCTTGATATCGCCAAAGCTTTCGATAGAGTCTGGCACAAATCGCTTCTCTCCAAGCTACCAGCCTTTGGTCTGCCTCCTAGACTGTGCAACTGGATTGCTAGTTTCCTGCGGGAGCGCCGTATCCGCGTCCTCTGTGATGGACGGTCTTCGGAGCTCTTGCAAATAAATGCTGGCGTACCGCAGAGGTCGGTATTATCTCCCGCTCTCTTTCTTCTGCATATCAACGACATGCTGTCCACCGGCAGCATACATTGCTATGCAGACGATAGCACCTTACACGGGAGTTATCACGGACAACCTGCGGCCAAACAGTCTGATAAATGATAAAGATATGATAAAGACAGCTTCTTGTCACTGAACTGGCGAGGTGAGGTCAAGTTGGCGTGTCCTATATAAAAAAAATAAAAAATAAATAAATTGAGCCTTGCGGAACACCAGTTTTTATTTGTGATATTGTGGATTTATGAGACTCTACGTACCTACCTATTCCATGATTTGACATTTTGTTTGTGATAGCTTGGATCTCAACGTACATTTTGCGACTAAGTAAATAACATCTTAAGAGACACTCTCGTTTGAGAGCTGGCTCTAGGGCTTAATCCAGAAAGTAGTTTTGCTAGGTACGGCATACATAGTGAGGGAACTCCTCTCCTTGGGGTCCTCATCACTGGTAGCGTGATTCCTTCTCCGGTGGGCTTTTTACTTATTATATTTTTAAATATTTTAGGGAAAATCATTTTCGGTTACAGTCCTACACACAAACACAAATGACATGACCCACTTGAATAGTGGTCTGATGAAAACTGATGAGAGAGTTTTTAAGTGAATGCCGTGAATGCTCCCGGCAGAGTAGAATTTAGACCACCCCTTCTCTTCCCATGCGATATCGTACAAGGCGACTAAGGTATAGGGCTATTTAACATTAGACAGACATTTACAGCCCAGACTGAGCCTCAGCAACAATAGTGCCCGGAAGACTGCAATAGGTTCACCCTCAATTATGTGGGACAGAATACAATAATTGATGAAATGTGAGTGTTAATTTACCTCTTCTTAACTGAATGTATGTATGTACGTATGTTTAAATGTCTGGCTATGCCTCGTTCAAGACGTGCTGGATTCCCGGTAGGATACCGGTAGGATGGAGGACCCAATAAGTGCTTGGGTCCTCCATCGCATGGTCGATAACGTCCAAAATAATGCGAAGTAGAGGAGGAAAAGTCGGAAAGCAGATTTCGAGCTTAGTGAAAACGGTCTTAATGAAATTTATTAGTTGATTTCTGCGCATAATACCAGTAAGATTTTGTGATGTCTGATGTTACAAATTATATACTACAGTAGATAATACATACAATTTAAATCGAAAAAAAAATTCAATTAAAATTGTATGTAATAAGTAATAACCAATCAGTCAATTTGAGTTTGTAATAAATTTAAAAAAAAATTGCAATACATCCAATATCTCCGAAAGAGAGTTTTACGACTCTGAGTAGATTGAAATGCAAAAGGTGCTAAATTATTTTTGCAATATTTTGTGCTAATATTATTTTGATAGTATACGTCTAGATATAATACATATATATATAATACATATCATCTTCAGAAATCAATTAAATCACATTAATTGTATATATTGACTAACCTGACAGCCGTCTCGGCCCCATTTTTTATAGCAGGCTATTCATTTTGACGTATGCAGAGCATACTCCATGATTTATAGTAAATTTAAAATTCATTGCATCACATTTGATCTAGAAATTGATAAAATCACACATTAAAATGTAAATTTGATGGGTTACTTTATGGTTAGGTTAACGGGACATTTAAAGACCCTCATACATAATCGCTGGTATATTGGATTCTACTAAAATCTTCAGGGCTCAAGCTAACCTCATCTGGTAGTCGGTACATTGTACATTGTAGGTACATTGTTTAGGCGAGACTCTGGTTTTTCTCTTATGGTTGGGAATCTCAAAAACAAAAAACCAATGGCAGTCGCTTATGTAGACGAAAAGAAAATAAATCTATGGTATACATGACCGCGGTAGCCTAGTGGTATGGGTAATGGACTGTCACCCCTACTAATTCCTCTCTAACTGTGATACGGTTGAACTATCATTATTATATATATTATACAGGTATTTTCTGTGAAGCGACCATGCCGTCTGTAGTATGACTAGAAATTCGATGTCTTGTTGTAAAGTGTGCAGAGACCTTTAGCTATCAATGAGTAATATTAGAATCTTAGTGAGTAGGGTAGCCAGAGCTCACTGGAGAATTTGTGCTGTCAGTGGGAAGACTAAAGGCTTGTCCTGCTTTGTCTTCTGCTGACGGCACAGAAACTCTGTACTTACAGGGGAAACTCGGTACTCTGGTGTTACAGACGTCCATAGGTCACGGTAACCACTTTCCATCAGGTGGGCCGTGTGCTTGTCTGCCAACTAAGTGGTATAAAAAAAAATAATCTTAAATTTCCTTGTTTACACATTAAAATGAAGAAGATCGACAATAAACTAGTGATTTCGGCATATTTGATTATTCGTTATGGCATTCTTTGACGTTATGCCATAAAGATGATTTGAGGCTTTTAGGAAATAGAACAGATTTATGAACATTTTTTCTTCTGCAAAAGTCATAAACTTAGGTGAATTACTATTTAATTCATTTAACGTCGTAAAGCACAAATAGTACTTTAGTAAACTAGCCATGATTTTAATACTTAACATAAATGCATAATTTCGGCATTTGGAAACCTTATTACAAAATAATTTTTATCATATTTGTAAAATAAAGATAGTAGTAGTACTAATTTATTTCGACGTCATAATATTTAATTGTCAAATCATTTACTATTATAGGTATAAATATATAATTTTATTATTTATCACGTCAAATATTTATTAATTAGATCCAATGAAACTAAAATAACTATTAAACAACTTATAGCTAAAAATAATTAAAATGCGTCGTAGAATTCCTCCGCATCGTATGCCTCTTGTGGTAGAACTGAGTTTGACCTTCAACTTGAATTCCTCCCCATACAGATTATTTATATAATATTATTCATAAATCAGTATCACAATATACGGGATCTTTACCATGTTTCATTGTTTTGAGTTTCCGATATTTCGGCGCTGTTGCAAGTTCCTCAGTGATCATGGTGCTTGCAACAGCGCCGAAATATCGGAAACTCAAAACAATGAAACATGGTAAATATCCCGTTTATTTTGATACTGATTAGACTGATCATGATAGTTTAAATACCTATATTATTCTTAAAGCTTGATAAGTTCCCTTCATCAGCCAACAGTGATGGAGACAAATGAATCCGCTAATCTCCATTAACCTTCGATTACATACAGGAGCATGCCCGACATAGCAAATCTTTAAATAAATGTCTGAGCATAATAAGACGTAACTAATAGATGATTAATAGGTGTCTTATTCAGCATTGATGGACATAATTAGTACTTAAACTTATTTGTTGAGGTGGTAGACACATGGTTCACATAACACAGGGGCTTTATTCCGCAGATGCTCAGACTTTGTAATGATTTCTTTGCTGTGGTTTTTTCAAGACACTACAATATGGGGTTCTCCAAGGAGGGCATTAGAAGGTTCTTACAGGGTCGGTAACAAGAGTGTGATGCCCCTGGTGTTGCACAAGTATATAACCACTTCCCATCAGGTGGTCCATTGGCTTGTCTGCCACCCAAGTGGTATTAAAAAGTAGGTTTTGAAAAAGTAGTGTATAAAACAGGTATAGTGTATATTTTGTATAGGAATACACTGGAGTCGACCAACATCTTCGAGGTCTAAGCCAACCTGACCAACAAACTGTGTATTACTACTAAATCTACTGACTGTCAGGTAAGCCTTTAAGGAGGTAGAACATGACGTTTTTACTGTCCCAGTTGAACAGTCCGACATCCCCTGTCAGACTCACACCTCCGCCCTACAGAATACCGCGGCCATAATAAACGGTGGTTAGTCGGGTAGCCGGAGCTTACAGTATCGGCAGCACGAGTGTGATACTCCTGGTGTTGTACGTCCATAGGCCACGGTAACCACTTCCCATCAGGTGGGCCATGTGCTTGTCTGTCACCTAAGTTGTATAAAAAAAAGACTGACCCGGGTTTTCTTTCTCGGGATTGGGTAGTCACTCCTGTAAAAATTAAGGATTTTTGTCAACCTTCTGTTTGCTACTAATAATATAAATTAAAAAAAATTCAAATTAAAATATACATTGCTAACTAATCTAACGCCGTGTGGTTCCCAGCAGAGTTGAATTTGGACCACCCCATCTCTTCCCATGCGGTGTCGTCAAAGGCGATTAAGGGTTAGGCCTGTTTAACATCAGACAGATAAATAAATAATAAATAAATAAATATATTTCACGACATTCTACATAACGCTATCTAGACCCATGGTAAGCATACTCGCTTGTGTTATGGGATCTAGAATGCGGATAAACATACTTGGATACTTTTTTTTTGTAAATACATACATATTATACATAGAAACACCCAGACTAATGCAAATATACATATTCATGCATACAAATATTTGCACTGAGCGGGAATCGAACCCGCGCCCCCTGCATAGCAGTCGAATGCTCTACCGCTACGCCACGGAGGTCGTCAAGAGAGAGAGAGTCGTCGTCGTGTAGATACCTATATACAGCTCAGATTCATCCTAAGACGCATGACTCAAGTCAGCAATAGTGCCCGGAATAAGTATTATGTGGGACAGAATACAATGTTTCTCCGGGGATTAACCACGTGATTATAAAATGATGATGATAAACTAATTCAAGTCTGGAATATTTTAGAACTGTGTGATTGTTGACGCTGTTATTCCATCATTCCACTTTCACAACATTTCACCTTTCCATTCCATCCCATTAGATGGTAACGTACCTAATTATATTAACATATATTTTAATGAACCCTGTCTCCTAAACCAGGATAGCCTGTGTCTTAGGAAACGGTGCTCGGCTAATTTATGCATTTAATTATTCATTTACTAGTAAACATATGTACAATAATGTTTACAGGAATTAACGCGATCATGGTGTAGGTACACACATACCTTTTTTTTACGTGCGCAAAATCCCCACGGATACCTCTCCACCGGAGCTGGTGGGAGAGGTTATGTCGGACTCGAACCGACTAAAACGCACGCCGCCTGTGGGTCGTTTTGGTTGCCTTAGGTGAGGTTGATAAGCATATCCCTCGCACCCCGGCCGACCCAGGGTCATCTCTCACGATCTGGCCCTCTTCTCGGGTGTACAGAGTCCCCAACTCGTCCCCGGAAACGGGGAGGCGCACCAGGCGCGCCACCGCCGCGGCCTGCTTCTGCCAGGGTGACAGGCGGCTCCACCTGTCACCCCCAGGCCGGCGCTCATGGGGGGCGGAGGTCCTTCATCGACCTCCGACGCCCGAGTTGCCTTCGTACGCGGGCAGCTTGGCTTGCGATTCTTCGTCGCTCCCGCTGAAGCTTCAAAGTTAGTTTACCAGTGAACAGTTAGAATATAGATTTTACACACTTTATAAAACCCAGAAATCGAACCAAGGAACTCTTACATAGCAGTTGTACTAACTACCACTGTACCATTGACACATTAATGTAATTATGCTTTTAAAACACGAGCAGCATTATAAGCAATGAAATAGAACCGACATCACTTGCTACAATAATCTCTAACGTTTAATAAATGTTCACAATAAGTATTTATGTCCAGTGTTCAAGGAGACGCTTGCGAAAATGATAAACTATAATTTTAACTCGACTTTGCTTGACATGTCTATCAGTTTTTAGATTGATCTGCATGAAAGGTTAAACGCCCTACAGAATACCGCGGCTATAATAACCTCGTGTTGTATTCCCGGCGGTGAGTAAGGTAGCCAGAGCTCACTAGAGAGATTTTGGGCTGTAGGATACGGCGGTGTTTCCGCAAAATGGAACAGTCCGACTGCGGAAGTACCTCCGTCCTTCCTTCCAAACTTCCATAGGCCACGGTAACCACTTTCCAACAGGTGAGCCGTGTGCTTGTCTGCCACATTAGCGGTATAAAAATAAACCAAAGGCTTGTCCAGCTTTGTCTTCTACACTGACGGCACAGAAACTCTTTGTGCTTACAGGGTCGGCAGCGTGAATGCGTACGTCTATAGCCCACGGTGACCACCATCCATGAGCTGGGCCGGGTGCTTGTCTGCTACCTAAGTAGTATAAAAAATTACAGTAGAGGAAGCTAGTGAAGTAGTCATGTAAAGGATAGAAGCAAGCTGCAGGCTCTTGTCTCTGCCTACCCCGGTGGGAAATAGGCATGATCACAGAGCAGATTTTTAGGGCTCTATTGATTAAAGGTCTGATTTCCTCTCTTTTCTCTCGAGGTTAGGGTAAGACGGCAGTTACTCCAGCAAAAACCAAGATAAGTCAAATCAAGAGAAAGAATATGGGAGTGAATCCAAGTTTACTAAGTATGAGCTTTTGAGCTCACGATGATGATACATTTCAGATAGTTTGGTGCCTGCTTCATCTTTCTGACACCTTTTTTGTATACAAAATCCTAATGAATAACCCCATACCCCTCCCCCCACCGAAGCTGGTGTGAGAGGTTATGTTGGACTTGGACCGACTAAAACGCACATTGTCGTTGTTGACTACCGAAGGTGAAGTTGACAGGCATATTCCTCGCACCTCGGCGACCCAGAGTAATTTTTCTCGATCTAGCTTATGTATCACTGCACGACTTCCCGGCGCCTTAAGGTATGCGGATGAGACATTTTTGGTCTGCCAGTCAAAAATAAGAACATTTAAAAAAACCGGATGTAGGTAAATACCAAAATACCTATCGATGTAATTCAAATGAATTTGAGACTTATTGTTACCAGCATTAAGGATGATTTGAGATTGGCAGCTGTTTAACTAGTATTGAAGTGCTAAGATATAAGATTATTTAAGTTGTAAATATTGATCTAGTTAAAAACTTTACGTCTGTGTGGTTACGGAAATAAATAACAAAATAAATAAAATACTAAATTCTAAAGATTTTGAGAAACCTACCGACCTATACTAAAAATAAAGTATTTTTTATATTTTTGGCGTTAATCTAAACTTACCCGATGATAACCACGGTAGCCTAGTGGAATGTGTAATGGACTGCTGAGACGAGGTCTCTAGTTCGATCCCAGGTTTACCATGGCACACACCAATGACTTTTCGATGCTTTTCGAAGTTATGTGTGTATTTATCGCAGGTTTACATTGGGACCTAAACATAAACTGGCGAAATGTGGGTGCTAGCACCTCTGCCTACCCCTTCGGGGATATAGGCCTCAATGTATGTTATGTTATGTTCTAAACTTAAAATGCTTAAAATATTAATGTAAAAACACCCGGTAAGGTACGAGTCAGACTCGCGCACTGAGTATTCCGTACAAAACTTAATTGAGGGACGAACATATGTTATATAAACGGCAATATCTTTTTATTGTGTTGACCTAGACAGATAGACAGACAGACAGACGGACAGACAGACAGACTGACAACAAAGTCATCCTATACGGGTTCCGATTTTTCCTGTTTAGGAAAGGTACAATAAAAGTAAAAAAAAAGTAGGTATTCTGTAAGACAGACTTCAAATCAGTGTCCTGTAAAGTTAAGATATATATATCGGTAATATAATTTTCACATGACGCGATGTTGTGAGCTCGATCCGTCTCGGTGGGAGGCAATGGCGGCACACCAGCCATGGTGGAGGAACACCGTGCACACCAAAGTGTCTGAATTTGAGAAGAGGCGGAGAAACGAGCTCGATGCAAAACGAGACGAACTCAAGGCCCGTCACAATTACGTCGTAGGGATGTTGACATATAGTATGTGGCCGTACATGCGAATTAAAGATAGGCTATGTCAGTCACCTGAGAGCACACCAACGAAGCTCTCATTAATCAGAAGTCAGTCGCTGTGGCCGAACTCGTTCGGGAGAGATATAAACGCGTGCTATACTTACTGCGTTGCTAATCACATGAAAAATATCCTACCATAGGGAAATTTCATATTAGGTATGTGAGGTTAGACAGGAGTCGCTTCCATGAACACCAAACCTACAGAATACCGCAGTTATAAGAACTTCGTGTTGTGTTCCCAGTGGTGAGTAGGGTAGCCAGAGCTCACTGGAGAATTTGTGCTGTCAGTGGGATGACTAAAGGATTGTCCTGTTTTTCCTCTACACTGACGGCACAGAAACTCTGTGCTTACAGTTTCGGCAGCGCGAGTGTGACTTCTCTAGTGTTACACACGTCCATAGGCCACGGTAATCACTTTCCAGTGGTATATTAAAAAACCAAATCAAAAGAACGACAAAGAGTAACTGGACCCCGGATTCTGATGTGTAAAATCTTCGGATGAAACCGAAATCCATGCAAAGATTATGATAATGATAAAATCAAGGTGATAGCAGTAATTGTAACTTAACTTAACGTTACAATGAGATTAAGACAGACAATTAGTTTCTGAATTAACATAGATTTTAAATACAGATTTGAACGAAGCATTAATCACATACTCGATTTTAAATTCAATCATGACAGTGAACAGACAAACTGCTGATTTTAATGTCTATTTTGCACTCAATAAAACCTCCATAATGGTATCTTACTAGAGTTCCGAAGCATAGCATTGAATAAAATTAATTAGAGTCGATAAAAATATCGTAAATTCATCTTTTACACATAAAAAGCGAATGGGTTCTAAACTCTATAGATTTTTATTAGTAATTATAGTTTGGACGCAGTGCTATTTGGACTACGCATTAAAATGTAGTAAAAAAAATATGAAGGTAACATTGCAAAATAAATACTATACGGTATGTAGGTACGGTCCGTAGCAAAAGATGCTTATCGTATTTAGAAATTTATTCATAACTTCTAATAGATCATAATAAAAGACCCTACAGAATACCACGGCTATAAAAACCTCGTATTGTGTTCCCGGCGATGAGTAGGGTAGTCAGAGCTCACTGGAGAGCTTTTGCGCTGTCAGTGGGAATACTATACTTGTCCTGATAGTTTTTTCTGCACTGACGGCGCAGAAACTCTCTGTTCTTACGGGGTCGGTAGCACGGGTGTGACTCCCCTGGTGTTGCACACGTTCATAGGTCACGGTAACCACTTTCCATCAGGTGTGCTTGTCTGCCACCTAAAAAATAAATATACCTTTTTCTATCGAATCTACAGCACTTCTACTTTCAAATTCTGTTTTCCCGGGGTGTCGCTACCTGGATTGGATTCGGTGTACGAATTTATGGGCATGCAGCACACGTTAGCAGGTGGGCCATGGTCTGAGGAGCAGCTCCACACTCACACCGCAGCTCCGCGTCATTTCAAAAGCCTGTTTAGACTGTTTCTCCCTGCTTCGGCCGACCTGTATTTGAAATCTATTTAGGGATTTTCACCTGACCAGGGAAGGTCATGCCCAGGGGGAAATCTCTATTAGTATGTGTATAGTGTCAGGCTTTGATAGATGGAGGAGACTCTCGTACAGGGTTTCTGAGTTGGGAGATTAGATAGCAGTTGATCTCATTAATTCGGGAGCCACGGGAAGCGACGGCCTCGGATGTAGCCAAGAAAAACTCTTCAACATAAACAAATTCCCTACAGTCCCAGGTCTTTTAAGTGGGGCGTGAAAAAGCATATGATGGCGCCGTCAAGCTGAGTGTCACCATTGTCACACGGTATGTGTACGTAATGGTGACCCTCTTTTCTGAGACTTTGCCTTCAGCTTATCATCAGGCAAGGCGAAGTCTAATTGACGTGCATAGATCTAATTGTTTATTTTTACATTAGGAATCAGTCAGTGCGAAAAATTAATAATTTATGTACTTATAGATTATATTTATTAATACTATTAAAAATATATTAATTATAATTATTATTAAAATTATTTTATTAACGATTTGCTAAAGTTTATATTACGATACACATGACAATGAAAGTAGGTACTTTTATGAAGCCCATAACTGCTGAAAGATAACCAAAACGTCAAAAAGTAATACAGTTACAAATGGCGATATAATCCGACAAAAGTAGATTTATTCTGATCTATTATTTCAATACGATATTTTCTTTGTCCAGATTCATAACATAAAAAAATATGATATCATATAAATTATTAATACGTATTCATATTTTTTAAATCTCCAATATTTTGTTACAGAAATAGTGCTAGCCTAATTTATTGTAAGCAGGATATAGGTATTTCAAAGTGTGATATCACACATCACCATTTACAATCAAATAATGAAAACACCTTTTATTTTTGTAATAACTTTGAGAAAATGAATACGTTTTATTTTTTAACTCCGAATGAAGAGTTGAAAAGAACACCCTTTGTTTTTCAGCCATTGATGTCATATGGAGACCATCAGTGCTCACTTACAACCATGGTGAAGGATGAATTTTTTTTAAATGCAAGCCGGTGGGATAAAATCTTTCGATCTAGTTTATCATGCATCATACGACCTCTTGAGAAAACGGCGAGAATCGGGTTATAGAAACCCTTCACTTACAAATCCGTACATCTATTGGCTAACGAACGAGGCTCTCTTTTCAATGACTTTCTTTTCAAGGTTGGAAGCTACTGCAGTAGTACCCAGAGCTTTGTTTTTTAAACAGCATGTATAGCTAGCAAGCTAGTAGGTGAGATTGATTTGGGTCCCGGCAATCTTAACGGGACCATCTTGATTCACCCAGGAACACCAAAACGGGTATTTCTTTTTTTAAATATTATGCGCCTGTATTCTCGAATGGTATTCCATCCTGTATCTCAGACTCTATGGCATGGCGGTAGTGAACACGGCTGCTATTTACGAGGTGCAAATTTGATTCCCGCTCAGTGGAAATATTTGTATGCATTGGTCTGGTCGTACCTCGGAGAGCACATTAAGCCGTCAGCTCCGTTTGCCATTCGGTTATCTACGGAAGTCGTTACAGGTAGTTGGAGCCTTAAAAAGTTCAATAACTGGTCTAGCGATAGTACTGCAATATTGCTTTTGGGTTGCGGAAGTCAGATGGCAGTCGCTTCACGGAAAATATTTAAGCAGAGCCCAGACGACGAGGTAAAATCTTCGAATGCAACTGAAATTAACGCTAGGACAAAGAAGACACAGTCCTGTATCTAGATTTTTAACTCAGGACAGATTATTATCATGAAAAATCTGTCAATAAAATCGAGAGTAAATACTGAGTATTGTTCGAGAATATGTCCCACCTGTTATCCACTTTAGAAGGTTTAACGGAAAACAGAAACAAATTATTTGTTTCTAAATTTTTCATCACAAAATAATATGAGTCACAAAATAAATCCGTAACATTTAGTAAGGAGGTTGTCATAAAGATGACAAATGGCCCAAGATCTAATATATCATCCTAATTTGATTCGACTACGAACGGACGAGATCGAACAACTGGAACTATTAAGAGTCACACAAGGACATGTTCTGTTTATGATGACATCTGCATAATAAATGAAGTGATCAGTAAAATAATTGAAGTTAGATGCGGTTATCAAACTTGGTAGTAAATAATTGAACATTTACAATAATGTTAACGGGAATTAATAGAGCGTGGTTTCCGGCAAATTAGAATTTGGAGCACCCCATCTCTTCACATGTAGTGTCGTAGAAGGCGACTAAGGGATAGGAATGTTTAACATCAGACGGATATATACAGCCCAGACTTGGCCTCAGATGAACGGCTCGAGGCAACAATAGTGCTCGGTAAACGGCAATAGGCACCCCTATTACGTGGAACCGAATAGAATGATGGTGATATGTGGGTGTTAATTCACCTCTGCCTAACCCTCCAGGGATACATATATACATGCATACGTATAAACACGCTTTTATCCCTGGAGGGTTTGGCAGAGGTGAATTAACACCCATAGATAGACATAGAAGGATAAAGACGTGATTATATGTATGTACGTACATACCTTTGATTTGCCTGACGTTTTGATCAGGTTTCACCAGCCGTGGTTACAGGCCGGTATATCATGGAACGCGAAAATTTGAAAGTTAAATGCACATTTATATCGGTTTTGATTGAAAAACTGAAGGACTTAAACCCCGGACCTGTCTCTTACAGGGAAATGCTCTGATCAACTGAGTTATATAGACATATCTTGGACCTTTGTATAGAAATGGATCTCGAATGTTTTTTATACTTAGTAGAAAAGCGTGCAGCGTACGTGGAAGCTTTTCTCGTTTCTCAACTTGGTAAGGTATCTTTTTTTTATACCACTAAGGTGGCAGACCAAATATTTAGTTCTCCTTAGTGAAACCATCGTCAATAATTTGAACTGAGTTTTTTACTAAGTTTAACAGGTCCTAACTCGTGAAATTTTCGATTTAATCCCATTAACTTGAGTACTATAATGAACTCAAGTCATTGCTAGTTGCACAACACTACGCAGGCGGTATCGACTAGCAGGTTCCTTCGAGCAGCTACACATTTGAAAGGATCCCCAGAATGCCTTATATGAATTGCGTGTGTAAAATCCTTATAATAAGCTTCCAACCAACAATAATATTTTTTTATAAAAATAACAGTATTCATGTTTTGGGAAGATTACGGAAAAAAGAATTACATTTATTATCGTGGGTAGAAAATGAAATAACATCTGGGTTAGAACCTACAAAAATTTTCGTGAGTTGAAATAGAAACACCCACCGAAATTACTACCTCTCTTGCTCTAATTGCTTGAGTTAGAAATGGGTTCACGCGGGTTATGTAACCTCGTTAACCACTGGTAGCTTAGTGTAGTGTAGTGTAGCCAGATGGGTATCTGGAACAGGTTTGCCATTTGACGTGTTGATACAGATTAAAATTATAAATGGTGTTCCAGGCAGTCGTCTAAAGCGTAAATAAGCCAAATTGTTTAAGCAAGAAGTGACATTGGTTCCCCGGAGATGAGCGAAAATATTTTTTTTAAGAATATTAGCAAACGCAATTACTAATATTCCCTCTAACCCCTCCGACTAAGCTAAATTGCTTGTGCTAAGAGTGGGTTCACGTCGGTAGTATAATGGCCAGGATTCGAACCCGGGACCTCTCGATCTTAAGGCCGACTCCTTAACCACTAAGCTACCGGTGCTTTAATGTATGACGCGATAATGTATTTGTCTCATGAGACACTTGCGAACACCATAAAAGTTATGAACTAAGTTGTTGACTATATTGTACAAGTCTTATTTATTTTATTTTATTTTAAACTTTATGCACAAGTACATAGGCGGACTTAATACCACAGGAATTATATACCAGTCAACTAAAGGTGGTGTAGAATAAGACTCAGTAGGTGCATTATTGAGTGTAATATTATAGAGAGAAGTCACCGTTTACCGGAACAATATTCAATAAAGTAATATATATATATATATAGATATATAGTATGATAAAGTAGGTAGGTTTAGGATTATTTAGTTATCTTAACACATTACGTGTATCGTTATAAATAGTTAGAATTTACAAATAAGCTTTTTTAGCAATTATAATAAATAATGCAGTACTTCAATTACCGGAATTTAATTTTTTAGTAAGTTAGCAAAAATATTTTTTTATTAATGAAATTAACCCATTCTATTTTAAAAATTAACTGCTGATATTCTTCTGAACTGATACTACTAATTATTACCTACTTCTGGTTGCAACATGGAGCATCATCGTCATGTGTATGATATGTGAGTTAAATTAATTTAGTACTTATTATAGATAATTTTTTTATTAAGTACCAAATATACACCTTCCAAAAAAGTTTTGTAAAGTCCCTTTTGTCGTGATTTTCAATAACAAATATTACGTACTAAAATAAAACTAAGCTTTTTTATTTTTTTTATTTATTCTTACAATTGCAAATACAGAGATGTTATGCTCGCACATTTAGGTAGCATTACATTTAACCTTGCGGTCAATTAAAAAAAGAGTTTAAGGAATAAAAATAAATTATACATGTCAATATGGGAGTCAATAAAAGTTAGTACATGTCAATAAACTAAATTTCCAAAAAATGACCATCATTTTTAATCATCATTTATATTTTTTATAAGCACTGTAATTTAAAAAGCTTCCTTCGCAGCCTATCTAATTAAAAACTCCTCATCGAAACATCAGACCTTACAACGTAACCCACAGATCGATACAAGTCTGATATCCAATGACCTTGACCATGGAGATCCATCACCTATATATACTGAACGCAGGACTCTCATCAGCATTCCTCAGCCAGCAACCGAACCAGTAACATCATGAAACTGGTAGGTCCAATCAGTGATCTAAAGTGACTTTGTACTAAAAATCGATTGAATAAAACGTTTCGTGATTTGTGAAATAAACCTTTTGTGATTTTCTTCTTTGTTAAAAACGTTATTGTGTAATGGGAAGTGATTTCAAAAAAACGATTTTTATATAACGATTGTATTGATCGAATAACGATTTATTTTTTGGTTAACGTTAATTATTATGCAACGATACTTAATATGGAAGATGTAGTCGAGACGTTTAATCTATTTGGAAATGATAAATAGGTTGTTGAAGGTGGTTTATGTGGTAGTTTATCACCGCCCACCCATATATTAACAGCCCAGTTTTAAGGCTTTATGTAAATTAATTTTTCAAAGTGTTACGTGTGATGCGTTGGTACGTTTGAGTGAGATCGTAACGTCTCAGGTTCGGTATTCGGGAAACTGTTATTTCGATATTATCTTTTTTTTATTATTTGCTCTGTCAATTAACTACATCCCGCTAGATGGTAAAACTATACAGATCACCATTTCCAATACTATTGAAGTTAAAATGGTGATCCCTACTTTAACGTTCTTGATAGATGCTTTTTCACGCCCCGCTTGGAAATCCCGGGACTATAAGAATTTCTATAACACCATGACATTATTTGGTGATGGTGATAGATGGTAAAAAGCTCGTAGCTATCTGTAACATGAGATTATACATGTATGTGACTAAATATGGGGATAATATTAAAATGCAGAGCACATACATGATATATACGTGATTATATATATCCTTGTATGAATACAATTTTCTGCTAGAATTCTTACTTTAGAACTTCATAGGCACTGTCGGAAGTTTAAGTGAAAATCAATCACATCAATAAAACTACAAGATCCCCGAGGAAGGCCAGATCAAGAGAGATGACACTGGTTGCCAGAGATATGCCTGTCAACCTCACCTTCGGCAACCAAAAACGACCAACAGACGCCTTGCGTTTTAGTTGGTTCGAGTCCTAAATAATATCTCCCACCGGCTCCGGCGGGGGGTGTCCGTGAGAATTTTTCGCACGTAAAAAATAAATAAAATAAGCACTTAGATCACCCCACGGCTATAGTTGCTACAAAGTAGTAGGCATAAATAATAAAATAAATCTAGATAAAAATCGGTTAAAAAGTGATTTTTAGTTCTGGAGCACGACAATTCAATCAGAAGAAAAATTTAAATATGAAAAGGTTAAAATGATGTTAACCCCACGTTTACCAGATTTTTTAAAAATAAATCGGCATAAAAAATATCAGGAAGACAGTTTTAAAAAATTGCTTCTAAAAATTAAATTCACAGGCAGACATTCTGCGAGGGATATACCTGCCTGTTTTATTCGAGTCCAACATAACCTCTTCCACAGGTATCGGCGGGGAGGGGTATACGTGGGGATTTTTCTCACGAAAAAAAATAAAAAAATTAAAAGGCCCATATTCTATAATGGCAAATCTGCCAATCTGTCCTTAGATACAGCAAGATTCAAGACTTAGGCCCGTATTCCAGAATGACACTCACTTGAATCTCAATTTATCTGAGGACATATTGTATAGACCGAATTGACAGATTTAACAGATGTCTATACAACATATCCTCAGATACACCGAGATTCAAGTGAGTGTCATTCTAGAATACGGGCCTAAGTGTTGTTCTACAATATTTGTTATAATTCGTAACATGGAATTAATTGTCTAGATCATCCTTCTCGCGATTGTCGGCGCGTGCGCAGCGGGGGCACTTCCCAGATACATCGCCCCACAATACCGCTACCCTTACTACGAACCACGACCAAGGACGTACGAAGGGAATGCCGCCATCTTGAGATCTGAAAACGAAGTCAATGCGAATGGATATCATTACGCTTATGATACTGAAAATGGTAAGTTTTGAGGTGTGACAGTTATTATGTGAAGAGGCGACGAGCTATAAGCTAAGGCGGCTGAGTTGCAATGAGAGGTGTACAATCGAATCCTGATTATTTAATTGCTAACGTGAACCCACTCTAGTACTTTCACATGACGGAATTACAAATATATGAATATTTGTAATTAATCTTGTGGAAGTTAGTTCCCATTAACCCCCAAAAGATTTATTCACGTTTCCTAACTCAGTAATATCTAAGTACTACTACTTACTGCGGTGTTTGAAACAGAAACTTCGATAATTTTTAGGCCGAACCAGGATTTTGATAGCTTTTCGTACCTCTCGAAGAGAATACTTATACCTATAAATCAACGATATATTCTAGAATAAAAAAACGTAGACACGAAAACCTGTCCATTTCTAATTTTTTTAATCGTTAAGTATTTCCAAAATTAAACGCAAAAATAACGAATGAATTCTTTCCCGTGCCCATGACCACAGTTACTTAATAATTACTCTTCAATTCTGTAATAATCGATATATGTAGATACATATATATCATCACATCTTTGTCTCCAGATGGTTAGGAAGAGGTGATTTTAAAAAAAAACCTACATTACACCAATCATTGTATAACCATTGCAAATCTGAATCTGATGAATCATTGCAAATCTTGCTATAATGATTTATTATCTGTATACTATTATATTCGGGGTGCAAACTAACATCACCTGTAATCAGGACACCTACTGATTGACAAACAAGGTATTGGCATATGGGCTTTCTTTTCAGTATTAGGGTGCTAGAGAGCTGTCACTTTTGTAAAATATAATATCATATCAAGAGGACAAAGCGTAAGATAAACGGATCTCAGGCTGCATACATTCATACATACACGTAATCATGCCTTTATCCCTGGAGGGTTAGGCAGAGGTGAATTAACACCCACATTTCACTAATCATTGAATTCGGTCCTACGTAATAGGGAGTGTGCCTATTACCGTCATCCAGGCACTATTGTTAACTCAAGCCATGCAACTGAGGCTTTGTCTGGGCTGTATATATCTGTCTGATGTTAAACAGCCCTATCCCTTAGTCGCCTTGTACGACACCGCGTGGTAAGAGATGGGGTGGCCCAAATTCTACTCTACCGGGAACCATGCTGCAAAGTACAAGTATTGGACTAAACTGTGTATAAATTTTCATTTTTTTTTACTTTTATTGTAGGCACACCAACACAAGCTAAATACGTTACAAAATAGGATTTCCCTCTAAAGCTCAAAATCTATCAGCCTATATTACTTTCTCTATTATTCAATACCTATTGGGTCCACGTGGGTTCACGATAGCAACGGCTGACAAAGGTGCTTCCAATCAATGTACACGGTCAAGAAACGCTGCCTGTGGTACTTTTGTGTACAATTAGATGCGCATACCTTGAACAAAACGAATGACTTCTCTCAAAACATTATATCCGAGTTTCTTTGACATGACCAGACTACTTAGGTACTAACGTTTTCGTTACTATGTTATAATTTATTTGCATTGCCCTGCGGTTTCACTCGTACAAGTTTTGATTCATAGGAATATGGGGAAAATGTAGCCTATGTTACTTTAAAATAGTTGGATATCATTATAGACCAACAAATATTTCATCTTTATACTACTTACTGACAGTTGCCTGCGACTCAGTCCAGGTGGCTGTCGGATATCGCGACCAAAACATAGCCCATGTCCTTTCCGAAGGTCTAATCTACGTCTGCACCAAATTTCATCAATATTGGTTCAGTGGTTTTGACGTGAAAGCGTGACATACAGACAGAGTTACTTTCGTATCCATATTAATATTATAAATGCGAATGTAACTCTATCTATCAAGCTTATTTTAAACTTCAGTTATAAAAATCAATCAATTAATTTACCCACCGCAGTCCACTGCTGGACTCCTTGTAGTAGGATAGTCCTCTCCCAATGTGCGCCATTTCATCCGAACCTCCGCCTTCCACCTCCAGTCTGTCCCAGCCACCTTTTTCAGGTGGTCAGTCCACCTAGCTAGGGAGTGTCATATCTTCCGTATGTCTTCTCGCGGTTTCCACTCTAAGATTTGTTTGCTCCAACAGCTATCGGTCCTTCGACAGATGTGGCCTGCCCACTGCCACTTCAGCTTACTTATTCTGCGAGCTATTTCGGTATCTTTAGTTCTTTGTTGGATGAGCTCGTATTGAATTCTATCCTTAAGAGAAACTCCAAGCATAGCTCGCTTAATAGCCCGCTGCGCGATGAATAGATATATGTGCTATAAAAAAATATTATCACCTATTCTAGGTATCCAAGCTGAGGAAACCGGTGTGGAAGCCGACGGTAATCAAGCAGCTGGCAGCTACTCCTACACTGGAGATGACGGTCAGGTGTACGCTGTGAGGTATACTGCTGATGTCAATGGCTTCCAGCCCCAAGGTGCCCATTTACCAACCCCTCCTCCCATCCCAGAGGCCATTGCGAGGTCGTTGGAGCTCAACGCCAGGGATGAGGCTGCTGGAATTTATGATGACGGTAAGAAAAAACAATTTACATTTTGAACAGCTTCTTAATGTATACAAAAAAATTATATAGTCCATAAAAAGGCATTTGCAAAACGACAAAAACAGTATGAAAAATTACATCAACTGAAATTTAAACTAGTAATTGACCCATGATCTAATCACATAGAATTTTCCCGAAAATATTGGGTAAGAAAATTCGTTAGTAGTAATTTGATAGGAAATTCACTTTGCTGTAAAGTTTTTATGATGTCATTTAGGACCTTTTATCTTGAAACAGTTCAATCAGCCAACATATATAAGTCAAAATTTCTGGCATTGTAGTTATTTACAATCCTTCAATCCTCGGTAACCTTACCATTATCGATATTCTTACATGACCCAACCAAAAAGTACATCAAGTCTATTAATCTAAATATCTTGTTATTAACAATAAATTAATATTGACCTACATACCACCGGTGTGCAAGACGACGTTATAATTAAATAAATTATTGACATCTTTGGACACAGGCATCTTGTCGGTAATTAGCACTGACATATTGATCGATCTTTGCGTTGATTGATGGTGGAAATTGATTAGATTTAATATCTGATTATTTAAAATGTTGCGATTGAAGATAGACTATTTTAAATTGCTCTAAGCGATTGAATATATTAAATTACTTTTTTATTTTAATAATTCTTTTTTTACAATAAAAGTAGTTTTCTTAATTACACCTGAAATGTACAATTGCAGCGATAGTTGAGTCCAATTATTGTGCTGTCCTTACGAGTAAATACAAGCAATGAAAGTTTATTAACTTTTATTACAATCGGATGATTGGTTCATCCACTATATAGAATATATTAAAACTCTACAAAGCATTATACACTAATTAATATTAATATTTCCATTCTATTTCCGAGGATATCCTAATAAAAAAATCCAATAACTATTATTACAAGAAAACTTACATGAAAATTGACGGTCAGACCAAATAATTAGAGTGGTTTTTTAAAAAAGACACATTATTTCCCTAAGGTATCTAGACCAACATACTAAAAGTGCCCGGGGTAGGACACGAGCTGGGAGAGGGGGAGACAGGTCGCTTTATTCGGTTTTCTGCTTGTTTAATTATTTATTCTTTAAATAATTCTGATCTTAAATATAAATATAACTTAGTACAATTTAGTAATCCCGGGACCTCATGAACAGAAATCGCAACACAGCACACAAGTTCGGGTAAACTTTAAATTACATCATAATCCACACGATTACAAATTTCACAATTCTACTGATACATATTTTTGTGTTCACAATTTTGTATTTCACATTTCAGGAAGCTACAACAATGGTAAATACGCTCCCGGAACAGTCTTCGCAGCCCGTAACCAGTACAACAGATACAACTACCCCGCATACCGCCGCTACTGAGATGCAAGACTAAAGTCATGCAAGACTGTAGTCATGCAAGACTGCAGCCGTGCAAGACAGCAGTCGTACAAGACCGCTGATGAAACAAAATAATATAATAGTGCCATTGACAATAGAATAAGTTTGTACATTGGTGCAATAAAGTTGCAAGTTTATTTTTTATTTTTGTTTTATTATAATGTGTCCATAAAAATAATTTGTGTGATGGATCGATTTGATAATATTTTACTACTACAACAATAATAATAAAATAGTTGTTATAAAGGCAATTATAGTTGAAACTTGACCTTTATTCTACGAGTCTGTTCACGTGGGGAACGGAAGTTAGTTTACAACAGAAAAATAAATAAGCTTTTGTTAAGTTTTACTTTGAAATTTTTTTCAATCATAATTAGTCAGTTTAATCATTAGTAGAATAGGATCACCCCATCTGTTCCTTTGGGTGTCGTAAAAGGCAAATAAGGTATAGGACTGTATAACGCTCATGACTAAGTGCTCACTCGACGGCAATAGGCTTGCCAACTATTACGTGGGACTAAAAATCATAGTTGGCGAAATGTGGGTGATAATAAACCTCAACCAACCCCTTCAGGTATTTACAGGCGTGAGTATATGTATGTATAATTTAAAAAAATAATTTACTTTAATCTAGTTGGAGTCTGAAAAAGTACATACATATAATCACGCCTTTATCCCCGGAGGGTTAGGCAGAGGTGAATTATCACCTACATTTCACCAATAATTGTATTCGGTCCCGTAATAGGGGGTGAGCCAATTGCCGTATTCCGGGCACTATTGTTGACTCGAGCCATGCATCGGAGGCTGAGTCTGGGTTGTATATAAGTATATCTGTCCGATGTTAAACAGCCCTAACCCCTTGTACGACACCACATGGGAAGAGATGGAGTGGTCCAAATTCTACTCTGCCGAGAACCACGCGGCCAATGAGTAGGTATATAACTAAATAAAAAATGTAGATATCTTATGACCTTTTGAAAGCGTAGGGTCGTTTTATTTTAATAGATCATACTGAATATTGAAGACTTACTAAAGTAGCACAAAAGCACACAGAAGCGGTAACTAAGCAAAGGAGGAAAATGAAATTGAGAATAAATCATGCTTGGACCCTACACCATATGACATAGAACATCTGTAACAATTCTTTTGTACAACTTAGGTGGCAGACAAGCACACAGCCTACCTGAAGGAAGGTGGTTGCAGTGGCCTATGGTCGTGCGCAACAACATGGGAGTCATACTTGTGCTTGTGCTGCCGACCCTATAAGAACAGAGACTCTGTACTGTCAGTGCGGAATACAAAGCAGGATAAGCCATAGCAGGGAATACCAAAGTATTCCCACTGGCCGCTCAAAAACTCTCCTGTGAGCTCTGGCTACTCACCGCCGGGAGCACAATACGAGATTATAATGGCCGCGGTATTCTGAAGGGCGGAAGTGCCCAATTGGGATGAGAATACTTTCGGGTCCTACCTCCTAAAAAAACATGGCACTTCTTTTATGACACAAGTCAACCGTTCATACTACATATATCACGAATAGTAACTCCAATTAAAGTAGAAAACATTATATGGGTGTACAGAGCCCTACCGAGATATTAGTGGGCTAACCTCACTAAAATACAGTTGAGACTCTGACATAGGCCTTTGGGATGGTCGAAAGGTTAAAATTGCACCCGACTGTGGTGACTTTCAATTAAAGAAACAAATTTTCAAATTTATTATTAGTATATTTTAAAATTTTTGAACACTCGTCATAATAATAATTAATAGGTAATAAGTTCCTGTTTCGGAAGCTTTTATTATGAATCTAAATGAGAATGTTATGATGATTCGGCTATACAATGTATGCAATCAAACAAAATAGAGTTATATGGAGCTTCAATCAATCAATCAATCAATTAGCCCATCACAGTTCATTGATGGACATAAGCCTCTCCTAATTTTGGGAGGCTTTGGCCTACTGTTTCCACGCTGGCCATATGGGCTGGTACAGGGTTTCATTTCTAGTTTTCCTTCGTCACATCTTAAGAAAAAGAAATAAATACTACTGCGGGTGTACTTTTATAGTGCAGATGTAGCTGACCCACTCACAATTCATCCTATTATAGTGCAATTTTTGTCAATAATGCTGTATCCTATATGATAGTACTACGCGTAAGTACTTTGGGCAAGTGCAAGCTATAAGTGGATAAAATTTTATTGTAATCAGATAAGCAACGCATAAAATGCATAAGCAAAAATGAAAACACAAATGAAAACAAATAGCATAATAGGAATATGCACAAAACTGACGCCGCTGGTGCTGCACACGTCCATAAGCCACAATAACCGGAAAGAGGTTCAGGTTGGCCGTGTGCTTGTCTGTCACCTAAGTTGTACAAAAAACAAAAAAGCGCATCATTGAAATCCTCCATGTAGTAGGGCTCTTGTAATAACATCCACAAATAACTGGCAGGAAATATGGCAGTTTACTTACATCATATATTCTTGGTAGCCATCGTGGCTTTTACTTTGTAGCTCAAAGTCCACTTACTCATTCTTTTCCACTTGGTTTGCGGTAATGAGAGTGACTGTCATCGGTACTACCAACCTTGAGAGCAAAACCTGCACCAGGGCGTCGTCTCATCATTAGAGTAATCAAAGATTGTACTAGGTGTGGAGACGGAGAAAGAATATATCTATCACCACCCCATCTCATTCGAAGGGTGTCGTAAGAAGCGACTAAGAGAAAAAATACGCAGAAATTATCACTATGAGAGAAGGAAAACACGAAATAAAACCCTGTACCAACCCGTCTGGCCAGCGTGGAATCAAAAGGCCAAAGCCTCCCAATATTGGAAAAGGCCTATTTCCAGCTGTAGACTACGATAGTCTAATTGATTGCTGGCTTACAGTTACCCCTTAACAATGGATCAGCTCGTTGGTATTAACCTTAACGCTCTTGCAATTACTAGAGTAGCAAAGTAACATTGTGTAGCTTTGGAAAGATACTGATAGTATTTCAAGTGGTGAACTTCGCATATCATAAATTGGTTCATATAACTTTAAAGGCAGGAAAATGTATCGCAGGTTCCAAAACGGGAATTTTGGACACAACCGGAATGAGATAATAGGATGATGGTGGCATGAATAATAATGTAGTAGAAACATAAACTTTATTAATAAAACTATTATGTAATAAAATTACGTTTAACACAGCAAACAACCTTGTTGCATCATGTCCAGTTTATAATTATACTAAACTGCAAGTTCCCAAGCCCTCAGTATCGATTCATCATGTGTCTCATATAATCATATCTTATTATTAGATCTGTCCACATCCAGTGCATTACTTAACTTTCATTAATCATGCTTTGATAATGTGTCAGACGCTGAATCCAGGACGTTATAACGCAAGGATCAAAGGTACGACATTAACTAAGAATTGAGGAGCACATTAGGATGTTTGTATTGGAAACATTCTGTTGCAGGCATTTTGATAAAGTATGGCATGGCTATTATGTTTGAATGGCTTTTCATGTGCAATAGATGGTGGATTCTATCAATTTGTTAATTTCAGAACGAGTTATTAATATCGATTTAAATATAGAAAAAATGATTGCAACTTCATTCATTGGTTCTGATAATTCGAACGAATGTCGGTAGATGGCACTTAACCGTCGCCGTAAGACGGATATACTCGTATGTATAGAAGAATTTAGATGGTTTTGGGCGAAGGTTATGTGGCTTAGTGGTCAGAGCGTTTCCCCAGTAAAGGAAAGATTGTGGGTTTGAATCCCGTCTGAACATTATATAATTTTATTATATTTAAATTTAAATAGTAACTAAGTGCTTGAAATTTAATTTGTGCTGTCAGTGGGATGACTAAAGGCTTGTCCTGTTTTGTCTTCTGCACTGACGGCATAGAAACTCTGTACTTACAGGGTCGGAAGCACGAGTGTGACTCCCTTGGTTTTACTCACGTCCATAGGCCATGGTAATGACTTTCCATCAGGTGTGTCGTGTGCTTGTCTGACACCTAAATTCAAATATATCTTTGTATATAATATCACCGGATATTATATACAAAGTTAAAAATGATGTTAATTTAATTTCGCTTAATAAATTGTATCAAAAAAGTGTGAATTTGCTTTATTAAGTACACAAATTAAAGACAGAATTATTACGCTATGTAATATATGGCACAAGTTTCAAATTACCAAATAAGTTCAATTTCGACGGGTTGTAAGGTACTATGATACATCTAATAGGACCCCACCAAAGCTTATGGGGACAAATCATTCTCACCTACAAACCAGTACATCTGCTGATTGAGTCAGGCGGCAGCATCGCCCATAAAACCTTATGTTCTTCTTCTTCTTCGTCTTATCCCAGTTGCATCCAAAGCTTTCACTGAGGTCTGGGGTCTGCTTTACCAGTCCAACTGCGGATTTGGCTGAACTTCAATATTTTCCGTGAAGTGACTGCCATCTGACCTCCACAGCCCAAAGACGACGTCGAAGCATTGTAGCTTGACCAGTTGTTGAACTATTATAGGGCTCCAACTACCCGAGACGACTCCCATTGATGCTCGTATGGCCACCGGGACCGCAATGCCGCAAAGCCTGGCTATAAAAGCATTATAAACCAAACCTATAGGAAAAGGATAGCTCTGTGGTGACGGAGAAAGAATACAAGTATCACCACTCCATCTCATCCAAAAGGTGTCGTAAGAGGTGACTAACGGAAAAATATGCAGACGATATACTGCTAGAGAAGGAAAACTTGAAATAAAACTCTGTACCAACCCACCTGGCCAGGGTGGATATAGTAGACCAAAGCCTTCCAATATTGGGAAAGGTTTGTCCAACAGTGGACAGCGATAGGCTAATTTATATATGGGAATCAATATCAACAATACGATGATAATGATGGTCCTGACCCCATCATCACATCAGCTCGATAATAAATGAATGTGTTTATCACCGGAAATTATATACAAAATTAAAAATGATGTTAATTTAATTCCGGTTAAAAATCTGTTTATGTAATTTTATATTTATGTACATTCATTTATTCATTTATTTCAGATATTTAACCCACATTTTATTCAAGTAGTATAAAAGTAACGAATACATAATAAAATCATTATTATAATTTAAAATCGAAATCAAAGTAAACAAATAAAAATTTATATAATTAAACTTTATAATATGAGTTTAAAGAGTATTGAATTGTTTTATGAAAATGAAGTACTTACTGTTGTCAAATTTTAACCAAGTACGCTAAAATTCATGTTGTAAGCCATATGATAACACACGAAGGACAGAATATGTCCAAAAACACTCACAACCACTCCCAACTACAACAACAACATTAATATAAATACAAATGATACCTCATCATCTTGCCCTAGACAAACGGAAGGTAGGACACCCCCCGCGGCTGGGGTGCGAGGGATATGTCTCAGATAATCTCACTTCCGGCAACCTGACATTACCTGCCCCCCCCCCCCCGCCCCGGTGGTGGCGGCATCCGTGGGGATTTTGCGCACATTTAAAAAAAAAAGGTGTGACACCCCGCTTCCCCTCCTGGTAAGATGGGTGGACGCCCTGAAAAAGGTGACTGGGACGGAAAGAAGACTTATTTGATTGATGGATTAATTTTGTAGAAGAAGCCAGGGTTGACTGTTTCTATGCAACAATCAGGAAGAGGTGCGTATCCTTGGTGCGCCGGGTGCGGGCCAGCCCCAACAGTGTCCTGAGCATGATTGCAAGCAGGTTAGACTGCATATTTATTAATCGGTGTTGCAGGGTGTCCTCTTCAGTGATAACCTTGTAGCAATTTTATGTTTATTGTAAATTTATTTTTATTTATGATTTAAATTATTTGCAACTAACAAAGCCATGTAATAAATTGTTACTAACCCAATGAGCCAAAGACGCTTTAATAAAGAAATTTTATTATTATTAATAATACTCCTTTGAATCCCACAGATGCCATACGTAGCACAGGCAGTTTTTATATTATGCTCATAAACAAATCAAAATAGATAATCCTTAATAAAAAATGTTATGGTGGACTGATAATAAAAACAATAAATCAGATCTTTGATAGTTCTTAAAGTCTCCAAGGTTAACATATAAGTACAAATCGTAATTGTTTTCAAGTAATTGAATACACTGATAGCTTAGCGAAGCATAGCCACAAGTGTTAATAAAGCTAAGCATAAGGTGGAACGACGGTCACCATTAGATATAAATATTAATAACCGTCTGTGCTAAAATGGTCTTCAGGTTGGCGTCTTAGATAGATGATTTTTCACACCATCTTTGTTGTAGAAAATTTTACTAACTTCCCATCAGGTCTTAAGCTGAAGACAAGAGGGTCACCATTACATACATTTACTATGTTACAATCGGTCTTACGGTCTCATCGTATGCTTTTTCACGCCCTGCTTAAAGGAACCGGGACTGTATGAAGAAGGAAACACGCGAGCTGATAATAAATTCCAGGCCGCCGCTTGATTCTTGATCGGATACATTTACTATGTTACAATCGGTTTTACAGTCTCATCGTATGCTTTTTCACGCCCCGCTTAAAGAACCCGTGACTGTAGGAAGATAGATAATGAATTCCAGGCCGCCACTTGGTTCTTGATCGGATATTCTGCACCGTATGCAAAGGTGAACCGTGTGCTTGTCAGCCACAGTGGCAGATATATAGTAGGTATAAATAAATAAAAAGAGGTTATCGGTTAGGTGGCAGACAAGCGCACAGCCCACCTGATGGAAAGTGGTTTCCGAGGCCTATGAACGTGTGTAACACCAGAGAAGCCACACTCGCGCTGCCAACCCTGTAAGCACAGAGTTTCTGTGCCGTCAGTGTAGAGGACAAAGCAGGACAAGCCTTTAGTCATCCCACTGACAGCACAAATTCTCCAGTGAGCTCTGGGTACCCTACTCACCGCTGGGAACACAACACGAAGTTATTATAACCGCGGTATTCTGTAGGGCGGAGGTACCTCCACAGTTGGACCGCTCAATTGGGTGGAAATACCGCCGTGTCCTACCTCCTCCACTACTATTACTACACTATTGTTGAAACGCTAAAATTTTGCAAACTTCTTTATGTAAATAAAATAGTTTAAAGGTTGACTTTCAACGCTAAAACCTATCGATCACGTCTAATAGCTCATCAAGTAATTCACATTGAATTCGTTAGATGGCGCTGTATAGTAGTCTCTTCAGATAAAATATAAGTAATCGTAAATAGCTTGTACTCAACCTCCGGCCTTATAAGTATCACGTACAAATCGAAGACATAAAATTTGAACTCACAAAAAATACCAACTACTCAAGTCAATAACTCAATCTATAATTTGATGTAATAAGCGATTTTGACATTATTAATAGTATATAATTTGTCGTAATAGCATTAACAGATATTATGTATGGCAGATTTTATTTTGATTTTAAAATACATAAAAAATTTAATCAATTTTATGTGATTGAATTTTTGTATTGTGTTTTGTTTAAGTATTATTTTTGTTAATTTTGCACCCGACTGCGCCATCGAAGGTATTGTGTCACGCTCGTATGTGTGTATGTATGTAGATTTATTTTATTCCTCTATAAGCACCAGTCTGGACGGATTTCGATAAATGAGTTTTAAATCCTTTAGACAGCAGTCGGGTTTTTTATTTTTTGATAATGATTTTTTTATATTTCCACATTATTTTCTATACATAATTAATATTGCGAGAGAGCAAAGATGCGAAGACAAGCATCCAGCTCCGGTAGGTTTCATCAGACCAAGCGAAGACCTGCCGCCTGGATTCCATCTCCAGTGACTAACTTGGCCGCTGCAGAGAAAACATGGCAAAATGGGGCTTTATCAACCGGTGGCAAGAGTCCTGCGACTGCGGGGCCAAACCTCTGTCCATGTCGCATTTGCTTTCCTGCTCGATGCGCCCCTTCACTTGCACTACCGACGACCTCTGTGGAGCAACGGAGAGCGCTGTTGCTGTGGCCAAGTTTTGGGCCTATAAAATTTAAATACCAGACCATTATATGCTAGACCTAGCCATTGACTCGAAGAAACCAAAGAATAATATTATAAAATAGATGTTTATGGGTATTATCACAATCATAACACACACCACCTAAATTATCCTCATCTTCAGCATCTTAGTGTTGTTTTGGGTTACATCTCCAAAACTTAGGTCAGATTTTCTCGTTTTTATTTGGCTTAAACGGCTTTTACGAGAAGGACTGCAGCCTTACCTGCAAGCCAAGCTGCAGTGCAGTGACCAATGACAGCGTCGAAGCGGCTGGCATGTTTGCGCGGGATTTTTAAAATGTATGAGCGCGGCGTCAGCGCTACCTAGCGGCCCCATCTGAAAACCAGCGCTGCGCATACTCTCAGTGTGCGTAGCATTTAATGCTGAGATGGGGCCCTATTTAGGTTCACACAGTGTGAGATATACTAAGTATAGTTCATAAGTATTTAAGTAACACACTGTGAGAATCAAAATAAAAAAATTCTTTCTTTCTTTCTTTCAAATCTAGAGAAGAAAATGTACTCTAGACTTAGTAAAATAAAATTTACCACTAAGCATAGAAATACATACATAATCATGCCTTTATCCTCGGAAGGTTAGGCAGAGGTGAATTAACACCCACAATTGTATTCGGTCCCACATAATAGGGAGTGAGCTTATTGCTGTATTTCGGGCACTATTGTTGACTCGAGCCATGCATCTGAGGCTGTGTCTGGACTGTATAAATCATAGCATAGACACTGCCACTGCACTGCCATCGGTCATAGAACCCAGAACTAGAAAGCATTCGCAACGTTTTATACAGACGGCCACATAAAAAGAACATTACCATTCAATCTACTTGAAACTAAAGCTAACAAAGTACTTAATAACTACATATATACACATACTTATACATAACCTCTCAGAGTGTACCCGACGAAAGACTGACAGTTACATACAAATTGTACTAATATCTCTTCGTCTAAAGGTGCTGATACACTTGAGCATACACTTGTTATAAAACTCTGCGGCAGTAGTAAACTCGACTGCTACGCAGGGAAGCGGGTAATATTCTCACTCGGTGCAAATATTTGAATAAATAAATACGTCTATTTGCATTGATCTGGATGTTTATATATTTAATATGAATTAATTAACAAACAAAATGTATCAAAGTATGTTTATTGGTATTTAAGATCCCATAACATAAGCTACTTAAGCTGTGCTTACTTTGGGCGGTGTAAAATGTCGTAGATTATTTTTCACGCGATTGTGAATTTCTTATAATTACATTGTTATATTTGCATTGATCATTTAAGTATCTTTAATTGAATACATTAAATAAAATATGCTATTATAATATACAATTACTTACAAATTAAAAACTAAAAACTATGCTAACTATACAATATATACAAAAATGGGATACAGAAAAAGAGGGAGACTGTAATTTCAGGCATCAAAAAATTCCTCCCCATCGATCTCTACTGGTACCGTGCCCAAGAGGCTGGCGGCATTACCACGCTGAATGGCGATGACAATTCTTTGAGCGAGGTAAAGGCCAGCCTTATGGTCACGGGAAGCGTCGATTAGTCGCTTCGCTATTTCTTTGAATAGCGCGCGCGCGCTTGGACCCCACGGACCCAACGTTTCTACTCCAAACGGCTCAAAATTATAATTACCAGTTAAATTGGTATATTTGCGCCGTTTGAGAGTCTCCGCTGATGCAGCAGCAGCGCATGCGCAGTCCATCGTACTTGGAAGATGGGAAGGCGCCAGGGTGTCGACGCAGGTTGCATCCCACACCAAAGGCCTACCCATCTTCCAAGGCAACAACGACATACCGTCCGGTCTCTTACCATCGTCGCGAGCCAAGCCAACAGGTTCAAGTATAGCTGGCACGCCGGCGGTGACAAGAGCTCGACGGATAATGTCGTTAATGTTTGCATGTCGGGACATGCGGCCTGCGCTCCTGCTACAAGACAATCCGTGATGTCCAAGGCTATCGACAGCTTCTCCACAGAGACACCGATGCGGAGAAACACACGGTGCACCCAAACGTAGGCAAGTCGCAATGCGGAAGGTCGTGTCGTCCAACATTGTTCCAATGTTGGGCGAAGGAAGTGCCTGGAGCCATACACCAGATTCCCATTCACCCACAGCCAATAGGCGAGCGCGCTCAGCAGCGCTGGTAGCTGTACTGATTAAATGTTTTTTAACACCAATAGTGAGCGGCTCATCCCATTGCCTTTGGGAAGATGGGTTGGCGGGCATGGCGGCAGTTGGACAAGTCATTTTCCAAGAATTTACAGCTTCGGCCTTACCTGGCACATCCGAATTAATCAGTGAAGGAGCTAGAATTTTCCTGACTAATTCTTCAGTGCCATAGACCGACGACAAAAATGCTGGCATACTTACATCTGCAATTTTGCGAACGCCGAGGCCCCCGAGACGAACTGGAAGGGACGCCTGAAGCCACACTCGATCGTTCAAATTTATATTTAAAATTTTGCATAGAGTGTCTTGCAGCACTCTATCCACTTGACCTAAAAGTTCCAAAAATTTAAAAAGTTGAGTTGAACGCAGGGCATGTGTAAATTTTGGTACGAAAAGACAATGCCGAATAATGGTGAAAGCTGAATGTATATTAATTTGGTACAATCGCTCCGAAACATCACAAAAGAAATTTATTTTCTCTTCCACAAAAGACTCGTAAGCATCTTCAAGAATTGGCGACCCAAGGAGGCGGAGAGAACTTTTTTGTAAAACTTTTAAATTTGGAGCCAAAGCATTGAATTTTGAGAGTACCGAAAGATTGTCAATTTGATCACTGAGAAAAATTTCACATTTGGTGGGATTTAGTTCTAGGCCGATTGAACTAAATTCTTTTTTTAGAAACGCCAAATCTTTTAACACCGTTTCTACGTCGCCTCCGAGAGTTCCATCATCTAGATACCAAACGTTAAATTTGGAATTTAGTCGCTGAATTATAGGGTGAATAGCCAGGCTGAAAATGACTGGTCCAAGAGGATCACCTTGTTGACACCCTACTGCTGAATTTAAAATATTTTCCTTATAAAGCAATTTAGAAGGATGCCTATAGCACTGCCAGAGAAATTTAAAAATTTTGGGGGTTTCCAATTTGGCCTGTGTCAACAGAGTGTCTCTATTAACAGAGTTAAAGGCATTCCTCAAGTCAACTTTGAGGATAACCTCACCTCCACTGCAGCCAAGGAACGTAGATAAGGCATGTACAGCAGCCTCACAGCCCCCTTTGGAGCCGAAGCCGAGTTGGAGGGGCTGGAATTTATCTGTGAGAGAGTCTCTATATGCTCTACAACACAACTTAGCTGCTATTCGCCTGTATGTACAGCCTACGGCAATGGGACGAATGCCACCATCTTTTTTACGCAAGGCGCAGAGATTAGCGCCGTACAGTAAATCAATGATGCCCTCGTCCACATTGCCGGACAACATAAGGTTAATTAAGGCCGTTAGTTCTTTCAAGAGTGCGTCGCCAGCTTCTCCGACGCTTACGCCGGTAAGGTCCTTGAGGTGCTGTGGAGTAAGGCCATCGAGGCCACCGGCAGACCCACTCCGGAAAGAGCCAACGGCTGCTATCACGTCCTTGGCTGAAACACTGAGACAATCAGCGTCTGACTCCAGAGGCTCAGGGAAGGAAAGGTTATCAGCAGGTGATGGGTGCTTGCTTTGCAAATCTGCCAGAGTATCTGGCGAGCATGGCGCTATCACATCACTGCTGAATAAAAGCCTTGCAGCTCCTCTAATGTCACCTTCTCTTAACTTGGACTCTACATAGTGGTAAATTGAATTTTTATGGAAGGTGGTGAATTTTGGATCAAAATTATGAGCTAGAGAGCAGTTTTCTTTTATTTGTGTTGTTAGCGATTTTTTGGTGGCCTGGTCTTTCGCAACATGTAGAATCCTATAAGGGAAGGTGAGTAATTGTTCCCAAGCGCTTTGAGAGTTCTCCCGGACGACCACGGCTATACACCGGGTAAGGTTCAGTGCATCGGATGGCCTTGCACCACGAGGAACTCTCTTTAAAATTGGAACCGAATTTTTAAATTTGGATAATGTTTGCCAAAAGGGAATTTGGGTGACAAAGGTAGGGGTTGTTTGGATTGAAGGTGCATTTTGGGATTTGTGTACTTTCCCAAAATGCACTTTTAAGCCTCGCTTACCTTTAAAAAAACGGGCTTGAGAACAATCTGGGCATTGTACAAGTTGACTTGCACATATTTCCGCTTCGCTGTTACCACTGTTACAGTCTCTTTGCATTTAAATACACACAATAACACTTAAAAACTACACAATGTACACGATAAAATTATAAAAACTGAAAAATTTACTATAAACAAAATTGACAGTTGCATCTTCGCATCCTAGCAACGCGAGGGACCGAAGCGGCGCCCCCGCGTTGCACTAGTACTGTTGCTATGACTTATTCTGTTTCTTAGTTCCCCGCGGTGCCCGACTATCTGTGGCACAAAATCTGGCTTCTTGCATTTCAAAAGTAGTCCGGGAGAACTCTCAAAGAGCTTGGGAACAGCTTCTCACTTTTCCTTACAGGTATTGTGATTTAATTATTTGAATAGACTCAAGATACATGAATGTATAACGGTATTCTATGAAAAGTTGCAGTATTACATTCTTATATATCAATTACTTTTGGATAAAATCAACGATATTTTTCAGACAGATGACATGACAAAATCCTGGTTATTATATTTTTTAAATGTGTATTATTGTTATACAAAAAAAACATGAACAAGAGCGTTGGTAAGCATTCGACACATAACAAAAGGACTGTAAATTTGCATCGCCGAGAGCGTTCGCTAGGAAGATCATGCAAATGCAATGTTTGGCTCTATATGTGACTTAAATAATTGACTTCAAAAGCGAGGTAATCGACGAATGGCTTGCTCTGATTTGCCTACTGCACTGACGTATAGAATCTTTCTATTCTTACAGAATCGTCAACACGAGTGTGACTACACTGGTGTTGCACGTGAATGCTCCATGTTTCGTTACAAGACAATGCCCAAGCACCTTTATGCGTGATGTTAATTGCTGCAATCATCGTATTACTTAAAGTAAATTAATGCATATGCATTACAGACAGGCGATTAGAAGTGGCATGAATATTATCGTCGAACAGTCTAGTCTTGGCGAAAGTAGATAAGCGCCTATGCAATGAGAACAACAAGTGCCTAATAAGGTACTAAGACCCAGATTAAGTATTGAAGCAATCACTTGAATAGTGTCAAAATTCTTTAAGTTCATACATTTTTAGTATTTATACAAACTTCCTATTTCCTATCCGCGGTAGCCTAGTGGTATGGGTAATGGACTGCTGAGACGAGATCTCGGGTTCGATTCCAGGTTTTACCATGGTACACACCAATGACTTATCGATGCTTTTCGAAGTTATGTGTGTATTTATCGCAGGTTCATAAGTGCCCGGTTAATGGCAATAGGCTCGCCACCTATTAATAATAATAATAATAATAATAATACTCTTTATTGCACACCAAACATAGGACACATACAATGGATACATACATTCTAGATAGTTGTACAATGGGCGGTCTTATCGCAATCTGCGATCTCTTCCAGACAACCAGTGTATGGACTATGCTGCCAGTAGTCAGGGTAGTTTGCGGTGTACACTAAATTAAAACTAATTAAAATTTGTATCTAGTAAAGCATTTAAGAACAGAAGTGAAGAAGAATAAGAGATTATATTATTTAATTAAATAAATACCTACCTATATATACAGATACATAAATACATACCTAAAATATATACCATATATAAACATACATATACCATAGTTACATATATACATACCCATGTTAAATATATACCATATAAGTGAATTACACACAAATAAACACCAATTACATAATATACAGCTGCTAGAAGTAAATAAGAAAAAGGAAAATAAACAAAAAGCAAAGAGTGAACATACATAACAACTCATAACGCTAGGTAGTGCTCCCTTACCAGTCTCTGAAATGTTGACAGTGACTGTGCTCGTCTAATATTTACAGGCAACGCATTCCACAATCTTGCAGCTTGAACTGTGAAAGATTTATCGCAGAAGCTTGTAGAATGCGTCACAATTGCCAGGGTTAAGTTTTCCGTGGATCTTAAGAGTCTGGAATTGTTCTCGCACAGAAATCTAAATCGATTTTTTAAATATAAAGGAGTAGTCGGGTTAAATAAAATATTAAAAAGAAGAGAGAGAATATGAGTATTCCGGCGAAGGCGGATTGGTAACCACTTGAGTTTTTTACGAAATTCAGAAACATGATCATATTTGCGCAAGCCAAAAATAAATCGTACACAGAAGTTTTGGAGTCGCTCAAGTTTATCAAGTTGGTCCTCGTTAAGATCAAGATAGCTGACATCGGCATAGTCCAGAATAGGTAGAAGCGACTGCGACTGGGATGAACAATAAGTGATTTTTTTTTTGATTTGTTAATATGAACACGTCAATCTCTGGAACTAAGTTTGATTGATCAGTTCTTTACGAAGATTGTAAGCTATATAATATCACGCCATGATACTTAGGAGCTAAGTATTAAGAATAAAGAGGCGAGGTGTGTGCTTTTTTTCCAAAATCCCCACGGATACACGACCACCGGAGCTGGTGGTATGGGTTATGTAGTACGCGAACCGACTAAAACGCACGACGCCTGTGGGTCGTTTCTGGTTGCCGAAGGTAAGGTTAACAGGCATATCCCTCGCACCTCGGCCGACCCAGGGCCATCACTCTCGATCTGACCCTCTTCTCGGGTGTGGGGACCACATAGTCCCCTACTCGTCTCCGGAAAGGGGAGATGTGTGCTATGCTACGTGTTCATAATGAACCAAGTATGGTTAACGAAACCGTGGGGTGAAGCTTGTTAGTAATTAATATAACAACGATAGCATTCTAGGTCAAATTATGAGCACAGCACTATCAAAACCTAAATCATACTGAATTTTCGGAAATAATTTACACATTTAAAAATACCCAGACTTATGCAATATACAAAATAAATTCAAAAAGTAAAATAATTCAGTAATTAAGAATATTAAATATTTGCACTGCCTGAGAGTTGAACCCACAGTACTTTATGACCGCTAGAGGGCGCTAAATTAGATTCAGTTATACGTCATATAGCCTATAACCAGCGGACAACTAAGACACTTCTAATGATATCTCATTTGACCTGTTCTAATAAATAGTAGTGTAGTGATGAGAATTGAGAGAGGAATGTTGAGATGGTTTGGTCATGTTGAGAGAATGAATCAAAGAAGACTAACGAAACAGGTGTATGAGGCGAGTGTGGATGGTACCGTCGGAAGAGGAAGACCTAGGCGCACATACCTGGACCAAATCGGGGAAGTTTTAGAAAAGGGGCAGGTCAGGAGTGCTCTAAACCGACGAGCATGCATGAAGAATGTAATGAGAGTGAATGAAGCTAGAGTAGTATGTCAGGATCGTAGCAAGTGGAAATCCGTGATCTCTGCCTACCCCTATGGGAAACAGGCGTGATTTTATGTATGTATGTATGTAATAAATAGTTCAAGAGCTATGAAGAACAGATGAACCTACATACATACACACATATATATGTAGTCTGTCAGAATCAAAATCCTTCTTTGGCTTCCCCGTAATCGGGTAAGTGTATTTCACGGTACGCTCCACGTCTGCAGTTGTCGCGGTCGCCTTTGGAATTATGCCTTGAACCTAAATCTACTGATGAAGAATTTTATTTGCGATCATTGGCTCGCTCTAGGCTGGTTTTTGTAGCTCGTAGTCCTATCCTATTTAAACCCAGCAGATCTTACTCTCAAAGAGATTCATATAATCACATAACCATGCCTTAATCCCCGGAGGGTTAAGCAGAGGTGAATTAACAACCACATTTCACCAATAAATTGTATTCGGTCCCACAAAGTCGAAGGTGAGCCTATTGTCGTATTATAGGCACAACTGTTGACTTGAGCCCTGCATCTGATGCTGAGGCTGGACTATTTATTTGTGTGATGTTAAACAGGCCTACCCCTTAGTCGCCTTGTAAGACACCACATGGGAGGAGATGGGGTGGCCCAAATTTTACTCTGCCGGGAACCACGCGGTCTTAAAGAAAGAAAAGAGATATTTGGAAGTATCTGTAATCACATACTAGAAATACTTCACCATAATCTACCTGCAACACAGATGCAGCCTGCAGCTAAACAACGTAACGTTAATTAGTGCAAATATAAAAATATATCATTGATCAATCATTATGCCTTACATAGAAATAAGATCAATAGGCAATCGTCCCTGACATAGTATCGGTATTATCTTAAGCTTGTTACATAAACAGATACAATGGTATCAAGTTATTAGTTGATACAAATATCAAGTGTTTGGACACTAGTAAATTAGCTACTTATGAAAGATAGACTGTTGAATGTGTAGACAGGATTGTTGGCACTAACAGTTGGGGACCACGGTTATGCTTGTTTGAAATATTGAACCCATTTCGCAACTCACAGCTTCCTATTTCTGGGATATAAATTAGTTAAATTTTTTAGGTTTTTTTACGCTACTTGGGTGGCAGTCAAGCACACGGCCCACCTGATGGAAAGTGGTAACCGTGGCTTATGGACGTGTGCAACACCAAGGAAGTCACACTCGCGCTATCAAACCTATAAGCACAGAGTTTCAGTGCCGTCAGTGTAAGAGACAAAGCAGGGCAAGCTTTTGATCCTCCCACTGACAGCGCAAAAGCTCTGGCTCTGGCTACCCTACTCACCGCCGGGAACACAATGCGTGATTATGATGGCCGGGGTATTCTGTAGGGCGGAGGTACTTTCCCAGTCGGACTGCTCAATTGGACGGAAGAAGGAGATCTAAATAAAATTAGGGTCTGTGCTTTTGTGTAATAACAATATGAACTTTACTAACACTATAAATTTTTGATATGTCATTCAAAGTTATATGCATGATTCGGATAAACTCTAACTCCGAAACTGAGTAACGCTCCGTCTTAGTAGATTCTCGTTGGAAATTATTTACCGAGTTCATATTTGAGGCAAAAATAAAGTTCATTTCTTTTAAGAAAATGATGAAGAGTGTTTGATGTGTATATCATATTGAATAACTAACTCATAAATGTTGTTGATGACATTTTCATGTCATAGAGTTAAGTGAACTTCTGTCTAACACTAGAATAATGACAAGCATCTACGTCATTATGTGATAGCAAATCGAGAGAAAGTTTAATACAAACGAATCTTGCGTTAAAAAAAAATATGTAACCCGATTTGAGTATAAACGAGATTTCGGGATGTTTATATATTCATTACCTATCTAAAAGAAAATAATAACACATTAAACTATAACGCATTATACATAACTTATAACTTATACAACTACCTCCTAGAATGTATAAATTATAAATATAAAATATAAATATTCTACAACATACTACACAATACTGTCTAGACCCATGCCAAGCATAGCTTAACTAAACTTAGATACTTTTTTTTTCTTAATACATGCATACTTACATACATAGAAACACCCAGACCAATGCAAATATACATATTAATGTATACAAATATATGCACTGAGCGGGAATCGAACCCACGCCTCCTGCGTAACAGTCAAACGTTCTACCGCTACGCTACAGAGGTCGTCAAATATCGCCTATTCTGTATATTGTGGTATGAAAAATACAATTTATTTATTATTTATTTAACATCATACAAAAATAAAACAAAATAAACAAAAGATAGATAAAACAATCATGGTCACTCTCATCAGTGTGAAAATAATCGGGATATTTACCATCGTGTGTCGTGAACGTGATTGAGATCGGTTTCGAGTTTGTAGTGAGAGTGAAACCAGTGGTAGTGCAGATACGCGTAGTAAAAGAACTCGAAAGAGGGTAGTCTATATAATTACTCCTAGAAAAAACTTTTTCTCTGTTCACCGCCACTACTCCAGTTCGTCAGTGATCATGGTGCTTGAAACAGCGCCGTAATATCGAAAACTCAAAACAATGAAACATGGTCCCGATTATTTTAATACTGAAAAGACAGATTGTCTACTTATATATCGAAAAAATCGTTTAGTAAATAGTATTTCATAGATATTGCTTAGGACATGACCTAAGTAATAAAAATCCTTTAACATAATATATCATAATTAAATTAATTAATTCAACCGTATATCAAAAAACTATGTTACAAAATTTACATGGTTTTTCACCAAACTGAGATAATACCGAAATAAAATTTTCATTGACATACTTACAAGTAAGTATTGCTTTTAATTAATTATTATTAATATACTAATTACATAAATACGTCATAAAATATTTAAATTAGATAAGATAATGACATAAGTAAGTTAGACCAGACACAATAGCTTGCCACGTCTAAATTGTATATTGGTCTGTGGCCGCCGCTCTACTTGTGCACCCGCGGCGCACATCTCGTTACTTGCTGTTACCTAACAATACTCTCGCACTTGAATCTCGAGCGATGACTACTGTAACTGTGAACTTAGGAATATATACCACAGCTATAATAACCTTGTGTTGTGTTCCCGGTGGTCAGAAGGGTAGCCAGAGCTCACTGGAGAGTTTTTGTGCTGTCAGTGGGAAAGGGTCAAGGATCAAGGAAAAGGCTTGTCCTGATTTTGTGTTCTGCACTGAGGGCACATACAATCGCTGTTCTTACAGGGTCGGCAGCACTCCTTCTGCGAGCAAGTAATGCTCGTGAAGGAGGAGGCGGGGCGGGAGCGACGAAGGATCGCAAGCCAAGCTGCCCGCGTACGAAGGCAACTCGGGCGTCGGAGGTCGATGAACGACCTCCGCCCCCCATGAGCGCCGGCCTGGGGGTGACAGGTGGAGCCGCCTGTCACCCTGGCAGAAGCAGGCCGCGGCGGTGGCGCGCCTGGCGCGCCTCCCCGTTTTCGGGGTCGAGTTGAGGACTCTGTAGTCCCCACACCCGAGACGAGGGCCAGATCGCGAGAGATGGCCCTGGGTCGGCCGGGGTGCGAGGGATATGCCTGTCAACCTCACCTTCGGCAACCAAAACGACCCACAGGCGGCGTGCGTTTTAGTCGGTTCGAGTCCGACATAACCACCTCCACCGGCTCCGGTGGGGAGGTATCCGTGGGGATTTTGCGCACGTAAAAAAAAAAAAAAAAAAGGTTCGGCAGCACGGATGTTACTCCACTGGTGTTCCACACGTTCATAGGTCACGGTAACCACTTTCCATCAGGTGGGCCGTGTGCTTGTCTGCCACCTAAGTTGTTACAAAAACATAAAATCTCGCCTGTTTCCCATAGGGGTAGGCAGAGATCACGGATCTCCATTTGCTACGATCCTGACATACTACTCTCGCTTCATTCACTCTCATTACATTCTTCATGCATGCTCGTCGGTTTAGGGTAATCCTGACCTGCCCTTTTTGCCTTATAAATAATAAACAAAATATACAAATATATTTCCCAAAAACAATTATCTGCACAACAGTAGATATATCCATTGGCCCCATATTAGGCAAACTTGAATATATTAAACTATTTTACACAAATTAAATACTATTGCGCGGCTGTTAGCATCAGAGTCATCCAGCTATAAGAGTAACAATGTGCTTAAATGTGAGAGTCATACAGTCAGATAATAAAATTGTAGCGTAAGGGTAAACCTATTCAATCAATTAGTTTTCGCAGTCCACTGCTGGACATAGTACTTGTTCGTCCGATTTATGCATTCAGTTTATCCCAATTATTTTATTCAGGTCATCCGGCCATCTTGTTGAAAGGTGTGTTCCACCTCACGTTTGAAGATTCACCGTATTCGAATCCCGATTCAATCTAGAACTCATTTGCTTCACCGCTCATTGGTTCTTTGGCAGAAGTAACAAGCCGAGTGTCTTGTCGGACTTCCAACTATTAAACTGTAATAAAAATTCAATATTCCAACTTTTTTTTTATCTAATTCAATAAAACATTCTCTCTCAGTCCTAGAACAAGCTAACCGCACTATTCACAAAAGTCTATCTCTAACACAAGGTGAATCTTATAAAAAAAATATCTATTGTAAACTTATCTATTTACATGATGATCGTCACTCGATATAGATAATCACATTATTAATTCCATAAAGCTGAAGCTGGGAAACAAAAATTTGCATGAAATGTAGTTCATTTAAAAAATTGTACTCAAGTCCAAACTCTTCGTAGTATTTACTATCACATGTGTGACTTCATACACCTGTGCATACAGGAAATTTTTGGCTATATAAAGCTACGGAGAAATTATTTAAGTCATTCTACATCGAGTGTTTTAACTAGAGCCATTTGTATTTGCAAACATGAAGTTGGTACGTCATTTCGATAAATATAATTAATTTAATTAATTAAGAAAATAATTCAAATTCGTTACTTTTAATACTCATGTGTTTTTTTTAATATTATCTTCTAGGACGTTATAGGGGATTTTAATCTATGGTTGAAATTTAATCTTCGGAATCGATTAAAATTATGACAAAGTGATTGTGAAGTGATTTAAATGTGAAAGTAGGAAGTGTAGTGCATCTTAAACGTTACGTAATGGATTAATAAAAGCGGAAAATTTCTTTCAAAGGAGACATGCTTCGTATCCCAGCTATTCACTATATCAATTACTAAATTTTTCTGAAATTCCTTTTTTTATACTACGTAGGAGGCAGCTCACCTGATGTAAAGTGGGAGTTACACTCGTGCTACCGACCCTGTAAGAACAAAGAAATTCTGTGCCGTCAGTGCAGAAGAAACAATCAGGACAAGCCTTTAGTCTTTCCACTAACAGCACAAAAGCTCTCCAGTGAGCTCTGTACCCTTCTCCCCGCCGGGAATACAACAAGAGGTTACTATAACCGTGGTATTCTGTAGGGTGGAGGAGTACCTCCACCCTACAGAATACCACGGTCTCCAGTTATAGAATATCTCCAGTTGGACTGCTCAAATGGGACGGGAATACCATTATGTGCTACCTTCTACTTTTTTTACGTGCGCAAAATCACCACGGATACCCCCTCCACCGGAGCTGGTGGAAGATGTTATGTCGGACTCGAACCGACTAAAACGCATGCCGCCTGTGGGTCGCTTTGGTTGCCAAAGGTGAGGTTGACAGGCATATCCCTCGCACCCCGGCCGACCTAGGGCCACCTCTCACGATCTGGTCCTCTACTCGAGTGCGTGGGGACTACAGTGTCCCCAACTCGTGGGAGGCGCACGAGGCGCACCGCCGCAGTGGCCTGCTCCTGCCAGGGTGTCAGGCGGCTCCACCTGTCACCCCCAGGTCTGCGCTCATGTGGGGGGCGGAGGTCGTTCATCGATTTGTAACTTAATCGAAATTATGTAGTGACATTTCTGATTTTTCCGTTTCCCCAGGTTAAGTTAAATTACTTATGCCAGAGTCCACCACAGCCAGGGTTCGTACTAGTGGCAGTGGCTTTTGCTACCAATTGATTAATTCCCTAGACCAGTGGTAATTTCTTGTTATTGTAGAACATAGCGATGGATGCATGAAATGCATGGATGCATGCATTTCATGGATAGAGTGAGTGACAGAGTGATGGATGCATGATAGTGTCGGCAGCTTAGCGGTTAAGGAGTCGGCCTTACGATCGAGAGGTCCTGGATTCGAATCCTGGTCATCACACTACTTACGTGAACCCACTCCTAACACAAGCAGTTTAGCTTAGCTGGGGAGGGGTTAGAGGAAATTATTAGTAATATCAGTTCAAAAATTCTTAAAAAAAAATAAAGAAATTGACATGTAGTTTGACATTAATGACAGTCAACCAATCTATTTTATATCATTCTACAAACGTATTGCCACTTGTCTAGAGATAATTATCTCTAACTAAGGTAATAAACTAGCAAAGGGTTTTAGTATTAAATTTATCGAAATATTTACCATGTCCTAAACATAAACTGGCGATATGTGGGTGCTAGCACCTCTGCCTACCTCTTCGGGGATATAGGCGTGAGTTTATGTTATGTTATTTACCATGTCGTATTGTACTGAGTTTCCGATATTACGGCGCTGTTGCAAGTACCAATATCGGAAACTAGAAAAATACAACTTAGTAAATATCCCGATAACTTTGATACTAATGCGAGTGACCATGATAGTTTAAATATCTATCTAAAAATGGTTGTTGGTTAGCGAGTTCTGTGAATTATGAACGCTTTCTGCTCCAAATGTGTAAGGTACCCTAAGAAGGATAGAGGAGATAAAATGTAATGGAAACAATAATGGAACTTCTAGAACTGCGCGGTATGAATGGAACTTCATACCATACACGCTCAAGCTGTGGAATGAACTAGGAGGAGGTAGGACACGACGGTATATCCGTCCAATTGAGCAGTTCGAGTGGGGAAGTACCTCCACCCTACAGAATACGGCAAGAATAACCTCGTATTGTGTTTCCGGTGGTGAGTTGTGTAGCCAGAGCTCACTCGAGAGTTTTTGTACTGTGAGTAGGAAGACCAAAAGCTTGTCCTGTTTTGTCTTTTACACTGACGGCACAGAAACTCTTGTGCTTACAGAGTTGGCATCGCAAGTGTGACTTTCTTGGTGTTGCACACGTCTATAGGCCACGGTAACTACTTTCCATCAGGTTGCCCGTGTGCTTGTCTGCCAACCAGGTGGTATAAAAATTAAAGACTTAGTAGTAAAAATAAGCCAAACCAAAGATAATAATATCGTGTTGTGTTCCCAGTGGTGAGTAGGGTAGTCAAAGCTCACTGAAGAGTTTTTGTGCTGTCAGTGGGAAGACTAAAGGGTTGTCCTGATTGTGTCTTCTGCACTGACGGCAAGATAATCTCTGTTCTTACAAGGTCGATAGCACGGGTGGGACTTCTCTGGTGTTGCACACGTTCATAAGTCACGGTAACCACTTTACAGCAGGTAGGCCGTGACTTGTTTGTCACCTAAGTTATATATAAAAAAAGCTGCTCTAGTTTTCAAGACGAATACTTTAAATACAATCACAATCACGAAGATATGATGACGTAACCTCACATAACGAATTATAAATTTTATTCCAATTAATTAATCGTTTTGTAATTACAGATAACTTTAATCGCCGCCCTAATACTAACCGTATCCGGCAAAGCATACCACAACCCACAAGTAGAACACTATGCCAATTCAGCTGAAGAATACCAGTCAGGGCTCGAACAGCAGCAACAAGGATTGTATTCCAACCAGTTAAGAGACTACAAATCGATAAACTATCAGAGGAAAGACGTACAAGCGAATGCAAGACCTGAGGGAGAGAAGCATGCGAAGATCTTAACTTTGAAGACGGAGAATAATGGGCATCAGTACCAGTATGTCTACGAGACAGAAAATGGTAAGGATCTTCATCATCTTCCCCATACATACATACACTCTTGGCTTTTTCCCAGTGGGGTCAGATTCTTCTTTATTATCCTAGTGTTGATTCCAGTAGCATCCGAAGCTTTCACTTCAAAGTCTGGGATCCGCTTTACCAGTCTAACAGCAGATTTGACTGAACTTCGATATTTTCCGTGAAGCGACTGCCACCTGACCTCCACAATCCAAAGGCGATATCGAAGCATTGTCAAACCAGTTTTTGGACTTTTTAGGGTAGAGCTCTACCTGTAGCTACTGCTATAGATGTTCGTATGGCAACTGGGACCGATGACAAGCACGACCAGATCAATGCAAATACCCATATTCATGCATACAAATATTTCCACTGAGTGGGGATAGAATCTGCACCTCCTGCGTAACGGCTGTGTTCACTACCGCCACGCCACAGAAGCTGTATCTGTAATAAAGCTTGGGACCAATAGAAAATTTGCCGCGTGGTACCCGGCAGAGTAGAATTTGGACCACCCCATCTCTTTCCATGCCGTGTTGTACGAGGCGACTAAGGGATAGGGCTGTTTAACATCAGGCGTATATACAGCCCAGACTCAGACTCAGATGCATGACTTGAGTCAACAATAGTACCCAGAAGATAGGCTCACCCCCTATTACGTGGGACCGAATTCAATGAATGGTGAAATGTAATTCACCTCTGCTTAACCCTCCGGGGATAAAAGCGTGATTATATATATGTATGTGTGTATGTACCACGAGACAACAGCCAATTTTTTCACTTACAACATAAATTGAATATCGAATTATATCGATAACAAATTACAAATATTGGAGACATCTACATGTTTCTTTCTCACAATATGTCAAGTGTATCGACATAATTTACAACTATTTATTCATAGCTCTCAAGAAATAACTCAGAATTTTAATCTTATAACAATTTATTAAGTAGGTACGTACGTTATATTGACCATCCCAAGATGTATAGACTCGACGACGAACGTAGTGTACGGACAAACCTTTCTGGTTTTTGTTACACTACTTAGGCATTAGACCAAATGTATATTATTCTGGTTAAATAAAATAAAATTAAAAATCCCAGCATATTTCAAAGGATTTATTTGCAACAAGTATTAACATAAGCTTAGACCATACTTCTTTTGGTTAGGCACTTAACTAAAGCCTAGTTTATTTGTTTAATGTGATTTTATAAAAAGTCACTGCAATATTGTTTACCTTTAGTTAATTAACCGAATGGAGTATAAATATTTGTAAAAGGTAAAGAAAGAAAAACTATCACGAATTTTTCGAAATATCGAGTTTTCGAAATATCGATGTTTGATGAAACTAACTCAAGACATCGACTGCTATTGATCTTGTACACTGTAATAGTACGTAGAATGTCTAATAGATGGCACTAGTTATTTTACTAGTACCTTAACTAAACGATGATGCCATCTAGTAGTGATGTGGTGAACTAAAGACAGTTTAGTTTTCATAGCAAACTTGCAAGGACGACAGCCTTTGTGCCGTAGCGGTAGTGTCGATTGCTTATTTAGAGGTTGTCGGTTCGATTCTCGCTCAGTATGTATAAATATTTTTATTTGAATTGGTTTGAAACTATACCCTACTTTGGATTTGTATAGAAATTTTCCTTAATTTTTATGCATATAGAATTTCAAATTATTTCATTTATAAATTTTCAGGAATAAAAGCTCAAGAAGAAGGTAAAGTGGGCAAGGGAACGATAGCTAGAGGTGCTTTCTCTTACAAGGGTGATGATGGCCACGTGTATTCTGTCTCCTACACCGCTGATGAGCATGGCTTCAGACCCTCAGGTGAACACCTGCCCACCCCTCCCCCCATCCCGGAGTTGATCCAGAAAAGCTTAGAGCATAATGCCAAGGATGAAGCTTCAGGTATATATGACGATGGTGAGTTAAATAAATATAAATAAATGAAAGTAAATAATAATAAATAAAACTAAGTCAATATAAAAATATCATTTTGGTTCCAAGTATATTTTTAAGACCCCGTCAAAATCTTCAAGGCCTATGCCAACCATATCATTAATGTATGTGGCTCTGGCGCAGGTTCCACTTTTGGGAGGTCACATGCAGTCGCTCCCATAGAGGTCGTAGAAGTTAAACCCAAAAAAGGAGATAGCAAATCCCAGGTCTGAAAGTTCAAATGCTTCACTACTATGATGATTGTGCTTAATAAAGCAAAATATTCGGTGCACCTCAGAGTTAGCGGTTACCGTTAATAAAAATCAAATCTTAATTTACAGGTACATACCGACAACATCAAGGCTATAAAGATGCTGACGCTGGTCAGCAAACCGTGAAATATCAATCAGTAGGACCATCTGGCACAGAAAAATCTACCTATTATACTCAATCTGCAGCACTATTCTCCAATACAGGGAAATATGAATCATTAGGTCTACCTGATGCAGATAAAGTAGCATATTATTCAGGCAAATTTGAATCATTAGGTCCAGCTAACGCCGGTAAATCTACAAAATATTATTCTCAATCAGACTCCAATTCAGGCAACTATGAATCATTGGGCCAATCTGGCGCAGAAAAATCATCATATTATACTCAAACTGCAGCACAAGATTCTAATACAGGCAAATATGAGTCATCAGGCCAAACACTTACACAACAGCCTGTATATTATACTCAAACTGCAGCACAAGATTCTAATATAGGCAAATATGAATCATCAGGTCAAACTCTTACACAACAGCCCGTGTATTATACTCAAACTGCATCACAAGACTCCAATGTGGGCCATTACGGATCATCAGATAATTCTGGTGAAGAAAAGGCGGTATATTATACTCCAATTGCAGCATTGGATTCCAACTCAGGCAAATATGAATCATCAGGTCAGTTAGCTAATTCAAATTCAGGCTATTTTACTCCCTCTACCTACTTTGGAGCTACTTCAGGTCAATCGTATTCAGCCTACGGAGCTGATTCTGGTATTGGATCATCTTCAAGCTTTACATCTAATTCAGGGTATTCGTCTTTAGGTAATAATCAAGCTAGTAGCGGTCATAAGTTTTCGATAACTCATGATACAAATTCGGGTCATTTGTCATCTTCAGGTAACGAAGCTAGCTCAGGTCAAAGCAATTACGGTAATGATTATAATAATCGATATGTAGGTTATAGACCGTCAGGTTTTACTGCCAGATCTGCTTATAATGGCATTATGGGTCATTACAGAGGTAGGAGTTATCTTCCACCTTCAAACCATTTGACACCGGTGAGATATCATGATTAGGTCTATTTTAAAAAGTAACAATTTAGATTAAGTTGTATGTGTGTATTTGAGAAAATGTTTGAAAATGTTCACGACGTCGATAGAGTTCTTTGACAAACTTTTGAATACGTTGTGAAAAGAAAAATACTTGTATATGCTTTCAACCCTTATTACCCACCAATTCGATCTACAGATTCAGATGAAGATTACGGTAATATCTCGCAAAGGAATGCTAAAAAATTTGTAAGGCCATAAAGTATTAGTTTCACAAACGTAACGTAATCCTGTAATTTTATTCCTTATGGGTCACAATTTTGTTTGTGTCTATTTGCGCAAAAGTCGTTTTAAAACTGTTGAAAATCCTAGTCAATAAGTTTGCAGATTGCATAAATATATTTATTTGTCAAGTGTGAGGGATAGGATTAATATTTAGAACTTAAGTTGTTTATTCTTGTTAAATTCACTAAGTTATATTGTTGCTTACTTTTAAATAAATAAAAAACTGGACCACAAGCATTTTTCTTTCCTCGGTAGTTCATTTTTAAAACACACATTCTCAGCCCTAGCCTGAGTATATACAATATGACATTCTTTTCCAACCAATCCTATCCTTTATCATTCTAAAGCACTCCTTTTTCTGCTAACTCCCTTGCCTCCAGGCTGCGACCACTCTTACAGCGTTTTGCATTGATTAAAAAAATATTCCATACAAATAATAAATCTTCTGGTGGCACTTCACATGGCTATTTGTGTTTGCTATTGGGCGTTTATTTATTTGGCAAAATATTTGACGTATAATTTATTTCACAAAAAAGTATTCACTTCAAAGAGGTGTCACATGTGATTGTCATATTTTGTCTACTGTTAAAAGGTAACCCGTAGGCCGTAAAGAATTAAGAAAATAAACTAAATAACTTGTCACTTGTACGTATTGGGTATTGACCATATTTGTCAAATAGGCAATAAAGCAATTAATGCAATGTCAAATACACTGTCAACACATGATAATTGTTTGTCAAATATGTTAAATACGTAAGTACAAATAGTGATGTGAAGTGTCACCATTAAGTATTTTCTTTTTCAAATAGTTTCAAACTTGTATGGAAAAACAAAATGAACTTATATATATCGAATCCATGCCTATATTTGTCATATTAGTTTGTAATAAGCGAATGCATTATAAGTTACTGCTGTTTATTAAACAGTTAATTGAAAAGTAAAGTTTTTTTTTTACACAAATTAGGCCACTGCACTGCATATGTTTGTTGTTTTGTCTAATGTCTTTATATAATTGTATAATTAGTTTATACCTAATTTATTTTTTGAATCATCATCGATGCGTAGTAGATTTATCATAGATTATTAATATTATATCACAATGTGTCACAATGTATGATGTCATAGATTATAATAGTTCTGAATTATGCAATTGGCTGGAGGTGGGGGAGGAAATGGTGTTACTACTGTTGACTGGAGCCATGCATCTAAGACTAAGTCTGGGATGTATATATCTGTCTGATGTTAAACAGCCCTATCCCTCAGTCGCCTTGTACGACACCGCATCGCAAGAAATGGGGTGTTTTAAATTATACCCTGCTTTAAGCGAAATCTAATTAAATGTCAATTAGATTTCGCTTAAGCTACCCGAGACTGTAGAAAGAAGGAAACACGTGAGCTGGTAATAAATTCCAGGCCTTAATGGTGCGACAAAGGACAGAGTCCCTGTTTCGCTTGGTTCTTGAACTAATATTCAGCACCGTATGCATAAAACCAAATAGCTTAATAACACTTAACTCAATAATCAAATCCAGGATCTCACGGTCCTAAGCAAGCATTGATTTAAACAGCATAGCGTGATGCTAGAGACAGCCAAATAACAGATTTTAATTAGCAAATCATATCTAACATAAAGAAATACCTTTCATAAGATTAATAACCTAGCAATTACTCCTACTTAAGCGTTATTACAAACAACTCATACAAGTATTGTTACATCATTAGGTAGTGATGAATTAGGAATGAACCTTGGTTTCGAAGTGTGTAACTTTACGTTCTATGTTATGAATATATCATTAAATAACTATAGTGGGTAGTAGAACATGTAAAAGTAAAAAACATCAGTTAAGTAATGTCGTTAGACATTTGACTGTAAAGTTACAGGTTCGAATTTCGTCTATCATACCACCAACGTAAAACAAAAAATATTGGTCGAATTTTGCGCTGAATGAACAAAGTGAAAACAAAGAGTCTTCCTGAAGAGTTTGACAGAGGTGAATTAACACCCATATTTCACCAATAATAGTATTCGGTCCTACGGGCGTGAGCTTATTGAGGTATTCTGGGCATTATTGTTGACTCGAGCCTGCGGATGAGTCTGGGCTGTATATATCTGTCTGATGTTAAACAGCCCCATCCCTAAGTCGCCTTGTACGACACCGCATGGGAAGAGATGGGGTGGGGATACGAACCACAGGGCAAAGCCAAATTAATGTTATTAAATTTACAATATCAATAAAAACATAAACAGATTTAATGGCGAAATCAATATTGAACATTCATTACAACCTACAGTTCTATTGTAACACGCATCTTCACAAAAAACGATATATTCATCTTTGACCTAGTGACATTCAACTTAGCCGCGGGTCTAAATAATCGTAACGTAAAGATCTACTTAGTGAGGGTCTGATATATTTTACTAGACGGTTAAGAAAGATACAATTTATATTGTTGATGAGTTATTTCTGTCTGTGTGTGTATCTATTGGATGAACAAACAATATTACAATAAAGAATGGTTATAATAGGAAGGCGATAAACATATTAATAAATTTGAGAGTCGTATTATTTACCAAGAATGCGATAAAACATCAATTACGTTTATTCAATGAAATTTTACAGCATTTAGTATGCTACCTATTCAAATTTGTGCTGTCAGTGGGATGACTAAAGGCTTGTACTGCTTTGTCCGCTACACTGACGGCACAGATACTCTGTGCTTACAGGGTCGGCAGCGTGAGTGTGGCTTCTCTGGTGTTACACACGTCCATAGGCCACGGTAACCACTTTCCATCAGGTGGGCCGTGCGCTTGTCTGCCATCTAGTTTAAAAAAAAATCGAAAAAAATATGAAATCAGTTCAGGATTCGAAACCGCGATATTTCACTTATAGGGGAAATGCTCTAACCACTGAGCCACAGAACCTCGCGTGAAGCCACCCATAACTTCCTATATATATATATCCGTCTTACGGCGACGGTAGGATAGTTCGCACGAGTATCGGTAGATGGCTCCCAACCAAAAAAAAAATAATAAAAAAAAAATCTAGTTCTAATATAGTTCGCTGAGTTTCTTGCTGGTATCTTCTCAGTAGAACTAACCTACCGAACCAGCGAAAGAATCATTTTCCAATGGTTTATTTGTACATTATTTAATATTTTAATATTATTTCTTGACATACTCAATTGTATAATTTTGACGTTCATATGTGCTCTTTGTGTGCCTAAACTGAATAAATGAAATTGATTCTTTGATTCTTTGATTCTTCCTCGCCTGAACTAATTCCATTTTTTCCTATCTTCAATCAATCAATCAATCAGCCCACCGCAGTTCACTGCTGGACATAGGCCTCTCCCAATGTGCGCCATTTTCTCCGATACTCCGCATTTCCTATCTTAATAAATATCAATTACATTTCTTTTCGGGTTTAACAAGGACATCTTTCCACCTGTCGTTATTTCATACATGCTCCCCGATTGCAGGTGCTCTTGATCAAGTCATTCCTAAATAGGTATTCTTGATTTCATTATTATCACGTAGATCGACCTTTACCGGATTATCCTCATAAATCTTTTTCGTTACACTTCTTTCGTTCAACATCTTTATGTATCCGAACTATCTGTTATCTAGCTTGATTCGTTTATCATCTAGTTTTCTGATAAATTTACACCTCTTTTGTAATATGAGGAGGTAGGACACGGCGGTATTTCCGCCCAATTGAGCAGTCCGACTGGGGAAGTACCTCCGCCCTACAGAATACCGCGGTTATAATAACTTCGTGTTGTGTTTCCAGCGGTGAGTAGGGTAGCCAGAGTTCACTGGAGAATTTGTGCTGTCAGTGGGATGACTAAAGGAATGTCCTGCTTTGTCCTCTACACCGACGGCAGAGAACCTTACAGGGTCGGCAGCGCGAGTGTGGCTTCTCTGGTGTTACACACGTCCATAGGCCACGGTAACCACTTCCATGAGATGGGCCGTGCGCTTGTCTGAAAAAATAAAGATTTTGTTATTTATAAAAAGTTCTATTATTTATATTAAAATTTGATCACCCACCGTAGTTAGAAGTGATGCTCGCATTTTTTAAATAGGCACTCACGTATTACTGCGCAATCCTTCATATTAATTTATTTATATGCAAAGGTACTACTTAGTCGGTTCGATAGCAAATGAGTATTAGGTTAGGTATTACCTCACCTCAACAGTTCTAACAGTGAGGTGAAATTGAACGGCCTGAAATGATACGATCTTCCGTCACGCTAGCTTGTCTGGAGCTCTTTTTCATACCACCCGGTTGGCAGACAAGCACCCAGCGCACCGATGGAAAGTGGTTATTGTGGCCTATGGACGTGTGCAACATCAAGGGAGTCACACTCGCACTGCCAACCCTGTAAGCACAAGAGTTTCTGTGCCGTCAGTGTAAAGCAGGACAAGCTTTTGGTCTTCCAACTAACAGTACAAAAACTCTCCAGTGAGCTCTGGCTGCCCTACTCACCGTCGGGAACATACCACGAGGTTATTATGGCTGCGATATTCTGTAGGGCGGAGGTACTTCCCCAGTCGGACTGCTCAATTGGACGGAAATACCGTCGTGTCCTACCTCCTCCTATTTTAGATTATGTTACATTTTACTTAACCAATTGTACTTTTAACTTTGAAACTCGGGGTCAGAAATCAATATAATCGTTATTAAATAAAATAATAAATTGATTTTGCATGTTCATTATTACTTGGAAGAACGTTGAAGTTATTAATACCATTACAAATCGAAGGATACAACTTTCCAATCCAATCATTTACATATGTTGGGAGCGGACATAGGTAAATTGATTTTAAATGACTACCATACTTAATAATGACGCAAATAGAGGAGCAGCACCAATATGAGTAGGTTGCTTAATGAACTAAAAGTTATTTAATAAGTATTGTGTTGTCTCACTGGAGAGAGATATTATACTGTCAGTGGTAAGACCAAAAGCTTGTAATGCTTTGTCATTTACACTGACGGTATAGAAATTCTTGTGCTTACAGGGTTGGCAGCGTGAGTGTGACTCCCTTGCACACGTCCATAGGCCACAGTAACCACTTTTCATTTTGTGGGCTGTGTGATTGTCTGCCAACAAAGTGATAAAAAAAAAAGAATTAAATGTCAATAGTAATTTTGATATTTACAATTACACTACTTCTTGATCTGTGTTTCCCGGTGATGTAGGATACTATAGCCATATATCTCTTGCTGTAGACTCATGGCTAAGTGATAACCAAGTAAATTAGTTACAAGAATAAAAAATATTAATCAGGTCAGTCATAGAAAGGGTCTTAGAATTTGAACGCATTAAAACCCCTCTATGCTTCGGAGAGCACGATAAGCCATCAATTCCGATTACTATAAGAAAATCTGTTGGTTTCGTTACGAATACTTGGCCGTCCAAGCAATCTGGCTAACTACAGAATAAATCTAGAATATATGACTATAGGTATCTTTAATCCCTGAAGAGTTTCATTGCCCCTAAAATCCTGTCAACCAGATCCAATAATGAAAAGGAACTAATCTGAAAGCTCTAAGCAGAACACGACTAAACACAAGGACATCGATAACAATTTACGATCGTATCCTGCGTGCATTCAGAATTAGTCACTGTACTCTATTGTGATGCGTTCCTAAATCATTATAATACTAGTTAACGCACCGTGGCTTCGCCCGTGGCATACTTTGAAACCCTGTATCATATTATATTATCCTTTCAAAATATTATACCCGCGATTTATTAATTTTCCAAAAAGTATTTGAATTTGCCTGATTTGTTGACATGTATGGTTACTGCTCTGTTCCTTTAGGTAGTAGCGTGATGATAATGTAACATGTACCTTTCCTCGATAAACAGAATTTTCGTCAAAAAATAATTTTTCAATCGAACCAATAGTTCCCGAGATTTTTTTTATACAACTTAGGTAGCAAAAAAGTATACGGCCCACCTGATGTAAAGTGGTTATCGTGTCCTATGAACGTGTGCAACACCAGGGGAGTCACACTCGTGTTACCGACCCTGTAAGAACACAGAGTTTCTGTGCCGTCAGTGCAGAAGACTTATCAGGACAAGCCTTTAGTCTTGTAGTAGGACACGGCGGTATTTCCGCCCAACTGAGCAGTCCGACTGGGGAAGTACCTTCGCCCTACCGAATACCGCGGCTACAATAACTTCGTATTGTGTTCCAAGCGGTGAGTAGGGTAGCCAGAGCTCACTGGAGAATTTGTGCTGTCAGTGGGAAGACTTTTTTTTTTATACCACTTAATTGGCAGACAAGCACACGGCCCACCTGATGGAAAGTGGTTACCGTGGCCTATGGACGTTTGTAACACCAGAGGAGCCACCCTAGTTTTGTATTGTTGTGTTTCCGGTAGTGACCGGAAACACAACAAGAGGTTATTGTAGCCGTGGTATTCTGTAGGGTGAAGGTACTTCCTCAGTCGAACTGCTCAATTGAGACGGGAATTCCAGTCCGCTCAACCAAACAACCAAGCAGCGTTCAACCAAACAAACAAACACTTTTGCTTTATAATATTAGTATAGATTTATTTATTACCTAGTTAGGCGAGACGTGAGTACGTCTCAGTCTGATTAAAATGATAATAGTAATGAAATATCGGCTTTTATGTCTAGGGTTTAATCTAAAGACAGAGTTAACGGCCTCTATTGCGTAGTGGTAGAACGTTCGAGTGCTATACAAGGGACGCGGGTTCGATTCCCGCTCAGTTCAAATATTTGTATGTTTCCATTGGTCTGGATGTTACTATGTATAATGTGTATGTATTTATAAAAAAGTATCTTAGTATGTTTATCCGCATTATAGATTGCTGGTTAAACTATGCTTACCATGGGTCTAGATAGCGTCATCTGGAATGTTGTGTAATATTAATTACATAACATAAACCCACGCCTATATCCCCGAAGGGGTAGGCAGAGGTGCTAGCACCCACATTTCGCCGGTTTATGTTTAGGTCTCAATGTAATAGGTAGCGAGCCTATTGCCATTAACCGGGCACTTATAATCCTGCGATAAATACATACATAATTTCGAGAAGCATCGAAAAGTCATTGTTGTGTGCCATGATAAAACCTAGGATCGAACCCTAAGACCTCGTCTCAGTAGTCCATTACCCATACCACAAGGCTACCGCGGTTGATTATTTGTATGTTTATTATTTAGTTAACATTTTTATTGTTGGTTATTATTTTAACAATATGTATTTGCTATATCCATTAATAAATATGTATTTAATTAAACATTGATAGTTGTCAAACATTTGTCTAGGGAAGCTGCTTAAAATTATTCAATCTTGCAATCTTAATTTGCTTAATTACCATGTAGCCACGAGTCCATTTATTCGTCCATGAATATTTACGCCAAATTATATCTTACATGTACTTGTACGTATTGTACACAGACGGGTCGTGTGCTTGTTCCCAACTTAGCATACAAATTATAGCCACTTTAGTATTAAAAAATACATAATTATGTCTTTGTTTCATAAACAAAGAGTATAAATTGTAACAGGCCATCTAATACGAGTTAGAACAACACGTAAAAAGCTGTCGGTTGCGAAACATTGACCGACTACCAATGACTTGTTATTATATAGACCAGGCATGCAGCAATATGGTAGAATTTAAAAATGGCGCACACATCAATTATAAAAAAATATAAATACTTATTCACTTGAAGAAATAATACGTCATTATTATTGTAATATGTATTATGAATACGCAGCAATAAGTTTAAAACTAAAACCCGACTACTGAGAAAAAGTATTAAACAAGAAAATATCTAGGAGAGCCGTGGTCGTATGCCACTTTTCCTTACAATGTATTGTTTTGTTAGACTAAGTGGCATACGACCAAGACTGTCCTTAATATTTTCTTGTTTATAGTTTTTCGGTAGTCGGGTTTTAGTTTAAAACTTATTTTTATTCATTTTATTTTAAGGCAAGCAATAGATATAATTTATATATTTGAAATGTACTTATTAAGCCCTTTTAGTTGATACAAAACACGACACATTTATCTCAAGTTTATTTTTAAAATAAGACCTTATAACCGCTTGAGGGCGCCAAATTAGATTCAGTGACACGTTTTATAACCTATTAACCAGCGGACGATTACTATATTTCTAACGATCCCTCATTCGTCCAGTTCTAGTAAGTGGTTGAGGAGCTATGAGGGAACAGATGAACCTACATACATATGTAGCCAGTCAAATTCATAACCTTCTTTTTGCTTCGTCTTAGTCGGGTAAAAATACGCTGACGAAATCACAGCGAGACAAGAAAAATTTGAAATAAAATCCTGTACTAATCCGTCTGGCCAGTGTGGATACAGTTGACCAAAACCTCTCAATATTGGAATAGGCCTTTAATTTGTAGTAAACTGCGAGGGGCTAATTGATTAATTGATGAATAATATTATTATTACGAATTACTTAATAATGAAGTACTTTTTCAACCAAAAAAATGCCGAAATGTTGGTGCTAGCACCATTGCCTGCCCCTTCGGGGATATAGGCGTGAGTTTATATTTATTTTATATATATATATTTTTTTAAACCAAAAAATTGTTCTCATTTCTGTCGCCATTTTAGAGTGCGGATAACGTATCTATAGTTTTTATAATATATCATTGCCGAGTACGCAGAATTAAAGCAAAGTAATGTCACAATCATCATTAATGACACATCTACGTAAGTACAACCAGTTAGTTCACACGATATTGAACTCAATGACATTTGAAAAACAACTGATCTTACATTGTACAGACGACCCGCCCCTTCTTCGTATGGGAGTCATTTCGTAGATCCGATCGCGTTATTCACAGGACCACCCGCTGCGCTTATCTGAGCGTCGTCTGAAAATTACATCAACATCGGAACTTTTTTTAATGTGCACAAGATCCCCACGAATAAAGTCCCCTCCCCGCCCTCCCCCCGGCATCACCGGCGGTAGTTATGCCAAACTTGAATCGTCTAAAACGCATTCCAACTGTGGGTCATAGGTTGCCAGAGGTGAAATTGGCTGAGACATATATCTCGCACCCCGGCCGACCCAGGGCCTTCTCTTCTCGAGCTGGCCCTCTACGATTGTAAGTACCCTTTGGGGAGGCGCCTATTAAGCTTAGATAGATAGATAATACTTTATTGTACACCAATACATTTACAATAAGACAAGTAGGTAACATGCATATACAGTTTAATGTACAATGGGCGGCCTTATCGCTGAAGCGATTTCTTCCAGGCAACCTTGGGATGGACAGTAATGTGACAAGACAAAAAAGATATTATGGTGTAGTTATGATATGAAACTAAGTAAAAGGTCACAGATGAAGGAAAATAAAATAAAATATACAGCTTTACGTTAAGTATTACAAATATAATCGCACAACCACAACACAAATAGATATATAAAATAAACTAAACTAAATAGCTTAGTTTGGGGAGTCAGTTTATTGTACTTAACTCTGTTATAATGTAGAGATTCGTATTATTTGTAAAACCAACATTGTATAAACTTATATTTGCTACAATAAACTTATCTTTTCTTATCTTATCTATTGCGTCGCTACTTTAGCCTATTAATTTCTGCTAGGGTAACAGGCGGCTCCACTCATCACCCCTAAGCCCACGATCATGGACTCCGGGGTGGTACTACTGACGTTTTTAATACACCGAGTATGTTCAGTTGATTATCACTAAAATATTTACAAATACTTTTTAAAAAAGGAATACATGTCTCAATAAATACATGTGTTTATTTGATTTACTATTCAAAAATGTAGATTGTATACATAGTTTTATGGTCCCCAAAGGACAAAGTTAATATATTTAATGCTTTGTTTCCTCGCTCTCGTGTTTGTTCTGCCAAAATTTGCGACGTTCTAATATAAATAGTTATGCAAATAGTCTGTATGTTAAGGACACTCAAAACACGTACACAATAATGCGTACTAAAAATAAAGTAAGTACAGTCAGTATCAGATCGATCTTTTTTTTTTTTGTACGTGCGCAGAATCCCCACGGATACCTCTCCACCGGAGCCGGTAGGAGAGGCTATGTCGGACTCGAACCGACCAAAACGTGTGTCGTTTTGGTTGCCGAAGGTGAGGTTGACAGGCATATCTCTCGCACCTTGGCCGACCCAAGGCCATCTATCACGATCTGACCCTCTCCTCGGGTGTGTGGGGACTACAGAGTCCCCAGCTCTTCCCCGGAAATGGGGAGGCGCGCCAGACGCGCCCCCGCCGCGGCCTGCTTCTGCCAGGGTGACAGGTGGCTCCACCAGTCACTCCCAGGCCTGCGCTCATGGGGGGCGGAGATCGTTCATCGACCTCCGACACCCGAGTTGCCTTCGTACCCGGGCAGCTTGGCTTGCGATCCTTCGTCGCTCTCGCTGCCGCTCCCGCCCAGCCTCCTGCTTCACGCATCAGAACGATCTTGACTGGCATGGTGTTCAAAAAATCTTAATACCATTTTATCTATATATGATATTTTTACGAGGTATTTGATAGCAGTGCACTTTCATGAAAGGTTTAATGACGATAAAGAAAGCTCGTTGAGTTGAAATACCCGCTGAGTTTCTTGCCGGAGTCTTCTCAGGTCGGGGCCGCGTTTCGAACCGGTGCGGTGGTCCATTTGCTAAACTGCTTTTTATGTTTCTTTTTAATTGACGTTTTGTAGTTGCCGATTTAATGGTCTATATAGAATAAATGATTTTTGACTTTTGTCGTGAAGTACGTAAGAATAGAAGCAGATAACAGGCTGTGTGTCTACCCCGGATATTTGATACTTACTGTCTGAAGTTTAGGCGAATATTACTCATTGAACCACGCGACCATGGCTGCTGAAAAGTTGGCAAAACGTCGGGCTAAATGCAAATAATACGAAATAATTTTGAAGGAGTATGGGAACGAACATTGTGACACGAGAATTTTAAATATAAGGTAATGCAATTTACAGTGACAGTTAAATATAACACTTGAGATGTATGTAGCCGCAACAGCCATACAGACTAGCCCTTCCCATTCCCATGCTAGTAAGGTAACTGCGTTACCTGATAAGGATAATCCCAGACAACAAGATAGTGACTATCATATCGCCACTTGAGGTATATCTTTGATTTTCTGAGTCCTTATAATAGGTGAGTCTGTTTTTCAGAAGTTCAATATATTAAGCCCCTTGACGACCTCCGTGGCGTAGCGGTAGAGCATTCGACTGCTATGCAGGGGGCGCGGGTTCGATTCCCGCTCAGTGCCAATATTTTTATGCATGAATATGTATATTTGCCTTGGTCTGGGTGTGTCTATGTATAATATGTATGTATTTACAAAAAAAAGTATCTAAGTATGTTTATCAGCATTCTAGATCCCATAACACAAGCTAGTTAAGCTATGCTTTCCATAAGTCTAGATAGCGTTGTGTAGAATGTTGCGGCATATTTATTTATTTATAACTAACTATACTTGAAGATACAATTCCTACACAGATATTGTGTTTTCTGTTATCGAGTTCGTCCAAATGACGCCATTTAGATGGATGGAACAGGTAACTGTGCGAAGATCTGGCCTTTGTATTTAGTCCCTTCGAGTCCTTGATCTTCAGCGTAACCTTTACAACGATGACCGATATCTATGATGAATTCAATTATTATGATACTAGGTTCCTCTTGCGGTTTCTGTTGATTAAAGTTGTTAAAAATGTCATAAATATTTTTTTTTTATATTTAGGACACGTCTCAGAAAAGAGGGAGACACTCAGCTTAACGGCCTCATCATATGCTTTTGCCCAGCTTAGGTATGTAGGAAGATGGAAATACGTGAGCTGGTAATGAATTCCAGGCCTTAATGGTGCGACAAAGGAAAGAGTCTCACAGAAACGCTTGGTTCTTTATTTGATATTTTACACGTTTAAATTAATTGGTGTTAGATATTTACACCTCTTTCGTACACATATTTACATCTCTCGTCTTGTACTTCACAAGATTTATGCACACGCAAAATAAACATATATCTGTATAAATGTTTATTTTGCGTGTGCATAAATCTTAAATAAATTAAAAAAAAAATGTAAAGTCAATAAAAATCTTTCGAATTTCGAAGAGAAATTTAGTAGAACGTTACCTATTATTACTGCAAAATAAGAAAGTGACGAGAGAGAGAGAGAGATGGAAAGAGTGTAATGATACTTATTTTTTTGACACTTAGCGTTGATGAGCCCAGGTATCTAAATAACTAAAAATAGGGATATTTTTGAACGGACAGAAAGCTCACAGCCCGTGAAATATCGCCGTGGCGTTGACGCGCCTCGCGCGCCTCCCCGTTTCCGGGGACGAGTTGGGGACTCTGTAGTCCCCACACCCGAGAAGAGGGCCAGGTCGTGAGAGACGGCCCTGGGTCGGCCGGGATGCCTGTCAACCTCACCTTCGGTAACCAAAAACGACACACAGGCGTCGTGCGTTTTGGTCGAGGTGGGGGGGGGGGGAGGTATAAAAGCCGTGAAATATCACCTTGAAAGTTTGGAAGACAACTAGACCTCCTCGTAAAGTCTCCGTATATCTCTTTGCGTTACTTGATAATACACAATAAAAAAGGTCATTTGAAACGAAGCTCTTTTGTCATTTTTATCAAGAAACATAATTTAATTAACCAAAAGAATTAATTTTATTCAATACTGAATTGCGCTTTAAAGGCAAATCCAACCGCATATCATTTATGTAACTCTTATTCATGTTATTCATGCGATTGACATGTGACTCCCCTGGTGTTCAACACGTTTATAGGTCACGGTAACCACTTTCCATCAGGTGGGCCATTTGCTTGTTGACCTCCTAAGTTGTATAATCAAAAATCATAGTGACGGATCTCTCCATTTTTAACTTTTGTGCAGACGAGCAATAAATATAGACATCATTAATATAATACCATTTTCTTATACTCATTTTTATTTATATTTATATATTTTTTTTGTTTTCATTTCATTTTATGAAAATGTAATAAAAATACAATCGCGAATTTAGAGTTTACAAACATATATATATATAAAATCAATGTTACCGATAAAAAAATTATATTTTATAATCATGTCAAGAAATAATTTATAAATATTAAATACAATAAAACTAAAATAACTATTATACAACTTGGTGGCGCTATTCTCATGCCACCTGAGCTAGTGGACTGTATTTTGCGGGGGGTGAAGTTAACATGTTTCATTGACGCTTTACACAACAAACAAGACAGGTGATCGGGTTGCCGCGGAGGTGGTTTAGGCATTGAATGCAACCCGAGAAATTAGGAGAGGATGCACTAACCTTCACGGAGCCACGTGCCGTCGCAGCCGGTGCACCGATCTTCTCTTCCTGGCTCAGGAGTTGCCGCCCACATCACTAAATCACTTGAGGGACACACGAGAGGCACAATCCGATCGGTAAAGGTCTATGAAAGCGGTTAAAATCCAACAAACATTATTAATTTCTGAGAGACGCGCGCGCGGCCGCCATTGTTTACTAGTTCAAAAGCGGAAGTGAATCTGCGTCTATTTTGACAATTGAGCGGTGCGGAAACTATTGCTATCTCACTTTAAAAGGTAGCGCGGGAGGGAGATGGGTATAGGGAGCGTGTGTTCAGTGTCATCAATTTGAATTACTACTATTGAGCAAAAAAAATACAAATTCTACTATCGGCGCAACCATTCCCCCCGGCTTGAAGGGTTACCTTCAAAACGAAAAATGCGGAACAAATCTAAAGTCTAATCTAAATCTAGATTTGGGAAATAACAACTAAAATATAAACCTAGATTTGAACTCGTGCCTACTGCTGGCTAGGCAGAGGGCAGAGGCGAACAACCGGGCGCAGATACGATCCGGTTGCGGTTTTAACCCGTACAACACGAGTTATCCCGCGGGAATCGGGAAAAACTTCCTCTACTACTCCTAGAGGCCAATGCAAAGGAGGCGCATTCCCATTCATAAGGACTACCACCGTACCTACAGTAGTTGGGTTAGATGGAGTATTCCATTTTTGACGCGACTGCAGCGTGTGCAAATAATCGGTTCTCCAACGATTCCAAAACGATTGGACTAATCTATCTAAAAGAGCGTGACGAGGTAGAAGGTGCATTCTATCGTCATCAACATCTATTGCGGGCAAATATTTTAGCGTACTTAAATCACCGATACAACAAGCGAGTGCTTCTTCCCCTCGGGTGGTTCGGAAACCGTAGTGAATTGACTAACTGGCCACTTATCTAACGCGGCATGAATCCAGGACGGTCCACTAAACCATAACGGGTGATCTAAAATTTGCGAAGGAAGCAATCCACGAGAGAGACAATCGGCTGGGTTGTCGGTGCCAGCAACGTGAAAGAGATTTTGTGGCGCTAATTCAGATTGAATTTTTGCCACTCTATTAGCGACGAATGTGTCCCAACGATGGGGCGAAGAGTGGGCCCAACACAAAGCGACTGTTGAGTCCGACAAAGCTAAAATTCTACTAATATTAATGCGAAAATTTACAATTATGTCAAATAAATTACCTTAAAGATTTTGACCACAATACAAAATGTCATTAAAGCGACACGGAAGTGCTAGTCTTAGCACTGCCATCCAAAACTACGCGGAGTTTAGTAGTAAGCTTATCTTCTCTAATAACTCCGTGGTGCGGGATAATGTACGAAGGCTGGGTCTCGTCAGTGTCCGCAGGCGCAGGTGAGATGTAACCTTTATCTAAATATTCGTTAACAACCTCATCATAGGCTTGCTTTAACTTTGGAGACGCCTGCATCTTTCGTTCTAAACAAAGAAAGCGTTTTTCCGCAGATACACGGGAGTCACCGAGCGAAAAAATATCTCCCTTGAAAGGGAGCGCGACAACACAACGACCCTGCTCATCACGAGTAGTCGTGCGACAATAAATCTCCTCAGCCATCTTGTCATCAGGGCTTAGGATAGGTGGGACATTGACCTCTTCAATTTCTCAAAACTTGCGGATGGTAGACTCCAGTGGCGGCTCGACGGTGCAACAGAACGAAGCAGTCGAGTGACTAAAACTATCTATAGAAGCGGGTGCGGAACCAATTATAACAAAACCAAGAACTGTTTCCAGTGCGTGCGGAGCGGGGTACGTCGGTCCCCCTTGAACCTTACGTGATAACTGGAGGTGCGGGAGAATCGAAGCGCCGATCAATATATCGACGACTCCAGGAACAGCGTAAGTCTCATCTGCTAAAGGCAAGTCTTTAAATTTCGTTAATAAAGACGTGTCAACCGGGACGGTAGGCAACTGTTCAGTTATTTTATCTATAACGAGCGAATCCATGTCAAACCAAATATTATTATTAAAACGAGATCCAAACCTTGTTTTAACGGTGCCATGAACAGCTGACTGTAAACCTCCAAAACCCTTCACCACTGAGCGGGTTGAACGCTTATTAACATTGAAACCAAGACGTTGACAACAATCTTGAGTAATAAAATTACTTTGCGAAGCGCCATCTAATAGCGCTCGAACAATGTGCGGCTTACCTAATGCATCGACAACAATAACGCGAGCAGTCGCGAGGACAACAGTAGTGAGCGCAGCACTAGCGGACAACGAACACAAGGCGACGCCATTCGCAGCGGTCCCCGCGCGGGCAGGAGCGCGCGGGCACCGCGGGCTGCGGCTGTGGCGCAGGCGCCACCGACACGGGCGACCTATGCGACGGTGTGCCACCGCTCGACGAACCAACTGTGCTCACATTGGATGCGGCGTTACTATTTTCAAAATGGAGCAAAGTGTGGTGTCTCGCTGAACATTTGCGACAACTATTTCTACTATTACATAAAACAACGCGGTGTTTAGTACCGAGACAATTAAAACAAAAATTATTAGCGCGAACAAATTTATAACGATCATTAGGCGATAATTTTAGGAAACCCGGACACTTGTACAATTGCGAATGATGAGTATTACACAAAGAGCAAACAGGTGATTGTACATGTGCTGGTGCGGTATTAACATAAGTATGAGTTGACCTCAGTGACTTCGATGACGCATCTATCTTGCGTTCCGAACTAACAACTTTCTTCGCGCCTTCATGTTTCGATGAAGAGCGTTGCAATATTTTTATATGCTCGCGAACAAAACTTTCTAAGTCTTCGAACTTAGGAATTTTATTGCCGCGGTGATCCGACTCAAATAAACGAATGGTTTCGGGATCTAATTTCTTTAAACCCATATACAAAAATAAGAAGTCGCAGAGGTCATCGATCTTTAGGTTCTTTACGGCGCGAACAGATGATGCGAAAGTATCTAGAAACTTCTCTAAGTTTTGATCGTTACATGCCGTAATGGGTTTCAAGTCAAACATCTGATCCAAATATGCGTTAGCTACCGATCTTTTATCCTCATACTTAGCTTTCAAAGTATTTAAAATTAAATTATAATTTTCGGCACTAAACGTAATTCCAGCGCAAACGGTTATAGCTTTACCAGTTAATTTTTCAACGAGATAATGCAAATTTTCGTGATCTGTCAACGAATCGTTCTTATCTATTGTATTCTCAAAACTATCTATAAATAAACACCAATTGCGAATGTTACCATCAAATTCGGGTATTTGAATTGGTGGCAACTTAGGTCGGTCGCGAGTGGGATTGGGTCGGTCAGACGGTTTCTCCAAACTCCTAGCGACGCGTTTGATACGACAATACAAATCGTCAAACGACGACAAGGCCTGATAACTCACTGAGTAATCGGGATTTAAATTTAACTCTAAAACGTTGATGTCATGTACTAAAGACTCGAAATCCGCGCGCAAACTATCCAAGTTTTCTATAGAACACAAGAACGAATCTCTAATAGCCAAATCAGAGGTTTTAAGTGCATTATCACAAATCGATTGTACACGAGAGTAAATCATTTCTCTTTTAGCGTATAAAAGTTTCAGTTGAACTTTACTATCGGTACTACCAACCTTTGGGGGCATGTTTACAACTAAATATCAAACCAAAGTGCGGTAAGCAACAAATGAAATGACTTAATCTTAGCGGTACCTATAGAACAGCGACGCGGCGCGAGCGACAACCGTAGGTAGGTAGGTACCTATTACTGCGAGTGCAAGCTTGAACAAACGCGCATAGCAACAGCCAGATCGTACCTTCGCGAGCTAGATCGCTGTCTAGTTTCAACTATTATTTCAGGGATTAAGTATTGCGTAATATCTATTCAAATTAAAATACTTTCGTATGAATTTGAATGAAATGCGAGCGAGGTATTGGTCACGTATCTACCCATGTAGGTATTAGGTAAATACGATGCGAGCTAGCGGCGAACGGACAACTTAATTGAAACAAATAAAAACAAAGCCAAATGCGTTAGGTATTACACTGTGCCTATGCACTAGGGTGTCAGGATACCTAAGATCTAAACCTAAATGCCTAGATGCGGGGTTTTCTACTAAAATAACTAGGTATTTAGGTGCGGTGCGTTTATTCCCTGTGGAATAAATAACAAAAGCGAGCTACGACTAAGGATCGATACGATAAGAGAAATGCGAGCGAGGTATAGCCACGTACATAACCTATGTAGGTATCAGGTAAACACGATGCGAGCCAGCGGCGAACGGACAACTTAGAAATTGAAACAAATAAACAAAAGCCAAATGCGTTAGGTATTACACTGTGCCTATGCACTAGGGTGTCTAGTATACCTAAGATCTAAACCTAAATGCCTAGATGCGGGGTTTTCTACTAAAATAACTAGGTATTTAGGTGCGGTGCGTTTATTCCCAATAGAATAATAACAAAATTGCGAACTACGACTAAGTATCCGGCTCGAAGGACCAAAAAGAATGGTGGCGCTATTCTCATGCCACCTGAGCTAGTGGACTGTATTTTGCGGGGGGTGAAGTTAACATGTTTCATTGACGCTTTACACAACAAACAAGACAGGTGATCGGGTTGCCGCGGAGGTGGTTTAGGCATTGAATGCAACCCGAGAAATTAGGAGAGGATGCACTAACCTTCACGGGGCCACGTGCCGTCGCAGCCGGTGCACCGATCTTCTCTTCCTGGCTCAGGAGTTGCCGCCCACATCACTAAATCACTTGAGGGACACACGAGAGGCACAATCCGATCGGTAAAGGTCTATGAAAGCGGTTAAAATCCAACAAACATTATTAATTTCTGAGAGACGCGCGCGCGGCCGCCATTGTTTACTAGTTCAAAAGCGGAAGTGAATCTGCGTCTATTTTGACAATTGAGCGGTGTGGAAACTATTGCTATCTCACTTTAAAAGGTAGCGCGGGAGGGAGATGGGTATAGGGAGCGTGTGTTCAGTGTCATCAATTTGAATTACTACTATTGAGCAAAAAAAATACAAATTCTACTATCGGCGCAACCACAACTTATAGCTAAGAACAATTAAAATGCGTCGTGGAATTCCTCCGCATCGCATGCCTCTTGTGGTAGCGTTCCTGTTCGTCATTTTATTAATTATTTGTAATAAACATAGCCAAGTAAGAAATTGTTACTAACCGATATTGAAAAAAATATTTACCTAGTTACACTTTCTCCACAGACTTTCAACGTGAGGCGAAACTGATTAGGTGTAATAATTAAAATACTGTTGAAAAAGTACAAGTGTATTTCAATATGTGCAACAACAAATTCCACCAAGTGTTATCAATCAACAGTATAAATAGTCTGTTACTAACCCAATGCGCCATATTCACTTTAGTAAAAAAAAATAGTCTTAAGTAACGAACAAACTTTCTTACACAATATAAGTAATAGTGAAGACGCCTTGCCTTACGGGCGGAATGTGACCTTTCCCAAGCGCTCGTGGTTACAGCCGCCGATATTGTTATATGCATCATAGATTTGGTTTAGCGAAGGTTATAAAACATCGATATGGACGATGTAATTCTAAACGAACAATAGGAAAAACACAGCCAAGTGACTGTTATACTTTGTACATTGGTCCTTTTACAACAATTGTCAGTTGTCAGTTCTAAGAAATTAGGTATTAGATTAGACATATTGATAACTCACTTGTACTCTTCCACATTACTTTATTACTTGTCTGTGTAATAAGTAATAAAGTACATTACTATGAAAAATAGACTATATTACTTTGGAAAAGTACAAGTGAGTTATCAATATGTGTAACAACAAATTCCACCAAGTGCTATCAATCAACAGTATAAATAGTATTGGATTAGATTGGATTGGGACTCCTTTGTCCGCACCTAGCCTCCGGTTTTGGGTCATTGTGCATGCAGAGTTACTGCCTAGAACAGCCAGCCTACTTCTGTGCAGAAACGCAGAAACTTACTCTGGACTTCACAGGCTTCGCGGAGCGACCTCACTGTGTCGAGGATTTGTGATTGTTGAGGAGCTACTGCCTCGCGTTCCAGTATTACGTGGGCGGTCGTTTCCTCGGCAACGAATCATCCCCTGCAGAGGGGGCTGCCCGTTATACCGATGGTGTGCAGGTGTTTGTTGAGGGGGCAGTAGCCCGTTATTGTCCCCAAACAGTTTTTAGAATTGTTCTGTCTAAGTTTAGGAGAAGTTTTGTTAGCCGTTTGTTTACCGACGGCATGATCATTTTTGATTGCCTGCAATCGGTAGAGAAAAGAGGTATTGTAAGGAGTATTTTTTGTGAAATTTTATAGTAGTCACATATATACTTTTTAGGGGCGCTATAGAACGGGGGATGTTTCTCAACAATAAGTTGCGGTCACCATCGTTGGTGGTCTGTCCTGGTTGTGGTCTCAACGGATACAATCTGGATGTACGTGTTCCCTTACCTCATAGGCACTTGCCTCAGACCAACTAAAACCAAGCTGTGTTTCGTTGTTTTCGTTGGTTTGAGTCTACCATACTCATCTCTTTGTTTTGCTTGTCTTTTTTGGTGCTAATATAAAAGCCATGATCTGTAATTACAAGAACTAATATCCCCGTAAGTGTTATACTATTTAAGTAGTTTATTTTATTTTAAGGTGTCAATTTCTCGAGAACTTGGCTGGTGCACTTGTTGCCCTAAAATCTACGACTAATTGTTTTGGAAACGAAATTGTTTCAAGGAATCCATTAAATTAATTGTTAGACCGGGCCCCTCTCAAGCAGTGGCCCTATCTTTTATATATGGTCTTACTTTGACCTGTAGAATTGCAAACCTGAATACAGGCTTTTTGTACTCGAATATTCCATCATTTATAATGTTTGTGATGTACATGAGAAAGGTAGTTGCCCTTCTAGAGTACATACATATCGCTAGTAACTTTTTTTTTCAGGCTTTTCACTTGACGACTATAACTAATTACTCCTTATTTGAACAAAAAATATCCGAAATATACGGTAAACTGTATAGGTACATACATATAATCCCGCTTTTATCTCCGGACGGTTAGGCAGAGGTGAATTAAAACCCACATTTCACCAATAATTGTATTTAGCTCCACGTAATAGGGAGTATTTCTATTGCCCTATCCCGGGTGCTATTGTTGAATAGAGCCATGCATCTGGGGTTGAGTCTGTGCTATATAGATCTGTCTGATGTTAAACAGCTTTATCCCTGAGTCGCTTTGTACAACAACGCATGGGAAGAGATGGAGTGGCCCAAAATTATACACTGCCGGGAACCACGCGACTTCGCGACGCGCAAACTGTATGGGTGTATTAAATCCTTAGCGGGGTATGTAAGTATATGTTTTCTTGAAAGCTTAACTCGATTGCAGCTGGTACAACGATCAACGGACGAGGCTTTGCCTGGGGTCTTGCTAGCGGGCAGCATTGAATATAAAAGGTGGACCTCGAGGTTCTAGAGGAAAACCTAAAATATTGATCAACGCGATCAGTCAGATAATACGTGATGCTGTGCAAAATAAATTGCAGAGGATTTAAGCACTTTAAAAGAACGTGTCCATTGTTATGTGCGTCTCTGCGTGTTATGAGTGTCGAATTTCTTATCTTATCAAAACTACACAGGAAATACAACTATTACAAACTTCTTGTGCTCATTTAGGTTACGACATCGCACGCAGAGTACTTACATGTTTTTTTTATATAATTTAGGTCTCTTCTCATGCGGTGTCGTACAAGGCGACTAAAGGATAGGGCTTTTGAACAACAGACAGATATATACAGCCCAGATTCAGCCTCAGATGCATGGCTCGAGTCAACAATATTGCCCGGAATATGGCAATAGGCTCACCCCCTATTACGTGGGACCGAATACAATTATTGGTGAAATGTGGGTGTTAATTCACCTCTGCCTAACCCTCCAGGGATAAAGGCGTGATTATCTGTATGTATGTATGTATCTACTTAGGTAGCAGACCACATGGAACTCATGGCCCACGGTGGAAGTGGCCCCAATTAATACAATAAAAACAATACAATAGCATGAGGTTACCCAATGAGGTTTATACATGTGTTATTGACAGCATCATTATTTAACATAGGTTCATTTTTTATACCTGATGGAAAGTTTTGGATTGGATGCGGTAACAGCATCCAATAGACAGACCTATCGCCAGGGGCATTAAACGCGCTGCCGACTCTGTAAGCACAGGGAGATTCTTTGCCATCAGTGGAGAAGACAAAGCAGGACACGACTTTGGTCTTACCACTAACAGCACAAAATCTCTGCAGTGAGCTCTGGCTACCCTACTCACCGCCGGGAAAACTACACGAGGTGGTTATGTAAATGGTATTCTGTAAGGTGGAGGTACTTCCCCAGTCGGACTGCTCAATTGGACGGAAATACTGTCATGTCCTACCTCTACATACTCACATATTCATAATATCATAATACCTACTCAACATTCACCAATAATGATACCGTGGCCTAAGTAGGAACGTGTAATGCCGGAAGAAACCCATGTTGTACCTTATGGGCCTTTACTACAATTTTGCTTGTGCAGGCTGATCTACATCTCTACACGGAACACCGTGCAAAGAGTTGGTAAAATAGAAATAGTGACTTGCGCGCCAGCCTGTTCGGGCAAAACTGTGGTGAAGCTTACGAGTATGCGTGTGGTGAACCTTATGTATGTGGTGAACCTTATGCGTGTGGTGAACCGTATGCGTGTGGTCGACCCATTAATTCAAAATGACACACAATATCAAAATAATGAATGCCAATAGACTATGTAATTAAGTATTATTAAATTTATGAAGTAACTAGATAATATTATAATGGGTACGAGTATTTGATGGTAATAGGTCATATTTTATGACATTCTATGCATTATCGTCAATAATATTACATATTCTAGAATGCAAATAAACGTACATAAATACATTTTTATTTATAATTTATATGCATATATAAATATATATTTCTAATGCACATATTTAATATAAAGAAAAAACTAGAACAAATTTAGCAAATTCATTTAGCGGTAATTCACGACCCCTAAATTAGTAGTTGAACAACATATTTTGGTATAATTTTCTAAAGTATGTATAATACAGATTTTTAGCCTTCAACTTGTTTACGTTTATGTTAAAAAAGAGTGTCACGATTGGGAGACGGAACAGGATTATTTATATAGGTAGTAATAGTATTTGCCGTCGTAAATTTAATTACAAACATAGCTCGTTGAACTCTTTTGTACCAAAAACAAAGTAGTGATATTTTAAAAAAATATTTTAAGTGGCATAATAGACACAAATTTAAACTATATAGAATGGAGGATATAGGATAGGTATAGGATCTACTAATTAAAAGATTATTCCCATAACTCGTAGGTACCGTGAGTTCAAATCTCACTATGTAATGTATGATTCAGAACTTTGCACCACGCAGCAGTGCTGCACAGCAGCATTACCGGTTCCCATATAATCTCTATGAATTTATTGGACATTACATTCCAAGCTACGCAGCAGTGTTGTCGCAGCAGTGCTGTGCAGTACTTCTGCGATATGAAGTAGCACTGCTGCAAGCAAATAGACAACTGTAGAGTTCGGGATCATTCCTTTACAGTCAATAAGACTATTTTTAATATATACTGTAAAGCCTTCTTTGATAAATAAATAAATTATTATTATATTATTATTAATCAATCCGCCTATCGCAGTCCACTGCTGAACATAGGTCTCTGTCAATGTGTATCATTGCTCTCGGTCCTTCGTCTTCCGCATCCAGTCTGTCCCAGCCACCTTTTTCGAGTCGTCAGCCCATCTGCTTGCTTGCCTTCTCACGGTCTCCACTCTTAACTATAATCAAGTTAATTTGACCACAAAACGCTTAAAAATCGTTTAATTTAATGATCACAATTGATGCTTGACCTTGGGATAAACTTAGCCAACTTACTACTTATCTTACTTAATGTTAAATAGAGAGTCAGTTTTTGAATGTGTGTGTTCGTCAGTTTATCACTTTTCAGTCTGTAATTACTTGACAATTTCGAGTGAAATTCAGAGGTAGATCGATTATGATAAAAAAAAATTAAACGGTCCAGGCGGGATTCGAATCCGTGATCTATCCAAATTCTTCTATACTTTCAGGTGAAGGTTCGGTGGCTTAGTAGTCAGAGCGTTCCCCCTATAAGGGAAAGATCGTGAGTTCGAATCCCGCGTGAACCGTTTCAGTTTTTTCTATCCTAATCGTTTTTGAATAGTTAGAACCAATGAATTTTCGATGTTTTTTCGAAGTTATGTGTGTATTTATCACAGGTTTATAAGTGCCCGGTTAATGGCAATAGGCTCGCCACGTATTACATAGGGACCTAAACATAAACTGGCGAAATATGGGTGCTAGCACCTCTGCCTACCCCTTCGGGGATATAAGCGTGAGTTTATGTTATGTTTTTTTTTTTTACGTGCGCAAATCCCCACGGATACCTCCCCACCGGAGCCGGTGGAAGAGGTTATGTCGGACTCGAACCGACTAAAACGCACACCGCCTGTGGGTCGCTTTGGTTGCCGAAGGTGAGGTTGACAGGCATATCCCTCGCACCCCGGCCGACCCAGGGCCATCTCTCACGATCTGGCCCTCTTCTCGGGTGTGGGGACTACAGAGTCCCCAACTCGTCCCCGGAAACGGGGAGGCGCGCCACCGCCGCGGCCTGCTTCTGCCAGGGTGACAGGCGGCTCCACCTGTCACCCCCAGGCCGGCGCTCATGGGGGGCGGAGGTCGTTCATCGACCTCCGACGCCCGAGTTGCCTTCGTACGCGGGCAGCTTGTCTTGCGATCCTTCGTCGCTCCCGCTGCCGCTCCCGCCCCGCCTCCTCCTTCACGAGCATTACTTGCTCGCAGAAGGAGGCGCCGGCCGCCCACGCATCCGCGCAGCGAACCATCGCCGCGAGCAAGGTGGAGAGCGTGAGAACCCTCACTCCCAGGGCCGCCACAAGCTCCCGCCTCGGCGTCTCCCACGCCGGACACTCGGTGAGCGTGTGAGGACCTGAGTCCTCGCTCGCGTCGCAGTGATGGCACTCGGACGTTGGCTCTTTCTGCATCCGACGCAGATACTTTCCGAAGCATCCGTGCTCGGTGATCATCTGCGTCAGACGGTACGAGTGGCTGCCGTGTGACCTCTCTAGCCACTCCCCCATGATGGGTCTTACCGCCGCTACTACGGCGTGCCCTGCGCCTGGTCGCCCAAGTCGTATCTCCCATTCCGCCACCATTTCCATGTGGAGCCGGGATCTCACGGCCCGAATTTCTTCGGGCTCAGGATCGTGACCCCTCTCCCGCGCCGCCTTTCGGAACTGGTATAGCGCCGAAAGGCATCTCGCTTCCAGGATCCATGGTGGCGATCCGGCGAGGAGACTCGCTGCGTTGAAAGTTTATGTTATGTTATGGTATTATGAAATATCAGGGTTTTGTATAAGATAATACATAATATAGATCCAGGATTACAACCTCAAAATTTTGCCGAAGACCATGTGATGTAGGGTATTAATTAGGGAAGACCTTCGGACTTCAGATTGAAAAAAATTAATGGATTAAATCATGAAGTTAACGCTAAGATGAAGATGATATAGGACTTAGTCTGCCAACCATTTTCTTTTAGCTACAGCTTTATAAACGCCAAAGAATAACAATTCCATTTGGGCCCCGATTATATTACGTTTATCTACTCATACCAACTGACACTGCAAAAAAACCAATAAATTTTAGCCTTTTTTGATATAAAAGTATGTCCTTATAGTCTAAAATTAAAACAAAAAAAGTTCAATACGTTTTTCATTCGCTATACAAGATGCCATTTAATTTTAGATGTTAACAACGTGAAGGTAAATTCTAAAATTAAATGTAATTTTTGCAGTGTCTGTGGTATGACAAAGGTTCTGACATGACATAACATCACCGGAATTGGGGCTCAGGTGGGTCGTGTTCGTCTGCCATCTATCGTATAGAAAAAGTTAAAATGACTGTCTGAAGACCTCAATAGCTGTTGTGTCAAGGACCCGGGATTGTAAAATTGTCAGACAGATACGTGCGTGTTATCACTTCCCAATCTAATTTTAGACCTTATGCAAAGCAGATACATTCTTTGTCTCTGTACCATGACTTACGCATTCCTAATTAGTATAATCTATTGTAATTATGAATGTCTAGGAGATAGGACACGATGGGCAGTCCGATTGGGGAAGTACTTCCGCCCTATAGAATACCGAGGCCATAATAACCTCGTATTGTGTTCCCGGCGGTGAGTAGGGTAGCCAGAGCTCACTGGGGAGTATAAGTGATGTCAGTGGGAAGACCACGTCATGTCACAAGCACTACAAATACGGCATTTGGTTTTTTACATGACATAATATTACCGGAATCGAGGCACAGGGGTCGTGTTCGTCTGCCATTTTTCGTATTGAAAAAGTTAAAATGTTGGTCTTTAGACTGAAGACCTCGACAGCTGTTGTGTCAAGGACCCGGGATTGTAAAATTGTAGGACAGATACGTACGTTTTATCACTTCCCAGCCATCTAATTTTAGACCTTATGCAAAGCAGATACATTCTTTGTCTCTGTACCATGACCTACGCGTTCCTAATCAGTATAATCTATTGTAATTATGAATATGTAAGAGGTAGGACACGACGGTATTTCTAGGAGATAGAACATGACGGTATTTTCGTCTAAATAAGCAATCCGACTGGGGAAGTACTTCCGCCCTATAGAACGCCGAAGCCATAATAACCTCGTATTGTGTTCCCGATAGTGAGTAGGGTAGCCAGAGCTCACTGGAGAGTTTTGGTGTTGTCAGTGGGAAGACCAAAAGCTTGTCCTACTTTGTCTTTTACACTGACGATACAGAAACTTTTTGTACTTACAGGGTTGGCAGCGCGAGTGTGACTCCCTTGGTTATGCACACGTCTATTGTATACGGTAACCACTTTCCATCAGGTGGGCCGTGTGCTTGTCTGCCGCCTAAGTGGTATAAAATAAAATAACACTCACGCATTTCCTCTAATAACATTCACAAATAAAAATGCTAATATATTGATGATGCAAATACATGAGTCATTATCATAATCTTAGAGAAAGGACATCTGCTACCGAACAAAGGCCTTTCCTAATTTCCATAAAAGGCTTGTGTGAATCTGCTAACAAAAAGGTCTCCATTCATAAAGATGAACAAACAAAATGAAGTAACCTTCACATCTAATACACTTGTTACAATACTAGCTGTGTCTCGCGGTTTGATCCAATATATTATTTTCTGTTCAGGTGACCGTCAAAAATGTTTTGCTTATTACTAATATATACAAACAAACATGATACACACAAACACTAACTGCCTGTAAATCACCCTAAGGGTAAGCAGAGGTGTAACACTTTTCGCCAACTATGATTTGATGACGAGTCTATTGCTGACAAGTGAACAATTTGTCATGTTTATTGTCGGATGGAAAACATCCTTATCCCTTAGTCACTTTCCATGACACCCACGGGTAGAGATTTTTGGCCCTATTCTAATGCACTGGGAATCAACACGGCAACTCCACTGCTGGTACAGCTACTAATTAACGGACATGGCTCCGGTAGAGGCTTTCATTTAAGGGTTGGGCAATAATGTAGGAGTTACTTCCAAAAAAAAAAGAATAGAAGAGTGGACTACAGTATTTTTGGGTGCAATCGGGATCAAGAATTAAAAACAGACAAACAAACTCTAGTTATATTAATAATTATAGATGTAGAAGACCATAACTATTATTTTTATTGGAGTTATTACATTGAGACTGAGGTGAATTATTGCTTCATGGTTTTTGTGATCTTTCCGAGATTTCGTTTCTCCTATTTACTGAACGTTCCGTTTATTGAACAACAGTGTGTAACATCTGCTATGTTTTAAAACCGAATACTTTCTAACTATTATCTACTGAGAAGTCAATATTCCATATTGATTTTGGTGTCTACAGAATGACGATTAGAAATAGGTATCTTGTTCTCTGTACTAACGACACAGAAACTCTTACAGGGTCGGCAGCATGGGTGTGACTACACTGGTGTTGCACACTTCCCATCAGTAAGTTGTATGAAAAAATGTATTAAGAAATTTATAGCCTGGCTGACAGTGGCTGTGATTGGTGAAGATGTTTGATTCCTAGATCAATTTTATTGGAAATATATGGTGAATGGATATAGCATACTCGGAATCTAAAGTAAGCATTTCCCAGGCAGAAGAAGGAGCCTTACTGTGCTAATAAGGGTGATGATTATTACTGACGTTTTGGTAGTTTTTCTATAGGTATGGGCGGATATCATTAATTTACTAGTCCATTATTTTGTAGACTTATTTTTTCTTTTTAAGGGGACAGACAAGCACACAGCTGACTAGTTTCATTTCTTCTGTTTTATTCGATAGTATATTTGTTTCCTGGCAAAGTAGAATTTGGACCACTCCATCTCTTCCCATGCGGTGTCGTACAAGGTGATTATGGGATAGGGTTGTTTAACATCAGCCAGATATATACTGCCAAGACTCAGCCTCAGATGTAAGGCTCGAGTCAACAATAGCGCCCCTAATACGACGAAAGGCCTCTATTACGTGATACCGAATTCAATGATTGCTGAAATGTGGATGTTTACTCACCTCTGCCTAACCCTCCGGGGATAAAGGTGCGATTATATGTATGCATGAAATAAATAGACGAGTAAATATGGCCTGGAATAAATTTTGGAGCCTAAAAGAAATCATAAAATCAAATCTTCCAGTGAGGCTAAAGAAACAAGTCTTGGACTCTTGCATTCTACCATCTCTCTCCTACGCATCGCAAACATGGATATTCAACAAATTCACAAGAAATAAAATTTCAACAACCCAAAGAGCCATGGAAAGGAGCACTCTCAAATTAAAACTAAAACATAAAAGAACAAATAGAGATATTAGAAATACAACGGGAGTCATAGACGCTGTGAACCACTGTAAAATGCTTAAGTGGAAATGGGCCGGCCATGTTTCACGTATGGATGGTAATAGATGGACAAAAAGGATTACTACATGGAACGGCCCATCCGGCAAGCGAAACAGAGGCAGACCAATGGAAAGGTGGCTAGATGAAATCCTAAAGATGGGGGGAAACAACTGGATGGAAAAAGCTATGGACAGAGACATGTGGAAAAAAATGGAGGAGGCCTTTACTCTGTAGAGAGGTCCTTTATAACCTAAACAACATTTTTAGTTTTTATTGTAAATTGCATGCTTTTTTATAAAGGAATAAATGAGGTTTTATTATTATTATTATTATATGTATGCATGTATGTAAAATAGTAACAAATTGCAATTGACGAGGTGATTTCTCGCCTATTATAATAATTTTATCATTTGTAAGTAGATGACCGAAGGCGACACTGAAAGTAATGTTGGATGTTTGTTTCCTACGTGTCTGTCGTTGACCTTTCCTATTGGCAATATAATACAGTAATAAATTTTGTAGCGGCTATTCGAAAGTCTCACCAATCAAGATACACATATTGCTTAAAAAGCTAAAAGCTTTTTTTTACGTGCGCAATATCCCCACGAATACCCCCCACTGGAGCCGGTGGAAGAGGTTATGTGTCTGTGGGTCGTTTGTGGTTGCCGAAGGTGAGGTTAACAGGCATATCCCTCGCACCCCGGCCGACCCAGGGCCATCTCTCTCGATCTGGCCCTCTCCTCGGGTGTGAGGACTACAGAGTCCTCGACTCGTCGCCGGAAATGGGGTGGAGCGCGGCGCGCCGCCTCCGCAGCCGGCTTCTGCCAGGGTAACAAGCGACTCCACCCGTCACCCCCAGGTCTGCACTCATGGGGGGCGGAGGTCATATGATAAAAGCTTTAACTTTTTTTTATTATTTACAACTTAGGACAAGCTCACGGCCCACCTGATGGAAAGTGGTTACCGTGACCTATGAACGTGTGTAACACCAGGGGAGTCACACCTGTCACATTACTAGAAGCTGGCTGAGGCGGCCGCGTGATGCGCGCCTCTATCCGAGGGTGTTACCTCAATGGCTCTGGGTCAGCCAGGGTGCGAGGGATATGTCAGTAGCAATCTCACTTGATGACCCAAGGTGATGGGTGTTCGACTTTGACAATCCCACCCCTACTGGCTCCAGCGGGGAATACCCGTAGGAATTATCGCACTTTAAAAAAATCGCTAATGCTAGTTCAAATTACAAACATTATACATACAGACTAATTGCAAACCATTGCTCCGAGCCTTCTCACAGCTCAATTAGATCTTCAAGCTTCAGACGAGATAAGACCCCCATTACTCGACGATGAGTCTGTTACACGATAAATGGCCAATGCCTGGAGAACATAGAGGATTTTTTCTGAGGGTATACATCCAAGGGGATTGTATAGAAGGTTTTAATTGGTTCGATTTCGAAATAAACTTCAACGTTAACCCCATGGGGGTATCTACAAGTAAATAAGCAAAAGTTGGTTACACAATAAGTTAAAAGTATGACAATGTTTATTGTGAAACTTAAAAATTGTACATTGTTGTCTAAAAACTGTTGAGAAATATTTTCGCCCAGCTTGATATGCAAAATATCCCTATGTGCAAGTTGTGCAAGACCCCGTCAAGATCCCACGCAGTTTTAGATGCTCTAGAAATTGTATTCACTACGACACCAAAACTAGACTGACAAGGGGTCAGCACTATGATAAATAATATTGCAAGGTTCTTTAATTCTTTATTGTACACAAGAAAATAATACATCAACAGGTAATCACAAATATGGTATAAATGGCGAGCTTAACTCAATATTGAGTTTTCTCCCAGCAAACCAGAGTCTTTATATCAGGTTTTTTAGACGTCACACATGTGCTGTTAATTCTGTGAGAAACTACTAATGTCCTTTTTGAAGAACTCCATATTGCAATAGCTTGAAAAAACTACAGCAGGGAGATCATTCCGCAGCATGAGCGTACATGGGATGAAGTTCCTTTCATACCGCAATGTGCACACCGTTTTTGAGGACATACACTCAGTGAAGCAAAATTTCTTCTGAGGCTGAAAGTTTCCGTTTTTTAGTATGGGGTTGTCGAAGATTCTTGACCCATCTTTGCAGCGAGTCGTAGGGGTGAAAATAGTAAGTGGGTACCCTAGCAAAAAGGTGGCAGAGGTAGTTTTCAATCGTAGTAAAAAACTACCTGCTATGGGTCATTCAAAAAGGTATATGTGAGTACCGCGGTAGCCTAGTGGTATGAGTATTGGACTGCTGAGACGAGGTCTCGGGTTCGATCCCAGGTTTTACCATGGCACACACCAATGACTTTTCGATGCTTTTCGAAGTTATGTGTGCATTTGTCGCAGGTTTATAAGTGGCCGGTTAATGGCAATAGGCTCGCCACCTATTACATTGGGACCTAAACATAAACTGGCGAAATGTGGGTGCTAGCACCTCTGCTTTCCCCTTCGGGGATATAGATGTGAGTTTATGTTATGTTAAATGTATGAATTGAATACTTTAAGGTAAATAAAAGGACACACAAACGCTCATATTATTATCTTCCAATCATTATCATAACTCACATGCATCGCTTCTGATATTAACAATTTGCTACAGTTAACTTAATGCAGGTTTTTGACCGCTGTTACAACTTTGTACATGTTTTTAAATAAAGCTAGTTGTTGCATGTGGGTCCGGGCGGCACCCGCGGGGTATTTGGACCACCCCATCTCTTCCCATGCGGTATCGTACAAGGCGACTAAAGGATAGGGCTGTTTAACATCAGCCAAATATATACTGCCAAGATTGAGCCTCAGATGTATGGCTCGAGTCAACAATAGCGCCCAGAATACGGCGAAAGGCTCACCCCCTATTCCATGGTACCGAATTCTATAATTGGTGAAATGTGAGTGTTAATTCACCTCTGCTTAACTCTCCGGGGATAAAGGATGTAAGTATGTATGTATGTAAAATAGTAACAAATTGTAATTGACGAGGTGATTTCTCACCTATTATAATAATTTTATCATTTGTAAGTAGATGACCGAAAGCGATAAGGCGTGATTATATGTATGTATGTCTACTATATGCCTACCCATTTCAAATAATTTATAGTATTTTTATACCACTTAGGTGGCAGACAAGCACACTGCCCACCTGATGGGTACCTGATGGTTACCGTAGCCTATGGACGTGTGCAACACCAGGGGCGTCACACTCCCGCTGCCGACTCTGTAGAAACCTCCTAATGCCCCTTTTGAAGAACCCCATATTGTAGGTGCTTAGAAAAACCGCAGCAGGGAGTTCATTCCACAACTTGAGTGTGCGTGGGATTTTTTTTTTTTTTTTTCATTATGATGTACTCGTTGTTAAACGATTACTCATACAATTACAATCTAGACCTTGAGGCTAATAAGTAATTTAAATTTAACTTAATTTACTAACACTTACAAGTTAAGAATGTATCCATTGACACTTTTCTTATAGTCTCTATTGAAATTAAAAGACACTTTGTTCTTGTGTTCTTTAAACGTAACGTTTATTTTATACCGCACAGTGCGCACCGTCTCAGGTTGCAATGTGTGGGGATGAATTCCCTGCCTCCGGCGAGCGGCGAGAGAATATTGCTGTGGGCACGGCAACATTCTATCATCGCAATACGCGCGAAACGGCAATACACTTTGATTAGTAAATTAATAAAAAAGTTTAATTAGTGAGAATGCTTGATGTCTGACAGTATAAGTAAAAGTACCCATTGTTTATTCTTATGCATGCTTTTATTTCCTTAATTACTTATGCACACATCCTACCACATGTCGCCAAGTGTATTTTGCGATATGTGGCGGGAACACAGATCTGCATATTTACTGCCTCGCTTTGTAAACCAACTACCTTCCCGATTTAAGAAATATAATATCTTCGACCAATAATAAGTTACACTATACAACGGTTTGTGCTCAGGTGAATTGTTTGCACCGCTCGCCGTAGTTCATCTCCACACATTGCAACCTGAGACGGTACGTACTGTGTGGTATGAAAGAAACTTCATCCCACGCACACTCAAGCTGTGCAATGTCTTCCCATGCGCCTACAATATGGGGTTCTTCAAAAGGGGTATTAGGAGGTTTCTTCAGGGTCGGCAGCGCGAGTGTGACGCCCCTGGTGTTGCACAAGTCCATAGGTCACGGTAACCACCGGTAATCAGGAGGGCCGTGTGCTTGTCTGCCACCTAAGTGGTATAAAAATAAAAAAAGCGCTGGATGCGGGCTGCTTTAGATCGGTCATTCTGGAAGTCCCTGGAAGAGGCCTATGTTCAGCAGTGGACTGCGTTTGGCTGATATGATGATGATGAAGCATAACTTGTAATTTTAGCACACACCTTAGTGGTAGGACACGGCGGTATTTCCGCCCAATTGAGCAGTCCGACTGGGGAAGTACCTCCGCCCCACAGAATACCGCGGCTATAATAACTTCGTGTTGTGTTCCCAGCGGTGAGTAGGGTAGCCAGAGCTCACTGGAGAATTTGTGCTGTTAGTGGGAAGACTAAAGGCTTGTTTTGCTTTGTCTTCTACACTGACGGCACAGAAACTCTGTACTTACAGGGTTGGCAGCGCGACTGACTCCTCTGGTGTTACAAACGTCCATAGGCCACGCTAGTGCTTGTCTGCCACCTAAGTGCTATAAAAAAAAAACTGTCAAAATCGATTAAGATCGGAAAAAATGACATCGATTCAAGCAGGATTCAAACCACCGATCGTTTTCTCACAGGGGAAATGCTCTGACCGCTGAAGCACCAAACCACGCCTGTAGCCATCCAAATTCTCCTATAATTATATCCTCTTATTCCCTACTTCAGGAGACATTCTAATACCTTCATATGGGGTAATTCAAAAGATGTTTTTTTTTTTTTTACGTGCGCAAAATCCCCTCGGATACCTCCCCACCCGAGCCGGTGGAGGAGGTTATGTCGGACACGAACCGACTAAAACGCACGCCGCATGTGGGTCGTTTTGGTTGCCGAAGGTGAGGTTGACAGGCATATCCCTCGCACCCCAGCCGACTCAGGGCCATCTCTCACGATCTGGCCCTCTTCTCGGGTGTGGGGACTACAGAGTCCCCAACTCGTCCCCGGAAACGGGGAGGCGCGCCACGCGCGCCGCCGCCGCGGCCTGCTTCTGCCAGGGTGACAGGCGGCTTCACCCGTCACCCCCAGGCCGGCGCTCATGGGGGGCGGAGGTCGTTCATCGACCTCCGACGCCCGAGTTGCCTTCGTACGCGGGCAGCTTGTCTTGCGATCCTAACTCAAAAGATGTTGTGTTGTGGTACTCTTGACAGATTCTTCATGATCATTGGAGGTTGGCTGCAATATAAGTTATTACAATAATCATAATCAATTATAATAAAACAAACTAGTAATTAAAAGTCACTTATTTTCTGATAAAATATCATGGGCACGACCTTGAGTATCTTTTAAATGAGAGTATAATAATATCATCCTTGGGATTAGATACTTATGGTTAAGGTATTGGGAAATTTAGGCTTTCTCTATAGAGTGGGGGTCAGACGGTGGTCTTTAAAAACTCATCTCATATCATAAACTCACGCCTATATCCCCGAAGGGGTAGGCAGAGGTGTTAGCACCCACATTTCGCCAGTTTATGTTTAGGTTCCAATATAATACGTGGCGAGCCTATTGCCATTAACCGGGCACTTTGAAACCTGCGATAAATACACGCATAACTTCGAAAAACATCAAAATGTCATTGGTGTGTGCCATGGTAAAATCTGGGATTGAACCCGAGACTTCGTTTCAGCAGTCCATTACCCATACCACTAGGCTACCGCGGTCTTTAAGGAAAAGAGTAAAAATAGCAATATCCATAAATATGAAAGTAATTCTGTCTGTCTGTATGTTACGCTTTTGAAGCCACTGAACTAATTTTGATGAAATTTGGTATAGACGTAGATTAGACCTTGGGAAAGGACATGTTTGGTCGCGATAACCGACATCCACGCGGGTGAAGCAGCGGGCGAAAACTAGTATATAATAAGTACAAAGCATTGTTATTATTATTTTTATTAATTTCTAATTTTAAACATTTAAACAATACATTTTTTGAATTTAAAATATCTTTTAACCTTCCCATTACTCAGCATCAACATGATAATGTTGTCTCCATTGCATCCGAGGCCTTCACCTCGGAGCTCGGAGTCCGCCTATTTTAATGACAAATTTCGCTTTTCCCGACATGACAGTCATCTCTCAACTCTGAAAGTCAACTGTAAATCTCCCAATACCATAATTTACTTATTCTGTACTTAGCTATTTAAGTTTACTAATCAATAAACAATCTAGTTGTCTCTCTCGCCTCCGATCACATCTCCAAAATGCCATACTGTCATTACTTACGTAAAAAATGTAATGTTTGTAAAACATTGGTATGAACTAGACTGAATTTTGTAACCAGTGGATGTGCATATATATAGTGGAGAGGTTGACTGTTGTTACATTCGTGTAGTAACCTCCGACCCGCAACCATGAAGCTGGTAAGTCGATTTGTTTGTCGATCTGTGGTTGGCGAGAATCGATTTAATATTTTTTTTAAGAATTGCAAAGGGTTATTCTATTTGAATGTGGAATATTAGATGACTTTTTTTCAAACTATAAATTTGGAATTATTGTTTAAATGTCTATTTTTTTTTAATGTCGGGTATATATAAGTGTCTCTAAATATTGAATAGTTTAATTTAGTATTAAGTAAAATCTAATAATATTAACTTTTGTTGTATTGAAGTTACCTCCTCGTAAATTTCGCAAATTGGCAAAAGTTCACGATACACGAACCTTAAAATTAGATTAGATTAAACGCAGTTAATTTGTTTTAAACTAAAAGTCGCAATAATCATTAAAAAATATTATTTAATAGTATAACACAATACAAAAATCATGAACATAACTAAAAAATATCTATCTCTGTTTTAATCAGCAAGAATAATTTCAACACCCCTCTACACTCCAAGTCATTGTATATTGAAATTATTAATTCATTATTTTTATTAAATAAAACAGACATATTTATTTACATTCACATACTTACACTCAAAAACAAAGTGTATACATACACGTTACATAAAATTAAAGTATACACAAAAAATATCCTACATAAACACCTGTTCACTACAGATCGGTGTCAAAACTAGTAACAATGGACCGGCGCGGGCGTAGGCAGCGTCGTTCACATTCTACAATTACATCTGATTCATATTTTGTGTAATTTTAATAATATTATTGACACTTGTTATCATTGTGTAATTTTTAGAAGTGAAATAATACCATAGACACTTTTTATCAGTCATTTAAATGAGTTCTGTTCACCCTTTAAAATAACGTAGGAGCCGTTTATCGGACATTCTTGCAAACTTAAAACAGTGAAAAGAGTAACAAAAGAAGACACTGTCGAGTATTCAAATCCCTTTCTGGGGTACGATAGAGTAACATTACGTTTTTGAAACGTGTGATTTCCAAACTTGCAAAACTGGAGTTTATAATACTAATTGAAAATGTAATCAAACTGAGAGATTCTGAAGGTACCTCACGGAAAGTAATAACCTCACAGAAACGTAGGGAGGTATTTTTGTTACATCATACTGATGGTATTCATTTTTGGTAATTATTTTGCCTGGAAGAAATTTAGTAATGCGATAAGGCCGCTCTTTGTACTGCTCTTGTCTTCTCAATTTCTGTAACATGAATATTGTAATTGGTGTACACTAAAGAATATAATAAATAAATATTTCTTAACGATTTGAAAATCACGCATTTCAAAAGCGAGTCGATATTGAATTAGGCTGTAGGTTTAATGTAAACGTATAGAAATTTCAACAATCGTCTTTTCCTATTTAAGTTTATCTACCTATCAAAAACAATGTTTTAATTTCGTGTCCAAAATCCGCTAATTCATCATTATAATCACAGATCCTGATCTCCGCCTTCTTCGGCCTTGCCGCCTCGGCCTTCGCTCCCGCCTACTCCGAGCAGTCCAACCGTCCTCAAGCAGCTTACGAGAAGAATGCCAGGATAATAGCGCTGGACTCTGATGTCAAAGAAGATTCATTCAGATATAACTACGAGACGGAAAATGGAATCAAGGCTGAGGAACAGGGTCAAGAGGTAAGTCTGAATCACTCTTATAAATTTCCCAGTCGCGTCCTAAGTATGGACTTTGGAGCCCGAGAACGACAATCGTTTATCCTCCAAACCTCAAAAGGGAATCTTGCGACAGAGTCTAATGCGTTATTATGCAGTTCCACTGGCTAGTAGGTGAAGTTATTAGGTCTGATCTGCTTTCCTACACTAGTAAACACGGGCAGGGCTTAGATGTCACCCGCAGAACAGTGCAGAATATCCAATCAATATCCAAGCGGTTCAAAGACTCTTTCCTGTGTCGCACCATTAAGACCTGGAATTCTATACCAGCTCGCTTGTTTCCTTCTTCCTACAGTCCCGGGTCCTTTAAGTGGGGCGTGAAAAGCATATGATGTGGCAGTCAAGCTGAGTGTCACCATTGTAACATAGTATATGTTAGTAATGTAAAACGCGATTAGCACTTTGACGAAAATAAATGTAAGAAAATTGGGAGCTATTCAATCTCTGTTCTCACAGGGTCGACAGCACGGATGTGACTCCACTGGTGTTACACACGTTCATAAGTCACGATAACCACTTTCCATCAGGTAGGCCGTGTGCTTGTCTGCCACCTAAGTTATATAAAAATACTTATGAAATATCAGCAGAATATGATATTACAGAAGCTACATAAAAGAGATAGTAGTTACAAAATTGTATTGCTTGTGTGTATAGAAAAAATAGACATCTAATTAGTAGTTTAACGGCATAAATGATATTTAAGCAGATAATATGCTTGTTAGAAACAAATTAGTACTTGTCTTGATCTGTCGAAACATGCTCGGCTGCAAAAGAATCGTGACAAAAGAAAGTATGTCATGATTTATACTATATTTATAGCTCAATGGAGAATTTGTGCTGTCAGTGGGATGACTAAATGCTTGTCCTGCATTGTCCTATACACTGACGGCACAGAAACTCTGTGCTTAACGAGTCGGCAGCGCGAATGTGGCTTCTCTGGTGTTACACACGTCCATAGGCCACGGTAACCACTTTCCATCAGGTGGGCCGTGTGCTTGTCTGCCAACTAAGTGGTATAAAAAAAAAACCATCCATTTGGTAGCCGTATTCGGATACCTGTAATGCAGCTACCTGCATTGGCGTTCTGCCCCTAAATTAATATAAAGTGTTCTCAAATTCTGCGCTCAGCTGTAAGTTATTTTAGTGATTCACCTTTGATAGATATATATGAATTGGTACTCCAATGCTTATTATGTAAAATGCGTAGCTTTGATAATATGCAAATTTTAATTCTTTACGATACATGTGTATAAAATAGATATAAAATTTGCATATGTACACAATAAAATACTATAAATACTGTCTACAACATTTGCTAGAATGAGGAAAACTGTCTCTTTTGAATTTTAAATGTACCTATTTACAATTAGCTGTTGCCCGTGACTCCACCCGCTCAAAAACGTTTTCATCGTGAAAAATTGCAGTATTTTTCTGAAATAAATAGAATATTATGCTCTTCTTTTCAATGCTCTGCCGACGTCGATGTCGCTTAAACCGATCGAACATAGTCTATGTCATGTTATTGCAAAATTTTATTAAAATTGGTACAGTGCTTCACACTTGAAAGTGTAACAGACAGACAAAATTACTTTCGCATTTATAATACTAGCATAAATATAGCAAAGTTCATTAAACCGGTTAAGCAGTATATGCGTGAATAGGTATCAGACAGATAGAGTTACTTTCGTATATATGTTTGATATAAATGACCAGTACATGTTTATTACTTCACATAGGTACAGAATTGAATGCAATCTAAATCTCAACATGTATGAAAAGTAAGGGAAATTTTAAACGTTAAAAAAGCCCATAGCCAACAGCATCTGCAAGTTAAAATATCTCCTATGTGACAAATGTGACTCTGGTGTAGTTTTTCCTCTCAGGGTAGGGAAGTTAGATGGCAAACGCTCCCGTAATATAGCCAAGAAAACCACATAGCGGAAAGATAGAGTAGAGAAGCATGACCTGAGCTGCAAAGTGTAAACATTGGATACAACCGTGATTACTTCTCGTATAAAGAAGAAAAAAGCATACATTACTATTTATCTCGAGAAGGTCCCGAAAATTCGCAAGCACCAAATCCGTTTCTTACGCAAACGGAATCGCAAGCTACAACCATTATTAAATCATAACATTGTTACGTTCGCATCGTACACAAAATAAATTGATCTGAACGTCCGCAGATAACCTAGTAATCTTTTTAGAGACCTGCCCACATGGGCTTGGCTCCTTAGGGCATTGACCAAGAGTGCATGATAGGTTACTGGTTATGCAAACGGTTTGAGATATAAGACCTATCGCTTTTGTAGATAAAATTTATCGATACCTGTTTTTGGTATATGATTAATTATAGGCTATATGCCTGTTTAGAAAGAGGATATACCGCTTAGAGTGTTACGTTAGTTTTGTGAAGTTCAAGCAGATATTGCATTGAGAATTTATAATCTCAATAATGATGATACATTGACTGAGATGAAACGATATTTCGTTAGATATATCTCTACTAAGTCAAGTAATTTAGCTTAGTTGGAGGGTTTTGAGGGAATAATAGTAATTCCCTCCGGAAACTCAACGTCATTTCAATAAATATTGACCTGTTTAGTTGCTCTCTGAGGGAATTCACAGATACCGCTTTAACAATTATATGCTATAAGTAAAGTTGTAATTAAATTGCCTACTCTGTTGTATTAGGGTAACCTGTAAAAATAGATGTAGATGAGAGAATAAATAAATAAAAATAAAAAAAATAAATAATTGCGGCTGCATTGGATGAACTCTTGTATGGAGTTGAATGAAGTTTTAAAGCATTTAGTATGCTAACTAATCAAATCGATTAAGATAGAAAAAAAATCGGTTCAGGCAGGATTCGAGCCCGCGATCTTTCGCTTACAGGGGGAATACTCTGACCACTAAGCCACCAAATGTTGCCTGAAGCCAACTATTTTTTTTAATATATATCTGTCTTGCGGCGATGGTGGGAGCCATCTACCGATACTAGTGCGAACAATCATTTTTAAAAATTGATTTTTGTTGACTCCGCCCAAACTATTGAATGAAATTTTAAGTGAGTGCCACCATTGTAAGATTACTTACTGTCTGTACCTAATGGTGACCCTCTTTCCTGAGACTTTGCCTTTAGCTTACCATCAGGAGAGGTGAAGTCATGTTGGCGTGTCCTAGATAAAAAAAAACATACCTTTTCTTTATATTAGACATCTATATTAAATTGCAAAGTCTTACACAAAGAATCTTACAAATTACCATAAATATTTCTAACATGTACAACACTAGTAAACAATGTAGACTATCTCTGTTTAGACAAAAACGTGACATTTTGATATGTCTAAACAGAATTGACGAGATCGTTAAGTTAAGTGCGCAATTGAGTCGTTAAGAGCGATTTATCTTCTGTGTAAATGTCAGTTAGCACTTTGATTTAAATTAGCAAACTGTTAACGAGTGACTACAGAAATATTGCAATTCTGATTGAAGAATTTCCTGTGGTCTTAATACTGGGAATATTAGGACTACAGAAAATTTTGATTTATTTAAATATTTTTTGAATCATATTTATCTGAATAATATCACAGATAATATAATATGCAATAAATATGTATCTACCTAACAAGAATGTACTAAAACTATTAAATATGATTAAGTTTAATAAATGGATACTAATTAAGTCTGAAAAACGCTGAAAGTTATCAACCATAGCATAGATTCATATCTTGCATATGCAGTGCAAATAAAATCAATCACTAAAGTTAATAAAAAATAATAAAGTTAATAAATTAAACTTAAAAATTTCAAAGTTATAATTTAAACACGGAAATAGAACCTAAGATCTCACGATCATTTGGCATTATTACACTAGAGTAATGAGGCAATAATTAATTCCTTATTACTTTTCATTGTCTTTCTCTTTTAACGTAATAGAGAGCACAAAAATAATAAAAACCAGAACTGTCCTGGCAAAACCGAATTTAGTACCTAATTGATGTCATAGATAAAAAAAGTGAGGTTGTATGGATTCGTTCTTTCAATAAAAATATATTTATTCATTTATTTTTATTTATTTATTTATTTTTCTGAACAATGTTACATTGTATTGAATATATAGAAATATTAGTCTAAGTTTAGTATTCCTTAAATTTATGAACAAAGAGACTGACACAAATTAAAAAGTGAATTATTAAGTATGTCAAGTCAAGAAAAATTCCAAATTACAAAATGTCAAGATACAGATTAAATTGAATAATAAAATATAAAATGTCCATGTATGCATGCCATGTATATAGCCATAGCCATATTACATGACATGAAATAATGATTTTGCATATACCATGGTAATCTAAATCTCATGAGGCATTTAAAAGTAATAAAATATAATAATTTTAGGCATTCACGCAAATAAATACCTCAACCTAAATTTTATACCACACTTTTTTGTCACTAAAATTAACATAACATAACATAAAAATGAACTCATTTTACATTATAATGATTATTGGACTTAACGCGATTATGGTATAGGTTCATATACACCTTTGATATGCTTGACGTTTCGACTAGGTTACACCGATATCAAATTAAATCATAGGTATGTATCGCTCTAATTTCCGTAAACATTATTGTGTATCACGAAAAGCGAGAGTTTAAAAATTAAGTGATTTTGATGAAATTTGATACAAAAATAGTAAATACTTTGGTAAGAGACATAGGTTATGTTTGGACGCGATATTTGACATCCACACCAATGGAGCCGCGGGCAGTGGCTAGTACAGAATATAGCAATAACGCGTGCGGTATTATCAACTGATTCACACCTGTGTGGAGGAGACTTAGAACTGACATTTTGAGCGCAAAGGCATTCAGTCCAACTATTCAATTACGTTTAACACTTGGAGTTTCTGGGTAATCTGCCGCCATACCAGGAAGCTTCACAATACAATAGTTATAATGTGGTGGCCTGTGAAATGCCTGCTTATTATTGAGGCTTACATTTTATTACCGCTTGTACATTCTTCTCGAACTGTCACGGAAATAATTTCGAGGAGAATTATTACCTTAGTTGTATGTTAAAGTGTTATTTTTTACAGCAGGTGGTGTTTCTTTATCAAGTTCTTCTCACAAAAAAATAAAGAATTGGGATACATTTTTTTATAGTAGTGATCGATGGCACTAGATGGTGTGGTGATGGAGAAAAAATACAAGCATCACCATCACATCTCATCCAAAGGGTGTCGTAAGAAGCGCCTAGCGGAAAAATAGCAGACGACATTACCGTGAGTGAAGGAAACCTCGAATTAAAACCCTGTACCAACCCACCTGGCATCTGGCTAGCATGGAAACAGTAGACCAAAGCCTCCCAACATTTCGAAAGGCCTATGTCCAACAGTAGATTGCGATGGGTAAATTGATTGATTGAATGACTTGATACTAGTTGGTACACATATTGAATATACATTGATACGATATGAACTATAAAGAGAAAAAAGTCTCGGTAGTCCCTTCAAAAGAACTGCCAAAGGAACTACTGGGAATAAACGGTAATAGGAACCCCTCGACAGTGCTACTTTTCCTACCGGGGCCCAGTGGATCAACAGCCCATCATTTGACCTTTATGTTGATCTTAGAACACGTCAAGGTCAATTCCAATTGTATTTCGATTAGCCTCGTTCTCGGAGCGGACGTAATAACTAATAATTTGACTGACATTTGTTAAATTATTACACTGACATTTTAGTTAATAACTATGTTTCAGCCATTACCACTTGAGGTATTAGCAGAGGTGTGTAATACAGTAATCAATGTTTAACGATCGAGTTATTACAAAAATCGTAATTGATTTTTTGATGTCGAAATTTCCCTGATAAAGCTTGCGCGTGCATTGGAGGCTATTGTTTGCTCTTCTAATTCCTTCATTGTTTAGTTTTTAGGTTGGCAACTAATGCCTACTCCCCCTAAACTCTGAGAGAATGTGCTGGGAACGAACTTCAGCAGTCAGCAAATATATTGACATGTACTTGGGGTTTGCTAGGGTTCCGAAGATCTATGTGAAAATGAAATACGATTATATTTTTGTAGTAGTTTTTATTAGAACTACTTTTTTATATAATTTTTATTATCTTAGCATGTGCTTGGAAACGCACAACATTTAATTAAATCTCATATTGAAAAACTACACGTATCTTATATTTTTGTCCTCATTCTTTCCAGGCTGATGGTATTCAAGCTCAAGGTGGTTTCCAGTACACTGGTGATGATGGCCAGATCTACTCCGTCAGTTACGCTGCTGGTGCAGAGGGATTCCAGCCCCAGGGAGCTCACTTCCCAACTGCTCCTCCCACTCCTGAGGCCATCCTGAAGGCTTTGGAGCAAAACGCCAGAGACGAAGCTGCTGGTATCATCGATGATGGTAAGTTGACACAATTACTATCACCATTCTTGTGCAATTTTAAAATTATCATGAGTTAACTAAAGTTGTTCTTTCGCTTCCCTTCTATTATATTTAGCTTAACTTTTATGGGAGCGACTGGGTATGACTCCCCAACCCTGAGAAAGGCGTCAGTGTCAGCGCCAAATATAATGGAAATTAATTTGGGCTCCAAAATTTTCTGTGGGTCTCCCAACGGCACTAAAGGTATCACTACAATTTAAAAAGTTAAAAAAATTACTTTAACAGAAAATGTGTTCTTCGAACTGATTTATCCACACTCCATTTGTTTATACTAACTACTTTTATTACTCCTATTTTATGAATGACGATAAAAATAATCACTTCCAGATTCAACAATCGCTAAGTTCTTCATATTCCTTCCATTAATTATATTTTTTGTGAAGAGTTTAGTTCTTTTTAAAACTACATGAAACAATGCCATGTTATTACAGAATTTGTACATAAGACTCGGAATTTACATACCTCAATAATGGCATTACTGCAATGCTAATGTACACTGGGAACATTTAGTAGCACCTAACACAATATCTCACACTGTAATTTAGTTGTCACCTTTTTGTATCACATATTTGAATATTTATTACTTACGTGTAATACTGTCTCTTTAGGGACATAGGATGTCATGTTCAGGTTATTACGGTTTTGTATTTTAACCAGGGACATGCAAACTCAAAACCGTAATTACCTGGAACTTTATGTGTCTGAATCTGTCTCTTTGCACAGCACATGCAAACTCAAAACTGTAATTACCTGGATACTCTATGCGTCTAAAGCGGTCTCTTTGCACAGCACATGCAAACTCAAAACCGTAATAACCTGGACGCTTTATATGTCTAAAGCTGTCTCTTTGCACAGCACAAGCAAACTCAAAACCGTAATTACCTAGACACTTTATGCGTCTTCGTATGTGCGTCGTTCAAATACATAAAACTCTAGACATTTTGTCATTTGAACCTTTTGCGTTGCTTGCTTAGTTATTTTCTGTAGGTATATTTATCACATGAAATGACTACACCTCGCTATTAGTGATAATCTTAAATAATAGTATGTGGTTTTCCCAAGAGGGGCATTAGAAGGTTTCTTCATGGTCGGCAGCGCGAGTGTAACGCCCCTGGTATTGCATACGTCCATAGGCCACGGTAACCAACCAACCAACAGGTGGGCCGTGTGCTTGTCTGACACCTAAGTGGTTTAAGAAAATGCATGCATTTGATCACGGCATCATGGAAATTTGAGTTCAATTTAGTTTATCTCAACTACTCTTTCAATAAATTTTATTCTCGGTAGAGGTTACATAAACTAATGTTACTATGTAGTAATTAATGGAGACTTAGTCGATAGTAAAAACGACCTTTTACAAGATCTTTCATCTTCTTGCTGTAAATTATAAAGCGTTATTTAGAGAGAATATTATCACGTTTCGAAACACAACCATGAAGAATCCTCTTTCGTACTAAACTAGATAATATCGTTGCACATAACCGTTATTGTAATCGTTATTACTATCGGTACAATACCATAATTTATGAAAATTAATTCACTTACACGATTTCATATCAAATCGTGAGGCGTTTAAACACAATTTGTCAAGCTGTATTTCACAATGAAGTAAATAGCATCCCTAAATCGTAGTCCAACGCGTAACGGTTTAAATAGCCTATAGCAATAGCGCTTAGACATGAACTAATGACAACTATTAGTGAACAGATAAAATAGTCTGTGGGAAATGTCACTGCTTAGACAGGGCGTTCATAAAACTAGTAGAGATGAGGAAAGAGAGCAAGGAGAGCTAACTCATTTGAATTACAAAACTCGTAGTTTTGTGAACAGTATACCTCGCGAGCATCCTTTGCCACATGTTTCTGGTGCCTTATCTGGAATCAAAAAAAAATTGACGAGCTTTTATTAGAAAACCGCTACAGCAAACAGCTCCCCCTTTTTTTCTTATCTGTTTCTTTATAACGAAGTTTACCTTTATGACACGTGATGTTTTTTTATAACAACCTGTGAGGAATCATATCCTTGGTGTTTCAGCTAAAAATCATTAAGATCCGTTCATAAAGTTCCCCTTCTATTAAAGAAAAAGCTCTCGACAAAGCCGAGTTATAAATCAAAGAACATATATTCAAAGTTTGGTCAAAATCGGTTAAGAATTGCGCTCTCTAGGCCGCAATTCTAAGAGCTGCCAAACTGACAAAGATACGGACAAAAGTAAAAATGGCCACCTAATCGAAACGGAGAGTCTCGCTCGCTTCGCTTACTCGGTCAGATATTTTATTTATAACACCATAAAATATGCACCTGATAATTGAGGAAAGAAGCTCTGACGCAGGCTTTCGTCTCAGGGTAGGAAAGTAATACAGTAATCGTTTTCATCAAAAAGACATAAAATCTAAAAGAGAATATAATCGGACCCCGCGCTCTGTCTTCAAAACCTCAGATTAAACGGGGAAGCTAGAAGTTACATTAGTTCTCTAAAATTGGTGTTTTAATTAATGTAGCAGTCAGAGTCTTTATTTTCACAAACTGTAGTCTCATCACCGGCCATTATATGTTTACCAACAGACCACACCATACCATTATAAATAAAAGCTTAATAGCAGCAATCTACATAAAACAAAACCGCAACTAATTCATGCTCACCTGCATCTTGCTCTAGTACACTAACCTTTGCATTATTTCTCAATGACCTTTCACCATGAGAATTTCAGAACAATAAATTTGAACCTTCAGAAGATTCTCATTAGGTTGAAATTTGCTTGGCTGTAACATCAAATCTTAAGAAGATTTTATACTCTTCATTTCTTATTTTTACACGCAGATTTCATATTTTATTACGTGATGCATAAGGTTGAATATGTCTTAACAAATTATGTTTGTATGTTTTTGAATTTACATATAAAGCGTTTTAAATGTGTTTTAAACCACTCAAAATAAGGTCGAAATTTGTTAGATTAACGCAAATTACATGTTTGTACAAGATAATGCACTGTCTGAAGATTGTAGTTGATAATGGCGACTACTGTTTTGGTGAACAATAGGTCAGTGTGGTGAAGGGATTGTCCCACGAAGATCTTAAGGTCGTCCGTTCATATACGGTGATTATAATAAATTATGGGAGCTTGTGGTGGCCAGACTGATTCGGTTTGCGCTAGACTAATCACTAGTGCGGCCGTTAGCAACTCAGCTGCCCCGCAATTACCATCACTATGTACATAATCATAGTACCTTAAAAACAATGAGATTAGAAGAAACATATAATGAAAAAGTTAAACAATATGGTTGAAATGATAGTAATATAATAATTTAGGGAGAATATGATACGCTATTGAATAAAATTTTAAAGCATTTAGTATGCAGACTAGGCAAATCGATTATTATAGGATTTTTTTTAAATCAGTTCAGGCGGGGTTCAAACCCGCGATTGATAAGTTTGCTTAACTGAATAATTATTAGGTCAAAATATAATTAGATCAAAGGATCATGTGAGTGCTGTTCCATCTTTCACAGTTGAAAATAATAATATAAAAAGGATTGATATGATTGCGTATGAAGATCAAACATTGGATTGGCATAAACTTGTAATTTAATATTCATAATTCATAATTCATTTATTTCGTGGATCATAGGTTAGTTACAATGGTCTTAAAATTATGTTAAGTGCGCTATGTCCTACCACAAGTGGTGTACAAATTAACCTAAGTAAGCAAGTAGTATAATCAAATAATCAATTTTAAACAATATAAAACATAACCATAGATTGATCGCACCTAAAATTTATTTGACCATTTCTCATTTTTATTTATCTAATTTCCAGGTCAATACAATCCAGGCAAATACGGAGATGCCGCCGCCTACGGTCAGCAACAACAATACAACGCCAGAGCGCAGGCCCAGACTGGTTACAGACAGCCCTACAAATTCTAAATAATATCTGACCAGAATCTAGTAATTAAAAACATAAGCTAATTAAGTAGAACATATTTCAGAGCGTTTCACTCCAACGCACACACCGATGGATGTGCACATGATTGGATGTTTCTATATTTGAATACGATGCGTTACACACGCACACATACACACTCTGGAACTGGAATTTGAGATGATAAAGAAATATGCTCTACTTAATTTAATACGTATTATCTGTTAGTATTATTTGATAGAAAAATGTATTGTGATATAATGTTGTCGAAAGTATACGTGAATGTTACACATTGAAGTAAAACTAATTATATCGAATTGAAACACGATTAATTAATAATTGTTATTTTTATATTTACACAATAATGTTTTTCAGTAGACACTGGAAAACTAGCTTAAAAGTAACATATTTTAAATGGGAACATTAAATCGTCATAATTTGTTCTATTTCAATGGTTTGTAATATTTTTATTTTCTAAGATCGTGCATCCTCTCTAATTATTTTTGAGCGATATAATTGTCTACTATTTTCTTCAGTAATTACTTACAAATTAGTAATAATATTATGATGAATCGTAAAATGTGTGAATAAATAAGAAAATTATAAAAAAATATGTGTAATCTGTAATAGTCATGATGGTTACCATAGACATATGGCGAGAGTTGATAGTTATTTATTCCATGAATAAAAATATATGAATGATTTTATTTCTCTAACAATTTTTTTTTCATAAATAGTCTAAGAACTCAAAGATAATAAGAAATGTAAACATAGAGTAACTTCCTGTCCCTGGTGATTATGGATAGTACAAGAAAATTATATTAAAAATTAAAAAAACCCCCGATACAAAAATAGCAACAAACATCACAAATGACGTTTGCCGCAGCAACCAGGGGGTCAGTTATCATTGTAACACCTATTTAAAGAAATGTGTTAATGCACCCGACCCGAACCCATACCTGAAAACTGTGTCAAAATCGGCTTAGTAGTTTTGGAGAAAAATAGCAACATGGATTTGCACAAACAAACATCCTACCACCCAATATCATCTCCACTCCGTCATAGGTAAATAATACGAATAATCGCACTTATACATGATGTTTTTTGAGACAGGACCCTGCTGTAATTTATAGGAAAACAATTCTAGGGTACCAAAAATATTCTCATTACCCACCCTTACTGTCCCGTCTCAAAAATTCATCCGGTATAATACATTTTTATAAAATAAATAAATATACCACAACATTCCACACAACGCTATCTAGACCCGTAGGTAAGCATAGCTTAACTAGCTTGTGTTATGGAATTTAGAATGCGGATAAACATACTTAGTATTTTTTTTGTTAACACATAGTACACATTATGCTTAGAATCACCCAGAACAATACAAATTTCTTTTCCAATTTAAATTCATGTATAAATTCATGTATACAAATATTTGCACTGAGCAAGAATCAAACCCGCGCCTATTGCATAGCACTCGAACGTTCTACCGCTACGCTACACATGCAATGAGCAGTCCGACTGCGGAAGTACCTCCCGCCCTACAGAATACCGGGGCCATAATAACCTCGTGTTGTGATCCCGGCGGTGAGTAGGGTAGTCAGAGCTCACTGGAGGGTTTTTGTGCTGTCAGTGGAAAGACCAAAAGCTTGTTCTGCTTTGTATTTACACTGACGGCACAGAAACTCTCAATGCTTGCAGGGTTGGTAGCGCGAGTACGACTCTCTTGGTATTGCACGCGTCCATAGGCCACGGTGACCACTTTCCATCAGGTTTTTTTTTTACCACTTAGTTGGCAGACAAGCACACTGCCGACCATGAAGAAACCTTCTGATGCCCCTCTTGAAGAACCCCATATTGAAGCCGCTTGGGAAAACCGCAGCAGGGAGGTCATTCCACAGCTTGAGTGTGCGTGGGATGAAGTTTCTTTCATACCGCACAGTGCGCACCGTCTCAGGTCGCAATGTGTGAGGATGAATTCCCTGCCTATGGCGAGAGGTGCGATAATAGAATGTAGCTACGGGCATCATGTCAAACAATTCATCTGAGCACAAACCATAGATGGTTTGTGCTCAGATGAATTGATGTTTGTAAAAAAAAAAAAAAAAAAACAAAGATGGGCCGTATGCTTGTTTGCCATCTAAGTGGTATAAAAAAAATGTATGTATATTACACATATAAACTAGACCAAACCAAATGTACGCGTACATACATATGAAACAAATCCTTTAAAAAACATTAACACTCTTAGTTCTACGTTCCAGGAGTCGTTGGAAGAATTCTTTACCAATTCACATGTTTCTATTTTCCCACAAGCCTGAGTCATCTAAGCCATGCATGCACCCTGTTGTTATGAAAGAAAGCCAGCTTGTACTCTAGAAACCATCACACAAGTTAGTGTATCGATAAAAACTTTGGGTCAAAACAGCTTTGACTAGAATGTTTTAGAATTTCTTTAATTATTTACTTAGGCGAAATCAAGACACAAGTGCATTGGATTTGTTTATCCAGAAACAGGCTGTGCAGCCTTTCACTGCTAGGCCCTAAGAGTGTATTTTTCTTCGAATTTCTAGTTCCTGATATTGGTGGAATAGTACGTTAGATAATCATCTGCTGATTCGAAGCTATCTGGACTAGTCCTGTGACAATCGCGATAGATTTCTAAGGAGGTAGGACACGGCGGTATTTACGCCCGATTGAGCAGTCCGACTGGGGTAGTACCTCCGCCCTACAGAATACCGCGGCTATAATAACTTCGTGTTGTGTTCCCAGCGGTGAGTAGTGTAGCCAGAGCTGATTGGAGAATTTGTGCTGTCAGTGGGAAGACTAAAGGCTTGTCTAGCTTTGTCTTCTACTGACGGCACAGAAACTCTGTACTTACAGGGTTGGCAGCGCGACTGTGACTCCTCTGGTGTTACAGACGTCCATAGGTCACGGTAACCACTTTCCATCAGGTGGGCCGTGTGCTTGTCTACCAACTAATTGGTATAAAAAAAAAAGATCGAATCAAAATTATCGACTCGCGACGCATAATATACGAGTGAGTCAATCATCGATCTTGAAGAGATTCAATTGTTTAACAACACGTTGATCGTGTCATTGGGTTGTATTTCGAGTCGATTTTTTTTAAAACTACTTAGGTGGCAGTCAAGCGCACGGCCCACCTGATAGAAAGTGGTTACCGTGGCCTATGGACGTGTGTAACACCAGAGAAGCTACTCTCGCGCTGCCAACCCTGTAAGCACAGAGTTTCTGTGCCGTCAGTGTAGAGGACAAAGCAGGACAAGCCTTTAGTCATTCCACTGACAGCATAAATTCTCCAGTGAGCTCTGTTCCGATCAATCGCGATTAACACAGGACTATTGTAGTTCGCGATCGATGAACGAGACAGGTAGATACACTGGATACGTAGTGTTATGTTAAACACGGAAAAGTTTTCTTGATGTAAAAATATTTGTATGTGACGAATAGAAACAGACCTTAATTGTATGAAAATAAATATTGATACAATGATAACCATAGTTAGCACAAAAGCAAAGGTGTGATATGTATAATGCATTCTTCAAATAAATTTTATTAGTTCTCAAGTTATTTAAATTTTATGATTTTTTTTATATCGACAGACGGATAATGAAATGATCCTTTAAGGGTTCCGTTACTTAAATTTTCAGGTACAGAACACTAAGAATAAAAAGAAACTATAAGGAGGTTTATAACTTAGTGATAAAATAACCTCATTGTCGTTTGAAGTAAGAAAAATAAAGAATTGTGGGAGCCACTAGTATTTACAAAAACATCGTTCTACCACCTGGGAAGTACATATTATATTAGTATTTATAGTTATCTAGATGTAAGCTGCAAAAACACGCTGCTAAGGCTTCAAATCAAAGTTGGCTGTAGCGGCGTCGATGTCAGCGAATTCCTTGCCGGGCAGCGACGGAGCGCCCGCGCTCGGTGAAGCCAGTTCACATGGAAGGCTTGACACAGTCAACCACATATGAACTCGCTGACATGGCGTCTGCGACGGGACGCCGCTACATCAGCCTTATGATTGAGAGGTCTCAGGTTCAAACTCTGGCCATTACACTATCGACGTGAAACCTACTACTGATACCAACAATTTAACTCAGCTGGAGGGTTTCTGGGGGATTAGTAATTTTGTTCCTCCTGCATCGAATCTGCGATATTACGGATGCGAAGGCTGCAATGGATGCGTGAATTACACATCATTCCGCACATCCACCGCAGGCAATTTATCTCCGCAACTCGCAACTTCTGCTGTTAATGTCAAACTGGATACAGTTGGTAAAACAATTGTCAAAGTAACTTAGTCCGTTAAACAATTGTTTGAGTAATAAACGTCATTGCTAAAATTATAACATAAGGAAAACATACTATACTTACTTATACTTTTACTTTCATGTACACACATACAACATTACATTTATGCAGAATAATAGATATTGTAATGTACAAAGGCGAGCTTAACTCAAAATTGAGTTTTCTTCCAGCAAACCCGTTAGTGCACAGAGGAATTGCAATACGAGAGGCATAGTCTAGTGTACATGAAAGTGGAGATTTAAATATAAGAGGAATACAAGATAGTAGGAATACATGTACACTCATACACACATATGTATATATATATAACTATATGCATACATTAGGGCATACTATTTAATATATACCTACGAATACATATTATGTCTGCTATTGTTGAGAGAAAAAGAAGACTCTTATTCGTTTTTTAAATATAAAACATATTTTGGAAAGTAAGAAAGAAAGAAAGAAAATACATTTGTTGCAAAGTAGCAGTTTTATCTTGGCTTTTAGCGGGGCATTGACCACCAACTCCAGGAGAGAATCCTGCGCTAGAGCCTTTTCTATGAATCCTCTGGGTCAATCACGTAGAATCGAAAAATATCGTAGACTATAATTTAGATGTTATTACAGCTCTGCTTACTCCTTTTAGGACGCCTACTAGGAGTACAATATCTCTGTAATATTTATATATTAGATTACATACTATTTAATATATAAGCACGCCCGTAAATCATCGAAGGCGTTGGTAGGCAGTGGTGTATTAATTATATTTCGCCATATATGATTTTCAGTCCCATGTTATAGGGGGTGAGCCTATTACCGTCAAGCGGGCACTTTTTCATGGGATACAGTAGCGGGGAATTTATATAACCAGATTCCTGCCGGCTTACCAGTGGGTCGCATGCTGCATGACATAATGTTGTTTTTCACAGGCTTCCCTTTTGAAAACTGTCACCCACCACTGAGTGCCTGTATGCTTACTATCGGAAAGTGAAGAGTCACAGAATAGACAGAGATACTTCTGATTTTAATAGTTAAAGTTGTAACGTAATGTGGTGATTGTTGGAACTAAACTTCGCAAGAGCCTACAGAGTTGAACTTGTTGGCTTGCTTATAACCTTGTTAGTTCTAAATCTATTACATAGATGGCGCCACTTTCATAAAGTTAGTATTTTAAAGTTATAGACTTAGATAGTGTACAAAAAATTAATCATTTAATTAACTTTTCCAAAAAAATATTTATTACAGTACCACAATATCAAATCAGCACTCTTCCGTGTACTAGCTTATTATGATATTATTGATTGAAAGGTAAAAGGGTACAAACGACATTTTTTATACCACTTAAGACAAGCGCACGGCCCACCTGATAGAAAGTGGTTACCGTGGCCTATGGACGTGTGTAACACTGGAGACGCCACCCTCGCAACCCTGTAAGCACAGAGTTTCTATGCCGTCAGTGTAGAGGACAAAGCAGGACAAGCCTTTAGTCATCCCACTGACAGCACAAAATTCTCCAGTGAGCTCTGGCTACCCTACTCACCGCTGGAAACACAACACGAAGTTATTATAACCGCGGTATTCTGTAGGGTATTCTGTAGTGTGATGGAAAGTGATTACCGTGTGCAACACCAGGGGAGTCACACTCGCGCTTCTGACCTCTTGAGTACGGGGAGTTTCTGTGCCGTCAGTGTAGAAGACAAGCCTTTGGTCTTCCCACTGACATATGGTGTCAGTGGGAAGACCAAATTCTAAAAATACGTATTCATACGTTTTCAGGTAAATATAGACTATTATTGGCTGTGATCTTCGTTTTAATTTTTCCGGTTAAATACATGAATATCTTAAATGTACTTATTTCTAGGATTACAAGGCAATTAATTTATAAATATTCGCCATCTGATGGTTAATCAATAACTGTAACCGCCGAAGCTTCCGTGATGGTTCGAGGAACCAAAGCTGGGTCTGTTCTGTCCACCCCCATGCTTTTCAGGATGGTATTTACCTGGTGAAGATAGCATAATTTAAAAATAAGATTTAATGATTAATCAAAAGAGATTTTCCATCCGCCTACAATATGGGGTTCTTCAAGAGGGGCATCAGAAGGTTTCTTAATTGTTGGCAGCGCGAGTGTAATGCCCCTGGTGTTGCTTACGTCCATAGGCCTCGGTAATCACTTCCGATCAGGTGGGCCGTTTGCTTGTGTGCCACCTAAGTGGTATATAAAAATATTTTAGAGTATAGAAAGAGACATTTAAGACTGAGGAGATATTTTTAAAGCGATCATATTTAACTATCGACTGATGTTAAGATAAAAACGGAAAAAGGAATGAGAGGCACTATTACGAGTATATACACTAATAGAGCTATAAATGAGATAGGCTTATATAACGACCCTCTTAAAGGACCCGGTACTTCCTAGAGAAGAAGGAATAATAAAATGGTTCCAGTAACTCAGAATTCCAAACTCGTCCTTAAAACGTAACCTAATTGATATTTAGGATTAGGTACTTAATACACTACATCTACCTCTTTTACATACATACATATAATCACGCCTTTATTCATGCTGCGTTAAGCAAAGGTGAATTATTCACCACAGTTCACCAATAATTGAATTCGGTCCCACGTAATAGTGAGCCTATTGCCGAATTTCGGGTATTATTGCTGCCTCGAGTCTTGCATCTGAGGCTGAGTCTGGGCTGTATATATCTGTATGATGTTAAACAGCCCTGTCCCTTAGTCACCGCATGGGAAGAGGTGGGGTGAACCTAATTCTTCCCTGCCAGAAACCATGCGGTTCTCTTACCTCTTTTAAGGTGTCAATTATATTTCTTACCATCATCAAAGATTCCCGCAGCTTCATCCTGCTCATTTTTCTTTATCGCTTCCAAGATAGCTTCAGGGATTGGTGGGGATACCGGGAGGTGTTCTCCCTGGGCCCTGAAGCCACCTTCTCCTGCGGTGTACGTCACACTGTATGTGTGACCATCATCTCCCTTGTAGGAGAAACCACCTTGAGCGTTTCTTACATCACCAGTTTCTTCAGCGATTATACCGTTTGAGGTTTCATAGCCAAAGTGGTAGTCTGGAAATATAGATAATAATGCTTATTGTTGTTTTTATATTTTATGTTGCTGTAAATGGTTTGGATGAAAATTGTTCCTTAATATATCAGTTTCAATGCTCTTAAATCTGTTTAGTATAATTTATATAGTTTTAAAAGCATATTAATATTATTTATATTCATACCATGCGAATGTTGATAGAATGTACGCGGTAAGCGGAATGTTGATAGAGTTACAGTCTATTGTACTCATAACCAACCACGAGATTTTGTCGCTACACTATGTTCATCGGGCATGTCAATAATTATGACTTCACTTCACCTTCACTTATATTAGGCTAAATGTAAAAGAATTTTCGTTAAATGACAATACATACTCAATTGTGTATCAAATGTCCAATTGTTTATTTTTACATTATTTAATATTTTTATATTATTTCTTAACATAGTTTTGACGTTCATATGTGCTCTTTGTGTGCCTAAACTGAATAAATGAAATTGATTCTTTGATTCTTTTATCCTTCGAATACCTAAATAATTTTAGAAAGCTTAATTTATTGTCCCCAAATAATTTGATTGAATTATTATTTTAGACTACAGTCGTCTGTCAGTTGTCATACAATAACATTTTTAAACCACTTAGGTGGCAAACAAGAGCACGACCCTCCTGATGGAAAGTGATGGACGCGTGCAACACCAGATGAGTCACAATCGCACTGCTGACCCTGTAAGCACAGAGCCATTTTCTGATATTTAAATATCTCTACAAACCCTCTTTCGATTACCTTGCTTAGATTCAGTTCATAAAGTACGGCAATAAAATTAAAGAACGGAAGATCAAGAAGATACTACAACATAAATCTGGTTCAACCTTGACATTTGAGTTCCAGATACAATTGCATTAAAAGTGCTTTCATATATGGAATATTCGTGATTTAACTAACTAAACTATTAAAAATTGAAAATTAGTCGTGTCTGTACATTGGAGATACATAAAAACCCTCGGGGTTATGTTATATTAAATTCATAAAAATAATTCTTTAGTTTTAGTATTAAGTATTAAAATAATTGGGATATTTACCATGTAGCATTGACCTCTAGACAAACAACAGCGCCGAAATATCGGAAACTCGAAATAATGCAACATGGTAAATATCCCGATTATTTTGATACTGATATGAGTGACGATGATAATTTAAATTCTTTTGAAATTCTCGTCTGTTTGAAAGACAGAATGAAAAAGAAAGAAGGAAATGAACAGAGACAGAAAAAAGAAAGAAGAAAGAGACTATTTAACACAATGGACACAAAACTACTAGATGCATATTGATGCCCTATTTTGCTAGAAAGGTTTGATCGCCATTGGTTAGGAAGAAGTGGTATTATGTGGTTGATATTATGACCAAAAGTAGCAATAGTTGCGGCTGGAGTCACGGGCGTCAGTTAGTATGAAATATTCGTGATTAAACTATACTTAAATACGTTTTAATTTATCCAATGAGGCTTTATTTGGCACTGAGAGAATCATGACATCATGATATTCTCGAGATCAATTTTATAGTGATATACAATATTATATCGGTTGGAAAAAAATGTGACAATCTAATCAAATCTTTAGCAACAGGATCTTCAGAATAGTATGCTTATTTTATACAACAGGGATTTTTTTATACCACTAAGGTTGTTCCACACGGTCCACCTGATGGAAAGTGGTTACTGAGGTTTATGGATGTGTGCAACACCAGAGGAATCACACTCGCGTTGCCGACCACGAATACCCCTCCCTTCTCCACGGAGCAGGTGGGAGAGGTTATGTCGGACTCGAACCGACTAAAACGCACTGAGCCTGTGGGTCATTTTTGGTTGTTGAGGGTGAGTTTGGTAAGCATAGAGAGTTTCTCTGCCGCCATTGTAGAAGACAAAGCAGGACAAGTCCTTTGGTTTTCCCATTGACAGTGAAGGGAAGTTGTTATTAAATCAAAGGACTAGTTGCGATAAATGTTGGTTTATTACTGCTCGATTATATCATAAGAATACAGTTTTATATGCTTAGAGTAACATACGTCACCTCACCTCCGGGGTGAATGAAAAAAAAAAATAAATTAATAATAAGTACAATAACATTTTTTATGTATATATATTTTACACAATATATGGTTTAGTCCTATTTTTATGAATTATTTGTTCCTTATTATTTTTCAATATTTTTACATTTACTCCCATGTCTTCTAAGACTGAAAAAGGACCTTCATATATTGAGTCTAATTTCTTGGCACATTCATTTTTAATAAAAATAAGTTGCCCATTATTATATGATACATGGTTTACTTTCTTATCATAAGTACATTTATGTTTTTCCTTACTTACTAATAAATTGTTACGAGCGTCTTGTTGAGCTACCTGTAACCTATATTTTAACTCTAGCGAATAGTTTTCAGGATTATATAAAGGTTCAATATATTGACTTACTCTAGATGGTATTTTACTAGGTCTACCAAATACTAATTCGAACGGCGTATATTTAGTCTCTGTGTGAACTGTATTATTAAAACTGTAACACCAAAAAGGAAGCCACTGACTCCACGTGTCTTTTTGACCATTACATTGTATACGCAAAAATGCACCTAAATTTTTGTGAGAATTTTCTAATGCTCCTATAGATTGGTGATGATAAGCTGTAGAAGTTAGTTTCTCTATTTCTAGTAGTTTACATACCTGTTCCATTGTTGAAGAGACAAATTCTGTACCACGATCAGTCGCAATAGTGTCTGGTACGCCATACCTTAATATAAAATTATTAACTAGTTCTCTAGCAATAGTTACCGTTTCCTTGTTCCTTAGTGGATAAGCTTCCACAAACTTGGTGAGTTCACATTGAATTGTTAGTATATAACAATACTCTTCCAGATCTCTATCCAACGGACCCACAACATCTAAAAATATTTTTTCAAACGCATGTAAGGCTGTTGTAGTTATCTCCATTGGCTCTTTAACATATTTACAATGTTTCATTCTTTGACAAGTAGTGCACTTACTGACAAAAACTTCAACATCGTTATCTAAACCAGGCCAGTAGAATATTCTCTTTATGTTATTTGTCATCCTACGCACACCAGCGTGACCACTGGTGGGCAATAGATGAAAATCGTTAAGAATATACCTTTTTTCTTCGTCATTATTAATTCTTTTAACTCCTCTTAATATACAAATTCGCGGACCGGTCCAATCCTTTATTGAAGTTATCTCTTTTAATAATTCTTTTATAAATAATTCATTTTCATTACATTTTACTATGCATAGTTCATTTATTTTATTTTCTTTACAAAACTTCTCTAACTTAGTCACAAATTCGGCTCGCGAGAGTTGTGCCCTAAAGTTAAGGTTTATGTAAATTATATTTTTATTTTTAATAAATATAAAACATTCCTTTTCTACATTTATTTCATTATTTTTCCTTAGTCTATCTAATTGGTCTTTTCTAATAAAACTAAGTTCAATGAAATCATTTGGCATTTTTAATAACTCCACTATCTTTGGTTGATCAGGCCATTGATATATGGGTTTATTAGAAATGGGTGATGAATCTACCTGTCTACCCAAATTTCTTTTCTGATTCCGTGTCATAATCGTGATAATTTCATTATTCATTTCTTTTAAAGAATCTGATGTTATACATATGCGTGATAAAGCATCTGCTACGCAATTATTTTTACCTGGCACATATAATATTTTAAAGTTATATTCTTCTAGTGCTAACCTGAACTTCAATAATCTACTCGACGGATCTTTTAATGAAAACAAATAAATTAACGGTTTATGATCAGTCATTATTGTAAATGATCGGCCGTAGACATAAGGCCTGAAATATTTGATAGACCAAACTATTGCTACTAATTCTTTTTGAATAGTAGGATAGTTTCTTTCAGCTTTGTTTAGTGGTCTACTAGCATATGCCACTGGTCTCATATCTTTATTGCATAAAACTGCGCCAATAGCTGTGCCTGAAGCATCAGTCTGGATAATGAATTCATTATTTGTAGAAAAATCTGGGAATTGTAATATAGGTGGAGTTGTTAGTGCACGTTTTAGTTGTTCAAAAGATTCGTTGCACTCTCCAGTCCATAGAAATGGTTCGTTTTTTCTAGTTAATTTATTTAGGTTGTATGAAATTTCTGCAAAGTTTTTTATAAATTTTCTATAATAATTGCAAAAAGCTACAAATCGTTTCACTTCATCTGTATTGGTTGGCACTGGATAGTTTTGAAGTACCTGAGTTTTAGCTGGGTCGGGTAAAACGCCTTCTGCTGATACTATGTGACCTAAGTACAATAATTCCTTTTTTAGAAAGCAACACTTATCCGGATTTAATTTTAAGTTAACTTTCCTCAATCTTTCCAAAACATCTATCAAATTTTTATTATGAAAATATATATTTCTACCAAATACTATTAAATCGTCTAAATATATAAAACATTTTTCAAATGCTAGCCCAGACATAGCTACGGACATGACACGACTAAAAGAACTTGGACTTGTCTTTAGGCCCATAGGTAATCTTTTCATTTGAAATTGGCCTGTACTAGTGGTAAATGCTGTATATTTTCGGCTTTTTTCATTTAATGGAATTTGATAATAGCCTTGATGTAAGTCTAAATGTGAAAAATAGATAGAACCAGAGAGAGAGTCTAAAATATCCGTTATGTTTGGTAATGGGAATTTATCATCCACTATGCAATCGTTTAGTTTCCTATAATCGACTACTAAACGCCATTTATTATTTTGATTATCACTAGCTTTCTTTGGAACCAATAAGATTGGGCTTGACCACTCACTCTTTGCCTCCTCTATTATATCGTTTTCTGTCATTTTTTGAATTTGTTTATTGACTTCTTCTTTCAACGAATGCGGTAATCTATATTGTTTTACATATACTGGAGTGATATTAGGTTTTAGTGTTATCGACTGCTCATAAATATTAGTTGTACTTAGTTTATCACCCGGCAAAAAGAAAACATCTGCATATTTGGAACATATATCTGTAATAGAGTTCCTTTCGTCTGAATTAAGATGATTTAACTTTAAAGTGTTCAATAAAACTTTTGCTCTTTCTACATTTTTTGAACAAGAGTCAAAATTGCAAATATCGTATTGATCAAGAGATTGTAATTGTGGTTGAAACATTGGTAGAGTGACATTTTTTTCATCAGTATTTAATATTTTTACTGGCACTCTGTTATTTTTCACTTTTACTATGCTTCCAGCCATGAAAACATTTTCAGCTAATTGTTGTGAATTGATTACGCAATCTCCTTGATACTGAGACTCTAATAATAAATAATGAATAGATTCACTTCGAGCTGGTAAAAGTAATGATTCATTTGAATAATTAATGGTGTCATACATTGGCAAAGAACATTCCCTTCCATTTATGTAGAACGTAATTACATTTGTAACTAAATCGATATTCGATGCATACTTGCATAGAAAGTCTAAGCCTAAAATTCCATCTGCCTTTAATGGTATGCAATTGAAAACATAAAAGTTGTTGCTGAATTCCAGTTGGGTACGCTCTGTATGATGAGTCAACTGTAGTGAAACATATCCTATGGATTGAATTTGACCTGCAATACCCTTTATGACTGTATCGTCTCTAAATATGGGTGTGTTACTAGGAATAGCGTCTCTCTTTATAACCGATACTGATGCACCCGTATCTATCAACCAAAAATATTTTTTGTTACCGACAATAAAAGTTACAAATCGTGTTTTGCCATTTAAAGTCAAAATTAAATCTTTAGGATCGAAAAAACTGATTTTCATCCGACCGTGATGCGGTTGGTTGTGGATCCGTCTGATTATTTTGCGTCACTTGTTCGGTATGAAATACACGTTGGTTTCCGTTACCCCTATTATGGGTATTTTGATAACTCGATCGATTATCACGCGAAAACCCGCTATACGAATTTTGTCCCCGCGTTGCGTATGTATTAAAACCTCGTCTATTAGAATAATTTCCTCTTACGTGGTTATTTCCACGGTTATGCTGATAATCTTGCTGTCCACGTGACCTGTTATTGAATTGTCTCTGATTATAATTACGTGGCCACCTACCTCGTGTTCCACGATGTGAAAAATGCATGACTCCTTCACCTTTGGATGTAGACGCCGTTGACAGTTCCTCATCCTTTGCTGCTTGTATAGCTTCATTAAGATGCTCGTAGTTTCTGGCAGCAATTATCGTACTTAGCCTAGAATCTCGTAAGCCCTCTGAAAATCGCTTTATTGCTAACTTCTCATTTAAAGGTTTCAAAACAGCATAGCTTTCGGTATTTCCGTCTGCTTGCGAAATTGTCAAGTCTGAGAATAATTTTTGTATTTCGGTGCTGTACTGGTCAATTGTACGCCAGCCTTGAGTTATATTTTGTAAACGTGACTGAATAGCCGTAAACGACTTTTTTGTAAGGAGATTTTTTCGTAAATCTTTGACAAGTTCGCTCGCTGATAAATAATTTGAAGATAAACGCAATTTTGCATTTTCTGTAAGTCTACTTTTTAAAACAAATTTGATTAGTAATAATTTTCCGGAGTCAGATAGCATTTCCGAATACATTTCCACTGAATCAATCATTAATTTGGTAGTATTTTCCTTGTTGTTCATCACAGGTATTAAATTACACGCCGTTTTCAAATCGAACTCCATGATTGAATTCCGAATATTCTGATGTTCACTAGTCTCGCTATACTCGGAACCACTACTACTGTCACTGTTATTTCTACACAATTCTAGAATATTTGTATAAATATTTTTTATTTTTGCCCAAACAGAAGTTATTGTTTCTAAAATTTCAGGTTCTATTTTCTTCTCGTTAGATAATAATTGAACAATTTCTGTACTTATTTTATAAATAATTTCTGTTTCAGCTAACTTATTTTGTATGCAATTTCCTAAAAATCTAGATTTTCCTTTTTTCACCAAATATTTCCTAACCTTTTCAATATCATTTAAACATTTGTTTAATTCATATTCCATTCCGCATATTACAAAAGTATTTAAAAGAACACTAGGGTTACCTTAGTAGGGGCAGCCAACAGGACGCTCATATATCAACGTAAACACCTCCTAATATAGATACAGCACTCGTCACATGTAGAGTATTAATTTTATATACGTAGAAAACACTCATATTTAAGCAAATAGTAATAACTTTTTACTAATTATTAGATATATATGCACTTAACGTTCCTATATATTAATGTTCACGAAAATTAAACGCGCGTATTAATTTTTATAGCCGCATTTTTAAACTAATAGAGCCACTTCACTGTTAGAAATCACTGTAATCGTTTTTATTTCATTATACCTCGACTGTTGAAGGCAATCCGGGATTGGCAGTTTTGTGCCGCTGGCGAAAAGACCTCCTCAACTCATTCAGAGTTATCTCTCTATGCATCCATTTCTTATGAGTCTTTCTGTAGACTTTATAGCAGCCGTAGAGCCCTGCTAGGGCCATAAGAGTGATAATAACCACCAAAAGTATATTCGTGGTACTCGCGTGGAATTTCAAATCTTGTGCTGCTGATGCAGAGTTACTTCCTCCTGAAGCAGTCTGCGCGATAATCACTTCTTCTTGCTTAGATCGTGATGAACCCATTTTCTTGGCTAATTTCTTCTTCTCTATATGTTTTACATAACCAATGAGTTGGACCGCACGGCGAAGTACTGGAATCTTCCATTGTGCTAATACGCCCGAGGTGCCGAAACCTGAGATAGATCGTCGCGCGCTCCAAACATGGCAAGGGTCGCCATGAAGGGAAGTTGTTATTAAATCAAAGGACTAGTTGCGATAAATGTTGGTTTATTACTGCTCGATTATATCATAAGAATACAGTTTTATATGCTTAGAGTAACATACGTCACCTCAACAGTACAAAAACTCTCTAGCGAGCTCTGGCTACCCTATTACCGCCGGTAACACAACATGAGGTTATTATGGCCGCGGTATTCTGTAGGATGGAGTTCCCCCAGTTGGATTGCTCAATTTAATGGAAATACCATTGTGTCCTACCTCCATCACCATATCAAGAAATATTGTTAGCAGTATATTATCATATTTTTATGCTTTACAATCGATCACAAAAACCAAAAATTTTTAGTTAAATTCATTTTCCCATAGCTAAAAAAACTGAGTTCGATTACGGATAGCTAGATAAAACAAGGGCTTGCAACTTACTTCCATTCTCATGAATAAACTGGTCTTGCTTCAGTATAACTGCTTTTTTCTCACTTTCCTGCTGAGGACGTCTGTTTCCGGTGTCAACGATCCCCCCACCACCAATTTGTGGCAAGTGGTAGTTTCCTTGACCACTCTGTCCTCCTGTTCCTTGAGGAATGTAAGTTCTAGATGGTAGTAGGCCAGCTGAGCTCAGAGCGAATAGAGAGATGATGATAAACTGAAATCAATAAAGAAATTATTGTGCCTAGCTTGTGCAATGTGATGGAAAACGGTGTATGTTTAGAAGAATTGTTTGATATGATGCCCACAGATACATAAATGGTGATGATTGGTAATGGGTGAATGTTTTAAAAAGGAAGGGCAATTTTGCAGGTTTAGAATTCTCTCATTTTTAGATACGGAATTTTAGAACATTGTGTTCTTTTTTTGATATATCGTAATGATTATTGATTTTAAAATGTCTACTACGGCTTTCTTTGTTCAGCAAGCTGACAGAATTTAGGTTATAGGGTCCCTCGTCATAGATGGTGACTATTTCAAAAGTTTCGTGACTAACCTTTTTCATTTTGTCTCCTGATTTCAATACTGTTAAGTATGGAACACAAAACTCAAACTGTACAATTTTCTACAATTCTTGCACTTTTATATTCGTACAAAAACATTGATTTTTACATTACAATCTTCATTATTGGATGACATCGGCTATAATCGAAACCTTGAATTCTTAACCTTTGAATAGTTCTTGACACAAAGTAAATTGAGCCTGTACTTTCTATTTAAATCTTTCTGGTGAAAAAAATATCTTTTACACTATTTTAAAAAGTTATTCATCCCTCTACAGGTTCGGGGTCCACGATGTCTAAAAATCTTTTGTAGTGTAGGCATTCCCACTATACTGTACTAAAGTGTAGGTATTTGCATTCATTCCTAGTAATGAAATCTGAAGGGTAATGTCATAAGGGAAATACAATGCTAGAAGATTATGTTAAATGTAATACACAAATCATCTGAATTCCTGCGAAGCTTATAACCTGCAAAAAACATTACTACATACATTTTGATGCAGGTAGGACATAACGGTATTTCCGTCTAATTGGGCAGTTCGATTATGAGAGTATCTCCGCTCTGCAATCCTGCAGAGGTAGGACACGGCGATATTTCCACCCAATTGAGCAGTCCGACTGGAGAAGTACCTCTGCCCTTCAGAATACCGCGGTTATAATAACTTCGTGTTGTATTCCCAGCGGTGAGTAGGGTAGCCAGAGCTCACTGGAGAGTTTTTGTGCTGTCACTGGGAAAACCTGCTTTGTCTTCTACATTGACTGCACAGAAACTCTCTGTGCTTACAAGGTCGGCAGCACGAGTTTTTTTTTTGAATAATAATAATAATCTTTATTTCTTCACCAATAAACTTTTACAAAAATGTTTGTTGAGGACTTCTTTTAAGAATAAAATGCCTGTGTCAGAAGACCACACTCTTCTCATATCCAAATACAAAATAACATAATAGTTTATTAGGTAAGTACATGTTAATAATATTTAGCTAATTGTTCTATAGCTATAATTACATGTTAATAATATTTAGCTAATTGTTCTATATATATATATATAGTTCGAGTCAGATGTCGGACTCGAACCGACTAAAACGCACGCCGCATGTGGGTCGCTTTGGTTGCCGAAGGTGAGGTTGACAGGCATATCCCTCGCACCCCGGCTGACCCAGGGCCATCTCTCACGATCTGGCCCTCTCCTCGGGTGTGTGGGGACTACAGAGTCCCCAACTCGTTCCCGGAAAACGGGGAGGCGCGCCAGACGCGCCGCTGCCGCGGCCCGCTTCTGCCAGGGTGACAGGCGGCTCCACCTGTCACCCTCAGGCCGGCGCTCATGGAGGGCGGAAGTCGTTCATCGACCTCCGACGCCCGAGTTGCTGCCGCTCCCGCCCCGCCTCCTCCTTCACGAGCATTACTTGCTTGCAGAAGGAGGTGCCAGCCGCCCACGCATCCGCGCAGCGGACGTTCTATAAGTAGTTACATTTTCTTTATAATATTAGTGCATTTCAACTGCTATACAAAATATTATTATAATACATCAAGAATATAGATATACGACATTTGTGTGTTAGGAGCGCTCATAATGTGTGAGTGTTTGTATGTGTGTTTTTGTGTATGATATATGCGTGAATGTAATGGTATGTGTTGTTTCTATTTGAGAATATTGAACGAAAGAATGAATTGAATTTGTTACGCTCACAGTTATCTAAGTAACACTATATTATTATAAAAATATACATAACAGCATTAAACTATCAACCTCATATCAATGGATGAATAGTTGCTTCCGTTTCCGCATACTCAAGACTCTGTAGCCATAGTGTCAGCGATTTTTTACAATCAAAATAGGTTTGTTCACAGACGGACAGTTTATTTATTAAAGAATATAAAATACGTAAAGAAATGAAGCGTGGGGAAGATATTGGCGTCCCGCAAATGCAGTTCTAACCCTCTTTCTTACAGTAACAGCACAACGTCTTCTAGATGAAATATTTATCGCCCCCACGACCCGTGCAGGGGAAGCGGCGTCTCTGGCACTACTCGTCAGCGGACTGGGATGGACTTCGTGACTATTTTGCGTCCATCCCGTGGGTTGAGCGCTGCTTTGAAGGTAAGAACCCATCGGATTGTGCTACTGCTGTCGCCGGTGAGATCGGTCTGGGTATGGAATACTATATCTCATACACCGATGTCACCGGTGACCGCGGGGTGCGCCCTTGGTTCGGGCGCGAGTGCACGGAAGCTGTTGAACAAAAACAGTCTGCGTACCGCGCTTGGGTAAGGGCGCGCGCCACGCGCCATCCCAATCTGGGCCACTTCAAGGCGGCGTACGACAGAGCCACAAAGGTCTGTAGAAGGGCCTACGTCAGAGCGGATGCCCTGCGCATAGCGCGGCTTGGTCAAGAGCTAGTGATGCATCCCACGGGAAGCCGTGGCTACTGGCGACTGGCTAAAGCCGTGCAAGCCAACTTCTGTCAGCCTTCGCTGCCTCCGCTGCGTAACCCTGATGGATCCCTGGCCCATGAGCCGCAAGAGAAGGCAAATCTGCTGGCTAATCTCTTTGCGGCCAACTCCCGAATCGATGATTGTGGTGCGCAGCCACCAACACTACCCGACAGTGACCACGCGATGCCTGATATCCATATCAGGCAACGCGATATCCGTGCAGTGCTGCAATCACTCGATGTCCGGAAAGCCAGTGGTCCGGATGGTATTCCAGCGGTAGTTTTGAAAAAATGTGCAGCGGAGTTGTCTCCAATGCTTACGCGCCTGTACCGGCTATCCTACAGTTCGGGTACAGTGCCTTTGCCTTGGAAAGAGGCGAATGTTCAGCCGATTCCCAAGAAGGGGGATCGCTCGGAGCCAGCCAACTATCGACCCATAGCCGTCACCTCAGTGCTGTGCAAAGTGTTCGAGCACATAATTAACAAACAGCTCATGCGGCACCTGGAGGATCACTCCTTAATTAATGACCGGCAATATGGCTTCAGACCGAAACGGTCAACGGGTGATCTTCTAGCATACGTTACCCATCTTTGGGGTGAGGCTATGGACAAGCACGGCGAGTCACTGGCAATTAGTCTTGACATCGCCAAAGCTTTCGATAGAGTCTGGCACAAATCGCTTCTTTCCAAGCTACCTGCCTTTGGTCTGCCTTCTAGGCTGTGCAACTGGGTTGCTAGCTTCCTGCAGGGGCGCCGTATTCGCGTCCTTTGTGACGGACGAGCTTCGGAGTTTCTGCAGGTTAATGCTGGCGTGCCCCAGGGGTCCGTCTTATCACCCACTCTCTTTCTTCTGCATATCAACGACATGCTGTCTACCGGCAATGTTCATTGTTATGCAGATGATAGTACTTTACATGGGAGTTATCATGGACATCCTACGGCCAAACAGTCAGATATCGCAGAGAAAAGGCAGCTTCTTGTCACTGAGCTTGACGGGATCCTGAATCACATTTCTCAATGGGGCTCTGAGAACCTGGTTGAGTTCAATGCCAAGAAAACGCAGGCATGTGCGTTTACAGCAAAAGTATCTTCTTTCCTTCCCCTCCCCACTCTTCAGAGCACGCCACTGCCATTGCAGGACAATCTCAATATCCTAGGTATGGATGTTCGCTGCAACCTGAATAACAAAGACTACATCGAAAGCATCATCAAAACAGCCTCACGAAAACTCGGAGTCCTGAACAGAGTGAAACGATTTTTCACGCCGGAGCAGCGGTGTCTTCTATACAAGACACAAATTCGCTCCTGTGTGGAGTACTGCTCGCATCTCTGGGATGGTTCAGCAAAGTACTTACTAGATGCTCTCGACAGGTTGCAGCGACGTGCGGTCCGCATCATTGGGAATCCCGAGATCACGAACACCCTAGAACCTTTACAGCTGCGTAGAGATGTTGCGTCCATGGCTGTATTTTACCGTCTGTACCATAGGGAGTGTTCTGATGAGCTCTTCCAATTAGTCCCACCCTCTCCTTTCCTACACAGGACAACGCGTGCAGGTCTTAGATGTCATCCGCACACGGTGCAAAACATCCGATCAAGAACCAAGCGGTTCGGAGACTCTTTCCTCTGTCGCACCATTAAGGCCTGGAATTCATTACCAGCTCACGTGTTTCCTTCTTCCTACAGTCCCGGGTCCTTTAAGCGAGGCGTGAAAAAGCATATGATAAGGCCGTCAAGCTGAGTGTCACCATTGTCACACGGTAAGTGTAAGTAATGGCGACCCTCTTTTCTGGGACTTTGCCTTCAGCTTACCATCAGGCAAGGCGAAGTCCAATTGACGTGTCCTATAAAAAAAAAAAATATGTCAAATTTTGTAGTTTTGTGTATTTTTAAGACAGAATTCAAAATATTAACACTCACATTTCACCAATAATTGTAACGAAATGTGGGTGATATTTCACCTCTGCCTTACCCTCCAGGGATAAAGGCATGATTATATGTATATATGTATGTATGTATGTAATTCAAAATATACAACTTTCTCACAGTCAGCACGTTAGTCAGTTTATAAAGTTCATCAGTAGGAAAGCGATATGGTTTAAAAAACAATGTTTTTAAAAGAGCACGCTGGGCTCTTTCAATTTCCAGGAATTTTGTTTTAGTTGCACCTCCCCATTCAGGAATACAATAAATCAAAACAGATTGAGCAAGAGCTATGTATATTCTGGTCAGCAAACTAAACACCTCAACAAAGTCTAGGGAACAAGATGACCCCAATTATTTTTTTTCGTGTAAATCTTGTTTTGCAAATAACTGGCAGCAAATAAATAAAAATAGAATAAAGTAGATTACAGAGTTGTTCGAAATTTAAAAATAAATTTAAATAAGTAATGATTTTCGAATATGGAGGGAAAACTTTTAAAAGTGTTTGATTGTGCAGTTTCTCTGAGGCAAAATAAAAATTATTTTTTTTGATTGTAAATAACGTTTATTATCAATAATACGTCTTTTACGTATGGTTTGTGCATTTTTGTGACTGTAGTCATCATGTCACGTCGTCATTTAAGTCGCGAAGAGATGTTAAGGGCTGTTGGTATGCTGCAAGCTGGACGAACTCAACGCGACGTAGCGGATGCGGTCAACAACCAACCAAGCGTAATTTGCAGATTATGGGCACGCTACAGGTCTACAGGGGATGAAATAGGGTTACTACCCCGCGACAAGATCGTTTCTTGCAAAATTCCGCAAGGCGGCAACCCACGATTACTGCTCGTCAGTTGGTCGCAGGCCTCCAGTCTCAGCATCAAGTGGTTATTAGCGATCAAACTGCCAGAAGAAGACTACACGAAGCCAATCTTTATGCTCGCAGACCGCTTAGGGTTCCAGCTCTTCGACGTGGAAATCGAGGTCGTCGCTTATTGTGGGCTAACGCACATTTACAGTGGACCGACCATCAATGGGCACGGGTTCTGTTTTCCGACGAATCTTGCTTCGGTTTTCATCCTGATTCGAGAAGAGTGCGTATATGGCGAGTTCCTGGACGTCGGATTCGTCTCCAGAATCCGCAAGAAGTTCATCCTTACCAAGGTGGAACAATCATGGTATGGGCTGGAATTCGCCTTGGTGGAAGGACCGACCTCGTTTGGATACGGGGCAATTTGAATGCAAACCAATACGTTCAGGAGGTTATACACCCCATGGTAATCCCTCATCGACAGCAGTTCGGTCAAGATTTTATGTTCATGCAAGATAATGCACGGTCACACACCGCGAGGGTAGTGGTCAATGCGTTAAGCGAGCACAATATGACGACGTTGAAATGGCCTGCTCAGTCTGCCGACCTCAATCCCATAGAGCATGCCTGGGATTTGCTTGGGAGAAGAGCTTTCAGTGATTCTTTGGAAAATCTGAACACTGAAGAACAACTTTTTTTACACCTTCGCAGTGTATGGAGCCATATTCCACAGACGATGATTGACAATCTCATACTAAGTATGCCACGCCGTTGTCGAGCTATTGCTAATGCTTTAGGAGGTCCTACAGATTATTAAAAACGTTTAAAGTACGGTTAATTACCGTATTTCTTACTACCTCGTTATTTTTGTGCCTAATCAAAGAAGGTTGTAATACTCAATGTTGGCACTATTCAATTATTTCTTAAAAAAAAAAAATTTGGTATGAAAATGTTTTTATTAAAATTAAAATTAAAAACGGTATAAAAATACCCTTCTATTGATATAAAACACTCACTATTACAAGAAAGGGTTTTTAAATAAAAACTAGAAATGTCCTTGTTCCCTAGACTTTGTTGATGTGTGTATGATTAGCTATGTGTCTCAATTGCTTAAATATACAAATGAGTTTTCTAGTACGTTCACTTACTAAATCTACGTGATTATGCCAAGAAAGTCGTTGGTCTACTATAACGCCAAGATATTTTGTATTTTCAACTCTGCTTATAATTGGACACTTTCAATTCCCAACGCCATCACACTGATAAATCTTTACATTAATGTTGCTGACAGAATGAGTGCTGTTTCTTAAACAATAGCATATATAATTTGTTTTATCGGTGTTTAGGGTGAGCAAGTTATTTCTCAGCCAACGAGCCACTTTAGTCATTCCCAGTTCAGCGTTTCTAGGTACAGCTTCCCAGTTATTACCACTAGAAACTTTTGCAGTATCATCGGCGTAAGAAAATATCTGAGCACCATCTACAAACAGTTTACACGTGGGGCGCACTATAAGTTTCCGGAATGAATATGAAAAAATACTATTAAAGGTACAAAATTAATTTATTGTTTTTCAAAATAATCTCCCTTGGCGTCTATGCACTTTTTCATTCGATCAAACCAGTTTTGAAAACTTTTGTGCCACTCCTCTGTGGTGACCTCTGAAACGTGTTTTTCATACTCCTCGACAGCCTCTTCTGGTGATGAAAATCGTTGCCCGCGTAATTGGTTCTTAATTTTTGGGAACAGATAAAAGTCACAAGGTGCCAGGTCGGGACTGTATGCAGGATGACTCATGAGTTCTACATTTTTCGCCTTCAAAAAGTCGTTTGTCTGTCTGGCCGTGTGAGAACTAGCATTGTCGTGGTGCAGGATGATACGGCGTTTACGGTTATTTTTACGGAGTTCGTCAATAACTTCCGGCAAACAAATGGTCGTGTACCAGTCACTATTCACAGTACGACGATTTTCTAAAGCAACAGTAGCCACGTGTCCAGTTTTATTAAAAAAAGAAGCAATCATCCGCTTAGATGCACTTTTCACGCGCGCCACTTTGGTTGGTTTCGGCTCATCTTGAAAGACCCATACGCTCGATTGCTGCTTTGTTTTGGGATCGTAGCAATAAATCCATGTTTCGTCACCTGTTACTATGTCCCACACCAAATTTGACGCACCTTCGTTAAATCTGGTAAGCATGGCACTGCACCAAGTGACGCGGTCCGTTTTTTGATCCTCGGTCAAGTTATGTGGGATCCACCGCGAGCACAGCTTTCTCACATCCAAATGTTTGTGTAGGATTGATTGTATTTGACTCATGCCTATTTCTAAGGATGCGCGAATTTCATGGTAGGTCACATGCCTGTCTGTTTCAATCATACGGCGCACAGCATCGATGTTTTTGTTGGTCACAGCGGTGGACGGCCTACCATCGTGAGATTCGTCACTGAGATTGATACGACCACGCTTGAATTCTGCAAACCAGCTATAAACAGTCGTCTTGCATGGAGCTTCATCGCCAAAAGCTGTTTCAAGCCGAGCGATGCTCTGTTGAGCCGTCAAATTACACTTAAAATCGTAGAAAATCATACTACGAAAATTTTCCCGAGTTAAATCCATGTTGATGCAGACACACAATTTTTTAAATGGCGCCACAAGGTAAAAACAAAAGACAGTCAGATGAAACAAACTGTATTCTACAGCCAAAGAGTTCTATTTTCAAATGTTGTAATAAATTTTTAAATATTGTTTATGTAAGTGGCCAGTTCCGGAAACTTTTAGTGTAACCTATGTATAGGTCATTTATGTAGACGAGGAATAGAGTGGGTCCAAGTAAACTCCCTGTGAGACTTCGTATGTAATATTTGAGTCCTGGCTTATTTGTTGATCAATTTTCACTCTCTGAGTACGATCTGTTACTGTTTTCCAGCAGTTTCTGCAGATTGCCTCTAATTCCTATCCTTTCTAAAAATACTGAAACGCATATCCTTCCTTCGTCGAGATTTCTGGAAATCAGAGATGTTACAGCTGCAATTGCATCTACCGTGCCTGAATTCATATTGTGAAGCAGAAAGTATTTGTTTCTTCTCCAAATAATTTACTAACCGCTTGTTTAAAAGTTTTTCAAATATTTTAGATAAAGCTGGCAGTACAGAGATAGGTCTACATATAATTACCAACTTCATTCTTTCCCCCATTTTTTATACTGCTGTTACTGATTTCTTTAGTAGTGTAGGAAACATACCTATATTTCTAGGATACCAAGACGGTCAGGCCTAGCACCTTCTCTGCTAGACCTTCTGCTGACGAGTAATCCGGACTGGTACAGTGTGTCGGTGCGAGCCGCTTTAGGCAACTCCGACCACTGCCTGGTCTGTTCCACGGTGCCTATTATAGCGCACCCACGACCCGTGCAGGGGAAGCGGCGTCTCTGGCACTACTCGTCAGCGGACTGGGATGGACTTGTGAGATCGGTCTGGGTATGGAATACTATATCTCATACACCGATATCACCGGTGACCGCGGGGTGCGCCCTTGGTTCGGGCGCGAGTGCGCGGAAGCTGTTGAATAAAAACAGTCTGCGTACCGCGCTTGGGTAAGGGCGCGCACCACGCGCCATCCCAATCTGGGCCACTTCAAGGCGGCGTACAACAGAGCCACAAAGGTCTGTAGAAGGGCCTACGTCAGAGCGGATGCCCTGCGCATAGCGCGGCTTTGTCAAGAGCTAGTGATGCATCCCACGGGAAGCCGTGGCTACTGGCGACTGGCTAAAGCCATGCAAGCCAACTTCTGTCAGCCTTCGCTGCCTCCGCTGCGCAACCCTGATGGATCCCTGGCCCATGAGCCGCAAGAGAAGGCAAATCTGCTGGCTAATCTCTTTGCGGCCAACTCCCGAATCGATGATTGTGGTACGCAGCCACCGACACTACCCGACAGTGACCACGCGATGCCTGACATCCATATCAGGCAACGCGATGTCCGTGCAGTACTGCAATCACTCGATGTCCGGAAAGCCAGTGGTCCGGATGGTATTCCAGCGGTAGTTTTGCAAAAATGTGCAGCGGAGTTGTCTCCAATGCTTACGCGCCTGTACCGGCTGTCCTACAGTTCGGGTACAGTGCCTTTGCCTTGGAAAGAGGTGAATGTTCAGCCGATTCCCAAGAAGGGGGATCGCTCGGAGCCAGCCAACTATCGACCCATAGCCGTCACCTCAGTGGCTGTGCAAAGTGTTCGAGCACATAATTAACAAACAGCTCATGCGGCACCTAGAGGATCACTCCTTAATTAATGACCGGCAATATGGCTTCAGGCCGAAACGGTCAACGGGTGATCTTCTAGCATACGTTACCCATCTTTGGGGTGAGGCTATGAACAAGCACGGTGAGTCACTGGCAATTAGTCTTGACATCGCCAAAGCTTTCGATAGAGTCTGGCACAAATCGCTTCTTTCCAAGCTACCTGCCTTTGGTCTGCCTTCTAGGCTGTGCAACTGGGTTGCTAGCTTCCTGCAGGGGCGCCGTATTCGCGTCCTTTGTGACGGACGAGCTTCGGAGTTTCTGCAGGTAAATGCTGGCGTGCCCCAGGGGTCCGTCTTATCACCCACTCTCTTTCTTCTGCATATCAACGACATGCTGTCTACCGGCAATGTTCATTGTTATGCAGACGATAGCACTTTACATGGGAGTTATCATGGACATCCTGCGGCCAAGCAGTCAGATATCGCAGAGAAAATGCAGCTTCTTGTCACTGAGCTTGACGGGATCCTGAATCACATTTCTCAATGGGGCTCTGAGAACCTGGTTGAGTTCAATGCCAAGAAGACGCAGGCATGTGCGTTTACAGCAAAAGTATCTTCTTTCCTTCCCCTCCCCACAATCTCAATATCCTAGGTATGGATGTTCGCTGCAATCTGAACAACTAAAATTACATCGAAAGTATCATCAAAACAGCCTCACGAAAACTCGGAGTCCTTAACAGAGTGAGACGGTTTTTCACGCCGGAGCAGCGGTGTCTTCTATACAAGACACAAATTCGCTCCTGTATGGAATACTGCTCGCATCTCTGGGATGGTTCAGCAAAGTACTTACTAGATGCTCTCGACAGGTTGCAGCGACGTGCGGTCCGCATCATTGGGAATCCCGAGGTCACGAACACCCTAGAACCTTTACAGATGCGTAGAGAAGTTGCGTCCATGGCTGTATTTTACTGTCTGTACCATGGGGAGTGTTCTGATGAGCTCTTCCAATTAGTCCCACCCTCCCCTTTCCTACACAGGACAACACGTGCGTCTTAGATGTCATCCGCACACAGTGCAAAACATCTGATCAAGAACCAAGCGGTTCGGAGACTCTTTCCTCTGTCGCACCATTAAGGCCTGGAATTCATTACCAGCTCACGTGTTTCCTTCTTCCTATAGTCCCAAGTCCTTTAAGCGGGGCGTGAAAAAGCATATGATGAGGCCGTCAAGCTGAGTGTCACCATTGTCACACGGTATGTGTAAGTAATGGTGACAATCTTTTCTGGGACTTTGCCTTCAGCTTACCATCAGGCAAGGCGAAGTCCAATTGACGTGTCCTATATAAAAAAAAACCTTAACTAAAACACAAATTGGCCAGATGGACTATAATATGTACAGTTTCATATCTAGTCAACTTTAAGAAGCTTGTAGGAATATTGTCTCAACCCGGAGTGCTATTGATTATTACGCCCATCAGTGTATTATGTACTTCGACTAGATCAATATCAAGAAGCGCAAATGATACCAATGGTGGGTCATCTGCACTGGAATCAATCTCGAAATTGTTAGTATCATATCCTTTCATTATATTTTCAGCCATTCGTTGCCCTATTATAGTGAAATACTGATTGATATAATTGACTGATTCAAGAGGCGAAGACTCTATTTCCAAAAGCTTGGTGTAACTCGATTTTGTCTGCTTTAAGTGAGTCATATTTCTAATGTTAGTCCATAGTGTTTTATTATTATTTGTAGAATTCATTAACTGGTCCCTTTCATATGTAAGTTTAAGTTTTTTTATTAATTGATTGCAGTAATTGCGATATTTTTTTTTTATACCATTTAGTCGGCAGACAAGCTCACGGCCCACCTGATGGAAAGTTGTTACCGTGACCTATGGACGTCTGTAACACCAGAGGAGTCACAGTCGCGCTGCCAACACTGTAAGTACAGAGTTTCTGTGCCGTCAGTAGAATCTTCTGTAACTTATTTTAAGTATTTCATTGTGGGGATCACTAACTTAACTTAGTGATCCCCACAATGAATATTTATAAAAATATATGTAATATATAATACTATCGGAAGTTTACACAAATATTATGCATTGCAATGAAACCACATTATGAATGACAAACAAATCGTGATATAATCCGTTAACAAATGGTTTCATAATAATGAACATTACAATACTTTTTAATGCAATAAATTGTTTACACGTGAACGACCCAGCCGGTTAGTATGCCGTTTTATTAATAAAATTGTCATTTCTTGCATGAGATAATAATAAATAAATATTCTACAACATTCTACACAACGCTATCTAGACCCATGGTAAGCATAGTTTAACTAGCTTGTGTTATGGAATCTAGAATACGGATAAACATACTTAAATATTTTTTTTTTGTAAATACATACATAGTATACATAGAAACACCTAGACCAAAGCATATACCCATATTCATGCATACAAATATTTGCACTGAGCGGGGATCGAACCCGCGCCTCCTGCGTAGCAGTCGCGTTCACTACTGTTACACCACAGAGACTGTGTGATGTGTTATTACTATCATGAATGCAGATTTTTTTTATTATTGTTAGTGATCTACAAGTACAAATATATTATATGTTTGTTATTCATTTCATTCCGTTGCGCACGCAAATCGTCCACCAAATTAACGCAAACAGTCTAAAAGGCATTCCGTCCAAAACACAAACCTTCCGAAACGCAGTCCATTCGAACCGCATTCCGTCCGAAACGCAGTCCATCCAACGTTCTTCGTGCTGTTATATGTAGTTAAGGAGTCACGCCTCTACAGCGATCAAAACAGTTATAATTGAACATTTCGTACACGTAATGAGATTTCAAATTACATGAGAGCGAAAGTACCCTTGCGCACGCGCAGTCAAGGCCAGGTGAAGGTCATGTGTGATGAGAATTTTGCCGTTGTGTTTATATATTTATTAGTTTTGCATATTTGTGTCTTTTGCTTAAAATTATTTCTTTCTCATGAGGTGCGAATTTTACTTGACGATATAAATTGAGAAGAAGGCCATTGTAATGACTTCGTTGATGTTAGATGTAAGGGGTTCTATTATTATCTTAGACCCTGAAGCGCACCACTTAGAAACGGACGACATTCAGTCGCAGGATTCTTCTCTGGGAGTTATCCTGTTCTTACAATACCGGGTTCTTTAAGTGAATATTATCCATTCAGGTCAGCAAGTTAGGGACCAACATATTAACATAAACATCATTTGGTGGCGTCTTCTGCATCTTTTTGCCATTTAGCGGCAGCACAACCGAGACAGACTAACGCTGTGATGATGATGAGACTGACGCCTGTGCATCATTGATTTGACTTGTATAATATGTTAAATGAAGCAGCTAAAAAGAGCTCTAACGGTTAGTTATCCGTTAAATTGCTATTTGGTACTGTAGTACCAAAAACACGCTCGAGTGCAATTTGCAATTCACGTGACGACCCTTTTTTTTCAGGAAAGCGGTTAATTCTAATATATTTAGGTACATATCAGATAAAACAGGCACGTTCATACTATGGTGAGCATCTAAGAGGTTATCAGTTATCATTCGTAAGGTAACTGTAAATTACTGAACTCGATGAGGCGGAAAACCTAGCGCTATTTATATCGCATATTGCAGCGGTGAATTGAAATAAGTTAATTGAATTATTGAATCATTCATCAATTTATCAGTATCTGACTAACCGTTGATGAATGAATATGATTGAAAATATATTGTCAATATTTTTTTAACCTTTAAAAAACTCCTAACGGATCTTTGGCTACTTAATACAAATGTGCAAAAAGTTTTGATACGTTCTGTCTATAGTTTTTATTTTATTTCTTTAAAAAAGGTTAATGCGTTTCCAATGGTAAATTATACAAAGGGCTTTGTAGATTCAATAGATTGCATCAGATCTATATTTAACGACGGTAACCCATTCAATTAATATTTTTTGCTGTTTGCTTGTGTTCATTACATATATATTAATGTTTAAGAAGATATGATTGAGAGGGCCTCGCACTTGATAGGAGGTAGGATACGGCGGTATTTCCGCCCAATTGAACAGTCCGGCCATAATAACTTCCTGTTGTGTTCGCAGCGGTGAGTAGGGTAGCCAAAGCTCACTGGAGAATTTGTGTTGTCAGTGGGAAGACTAAAGGCTTGTCTTGCTTTGTCTTCTACAGTAAAGGCACAAAAACTCTGTGCTTACAGGGGCGGCAGTGTGAGTGTAGCTTCTCTGGTGTTACACACGTACATAGACCACGGTATCCACTTTAAATCAAGTGGGCCGTGCGCTTGTTTGCCACTTAAGTGGTGTAAAAAAAAGAGAACTGACACTTTACCTGATATTTCTTTAGTACGACCCCAATCTGGTCCTCGATTCCACAAAAGCAAAACCCCTGCAGACACGGGAGTGCAGAATTATGAGTTGCGGGAACGGGTTTAGTATTCCATGCAGGCAGAATCACGGGTAACAGTTAGTATTATCAAAATGTGAAAATCCTAACAGTATTTTAATGTTTACATACCAAAGCAAGATATAAATTCTTGCTCGAAGGTATTTGATGCGATTAGTGATGGATTTTACGAGACCAATAAAATCTTTAACATTCAACAGTAATTATTTTATTGCTGAAGTTTGTCTTTGATGTTACTGTCAATATTTAAAAACAGTTATTTCTGTAAAGTTCTAATACTCATCATCATCATTGAATTGTTACAATTAACATATACAGTAAATAAAAAAAAGTAATAACACATCACACAGCCTCTGTGGCGTAGCAGTTACAATATGAAAGAAACTTCATCCCACGCACACTCAAGTTGTGGAATGACCTCCCTGCTGCGGTTTTCCCAAGCGCCTACAATATGGGGTTCTTCAAGAGGGGCATCAGAAGGTTTCTTCATGGTCGGCAGCGCGAGTGTGACACTCCTGGTGTTGCATACGTCCATAGGCCACGGTAACCGCTTCCCATCAGGTGGACCGTGTGCTTGTCTGCCAACTAAGTGGTATGAAAATAAAAAAAAAAATTTTTCGCTTACCCTTTCCTACGCTTTTTCCTAATTTTGACTTATCTTGGCTTTTACGGAAGCGGTCAAGGTTTAGACAGTAGTCGTCTAAACCTTGACCGCTTTTCCTCTACTAACTTTTCGATGCAACGAAACCATTTTAATTAAACCTTTCGCATCATCCCCATCCTCTGCGTCTTTTCTCAACTCAGTTGGGGTCGGCTATTTTCCATGAAGCGCTGTTGTGACCAACAAATTGGTGTAGTCCTGTAGACACACCAGTTATCGATATTTTTTAGATTTTCTACTACGCGTAATGATAGCCATAGATATTCTTACACCGTTGTCCGACACCGACCGGACGTATTACAATAAAAAAGGAACAATATTAGCTCGAAAATCTGAAAATGAGAAACCGGTAATAGGGTCTTTGAGTGACGTAAAAATAGCAACTAGTGAAAAATAGGTATCTGACAAACTCTTTTTATGTTTTTTATTTGTTTTAATTTAGATATTATATTATCATTGTGTTATTTTTCAACACTCAAAATAACTTTTTAGATTTTCTACTACGCGTAATGATAGCCATAGATATTCTTACACCGTTGTCCGACACCGACCGGACGTATTACAATAAAAAAGGAACAATATTAGCTCGAAAATCTGAAAATGAGAAACCGGTAATAGGGTCTTTGAGTGACGTAAAAATAGCAACTAGTGAAAAATAGGTATCTGACAAACTCTTTTTATGTTTTTTATTTGTTTTAATTTAGATATATATTATCATTGTGTTATTTTTCAACACTCAAAATAACTTTTTACGAAGAAGATAATGTGTTTGAATTAAAAAACTGCTCAAATATTCAAAATTACTTAAAATTTTTACCAAAGGGACTAACGAATTTACTATGTCTTCATATAAAAATTTCTCAACATTAGCTCATGCCGACAAAAAATAGATGTTGTCATATTAACTGAGGTTAATATTTCAGAAAATTTTAGTTGCTTATACAATATCGACGGCTATAACATGATAACAGAGTTACGGAATGATCAAAGGGATGGGGGTATAATAGTATATATATATACATAACACGCATAAAATATCAAAACTGAAAATTAAAACAGAATACTTTGAATGCCTCACTTCTTAAATACATACACAACTTCACTATTCCGCGACTCTGTGTGCAGTGTATCGGCCACCGAAATATAGCAAACACTTGTTTATAAATGAACAGCAGTATACTCTGTCTAGTTTTGATACGGGTTGGGATCTATACTTACTAGGAGATATTAACATAGACCTAAAAGTTGACTGCGCTGTAAAACATAAATATAAAACTTCTTTGTATGGCTGTGGTATTGTGAGTGGGATATCCGATTACACACGAATTGAAACAAAGGACGGTAGGATAAGCAAAACATGTATCGATCATATTTTCGTGAGATCTAACTCACAGGAACTGCTACGGTCGCATTCGGAACTGTACTGGCCGATCACCATCAGGATGTTTCTTGTACTTCTTTTAAAACAATAACAGATTTAAAAAAATAATACAAAACTATTACATCATATTGACTGGCAATCAACATGTCGTATCCTACACAAATATACTCATTTATAAATGATAGTATATAAAGGTATAGTCAAGCAGAAATCAATATTAAATGTAATACCAGATCGTCTCAGCAAAACAATACGTGGGTTAGAAAAATAAAAAATAAAGCATGTGAATATAAGGACAAATTATTCGTGGGCGGCCGGCGCCTCCTTCTGCGAGCAAGTAATGCTCGTGAAGGAGGAGGCGGGCCGGAAGCGGCAGCGGGAGCGACGAAGGATCGCAAGCCAAGCTGCCCGCGTACGAAGGCAACTCTGGCGTCTGAGGTCGATGAACGACCTCCGCCCCCCATGAGCGCCGGCCTGGGGGTGACAGGTGGAGCTGCCTGTCACCCTGGCAGAAGCAGGCCGCGGCGGTGGCGCGCCTAGCGCGCCTCCCCGTTTCCGGGGTCGAGTTGGGGACTCTGTAGTCCCCACACCCGAGACGAGGGCCAGATCGCGAGAGATGGCCCTGGGTCGGCCGGGGTGCGAGGGATATGCCTGTCAATCTCACCTTCGGCAACCAAAACGACCCACAGGCGGCGTGCGTTTTAGTCGGTTCGAGTCCGACATAACCTCTCCCACCGGTTCCGGTGGGGAGGTATCCGTGGGGATTTTGCACACGTAAAAAAAAAAAAGGACAAATTATTTATTGAGTGGAAAAATGATACAAATAATAACATATTGCCTTTGAAATATAATTAGGCTAGAAACTTTGCTAATAATTTTATAAAGAAAACAAAAAAATACACATAAAACAAAAAATATATGACAGCAAAAATAATATAAAACTAATAGTTTAGTAAACGTCTTAAAAAACTGCAAAGTCTATCAATTTGCTGACGAGACTTGTTTACTCTCGGCCGACTCGGATATTGACATGGCTCTTGGTAAATTACAAAGTGATTTTACTTTTCTGTCTAAATGGTCCCATGACAACGGACTCATCCTAAATAGTAGTAAAACAAAAATTATGTAGGTATGTAAGTACAAATCAAAATAGGAAAACATCTCCTATTGCAATAATATCGCACACTCATAATAATTGTTTACATAAAATATAAATTGTGACTGTGAGGCGCTAGAAGTAGTGGATACACAGACTTACCTAGGTGTGATCACTGACGATAGATAATCTTGGTCTAATCACATTCAACATAATATGTGATAAATTGCGGGCAATACTGGTCAAATTCTCTACACTTAGGCATAAAATTCCAAATCCGATTCTGTTATCATTCTGTTAGCATTAAGTGGATCAGTGATATCCTACCCACTGAGTAGTTACGGGCGCACTCTTAAATCAAAAATAATCAGAATCTATGAACTACTAACGTTTTCTGAAAACCATTGTTCCCCGGAAGGTAAGGGAATAGTATAAAAATAATCATCACGAATTGTTCTCATACTGCTCTTTGATGCCAGTTTAGGATAAAATAAAATACAATATCATAACGGAACAATACTTTAATGAGGACCTGCAAATAGTTAATTCTCACAATAAATTAACCAGAAGCGTGAAAAAGTTGATAATACCAAGATTCAATAACCTGCATAGAAAAAGAACATTGAACTACATAGTACCTAACTTATTAAACAAATTACTAACATTTAAAAAGTAAAATAAATTGTGAAAACTTAAAAGCCTCATTAAAAACCTACCTTATTAAACACTAAAAATAATTAAGTAGCTAGAAAATAAAACTAAAAATCAAAGAAAAAAATAATAATCAAAAAGAAACATCCTGTAATCAGCTCGGTCTCAGCGGCAAACTTGTTCATACCATTTTGTGAGCCATTGTAGGCATCGCGCCGCTGTAAATTTATTAATCTTCCCGCACATTATTTTATTATACACTTAAAAAAATATTAAATGAACACAGAACAAAGTAAATTATATTGTGGCACTATATAGGTACCCACAATGTAACATATTTTTGTTCTGTTGAATTAATTTTGATATTGTTAAACCTACATTAAGTATTTGCCTACCTGATATATAGAATTAGTATTAGCTTATTCTGTTCGAGTACAACGACTCGACGACGAACGTGATGTACGGACAAACCTTTCTGGTTCTTGTTACACTACTAAGGCATTAGACCCAATGTATATTTTTCTGGTTAAATAAATTAAAAAAAAAAATCCTATCTAAATAATTTACCAGCAGCATACGAACGCTGAGTGCTATCAATTAGCCGCAAAACTTGAAAGTAGTTCAGAATGTAGTGCCGAGAGGATTCACGTAGTTTTGACTCGAGCGCAACAGTACGTGCTTTTGTCAAGGACCCGATCCGTTTATTTGCTGATTAACATTTTGTCAAATATCTCACTGAAATCTACGTTTTGCTCATTTGGTTATAAAGGTGCGCCATTAAATGTACTTTGAGAGTCTTTCTTTCATTGAAATCAATGTAGCATGGTAGTGAACTACGTACCTAGCAGGGGTTCGATTTCCACTCAGTGCATATATCTGAATGCTGGAATCTTATTGCATAATTATGTCAGGGTATTTCTGTACCTCGGAGAGCACGTTCTATAGGGCTAACATGAAGCGTCCGCAATTGCGGATCGACGTTTCGAGAAATTGGTCCCACGAAACACATCTCTAAATAAAATATGAAGAAGGTATGTGACACATTGGTTCAAGATGATCCGCACCTACTTTGAGGAAACCAAAGTGAGTTCACGGTACCTATATGGCTAAATTCAGGCTACAGACGTCTGCCACAATGCCCAACTACCGCTACACCTGGAAGCTGAGGAGGAACAGGAGACCGTTCCCCAGTTCGAACCGAAGACGAAGCGCAAGCTCGAGGACAGCATCGTGACTTTTACGGGAGCGCCTGTCGCCGTATACCTCTAAGATAAGTTGCTAGCCTGCTCTCTGGCAGCTGCAGTTCAAAGCACTGCCGTCTACGCATATAAAAACTCACCCCTGAGATTAATTGTGGGCCGGAAAATATATAATAGTCGTTATATAATCTTTTATTTATTCTCCTGGTCCCTGTGACTATTCAAGGTTACAATGGGATAGTCTCAATTCCACCTGTTCTCGATTATTGCTTCCCGGAGCTAATGGGAGCCTCTTCGACAGATAAAATGTCTATAATCTATCCCTGTATGAAATATCAAAATCAGGAGTCCTACCTCCTATTTAAAGGTAGGACACGGCGGTATTTCCGCCCAATTGAGCAGTCCGACTGAGGAAGTACCTCTGCCCTACAGAATGCCGCGGTTATAATAACTTCGTGTTGTCTTCCCAGCGGTGAGTAGGGTAGCCAGAGCTTACTGGAGAATTTGTGCTGTCAGTGGATTGACTAAAGGCTTGTCTTCCTTTGTCCTCTACACTGACGGCACAGAGACTCTGTGCTTACAGGGTTGGCAGCGCGAATGTAGCTTCTCTGGTGTTACACACGTTCATAGGCTACAGTAACCACTTTCCGTCAGGTGGGCCGTGCGCTAGTCTGCCACCTAAGTGGTATAAAAAAATTATTAAAAAATCAGGACCGCCACCAGCAGTCTTGCGTTCAAGGCGAAAGTTCGCCATTTATATTTATATAGGTAAAATTATTTATTTTTATGCAAATATACCTATGTTGTATTGTCTATACTTATTGAAATTATATTAATTATAAATTATATTGAAGAATACATACCCATACCGGGTATGTACTCTTCATAAGATAGACAGTATTTTACTACTACATGGCAGTATACCTGGCTATTTACAGTGTTATCTAGTAAATGTAACTCTCAATAATGCACCTAATAATTTATCTCTGCACCACCTTTGTTTGACTGGTATAGAATACCTATCGCATTAAGTCCGCATGTGTATTTATGCATAAAGTTCATTAAATAAATAAAATAAAAATATCAGCAATTAGTTCAGCCGTTTACAAGTGATCGAGTAACAAACATTCAAAAATCTTCACAAACTTTCACATGAATGAAATTAATATGATACCACACTATAACATCATTTTAAACCACAAAAATGGTAAGTTTTTAGTACCATGTTAGGGCTTTATGATCAATGAGCTATTACACTTATAAATTCACGATTCTCTGGTACCACAGATAATATAACTGGTACTAAAGCCATCTTAGTACATTAGTGATGAACAATAAATTCAGAAATATGTCGTAAACTGACATAATCGTGAAACTCGACTAGCAGTCGTTCATTTTCTGAGCAACTAAGTATGATACACACCAGATGATAAGTCTTTCACGCTGATATCCTATAGAATATTAGTTTGGGGGAATGTAGCAGATTTATAAACTATCTTTATTAGTACAGTTAGTCACAATAAAGGGCAATTCGTTCTATTTATTGTTTAAACAGGAGAGATTCTCTTAGGGAACGATTAAAAGATATTATTTTTTTAACTGTAGGTTATTAATATTTGAGAACATTGAAGGAGGTAGGACACGGCGGTATTTCTGTCCAATTGGGGCAGTCAGTCAGGCAGTCCGACTGGGGAAGTACCTTCGCCCTACAGGATACCGCGGTTATAATAACTTCGTGTTGTGTTTCCAGCGGTGAGTAGGGTAGCCAGAGCTCACTGGAAGGATTTTGTGGTGTCAGTGGGAAGACCAAAAGCTTGTTCTGCTTTGTCTTTTGCAGTGACGGCACAGAAACTCTTGTTTGCAGGGTTGGCAGCGCGATTGTGACTTCCTTGGCGAAGCACACGTCCATAGGCCACGGTAACCGCTTTCCATCAGGTGGGCCGTGTGCTTGTCTGCCAATCGAGTGGTATAAAAAAAACAAAAAAAACATGCTGTTTGTCTGAAAATATATACATACAATTTCACGAAAGTAAGTGATATTACAGACAAAAATTTACGCAATAATAATAAACTGCTCCTTCTATGCCATCGTCTTGGCAATCATCACCATCAGCACCATCTATGTTAGGAACAGTTTCAAAAGATGATTATGATACCACGCGTTTGTGTATAATTTTTTTTTATACCACTTAGGTGGCAGACAAGCTCACGGCGCGGCGGCCCACCTGATGGAAAGTGGTTACCGTGGCCTATGGACGGGTGTAACACCAGAGAATTCACACTCGCGGTGCCGACCCTGTAAGCACAGAGTTTCTGTACCGTCAGTGTAGAGGACAAAGCAGGACATGCCTTTAGTCATCCCACTGACAGCACAAATTCTCTAGTGAGCTCTGGCTACCCTACTCACCGCTGAGAACACAACATGAAGTTATTATAACCACGGTATTCTGTAGGGCGGAGATACTTCCTCAGTCGGACTGCTCAATTGGGCGGAAATACCGCCGTGTCCTACCTCCTAGAGTGTTTATTGTAATTAATGTATATTGATTGGAGAAATATTATTAAAAAACAGCGTTTATACTAATTACTCGTTTATAGGTAGCATCACTTTTTTCTTAAAACAGGATCTTATTAAAGCGGCTTCTTTGGTATCATAATTGTTTTTGCTGTATAATTGTATATTCAAATCCGTACTGGTGTATTTAAGCGATCAATTACGTAACATGGGAAAATTGCTTTTATTTGTTATTTTTAAACTTTCGCGGTGTGAATTCATAATTATACAAGGTATCGGAACTTCTCGCGAATTATAATCTTGGAACGCTAACAATTTCTGTCGCCAGCCTAACCGTTCATAATAAGTGTAATGGTGGGTAGGCGCTCAAAAAATGTTCCCCGCATACCTTTCGACACTCGAAGACTAGTCAAGTCATGACCACGGGTGCTGCAACGCATCCGAAACGTCGGCAGAAATAGTAAGTTCCAAGATATAATTCGCGAGAAGTTCCGATACCTTGTATAATTAGGGCCGATACCTAGTATTTTTCGAATGCACAGCTCTTTGTGGGCATGACTCAACAGTGAGGTGGGTATGTAGTTTATGATATAACAAATGTGGTATTGGATTGGTACCATCATCCTTAAGCTGATCCAGGGTCGGCATTTTCCAGTCTAACTGTGATGCGTCTAAACTTCGTTATTTTCCGTAAAGCGACTGCTACTGACCTCCGCAACCCATTGGCGTATTGCTGTTAAGACCAGTTATGCTACGTATAGCTCAATCTCTCTACTTTTGGTTCGCGCATGTCATGAGGTATTGATGCTGTTCTATCAACTATGGTGTATGTATTTGAAAGAGATCATAAGTAGAGCGGTGGCGAGTTCTAGTACAGTTAGCCAAATTATGAATGATTACCTACACATTTTCAACAATCGATGACAATATAGATACATCAATCAAAATGGAATAAAACTATTAATAATAATAATACATTTAGTTCTATTAATTACCGTAAAACGTAATTACTATGTAACAGGATATGCGTTTGCTGACGACAGTCAACATAGGTGTGTTCCAGTCGCAAATGATGACATAACTTCAAGGCAAGCGGCAACCATTCAACACATCATCGCTTGAAACGCTATTATAGAAAGAGAAATATATATTTGATACTTGTAGGGGAGATCTGCCACCGTATCTATTCATCATCATCATAGACTATCTGTTGCCCGCGGCTCCATCCGCATGGATATCTGTCTGTTAAAATAATGGAACAGAATACAATTATTGTTGAAATATGGGTGTTAATTCACCTATATCTAACGCTCCGGGGATAAAGGCGTTCCAAGAGCATTTTTTAATTTTATTAGACACACGGATGACATCTCTTTTTCGTGGCGAAATCGTCTCGGGTTATATCGGACTCGAATAGCATGCTTCTCGTCCCGAATTGCATTTCTATCACAGTCCGATTGACCCAGTATCATTTCCGATTTTGACTACCATCGCCGCGAGCTGATAGGCGGCTCTACCTGCCGCTCACAGTCCTGCATTCATGTAAGACGGAGTTCGTAGATACACGGATCACCCTTTTTTTAACAAGCGGTTATCTCCTCAGACACCCCGCGTCGGAGCCAGCGAGAGTGGTTATCAACAAAACCACTCTCGCTGGCTCCGACGCGCAACTAAAGTCTCATAGCCGCCTCGGTACCATCAGTTGCCGGTGGTGAGGTCACCTTTGGCATATACCTGGCGCACCCCGAGAAGGCCCCCTCGGGTGTGGAACTACGGCATCCCCATATTTCCTCAGAAGGTTCCACCTGTCACCCTAGGTCCACGTTCATGAAAGACGGAGGTCAATTTGTCGCCTTCGCGCATTGTGGGCTATGCGGGACGGAAAGGTCTAAAATCTCCTTCGGCCCCGCTCACGGATCACCCTGGGCATTAATCAATGCTCTTGTACTTGTTCAAAAAGGTTCATAAGTTTCGATTTCTGACTGATGATGACATACCTATAAAATTTTCTTCAATGATTGGTCCCTAACTGCACCTGTTCATATACACCAGACGTCAATACCTACACGTGGGCGTATATTCTTAAACAAGTCGTGTTGCACGAAACCACTTTTAATTTACTAATTTACTATGAACATACTCATAATGATGGTAAAATACCAGTTCTGGCCTATGGCTTCATTATATCTGGCCCTGTCTGTCATGTTGTTTGAGCCGGAGGACATATTATATTACTATTTCAATCAATATACTTAAAATTTTAATACAATAGATAGACGTAAAACTATAGACACGTCAATAATCTCTTTTAATTTAGACAGGTGGTTCTTGAACTAACAAGCTACTAATGTACAATGAGGAAAAGGCCTGGGTGTAAGGGCTGCTGTGCCCCAGCAATAGAGGGCCCAAAGTGGGAGGCCTGTATTGTATTACTTCAATATAGCAAAAACATAAATATTCGGAATGCGATTTGAAGTGATGAGCTGACACTTTTTAGAGGAGAGCCTTTGAACAACTGAACAGCCTGCATACATCCTGAAAAGCCACAATACTTCTGGCCTTCGCCCTTGCATCGTACGTTCCTGTGAGATGACTTGACGTATTAAGCAGCAGAAAAGAAATAAGTACCTAATAAAAAATACCTCTTTTGTTTCATACTAGAAACCAAAAAAATTAAAGTATCAAGAGTTTTTTCTCTTAGTCCTTTATTTACCTCCCTTAGAGGTGAAATTCCCAAAAAATTCTCAGTAAATGGTACAACATAAAATGTATTAACTTCCGAAATTTCAAGTTCAGGACATGTAATAATTTGGACTATGCGCTGATTTTACATAAAATTACATCAATCTAAGAAGTAACTGCTTCCGTAGTTCCGTAGCAGTTCAATGTCTTGTAGAATTGGCATATAACCACATAAAGGCCGCCTATCGAAATTAATGGGCTGCCTTGTCGTTTAACCGTTCAATACTAACCATAAATAGTGTAACACTTATACCCCATAAATGGTATGTGAGACCGAAAATAGAAATGATGGAGGTGATCATTCTATTGAACATCACAAAATGTTTCATCGATGTGTACCTACTCATACTGTGCTATATTTTCCAAAGGGGCAGACAGTGGTGTATCAATACCCACATTTAGCCAACTATGATTATCAGTTCACATAACGTAGCTACCTCCTTCATCTTAAGGTCAACCTCAGTTGTATCTTAGTCTGGACTGGAGCTTGTTCCTGTTATATTACATACATACATATATATAATCACGCCTCTATTCCCGGAGGGTTAGGCCGAGATGAATTAACAGCCACATTTTACCAATCATTGAATTCGGTCCCACGTAATAGAGGGTGAGCGTATTGCCGTCTTCCGGACACTATTGTTGATTCAAACTATGCATCTGAGGCTAAGTCTAGGCTGTATATATCTGTCTGATGTTAAACAGCCCTATCCCTTAATCGTCTTGTACGAAACCGATAGGAAGAGATCGGGTGATCCAAATTTTACTCGGCCAGAAACCACAGGTAGGACACGGCGGTATTTCCACCGAATTGAGCAGTCCGACTGGGGAAGTACCTCCGCCCTACAGAATACCACGGTTATAATAACTTTGTGTTGTGTTCCCGGCGGTGAGTAAGGTAGCCAGAGCTCACTGGAGAGTTTTTGTGCTGTCAGTGGGATGACCAAAGGCTTGTCCTGCTTTGTCCTCTACACAAACACACAGGCACAAAATCTCTGTTCTTACAGGGTCGGCAGCACGGATGTGACTCCACTGGTGTTACACACGTTCATAGGTCACGGAAACTACTTTCCATCAGGTGGGCCGTGTGCTTGTCTCCCACCTAAGTTGTATAAAAAAAAACGTGACTATATTACTCGTAATTTTATTTAGACTTTTATGTGAGCGAGCGTAGTTCAACTCCTATCTCCATAAAGAAAACCTACGCCAAAGCCTCATCTGTTAATCAACAGGTTAGTGTGTCCCACAAATATCAAAAGTAGTGTTATAATATAAACAAGCACAACGGTCTGACAGACCCATGACCGGGTACACAAAGGTTGAAATGATTTTCAAGAAACATTATTTTTAACGACCTATTTGGTGGTTTGTTTGAACTACATCCGCAGACTAGGCTATTAGTTTTTCTTTTTTATACCACTTAGGTGACAAACAAACATACGGACCGCCTGAAGGAAAGTGGTTACCGTCACCTATGCATGTGCATCACCAGGGCCGTCATACTCGAAAAGCCAACCCTGTAAGAACATTTTAATACCTTTTTTACGTGCGGAAAATCCCCACGAATACCCCCACCATAGGAGCCGGTGGGAGAGGTTATGTCGGACTCGAACCGACTAAAACGCACGAAACTTGTGGGTCGTTTTTGGTTGCCGTAGGTGAGGTTAACAGGCATATCTCTCGAACCCCGGCAGACCGAAGTCAATCTCTCTCGATCTGGCCCTCTCCTCGGGTGTGGAAACCACATAGTCCCCAACTCGTCCCCGGAAACGGGGAAGCGCAGGGCGCGCCGCCGCCCCGACCTGCTTCTGCCAGGGTGACAGGTGACTCCTCCCATCACCCCCAGGCCTGCGCTCATGGGGAGCGGTGGTCAGTTCTAATACCCTTAAGAATTTCGTTCGCCTTCTTATATTTTCATTCTACAACTACAATATTCTACATTACGCTATTTAGACCCATGGTGAGCATAGCCTATTTAGCTTGAGTTATGGAATCCAAAATGCGAATAAACATACTTAAATACTTTTTTTTGTAAATACATACATATTATAGATAGGAACACGCAGACCAATGCAAATATCACACGCCAGGAACTCGTTTCTCTAAGATATGTGTCCCGGTGTATTATTTTTTTAAATTATTAATTGTGTGCAAAATCCCCACGGATACCCCCACCACTGGAGCTAATGGGGGAAGGTTATGTCGGATTTGAACCAACTAAAACGCACGCTGACTGTGTGGACCACATATTATAGATAGAAACACCCAGACCAATGCAAATATACATATTCGTGCATACAAATATTTGCACTGAGCGGGAATCGAACCCGCGCCTTCTGCATAGCAATCGCACGTTCTACCGCTACACCACAGGGCCTTCCTTTGAAAAAATGGCTGTTTACTTTCATCACGTATTACAATTATAGATCTCAATTTGGTCAAACGTAATCTCGGGTCGAATTTTATTCTGACTCTTCATTCAATGACCAGAAACTCTTTTGGGATATAAATTCGTCTATGGTACATAGGGATTTTCTTCCCCAACTAGTAACAGTCTTACTCATTTGAGTGTTGCTGGCTCATCCAACCACAGTTAAATACATCATACATTTTTTTATACAACTTAGGTGGCAGACATGCACACGGCCCACCTGATGGAAAGTGGTTACCGTGGCCTATGAACGTGTGTAACACTAGTGGAGTCACATTCGTGCTGCCGACCCTGTAAGAACAGAAATTTTTTGTGCCTTCAGTGCAGAACACAAAATCAGGACAAGCCTTTGGTCTTCCCACTGACAGCACATAAACTCTCCAGTGAGCTCTGGCTACCCTACTCACCGCCGGGAACACAACAGGAGGTTATTATAGCCGTGTTATTCTACTTTTTACCTCCTCCGTTTAAATTAATTGAATTCAGTTTGACACAAATTCAATTGAATATCAATTATGAGTGATGGGTAGCAAACCAAAATTAAAAGGCAGACACCGCTTAAACCAAAACAAAATTATGAAACTGGTGACTAGAACTTTATGTTAAGAAAACATTTGATTTTCTTCAACTAATGCTTTATGTTTCTTTCACGCTCCATTAAAAAAGAATCAAGGCTTATAAGAAGAAAGAAACACATGTGCTGTATTTCAATGCTTTATTGTGCGACAAAGGAAGGAAGTAACTAAACGCTTGGTGTTGAGAAACTAACAATAAGAGTAACAAGTGTACTTGCCCGGTTATAACTACAACAGAATAGATAAAATATCTAGGTATTATAATAGATGAAACTAGGTATTATGATGATTAAAGAACATAGGCGAACACTAATTAATCGACTACGGAAATTGATATTTGTGTTTAAAAAAATAAGACATATCAATGAACCAAAACTGATTAAACAAGTTTACTATGCTTTTGCCAGTCAATATAAACATATTGCTTAACATCTTGGGGGGAGTGGGCAAGAAATTGCTACTGCCGGTCGAGCGAGCTCAGAGAGTGATCCTCAAGGAAGCAACGTTACGCTCTTTCTTATCGCCCACCGACCTCCTATACAAATCTTGCGAAGTACTAATAGTCCATCAGCTATTTATGCTAAGTACAGTACTAAAACAGCACGTAGCACTTCTCTATAGCACCGAAATTACTAACAATAGCCATAAAGATATTGTTTGCACTGAAAGAATTATGAAAAAATTAAATTGAAAATTTAAGAAACCCTCGTCACAAAAATCAACCCCAAAAAGTCGGAAGTAAGTTGTGTTAGTTAGCCCTATAACTTTGATATACCTAGTAATACATATTTTGATTCAAGCGTTGTCATGTCGGGGGACCGTAACTAGTAGAGCACTACGTCATATTATCGGAACGATCTAAGGTCCCCCAGACAATGACAACGCTGAAAATTTGCACGCCGTATGTGGCAGAATGTGAAGAAACGTAAATTTGTAATATCTCTTGTACCATATTCTAGCAAATAAACTATTTTGATTTTGATTTGATTCAAAATATGTATTACTAGGTATATCAACTGTAACTGTAAGTTACTTGTTTTTTGGACCACTTCTGTACCAAAGGATAAACGCTATAATAAGCATTTATTCTTTAAATTACGCATGTTGTAAACGAATCGTAAATAATGTCCTCCAAAGATTGTCCTACGATAACACAGAGGAGTTATTGTCTGTTTTAAAATGAATAATTACTGTTAAGTTGCATAATTAAGACATAACTTTAGTTAGTAGTAGTGAATCACTCTAGCAATATTCTTAGTAAATTGGTTGTACATATCTGTAATAGTATTTATGAAATATTGTTAATCTGCACTTGACGCCTGAAACACAGGACTACCTATTTCAGGCACAGCTTAGATAAATATCTCTAAGTAAAGACCTCTGTAAGGCAATTAACTGAACAAATATATATTATACTTACCTAATATACCTACCCATGCACAATGTAATAACGCACGATAGATGTAAAATACTGCACAACGATTATAAAATAAATTTGATTTGATTTGATTTGATTCGAGATGGTATTGTGCGTATTGTATGCGGGTAACAACCCACATACAAAGTTGTACTGAAAAGAGGTAAGGCAGAGAAATATCAACACTCAATGTATCATATCCATAGAGGCGAGTCTATTGTGGATTTATTTCCAGGGATTGGGTTCAGGATATAAAAATAATGAATGAAACTTTACTATAGATATGTAGGTAGGTTTTTTTGTATTTCGATTTGATAAAAGAACAACCGCGGTAGCCTAGTGGTATGGGTGATGGACTGCTGAGACGAGGTCTCGGGTTCGATCCCAGGTTTTACCATGGCAGACACCAATGACTTTTCGATGCTTTTCGAAGTTATGTGCGAATTTATCGCAGGTTTATAAGTGCCCGGTTAATGGCAATAGGCTCGCCACATACATTGGGACCTAAACATAAACTGGCGAAATGTGGGTGCTAGCACCTCTGCCTACCCCTTCGGGGATATAGGTGTGAGTTTATGTTGTGTTATGTTAAGTTAAAAGAATATTGTAAAGTTCCTTTACAATGCAATGCCTTTACAGACGCGATGATATTTGGGGTTTCTTTGTACACTATTTTTTTTTATACCACTTAGGTGGCAGACTAGCGCACGGCCCACTTGATGGAAAGAGGTTACCGTGGCCTGTGGACGTGTGTAACAGGTACAGAGGTTTTGTGCCGTCAGTGTAAAGGACACAGCAGGACAAGCCTTTAGTCATCCCACTGACAGCACAAATTCTCCAGTGAGCTCTGGCTACCCTACTCACCGCTGGGAACACAACACGAACTTATTATAACCGCGGTATTCTGTAGAGCGGAGGTACTTCCCCAGTCGGACTGCTCAATTGGGCGGAAATTCCGCCGTGTCCTACCTCCTCCAATTTACTTTTTTGCTAACAGTCCAAAGTTTCAGTTATTTTTCTGAACACCATCATATAGAGGTAAAGCAATTCAGACTTCATAATTGATACGAGAAGCTGCCTAATCTTTTTTCATACATTACCTACTTAGATGCCTATTTTCTTATGATTACAGGGTCATCTTTTATTAGAAATCAAATCATACTAATAGTACTGCCTGTATAACTCTATTAACACACTTCAACAGCCTTACAAAAGATCAATCGCCTAAAACAATGGTGTCCAAAATCCTTTGATCAAACTGCAGATTCATTAATGATGTTTCTATAATATCGTAATGCGTATCACATACGTTAGTCTTGATTAAGGGTCACGATTGACCCCCCCGCATTCAATTAATCATATCCTTGAAGAATTACAGAAAGATTTGACACTCGAGGTCATCACGTTCGGTAGCTCGAGATACCCTCGGACTAATTACAAGGTGTATGATCTTGCTCGGTTTATTTTGTTATGTGATTCACATGACGTCAGAATGCAAGTGTTCAGGGATTGCGACCAGTTGTATATATAATAGGTCATGCGCTTAGAACCATCACAGTATCACTTGAGACTCATCCACATTTAGTGTAGTGCATCGGCATTAATATTAATATTGCAAAATGAAATTGGTAATAACTTTTTTTGTTTAGAAGTCTGAGATTGAAACATTATTAATAAGTAATGTTTTGCTATTAGCTTTTATACTTTCTTTATTTTTAACGATTAAATGCTTATCTTTTATATGTCATCAACATGGATTTTAATAGCTTTTTTATTTAATTACGTCTTGAAATTAATTAAAAAATATTTACATGAAAAAAATATTTCAGGAAAGTCGGAATAAGATGTTATCGTAATTTGATGTTTGAAGTTTATTAATATTTAAAAAAAAAAGAAAATTGTTTTATAGTACTTATTTATCCAGTGTACCATTTATTCTCACCAAACTTGATCACATAATATATTATAATGACCTGCATACATAAATGACATTTGACATAATTAATCATTCTTTATAACAGTTCGTGATAGCAAGTCTCATCGCGGTCTGCGCGGCGGGTCGCCTGGATAGCCTAAAGCGTTCCTATCTCCCTCCGGATAATTCCATCTCAAGCAAGCACCGAGGATATGGTCCTTCTTTCGACGTGGGATCCAGTTTCGCTCAACAGAACTCATTTCAAAACCGGTACCTACCACCCATAAATGCAGGTGCTACCAATATTGCTGCTCTACACCATGTGCCTACTGTTAAAGGTAAGGAAATTTATGTTTCTAGTAATCATTGTATCTTTGCACTATAGTAGTTAGGTAGTATTTAAGACAAAAATTGCATTAATTGCGCAGGCTTTCCTCTCAGGCTTGGGAGGTCCGAAGTTAGTCCCTTCCGGAAAAGCCGACTGATTAATATATAAAAAAACGATCGGACCTATCACCAAAGTGCAAACTTTGTACGCAACTAGGAAATCGCTAAAAGGACGATGATGATGTAGTCGATCCGGAGGGTTATGTCATAAAATGTGGAATTTAGATCCTGATCTTAAGAGGTATATACCTAACAAGGGCTAGTTGAAACTCATTTGAATCATATGCATAGTGACTACAAATATGTACTAGATAATGAGTTGCAATTATTTATTGCATCTTAACAATTCATACTAATATTATAAATGCAAAAGTAATTTTGTCTGTCTATTTGCCTGTTATGCTATCACCACCAAACCGAGGTTACATTGAATACGTGCTAGATTTTTAAATTTAAATTACAACAGAATTTTCACCGCATTGCAACACAACAACAAAAGTTTTTTTTTATACCACTTAAGTGACAGACAAGCATACGACCCACCTGATGGAAAGTAGTTACCGTGGCCTATAGACGTTTGTAACACCAGAAGAGTCACAGTCGCGCTGCCAACCCTGCAAGTACCGAGTTTCTGTGCCGTCAGTGTAGAAGACAAAGCAGGACAAGTCTTCCCACTGACAGCACAAATTCTAAAATGAGCTCTGGCTACCCTACTCAACACTGGGAACACAACACGAAGTTATTATAGCCGCGGTATTCTGTAGGGCTGAGGTACTTCCTCAGTCGGACTGCTCAATTGGGCGGAACTTGGGGATAGATAAGATGTGTAGGTTAAACATTGTCAATGTGTTATCTATAATTTGTCAGTATGACTTATGGTAGGTATCTATGTACTTATATATTACTTTATAGAATTCTCGTTCCTGTAAACGGTACATTCTCTCTGTAACGTTACACTTAATTATGCACCTACTGAGTCTTTCTCTGCACCACCTTTGGTTGACTGGTAGAGAAGGCTTGTGGCATTAAGTCCACCTATGTACTTATGAATAAAGTTTAAAATAATAAAATAAAAGCAAGAATTCTGTGAATTTCAAATCGACGCTAAATTGTATTACCCATACAAGAGATTGACAGGAACAACTGTAGTTCCTATTTTTGCCATTTCCGTTCGATACCGTTCTTATTTATTTTAAATAGTTATAACGTTCATAATTGACAGCCATGAAACTGTCTGTTTATTTTGAGTCTACTTTGAATCCCATCATGGGGGAGTGGCTAGAGAGGCCACACGGCAGCCTCTCGTACCGTCTGACGCAGATGATCACCGAGCACGGATGCTTCGGAAAGTATCTGCGTCGGATGCAGAAAGAGCCAACGTCCGAGTGCCATCACTGCGACGCGAGCGAGGATTCAGGTCCGCACACGCTCACCGAGTGTCCGGCGTGGGAGACGCCGAGGCGGGAGCTTGTGGCGGCCCTGGGAGTGAGGGTTCTCACGCTCTCCACCTTGCTCGCGGCGATGGTTCGCTGCGCGGATGCGTGGGCGGCCGGCGCCTCCTTCTGCGAGCAAGTAATGCTCGTGAAGGAGGAGGCGGGGCGGGAGCGGCAGCGGGAGCGACGAAGGATCGCTAGACAAGCTGCCCGCGCACGAAGGCAACTCGGGCGTCGGAGGTCGATGAACGACCTCCGCCCCCCATGAGCGCCGGCCTGGGGGTGACAGGTGAAGCCGCCTGTCACCCTTGCAGAAGCAGGCCGCGGCGGCGGCGCGCGTGGCGCGCCTCCCCGTTTCCGGGGACGAGTTGGGGACTCTGTGGTCCCCACACCCGAGAAGAGGGCCAGATCGTGAGAGATGGCCCTGGGTCGGCCGGGGTGCGAGGGATATGCCTGTCAACCTCACCTTCGGCAACCGAAACGACCCACAGGCGGCGTGCGTTTTAGTCGGTTCGAGTCCGATATAACCTCCTCCACCGGGTCCGGTGGGGAGGTATCCGTGGGGATTTTGCGCACGTAAAAAAAAAAAAAAAAAAAGTCTACTTTGAATCTACTTTCAATCCAATCTAACTGTAGTCAAAAAAGTTGAATAGATGTATTACTATTTTTATCTTGAACTACATAAAGTGCACATTACATTAACCTTCTAGATCGATACTCAATTCATAAACGGATGAACGACCCTGCCTAAATAAATAAACAGAATTATTCAAAATTTTAACCATATTTCGAGCAGTTATTTTTAATTGCAAACATATTTGGTAGCAATTCTGCAACGATTTTGATTGTAGCATCATGTCTATATTATAATAGTAGCAAATCGTGTCACGATTTATTTTTATGACTTATTTATTAATGGGCTTAATGGGGTTATCAATCATTCAAATGTAAGAGCTGTATCAATTCACACATAACTTTTGAATTCTAACTAGCATAATCGTGACCTATAAAATATCGAATCGGTTGTTATGATATTTCATGAAGAAGGCAATATACATATGGATACGGAGGCACTACACACACACACACACAATGTATCATGATTAGTTTTCATAATATTAATTGAGGGAAAAAGGCCCGTTGGGACGTTTTTTTAAAATTGTAACAGTTTGAAAATTTCAAAGTCACGATATACTTGCGGCATGCTGTGATTCTCTTTTTTAGTGAGTTTAGTTTATTTTCTTCTGTGCCAGTCTCGCCATATTTTACTTTATTTATTCGTCTAACAGTTCACCAAAAAAGAGAAAATGAGCAAAACTAGTCGTATCAAAACAGCCATTATAGCGTGCCGCAACAATAGTTGTCAAAACATGTTGCAAAAAGTAGTTACCTAATTTGAGCTGTTGATTTGACTATGATCAGATGAGCTCAATTGTGCCAATATACTGTATTACCATCCGGAAGATTAGTCTTTTCAATTCTTTTAACTAATCATTCTGCACTAAGTTGAGCTCTTTCATTTGAAGCTATCAATAGCTATGAATGTAGCTTAGTTAATAAGAACAATCCAGTTCTATCATCGGTTCCCAGGACTAAATAAAACCAACATGTTTATAAAATTAAATTTCTATTTATACTTTTAATATCATCATACCATTTGAAAAGCATAACATACGATGGGAAATTAATGATAGGGAATGCAGAATGATATATTGATACAAGTACCCACACTTTTTCTCTTCTGGAGTAAGCAGAAACAACAGTACTGATTCCGATCCCCTTCCGTTTTTATATTATTAAATCTATAACTAGTCTCATTATTGTCATCGTTAGGTAAACATTCTCTCATTACTAACACATTGAGAATTACTTTCGTAAATATGTTGCAAGTTATGTTTCCAGATTCCAGTTGTCTAATTTAGAGAGATTTTGTAGATATTTGTATTATGATAAAATTAGTGATTATAATAAGTCTACTCATTACAAAACTTAGTTATCTGAAAATTTTATGATTTTAATGTAGCAGATTCTATAAATATTATTGTTAGTGGGTAGCTGAAAGTTTATATAGTTAAAACCGTAAACATTTAAATAAAACCAAAAACTACAGGCACTTATAACCTTTTGGGCTGGATATCCAAAATAACTACGAATTATAATTGTTTAATGTATTTAACCAAAAAAAATTACTACTACCATTAGAGTGATATTAATGTTACCATTTTTCAGGACTCGGCGGCTCACGCATTGCACACCCCGCTAACCACCAGTACTCTATTCCAAGCACTTCTTACGGTACTCCTCAAGGCCCAGCTTCCAACAACGGTCAATTCGGAGCTCCAAGCCGTCAGTACCTGACTCCTAGTTTAAACACCAAACAAAATATCAAATTTGTAGCTCCTGTTCGTCAATACCTAGCTCCTAATGTAGGCTCTTCTCAAAATGGTTACCAACAAATTAGAGGTGGTCAACAGCAAAATTTTGGAGCAGTTACAAGTCGTCAATATCTAACTCCTAACGCAATTCCTTCACAAAATGGTAATCAACAGCTAGGACGTGCCAGCGGTGGTCAACAACAAAATTTCGATGCTGCTACCAGTCGTCAATACCTTACTCCTAATACTGTTGATACTCAAAGCAATGCCCGTCAACAACTTGTAGCATCCAACAATTTCCAACAACAGGGTTATGGAGCAGCACCAACCCATCAGTACCTCTCTCTAATTCCTGCTGGTGCTCAACGCAATAATCAGCCAAAATTCCAGAGTTTGAGCTACGGTCAGCAGCAAAAATATGAAGGTTCTGCTAACCCACAATTGTTTGTTCCCACTATTGGAAACCAGAGGAACCTTCAGCAAGAATTCAGAGGTGCCCATAACCAATACCTTGCTCCTCTTTCGTTCCCAAAATCTGGTAACTCCCAGTCCATGATTGGAACTAAGAGCTTAGGAGATGTAGGCCGCCAGTATTTGGCTCCCAAAATTAATTCCCTCCAAGGGATCCCACAACAGCTATTCAACGAAAGAACGGGTTACCAATACTGAGAGCTTATGTTAAATTATTTGGATTTTGTAAATTCTGTATAAAAATAAAAACTGTAAAAAAGTTGTCCATATGTATTTTTTCATTTGCGCAGATTATATGTTTGATCTAACTAACCAACTAACCAACTCTTCAATGAAGACAAAAAGATCCTTCTATTAATTTGTTGAGACATCTTTAGGTTTGTTTCTAGGATACCTCTAAGAATTTTGTCATAAAGGTTCAAAGAATGAAAAGAGTTATTTACATCTTTTTTGAAGTTAGGTAAAGAAAACGAAATGAAATGACGCCGGGGGCCCCGATTCAGTAAAACTAAATTTATAAAACGAATTATTTCAAAACTTACGACAGTTCAAAAATTAAAATGAAATTAAAAATGCAATCAACTATGAACGATTTTAATAGTTTAATAACCTTGCGAAAATGTGGATTACTAATAAAAACAGAGAATATGTCAGATTTGTCGAATAATCCATCAGTGTTTTATTGGAGAATCGTACAAACAGTATACATGAAATAAACTAGTAATCAGGTTAGCAAAAGTAGATTTTGTATTGGCTGATCACACGCTCTCTTCTTTCTAGGCAATTGACAATCACAGCATGTCAATTAAACGTGACGATGTTGAATCGAGCCTTTAATAGGAATGTATGGAAGAGAACATGTTGCAGTGACCTGAAATATTGGGGTGGTTAGGTCCACGTTACTAAAACTATTTGAAAAAGTAATAGTCATAAATACCTTGATTAAGGTAAGTTTATATTTGAATAATTTGTTTTATGTAATTGTTGTAAATGTCATAATTTAACAGTACACCACGGTGGTGCTTTAGAGGTCGTGAAAGAATCAATGCAACTTTAGACGCAAATAGTTACGCAGGCTTTTTTCGTCGAGGTACAGGGTCAAACAACAGTCCCTCCTGTGAAAACCTAGGTAAGCTATATCAACAGGATTATACAAGCTTTGTTAGCAAACAGAGATACTGAAATGATCAGCAAATAGTACCTACTGAAACACAAGATTTCTATGCACAAAATGTATTATAAAAAAAAATATATATCATAATATCTATTTAATATCAGACAGATATATACAGCCCAGACTCAGCCTCAGATGCATGGCTCGAGTCAACAATTGTGCCCGGAATATGGCAATAGGCTCACCCCCCTAATACGTGGTACTGAATTTATCTAACCCTCTGGGGATAAAGGCGTGAATATATGTATGTATGTACAATACCTATACGGATTACCGATAGGAATACCGAATAATTTATAGATTCAACATTATACCTAAAATTATATTAACATTGAAATTTGCAATTAACAAATAGACCTGGTTCTGACATAATGACTTATTGACATTAAAGTTTGCACGCATTACGGAGCACAATATCCTGTACCCGTTAGTTTTAAGAACTATTTACAAAAATATAACCATATTTGATATAAATAAAGAATTTAATTGAATTACCCGTTGTCCTAGGTGAACCAATAGCGGGACAGCGTGCCAACGCGACGCGATGCGTGACATATTCTTCCATACTTCACATGACGTATTTAAAGGACAACGATCATTTGAAATTTATGCGCCGCGTCGCAACGCGTCGCGTTATCGCAGTTTTCACTCACGTAGGACAATGCCTTATACTTTGTTTAGATAGATAGGTTACTCTTTATCGTACAGCAATGCATTTACAGTAGAGATAAGTAAATGAAAAATGAATTTATTATTTTGTTGTACTAAGTTTCAATACAATGTAAGATTGTTTATGAAATAAAACTAAACTTCTAAATGGAAGCTGGCTGAAAGCGATTCTTTGCAGACGACCTTGGGGTGGACAGTAATGTGACAAATTAATAAATAAGTGTTGTTTTGTTTGTGTCTATTTACAGATAAAGGAATTTGGCAGGGATTTCAATCAAAGAGAGAATATTGTAATCCAGTAAGATGACATTGTCGATTTCATTATATTTAAAACTATCTAATATTGATATACAACATGTCTAGGACAAAATACGATTATTAGAATTGGCAAGTTGTCAGTAGTTCAGTCTCTCTTAGTAAGATGGCGGTGTTAGTGTGTGACAAAAAATATTGCATGTGTTAATGTATAGTTCCCTAGACGATCTACAAGATTGTCCATATACATAACATAACATAAACTCACGCCTATATCCCCGAAGGGGTAGGCAGAGGTGCTAGCACCCACATTTCGCCAGTTTATGTTTAGGTCCCAATGTAATAGGTGGCGAGCTTATTGCCATTAACCGGGCACTTATAAACCTGCGATAAATACACACATAACTTCGAAAAGCATCGAAAATTCATTGGTGTGTGCCATGGTAAAACCTGGGATCGAACCCGAGATCTCGTCTCAGCAGCCCATTACCCATACCACTAGGCTACCACGGTTCATTTCATTTCTTCTCTCATTCATCTCAGATTGTCCAACTTCACTTTATTTCTTATTTATTCATCATCAAGGTCACATCCGAGGCTTTCAACTCGGAGCCTTTAATCTTGTTCTTGAGTTGGCTCTTATCCCGTTTCTCCTATATAGATTGGGGGGTTCTTCAAAAGATAAGAAGGTTTCTTCAGGGTCGGCAGCGCGAATTTAACGCCACTAGTGTTGTACACGTCCATATGCCACGGTTACCACTTCCTATCAGGTGGGCTGTGTGCTTGTTTGTAAAAGTCTAAGTGGTATAAAAGAAAACCTATTTGTCAAATTAATTTATTAGTGTAAGCTCAAATAAGAACATAATATCATTAAAACATTCAGGCAAGGCGAAGTCCAATTGACGTGTCCTATATAAAAAAAAAAAAAACTGTTGAGAAAGAGGGAGAGATTACTTTTATCTGTCTAGATTAAAATCCTACATATTTAGCCATTTACATTTTTTATCGTTACCGGTATTTTACTTAATAAACTAAAGAAGACAATAAAAACCTTCAAACAGTTTAATAATAATAGTTATTACACGTGTAAAATACACAAAATGATCTGTGCCATTAAGCCACTGAAACGAATTGTTACAATCTTAGTTTTTATTCGCTAATGCGGTCATTAAACTTCATTCTTATAAGTAGAACATTGCGTGACTATAAGAATACGGCTTAGATTTTGAATTTTAATTCAATTTTGTATATAGGTGTCTAATTTAGTATGAAATTATGTTTGAGTGGTCTAGAAAATGATGTAGTTCGAAAATTAGGAGCACACACTGGGTATTGAGCCAATATCAAAAAGAAAATTCACTTCAGGAGGTAGGACACGGCGGTATTGCCGCCCAATTGAGCAGTCCGACTGGGAAACTACCTCCGCCCTACAAAATACCGCGGTTATAATAACTTCGTGTTGTGTTCCCAGCGGTGAGTAGGGTAGCCAGAGCTTACTGGAGAATTTGTGCTGTCAGTGGGATGACTAAAGGCTTGTCCTGCTTTGTCCTCTACACTGACGGCACAAAGACTCTGTGCTTACAGGGTTCGCAGCGCGAGTATAGCTTCTCTGGTGTTACACACGTCCATAGGCCACGGTAACCACTTTCTATCAGGTGGGCCGTGTACTTGTCTGCCACCTTAGTGGTATAAAAAAAAATCCCCAGGCATATTTTGCAGTTGAGTCAGTTTTTTTAGGCTTGATCTAGTAGGCTTAGCTTATACCTAGATATATAATGAAAGTACCAAATTTTTGTTTTATATCGCTTGGGTGGCAGACAAGCACAAGGCCCACCTGATGAAAAGTGGTCACTGTGGCCTATGAACGTACGCAAAACCAAGAGAGTCACACTCGCGCAGCCAACCCTGCAAGCATTGAGAGCTTCTGTGCCGTCAGTGTGAAAGACAAAGCAGGACAGGTCTTTCCCCTGACAGCATAATAAATATATACAGTAACAATAGTAAAAAACCTTTAATTGTTACTAAAACAAGCTACAGGAGAGTCTAGTAATGAATTCATCAGATTTTTAGTAAACTATTTTCATGCCTATATATGCATACATAGGTATGAACGTGGTACCCAATCTAATAACCATTAGTATACTTTTAATATGGGGGTGACAGGTGGAGCCGCCTGTCACCCTGGCAAAAGCAGGCCGAGGAGAAGGCCAGATCGTGAGAGATGACCCTGAGTCGGCCGGTGTGCGAGGGATATGCCTGTCAACCTCACCTTCGGCAACCAAAGCGACCCACAGGCGGCGTGCGTTTTAGTCGGTTCGAGTCCGAAATAACCTCTTCCACCGGCTCCAGTGGGGGGGGGGAGGGGGGGATTACCGTGGGGATTTTGCGCACTTAAAAAAAAAGTATACTTTTAATATTATTATCATATCAAATTTGTATTATTTGACACACACATACACACGCCTTTATCCCCGGAGGGTTAGGCAGAGGTGAATTAACACCCACATTTCACCGATCATTGTATTCGGTCCCGCGTAATAGAGAGTGAGCCCATTGCCGATTTCCGGGCACTATTGTTGACTCGAGCCATGGATCTGAGGCGGAGTCTGGGCTGTATATAGCTGTCTGATGTTGCCCTATTCCTTGGTTGCCTTGTACGACACCGCATGGGAAGAGATGAGGAGGTCCAAATTCTGATCTGCCGGAAACCACGCGGTATCTACACCATGATCGCGTTAAGATAAGATAAGATATATTCCCGTAAACATTATTGTGTTTCATGGAACGCCAAACTTTAAATGTTAGATTATGGAAAGCGTTCTAAGTTCAAATAAAATAATTAAATATTGTTTTATTTGAAAATAGAAAGCGGAGGCGCGCGTATTATTTGACCTCTTCATAATTGAACCATTTTATGATTTTGTTGGTAGCATCTTCGTGATCATATAAAAACAAAACAGCCAAAATAATCACCAATACTATTGTAAAATTGTAAACTGATCATTTTATCTACATTCAAAATATTAAAAATAAAACTTGGGTTATGGGTGAATTTTTGAAACGGGTAGCAGTAAGGGTAGCTACCTTAAACGTTATATTAATAGCATAACGTTCTTAGAAGACTATCCTTAACTATTTAAGACATTCTGAATTACATTCACAGATTTTGGAAAAAGTATATGGCGTGAAATAGTACTTATAAACTTAAATCTATATCTGTAATGGTGACCCTCTTTCCTGAAACTTTGCCTTCAGCTTGCCATTAGGCTTTTTTTTATACCACTTAGGTGGCAGATAAGCGCACGGCCCACCTAATGGAAAGTGGTTACCGTGGCCTATGGACGTGTGTAACACCGGAGAAGCCACACTCGCGCTGCCGACCCTGTAAGCACAGTGTCTCTGTGTCGTCGGTGCAGAGGACAAAGCAGGACAAGCCTTTAGTCATCCCACTGACAGCACAAGTTCTTCAGTGAGCTCTGGCTACCCTACTCACCGCTGGGAACACAACACGAAGTTATTATAACCGCAGTATTCTGTAGAGCGGAGGTACTTCCCCAGTCGGACTGCTCAATTGGGCAGAAATACCGCCATGTCCTACCTCCTATAAGGTAAGGTGAAGTCTAATTGAGGTATATAAATAATATATTAATTAATCGTCCTTTCCTACATAGGACAACACGTGCAGGGCTTAGATGTCACCCTCACAATGTGCAGAATATACGAGCAAGAACCAAGCGGTTCGGAAACTCTTTTCTTTACCGCATCACGAAGACCTGGAATTCATTACCAGCTCACGTCTTTTCTTCTTCCTACAGTCCAAGGTCTTTAAAGCGGGGCGTGAAAAAGCATCTGTTTAGGCCGCCAAGCTGAGTGCCACCATTGTAACATTACTTAGTGTTTGTAATGGTGACCCTCTTTTTTGAAACTTTACCTTTAGCTTACCATCAGGCGAGGTGAAGACAAGTTGACGTGTCCTAGATAAAAAAATAATTTATATACGGCAATTTCATTATATTAACAATACTGAGCGGATTTTTTTTGGAGAAATTCCTGTCTGTTCAGTTTGCCTGTTTGTTCGTGACAGATGCAAGAGATACTGAACAGTTTTGGATTTTTTTTTTAAAGGTAATGATTAAACTTCGTGTTGTATTTCCAGCGGTGAGTAGGGTAGCCAGAGCTCACTGGAGAATTTGTGCTGTCAGTGGGATGACTGTGATAATGATATGATAGTGGCTTGTCCTGCTTTGTCCTCTACACTGACGGCACAGAAACTCTGTGCTTCTGTAACCACACTCGTGCTGTCGACCCTGTGGTCGGCAGCGCGAGTGTGGTTCCTCTGGTGATACACACGTCCATAGGCCACGGTAACCACTTTTCGTCAGGTGGGCCGTGCGCTCGTCTGCCACCTAAGTGGTATATAAAACAAAACTTTAATGTTTACGTTTATTAATCGCAATTGGTTGAATAGCAGAGATAGACGAAATGTCCACCAAGCGGTTCGGAGACACTTTGTCGCACCATTAAGGCCTGGAATTCATTACCAGCTCGCGTGTTTCGTTTTTCCTACAGTCCCGGGTCCTTTAATCGGGGCCTGAAAAAGCATACAATGAGGCCGTCAAGCTGAGTGTCACCATTGTCACATGGTATGTATAAGTAATAGTGACACTCTTTTCTGAGACTTTGTCTTCAGCTTACCATCAGGTAAGGCGAACTCTAATTGACGTATCCTTGGAAAAAAAATGTCACATCAACCACGGACGGAGCTGTAGGCATCAGCTTGTAAAACCAGAAGCATTCAAAATTTTAGTTCATATAACTGTGGCCGTGAACCTCAGCCTCAATGATACTTCATTATAAAAGCTATCAATCGACACGAGTTCAGTGTCTGGGTTAAGACCTTATAAGAATATAATTGTGTTGCGTGACTGTTCGTCATTATGATCAGTTGCTACGTCAATATTGTTGAAAAGTAAACCGGTTTTGATCCAATCTTCAGTTCAAGAGCAATTAAACGAAATGATGGTTCGGCAATTAATAAACATCAAAGAAAATTATTATGTAACTACTAGCCTTCTGCCCAAGTGGATCTCTTATGTCCATTTTTAGTCAACCGTTTGTTACCAAATAAAGTATTTTAAGTCAATAGAACGTTATGGGAGGGAGGACACTGTTGTATTTCCGCCCAATTGAGCACTCCCACTGGGAAGTACCTCCGCCCTATAGAATACCGCGGTCATAATAACTTCGTGTTGTGATCCCAGCGGTGAGTAAGGTAGCCAGAGCTCACTGGAGAATTCGTGGTGTCAGTGAGAAGACTAAAGGCTTGTCCTACTTTGTCTTCTACGCTGACGGCACAGAAACTCTGTGCTTACAGGGTCGGCAGCGTGAGTCCTCTTGTGTTACACACGTCCATAGGCCACGGTAACCACTTTCCACCAGGTGCCACCTAAGTGGTATAAAAAAAAACTGACCAAAACCTTTCTATTAAAAAGACCGCATCAAAACCGGTTCAGTTTTTTTTGCATCCATTGCAAACAAACATTTGCAGTTTCCAATTATGTAATAGTAAAAGAGAAGTAATGATTAAATACTACAATGTTTGGTATAAAATATGTTTTGATTAGAAATAAAATATATTGCTTTAACTAAACCAAAATTTAAGGGGCAAAAATTAACTTTTGGAGAAATTAACTTCCGTATATATGTTCTACCCATAAAACTGATAGATTTGTGAACAATAGACCTCTTATTTTATTGTTTTCACCATAAACTGTAAGGAGTCATGTTTTTAATGTTTCAGCCAAAAATTGACAGCAAACTTCGCCGTTTAATCTCCACTACCCCCGCTAAAAAACTTTTTTTAAATCAAAGAACTCGTGTAGCAAGTTTAGTGAAAATCGGTTAAAAAATGTGTCCTCTAGACCGGAACTGATAAACAAACAGACAATCATATATACGGAGGACAGTAAAATTGTTCACATTGTCGAAACGGAGACTCACGCTCTTCTCTTGCTCGGTCAATTGGTTGGGATTCTAAGATTTTAAAGCCAAAATCGTAATTATCAATATCATATCAATCATCAGCAATATCAAATCTCAGCAATATCATCGTCATGTCACCGGGACTAATGCAGTCCCGGTGACATCGGAGTTCAGGATAGCTAAAGATATTGCTGAGATGGTATCAACTATTTCTCCAGATTGAATAAAATTTTAAAGGATTTAATATGCTAACTAGTCAAATCGATTAGTGTATAGAAAAAATTTCATCGGTTCAGGTGGGATTCGAATTTTAAATTTGAATTGGTTCCAATAGTTCGTACGAATATCGATAGATGGCTTCCACAGTCGCAGTAAGACGGATATATGTTTAGAAGAATTTGGATGGTCCGGGCGAAGGTTCTGTGGCTTAGTGGTCAGAGCTTCCCCCTGTAAAGGAAAGATCGCGGGTTCGAATTCCGCTTGAACCAATTAATTTTTTCCATATCTTAATCGAACTCCAGATATTTGTAACATCGTACCATGGTGACTATTATATTCAAATTCCCATTTTCAACGGAAAATTAAAACGCCAATAGTTATTAAAATTTTTGTTTAATTTTACACAATATTGACTAATATTATAATATATTTTCTTTGAAGATTTAGTAATAGTAACCTGTTTTCTCGTCAAAAGCTTGTTGGGGTATTTCCTGGGAGGAATATGAGGCATATGGAGCGAGGTACTGGCGGTCGACAGCAGAGGGCTGTGACTGGTACCTTGATTGAACCGTAAAGCGGTTACTGCTCTGAGAGGCAGCTTGGTAGTCGAATTGACTGACAGCAGCCTGTTGGCCATATTGCTGGCTGAGACCAGTCTGTTGGCCATATTGCTGGCCTGATTGCTGACTATATTGCTGGCTAAGACCTGATTGTTGGCCATATTGCTGGCTAAGACCTGATTGTTGGCCATATTGCTGGCTCAGACCTGATTGTTGGCCATATTGCTGGCTTAGACCTGATTGTTGGCCATATTGCTGATTCAGAGCTGATTGTTGCCCATATTGCTGGTTGAGCCCAGTTTGCTGACCATATTGCTGGCTGTCTCCTCCCTGTTGGCCATATTGCTGACTAAGGGTATTTTGAGCGCCAAAACCTGAAGAGAAATTGAAAAAATGATAAATTTATTTATTTAAAAAAAAGTCAATGCTTTTCATAAATTTAGTGTATGCATAAAATTAGTCAATTTAAAGTTTTGCAATATCTTTTAAAAATAACGAATATAATCATCTGGGTAGATTAAATTTCCACCCTGTGAGTGAAAAAAAGAACTGGTATTTCAAGATTCAAAACATTATTTTCATAAAATTAAATAAGAGCTCTAATATATAAAAAAATAAACTGATTTAAATTTATTGATATAAATTTACTCACCTTGTACAGAACCAGAATACTGACTTGAACCAGATGTTGCTGGAGAGTCATATTTTGGCGGGAGATATGCGTTTTTAACTCCTGGGAAAGGATCGTAACTCGTCTGACTACCTCCTGTAGCACCAAACGTTCCAGAGCTCGCTCCAGTAGTGCCATAAGTGCTTGGGTTCACGCTAGCAGAACCATAATTTCCAGAATGAGATCCATAGGTACCGGTATTGGATGATCCTTGATATGAACTGTATCCAGAATTTTGACTGGGTGGTAAGTATGTGCGTTGTAAGTGCTCCAAACGAGCTGCAGAACTAACAGCAATAATAGCAGCAATCACAAACTGGTAAAAGAGCAAATTTATCTTATTGAGACACAACGTTGAGAATTGAGAAATTGGAAACAAGCTGACGGTAGGACAAGGTAAGACTACGAAGATCAATAACAAAGGGATTACATTTTTAATGTCACATAACACATTACTACTGAATTTACCATCACTTCAGTTTACGTGTCTTTATACGACCCCACCACAATAAAGAAAGGTATAGACGAAACAAGAAGCTTCTGCTGTTAGATGTCTTAATCATTTCCAAAACGGCTTATCTTAACTGTATATCAGCCAATTTTTAAAATTGCCAGTTGTTCGTGTTCAAATATTTATACTACAATTATACATAACATAACATAAACTCACGCCTATATCCCCGAAGGGGTAGGCAGAGGTGCTAGAACCCACAGTTTAGGTCCTAATATAATAGAGCCTATTGCCATAATCTGGGCGCTTATAAACCTGCTATAAAAACACATATAACTTCGAAAAGCATCGAAAAGTCATTGGTGTGTGCCATGGTGAAACATGGGATCGAACCCGAGACCTCGTCTCAGCAGTCCATTACCCATACCACTAGGCTACTGCGGTTTACTACAATTATATATAGTTTAAAACTTGATAGAACTCTATTACAAGAAAATGACATTAAAATATTTGAAAAAGTGACTTACCAGTTTCATTTTGTATATTTGTGATTGTATCAATTTAAACCAAATGTAGATGAAGCTCAAATGGCACTGTACTGCTTTGAAGGCTCCGACCTATTATTTATACTAGTAATCTCGATCCTGTATACACATGTTATGACGTCATTTTATAGCTAACATAATAAAGCAAACTGATGATATGCCATGTAATTAGTTTGAGGATTTGAACTACCAAACGTGATTGACCTCGAGGGTCATAACTTCTATACATTTTGAAGAATTCCATTAATTTGAAATACTGGTTACAGCTCGCAGAAAAAACGTTTTGAAATGACAATAAGCTGGCCATAACTTTCGGCAAAACAATGGTCGTAATAAAATTTCTAGAGTGGAGACTGCGGAATTGGACAGCGGATCGCAGGACGACCCGTGCGTGTACTGGTGACTTGAAAAAGTTAGCTTGGGGTAGACCAGAAGTTAGTTTACCAAACACAAAGACTCGGATGCATAAGCTTATGTCTAACAGTAGACTGTAAAAACTTTTATATCGCTTTTTGTTCTTTAACTCCATCTTTAAATTATTTATACTGTTGTTTGATGGCACTTGGTGACTTTTGTCGTTACACATGTACTTTTCCAGTATTTTGCCTCAGTAGCTTGGTGCCCGGCAAAGTAGAATTTGGCCCACCCCATCTCTTCCAAAGCGGTATCGTACAAGGCGACTAAGGGCTATTTAACATCAGACAGATATATACAGCCCAGAATCAGCCTCAGATGCATGGCTTGAGTCAACAAAAATGCCCGGAAGACTGCAATAGGCTCACCCCCTATCACGTGGGACTGAATCCAATGATTGGTGAAATGTAATAACAGTGTGATTATATATATATGTATGTATGTATTTTTTATTAGACCTGACCGATTCTAGTTCAAATGGGGTAGGTATCTTTGTATTTTCTCCCACCATAAACTAAAGAAACGTTTTTCCCGGAGGTAGGACACGGCGGTATTTCCGCCCAATTGAGCAGTCCGACTGGGGAAGTACCTCCGCCCTACAGAATACCGCGGTTATAATAACTTCGTGTTGTGTTTCCAGCGGTGAGTAGGGTAGCCAGAGCTCACTGGAGAATTTGTGCTGTCAGTGGGATGACTAAAGGCTTGTCCTGCTTTGTCCTCTACACTGACGGCACAGAAACTCTGTGCTTACTGGGTCGGCAGCACGAGTGTGGCTTCTCTGGTGTTACACACGTATATAGGACACGGTAATTACTTTCCATCAGGTGGGCCGTGCGCTTGTCTGCCACCTAAGTGGTATGAAAAAAAACGTTGGTAATATAGAATTACCGATGTGGTTATAGAAGTACCGATGAAATGGTTAAAATCAGAACTTTAAACTTAGCGTTAATCTCAATCGAAGCTTTCACTTCTGAGTATGGGGTCCGCTTTACCAGTCTAACTGCGAATTTGGCTAAACTTCGATATATTTAATTAATGACCGGAAATATGGCTTCAGACCGAAACGGTCAACGGGTGATCTTCTAGCATACGTTACCCATCTTTGGGGTGAGGCTATGGACAAGCACGGCGAGTCACTGGCAATTAGTCTTGACATCGCCAAAGCTTTCGATAGAGTCTGGCACAAATTGCTTCTTTCCAAGCTACCTGCCTTTGGTCTGCCTTCTGGGCTGTGCAACTGGGTTGCTAGCTTCCTGCAGGGGCGCCGTATTCGCGTCCTTTGTGACGGACGAGCTTCGGAGTTTCTGCAGGTTAATGCTGGCGTGCCCCAGGGGTCCGTCTTATCACCCACTCTCTTTCTTCTGCATATCAACGACATGCTGTCTACCAGCAATGTTCATTGTTATGCAGACGATAGCACATTACATGGGAGTTATCATGGACATCCTGCGGCCAAGCAGTCAGATATCGCAGAGAAAAGGCAGCTTCTTGTCACTGAGCTTGACGGGATCCTGAATCACATTTCTCAATGGGGCTCTGAGAACCTGGTTGAGTTCAATGCCAAGAAGACGCAGGCATGTTCGTTTTCAGCAAAAGTATCTTCTTTCCTTCCCCTCCCCACTCTTCAGAGCACGCCACTGCCACTGCAGGACAATCTCAATATCCTAGGTATGGATGTTCGCTGCAACCTGAATAACAAAAACTACATCGAAAGCATAATCAAAACAGCCTCACGAAAACTCGGAGTCCTGAACAGAGTGAGACGATTTTTCACGCCGGAGCAGCGGTGTCTTCTATACAAGACACAAATTCGCTCCTGTGTGGAGTACTGCTCGCATCTCTGGGATGGTTCAGCAAAGTACTTACTAGATGCTCTCGACAGGTTGCAGCGACGTGCGCTCCGCATCATTGGGAATCCCGAGATCACGAACACCCTAGAACCTTTACAGCTGCGTAGAGATGTTGCGTCCATGGCTGTATTTTACCGTCTGTACCATGGGGAGTGTTCTGATGAGCTCTTCCAATTAGTCCCACCCTCTCCTTTCCTACACAGGACAACGCGTGCAGGTCTTAGATGTCATCCGCACACGGTGCAAAACATCCGATCAAGAACCAAGCGGTTCGGAGACTCTTTCCTCTGTCGCACCATTAAGGCCTGGAATTCATTACCAGCTCACGTGTTTCCTTCTTCCTACAGTCCCGGGTCCTTTAAGCGACGCATGAAAAAGCATATGATAAGGCCGTCAAGCTGAGTGTCACCATTGTCACACGGTAAGTGTAAGTAATGGTGACCCTCTTTTCTGGGACTTTGCCTTCAGCTTACCATCAGGCAGGGCGAAGTCCAATTGACGTGTCCTATATAAAAAAAAAAAAAAAAAAAAATATTTCGGGACGCCACTGCCCTCGATATATTTCGGGACGCCACTGCCCTCGATATATTTCGGGACGCCACTGCCCTCGATATATTTCGGGACGCCACTGCCCTCGATATATTTCGGGACGCCACTGCCATTAGACCTCTACAACCCAAAGGCGATATCGAAGTATTGCAGCTAGACCAGTTGTTAGTTATGGCTCCAACTACCCGTAATCATCACTGTATGGCAACCGGGACTGATGGTTTAACGTTCTCTCCGATTCTAACATACGAATATTTGCGCTGAGCGGGGATCGAACCCGTGCCTCCTGCATAGCTGCCGAGTTCACTACCGCCACGCTACGGAGGCTGTTTTTTTTTTTTATACCACTTAGTTGGCAGACAAGCACACGGCCCACCTGATGGGAAGCGGTTACCGTGGCCTATGGACGTATGCAACACCAGGGGTGTCACACTCGCGCTGCCGACCATGAAGAAACCTTCTGATGCCCCTCTTGAAGAACCCCATATTGTAGGCAAAATGGCTGTGTTGTCAAATGCATATTAAAAGTGAATTGAACACCACCGTGGTAACGATGGTGACGCCACTCTTCAGTTCACAGACTTATTGTTATGATTTTACTATCGATTCTCCATAATATCTGCTTGCATATTTTTATTTTATTTTATTTATATAGGTCTACCAACAATTGTTAACATAACAACTTACACCAAATACATTAAAAAATACTAAAAATAATGTTACAATTACAGGTAAACACCGCATGTATCATATTATATATTCTATAAACAGTAAGTTACCCTTACACTACACTATATTACTATAAATATTAATTGAACAATTTTTTTATTTTATTTAACCATTTTATTTATTTATTTATTATTCTTTTTTATCACATACAAAATAATTAAAACATAAATACACGACACAAACTCGCGATCATGTCGCGTCAAACAACCCACTCCGCATCGTTCCCGGCGCAAAGGTGCCCATGATGCTGGCCGCGTTGCCCCGCTGAATCGCAATAGCCAACCTTTGCCCCAGGAACGAGCCGGATCGGAAGTCACCGCCATGGTCGTGGATGCGGCGGCCAATTTCCGCGATCAACCTCTTCGTGTCCGACCCCCAACTGCCCATAGTCTCCACCGCAATGGGCACAAAATAATATTGTGGCTCCATTGCAGCGTATTTCGCCCTTTTTTTGCTCGCGGCGTCCTCAGCCGCCGCCGCCGGGGCACCGATGGTGCGACCAAGATGTGTGGCCGCGACTGTGCTGACGCATGTGGCGTCCCACACCAAGCACCTGCCGTTTTTCCACGGCACCAAAGTGAGACCATCAGGTCGCTTACCGTCCAATCTGCAGAGACCCGGGGGCTCCAGCACGCATGGTACATTCGCCGATATGAGAGCCCTTTGGACTATGTCGTTGAGGGCATGGTGACGTGGGAACCTGCCTGTGCAGCGACGACAGCTCAGTGCATGATGGTCGTCCTCCTCCACTGTGGAGCCGCAGATGCATCTGTGTGATTCACACACCTTGCAGCCCAGGCGGAGCGCCACTGCCACCCGCAGAGAGCCGTCGTCTAATAAGGTGCCCAGGTGCGGTGACGGTGTACATACATATGTAATAATTATGTGTGTATACGCTTGCGTATATTATGGTTCCCAAGATTTTCAGTAATTTTATAATGGTTCTTGAACATCAAATTTTGGCGACCACACTACAATCAGCCAATTCATCGGTTCATTATTTAATAAGTAAATTACTTTAGAAATATTAGCATAAGCTACCGAGCTTATGCGAATATTTCTAAAGTAATTGACTTATAGTCTAGCCATATATAAGTATATATGTTAAATATACCGATATTTAACATATATACTTATATATGGCTAGACTAGGTATAACATTTAGTAGTTTTAATATTCCGTTCTTAGTTATAAACTTTATTTATTGACTGTTCTAACAGCGACTAATGACTCACATTACATCACATGAAATGGGGTATCAGATTCAGAATTAGATTGAAGGAAGTAAATTTATTGTTCTATCAGCATTACTGGTATTTTGCTATATTACAGGTATACATTTTTAGTTCCATATATACATACATACATTATAATCACACCTTAATTCCCGAAAGGTTTGGCAGAGGTGAATTAACATCTACATTTCACCAATCATTGAATTCGGTCCCAAGTAATAGGCGGGGGAGGGGGGCAATTGCCATCTCGCGGGCACTGTTGTTGATTCAAACCGAGTCTGGGCTGTATATATCTGCTTGATGTTAAACAGCACTATGATTTAGTCGTCTTGTACGACACCGCATGGGAAGAGATGGGGTGGTCCAAATTGTCCTCTGCCGGGAAACACGCGGTTTTCTACCGGGAGCCACGCGGCTTTCTGCCAGGGGCCACGCGGTTTTCTGCGCGATGTTCCATACTACATAGTTCTAATTCAGAGTTCCGTCTAACGGCACCATCCCTTCAGTTTATTAGGTAATATCTATGAAGTAACCTCAAATTAAATCAGAGACAAATTCCTTAGCCATTCACACGGAGTACAGAATATGATTTCCTTATCCATAGCCATTCATATATTCACTTTGTGGATGCCGGGTCCATCGTGTAACAAAAAATGAAACTCAAGCAGATCCTGATACTTGTGACACGGGTTGTAGGCTTAAGGGGCCCCTTTCTGGAGTACATCAACACTCTACTATTAGTGTTTCTCTCCCAGCCTAACCCAATCTGATATTTTCTGGTATATCCGCATAAAATATCATACAAATAATCCCCACCGGAGCCGGTGGGAGAGGTTATGTCAGATTCGAACCGACTAAAACGCACGCCACCTGTGGGTCGTTTTGGTTGCCGAAGGTGAGGTTGACAGGCATATCCCTAGCACCCCGGCTGACCCAGGGCCGTCTCTCACGATCTGGCCCTCTTCCCGGGTGTGGGGACTACAGAGTACCCAACTCGTCCCCGGAAACGGGGAGGCGCGCCAGGATAGCCACCGCCGCGGCCTGCTTCTGCCAGGGTGACAGGCGGCTCCACCTGTCACCCCCAGGCCGGCGCTCATGGGGGGGCGGAGGTCGTTCATCGACCTCCGACGCCCGAGTTTCCTTCGTACGCGGGTAAGGATGTAAATACCTAACATATAAATACCCATTTAAACAAACAACATCCTATATACAAAAATCGTGACGATTAAACTAATAAAAGCTACCGTGTTCAAAAAACAAACAGATTAAACGCAAAAACTAATCAATAGACGAAGTTTATGTTGTGACAATTTAGAGCTTTAACACTAACGATGTGGATTATTTTAATAGTAGCCAATTAATAATATCGCGCCATTTGCCAAACACGGATCCTAAAAATATTGGGTGAATAGAATGAACGAGCATAATTGAAACTGTAAAAAATATTATCAGCAATGCTATTCTTTGATATAAATTATTTTTAACTAATTCTATTGTGAGTACGACCATGACGGCGGAAAAGCAACCCAACGCCGTCGCTCAGTGTAAACAATATAATAACACGAAAAAATTCGCAATGGAATCAGTTAAAATTAGTTATATTTCAATATGTGATTGTTTTATACCAGTTAGGTGACAAACAAGCATACGGCTCACCTGCAGACTTTTCGAACGAACTCAAAAGGCTGAATCCACTGTGAGATATCAATTGGGTATTTTCCTGTAGTCACAATAAATTATTTAACTAAGCACATTAAATTAAGAATGCTAACAGAGCGGTAAAAATTGCGTCGGCTATAATTTTTTTTTTTTTTTTTTTTTTTTTTTTTTATTTATTCGGGAAAACAAACAGTTACACAATGTCCTTAATATAAAGTCTTAATATAACATAGTTGTAATTATGTAACCTACAGCGTTATCCACATATTATTACAGTAGTATTACGGTTATCTAAAAAGCAACATTCATTTTTACAGTTTTAGTCGAAATCAGTAAATTTTTTTAACAGAGCATTTCTAAATTCATTATGCGACAAAGTGAATACATCCAAATCTATAAACAATTTATTATAATTATTTACAATGCGATTTAGAGGCGCACGTACTCCAGCATTCGTGCGACTAGTGAAAACGGCGAACAGTGGGCGCGAGCGCACTTCACGTCTGATGACTGTCTTAGGCACAATGTAGCACAAACTATTTGTTAAATAAGTGCAGTCGAATCTGTTATTGCATAAGTCATACAGAAACATGGTTTCTAGAAAGATACGCCTGGATTCCAAGTCCAGTAAGTTCAAGTTCTCCCTGGTACGATGGCAACGGTACCGCACTGCTTGAAGGAACTTATTTTGTACTCTCTGCAAACTATCTTTGTATTTTTGGTACAGTGGGTTCCATATCAATATAGCATACTCCAGCTGTGACCTGACCAAAGATTTATAAAGGTGAACGTATGTATCAGTATGTCTAAAACCTATGGTGGACCTCATAACAAAGCCATACATGCGATAAGCACTATTAACTATTTTATCAATATGTTGATCAAGGTGGAGCTTTGAATCCAGTAGCACCCCGAGATCCTTTACCGTAGCAACATTACTTAAAGTGGCATGAAATAATGAGTATGTATTCGGGACTACTATTTTCTTTTTTGTAAATGTAATTGCAATGCACTTTGATATGTTCAGTTTTAATTTATTCGCACTACAGTAATCAGAAAGGCGGTGCAAGTCCTCTTGCAACAAATTACAATCATTGTTTTCGAAAATAGATCTATAAATTTTAAGATCATCTGCGTAAAGCAGAAAATTTGCATTTCGAAAACAAGATGAAATGTCATTAATGAATAGAACAAAGAGTAAAGGGCCTAGGATGGAGCCCTGTGGTACACCAGAGGTTACATTAATTGGATAAGATTCATGACCCCTGATCACAACTTTCTGAGATCTATTTGTTACATAAGATATGAACCACCGTAGCAGATCACCGCGAATACCATTATACGCAAGTTTGTTTAGAAGGAGTTCGTGATCCACCTTGTCAAAGGCCTTACAGAAGTCCGTATAAACGGCGTCAACTTGCACTTGTTTATCCATATTGATAAACAAAAAGTCTGTGAAGCTCAATAAATTGGTAATAGTAGATCTTCTTTGGACGAAACCGTGTTGTTGTTTTATGATAACATTATGAATATAGGGATAAATTGCTCTATGTACAAGTCTCTCGAAAACCTTCGACAAGGTGGACAGGATAGAGATGGGGCGATAATTTTCGACATTATTCTTAGAACCTGCTTTATGTACTGGTGTTATATTGGCTCGCTTCCATCTTTCAGGAAAAGTGCCCTCAACAATACATTTATTATATATAATATGTAAGGGTACACATATACTATCTGCTGTTTTTTTAAAGAAATAAGCAGGTACTCCATCAGGTCCCGATCCCTTCGTTCCGTTCAATGAGCTTAGCACCTTTCGAACCTGTTCCAGAGTAAAATTAATAACGCTTATCATAGTACTATTATCTGCATAAGTATCGGGGGGTAACCAGTTCCCGCTGCTGTAAGATGAGGTTTCATAAACGGATTCAAAAAAATTCGAGAACAAATTACATATGGTACCAGGATCGCCAGATGTTTGATTCCTATAGTAAACAGTGGCAGGTATACCTGCTTTAGTTTTACGGTTGGAGATGTAACTAAAAAGATATTTTACATTTTTCTTTATGTTATTTTCTATAGTATCAATATAGTTTTTATAGTTTATTTTACACTCAGTATGAAATCTACGCCTAAGAAAAGAAAATTGCTCATAATCCGATACATTGTTGTACGATTTCCATTTTAGCCACGCTTTTTTCTTATTGTTAAAAATATGTTTGAGTGATTTAGAGAACCAGATGGGAAATTTAGTTGATTTGACACGGGACATGGGAGTGTGATTCTTAATAGATTTGTAAATAGTATCGTAAAAAATGTGCACGCAGTTCTCAGCGTCTGTACCATTTAAAATGTCGGTCCAGTGAACATTAGACAAATCATGATTAATTTCTCCGTAGTCAGCTCTATAGTAATTAAATTTTGGAGATTTCAATTGAGGAAGAGTCATATATGTGCCTTTATACGTAATAGTGGCACAGAATGGAGGATGAAAGGCACTTATCTTAGATAGTACGTCCGCTGGGGCATGCGTGGTACAATCTGTGTTGCTAAGTAATAGGTCTAAAATGTGTTTTTTAGCGTTGATAAAACTGTTGTATTGCAAAGCATTTACAAGTGACATAAAATTACATAAGTGCCGACTAGCTCTCGAACTAACACTACAGTGCAGTCCCGAACCCACACTGGGTACCCAGCTTACCTCTGGTAGATTATAATCTCCAAATAAATAGTAGAACGTGGGATTAATTTTATCTATGACGTCACTCACCAGATTGAAGTGATCAGAGTAAACATTATGAACAGTGCCTGGCGGAATGTATACAGCACTGATCATGTGCTTCTCATTATTTATTCCTGGTAACTGTATAAGGACGTGCTCAATGTGAGGTGACAAAGGTAGAAAAGGTATTATAAGAGTAGATCTAAGTGATTTAAGAACAGCTACAAGAACTCCCCCACCATCCTTCCTATTTGAGGCTATTCGATTTCGGTCAGTTCTATACACTATATAGCGGTTATCAATGAACTCACCGTCACTCACTTGGGGGATGAGCCAAGTCTCAGTAATTATTATAACATCATAGCAATTTGATAATATTTTCATATACAAAACATTTAACTTAGTGCGTATACCACTACAGTTTTGATAATATATGGTCAGCTTATTCATTATTGAGGAATAGGTAACATTGAGAAGTAATAGTGCAAAAATATCTAGGAATCGCAACATATAAATAGTAGCATAGAATATAATTAGTAATACTTAATGCAGTTAAAATCAGCATGACATTATGTTCCAACAGACCCGACTGAACACCGTGGACTAGAAGACTGTAGTCACCATGTATACATTCAACGTATGATAACTCTATGGAGTTAAATAAAAGAAAAAAAGAGTACATAACATAATTAATATGACAAATTATTGCCAAGCTATTTGAGATATAATTAACTAGAAAGGTGGTTAAATTTAAGTTGAAGATGAATAGGTAAATAATGAAGCGTAAACTTTGTTCACGTATGCTTTGATGGCTTAATTCTGGATACATCTTGATGGGTTCGAATGGCCATAGCTGGTGAGTTGTCACTCTCTCGCACAAGGATCGTTGCATGCTTAATCCACACATACTTGAACTTATTTTTTTTGGCAGCTTCCCGGCACTCGCGAAACAACTGTTTGTTCTTAAGCGTAAGATGTTCGTTCATGTATACCTGTAGTGGTGCACTGCCTGATATTCCCAGGTCATCAGTTTTTAAGCCTTTGGACAAGCGGAATGCACTAAGAAGGTTATCTCTTAATATACGAGAGCTAAGCTTCACAATAATATTTTTAGGCTGCTTGTTATGAGACTGCGCGTGTGGTACGCGGTGTATCGCAATAATATCCTTTTGTGTAAGTGTGCAATTTATTTTAGAACTTATAGTATTTACAAGGGTGATCAAGTTTTCAGTTCGTTTTTCCGGTATATTACACAATTCTATATTGCACTGCCGGGCCTGCTGCTCAAGCATATCAATTTTCGAGTCCAACCCAGATATCACATCTTTCAGCGCCTCCGTGTTGCAAACCTGTTTAGTAAGGGTATTAATCCTCTTTTTCAGATCGTCCTGACATTCAGAAGAGTGCTGTATGGAAGTTTGCAGAGAGGTTATGTCTTCTCGCATAATCACCTGCCTATGTTCGAGATCCGTAATATACTTCTCAAATCCTGCCTGCTCAGATCTTATAGAATTAAGTTCAATTTTTATATCCGCTGTCGTTTGCGTGACGGTGGCAAGATCCAATTTAAGGTCCTTTACATTATTTGACAAGCCTATTATCGCACAGTCAAGGTAACCCCTAAGGTCCTCAAATTTTTTATTCATTTCCTGAGTAAGAGTCATTATAGCATTTGTTAACTCACACTCCGGCTGTTTCCGCTTCCTTCCTTCATTCCAGTTCTCATCAGGTTTTGCTTGAGTATCTGATATATTTGGCGACGAAGATGATATACGTGTATGTATCATTATGTATTACAAAAAAAGCTTGAATCAAACGAAAAACAAATAAGAAATGCCGGTAGGTATGCAATCAGCTGTGTGCTACCACAATAATGTCTACGCAGGTCGTGTCGAAAACGTCGCAAGCGCCGTGCTATACGCGTGACTTACGCGTTTTAATGTTATGCGCAGAATAGACACAATGTCGGTGGTCTTATATTTTCTGTTTTTGTTTATTCACTGAATATTGATCAATAAACACTTTGTACAACATTAATCGATGTGTATATCCGTAGTAACACGTCTTATTGCTTATAATATCACTAATTTTGACCCAAACACTAACTTTAGACACTGATAATTTATTAACTTTTTGACGAGTACTTTATGATAACTTATGCTGACGACGTCGCGCGAACGAATGAAATTTACTTTTTGTTATTTATTTTTAATCTTTCATCCAACTTATAATAGTAAATGATTTGACTATTAAATATTTTGACGTCACAATAAAATATTTCATACAAGTTTCCTTATAACTTACTGTTTTGACGTTTAGTAAAAAGTCACTAGTTTGACTATTCAGTCCAATACTTTTAATTTGTGACGTCACGTTGTCGAGCACCAGTTGATACTGATATAATGTTTATGTGCTCGACAACGCGACGTCATCAAATTTAGAACATGCGAAATTTAAATCTTCCCGCGGATTCAGCTGTCGAGTTTGTTCGAAATACAGCATGCACCTGCTGATATGAAGTAGTTATTAATGTTACCATGACATATGACCATATGAAACATCAGAGGTACCACAATCGTGTTGCCGACCATGGATGAACCCTCTATTGTCTCTTTAAAGAATTAGAGCTTCAAAGCTCACTGGAGATTTTTTGTGCTGTCAGTGGGAAAATCAATAACTTGACCTGCTTTTTCATTAACACTGACGGCACAGAAATTGTCTATGCTTACAGGGTTGGCAGCACGAGTGTGACTCCCTTGATGTTGCACACGTCCATAGGCCACGGTAACCATGTGGGTCATGTGCTTATCTGTCACCTAAGTGGTATTATAAAGAAAACTCCATATTGTAATCGCTTGTAAAACCACAGCAGGGAATTTATTCCATAGCTTGAGCGTGTTCGACTTGAAGATCGTTTTCGTTTTTGGTTGCAACATACATACATATAATCACGCCTTTATCCCTGGAAGGTTAGGCAGAGGTGAATTAACTCCCACATTTCACCAATGATTGTATTCGGTCCCACGTAATAGGGGGTGAGCCCATTGCCGTATTCCAGGCACTATTGTTGACTCGAGCCATGCATCTGAGGCTGAGTCTGGGCTGTATATATCTGTCTGATGTTAAACAGCCCTATCCCTTTGTCGCTATGTACGACACCGCATGGGAAGGGATGGGGTGGCCCTATTTCTACTCTGAAGGAAACCACGCGGCACGCGGCACGGTTGCAACATATCAGGATGAATTGTATGCCCGCAGTGAGCGGTGCCATAATAGAAAGTAGCTGTAAGCTTCTGACAGTATACCTCGTGACACATATCTTGGAACCTAAGTTCTCAGAGAGAGTAACCTGAGAGAGTCTCAGGAGCGACGGATTGTTTTGTAAAAATCTTTGCTCGGTAAATTTGAGCTCGTCCACCAATGTAGCAGCAGTGATAAAGTCCCGAGATATACGAAAAAGTACCCGAGAGCCAATCCCGATTGCATCCAAAGGTTTGCTCTGGTTTCCTGGATCCACATTACTACACTTTTTTTATTGGTTTATGTTGATAATAATTTTGACCGGCTATGTATATATGTAGGTTCACCTGTTCCCTCATAGCTCCTCAGCCACTTATTAGAACTGGACAAATGAGATATCGTTAGAAGAGTCTTAATCGTCCGCTGGTTATAGGCTACATAATACGTCACAGAATCTTATGTGGCGCCCTCTAGCGGTCATAAAGTACTGTGTTAAAAATAAATTTGAGATAAATATGTCGTGTAGTATCAACTAAGAGAGGTCAATTAACACATTTCAAATATGTATAAATTATACATATTGCTTGCGCCAAAATAATGTAAATAAAAAAAAATTAAAACTACAACCCGACTGCTGAAAATACCCGTTTTAAAAAGTGTTAAACAAAAAAATATTAAGGATAGCCGTGGTCGTATGCCACTTAAATCTAACAAAACAATACATTTTAGGAAAATAATTTTAATGAATACAAATTACATTTGAAATACATTCAGGTAAAAAATATATTAATTAATTACAATACAAATGTCAAATCATTATACGCAATCATAGATTTTGTCATGTTATGTCAAATCAAATAACCCGCCCCGTATCGTTCCCGGCGCAAAGGTGCCCATGACACTGGCAGCGTTGCCTCGCTGATTCGCAATGGCCATCCTCTGCCCCAGAAGCGAGCTGGAGCCGCGCTGTTATTTTAACAGCCATACCCTACGGCAGCGGAAGAGAACTAGCAGGATCGATATCCAGGCATCGCCTGACGGGCCGCAGTCCGTCGTTTTAGGAAAAAGTGGCATACGACCACGGCTATTTTTGATATTGTCTTGTTCAACACTTTTTAGAGCATGAGTTTTCAGAAGCCGGTTTTTAGTTTTAAACTTATTATTGGTTTATCTTAGATTTTACTGGAGTTAACTGTTATCCATCCCTATAAATCAGAAGAAAGATTGCGGCAAAGCCCAACCACTGGCTCGCAGGTTATATTGTCCCGTCAGCTGTGTATTATAGTGCTTCTTCTTCATCGCCATCCTAGCGTTAATCGCAGTCGCATCTGAAGCTTTCACCTCGGAGTGAAGTCTGAGGTCCTCTTTTTCAATTATATCAAGTCAATTAGCCCACTGCAGTCTACTGCTGGACACAGGCCTCTCCCAATGTGCGCCATTTTTTCCGATTCTCTGCCTTCCGCATCCAGTCTGTCCCACTCACGTTTTTCAGGTCATCCATCCATCTGGCTAGGGGGCGTCTTTCCGTTAGTGTATATATATTCAGTTTTATATTAAAGTTTTTCATTGCTTAAAAACTATCAGCTATCTGAGGTGCCGATAAAGTCAACCTCAAAGAATTGACAAGAAAGAAGTATTCCTCTTATTGAATTAGAGTGGTAGACTTAGAAGCACGTTAGTTTTGACACCATATTCAACTTGTCCCACGATAAAGGTTTTTGGCCAAAGCTTGCTTCAAGACATTATTATAATCGCATTATTAGAACCGTGGTAGCCTGGTGGTATGGGTAATGGACTGCCGAGACGAAGTCTCGGGTTCGATCCCCGGTTTTACCATGGCACACACCAATGACTTTTCGATGCTTTTCGAAGTTATGTGTGTATTTATAGGTGCCCGGTTAATGACAATAGGCTCGCCGCCTACTACATTGGGACCTAAACATAAACTGGCGAATTGTCGGTGCTAGCACCTCTGCCTACCCCTTCGGGGATATAGGCGTGAGTTTATGTTATGTTATTATTATTATCAGACCCTTGCCTTTAATTATTTTTGTAGCAGTAACCAAAATTGCGCTAGGAACCCCTCTTGGTGAGCTAAATGGTTTTCTTAAGAACTGATTTCACATCGTTTGTGTAATGACCAAGATTCACTCTTGGTACCTGTGTATTGTAAAGCTGACCCAGGTTTGACTTGTGAATATTACTTACGGAATAAATGTAAAGAAAATAAAAATATACAATATAATTCTGTCTCTTTTTATTTTTGATTCGAATAAATTTTGTCACCATACATACATAATTTTAAATTTCATATTATACAAACAAAGATAAATTATTGTTATATTTGAAGTTACAAAATGAGATTTCAAAACTTTTACATTAATATGAATTTTACTAAAGAAACCAATACTTTGCGATATACAATAATAGGTACTTCAATATTCAAGATTATAAAAAGCAACATCTACATCTTCAATCAATCAATAATGGTAACCGGTCTCTTCATCAAAGGATTGTTGAGGAGCATTCTGAGAGGAATGAGGAGCGTATTGAGAGGAAGGAGGGGCATAGTATTGACCACTGGGAGAAGCAGGCTTGGGATAGAACCGGGCCTGTGCGATGGAGTTGCTTCCCAAAGCAGTCTCGTCCTGTTCACCGAACTGGCTGGCGGCTTGATACTGATTTTGAGATTTTTGACCAAAATGCTGGTTTTGAGGTCGCTGACCATAATGTTGGTTTTGAGGCTGCTGACCATATTGCTGGTTTTGAGGTTGTTGACCATATTGCTGGTTTTGAGGTTGTTGACCATAGTGCTGGTTTTGTGGTTGCTGACCATAGTGCTGCTTAGTAGGTTGTGAATTAAACAGTGGATTTTGAGCTGACTGGTCGAAATGTTCGCTGGCTTCTGGTTGTTCAAACTCCTGGTTTTGGGTTTGGTGACCAAAATTATTTTTGGGCTTTTGACGGATGCCTGTGTTTGTACTTCCAGGACCTGAGATTTAAAATAATGTTATAATTTATTGTTATCTTTTTCTAGCATAAGTAGTCAAGGATTTCCTAGTTAAATATACTAAATAAATTAACCAATTAGTCCCACCCTCCCCTTTCCTACACAGGACAACACGTGCAGGTCTTAGATGTCATCCGCACACGGTGCAAAACATCCGATCAAGAACCAAGCGGTTCGGAGACTCTTTCCTCTGTCGCACCATTAAGGCCTGGAATTCATTACCAGCTCACGTGTTTCCTTCTTCCTACAGTCCCGGGTCCTTTAAGCGGGGCGTGAAAAAGCATATGATAAGGCCGTCAAGCTGAGTGTCACCATTGTTACACGGTATGTGTAAGTAATGCTGACCCTCTTTTCTGGGACTTTGCCTGCAGCTTACCATCAGGCAAGGCGAAGTTCAATTGACGTGTCCTATATAAAAAAAAAAAAAAAAACATTGTTAGAATGCCTCATTGATCTCAAAAGTCTTCTATTAAAATGAGGTAATCATAAGTATCAGAATAAACGGGATATTTACCATGTTTCACTATTTTGAGCTTCCGATATTTCGGCGCTGTTGCAAGCACCATGATCACGGAGGAACTGGAGTAGTGGCGGTGAACTAAGAAAAAGTTTTTTCTTCTAGGAGTAATTATATCGATCTACCCTCTTTCGAGTTCTTTTACTACGCGTATCTGCACTACTATTGGTTTCACTCTCACTACAAACTCGAACCCGATCTCGATCACGTTCACGACATACGATGCTCACTGTATCCACTCGCGATTTTGTTTTAGCTTGTTCCCGGTTGTTTTTGCAAAGACGGACCACTGGATGCCAGACGTTCGGCAGTTGAAACCCATCCTCACGATTGAAATTTTTATACTTTTTTATTTCAATTGCTTCCCTAACCAGTCTTGGTATATAGTGGCGTTCTGTCGAAAGCATCTGAGGGTTATGTAGTTCGATCCAGTGGTTCGTACCGGACTCCAATAAATGTTGAGCGATTGCAGATTTATGCGGTTCATTGTTTTTGACTGCCCTGATGTGTTCCTTGATTCGGCATGTAACCGTTCTTTTTGTTTGTCCTATATAAGAACTGCCACAGCTACAGTCAATCTTGTACACTCCCGGTCTGTCCAATGGGGAGCCATCTTTGGGTGAGCGCAGGCATTGCGACAGCTTTTTAAAAGGAGTGAATATAGTTTTGACAGATACCTTCTTCAGGATGTTAGCGATCTTATCTGTCACTCCTTTGATGTAGGGTAAAAAGGCTGGCTGTCTTTCCACCTTATAGTTCCGGGGTTTATTTGTGGTGAGTCTTGGTGGTCTTATCCGTCCATTGAATCCATTCTTTTGTAGAACGCCGCTTATGTGCTTCAATTCTTCCTGTAAATGTTCCTCGTCACATAAACTATATGCGCGGTCAGTAAGCGACGTCACTACCGAATTCAGATGGCGCGGATGATGATGTGAGTCGGCATGCAGGTAGCGGTCAGTGTGAGTGGGTTTCCTGTACACGGAGTGACTACACGACCCATCCTCACGAACACCGATCCTCACGTCAAGGAAGGCAAGGGTTCTTTCCTTTTCCATTTCGTACGTAAAGCTCATTTTTCCATGGATGTTCCGTGCTTCGGTTGGTCCTTGCAGTCGGGTTGTAGTTGACCTTCTTGTACGTTTTTTCGTCACTCAACAAGTGCCGCATTTTGTCGTCGTATTCCGTGACGTTCATAACTACCGTGGCGTTTCCCTTGTCGGCCCTCAAGACGATGACAGGATACTAATGACATCGGTTCGAATGATCAAGGAACATCAACAGGTAATCGGTGAAGAGGTAGTGGCACACCTGCTGCGACCCAGGAACCTCCAGCCCCCCAAACTATATGGTCTGCCTAAGATACACAAGCCAAACACTCCCTTACGGCCCATAGTGAGTCAGATTGACTCGCCGACCTATGAACTGGCCAAACATGTGGCGAATATCTTGCAGCCTTTGGTGGGTAGGACCATGTCGTACGTGAAGGACTCGAGACACTTCGTTCAGATTTTGCGTCAAACTTCGGTCAATGATCAAGAAGTGATGGTGAGCTTTGACGTGGAGTCCCTATTCACAAATGTTCCCATCACAGACTGCTTGAAGATCATAAGACGAAAAATCGCAGAGAACGGAGTCGCTAAAGAATATGCTGACCTTGTGCAACATTGTGTGACCACAAACTACTTCGTATACAGAAATGAGTACTACCTACAGATAGATGGAGTAGCGATGGGCAGTCCGGTGGCTCCAGTTGTGGCAAACTTGTGGATGGAACATTTCGAAGCCATAGCCATACCCACCGCCCCAAGCATCAAAATCTGGAAACGGTACGTTGATGACATTTTTTGTATACTGGAGGGGAGTGAGAATGTTGTACAACAATACGTGGCTCAGTTCAACAACATCCATGGAAAAATGAGCTTTACGTACGAAATGGAAAAGGAAAGAACCCTTGCCTTCCTTGACGTGAGGATCGGTGTTCGTGAGGATGGGTCGTGTAGCCACTCCGTGTACAGGAAACCCACTCACACTGACCGCTACCTGCATGCCGACTCACATCATCATCCGCGCCATCTGAATTCGGTAGTGACGTCGCTTACTGACCGCGCATATAGTTTATGTGACGAGGAACATTTACAGGAAGAATTGAAGCACATAAGCGGCGTTCTACAAAAGAATGGATTCAATGGACGGATAAGACCACCAAGACTCACCACAAATAAACCCCGGAACTATAAGGTGGAAAGACAGCCAGCCTTTTTACCCTACATCAAAGGAGTGACAGATAAGATCGCTAACATCCTGAAGAAGGTATCTGTCAAAACTATATTCACTCCTTTTAAAAAGCTGTCGCAATGCCTGCGCTCACCCAAAGATGGCTCCCCATTGGACAGACCGGGAGTGTACAAGATTGACTGTAGCTGTGGCAGTTCTTATATAGGACAAACAAAAAGAACGGTTACATGCCGAATCAAGGAACACATCAGGGCAGTCAAAAACAATGAACCGCATAAATCTGCAATCGCTCAACATTTATTGGAGTCCGGTACGAACCACTGGATCGAACTACATAACCCTCAGATGCTTTCGACAGAACGCCACTATATACCAAGACTGGTTAGGGAAGCAATTGAAATAAAAAAGTATAAAAATTTCAATCGTGAGGATGGGTTTCAACTGCCGAACGTCTGGCATCCAGTGGTCCGTCTTTGCAAAAACAACCGGGAACAAGCTAAAACAAAATCGCGAGTGGATACAGTGAGCATCGTATGTCGTGAACGTGATCGAGATCGGGTTCGAGTTTGTAGTGAGAGTGAAACCAATAGTAGTGCAGATACGCGTAGTAAAAGAACTCGAAAGAGGGTAGATCGATATAATTACTCCTAGAAGAAAAAACTTTTTCTTACTTCACCGCCACTACTCCAGTTCCTCCGTGATCATGGTGCTTGCAACAGCGCCGAAATATCGGAAGCTCAAAATAGTGAAACATGGTAAATATCCCGTTTATTCTGATACTTATGTCAGTGACCATGATAGTTTAAATACCTATATTGAGGTAATCATATCTATCACTGTCTGTGTTAAAACTGTGTTGTATTGTACAATTCTCAATCAATCAGTTAGCCCATCGCAGTCCACTGCTGGACTAGACCTCTCCCAATGTTGGGAGGCATTGGCCTATTGTTTCCACGCTGGTCAAACGGGTTGGTACAGGGTTTTATTTCAAGGTTTCCTTCTCTCGCAGCGATATCGTCTGCGTATTTTTCCGTTAGTCGCCTCTTACGACAGGCCCTTCAGATGAGATGGGGTGATGATACTTGTATTCTTTCTCCGTCACCACACATAATCAAATTAATTAGTGACACACTCACTCACCATAGACATAGCCTTCAAATTCAGCGTTTGGTGCAGAAGCAGCAGGTTCCTTATCAGAAGAAAGGTTAGAGCCTAGCGGACCATTTCCAGCTGTGCCATGGGAATCAGCACCAACTCCATAGTGTCCACTGGCGCCGACTTCAGAGTCATGACCAGGGGGGAGGTATCGGCTTTGCTGATGTTCTAGATGTTCCAAGCGACCCGCGGAACAGACGGTCACAAAGGCAGCGATTACAAACTGTGTACATATTAACAAAAATATTTTATTCTTTGTATTTACATACATACAGATATAGGTTCCGAAGGGGTAGGTAGAAGCGTATCAAAACCAACATTTCGCCAACTGTGATTATTATCGGTCCCACGTAATATTGGGTGAGCGTATTGGCGTCAAGTAGGACTATGTTTTATTTTTAAACTAATTTGTTAATTTGTTTAAATACAGCCAGACTCAGCCTCAGATGGATGGCTCGAGTCAACAATAATGCCCAGAATACGGCAATAGGCTCACCCCCTATTACGTGGGACCGAATACAATTATTGGTGAAATGTGGGTGTTAATGCACCCCTGCCTAACCCTCCAGGGATAAAGGCGTGATTATATGTATGTATGTAATTTGTTTTTATACAGTTCTTTGAACAGTTATATAAACCACCGTTTTCAAAGGAGATATAATATTCCACTTTGGGTAAACAAAATAATCACCATTTTTGTAAGAAGATTGCAAAGTATTTTAGATTTAATTTAATTTAGTCTTTATTGTACACTTACAAGGTATAATATACAAATAAATGGAATATTATATACAAAAGCGAGCTTAACTCAATGTTGAGTTTTCTTCCAGCAGACCCGGGAATGCACAGATGTGTTATTACAATACAATGCGGGGCAAAGTCTTGTGTACATTAAATTCAAGATTTAATAATGTGAGCAAAAAAAGACATTATACATACATAACCATCATAGACCTACAAACACATACATAACAGATCAACCCGGTTAAGTTGTCATTATAGAAACTTGCTTAATTATGTACTTAAAACTTATTTAGGCATAAGTACATTTTGTACGATTATTTGCAATTAATCCATACTTTTAGCTAACTTATTTAAAAGTAAAATAATGTACTTTTGGTTTAAATTTCTTTGGTTTAGTTATATTTATTTATGTATTTAATTTAGTTTTCAGAGTTTAGTAATTTAATTTAGTTATATTAGCATATTGAAATACACTTGTACCAGTTTCGCCTTACGGTAACCTCAAAGGACCTTTCTTTAATACAATAAATAATAATAATAATAATATTCCACGACATTCTATACAGTGCTACCTAGACCCATGGTAAGCATAGCTTAACTAGCTTGTGTTATGGGATCTAGATTGCGGATAAACATACTTAGATACTTTTTTTTTGTAAACACATAAATATTATACATAGAAACACCCAGACCAATGCAAATATACATATTCATGCATACAAATATTTGCACTGAGCGGGAATCGAACCCGCGCTCCCTGCATAGCAGTCGAATGCTCTACCGCTACGCCACGAAGGTCGTCAATAAATAAATAAATAAATTAGACGAAACCGGTTAGGTCTAAAGATAAAAAATACTTTGGAAAAAGTACAAGTGTAACAATTAATTCCACGAAGTGCCATCAATCAACAGTATAAATAGTTATATTAGTATAATTTTTCAAAAATAATATTTTTATTATTTACTACTAGATCAGAAATGTTGAAAATAATGGAACATTCGTACCGAAATAACATTTAAAAAATGATTCCTAAAATTTAAGCTCAAATTGTTTTTTTATTTTATTTTATTTTATTATTTATTTATTTTCCTTATGTAACTACCATTACATGTTGCCCCAATGCGGCAATTAACAAATTGCACATTGAAAATTTTAACCTATTCTACTAACTATAACTTATAAATAATTCTAACTATGGTGATAATGATGATCTCATAATATTTATTTCTTAATCTAATAAAGACATAACACACGAATTTACCAGTTTCATTTCGAATATTGTATTCAGAACACTGTTAACCTAATTTGTATGAAGCGCAAGAGACACTGTAATGCTTGCAAACCTGACCTAATATATATACGCCTAATCGTGATCCTGAATCCAAGTGACGTCATTTCACTCATTATAACAAACTCTATGATATGAAGTGTAATTAGCTTGAGGAGTTTTTGAGTTACTGAACGTGATCGGCCTCGAGTATCATATCTTGCGGTACGTTTTAAAGGATTAGTATTGTATATAGTGACGTATTATTCTATAGACACGGCGTACAGGAACATGGCGGCTTTAAAAAATAGTTATATAGCTATTTATAGCCATTTTTTATCTATATATTTTATTTAGATTATATATAGAGAAACAATAGCTGCGGTAGACTATTGGCATGGTAATTAATGGTTCGATCCCAGGTTTTACCATGGCACACACCAATGACATTTCAATGCTTTTCGAAGTTATGTGTGTATTTATCGCAGGTTTATATATTATGTGCCCGGTTAATGGCAATAGGCTCACCAACTATTACATTGGGACTTAAACATAAACTGCCGAAATGTGAGTGCTAGCACTTCTGCCTACCCCTTCGGGCATATAGGCGTGAGTTTATGTTGTGTTACAATACGTCATTATTATTAATTTATATAAATTACCAATATTAAAACAAAAGATGGGAGACGGGAACGATATAGAGTGGGTTATTCGACACGACATAATCACAAATTTTAGATTTATATGAATTATATTATTGGCAACGTTTGTCGAAGAACCGATGGCTGTTGGAGCTAACGAGTCCTAGAGTGGAGACTGCGAGAAGCAAAAGGAAGGTAGGATACCACCTAGCTAGAGAGACGGGCGACTTGAAAAAGGTGACTGGAACAGACTGGATGTGTAAGGCAGAGGATCGGATAAAATGGCGCACATTGGGAGAGACCTATGTCCAACAGTGGACTGCGGTGGGCTAATTTATGGATTGATTAATTATATCAATATTAATTACCATTACCATGGGTCTTGATAGCGTTGTGTAGAATGTCGTGGAATTCTAAAGAAAATATATAATAATTTTATTGCGTAGGACACTGTAGAGTTTCTAATTGGTGAGTAAAATCAATCAATGGTCCGGAATTTTTGTTGCTATTTTGGAGTCCATTATATTATAGACACAATATGCAGGAACATGACAACCTTATAATGGTGTAAACACTAAGTATCAATAAAATACTTCTACTTACTCACGTGAAGCAATAATACGTCATTAATTTTAATTAAGATGAATTATAGATTATATTATTATTGTTCTTTATTCATTTCAAGATATAAATTATATTTTTAAATATACATTATAAAAATGAAAATCTATTTAAAAATGTAAAAAATAGTGCCCCACCGGGATTGGCTACATGGACCAAGCCACCGGTGGTCAGGGCTCCAGTGAGAGGAACTTCCTCACTATGCGTGGACGTGCCTAGCAGAATTACCTTCGGTATCAATATTATTATTTCTTTTTATTAATGGCATTTTTTTTGCGTAGGGTACCATAGCGTCTCTTATATTGTTGCCATTTTAGAGTGCAGACAATGCATCTATAGTTTATAATATATCATTGATCGTATAACAAAACGTAGACAGAGTACAGGAAAGATGGAAATCCTTTGTTGTTTGTTCAATAATGATTCGATGATATACACACAGTTGATCATTTGTTAACATTTATCTCCTTTTTGCTTCCTAGACTGTCTATTCTGACAACAATAAATCAATAATTGTAGAAAGTGAAGGTTAAAGAACTGTTAGATTGTTTTCATAAGTATATACACACATCAACAAAGTCTAGGGAACAAGGACATTTCTAGTTTTTATTTAAAAACCCTTTCTTGTAATAGTGAGTGTTTTATATCAATAGAAGGGTATTTTTATACCGTTTTTAATTTTAATTTTAATAAAAACATTCTCATATCAATTTTTTTTTTTAAGAAAGAATTGAATAGTGCCAATTTTGAGTATTACAACCTTCTATGATTAGGCACAAAAATAACGAGGTAGTAAGAAATACAGTAATTAACCGTACTTTAAACGTTTTTAATAATCTGTAGGACCTCCTAAAGCATTAGCAACAGCTCGACAACGGCGTGGCATACTTAGTATGAGATTGTCAATCATCGTCTGTGGAATATGACTCCATACACTGCGAAGGTGTAAAAAAAGTTGTTCTTCAGTGTTCAGATTTTCCAAAGAAACACTGAAAGCTCTTCTCCCAAGCAAATCCCAGGCATGCTCTATGGGATTGAGGTCGGCAGACTGAGCAGGCAATTCCAACGTCGTAATATTGTGCTCGCTTAACGCATTGACCACTACCCTCGCGGTGTGTGACCGTGCATTATCTTGCATGAACATAAAATCTTGACCGAACTGCTGTCGATGAGGGATTACCATGGGGTGTATAACCTCCTGAATGTATTGGTTTGCATTCAAATTGCCCCGTATCCAAACGAGGTCGGTCCTTCCACCAAGGCGAATTCCAGCCCATTTCATGATTGTTCCACCTTGGTAAGGATGAACTTCTTGCGGATTCTGGAGACGGCTCCGACGTCCAGGAACTCGCCATATACGCACTCTTCTCGAATCAGGGTGAAAACCGAAGCGAGATTCGTCGGAAAAGAGAACCCGTGCCAATTGATGGTCGGTCCACTGTAAATGTGCGTTAGCCCACAATAAGCGACGACCTCGATTTCCACGTCGAAGAGCTGGAACCCTAAGCGGTCTGCGAGCATGAAGATTGGCTTCATGTAGTCTTCTCCTAACAGTTTGATCACTAATAACCACTTGATGCGGAGACTAGAGGCCTGCGACCAACTGACGAGTAGTAATCGTGCATTGCCGCCTTGCGGAATTTTGCAAGAAACGATTTTGTCGCGGGGTAGTAACCCTATTTCGTCCCCTGTGACGTTCGGCAACATCCCCTGTAGACCTGTAGCGTGCCCATAATCTGCAAATTACACTTGGTTAGGTGTTGACAGCATCCGCTACGTCGCGTTGAGTTCGTCCAGCTTGCAGCATACCAACAGCCCTTAACATCTCTTCGCGACTTAAATGACGACGTGACATGATAACTACAGTCACAAATATGCACAAACCATACGTAAAAGATGTATTATTGATAATAAATGTTATTTACAATCAAAGAAAATAATTTTTATTTTGCCTCAGAGAAACTGCACAATCAAACACTTTTAAAAGTTTTCCCTCCATATTCGAAAATCATTACTTATTTAAATTTATTTTTAAATTTCGAACAACTCTGTAATCTACTTAATTCTATTTTTATTTATTTGCTACCAGTTATTTGCAAAACAAGATTTACACGAAAAAAAAAATTGGGGTTATCTTGTTCCCTAGACTTTGTTGAGGTGTTTATATAATTTTTTATAATTTTATTCGAAAATGGTAATAGCAGACTATGATGATCCTTCCGACCGATTTCGGCCATGGCGACCACTTCGACTCCTAGTCGGCTCGGCGCTGATGCGCTCGAAGATGGCTGACACATCCGATCTTCGCGGTGAACTCTCGTGTACACTGAGAACTGAGAATGACAGCAGGTGGGCGGACTTTCTGCTCATCCCGTTTAGCATCAAGGTTTGCCTTTAGCAGTTCCTCGAAATCGCTTACTTGTCTTTGCACCATCCTGCGCCATTCTGGACATTGTGCTGCCAAACCTTCCCAATGAGACGGTTCAATGTTGCATCTTTTGATATGTTGCTTCTGAACATCTTTAAACCTGAGGAGTTGGCTGCCATGTTTCCACTTGCCCTCCTCTAGAGTTCAGAGTAGAAGATGCGTTTCGCCACTCTCTCCTCCGCTATACGTGACACGTGACCGCACCACCGAAGCTGCCGACGCATTAGGTAGGCCTCAATGCTACCGACATTGGCTCTTCGCAAAACTTCGGTGTTACGCACTCGGTCGGACCAACGGATCTTCATGATGGAACGTAGGCACTTGAGGTGGAAACGATCCAGAGTGCGTATGTGGCGCCGATACACACACCACGTTTCGGAGGAATATAAGAGGGGATTTTGCCACAAAGCATCAGTCGTCAGCATACATGATTTCTGTAATCATTGTATGGGAGACCTTAGTGAGCGCCTTAAGTCTGGCCAAATTGAAAAGACTGCCATCTGTGCGGAAGCGGATGCGGACTCCCTCAGAAAGAGTTTGTAAGACATCACTGACTACTACTGCAAAGTACATGGCGAACAGTGTGGGCGCTAGAACACACCCTTGTTTCACCCTACAGGCAACGGTGAAGAAATTTGATTGTTCGCCATCGACACCGACGCAGCATTGCATGTCGTCATGCAGGAGTCTAAGAAGTCTCACAAACTTCTCCGTGCATCCTAGCTTCCCAAGCACCATCCAGAGAGCTTCCCGAGGCACACTGTCGAATGCCTTATCCAGGTCAACAAAGCAGAGATATAGCGGACGACCCTGTTCTCTGCTTTTTTCTTGCAGTTGACGCACAGAAAAGATTGCTTCACAGGTGCCTCGTTCAGGTCGGAAGCCAAACTGGGTTTCTGGCAGTATCTTTTCAGACAGAAAAAGTGGATATTCAAAATTCACGTCTAACACATAGGTCAATATGCTGTTAATAGGTCTCGCTATTATCCCTATTACTTAATGTTTACCATCTTTTTTGTTTTATGACAGAAATTAGTACCTTTTTTATCCAACGGTTTATTAATCATCAAGCGACTCTACAATAATTATTCAAACTGTACTTTATCCTCGTCAATGGGTAAGATGGAATTATTTTTAGCCATCGTCCATAAATTTTTCACAGAGATTTGATTTGTCATATGAAAAAAAGAGCTTCAGACAAAGTTACATATTCTGTGTAAGAACCGTCCTCGCAGCTAGTGGAGGTTTCTACAGGAAAGTATGACACTGTCAGGGTTGCCTCAGATCAATCATTACGTAAATATAGCTGTGGAATGAACTCCTTGCCGTGGTTTTCCCATGCGCCTACAATATGGGGTTCTTCAAAAGGAGCATTCGAAGGTTTTTTCAGGGTCGGCAGCGCAAGTGTGACGCCCCTGGTGTTGCACACGTCCATAGGCCACGGTAACCACTTTCCATCAGGTGGGCCATGTGCTTGTCTGCCACCTAAATGGTATAAAAATTCGGTGTGGTGACGGAAAAAGAATACAAATATCACCACCCCATCTCATCCGACGGGTGTCGTAAGAGACGACTAACGGAAAAATACGCTGACGATATCACTGCGAGAGAAAGAAAACTCGAAATAAAACCCTGTACCAACCCGTCTGGGCAGCGTGAGTACAGTAGGCCAAAGCCTCCTGGAGAGGCCTAGTCCAGCAGTGGCCTGCAGTGGACGGCAGTTATTTTTTAGACACGATCGGATGGGTGGACCGAAACCAAGAGCTTTGGGTTGACTACAGCATACTATATGCCGTATATGCCCAAGATTCCATTCAGTATACATTCTTTACACCTTTCAGGATAAATATATTTCTATTGTCGGTAGTTTTCGATAATTCCAAATGAAATAATAATTGTTACTAAGATATTTGGAAATAAGTATGTATTAGTAGTATTCTTAAACGGTTTGGTGCGCGACGATGGCAATAGACCGAATGGCATGTCGTCAATGCCATGAAAGAAGGGTAAGGCTCTAGTGTGGGGCGCCACATGCGTCGATACCATTACTCCTACCCATATAACTAGCACCGCTGACTGTGCTGGAGTTTTTTCTGCTTTTGCAGAGGCTCTCAAGCGGCGCAAGTGCTCCAATCTCAACAGAGATTATAAATTTGTGCTGTTTTTAGTCGAAACTTTGGGGCCGCGGGGTCCGAGCGCCAGCAATCTGTTCAGGGAGGTTGCAGCGTATAGTCGACGCTTCTCGTGACTAGAAGGCTGGTATTTTCTTAGGTCAGAGAATAAGCATTGCAATTCAACGTGGCAATGCTGCTAGTCTTCTAGGAATGCTTCCACAAGAGGCAACCGATGCGGAGGAATTCCACGACGCATTTTAGCTTTTGTTTTATTTAAAAAAAAATTATTAATGTATATATTATAATTAATTTAATAAGTGAATATAGATAAATAGACAGATAAATGTTAATGATTAAATAAAGTGTCATTGATAATTAAGTATTATTAAGGATATAATATATTTTATTAATGTAATCACAATGATATGTGGTTGTATAGTTTGCTAATAAAAACTCTGGCAAATTACATTTTCATATTAATAGCATTCAATAGTGGTAGCCAGTTTCCTCATCGAAGGCTTGCTGAGGTATATTCTGAGAGGAATGAGGAGCGAGGTACTGGCGGTTGACAGCCGGCGACTGTGACTGGTACCTGGATGGAGCACCGAAAGTGTTCTGGCGACCGAACTGTCTAGAAGTAGTTTGGGCACCGAAAGTGTTCCGTTGACTGGAGTGGCTGGAGAAGTCCTGTGTATTAAAACCTGTAGAGATGCATAATGTGTTATAAGTATCTTCAGAAAGTATTTCCATTATCTTATTTCATAATATGATTCTATCTAAGATAGTTCAGTACTCACTTCATTTATTGAGCAAAAAATTAAGTATTTACAATCAGAAAATCCCAAGCTAGATTCATCAACGAAGGGTGGGCTTAAATATTTTTCCGCCATTCTCACCATTGTTAAATCCAGAAAACCGAGGAACTCCAACGGAACCTGAAGGCGAGTGGTCCGGAGGCAGGTAACGGTCAGAGGCACCCGGGAAAGAGGCGTGAGGGTTGTAGATTGGTTGATTGGGTCCAGAGGTACCTGCAGCTGCGATAGATCCAAAGGGTCTACGCGAAGAACCAAAGCCGTTGTTGGAACCAAAATCATTATTGGAACCAAAGCCGGTGTTCTGGTGAGGAGGAAGGTAGGCGCGCAGGCCCTGTTGCTGCTCTAAATGCTCCAAACGAGCAGCCGAGCTGACGGCGATGAGGACAGCGATTACTAACTGTTGACAACCAAATATTTGTTAGATAAATAATAAATAAATAAATATTCCACAACATTCTACACAACGCTATCTAGACCCATGGTAAGCATAGCTTAACTAGCTTGTGTTATGGGATCTAGAATGCGGATAAACATACCTAGATACTTTTTTTTTTGTAAATACATACATATTATACATAGAAACACCCAGACCAATGCAAATATACATATTCATGCATACAAATATTTGCACTGAGCGGGAATTTTATTGAACCCGCGCCCCCTGCATGGCAGTCGAATGCTCTACCGCTACGCCACGGAGGTCGTCAAAATAAACCTAGTTAACCTTGAACTTGAAATGTTATATTACTTTTGTGGGTAGTTTTCATAATGTGTAAGTCAAATAATTTTATTTTTACATTTTTATCTGCTAAACATAAACCGGAAGAAAAGCAATAAGTTACTCGGCGTGTAATAAAATAAACTCGGCTGATTTTAAAACTAGAAAGTAAAATATACTTAATTTGAAAGTATAAAAAAATTGTCTGATAGACATTTTTTTTTCTTTCAATTTAAGTTTATTCTAGGGAAAGTTTATTCTAGAATGTATCAACAATAGGTACATTCTAGGGAAAAGTGGCCACGACCACGGCTATTCTTGATATTATCTTATTTTATACTTTATAGAGCGTGAATTTTCAGTAGTCGGGTTTTAGTTTTAAACTTATTTTTTTATTGAACTTGTGAAGCGAGATATTTGTTAAACTTTCTCGTTCTATGAAATATGCAATCACGGTAGCAAAATATAGCGTACAATACGCTGGTATATTCTGTATACGAATTTCCAATAAACATCTGTAATTTTACATGTGATAAATTTCGCGTGGTTCCCGGCAGAGTAGAATTTCGACCACCCCATATTTTCCTATACGGTGTTGTACAAGGCGACTAAGGGTTAGAGCTATTTAACATCAAACATATACAGCCCACACTCAACCTCAGATGCATATCTTGAGTCAATAATAGTGGCAAGTAGACGGCAATAGGCTCACCCCCTATTACGTGGGACCGAATTCAATGATTGGTGATCTGTGGGTGTTAATTCACCTCTGCCTAACCCTACGAGGAAATGATTATATGTATGTATAAATTTAAATTAAAAAATTACCAATTTCATTTTGAATGAGATCGTAATACTACAATTGAAACGTGTTGAAGATGGAATGGTACTGTGAAGTTTCGAAATATCTGAACTATTATATACATCACTAATCGTGATCCAGAAATCCCAACGTCATAATATAGTTATCAAATTAAAACAAACTATGGTACGCCATGTAATTAGTTTGAGAAGATTTAGAGCTATAGAACGTGATCGACCTCGTCCATGGTCTTTTTGTTATCAAGAATCTAATACATTTCATATGGAGCTACTATAAGCAGTTAGCATAATTTTGATAAGTGCTATAAGATTGTAGAACTTTTCCATAGATAGTTATTTTTGGTCTTAATATCAATAAATAAATAAAAATTCATTTATTGCCAAATAGTATGTAACAATGTTAAGTATTATACTGTGACCCCACACTACGAGTAAGTGGGTCTATACGTCTACAATTTCCTTAAAAACATTGTTTGCTCGGGCGACATCAGAGTTTTTGGGCTTACCATAAAAATTACAACTATACCAATCTATTCACAATTTTTAACAACAATGGACTGACTGAAGACGACTGCGTACAGGGGATATGGAGTGACGAGAGTGGACATTGGAGAATGGTTATATAGGAAAGAAAGGAAAGTGAGTATCGTTTATTAATTTGTTATGGGAACTTTGAAAGATGTCTTGAAATGAAAAATACTTTGATTAGCTAATGGCTTTCATGATGGCCATAATATTTGAAGAGATGAGAGTAATTATGTATTGTACACACAAGAATAAACATAGATATTCATACGTGAAAATAGTAGTACAGAAGCTTATTTCTATTAGAAATCTCTCCCAGCTGACTTACGAGAGGAGACAGTGAGAAGTAGAGAGCTTAGTGAAAAGTGTGTAGGAAAGACGAGAGACAGATATATATAAAAAAAGTGGTGGCGCTTGGCCACGTGCGGTAATAGACTGTATTGCGGGGAAGTAGCTAACTGTTCCATTGACGCTTTACACACAAAAGACAGGTGGTCGGGTTGCCGCGGGCGTGATCCAAGCAATGAATGCAACCCGAGAAATTAGGAGAGGATGCACTAACCTTCACGACACACGTGTTTTCATCGCAGCCGGTACACGGATCTTCTCTTCCTTGCTCAGGAGCTGCCGTCAGCGTCACTAGATCACTTGAGGAACACACGAGAGGCACAATCCGATCGGTAAGTCTATGAAGCGGTAAAAATGTAACAAATATTAATCATTTTTGAGAGACGCGAGCGCGGTCCGTCCTTACGCTGGCTAGTTCAAAGCGAGACTGAGTCTATATCACAAATGGCGGACGGAAGCTATATCTACTACTATTCTATGGTTAGTGCGGAAGGGGAGCTGGGTATAGAAGGAGTGTGTTTCCGCGTCAAGAAATACAGCTTCTACATCGGCGCAACCATTCCCCCCGGCTTGAAGGGTTACCTTCGAAACGACAAATGCGAAACAAATCTAAAGTCTAATCTAAATCTAGGTTTGGGAAATAACAACTAAAATATAAACCTAGATTGGAGCTCGTGCCTACTGCTGGCTAGGCAGCGGGCAGAGGCGAACAAACAACACAACGCAACAGTCTCGACCAAGACGAGACGCGATTAGCCAACAACAAAATAAGGGTCTCTTCACGTGGGACCGATACAACAAGCGAGTGCTTCTTCTCCTCGGGTGGTTCGGAAACCGTAGTGGGATTGAATTGACTAACTGGCCACTTATCTAACGCGGCATGAATCCAGGACGGTCCACTAAACCATAACGGGTGATCTAAAATTTGCGAAGGAAGCAATCCACGAGAGAGACAATCGGCTGGGTTGTCGGTGCCAGCAACGTGAAAGAGATTATGTGGCGCCAATTCAGATTGAATTTTTGCCACTCTATTAGCGACGAATGTGTCCCAACGATGGGGCGAAGAGTGGGCCCAACACAAAGCGACTGTTGAGTCCTAAAAGCTAAAATTCTACTAATATTAATGCGAAAATTTACAATTATGTCGAATAAATTACCTTAAAGATTCCGACCACAATACAAAATGTCATTAAGCGACACGGAAGTGCTAGTCTTAGCACTGCCATCCAAAACTACGCGGAGTTTTAGTAGTAAGCTTATCTTCTCTAATAACTCCGCGGTGCGGGATAATGTACGAAGGCTGGGTCCCGCCAGTGTCCGCAGGCGCAGGTGAGATGTAACCTTTATCTAAATATTCGTTAACAACCTCATCATAGGCCCGCTTCGACTTTGGGGACGCCTGCATCTTTCGTTCCAAACAAAGAAAGCGTTTTTCAGCGGATACACGGGAGCCACCGAGTGAAAACTTGCGGATGGTAGACTCCAGTGGCGGCTCGACGGTGCAACAGAACGAAGCAGTCGAGTGACTAAAACTATCTATAGAAGCGGGTGCGGAACCAATTATAACAAAACCAAGAACTGTTTCCAGTGCGTGCGGAGCGGGGTACGTCGGTCCCCCTTGAACCTTACGTGATAACTGGAGGTGCGGGAGAATCGAAGCGCCGATCAATATATCGACGACTCCAGGAACAGCGTAAGTCTCATCTGCTAAAGGCAAGTCTTTAAATTTCGTTAATAAAGACGTGTCAACCGGGACGGTAGGCAACTGTTCAGCTATTCTATCTATAACGAGCGAATCCATGTCAAACCAAATATTATTATTAAAACGAGATCTAAACCTTGTTTTAACGGTGCCACGAACAGCTGACTGTAAGCTTCCAAAACCCTTCACCACTGAGCGGGTTGAACGCTTATCAACATTGAAACCAAGACGCCGACAACAATCTTGAGTAATAAAATTACTTTGCGAAGCGCCATCTAACAGCGCTCGAACAATGCGCGGCTTACCTAATGCATCAACAATAACAACGCGAGCGGTCGCAAGACACACAGTAGTGAGTGCAGCACTAGCGGAGAACGAACACAAGGTGACGTCATCCGCGGCGGTCACCGGGCGGGCCGGAGCGCGCGCGAGCGCGGGCTGCGGCTGCGGCGCAGGCCGCCGTGTGTCACCGCTCGACGAGCCAACCGTACTCACATTGGATGCGGCATTACTATTCTCAAAATGAAGCAAAGTGTGGTGTCTCGCTTGACATTTGCGACAACTATTTCTACTATTACATAAAACAACGCGGTGTTTAGTACCGAGACAATTAAAACAAAAATTATTAGCGCGAACAAATTTATAACGATCACTAGGCGACAACTTTAGAAAACCAGGACACCTGTACAGTTGCGAATGATGAGTGCTACACAAAGAGCAAACAGGTGATTGTACATGTGCTGGTGCGGTACTAACATAAGTATGAGTTGACCTCAGTGACTTCGATGACGCATCTACTTTGCGTGCAGAATCAACAACTATCTTCGCGCCTTCATGTTTCGATGAAGAGCGTTGCAATACTTTTATATGCTCGCGAACAAAACTTTCTAAGTCTTCGAACTTAGGAATTTTATTGCCGCGATGATCCGACTCAAACAAACGAATGGTTTCGGAATCTAATTTCCTTAAACCCATATACAAAAATACGAAGTCGCAGAGGTCATCGATCTTTAGGTTCTTTACGGCGCGAACAGCTGACGCGAAAGTATCTAGAAATTTCTCTAAGTTTTGATCGTTATATGCCGTAATAGATTTCAAATCAAACATCTGATCTAAATAGGCGTTAGCTACCGATCTTTTATCCTCATACCTAGCTTTCAAAGTATTTAAAATTAAATTATAATTCTCGGCACTAAACGTAATTCCAGCGCAAACGGTTATAGCTTTACCAGTCAATTTTTCAACGAGATAATGCAATTTTTCGTGATCTGTCAACGAATCGTTCTTATCTATTGTATTCTCAAAACTATCTATAAATAGACACCAATTGCGAATGTTACCATCAAATTCGGGTATTTGAATTGGTGGCAACTTAGGTCGGTCGCGAGTGGGGTTGGGTAGGTCAGCCGGTTTCTCCAAACTCCTAGCGACGCGTTTGATACGACAATACAAATCGTCAAACGACGACAAGGCTTGATAACTCACTGAGTAATCGGGATTCAAATTCAACTCTAAAACGTTGATGTCATGTACTAAGGTTTCGAAATCCGCGCGTAGACTATCTAAGTTTTCTATAGAACACAAGAACGAATCTCTGATGACCAAATCAGAGGTTTTAAGTGCATTATCATAAATCGATTGTACGCGAGAGTAAATCATTTCTTTTTTAGCGTATAAAAGTTTCAATTGAACCTTACCGGTCTTATCAACCTTTGGGGACATGTTTACAATTAAATCTCAAACTAAAGTGCGGTAAACAACAAATATGAAATGACTTAATCCTAGCGGTACAGAGCAGCGAGGCGGCGGGTAGGTATTTACAACTGTGAATGCACGCTTGAACAAACGCGCATAGCAACAAGGTCGTACCTACGCGATGGTCGCTGTCTAGGTTCAACTATTATTTCAGAGATTAAGTATTGCGTAATATCTATTCAAATTAAAATACTTTCGTATGAATTGGAATGAGGTACAACCACGTGTCTACCCACGCAGGTACCAGGCAAATACGACGTAATTGAAAAAACAAAACAAAGCCAAATGCGTTAGGTATTACACTGTGCCTATGCACTAGGGTGTCTAGTATACCTAAGATCTAAGCCTAAACGCCTAGATGCGGGGTTTTCTACTAAAATAACTAGGTATTTAGGCGCGGTGCGAAAATTGCGAACTACGATTAAGTGTTGATACGCTACCTAACCTATTTATGTATTAGGTAGGTACAATGCGAGCCAGCGGCGAACGGACAACAAATTCTAAGCCTAAATGTCTGGATGCGGGGTTTTCTACTAAAATAACCAGGCACTTAGGTGCGGTGCGCTTATTCCCATTAGAATAATAACAAAATACGAACTACGGCTAAGGATCCGGCTCGATCCGGACCAAAAATGGTGGCGCTTGGCCACGTGCGGTAATGGACTGTATTGCGGGGAAGTAGCTAACTGTTCCATTGACGCTTTACACACAAAAGACAGGTGGTCGGGTTGCCGCGGGCGTGATCCAAGCAATGAATGCAACCCGAGAAATTAGGAGAGGATGCACTAACCTTCACGACACACGTGTTTTCATCGCAGCCGGTACACGGATCTTCTCTTCCTTGCTCAGGAGCTGCCGTCAGCGTCACTAGATCACTTGAGGAACACACGAGAGGCACAATCCGATCGGTAAGTCTATGAAGCGGTAAAAATGTAACAAATATTAATCATTTTTGAGAGACGCGAGCGCGGTCCGTCCTTACGCTGGCTAGTTCAAAGCGAGACTGAGTCTATATCACAAATGGCGGACGGAAGCTATATCTACTACTATTCTATGGTTAGTGCGGAAGGGGAGCTGGGTATAGAAGGAGTGTGTTTCCGCGTCAAGAAATACAGCTTCTACATCGGCGCAACCAAAAAGTATACACTAGAATCTACTATTCTGTTAGATCAAGTGGCATGCGACCACAGCTATCCTTGATATTTTCTTGTTTAATACTTTTTAGACCGTGATTTTTCAATAGTTAATCAATCGAGTTTCAGTTTTAAACTTAATGTTTTATCATAATTGTTTTGGGGTAATTTAATTGATATTTATGCTAATTAAGCCCTTTCAGTTGATGCCAAACACGACATATTTATCTCCAATTATTTTTGGACATAGTAGCTTATGATAGAGGGCGCCGTGACAGTGACACGTTATATAGCTTATAACTAACGGATGACTAAGATGCTTCTAACGATACCTCATTTGTCCAGTTTTAATAAGTGGTTAAGGAGCTATGAATACCGCGGTTATAATAACTTCGTGTTGTGTTCCCAGCGGTGAGTAGGGTAGCCAGAGCTCACTGGAGAATTTGTGCTGTCAGTGGGAAGACTACAGGCTTGTCCTGATTTGTCTTCTACTGACGGCACAGAAACTCTGTACTTACAGGGTTGGCAGCGCGACTGTGACTCCTCTGGTGTTACAGACGTCCATAGGCCACGGTAAATACTTTCCATCAGGTGGGCCGTGTGCTTGTCTGCCAACTAAGTGGTATAAAAAAAAAAAAATGAGAGAACAGATGAACCTACATACATACACACATACCTAGCCTGTCAAAAGTCATAAGCTTCTTTTGGCTTCGTAGCTATGCAGTTTTAGTATTTTTCGAATATGTCTGTAATATATAATCTGTAATATGTAGGCTATCAGACAAGGGCGTCTGATTCTTCCCAATACTGTTTAATATGTTAGTTTGTTCTGAAAAATATGTCTTGCATACATACATACGACGACCTCCGTGGCGTAGCGGTAGAGCATTCGACTGCTATGCCGGGGGCGCGGGATTGATTCCAGCTCAGTGCAAATATTTGTATGCATGAATATGTATATTTGCATTGGTCTGGGTGTTTCTATGTATAATATGTATGTATTTACAAAAAAAAGTACCTAAGTATGTTTATCCGCATTCTAGATCCCATAACACAAGCTAGTTAAGCTATGCTTACCATGGGTCTGGATAGCGTTGTGTAGAATGTCGTGGAATATTTATTTATTTATTATTATTATTATACATATAATACATACAGGTTAGGGTTAGGCAGAGGTGAAATAACACCCACATTGCACCATCATTGTATTCGGTCCCACGTAATAGTGGGTGAGCCTATTGCCGTTTTCCGGGTTGTTGTTGCCGTTGCCTCGAGCCATGCATCTCTGGCTGAGTCTGGGCTGCATATATATGTTTGATGTCTTGCAAAATAAAATATTGTCTAATTGAAACTATTACTTTTCATTTTTAATTCCCTAGTTGGTCAAAATCAAATTGTGTAACATAATTTGATATTGTTTTTTCATAAAATAAGTAAGTACTTAAGCAAGAAATTAATATTAATTACGCTATTATAGTACACAGAAAAATATAATAAATACAAAATTTTACTTACTATACAATATATACAAAAATGAAATATAGAACTGTAAAACAAATCCAATTGTGTCCCATTTCTTAACTCAACTTTTTTCTAAACTTCTTTTTCTTAACTATTTAGATTTGTCATTAAATTTGAAATTACTTTTATTCAGAAATATATACGTGTAAACGCAACGGAGGATAAATGCGATATTCTCTTGCATTCCATACATTTGCAATAGGTACGCGCGAGTGGCGTGTGACAACCAAACGACACACAGGCGTCGTGCGTTTTAGTCGGTTCGAGTCCGACATAACCTCTCCCACCGGCTCCGGTGGTGGGGGTATACGTGGGGATTTTCCGCACGCAAAAAAAAGTTGATTAAACTTTAACAGTTCATTATTTTCTTATACAGTGGTAATTTTTCAAGAGACTTAAAAATTATAGTCAAAATGCCTATTCAGTTATTTATCACATTCCAGTGCCTTGTTGACTTTTGAAGTCGGTTTAGTTATTTGATTATCTTTTTAATAATTTATTTACCTAAATTATTATTCAAAAAATATATACCTACTAATAATGCACCCCTTGCATGCAAATAATTAACACTGAACACCTAAAACCCTACCTAAAATCCTACCTATGACCTCAAACTTTGCAATCGAATGCTCTACCGCCACATGTAGCATAAAACCCATTAAAAATATTCACTCGTAAAAACGTTAGACTTCAATTCAACTATAACCAAGGTAAAGTCACCCCATATAAGATGAACTAGATCCTTGTTAACTAACAGACAGCGCGAGGTCAATCACGTTCAATATTTTACAAACTACTTGAACTAATTAGGAGCATATCGCATCATGGTTAGCTGTATTATGATAGCTCATGACGTCACACTGTATGTATTCAGGATCACGATTATTGTTGTATATAATAGGTCAGAGGCTTCGAAGACTCACAGTGCAAGTTCAGCTTCAGCATATTTCATTTGTGGTGGTCTCAGAAAATTCAAAATGAAACTGGTAATTTTATTGTTTTAGATTTTACGTGATAAGCATAATTTTCAAATAGTTTCTTTCTTTATTCTAACTAAAAGGTTTAAAAAAAGCAAAAGTAGGAAGTAATTAAAGCTTAAATTATTTTATTGAGAATTTGAGGAATATTGACCCCGGAAGTGGAGATAAAATAAAAGTTTCCAAATCGTTATACTGATACCAATCAATCAAAATTATCCCATCGCAGTTCACTGCTGGACATAACCCTCTCCCAATGTTGGGATGATTTGACCTATTGTTTCCACACTGACCAAACGGTTTGGTACAGGGTTTAAATTCGAGTTTTCCTTCTCTCGCAGTGATATCGTCTGCTTATTTTTACGTTAGTCGCCTCTACTTAAGTCACCGTCTGATGGGATGGTGATATTTGTATTCTTTCTCCGTCACCACACCGATTTACTGATAAAATTTTCCTATAGGTACAAAACCGTGTGGGTACCCAGTGGAATAGAATGTGGACATCTATTCCCCTTAGTGTCGTAGAAAGCGGCTAAAGGATAGGGCTGTTCTCCATCCGCCAATAAATATACAGCCCAATTTGGCGGCAATAGTCTCGCCCCTTTTACATGGGATCGAAAATTATAGTTAGTGAAATGTGGATGTTAATATACCTCTGCCTACCCTATTCCTTTATTCATACTCATATTTTTCTTTACTCATATTCAATGTATGTGAATCAGTTGAACTAAAACGCTTTTCCTATACATTATTAGGTATTGAAATTTTCTATTAAATCTCAAGCACGTTACTGGAGACTATCACTTTGAGTAACATTGTGGTTTTTACTTCAACAGTTTGTAATCGCCGCCCTCATCGCCGTCAGCTCTGCTGCTCGCTTGGAGCACTTGGAGCAGCAACAACACCTGCGCGCCTACCTTCCTCCTCACCAGAGCTCCAGCTTTAGTTCCAACAATGGCTTTGGTTCCAACAACAGATTTAGTTCCAACAACGGTTTAGGTACCAGCAACGGCTTTGGTTCCAACAATGGTTTTGGTTCCAGCAACGGCTTTGGTCCTTCCCGTAGACCCTTTGAAGCCAGCGCTAATGCATTTGGTAGCGCCAGCTCCAATCGACCAGCCTTCAACCATCAAACTTCGTTCCCGGGTGCCTCTGACCGTTACTTGCCTCCTGACCACTCTGCTTCTGGTTCCGTTGGTGTTCCTCGGTTTGCTGGGTCTAACAATGGTGAGTAGTTTTTAAGAAGTATTTTTTTTTATACAAAGTGTAGTGAGGGCAGGTTCGGATTATTATCAGTGAGGATCAAATTAGATAGAGAAAGAAAGGAAAAAGAGAAGAAAAGGAATTCCAATAAAGCTGCAATGTATCATTTTTAAACAGAGGATGCAAGTTTGCATAGTTATAACTGAAAATATTATGTGTGGAAAGATACCAAAAAAATGTTCATCAAAATACTTTTGAACATATTTTTACAGAAACACTGAATTGTTTGGTTAAAAACACATACGTAATTAAAATTTTATACATCTTTACAGGTTTTGGTGCCCAAAGTACTTCTAATCAATACAGTCGTCAGAACACTTTCAATGCTCCATCCAGATACCAGGCACAGTCTTCCGCTGTCAACCGCCAGTACCTCGCTCCTCATTCTTCTCAGAACATTCCACAACAAGCCTTCGATGAGGAGACTGGCTACCACTATTGAGTGTTTCAAGACAAATATATAGTTCATCAGAGAATTTATTTATAGAATAAACTGTTATATATGACATTTTGGTATTATACTTATTTTTCATGCTACCCTAGTCAAAATTACTGATCAATTTCCAAAAAGTCTTCACAAAAAATTCCCGATTACATGATTTTAAATGTAGAAAAGACTAGAAGTAGTCTAGTCGGTCAAGAAAAGTGGCAATATGGTTTGTAGAATTACATGATGAATGCATGCGATAGGCATACATTTACACCTGTCACAAATATCAAAATTAGAGTCCATCCCTATACTTTATATTCTACAAAATGACATCCAACGTCACTTGTCTAGGGGACAGTTACATAGGCAGAAACAGACCGCGGCGGCGGTGCGCCTTGTGTGCCTCCCAGTTTCCGGGGACGTGTTGGGTACTCTGTGGTCCCCACACCCGAGGAGAGAACCAGATCGAGAGATCGGATCGGCCGGTGTGCGAGGGATATGGGAGTTAACCTCAAATTTGGAAACTAAAAACAAAACGACCTTCAGGTGTCGTGCGCTTTAGCCGGTTCGAGTCCGACATAACTTCTTCCACCGGCTCCGGTATGGGGGTAAAAGAGGACGACAGCAGTCCCTGGAGGGTTAAACAGAGGTGAATTAACACCTACATTTCACGAATCATTAAATTCGGCCCCACGTAATAGGGGTGAGCCTATTTCTGTCTTTCGGGCACTATTGTTGACTCAAGCCATGCATCTGAGGTGTAGCCTCGGTTCTATAATATCTGTCTGATATTAAACAGTGCTACGCCTTTAAACTGTTCAGTTTTAATATGACATGTTTATAATATTGTAATCTTCTTTCATTGCCATCATTTTGATATCCTAGTCGATAAATTTAAATGAAAAATGTTATTCACAACGCTCAGATAAATATCCATTTATCGAAATCCCTCCAGTTGTTTGGCCTGTAGAGGTTTTTTATTTTTTAATAACTAGCATTTCTGTTAATAGTCTACTATTTGCTAACACCCTTTGTCATTTTATTGCCACTTTATGAAAATAAAAGAAAAACGACTTGTACACATATTCTTATTTTAGACAAACCTGGATGTTTAATTAAAAGATAATGACGATCCATTATGAGAAAAAAGGTAGGACGTTTACTGTAGCAAAACGCTACAGTAAACGTCCCTACATTTTTCTCATTTTTTTATAAAGAAGTTCAACTTTACAAAGGATGATTTTTTTATAACAACTTGCGAGAAATCGTGTACTTTGATGTTACCGCCAAAAATCATTAAGATCCGTTCATAAAAAGGCAACTACAAACTTTTTGATAGGAGGGAAAATGGGGGAGAAAGGCCACGTGGTTCCCGGCAGAGTAGAATTTGGGCCACCCCATCACTTCCCATGCGGTGTCGTACAAGGCGACTAAGGGATAGGGCTGTTTAACACCAGACAGATATATACAGTTCAGACTCAGCTTTAGATGCATTGCTCGAGTCAACAATAGTGCCCGGAAGACGGCAATAGCAGGTTCACCCCCTATTACGTGGGACTGAATTCAATGATTGGTGAAATGTGGGTGTTAATTCACCTCTGCCTAACCCTCCAGGGATAAAGGCGTGATTATATGTATGTGTGTATGTACATGTGTGCCAAGTTTGGTGAAATTCGGTTAAGAAATAATACGCCCTATAGAACGGGCCTGACGAACACTCGCTACGCTCGGTCAATTAATTAATTTCATAATTTGTTTTTTTATGAAATAGACTCATGTAATAGTAAGTAGTAGTTTACTTATAGAAGGGTTAAGAGTAACTTGAAATATTTCATATACGAGTGCACACCATAAAAATGCACACTTTAATTACTCATTCGATTTTCTTTATGACACTCGATTTTCGTAATTTGGCTAATATATTTTTGTATATCTCCATATATCAATCTAGATTTTCACATATTTCTTAATGACCTATATTTTTTGTAATATACACATACACAAGGCAAAAGATATAAATCGGGCAAGCGTAAATAACTGTAAAAACCAAATCTCATTTATAACCATTTATTTTATAAATAAAACTCTAATATATGTACTAGATTTGTACTTTTACACACTCAGTAATGGTAGCCAGTTTCCTCATCGAAAGCTTGCTGAGGAATATTCTGAGAGGAATGAGGAGCGAGATACTGGCGGTTGACAGCCGGCAACTGTGACTGGTACCTGGATGGGGCACCAAAAGTGTTCTGTCGACCAAATTGACTAGAAGTGCCTTGGGAACCGAAAGTATTGCGTTGCCCGTAGTTGCTCGAGAAGTCCTGAGCATCAAGACCTGAGGAGATAAATCATTGTAGTAAACATTTTTGCTAAACTAGACCTAATGATAAAGGCGTACGGGAGTCATAATACTAAATGACCTCTGTGGACGGAAGTAGCAAAAACAAAATGGCGACTGTCACACTGCCACGCATCATGCAGCGGTGCTTGTGAGTGCGTTCTTAGGCTGCCTTTTCACCAGGGATGTGTTATACAGCTATTGTTGTAAGGATTTAAAAACGAAATTATGATAACTAACCATCAACCAACTACAATTGTGTGCCAACCGCCTAATCCTTTAACTGGCAAATAAATCTTTACAATCCAATATCCATATCTAGACTTAAACTAAGCCAACCATTTGAAAATCTTCAGATGTGTCAACATCGGTATACAATGAATTGTAAGGTTTATGAATGGTATTATAATCAATACTAATTAAGTTAGGCTATTAGCTAGATACTTAAACTTTATCCTACTACAATTAATTCATTGTCTTCATAATTATCTTGTTTCATTTTATGGTCTGTATCTCTGTCGTAAACTTTTCCTTTATATACTTAATTACGAACAATTATTGAACATTGAACTAAATTTATAGTCATTTTGAAATGAAATATTTTGGTCACAGTTTCGAAAGCATAATCATCTAGAAGTATATAATTAAAATACTTTACGATTTTGCTGTCGAAACTGTGTCCAATGTATTTCGTCCTTAACAGCTATAAAATTATGCGATATATTTTGTTATTTTTGTAAATTCATTTCACACTAAAAAATAAACAATCTTAGTATGGAAGAAGAAGGAGTAATAGACCTAAACATAAGTAATTTTCACGATTACAGGGTTGCGAGACGTCCGCCTACCCTTCTAACCTAGTCTATCTGAATCAGGGCGCACTGTGACTACCGTACCACAGTTATGTAATTACCTACGACTGATTAAAATGTTTTATTCAAACAAGAATTTGTTTTATGGAATTTGCCGTATGCTTGGTCGTTAGTTTGTAGATTACCTAGGATGTCTGCAGATTATTTAGTTATTGTAGGAACTCGATCAATTATTTATTCCACTTTAAGTAACTCAGCCAGATAATCTACAGAATACCTCGTTAATCTGCACTCTAACTGATTCTGATTGATGCCAAAAAAGAATACTCACTATTGGTAGACCCAGAAAACCGAGGAACTCCAACGGAACCTGAAGTAGAGTGGTCAGGAGGCAGGTAACGGTCAGAGGCACCCGGGAAAGAAGCGTGAGGGTTGAAGATTGGCTGATCGGGTCCAGCGGTACCATATGCACCCGCGATAGCTCCAAAAGGTCTACGAGAAGACCCAAAGCCGTTGTTGGAACCAAAGCCGGAGTTCTGCTGAGGAGGAAGGTAGGCGCGTAGGCGCTGCTGCTGCTCTAAGTGCTCCAAGCGAGCTGCCGTGCTGACAGCAATGAGGGCGGCAATCACAAACTATGGACAAGCAATATACCTTTAGCATTCTTAAAATTCACAAATGGGCAGCTCACAGATTCCAAGGTGGGAGCTTTGGATACGACCGGGGCTAACGTGATGATGATGATGATGATGGTGAAGATTTGAAACTTTCATGAGAACGTACGTGTACTTCAATCAATCAACTAGGCTATCGCAGTCCACTGCTGGACTACGCCTCCCTCAATATTTGGAGGATTAAGAAGTTAATGTAAATTGGCACAATTCAAATAGTATCAATATTTCAGCTCATACAATAAAATATAAACAAGAGCGTCGGTAGCTCAGTGGTTAAGGAGTTGGCCTTAAGATCGAGCGGTCCCAGGTTTGAGTTCTGACCATTACACTTCCGATGTGAACCCACTCCTAACACGAGCAATTTAGTTTGGTTGGAGAGGTTACAGGGTTTTGGTTCAATATTCTTTAAAATACTTATTATGTCTTGCATATAAAAAGGACACTCTTTATAAAAAGGTTACTATACTGCAGAATATACTATACTTCTATAGAAAAAGGTTACTATACAGTGGATGAGTACCTTAATGATGTTAATGCGTGGTCAACATAAGTCTCTTGCTTGCTCGCACAAAATAAATTGTAAACCAAAACAAATTTAAAAAAGAAAAATAATCTAGTTCTAATGTAGTTCGCTGAGTTTCTTGCTGGTATCTTCTCAGTAGAACTAATCTACCGAACCAATCAATATAATTTTCCAATGGTTTATTTTTACATTATTTAATATTTTTATATTATTTCTTGACATACATAATTGTAAAATTTTGACGTTCATATGTGCTCTTTATGTGCCTAAACTGAATAAATGAAATTGATTCTTTGATTCTTTGACAATAATTCAAAATTATAAAAATCATTTAAGTAATTTTCGATGATGATGAAAGTTATATTACTAAAAGTAATTAATTACAATGTGCAGTAATATCCACGTGCTCTAGATAAAACAAAATAAATAAATAAAATCTGAAAATGAAAATAAATGAAATTACCAGTTTCATTTTTGAATGTCTTCGAATCACCACAAAGGAAATGTGCTGAAGCTGAAGTGGTACTGTGAATCTTCGAAGCCTCTGACCTATTATATACACCACTGATCGTGATCCTGAATACTTACTGTGTGACGTCATGTGCTATCATAATAAAACATAAGTACCATGATGCGCCATGTAATTAGTTCGAGGAGTTTTTGAGCTACTGAACGTGATCGACCTCGTGCGTAGTCTTTTTGTTAAAAAGGATTTAGTTCATTTTATATGTCTTGGCAGTAGACTAAACGAATCTGTGCTGACTAATCACCAAATCAGGTGTGGTGAACTATGATGTTCATTTATTTTGATGATAGTTTCTACCAAGTTGTTGGGACCCTTTTTAGGGCTCCGTACCTCAAGAGAAAAAAACAGCACCATTATAGTATCACTTCGTTATCCATATGTATATCTGTCAAGACCTTATTCTTTTAAGGAAGTAGGACACGGCGGTATTTCCGACCAATTGAGCAGTCCGACTGGGGAAGTACCTCCGCCCTACAGAATACCATGACTATAAAAATTTCGTGTTGTGTTCCCAGCGGTGAGTAGGGTAGCCAGAGCTCACTGGGGAATTTGTGCTGTCAGTGAAAGACTAAAGGCTTGTCCTGCTTTGTCTTCTACTGACGGCACAGAAACTCTGTACTTACAGGGTTGGCAGCGCGACTGTGACTCCTCTGGTGACACAAACGTCCATAGGCCACGGTAACCACTTTCCATCAGGTTGGCCGGGTGCTTGTCTGCCAACTAAGTGGTATAAAAAAAATCTAAGGAATGAGGTATCAAGTTGAAATTCATACCACACACTCGGATCAGTAAGGTCTTGAAACTGTGCAAAAGACAAACTTCATAGTCTAAATAGTCCAAATATATTGCGGTTATTAATGAAGTAGATTATACTAGGAAACCGAGAGTAGATAAAGTATAGTTATGTGTTTTTGGTGCGGGTGCAGGTCCGGCTCCTGCAGGCTCGACCGACCAGTTGCTTCAGGTGCCTGTCGGTCGGCCACGTGGGGGTGCAGTGCACGGCGGCGGTGACGGTCGGTGACCGCTGCTTCCGCTGTGGCCAACCCGGCCATACGGCCGGTGGATGCGAAGCTCCGCTGCACTGTTTCAGGTGTGCAGCGGGGGGCAAACCGGCCGACCATAGGGTTGGCAGCAAGGCCTGCACCGGGGGGGAGCCGAAGCCGCAAGGCGGGGGCTCCACCCAAAGTTCGCGGCGGGATGCGGAGATGGTTCCATAATGGATCCCCAGCTCCGCATCCTGCAGGCGAACGTGGGCCACGGTGCCGATGCTCAGGGTCTTCTGCTCCAGAGCATGGCACAGTGGTCCGTACACGTCGCCGCTGTCGCCGATCCGTACACCCACCGGCACCTGGGGCCTGCCTGGGTGGTCGACCTGGACGGGTCGGCGGCACTGGTGTACAACGCCGCTATGGGTGCCCCCCCCCCTGTTGTCGTGGCAAGGGAGCATGGCATCGTAGCGGCGCGTGTGGGGGAGATTGCGGTCGTGGCCGTCTATTTCACGCCGAACCTACACCGACGCATAGGGGAGTACCGGCAGTCGCTGGGGCGACTGACCGACGTCGTCAACGCCTGTCATCCTCATCCGGTTCTGGTGCTCGGGGACTTCAACGCCTGGTCAGTGACCTGGGGGTCCCGGCACACGAACCCACGAGGTAGGGCTCTGGAGAGCTGGGCCGCTAATCACGGTCTAGTTCTCCAGAATCGCGGGGCCGAAGCCACGTTCGTGACCGCGGAGCGCAGTTCGATTATCGACCTATCGTTCGCGGGCGCTTCGCTGTCGCACCAAGTCTCCCCCCCCGCGGGTGATGCGCCGGTCATACCGGCCCCACGCGAGCCACGCTGGGTGCTTGGGAGACTGAATCGGGAGGTCCTCCTGGAGGCCGCCATCGTACAGGCCTGGGCCATTGCGCCGGACAGGCCTGTCGATATCGATGATGAGGCGGTGTGGTTCCGGGAGGCCATGACTCGTGTCTGCGATGCGGGTATGCCTAGGGCACCACCCTATAGTCCGAGGCGTCGGGTCTACTGGTGGTCTGCGGAGATCGCGAGGCTACGGCAAGCCTGCGTGATCGCGCACCGCCGGTGGACCAGACTCCGTAGGAGTAGCCGAACCGCAGATACGGAGCCCCGAGTGGCGGAGCTTCATGTGGGATACAGGGAGGCCAGAGATGCCCTCCGAGCGGAGATTAAGCGGGCGAAAGCCGCGGCTTACAAGGAGCTAATGGAGACGCTGGAGCGGGACCCATGGGGGCGGCCTTACCTTATGGTAAGAGGAAAGCTGCGCCCCCGGGCCCCGCCGTTGACCCGGGTTCTCCAGCCAGCTCTGCTCGGTGGAGTGGTCGAGACTCCGCCACCTCGGTCGCCTGTGGCGCCCAGTGTTGTAGTTGACGACGAAGTCCCCGAGGTCACTTGGGTAGAACTGGAGCTGGCGGTGCGAAGGCTTAGAGCCAAGAAGAGCACCGCCTCGGGACCCGACGGCATTCCAGGCCGCGCGTGGGTCCTAGCTCTGGGAGAAGACGGTCTCGAACCCCGGCTGAGAGGGTTCCTCAGCGCATGCTTGGAGCGGGGCCAGTTTCCGAAGATGTGGAAGACGGGGAAACTGGTCCTCATCCGAAAGGAGGGTCGCCCGGCGGACGAACCGTCCGGCTACCGGCCCATTGTGTTGCTCGACGAGGTGGGCAAGCTCTTTGAAAGAGTTATTGCAAAGCGCCTCGTCGAGCACCTCTCTGGTAGGGGGCCGGACCTGGCGGATGCCCAATATGGCTTCCGCCGGTGGCGGTCCACCGTGGATGCCATCATGCGCGTGAGGACTTTGGCGGAGGAGGCAGTTGCCCGGGGTGAGGTGACGTTGGCGGTGTCCTTGGACATCTCCAACGCGTTCAACACCTTGCCCTGGAGTTGCATCAGGGAGGCACTCGTGTACCACGGTGTGCCTCTCTACCTCCGCCGCATAGTCGGGGCGTACCTGACGGAGAGAGCCGTCATCTACCCAAGTGCGACCGGCGTCGGTCGGCGTGAGATGTCGTGCGGTGTTCCACAGGGATCGGTTCTCGGGCCGCTACTGTGGAACATTGGATACGACTGGGTGCTTCGCGGTGAGCTTGCGGACGGCGCCGCCGTCACGTGTTATGCGGACGACACGCTAGTGACGGCGAGCGGGGCTACACACCGCGAAGCGATCCTGAGGGCCACGACCGCGGTTGCTCAAGTCGTGGAACGGATCCGGCGGCTGGGCCTTGAGGTGGCTTTGCATAAATCCGAGGCCATGTTCTTTCATGGACCTCGGCGCACGCCACCACCTGGTTCCAGTCTCACAGTGGGAGGCACTCTCATCGGCATCAAGCCCCAGATGAAATATCTGGGGCTCGTGCTCGACGGCCGGTGGGACTTCGGGAAGCACTTCCGAAGTCTGGGCCCCAAATTGGCGGGCACAGCCAACGCTCTGGCGCGGCTACTGCCCAACCTGAGGGGCCCGGAGGACTCCTGCAGGAGACTCTACGCGGGTGTCGTGCGGTCCATGGCCCTGTACGGGTGTCCCGTGTGGGCGGACACCCTGAGTGATCGGCACATGCTCCTGCTGCAGCGTCCGCAGCGGAAGCTGGCGTGCCGCATCATAAGGGGGTACCGCACGATATCATTTAACGCGGTGAGTCTCCTCGCCGGATCGCCACCATGGATCCTGGAAGCGAGATGCCTTTCGGCGCTATACCGGTTCCGAAGGGCGGCGCGGGAGCGGGGTCGCGATCCCGAGCCCGAAGAAATTCGGGCCGTGAGATCCCGGCTCCACAGGGAAATGGTGGCGGAATGGGAGAGACGACTTGGGCAACCAAGCGCAGGGCACGCCGTAGTAACGGCGGTAAGACCCATCATGGGGGAGTGGCTAGAGAGGCCACACGGCAGCCTCTCGTACCGTCTGACGCAGATGATCACCGAACACGGGTGCTTCGGAAAGTATCTGCGTCGGATGGAGAAAGAGCCAACGTCCGAGTGCCATCACTGCGACGCGAGCGAGGACTCAGGTCCGCACACGCTCACCGAGTGTCCGGCGTGGGAGACGCCGAGGCGGGAGCTTGTGGCGGCCCTGGGAGTGAGAGTTCTCACGCTCTCCACCTTGCTCGCGGCGATGGTCCGCTGCGCGGATGCGTGGGCGGCCGGCACCTCCTTCTGCGAGCAAGTAATGCTCGTGAAGGAGGAGGCGGGGCGGGAGCGGCAGCGGGAGCGACGAAGGATCGCAAGCAAAGCTGCCCGCGTACGAAGGCAACTCGGGCGTCGGAGGTCGATGAACGACCTCCGCCCCCCATGAGCGCCGGCCTGGGGGTGACAGGTGGAGCCGCCTGTCACCCTGGCAGAAGCAGGCCGCGGCGGTGGCGCGCCTGGCGCGCCTCCCCGTTTCCGGGGTCGAGTTGGGGACTGTAGTCCCCACAACCCGAGAAGAGGGCCAGATCGTGAGAGATGGCCCTGGGTCGGCCGGGGTGCGAGGGATATGCCTGTCAACCTCACCTTCGGCAACCAAAACGACCCACAGGCGGCGTGCGTTTTAGTCGGTTCGAGTCCGACATAACCTCCTCCACCGGCTCCGGTGGGGAGGTATCCGTGGGGATTTTGCGCACGTAAAAAAAAAAAAAAAGTTATGTGTTTTTATTCTATTATTTTTTTGTATACATGGTCTATTTTGGCATTTATGGTATTACTATTTTTTTGTGTGTGTGTGTGTGTGTGTTTAATAAACGTATTTTCTTTCTTTCTTTCTTTTTATAATTTCGTCCCTGAATAAAATTTTGAAAGGAACCTTCGGAGTTCGACTCTCACTTGACCGGCCTTTTTGGGTTTAGGTAAGAAATATGTACCTCGGGCATTCCGCGGGCTCGGGGAAGCCGCGCGGTTATGGACTCTCACAACACTGAAACAACCAGCCGTGTGCCATACTCCACGACTGAGTAAGTGTAATTTAAACAAAAAAAAACATGGAACAACTATAGCTTATAGAAGACGCAAAGTGACAAAAAGAATATTTACAATGGCAGACTTTCCCATGAGTATGCACGGCCTTTCACCCCATAGGGCTAAATTTAAATAAAATCCCTTTAACGGATGCTTAAAACTTTTTTTTATATAACTTAGGTGGCAGACAAGCACATGGTCCACCTAATGGAAAGTGGTTATCTTGAACCTTTGGACATGTGCAACACCAGGAAAGTCACTCCTATGTACCAAACCTGTAAGAACAGAGAGTTTCTGTGCCATCAGAGCAAAAGACACAATCAGGACAAGCCTTCAGTCTTCCCACTGACAGCTCAAAAGCTTTTGAGTGAAAACTCAGTGACCTCTGGCTACCGTACTCACCACCGGAACACAACACGAGGTTATTATAGCCATGGTATTGTGTAGAGTGCACGTACTTCCCCAGTCAGAGTACTCAATAGGGACGGGAATACCGTTGTGTCCTACCTCCACACAAGCAAGTTATAAGCATCTGTTAATAGGGAAACTTGAACATTTAAAAATTTCAAGTTTTTATTAGTATCAACATTGAGGCTCAATTTTGATGAACCAGTCAGTCTGATTAATAATTTATTATATAGAGATTACAAGATATAGACATTGACACTGAAAAGTATTTCGGATTGCCGTAGATAACACTGAAAAAAGGTCGTCATAAATCAAAAATCTTATCTATCGATAAGTTGTCTGGCTCGTGATTGTGTTTCGATTGTGTTCGTGAGATCATCGTTAAAACTTCTCAGAATACTACTCAGTATTAGTTAATTCGTTATTAAATATATTAAAAAACTTTTTCAAGGTTTTAATTGTTAATCTTTGTGAATAATTCATCATTTCATCATAAGGAGACATTAGTACCTCTGAGAATATAATTAAGGTAGCAGCCCACTCTTAATGCAATATTTGAAAAATATGCTTCAATACGAATATCAATAGCAGTTATTGCGCATAGTGGGAGTACAAAAAAATTCTACTAGTCTTAGTAAAGAACTTCGAAAACAGTCAATTTTATAAGGAGGTAGGACACTGCGGTATTTCCGCCCAATTATGCAGTCCGACTGGGGACCTAGTACCTCCGCCCTACAGAATACCGCGGTTATAATAACTTCGTATTGTGTTCCCAGCGGTGAGCAGGGTAGCCAGAGCGCACTGGAGAATTCGTGCTGTCAGTGGGATGATTAAAGGCTTGTCCTGCTTTGTCCTCTGCACTGCCGGCAAAGAGACTCTGTGCTTGCAGGGTCGGCAGCGTGAGTGTGGCTTCTCTCGTGTTACACACGTCCATATGCCAGGGTAACCACTTTCCATCAGGTGTGCTGTGCGCTTGTATGCCACCTAAGTGGTATAAAATAGAATGGTTGTGGAGGTCAGATGGCAGATATTCAGCCGCGTTACAGTTAAGACAGGTAAGTCGACCCCAACTGAGTTGAAAAACTACTCAGAGGGTGATGATATCCACTTGACAAATAAAATTCATAACACTATCTACTTATCAGCTACCTGCTCAAATCCCATAAAACAAATAAGTATGAATTACATATCATCAGAAATAACATTTCTAATGAACACTGCGCGTGATTCCGTCTATTTACAAGCCTGCAAACTCCTCTCCGTTTCCGGGGACGAGTTGGGGACTATGTGGTCCCCACACCCGAGGAGAGGGCCAGATCGAGAGAGATGACCATGGGTCGGCCGGGGTGCGAGGGATATGCATGTTAACCTCATCTTCGGCAACTAAAAACAGGCGTCGTGTGTTTTAGTCGGTTCGAGTCCGACATAACCGCTCCCACCGGTTCTGGTGATGGGGGTATCCATGGTGATTTTCCTTCAGTGAGTTGCAAAAAATCATCTATCGATGCAATCACAAAGACTGTGAGTGCAGCTGTCTTTCTATTAAAATCTATATACAATATATACAATGGTTTGTGCTCAGATGAATTGTTTGACATGATGCCCGTAGCTACATTCTATCATCGCACCTCTCGCCATAGGCAGGAAATTCATCCTCACACATTGCGACCTGAGACGGTGCGCACTGTGCGGTATGAAAGAAACTTCATCCCACGCACACTCAAGCTGTAGAATGACCTCCCTGCTGCGATTTTCCCAAGCGCCTACAATATGGGGTTCTTAAAGAGGGGCATCAGAAGGTTTCTTCACGGTCGGCAGCGCGAGTGTGACACGCCTGGTGTTGAATACGTCCATAGGCCACGGTAACCGCTTCCCATCAGCCGTGTGGCCGTGTGCTTGTCTGCCAACTAAGTTGTATAAAAAATAAACACTCCCTCACTTTTCTAACATGAATAACAACATGAGTATAGAAACGGAATTCGTTTCGTTAGGCGTAGAGCTAGCAAGAGCTACTACTTTTACATGAGTATAATTTAATACCCTATGAAATCTTAAATATGTAAGCTGGTAAGAATGGATACGCACGTGTCGCTATATCTAGTATAGAAATGAATATACAAATTAAGATGTTCTTCTGGAATTACATCATTCACTTAACATCCATCATTACTGTTATTAAACATATCAATTATCATTCTACCATCGGTAATGTTAAAAAACGGTACTACTTAAATCAAACATACCTACACAAAAACATACAGATATTATACACCTCCTCTTTTTTTTCAAACTACTCCTTTTATAACTGTCAATAAAACTTTTTTTATCATGTTGTTCATACTTTTTTTTATCATGTTGCTCATCAAATATCATAAATCAAATCAATTTCCGCCTTCGTAATGCTATGATAGTGAGGCTAATTAAAATATTTTGATGGGTCAATTAACAGTTTTTTCATTGATCATCCGATTCATTATTCTTTATGTTGGTGTCGTGAACTTTTGAAGGCTTCGAAGGATTTACGGAACTAGTTCGAAATTAATACACGCGTGTTGATAGATAGTTCACGCATATCGTGTTGTAATATCTATTTACTACGTATTGTATGAGTTTTTCTGAACATTATTCTATTAATTTTAGTAGATTAACACTTGTTTCAGATTTTCCTTTTTCTCATTTTGGTAAACTGACAGCACCACATATAAAGCAACAAAAATATGTTGTCATCTTAGAATTCTATTTTCATTGACAGTGGTGTGTCTTCAATTCAATCTTATAATTGTATACATTGTCAATATTATCGAAATTAGGTGTACACGGTACATCAACGAATGGAGTGGACTAATGGCAGACAGTAGGCGGTCCACTCAACAAAAATTTTTTGCCAGCGGAATTCAGAAAGCTTCCGTTAAGTTTGCGTAGACGATTCACAAACCGATCAATCCACTGCTGAACATAGGCCTCTCTCTATGTAAGGAGGCTTCGGTCTACAGTTTCCACGCTGCTGGCCAGGTGGGTTGGTACTGTTGTGATTTCATCTGGGCAATTTTCCGTTAGTCACCTAATAGAGTTAGAGTATTGTAAGCAATACTCTTCGGATAAGATGGGTAGGTGATTTGTATTCTTGCTCCAACACTTCACGGATATGGTGAAACAAATTTTATTCGATCTTTGTGAATCGTTTAGTGAAACTGAAAAGCAGTCAAAATGGTTAATGATAAATTATTTGCGTTGTACTTTTTTATTTTTTTATACCACTTGGGTGGTAGACAAGCACACGGTCCATCTGATGGAAAGTGGATACCGTGACCTACACACCAATGGAGTCACATTCACGCTGCCAACCCTGTAAGCACAGAGTGTCTCTTATGATACGAACATTTTCTCTCTATTGCGGTTGCTACGCTAACATTTTTATCAGGCGTTACAATATTAGTAGTTACCATATAATTTGATCTATGCAGTTTTTTTTTCTTGAAATGTCAGTCAAAGTCAAAGTCAAAAATCATTTATTCTGTATAGACCATTATATCAGCACTTACAAAACGTCAACAAAAAAGGAACATGAATATCAGTTTAGTAAAGGTTCGAAACGCGGCTCCGACCTGAGAAGACTCTGGAAAGAAACTCAGAGCGCATTTCTTCTTGGTCTATTTACAAACATACACTTAGTCTACTTAATCTAAATACAATAATTTACTTGAGTAGCATAGTTGAGCAAACAGCTCAGTTGCAAGCTTGTTTATCATCCAAGTATTATTGAATTTTATAATAGCCTTTTTGCTACAATTTACGTTTAATTATATTTTTAAATTTATACACAGGTAAATCCCCAATTTCATTAGGGAGCTTGTTAAAAAAGCGTATACAGTTGCCCTGGAATGAATAAATATTTTTTTCAAGTCGACTACCACAGACTACAAGATTGTTTTTGTGTCTGGTATTTATGTTATGCCGGTCACAAACTCTGGAGAATTTTAAAATATTTTTCCATACATACATGAGGTTCTCGAAAATATATTGTGACACTACGGTTAGAATGTCTATCTCTTTAAACTTTTCTCTGAGGGAGACTCTTGGGTCTAAATTATAAATGGCTCGCACAGCCCGCTTTTGTAACACAAATATTATGTATTCTAGCCGTATCCATGTCTGTGAAGGTCCTAATCTTTTTTAAAGCGTAGGTCTAGCTATTTTATCAATATGTGATCCACACTGTAGTTTAGCGTCAATACTTAAGCCCAGGAACACTGTCGATTCCACATAATTTCCAACATCATCAACAAGATTCCATTGAGTGGTACATTGGTTTCCACCTGTGTAACATTAGGTAGGGTACATTTTATACATTTAGTTTTGTTCCCATTAAGGCAAAGATTATTTGTACTAAACCATTCAGTTCGTCGCGACGAAACGAAAATACCAACATTTTGATGAAAAATAGGATTTTAAATCACTGTACCCTTTGCATTAACTAAAAAAAAAAAGAAATCGCACGAGTGTTGTTCCCACGACTAATAGATTTATTATCGATATATGATTTTCAAAAGCAATAAAACTGTATCGGATAGTCCTATCGAAATTTTAGTCACTTGGGAAAACAGTTTAGAAATTACTGTCGATAGCAGAACCTGATATTCTAAGCCATCGATAAATTATAATCTCAATACCATCGATAAATTATAGCTAATGGAACAACACCATAGTTTACGTTGTGGTTCTGATTGACTGGACAGTGACATCATGACAGAACAAATTGTTTGTTGTTGCATCATATCATAGCATCGTTATTTTCAATTGCAAAATTTAATTAAGTACATTTAAAATGAAGATTTCCGAAGGTTTTTATAAAGCAGATAGTAGAAATTTGCCAAAAGTTGAAATAATCATGTTTCTAGAACACATGAGCGACAGTGAAAATTTCAACAAAGCAGAAATTCGAGGTGCCATAGTTCTCTTATCGTCCAGAGAAGATTACGTTGATAAATGCATAGGTTATGTAGAAGTTAAACGGGATACCCTGGAAAAGCGTGATTATATGTATATGTGTTTGTATGAATAACCTCTAACTGATCTACCTTTTTTTAATGTGCGCTAAATTTCTACGGATACCCCCACCACCGGGGCCGGTAGGGGAGGTTATATCGGACTTGAACCGAAAAAAACGCACGCTGACTGTGTGAACCGCAGGTTCCCTCAGGTGATATTGTCGGAGTCATATCCCTCGCACCCCGGTTGGCCCAGGACCGTGTCTTATGAAACTGCCCTTTTCGGGTGCATGACCATGGAGTCCCTATCTCATCCCCGGGTATAAGGATGCGTGCATCGCGCACAGTCGACTCGGCCTGCTTCTGCTAGGGTGACAGGCGACTCTACCCGCCACCTCCAGGCCCGCGCTCATGGGGGATGGAGGTTCATTTTTTTTGTATACAGGACACGCCAACTTGACTTCACCTCGCATGATGGTAAGCTAAAGGCAAAGTCTCAGGAAAGAGGGCCACCATTATACTAAGTGTTACAATGGTGGCACTCAGCTTGACGGCCTCATCAGATGCTTTTTCACGCCCCGCTTAAAGGCCTCAGGACTGTAGGATGAAGGAAACACGTGTGCTGGTAATGAATTACAGGTCTTGGTGGTGCGGCAAAAAAAGAGAGAGAGAGTGGTTCTTGCTCGTATATTCTGCACAATGTGAGGGTGACATCTAAGGCCTGCACGTGTTGTCCTTTGTAGGAAAGGAGATGGTAATTTTGCGACCTCCGACGCCCGAGTCCAATCCGATCGCGGACGGCGTGGTTTACAAGTCTCCTTCGCTCCCGCTCCGCCGTCTGTCTCCTTCACGAGCATTACTTACTCTAACTGATCTACCTTGAACATATTTCTAGAGACATTCTCAGCAGATAACCCTTGTACATCAGCAGATCAAAACCTAATTGGACTAACATATTGTTAAACTAACATGATTTAGAATCGTGTGCACTCAATCAGATAAAAACTAATGAAGTATATTTGTTCTGACAAATTGATATGGCACTAGACCTTACCACTATGACCTACATAAGGATTTATGAAGTCATTTGTGTATTGCTGAAATATTACGCATTTTGTCAAGGTTGCACGTGATTCGTGGATTATATTTTTTATACACAAGCGGTGTTTACTTTTAAGAGATTGTTACGTTGCTTAGTGTTAGATTATTGTGTTAGATTATTTTGTTAAACAATTGTAAACCTAAATAAATAAATAGACGGAAGAATATTATTGCACACACATACTAATCTTAATTGATAGGACAGGACACTAGGAGGTAGAACACGACGGTATTTCCGCCCAATTGAGCAGTACTGGGGAAGTACCCCCGCCCTACAAAATACCGCGGCCATAATAACCTCGTGTTGTGTTCCCGGCGGTGATTAGGAAAGCCAGAGCTCACTGGAGAGTTTTTGTGCTGTCAGTAGGAAGACCAAAAGCCTGCTTTGTCTTTTACACTGACGGCACAGAAACTCTCAATTTAGTTGGCAGCGCGAGTGTAACTCTCTTGGTTTTGTGCACCTCCATAGGCCACGGTAACTACTTTCCATCAGGTGGGCCGTGTGCTTGTCTGCCACCTAAATGGTATAAAAAAACGGTAATATGTTTTCTGTAATTATATTCGTATACCGCTTTAGTGGTTCAGCATTGGTGATGCAATTCATTAATTATAACGACATCATGTTTCGCAAATAAATGATTTGCTTTGAATTATATGTATAATAAATAAATAAATAAAATAAAAAAGCCTTTATTTGATCCTGCTACATTGATTCTTAAGGATTGATTCTTAGGTTATGCTATTTTTATAATATAACATTATTTATGTTAGCAAGGTCCCCAGATTGGGTAAAGGCCTCCTCCAACGATGTCCACTTCTCTCTATCCTGAGCTGTTTGCCACCACTTTGGACCAGCGACTTTTTTTATTTCATCCTCCCAGCGTGATGAGGGCCTGCCTCTCTTTCTTTTCCCTTGGGGTCCTCTCCATATGGTGGTGCTGTGGGTCCATCTTTTGTCTCTAAGCCTGGCTATGTGACCGGCCCATTTCCACTTTAACTTTTGTGCGTAGTTTAAGGCATTAGTGGCTTTTGTTATTTTTCTTATTTTTACGTGTCTAATCTTATCTAGCTTCTTTATTTTTAGCATGCTTCTCTCTATTCCGCGCTGACAGGATGATATTTTTTGCTTAGCTTTTGATGTAAATTTCCATGTTTGACATCCATATGTCAAGCATGGTAAGAGGTTGGAGTTCCACGTCTTAGTTTTCAGTGTTATTGGCATGTCACTTTTGAAAATTTCTTTCAGACTCCAGAATTTATTCCATGTTCGCTGTACTCTTCTTTCAATCTCTAGTTCGTTGTTTTCTTTTTCAAATGTTGGGGCTTTGGGTTATAAAGTACTTCGGGTGATAATAATGAATAGTGGACTGTATTATTTTATATTTCTTTGTAAAAGTTACAAAAACACGTCAACTCGGTATGGATGTACTGCGAGTGTCGTGCGCGCCGCTCGGTGATCAAGTGACGAGGCTCCGATCCGTGCCCCCTGCGCCCCTCGCCGTGTCGTTTGCCGCGTAGCTCGTTGCACACGTGCCTCGCGCGTGAACATCCTCCCGCCCCTTGACGTCTTCAAAGGGAAGAGGGCAAAGGTTGTTGAAAGCCCTTGTGATGGTTCCTCTCGTCGTCTTCAGCTCCGCCACTCTTGTGACGCCATCCGGTCCTGGATATGTGCGCACCACGCGACCCAAAGCCCAAACTAGCGGCGGTAGCGCCTTGTCCCGTAGAAGCACGAGCATCCCCTCAGTGAGCTGGCCAGAAGAAGTGGGCCACTTGGTCTTTTGCTGAAGCAAGGAAACGTACTCATGAGAGAATCTGTACCAGAAGTGCTGTCGGATGCATTCAATCCTCTTGAAGCGGTCAACGCAGCTGATGTTCTTCTGAGGAATCTGCGGACACGGTACAGATGTAAGTGGTCGTCCAATTAAAAAATGGGAAGGAGTGAGAGCAGAAAAATCTGAAGGATCAGAGGAAAGAGGTGTCAAAGGACGAGAATTTAAAATGGCTTCAATTTGACACAGACAGGTTGCCAACTCTTCATTAGTGAAGTTGGTAAGACTTAGCAACCGCCTCAAATGATGCTTGGTAGAACGAACTGCAGCTTCCGCCATGGAGTTAAAATGAGGTGAATAAGGAGGTGAAAATGAAAACTTGATGCCCTCACGTGACATTTCACATGCAACATCGGAGGTCGAGTCAGCTAGAAATTTTTGTAGATCATTATTGGCTCCGACAAAATTGGTGCCATTATCTGACAGGATGCTATGCGGTTTGCCACGACGAGATATGAAGCGATTAAGCGCTGCTATGTAGCCCTCTTTTGTGAGGTCAGTGACGGGCTCTAGATGCACTGCTCTGGTCGCGTGACAGACGAAGATGCACAGGTAGGATTTTGTGAGCTTACAGCCCCGACCTTTCCGGTCGGCTATGAGTACTGGACCAGCATAGTCTACACTGCAATTTAAAAAAGGGTATTCGAGACTGGTTCTAGTAGTAGGTAACTGTCCCATTATGGGCTGTACATTTTGACATTTAAACCTAAAACACTTAATGCATTGTCTGACTGTTGACTTAGCGAGATTCCTGCCACCCAACGGCCAATACATAAGACGCAAATGCGCTAATAACAGTTGAGGACCCGCGTGTAGCATCTTCAAATGTTGCATATGAAATAATGTTTTAGTTAGGTGGTGTTTACTACAAAGCAATATAGGATATTTGGTGTTGTAGTCGTACGGAGAATTGTCGAGTGTGTACCACCTACTCGTATGACTTTTTCAGAATCTAGAAAAGGCGTTAGTGAAATCAATCTATTTTTACGCGGTAGAGGTTTTCCCGACTCTAAAAGATGTAATTCCTCCGGAAACATTTCCTTTTGTGCGCTGCGTAGTAAACACATCAATGAATTATTTAACTCATCGCTAGAAAGAGCGCCTTGTAATTTAGAATTAGGAGTTTTTAAATTGTAAATAAATCTTTAAATGTAGGCTAGGACTCTTTGCAGGCGATTAAAATTAGAGTGATAATAAATTAATGATTGTATGATGTTTGGTGATTGATTTGTATTAGTAGATGATTCATGAATAAAATTTGAAATAACTTCAGGTAGATCTTGTTTCCCATTAGCCGAGGGCATAGTAGGCCAGTCATGTTCATGACTTTGTAAAAAGCTCGGGCCTGACCACCACAGATTATTCACACCGATGGAATCGGCCTTCACCCCGCGAGAAACAAGATCCGCCGGATTCTCTTTCGACGGTACGTACCTCCACGTGTGACTGGTAGAATTTTCATTAATTTCATTGATTCGATTACGCACAAAGGGCTTGAGTTGATTTGAAGGAGCATTCAACCACCCGAGTACGATCATCGAATCACACCAAAAGAAACATTGATTTATAGGCATAGTTAATGACTCTAAAACAGATGTACACAGTCTTGACCCCAATAAAGCGGCACAAAGTTCAAGCCGTGGGATTGTAATTGGTTTTATCGGTGCTACACGGTTTTTGGACAGGAGAAGACTAACCCTGAAAGAGCCAGTGTGGCTTATGGATCGAACATAAATACATGCGCCATAAGCTTTCTCAGACGCATCACAAAAAACGTGAATTTCGTGTTTCACGAACGGATCTATTGAAACCCATCGAGGAATATTCAAAAGGTTTAAACTAGGAAGTGTTAAAACAAATGTCGACCACATATCGATTATTTCTTTGCAAACCTCATCGTCCCACTCACTTCATCTTGTACTTTAGGACCTACCAGTTGTAAGTCGTTGAGAGAGATACCAGAGGAAGATGGCGCTGATGCATCGAAGACACTTCTCAACTTAGTTGTAGTGCTTGACTCTTTTATGACACCATGGTGTGGTATGAAGTATTCGACGTGACCTGATTGTGGTGCTTGGTTGTTGATGGTTTCAGTCATGTGACCTAGGCGTTCGTATCATCCATTATGTCAACATACTTAGCCTTGTAGTCCGGATCACGTAGAAAACGTCGCTCAAGAGATAGAAAGCGGTGCCTAGCCATGGTGTACGAATCCTCTAAGACAGTAGGATTGGCCTTTAAGGGCATCGTAACAACGAATTTACCATCCTTGTTCCTGACTGTGTTCTGTGTGAAGCTTAACTCGCACGCTCTTTCCTCCTGAGACAGTGAATGTTTTGGAGAAATAGAGTCAAGCTCCCAAAATTTTGACAAGTCTGGTTTGTCAATGGGATTGGCTAAATTACAAAAATGTGAGCGTTGAGAAGAGGATGAACTTCCTTTGAAAACTGGACCGGATATGATCCATCCAAACTTAGTCTCACATAACTTAGGCATTTGTTTACCTAAGTCGATAGAAGCAGAGCCTACGACATTCCAAAATATTTCAGCCCCTAGAAGGATGTCAATTACTGATGGAATATTAAATGTAGGGTCAGCTAAACAAAGGCCTGACGGGATAAGAATATTCTCAATATTGACAATAGAGGAGGGTAAAGCTTTTGTAATCTCAGGCAAAATTAGGCAGTCTAAATTAAGCTTATAGCCACCGTTAGAAGACTCAATGCTGAGGTGGCAAGACTGTGTACTATAAGAAGACTGATTATTGATACCTGTCACAGTGGAAGTTGAATTGCGTCGTGACAAACCCAATTTGGTGCAGAGGTTCTCCGTTACGAAGTTCGCCGTGCTGCCATTATCGAGCAGTACTCTAGCGTTGAGTTTTTCACCGTTGTGACAGACCACCTTTACAATAGCTGTGGACAGTAAAATATTGGGTGTACTAATATGCTGCCTAGAAGTGTCAGCAGATAAAGCAACACTGGTAGAATTAGATGGCATTGGGTCTTGATAAGTCTGCTTAGTCGGCTCAGTATGCAAAAGCGTATTATGTCGGGCCTTGCAATATTTACAACCAGATAATCTACATTTTTTGGTGGTATGACTTGAGCGCAAACAATTTAGACAGACCTTGAAATCTTTTGCCTTTTGTAGACGGGACTCAACAGATAAGGCTCTAAATGACTCGCAAGTATAAAGCAAATGATCATTAGTACATAAAGGACATTTAGTTAATTTATTTTGGTAGTTATTGTTATTATTTTGTAAATTATTATTGCTATTTTGTACATTGTTAGTTGATAAGTTTCTACTTTGTAAATTATTATTGTTTGAATTTTCGCCACTAGTGTTAGTTACTATAAAGCTTTTTTGTTTATTGTTCTGATTAAGCGTGTTTAACTTAGATTGATTATTTTCCAAAGTTTCCAGTAAATCAGCCTTGTTAGATATAAATGTAGAAAACTGCGTTAGAGTAGGCGAACTACACAAAGCATTGCGATACTCTTCCCAATGCCTGCTTGTAGTAAGATCAAGCTTTCTAGAAATCATGAATATTATGAGGGTATCCCAATGCTCTGTAGGCTCTTTTAATGTCTTAAGTGCCCGTATGTTTTTATTAACAGAATCAATAAGCCGTCGTAACGTTAAAGACGATTCTTTAATAACAGGTTCGACATCAAACAAAGCCTGTAAGTGGTTATTTACTAAAAGGCGACTATTATTGTATCGTTCACACAACAAGTCCCAAGCCATTGCGTAATTATCACCCTTAAAATCTATATTTTTGATGATCTCTGATGCTTGGCCTTTAAGTGACGCACGGAGGTAGTGGAACTTGTTGATATCGTCGATACAATCACTCTGGTGTATTAATGAAAGGAAGGTATCCCTAAATTCTAGCCAATACTCATAGCTACCATTAAAGTGTGGCAAATCAATTTTAGGTAAGCGCACAAAATTATGTTTAAACGATGCACCTGATTTGGAACCCGCATCAGAACCCGCCTCCGAAGCGCGCTCAGCAGCGCAGGCTGCCAGCGCCTTGCGAGCTTGAGCAAGCTGGGAATAATATCGGTCCTCAAACTGGACTCGCTCCTCATTCTCGCTGTCAGGGGTCTCCGAAGCTGACTCGATCTCCATCTGCAATGCGTCATAGGACTCGTATAAGGCTTCAAAGGTTTTTAAACGAGCCTTTAGGTCTATTTGTTGTAGCTCTGATAGCTCCTTGGAAGATAAAAGAACCTTTAAATAATTTTCAAAATTTGTGAGTTTAGCTTTCATGCCACTTCGCTTCCTAATTGATTTTTCTAAAGTAGTCATGATGAAAAACAGGTGTTAGGAAGTAAGCAAATGTGAAACAAACGGTAAATGTGGGTACTAAAGTAATAAAAGAAAAGAAATTTTTTTTTGCTTATTAACTACAGTTGTTCGCAACAAAGAACTGTAGTAAAAAAAACAAAAGACCAGCTGTGATGCGTAGGTACAATGCAAGCCGGGCCGTTAACCTGACGATTATATAAGCGCTAGGCAATAAGCAGTTATAGGCAGCAATAATTACGTGATCGGTAAATCAGGTGACAATCTTACTGTGAATGCAATTAAAAAGGCTAGCAATTACTATCTGGTCAAATAAGAGGCGAAGAAACGGCAGTACGGAAAGTGGAACTGGAAATTATTAATGTAAACACTGATTTGAAATAATGAACACTGGATAGGAAAAGGAAATAATTGGAACGAACTCACGGATGTCTTTAACCGTCCTTATTCCTTTTCTGGCACTCGATGAGCACGATGACTTGCAACAAGCGGGTGACACGTCGGGTCCGAAGTCCAACCGATGACTCGATGGCTTTTATTGCTTCTTGCTTGCTTCTTACGGTAGAAGGACCAATTGTTGGGGCTTTGGGTTATAAAGTACTTCGGGTGATAATAATGAATAGTGGACTGTATTATTTTATATTTCTTTGTAAAAGTTACAAAAACACGTCAACTCGGTATGGATGTACTGCGAGTGTCGTGCGCGCCGCTCGGTGATCAAGTGACGAGGCTCCGATCCGTGCCCCCTGCGCCCCTCGCCGTGTCGTTTGCCGCGTAGCTCGTTGCACACGTGCCTCGCGCGTGAACACAAAACTGATTGTTTTTCCTAGGTAAGTATATTTGTCTGTATAATCTAGTGGATATCCGTTGACGTTTATCTGTTTTTTGAGGTTATTAGTCATTATCATGGTCTTAGTGAGATTGATTTCGAGTCCTACGTCTGCGCTAGCTGATTGTAAATCATTGATCATGATCTGTGGTTCTGAGAAAGTCTCGGATAATATTACTATATCATCGGCGAAACGCAAGTGACTCAGAAAGGTTCTTTGTATGTAGATTCCTCGTTCGCTCCAGTTCAGTTTGTTGATGATGCTTTCGAGTATGGCTATGAATATTTTTGGCGACAAAGGATCGCCCTGCCTTACACCTCTCTTTATTTCAAAGCTCGGGCCCAGTATGTCTAGCTTTATTCGGCCCATGTTGTTGTTATATATATTCTGGATTACTTTTATATACACTTCACTTACCTCCTGTTCTCTCAAGCTTTGCCAAACGCTATCGTGAGCAACCGTGTCGAAAGCTTTTTGGTAGTCAATAAATCCGAGATAGAGCGGCCTCTGTTGTTCCCGATATTTCTCTATAATTAACTCTAAGGTATGTATATGGTCCATCGTAGAGAAACCTTTTCGGAAACCGGCCTGCTCTACAGGCTGTCTTGCTTCGATTGCGGGGCTGATTCTCGAGTTCATGATCGCCGAGAAAAGCTTGTACAGAGTTGGTAGCAGGCTTATCGGCCTATAGTTGCCTATATCTTTTGGGTTTCCCTTCTTATATATTAAAATAATGTTGGATTCGGACCATTGTGCAGGCGTTTCAGAGCTTTGCAAAATCAGACTGAATAGTTCAGCAAGTGGTGTTGCCAGTAAATGATAAGCTGTTTTTAAAGCTTCGTTTGTTATGTTATCTGACCCAGGGGATTTTTCTAGTTTGAGCCTTTTTATTGCATCTATGATTTCAATTTCGTCAATTGTTTTTATGTAATCTTCGGTTTCTTGTTCAATGTGGCTTTCCTTTATGGTTATAGTGTTTTTATTTTTGAGTGTACTTATTTGTTTTTTATTGCTATACAGGTTTTTGTAAAAATTAGTTGCTGTGTTTATGATGTCTTTTCGGTTGTTTAGGTCTTTTCCAAACTCTTTTAGACCTTCTATCCAGGTTTTGCTTGTTCTGAGTTCCTTGTAAGCCTTTTTTGTGCTGCCTGTGAGGTTTAGATGCCTTTCTAATGTACTTTGTCTATACGTTGAATAGTCCTTTCTTATATATTTGTTGACTTGCTTGTAGGGTGCGGAGAGTTCATTTTTCGTAGATCTCGATTTGTTTTTAGTTTTTTGAAGTTCCTTCCTTCTTTGTAAAAGAGATGAAGTACGTTCCGATAGTATCTTCTGTCGTCTGTGCTCCTTTCTCATTGTTTGGGCTGATTTTAAGCTCGTAGTTATTGCATTTGTGATGTTATCGTAATGGATTTGTACTGAGGTATTTCCGTGGCCACCACATTGCCTAGATAACATTCCTGATAAGGTTGCCCTGTAATTTGCTATTTCTACTTCAGATTTCAGTTGGTTTGCATGCCTAATACTGTAATTAACTCTACTTTTCTTTAGTTAGTTTTACTTTTGATCTGATTAACCTATGGTCTGAGGGGTAGTTTAAGTTCATAGTACCCATATCTTGGAACAGTCTCGGTTGGTTTGATAATATATAATCTATCTCGTTTTTAGTTTTTCCATCCGGAGACCGCCATGTCCATCTTCTGCTTAATTTCTTTTTAAAACATGTATTTATTATAGTTAGTTTGTGCTCCAATGCGAAATCCATCAACCTCTGTCCTCTTTCGTTCCTCGTCCCACTCCCGAATTGCTTTGTTACTATATGTTCTTCTTTCTTGGGAAGCCCGATCTTCGCATTGAAGTCTCCCATAAGTATGACCTTATTGTGGGTAGTGTCCAGAGCTTTATCAATCGTTTTGTAGAACTCTTCGATTTCTTCTTCACTCGCAGATTCCGTTGGAGCATACACCTGTATAATAGAGATTAAGGAGCCTTGAATGTTCATGTTTAGTACAGCGATTCTTTCCGTCAAGCCCGTAAAGCTCTCTATATTGCTTTTGTGTATTTTGTTTACTATAAAGCCTACTCCATGCAGGCCGGGCGTGTGACCCACGTAACAAAATATAAAGTTTTATGATTATATGTATATTCATTTAGAATGATTTTGTACCCGAAAATATTTTTGGATCGCTCTTTGTCTTTTAATTTGCGATGGACGCAAAACGAATGGATTTTGATGCAGTTTTAGCTAGAAAGATATTGGTCAGACTTAAGATGTTTGATTTGTTTGATTGCTAATGGTTGATTATAATCAAAGATATGAGCAAAAATAGAAACCTCCGGTCTTGATACTTGATATCCACAGGGGCTCACAGGTATCAACTATTAATTTTACATAATAATCGTATATAACATTTAATCGTACTTTCATCCCCGGAGGGCTAGACAGAGGTGAATTAACACCCACATTTCACCACCACCAGAGCCGGTGGAGGAGGTTATGGCGGATTTGAACCAACTAAAACGCACGCTGACGGTGTGGGCCGCAGGCTGCCGGAGGCGAGATTATCTGACATATTCCTCGCACCCCAGTTGGTCCAGGACCATCTCCTATTAGACGGCCCTCTTCGGGTATGGGGACCGCGGAGGCTCCATGTCATCCCCGGGCATGGGGATGTATTCTGTCCCACGTGATAGGGTGTGAGCCTATTGCCGTGAGCACTACTATTGACTCGAGCCATGCATCTGATACTAAATATATTTGTCTGATGTTAAACAGTCTTATCCCTTTTTTCTTCTTTTTTACGTTCGCAAAATCCACAAGGATACCCCCCCACCGGAGCCGGTGGAAGAGGTTATGTCTTACTCGAACCGACCAAAACGCATGCCGCCTGTGGGTCATTTTTGGTTGCCGAAGGTGAGGTTGACAGGCATCTCCCTCGCACCCCGGCCGACTCATGGCCATCTCTCACAATCTGGCCCTCTCCTCGGGTGTGGGGACTACAGAGGCCCCTCAGTATTATCCCTTAGTCGCCTTGTACGACACCGCATAGGAAGAGATGCGGTGGTCCAAATTCTTCTTTACCTAGAAACATGCGGCTAATTTTATTTGGTTTATATAACATTTATACGAACATTAGATATATCCATAAGCAAAGTGACTCCGTTTATTGCTAGTCCCTGTTTCCGTTGAGAATTGGCCGAAGACACCGGTCGAGGACCTGTTTTCAACGGACACATTCCTCCTTATAACCTACTGTAATTGATTTTCCCTACATCGTCTAGGAACCTCTTTTTTATCGCCTGTCCATAGGTACTGACATGTATAAACATTACCTATCGATACACTCAGCTGGCATTACTCACAATATATTAAAAATTGACGGCCTCTGTGGCGCAGCGGTAGAACGTTCGATTGCTACGCAGAGGGCACAGGTTCGATTCCCGCTCAGTGCAAATAACTATTTGCATTGGTCTGCGTGTTTCAATATTTAATATGTATGCAGTTACAAAAAAAAATAGTGTCTAAGTATGTTTATCCGCTTTCTAGAATCCATAACACAAGCTAGTTAAACTATACTTTCCATTGGTCTAGGTAGTGATGTGTAGAATGTTGTAGAATATTTATTATTATTTGTAATTATTTATATGATATGCCTTTGTCGCGAATACCAAGAACTGTCAGTGTTTATGGACTACTGATAAACGAGGTTCTGACGTTAGTCTTCCTCTCCGGGTTGGAAGGTTAGACGACAGTCACACTCTCATAAGTCAAGATAACTTAAATCAAGGGTGTATAGGAGAACGGGCCACTAGCTCCAAAGTACAGGTTTTGGATGCAAGGGCGATTATAGCTGTGATGGATTGGATATGACAGGACACTCAAAATTTATGACATACCCTAGTCGCGAATATCAAGAAAAGTGAGTTTTTTGGCTACTGATTGACAAATGAGGCTCTGATGTAGGCTTTCATCTGCGGGTTGGGAGGTTATACGACAATCACACTCTAATAAGTCAAGATAACTTAATGAAAGGCGTATAGGAGAATGAACCACGAGCTTCAAGGTATAGGTTTTGGATGCAAAGGGGATTATGGCTGTAATGAATTGGATTTTTTTTTAGGACACGTCAATTAGACTTCGCCTTGCCAAAGTCTCACAAAAGAGGGTCACTATTATTAACATATTTTATGTGACAATGGTGACACTCAGCTTGCAGGCCTCATATGCTTTTTCGCGCCCCGCTTAGTGGGTGAGAGAAGGCGTGAAAAAAGAGGTGATTACCGTCGCAGCACAGGATGTTTGATTTTAGGTTTTAGGTTCTGAACTCAAAGGGTAAAACGGAACCCTGTTACACAATGCTACTCAGACTTCACCGTTTGCCTATCTCTCCGTCGTCACCAGGCTGCATAGCGTGAAATTTTCACAAATCTATTTATCTTGCCGTTGTAACAACAAATGCTAAAAACAGAATGGTACGGAACACTGTGTGTGCGAGTAGGAAGGAAGACTGGGTCAGGAATACTCCTAGAATACCTACAAATAGATCTATGTAAATCAATTAGTAGGCACAACCTAAATCTAAACACCTGTGGCTAGCTAGATTATAATCTCCAATATAGATTGCACCTGGTCACCGTTCACTATACGTTCAAGACTACTACCATAAAAGAATTGATGAGTTTGATGCCTTAGCTAGTAGACAAGTTTTTCAACGCATTCGTATACATGAAGATCATTCTCTGTATCTAATACATGCTAATTCGTATCAACTAAACCAGCTGTGCGTCTTTTTTTATATTTTTATTCCACTTAGGTGGCAGACAAGCACACGGCCCACCTGAAGGAAAAAGTTACCGTGTCCTATGGACGTGTGCAAAACCAAGGGAGTCACACTCGCGCTGCCAGCCCTGTAAGCACAGAGAGTTTCTGTGCCGTCAGTGTAAAAGACAAAGCAGGACAAGCTTTTGGTCTTTCCACTGACAGCACAAAACTCTCCAATGTGCTCTGGCTACCTATTTACAAGTACACCTGCACGTCATCCAAATTGTCTTGCATACACTAAAGTTTCGACCGCGGATTTGTTGGGTATCCGTGGTCCCCGCATCCGAGGTGGGCCCTGGGTCAGCCGGTGTGCGAGGAATATGCCTGTCAATCTCACCTCTATGTTTTAGTCGGTTAGAGTCTGACATAACCTCTCCCACCGGCTCTTATGGGAAGGGGGGAAGTGGAATTTATTTTTGTAGGTATTTTTCGCACTTAAAAATTACATACGTACATATAGTCACGCCTTTATCCCCGAAGGGTTCGGCAGAGGTGATGTTACGCACATTTTACCAATAACTGAATTCCGTCCCACGTAATAGGGGTTGAGCCTATTACCGTTTTCCGGGCACTATTGTTGACTCAAGCCATGCATATGAGACTCAGTCTGGGCAGTATATTCTGTTTGATGTTAAACACCCCTATCCCCTAGTCGCGTTGTACGACACCGCATGGGAAGAGATGGGGTGGTCCAAATTCTAGTCTGCCGGGAATCACGCGTCAATGCCTGGAACTACACGGCGTCCGGGTACCACACGGCATCCGGGTACCACGCATCATTGCCGGGAACCACGCGGCGTTAAAAATTAAAGCTTCAATAACTAAAAAAATCAATCAATCAATCAATCATCATGACAATGACCAATACAAGATAAAAACGATTTTCCAGTTTCGTGTATAACTACTGCACTAAATTAGAGAACTACTCTGAAGCCACTTAAAAACTTTTAAAGTCGAGCTTGTAAGTGCCCGAAGGGATAGGGATTAATACCCTCATTTCACCAGCTGTGATTTTCGTAATATGGGATATATCTATTGCCGTCAAGTGGACAAGCGGACTTAGTCGCCTTCAACGACACTTTCAGGAAGAGATGGAGTTGGTTGCTTTCTACTCTAACGGTAACCAACACGATTTAGGTTGCGCATCTAATTTTTTCTATGAATTTTGCAAAACAGGGTGTGATGTTCATCCAGGATAAAGGGAGGGTAGAGAACGGGCGAAGTGATCACGCATGGCGAGTCACATACCATTTAAAGTACAATTTTGTTTTAATAATATCCAGTGTGCGACCTTCAATAACATGATGCAGGATCGGTAGTTCAGCCTATTAGCGCTAGATGGCGCTGGGCATATGTTGGTTGATGATCAGCATTCATTTATATTTTGCAATTGCCAGCTTAGAATTATAATGAAAAATAAATCATCTAAAACATTCAACACAACGCTACCTAGACTTGAAGTAATCAAAACTTAACTAGCTTGTATTATCAGTTCTAGAATGCGGATAAACATACTTCTTTATTGTAAACTAGCAGCCCGCCGTGGTTTCACCCGCGTAAATCCTGATCCCATGGGAATATCGGGATAAAAGTAGCCTATGTTACTCACGAAGAATGTAGATTTCTAATGAAAAAAGAATTATTAAAATTGGTCCAGTACTTTTTGAGTTTGTTCGTTACATACAAAAATACAAATCTTTCCTCTTTATAATATTATATTATATATAAGTATAGATATATACAGATTATAATTAAATATTCAGAGCAATGCAAATAATAAAAATATTCATGCATGCAAAAATATGCAATGAGCGGGAATTGAAAGCAGCCGAAAGCTCTACCACAGTACTTCACATTTTTTCTGCTCACGAGTACCATTTCGCTGAAGCGAGCAGTGAAATTCTTAACTTCTTCCTCTGAGCGTTAATCCCATTCGCATCAGAAGCTTACACTTCGGAGTTTGGGGTCCGAGTTACCAGTCCAACTGCGGATTTGGGTAAGCTTCGATATTTTCCGTAACATTACCCAAAAGCGATATTGAAGCATTGCAGCTAGAGCAGTTGTTGGACATTTTAAGGCACCGACTACCATAGATGTTGATATGGCAACCGGGACTGATGATGGCTTATCGTGCTCTTCGATACACGACCAGACCTATGCAAATACCTATATTCAAGCATACAAATATTTGCACTGAATGGGAATCGAACCCGCGCCTTCTACGTAGCGGCCTCGTTTACTACCACAACGCCACGAAGGCCGTCGAACGGTGAAACACTTATGTCAGAATTGAACCGACTAAAACACACGTTGCTCCGTCAAAGTCAAGGTCAATTTATCAATCAACCATAGCAAAACGTACATCACATTACATCATAAGAACATTCTGACAGCGCCTTTCACAAAGGCATAACAACGCCATCTATGATATTTCATGCGAACTTTTATAACGTAGTCATAATGATAGATCATAAATTCGTTGCGGTAATTTTCATTTTACTACACACCATTTTAGGTGCAGATTCGCTTCGCAGTACACGGTATACTATTTGACTGTTTTTATTACTTTTTCTTCCTTTTAGCGTTAATCGCTGTTTCATCCGAAGCTTTCATTTCGGAGTCTGGGGTCCGCTTATTTATATATTTTCCGTGAAGTGACTGCCATAGATCTTGGTATGGCCACACGGAGGCTGTCAACTGTTTTCACTGTTTTTATTACTATGTATGTACGTATAATATATATACATATATATGGGTATAGCCCAGACTCATCCTCATATGCATAGCTTGAGTCAACAATAATGCCCGGAAGACTACATTAGGCTCACCCCTATTACGTAATTCAATGTATGATGAAATATGAGTGTTAATTCACTTCTGCCTAACCCTCCGGGGATAAAGGCGTGATTATATGAACCTATGTATGTGTTACTATATTAGCTGTTATACCCGCCACTACATCCGTTTCATAAACTTTTACATTTAAACACCGAATATTCTATTATGTGCATATAATAACTATAGTGTTTGTGAAGATATTTGGATGTTTGTTTTTTAATCACGCTCTAACAATAGATCGGATCTTGCTGAAATTTAATACAGGAATAGATTGTAGACTAAAGTTTTATCCTGGAATCAGGTTCCCATGGGTTGCGGGAACGGAATTAAAATTTCTACGTGGGCGAAGCTGCAGGCAACAGCTTGTAGGATTATAAGGTTGTTATTTTGCAGCAGCTTTAAAGTGATCAGCCGTACTAGAAGTGCTATTTATTTGTCTTTGCAACATGGATACAATCTGAATCCTAATGAAAGTAGAAAGAAAGAAATAAAGACATTTTATTTTCGTACAACAAACATTAATTTTTTTTATATAGGACACGTCAATTGGACTTCGCCTTGCCTGATGGTAAGCTGAAGGCAAAGTCCCAGAAAAGAGGGTCTCCATTACTTACACATACTGTGTGACAATGGTGACACTCAGCTTGACGGCCTCATCATATGCTTTTTCACGCCCCGCTTAAAGGACCCGGGACTGTAGGAAGAAGGAAATAGCGTGGAATAGTGGAATAGGAAGGAGGAATAGCGTGTTGAATGACATTTTAAAGCATTTAGTGTCCTAACTATTGTAATCGATTAAGACAATAAGTTAAATTGTTGAATCGGTGAAAGCGGGATTTTAACCCGCGATCTTTCCCTTACAGGGGAAAAGCTCGGATCACTGAGTCATCGAACTCCGCCTGAAGTCATCCAAATCTTCCTATATATCCGTCTTACGATGACGCTACAGTGGGAGCCATCTACCGATACTTGCACGGACTATCGGCACCAATGAATGATATTACAATAATTTTTAGACATTGATTTTTCATGACACCGCCCAAACTTTTGAATGAAAATTTAAGCATTTATGCCCGGTTTAATACTTTTAATCGTAGTTAATCTATTCGATAGCGCTATTGGTTCGATAACTGGCAAAAGTGCGTTTCTGAACACCGCACGTTCAACTGAACTGACCAATACCGGCCGTTTATCGATTCCGTAACTGTTTGTTTGGGTTAGGGCTGTTTAACATCAGATAGATATATGCAACCCAGACTCAGTCTCAGAGACATGGCTCGAATCGACAATAGTGCCCGGAATACGGCAATAGGCTCACCGGGATGTCCGGGGTCATGGGACCGAATACAATTATTGGTGAAATGTGGGTGTTAATTCACCTCTGCCTAACCCTCCAGGGATAAAGGCGTGATTATATGTATGTATGTAACTGTTTGACTATTCATAAAATAGTTTTTAATTTTAAAAAAAATATTTGTAGGTACGTTTTTCGGTTTGTTTATTTAGCTCAGTAATAATAGGTATTTTAACAATGGATTTGGAGATGAGCAGTTCTTCAGAATTTGACTTGGATAAGTTAGAAATCATTTCAAATATTTATATACCTTTTTTACGTGCGATACATCCCCAAGGATACCCCCACCACCGAAGCCGATGGGAGAGGTTATGTCGAACTCGAACCGACTAAACCGCACGACGCCGCCGGAGGGTTGCTTTTGGTTGCCGAAGGTGAGGTTAACAGGCATACCCCTCGCACCCCGGCCGACCCAGGGCCATCTCTCTCGATCTGGCCCTCTCAGACTCAGTCTCAGATGCATGGCTCGAGTTAACAATAGTGCCTGGAAGATGGTTATAGGCTCACTCCCTATTACGTGGCACCGAATTCAATGAGTGGTGAAATGTACTGAATTCAATGAAGGTACCTACGACATTCTTCTTTTATTAGGCTTGACGCCTGTACAATAATTTGAGCATCCGAGCGCAGGCCTTCACTCTTGAGTCCGGGGTCCGCTTTTTCTGTCTGATGTTAAACACAACATATTCATATTATCGCAGTTAAAATAAATAATCTTACAAAACTGTTTTCTAACATACATACTCCACTGTTTAAATTAGATATATTATTATTATTTAATTGGCTCTTTGTAGTCTTGACGGACAGTGAAGAATGAAAGTGAACTTCAGAAAAAAAATTGATGAGATTTTGTTTTGCAAACTACAAGTTGTTATGAAAGCAATGGCCGTAAAATGTCAAAGTTGATCATCAACTTTCAAAGTAACATAACATAACATAAACTCACGCCTATATCCCTGAAGGTGTAGGCAGAGGTGCTAGCACCCACATTTCGCCAGTTTATGTTTAGGTCCCAATATAATAGGTGGCGAGCCTATTGCCATTAACCGGGCACTTATAAACCTGCGATAATTTTTTTTTTTCAAGTATATTTTTATAATCGATTAATATAGAAAAAATTGAATCGGTCCAAGCGGGATTTGAAGTCACCGTAAGACGGATATATGTATAGAAAAATTTGGATGGTTTCGGGCGAAGGTTCGGTGGCTTAGTGGTTAGAGTGTTCCCACTGTAAGGGAGGGATCGTGGGTTCGAATCCCGACTGGACCGTTTAATTTTTTTCTATATTAATTGATTTTGAATAGTTAGTACACTAAATGCTTAAAATTCCATTAAATATATTTTTATATTTGGTATAAATACAATAGTGGAGGTAGTGGACAAGCATATGGTCCATCTGATGGAAAGTGGTTACCATGGCTTGTGAATGTGCTATAATACGCGCTTTAAGAACCCTCTAATGCCCTTCTTGAAGATCCCTATATTTCTATGATAGAAATTAGTATTAATTAATTGGCTGTATTTTACCGTCTCTACCATAGTGAGTGTTCTGATGAGCTCTTCCAACTAATCCCACCATCTCCTTTCCTACATAGGACAACACGTGCACGCCTTAGATGTCACCCTCACACTGTGCAGAATATACGAGCAAGAACCAAGCGGTTCGGAGCCTTTTTTCTTTGCCGCACCACCAAGACCTGGAATTCATTATCAGCACACGTGTTTCCTTCTTCCTACAGTGAAAAAGCATCTGATGAGGCCGCCAAGCTGAGTGCCACCATTGTAACACTTAGTGTCTGTAATGGTGACCCTCTTTCCTGAGACTTTGCCTTTAGCTTACCATCAGGCGAGGCGAAGTAAAGTTGGCGTGTCCTATATAACAAAAAAAAAATTCTCAGTGTTTTTGGCTATACCTATTACTATTTTGGTGTCTTTAGTTTAGTTACTGTTATAAACTATGTATACCTATTGTTGATTGATGGCACTGGGTGGAATTTTATTTGCCTTTAAACATATTGAAATACACTTGAACTTTTTCCATAATACTTTTTTTATTGTTACACGAGTGTAACTCCACTGATGTTGCACACGTCCATAGGCCTCAGTGACCACTACCCATCAGGTGGACCGTGAGCTCGTCTGCAACTTGAGCAGTATAAAAAAGTAATAAAAGTAGAAAAGTTTTGCATTAAGTCGTATATTCGTTGCGTCATTTTATATTTACAATTCTTAAATACTAAATGTAACATTTTTTTTGTACATTTTCGTCTTATGCCTATTACTGTCCTTGCTTTGTCATATAAAAACTTAATCACTATCATTTTAACAGAAAAGTTCAATTTTATAACAGAAAAAAGAGTTTATACAAAGATTTGAGATCACATTAATAAAGAAATGAGACAGCATTACTTCTATATAAACAAAACTTTATAACAATAATAATTAAAAATAATCATCACATAAATCGGTTCACAGCATTAATCGTTTTTCCATTACAAGACTGTGTGTGATGTGGAGGGGCAATCCAAGAAAATAATAAATAAATAAAAAGAAAAATAAAATGGAATAAATACAAATAAAAATATTATCAGACAAAACTAATTTTTAACTATTGTGCAAATTCAGATGATAGTTCATGAAATAAAAATTATGATCCACTTTTAATACTTTTCACAGAAAATATAGTAGTTCATATATCATTTCATGTTCTTGTCTCTCCATTCTAAATTTGCACAGACAGTTAAATTCCTCGCACATCACCACTTAAATAACTTCGTCTAATAACGGTATCCAGACTGAGCATTGAAGTTACCGGAGCCAGATCCTCGGGAGCCTCCAGCATTGGGCGCTAGGTATTGGCGAGAAGCCGCTCCCCCGAAGGAGGAACTTCCACGACCACCAGCGGCGCCACTGTAACCTCCCGCTCCACCGCTACCGAAAGAGCCACCAGCTCCTGCAGCTCCAGCTGCACCACTGTAACCTCCCGCTCCACCGCTACCGAAAGAGCCACCAGCTCCTGCAGCTCCAGCTGCACCACCATAACCAGCACCAGCACCATTTCCTGAGTATCCACCAGCTCCGCCAGATGAATAACCACCAGAGCCAGCACCCTCTCCGCGGTAGGTACCTAGAAAATGAAAGTTATTCTTAGTCAGAAACAGAATAACAGTTTCAACCTGTTCGTTGTTGATTATTAAATCGAATTTTTGCAACTGCAGTTGATCTGTTAGGCGTCAAATGTACAGGCATCACCACATATACTTTATAAAAAATCCTACGTATGAAAAACATTGTAGAACAAAACTGCGAATCAAAACGTACGTATCAAACGTTTTGATAATGCTGAGCCCTATACCTCTTGCTTTGCCTGCTTAATTCACGCCTTACCTTGTTTATCTTGTTTATCAGAATCGCATAAATTTATTTAAGTTTTGGTCGTACCCTCTGATTCCTGGTTAAGAAATGTATGGGTATGTATACATGTTTTAAACAATAAAATAAATTTATAAATAAATAAATAAATAAATATTCCACGACATTCTACACAACGCTATCTAGACCCATGGTAAGCATAGCTTAACTAGCTTGTGTTATGGCATCTAGAATGCGGATAAACATACTTAGATACTTTTTTTTTTTTGTAAATACATACATATTATATATAGAAACACCCAGACCAATGCAAATATACATATTCATGCATACAAATATTTGCACTGAGCGGGAATCGAACCCGCGCCCCCTGCATAGCAGTCGAATGCTCTACCGCTACGCCACGGGGGTCCCTAATACAGTAGATAGGTGAGTTGATCGCAGAGATGAAAGTCATTAAACGAAATAAGGTAATCATGAAGAAAGAATTAATTATGTAGGTGAAACTTTAATTAAGTGTCAAGTAAATAATATAGCTGAATTAGTATGATGTAAAGAGATTCATAAACTCTCATATCGGCTCACTGATCAATTTGAAGTTAGTACATTTGATTCTTTTCAAAAATCGACAGATCACTGTGAAGTTAATCAGGTAAATCAAAGTTATTCCCGGTGGAGTACAATTGGGCCACCCCGACTCGTCACGTGGGTGTCGTAGGAGGCGACTAAGGAATAGAACTGTTCTCCACCCGACATAAAAAATATAACTCATGGCAAAGAACCCACTTGATGGTATAGCCCTTTCAGAACCCTCTAATACAATTGTGCGGTTTATAAGATTCAATTTTTCTCGCAAACTAATCGTAGTATCTGAACGGGCTCGACATCACACGATTGCGCGGGTACGTAAGTTTGACATTCAACACAAATTTTGTGCATCGATCATTCGACGGACAGGATGCGACCTGTCAAGTGAGGTGTTCGTCCGCGCTCCCGCCATTAAAGACTGTAAGTACTAAAAAAATAATATTTTTCAGTTTTTATGTTATTTATTGATGTGATCACGTAATATTATTAGTTTTTCTATGTGTTTTGATATATTATTCAATTGAAATCGATTTAGAAGTTGATGTACTTTGTCAATGAACTTTTTCAACACAATTGTTTCAACCCGGGCCCTATGACTAGAAATATCGATTGTATGGGTGCATTTGTTAATGTATTGTTTGTTTATTTTACAGGATTAATTTTACAACATGTTACATATTTTATTGGACCAAGATATAGACGAGCTCCTTAACGGTTCTGGAATGAAGGTAGCGATGATGAGGACTATGTAGACGGACCTGGAGCAGCCAATTTTTGTGATTCTTCATCATCGGAAAGCGACTCGGAAGACGATGTGCCGCTTGCAAATTTACGTTGGAAGAAAAGAAAATTTGATGGCAAGAGTGTGCCTGAAGAGTCACCACCAGATATTGCACCAGTCAGGAGTCCTGCGGAATATTTTGAGCAATACTTTACGCCAGATATCTTTGGAAACTTTGCTCTATTTACAAACCAGTACTACATGACGAGCAATGGAGGTAAGCAATTAAAACCTATCTGTCCTCATGGGGAAATGAAGACCTTTTTCGGTATTCATGGCATGATAAGGTGCTTCCACTTTCCAAGGTTGAAATTGTTATGAAACCATCGATAAAGATTTGACTCTGTAGCCAGCGCAATGGCTAGGATAGATTCTTTCTACTCAGAATAAACATTCATATCACAGATGTTCATGGGGTAAATGAGAGAGAAGAGCAGGCAAAAAACAGATTATGGCGCATACAGCCCTTGATTGACGCCGTTTGAGGTCGTTGCTTAGAGCTACCGCGTAATGCCGGCAATTATTCGATAAATGAGCAAATGATACCCTTTGAAGGACGCTGTGCGGTTGTAGTAAAGAACACACCTCGTCCTGAAGGTCTTAAGAACTATGTTGTTACTACCTCGAAGGGAAAGGTACTGGACATTGAGATATATTAAGGACAATCAACGAATCTGCCTGTTGTTGAGATATTTGGAATGGAACCTTCAGTTATTTTGCGATTAGCAACAACCTTGCCAGACAACAGTTTTCTCTACTTTGATAGGTACTTTACTTCTTTACCTCTAATGCAAGAACTCCATAAAAAAATAAAGAAGGAACTCGCACATTAATGGCCAATCGTTACAAAATGTGATGTTTATCTCTGCTTGACCAAAGACCGAAACTGTTTTTACGCTTTTCGTCAATCCTAAGACCGGTGATAATTTAAATATTTTAGACTGATTAAAAAAGTAACTTTGAGACTGATTAGAAGTGCAAATCTGGAATATTTTGTTTGATTTGTTTAATAATTATGTTGATTTTGCATGTTTAAGAATATATAAATTACTAAAGAAGAATTCTGCTACGAATTTAGTTTGTTTTAATTCACTATCTAACAAATCATTGGAATAATTAATAATTATAGTTGCATGACACACAATTGTATCACGTCACATGTGGCCCGACATGATACAATTGTGCGTGTACACAATTGTAGCTTTAGAATGAAGGGCCCACAGTAATACAATTGTGCGTGTACGAATTTTTCAAGATGGCGGCCGGAAAATGGAAAACTAAGCCCATTTTCGTCATCTACACACATTTTTACCATGGGTATGACTTTTCAAACTTTCAGATTCGTGGCAGTTTGAGTGCCGGTCTGAAAGGGATAGGCTTACTACCTAATACGTGGGACCGAAAATCATAGTTGATGAAATGTGGGTGCACAGCTTACTCCTTCGGGGATTTGCGGACATACGTTTTTTTTTTGTACCACTTAGGTGGCAGACAAGCACACGGCCCACCTGGTGGAAAGTGGTTACCGTGGCCTATAGACGTTTGTAACACCAGAGGAGTCACACTAGCGCTGCCGACCCTGTGCCGTCAGTGTAGAAGACAAATCAGGACAAGCCTTTAGTCTTCCCACTGACATCACAAATTCTCCAGTGAGCTCTGGCTACCCTACTCACCGCTGGGAACACAACACGAAGTTATTATAACCGCGGTATTCTGTAGGGCGGAGGTACTTCTCCAGTCGGACTGCTCAATTGGGCGGAAATACCGCCGTGACCTACCTCCTACAAACACGTGTATGTATGTAATACATTAACCTAATATCTAATATCAGATTGAAAATCAAAGTGACGTTCAATGGTAAATGAAAAATTATAGTTATTAAAAAATGACGTTTTAGTTGACCTTTGCAGAAGATTATTTTAACAAGTGGTTCATATAATAATTTCTGTTTTGTTTTCAGTTACAACATAGTTTTGCAATTGTGATCACGCACATACCTCTGTATTGTTCACTTTTGTGGCCCTGGAGCCAGCGGGTTACGTTCTACAATTATCTACAATTATAATTATGTCTATTTATCTTAAATTGCCGTTTATTGTATATTATTTTCATATTGTTTTGTCTTGTACAAAACCATTAGTGCCACAATAAGCAATGTAGTTTATAAGAACACAAATATTCATGATATTAAAACATACTAAGAATGGTATGTTTATTAATTTGGAAGTCATAAGCATTCATCATCATTTATCAGAGGAGATGAACGCATAATCTGTGATATTTTAAATATAAAAAAAACTGACTTTTATAAATGTAAGTAATTATTTTTTACTTAAAAAATAAAGCGTGCATTTGAACGTAAATATCATACAAAAACATTTAACTTAGTAATCATTAACTACACATTAACACTATGAATCGAACCTGGCACTAAACACTGAAATATTCAATCACTGCTTGATACTGCAGACAGTTTTTTTGTTAAGTCATGTGATTAATCCCAGTTTACTAATAAACAAACAAAATTAGTGATTTACCTATGTTGTAAAATACTTGAAATGAATGACAATACTTTGAAAATTCGAAAACGAGTGATGGGGAAAAATATTTAGATTTTTTTATATTGATGAACATAAAGCTGCTCATTGTATGTGACTAAATACGACTAGGCAACATAGAGCTCAAAAAGTTACGGACAGTTAAGGCTTCAGTAGAGAGACTATACATTTTATCACTAGATGTGAACATCAGCCTGCTGGTAGCTGCTTGTTCATAAACAAATAAAAATCGATTTATGAACAGATGAGAAAAAGATACTCACCTAGTTTGTTTCTTTGCTAACATTTGATGAAATTGTAGATACATTATACATAATCTAGAATAGGCCGCCTGTTGAATAGCTCCAAACGATTCATCGAAAGCTTCCAAGGCTAGCGATGAACGGTCTCGTTAACTAGTTTGAGTTATTTATATCGTATTAGAGTTACTTAGAATGTAAAGATGACCGCTCTATACAGGTATGTAGATTGTAAAACTTTTTGTCACTGAATTGCCAAATGTGTTCACTGCATTATAAGGATGACATTTTAATGATTCCTTGAAAAGTTTGAAATTTGAAGTAGATTTCAGATTCAGATCGTAGTTTTGAAGGAGCATGGGAAAGATGCAATTCACTTGGTGGAAGTTCGGTGTGAATCTTTTGAGGTCTTAAGGCACATTAAGGAATTATGCCTAATACCTGCGGTCATACGGGGTTAGAGTAACATTAGCTTTCTTAAATTCATGTCAGAATTACCAAATAAAATAATACAATATTGAAATTCTTCTTCGAGAATACTAGAAACTCTTCTTGGAGATATTTATAGGCGCAAAAAAATCTAATATTATATTTCAACTGTGTTTTGCTTCGATTCTTATCTTGACATAATTACTATCTATTGTCTTCCAATGCAAGTAAAAGCAAATGCTACTATTGCTAACTCTAACAGGTAAACAGAATTTCATGCTTTATAAGTAGGTATTAAGACAAAACTGTTCAAAATGTCTTAGCATTATAGACGCATAACAACAAATAACAAACTAAAGCAAAGATTCCTATCTAAAGTTTTCAGATTATTAAAGCTATTCACAACTATGTAGCATATTCTCATTAAAAACGAAAACCACACATTGTACATTTCTGTACACACAAATAATTCTGATTAGCTGAATAAACACACAGGCTGTCGACACTGACGTAACATAAACCACTCATCTCAAAAATTGCATTAACGGTATTCAATCACCGAAAACCATGTCTCATTACATTCCTATGACCCGTTGGTTAACAGCCTTAAGCAACATGGTACTATAGTCAATATGTCTGCCCGTCTGTTAACATGTTACGAAAAGTTGCGTTTGACGTTTTTATCAAACCTTCTCTTTGAGTTAATTGTATATAATTTAATTTACATTTACACATGGCCACCGCAGTGGATAAAGTCGTCCATGATTAGCGTCATACACTATATTCGGTTTATTTCTGCTGTAAAGCACACAAGATTGCAAATATGAATATCTCCAGAGAAAACGTGATATCGATTTCTTGTAACAAAGGTCAGCTAGTTGTCATCAACCATATCTTTTTCCAGACTTCGTACAGTAACAGAGAAATTTCTAACAGGAGCATACTACCGCGACGCTAATGTAAAATAGTCTAAATCCGTAAACTTTGGGATTTAATTGAGTAAGTGATAATAATTTGTGTGAATTTGCATACACTTGTATTTGTGATCATGTGCTAGCTATATTTGAATGTAATACATGATGTGAATGAAATAACATGCATTAATAAAATGAGACAATAGCTGAAGATTACAATTCAATGTGATTCAATTTTACTTAAGAAATCCAGTTTGTTGGCGTTAAAACTTTTAAGATATAATTATATTGGATTATATTATAGTTTGAGAGATCTTCTCCAGCAATTATGAAAAGAAATACGAATTTTTATGATGTTTGAGATTCATTTCCTCCAACAACTTACTTAATTCAATTGAAATACTACAATTCTAAGAAATTGCTGTACAGATATAGGAAATGTTTGCAGCTTTTATAGTCACAAACAAAGTGATAATAAAACGATAGTCACAGCCACTGGCGATCTAAAGGTCGCTAGGTCAGTAGTTAACCTACTAAATAGTTCTTGTGGACTTTTATTGTAAGTAAGAGTATATAACAAGTACGTAATATTAGGTACTACATTAATTAGAAAGTGTTAAGTTGATAGTCGGCCATAATATAATGAATATTAGGAAACAATGTTCATTTAAAATTAACTTAAGCTTTATTATCATTATTCTACTAAGCTTTATTAAGCTTTTACATTAATGATGGAATGATAGTGAGTGCGACTGCAATTAGATTTTATTTATATAGAGCATATCCATGTGACTTCATACCACTTTACGGCAATACTAAAATAGCGGTCTTGATTTTGACGGAGTCAATAAATGCCTCTCCCTGTCACTTCAGGAGTGGATTAAAGAAACACATTCATAAATGGATGGATGACTATAGTTTTGCAAGGATTTACTAATTCTGAAATTTATAAATTAGTATATTTATGAATGAATTTTAATTTGAAAATTAATTTATTATTTGTAATTTACAATTCAGCACAAAGTTAACAATTTGAAACAAACAATTGCAGATAAAATCAACAGTTTAGTTCAAAATGTTAAAAACACAAATACTTATCATGAGGCAATTAGTGAAGAATGAAAATATATCTCAGGATCTTTTGTTCTCACGTTATGCAATGAGAACTTTGAACAAAAGCCTCACATGTCTCTGTTATATTAACAATATTAGTACATACTTTATTCTACTTTGATAACTTGTTACAGTTTTTGTGACTTATGACCTTTGTATTACGGTTTTTTCTTAGGAACTTTTGTATTACCTTTTTTGTGACTTATGAACTTTTGTATTACGGTTTTTTGTGACTTACTTTTGTATTTTGTCTTTTGACCTATGTGTTGGAACATTTTTTGTTTTGTCAAAATACTAGTAATAGTCATAAATGGGATATGATATTGGTGCTATTATGATAAAGTTATCTTTTTACGTCCATAGGCCACGGTAACTGCTTCCCATCAGGTGGGCCGTGTGCTTGTCTGCCAACTAAGTGGTATTTTAACCCCCGACCCAAAAACGACGGGGTGTTATAAGTTTGACGTGTGTCTTTGTATGCGTGTGTGTCTATCTGTGGTATAATAACTCCTGAACGGATGAAACAATTTTTTTTAAAGATGAATTAATCGGGTTTGATCTTAGCTATGTTTAATGAAAATTCAAGATGGAAGTTCCACCAATGTATGCACTGAACCAAAATACTACTACATTCCAATGGATTGGTTCTATCATATTATAACTTATATTACCATTTCTATAAAATTTACTTTTATAGATACGAGAGAGAACTTTTAACAAGATCCCACAGACTATGGTTTGACTGCGGCAACATTTGTTACCATAACCAATCGTTAAGAAAATCTAACTGTAATTGTACAACCTTTAAGTGAGTACGCACCGAGTGTTATGGACCTAGTTCACCTAGTGAACCTAAACACTTTCGTTGCACATTACAAAATGCGGCTAAAGCTCGGTACACATCATTTGTGTTGTAAGACGTCATTATCTAGATGAAGGCTTCATTACTGTAGTAGTAATGATTAATACTGCTGGTGTGTAAACGTTATTATAAAACGTTTACTATTTAATTATCTAGTAATCGTTTGGTTTCTTGTGTGGTCTAAGTTTTAGTTCAGGTTTTTTGAGACCGAATGAATACCTAAATACATTAATTTTAGATTTATGTTTTTATAGTTATTGCGAACTTTAATGTTTATATTAAGTTTTGCATCTTATGTAGATGGTGCTACATTTTAGTAGCAATCATCAATTAGTCTATTGAAGTCTATTGCTGGATATAGGCCTCTCCTAGTTTCAAGATTGGTACCGAATATATTGGTAGGGTCACCATACACTCCAATTATATCTTCCATTGTATTGAAATATATGATTGTTTATATTTTATATACTGTATCGTTTATTTGCTAACACTTACTCGAAGGTATTATACATGCCAAATGAACTCTGTCTATCTGTCTATTTATCTTTCTGTCTGTCTGCCTATATGTCTGTTACGCTTTCATCCCTAAACTACTGAGCCAGATGAAATTATTATTATACCTAGCATTCTATAACAGTAATGGCACTTCAGAACGTCTGCCCTTTGATCTATCTATAGTCTGTATCATGGGCTACCACACCTCGCGGTGAATGCGGGTAGAACGTGACCATTGTGTCGTGCAATTCTACTATAGCCATGGGATATAGAAATATTAGTCATCCTTGATATTCGTGTGAATTCTGTGAAATTGCTTCGATAGTTGTCTATATTTGTTTAGATCGTTGTGTATCGTACAGCCCACTAAGCAGTGAATCTAGTTTGGTACCCACATAATGCAAATATTTTAAAACATTAATGTATATAATTTACATTGGTTTGGATGGTTCTATATGCGTAAAAAATGTTTGAAAAATTTCATGCGAATTTTATTAACCGTCACTTTCGGTTTAGATAGCGTTATTTAGTATGTTATAGAATATTATATTTTGTAAATAAAACAAAATCATAATTTTAAACAGAAGATATCTACATGTATAACGTTATTATACATTAAATAAAACCCTTATGTAACAACATTAAATCAAATCAAGTTGTTAACGCGTAAAGATCATAATCGGAACTCAGAAACATAGTCAGATTCAATCAACAATTTCATACAATAGACAAATATCTATGCATCTGCGCATGTTATAATCAATCACAAATGTCATTGCTCACTTAACGCTTCTCATAACTTATTGATAAAATCTAGATTTAAGCTTTCAACTCTATGGGTTTTGTAAATGTGCAGTCAAATGTCAATCCGGGTTTTAGTTGAGCGGGAAATAGAGCAAAATGTCAAGCGAGTCCTTTGAATGTAAAGTTTGAATGAAGTTAGGGTTAGGGTATGTTTATATGTAATGACCACTTTAAAACATTTGATTCATTTGAAATTTTGTGCGTTTATCAAATTTATATTTAAAAAACTCAATTTAGAAATTTGAGTTATTTCTTAAATAAACATTTTTTTAATACCCAATTGCAAAATCTTTTAAAAAAAAATCTGATTAGTCTTCTATTGAAGTGAGTTTTTGTATAATAACTATCAACGAATAAAATCGCTTTAATAATTATTTCTTTTTAACATCTATTGTAATTTTATTCTTAAGATTGATATGGCCTATTCAAATCAGCATTAACGAATAATTATTTTTACAGTAATCAATTACTAAAATATAATAATTTCGGCATGCGTTAAGTTTAACGACACTAAGTCATTAATCAAATCTCTATGTGAAATGCTTTACTGATATATGTCTTGTTCTTGTGTAAACCAATATAGACTTAACGAAAAACTAACCTTGGACAACACACTACCGACCTGAAGGGTTAATGGGAATACTAATAATATCGGTTACTTGAAATTCCGTAAAAAAAATTTAAAACAGATTTATTTTGAATTTCCTCCCGTGATTGCAGAGTATTTGTCCCTTTGTCCCGAGGGTTCAAAATAATGTAAAATTGAGATTAAGAAGCCCTATCTCACTTGAACCAAGTCACGTCAATCACGAACAAGTGCAATATAAGTACAACTCGCTATAACAATTCTCACTGCTCAAATTGAAATCTACAAATTACCTACCATTCTAGGTGCAATGTTGAAAATGAATGGAAATTCTAAAGCAAGTGCATCATAAATGCAAGTGCGACATAATAGCAAGTGCATTATTTATGGAGCTGCCAGTTTCAATAATACTATTTCAAATATGTGATGTGGTTAGGTTTTGTATAGGCAACATCTTCAAACATGGTCTGCGGTCTAACCTAGTTATTAACATTCTATGGACCATGTAAGCCGATCTAAGGGCCGACTGGGTATTATTTATTTAGTGAATCTGCTTTTAATCTGAATTGACTTCATTAGGATTATCAAGGCTGGATTATGTCATAGTTGTAAAACTGAAAATGGATATGTATGTGAGATATTTAGCATCTGAACATTAAATTCAAATAACTCTACTTTTTATAACTTGAAAGGGATTTAAATTATTCCAAATTTTGTGATTTATGGAGTTGTAAAGAGCCATCCCATCACTTCCCGTGGGTATCGTAAAAGGTGACTAAGGGATAGGGTTATTGTCCATCCGATAATGAACATACAGCATGTGATAAAGTCCCCGTTTGAAGGCAATAGACTCGTCCCTTATTACGTGGTACCAAAAATCATAGCCTATCTCTTCAGGAATTTAAGGGTGTACTCTGAGTTCTCAAAATTAAAATCATAAAATGCTCATCGTACTGTATAGCCTTGTAAATTTATTAGATGTAATACCTCTCAGAATCAAAGCGACTGCAATTAATTTGTCAAAGATTTTTTCAAGAAAAGCTTAACCGTTGTAGCAATTTGTACCTACTTAACTCTAAGTACTTGAGCTGTGAAATCAATTAAGAGCCGACCTATGTAGCGCGTTGCTTCCAGAGTGATCACGATACCTGACGCAATGATCCCACGTCATTTTGTAACTCATCAGGTACTCGTGAGTCTGAGGTAATGCTGGACTTGACAAGATTAAGTGTACATCTAGTGTTCAACGCTTTGTCAGTAAATGTAGGCTTTTTAGTAATCTTATTTCTTGCTAATATTATAAATGCGAAACTTTGGATCAGTTACTCAATTACGATAGACTGGCGTAATGGTAATGGTTAAATTTTGAAACAGAGAAGGATTATTCTAAATCAATAAAGAAAAGAAGAGTACCCCGGGTTGTCCTGGGGTTAAAAATTGCATGCTTCGGAAGCAACCAGAATTGCGCTTGAGAAATGATCATGATGGATGATCTAGAATAGTAAATATGCTACTTTTCATTCCTATTTCTTGGGAAGGCCAAGAATAAGGTTTCTATGGGTCATGAGAATGGGATTATTATTATATCTTTTAAGGGTGGAGATACAGGTAAGCTTTTGGATAGCATAGCAATAGTGTGGTAATTGCCTGTTAATTATTTTTTTATGAATACTATTGGTTAGCTAACTTGGTATAAAAAATATGAAGAAAAATATATGTATATATAAAAGTTATTGTCCCGACTAACTGATTCATCAACGTAGGTCCTAAACAGCTGGACCTACAAACTTGAAATTTTGGCAGGTGATATGTTTTATGGTATGAGCATCCAGTAAGAAAGGATTTTTGGAAATTTCATAGATTTGGAAGTTGCATAGAAAATTCTTTTACGAATTCATCCCAGCGATGCTGGCACCCAGGCCGTTAGTTACCATACAAAACTTTTATAATTTTTGTTTTTTTCATCAAGATATTATTCTTCTCTGGTTACCTAAATGATGTCCATCAGTAACGGCATTAGCATGAGGTCAATTTGTGGTTAACCGCACATTTAGGCGCTCACGATCCCCTTAACGATTTGTTGTACTTTTTGTCAACGCACAAAACATCAATTATGGTTCATTGTCTAGTCAAAATTTGTAGATGAATTTATGCCAAATCTTTTTGCTTAAGATATTTATGATTAACAATCTTGTCAGACAAATTGTTATTTTTAGGGTAAAATGAAATAATATTACTAGGATTCTACTGTCTGTCACCAGTCTGTATCTTAACAGCGATAGCTAGATTGTTAAAATTTTCACTGATTAGAAACTAAAATGCAAAAAACAGAAAATGGTACGTAACCCTTTACGTACATATCTTTCTCATACTTGACAGCTTTTAGGTTCTTCATCTATATTAAATTATTAACGATTTGTATAAACGTAATAAAAGAAATAGTATGAAAACGTAATTTGCAATTAACAAATTAAGTTACACGTCTATTGATTTTATAGCGGTTGTAAACTGACTAATTAGCAATTGATATTTTTAGTGTTTATTAAAAATGTATAATGATATGATTTTGATTTTACAGAGAACTAGATGTAATCAAAATAAACTTACCATCATCAGAGATACCAGCAGCTTCATCACGGGCGTTCTGCTCCAGGGACTTCAAGATAGCTTCTGGGATTGGGGGAGGAGTGGGCAGATGAGCACCCTGTGGCTGATATCCGTTCTCATCAGCGGTGTATGTGATACTGTAGTCCTGTCCATCATCACCCTTGTACGCGAAACTGCCTTGGGACTGAACACCATTGGTGGCCACACCGGAAGCTTCAGCACGGATTCCGTTGGAGGTTTCAAAGTCATAAGAGAAACCTTCAGCAGTTACTTCGCTGTTTTGTCTGAGAATCTCAGCGTTGGCATCAGCAGAGGCAGCACCGCCACGACCACCGGCATTATATTGACCAGCTGGGGCATTGTATTGACCAGCAGGGGCGTTGTATTGACCGGCAGGGGCGTTGTATTGTCCAGCGGGGGCATTGTATACATTTCCAGCGTGTTGAGTTCCACTGAAACTACCAGCACCGGGAGCACCGCCGGCACCAAATCCACTAGCGCCACCTCCGAAACTGGCTCCCCCACGATTGCCACCAAAGGCAGGTGTACCGCTTGCACCAAACCCGGGTCCGAAACCACCAGCCCCTGCGTTTCCTCTAGGTGGGAGGTATTTGTTGTCGAGGCGGTCTGCTAAACAGACGCCGAGAACCGCAGCTACAATGAACTGTAAAAGACAAAGGAAAAATAATAGTTAGTATCATCAGATTTTAATCAAACTGATCGTAGAAATAGATCAGTATTTTTAATCTGACGGTTTAGCTAGTTATTTAATAAATTTATATTAAGTTAGCTTTTTGCTTGAAAAGGCATTGCATTTAAAATATAAGATATATTTTACGCAACCTAGATTTTTTATCTCACGTGGCAATTAGCTTTTTGAAATACTAATCATGGATGAGCTCTTACTTTAATTATGTACACTTTTTAATTACACTCTCAAGTTTTGCTTGTAAGTATATAATTATAATTGGAAATTATGAATTGAGGTTGTGAATTATGGATATACTAATCAATGTTATAATTACTATTTTCTAAGCTACATTTTCAATGGATTTTAATTAAGAAAAAGAATAGGAGATGTAAGGTAAGATGATATGAGATGTCTTGGAATGTTGATATCTACTTGGAATGCATTTTATTGGTTTCATTTTTTCAATTTACATATTAAGCTTTATATAGGATACGTCAATTAGACTTCACCTCGTCCTATGTTAAGCTGAGAAAAGAAGTTCACCATTACAAACATATACCATGTTACAATGATGTCACCATCAGCTTTAACATCATTAGAGAAAATTCAGAAAATAAGAAGAAGTTATTAGAGTTTTAAAAACAAAAAAGGAAGCACATCTGTCTGATGAACAAAAAGAAAACTGAGCTTTTTATGGCTCGATTTGTTTTTAAGTTAAGGGTTAACCTTTACTTAAAAACCAATCTCGCTGATCAAGAAGATATTATGATAAGTTTATCTTAAGGGTGGAAAATTTATTAACGGTAAAATTAACCGTTTGAAATTTCCTGTCAGTCATGCTTACATATCTGATTCCTGACATAAGAGCTTACAAGGACCAATTGAATATTTAACCTATCTCGCCATGTCTTGATAATCGAAAATGACTTACCAATTTCATTATTATATAATAAACAAAATAATCTAGGGAAGACGACTTGTTGTTAGGACGAACCCGCGTTGAGTGTGATATTCTCGGACGAATCCAACGATTATATACCTCTCTATTGAGCGAGAATGATTCTGAAAACGATATCACGGCCGCTGTAGTAAGAAGGTTGATCTTCCTTTATTTAGAGAATGTGGAACGAGAGGTAGATACAGAATTTTTTTTATGACGACATCCGCATCACATCAAAGGGTGTGTCTGTTTTGTTTAATTATTAAAGGATCTGGTTTTTTCTAAACAATGAATTTGACGTGATGCGTTGACGTTCGTACGTTTGCGGTCGCAAAACTCGGAAAGTAGCCGATGGATCGGTTTAATATCTTAGCAGGTGATTGCTTATTTGGCTCATGGATGGTAGATTATACATACATTATATACCGAAGTTCCTACGGGTCCTAACAAATCAGTCACAGCAAAGTATCACCGAGTTAATTCAGAAAGATGTTATTGGAGTTATTTACAGGTTAATTTTACCTTCACTAAAAAAGCGTTCTCAATATGTCCAAATACTGTTAGTGATGATCCTTTACCATTTTGCCTGATTTCAATGATTTTTATTAGAAAGATGGTTCATAAGGCATGGTTCCATAAATTTTGGTCAAGGTCAAAGATAGAACTAAAAGAGTGTTATCAAATTTTTAAAATTTGCCAGGGTTACTACACAAATGTGTTGGAATGTCCCATCCAGTAAGAAGTTCTGTAAATAAAATTATTGGGTAAACATTTAGGTTTATTACAGTAATTTTTTTTGTGTTTATTAATATATTAAAAAATAAAAAAATAATTTTTTTTTCATAAATGAGTATTCAGTTTAATATTCAGTAATTTATGGGATTATTTGATAAATTAATATTTAAATAAGATAAATAATTTACCTATGAATTTATTTTTAAATTTGATTTAAATTCATGCAAATTTGTACAACACGACCATTTTAAAAATGTATTGTTTAATTAGAAATAAATTCATAGATGCATAGGTACATCACATATTCACGCCTGTAAATCCCTGAAAGATTAGGCAGAGGTATAACAACGACCTCAGACGTGGCAGTCAAACGCTCTACCATTTTTTGCTAGATTTTTTCCCAGACACACACACATACACATCGGGGGTCGAAAATAAGCGATGCTCTATAGGCATGTGTTTAAACTTCATGCTCTTGCATAAATTTTTACAACTTTTTCCGACCTTGAATACGAACCCAGGACTTCACGATTGTACTTAAATACAATCAAATACTAATACCACGGGATCAAGGAGACAATCATCTTCATTTATTATTTAAATTTTGTACAAAATGTATTCTATTCTCCTATTATTATCTAATATAATTGCTTCTTATTGCAATTACATGTAATTTTTTTTCGTTGTGTAATTACTGTACTTATCCTTGAATGATTAATTTTTGGCATTATTATTTATATTCTACTGATATGCTCACGGGTGTGTATTCCAAAACAGTAGGCAGAGACTGTGCTATATGCTTGTATTGCGCCATCTTGTACTTACATACATACGTACATAAATACCTACATTATAATCACGCCTTTATCCTCGGAGGGTTACATTTCACAAATAATTTTATTCAGTTCCTTGTAATAGGGGGTGAGCCTATTATCGTCTTTCGTGCACTATTGTTGGCTCAAGCCATGCATCTGAGGCTGAGTCTGGACTGTATATATCTGTCTTATGTTAAATAGCCCTATCCCTTAGTCACCTTGTATGACACCGCATGGGAAGAGATGGGGTGGTCCAAATTCTACTCTGTCGGGAGCCACGCGGGTAATATTTCGCCACCTTGTACTTAGGTACTTAGTAATATATATTTTTTAGAATTAAAAGACACATATTTAATAAAAATAATAGTAACTAAAATAACTAATATTCCCTCTAACCCCTAGGTTTAATTGTTTCTAATAGTTTTAAGTCTTTGGTGTTACTGATTTAGATTCGAACCCCGGACTTTTCGATCATAAGAGCGACTCCTTAACCCAGTAGAAATGACGTTGCTCGCGTAAGGTAATAATATCGATAGCTCAGTATCTACTGATATTATTGTTTTACGCCACTTGACATTTTTTTGACAGGTGTATTGTAGAATAGAACGATATATGTATGGGATTCACACGTGTTTTAACGTTTATTTATTTCATAGTAGAAAAACTTACAGCTATCAATTAGTGTTACAAGATATTAGGTCTTTACCTATGAATTTGCGAAATTTTCTTACAGATTGATGAGTTCGTTATTCCTGTAATTTAATAGCTATTTCCATTATTTATATTTTGTTTGATAGTTGATTTCAAGATTTTACAAATCTGTATTAAATTTTGTTTTTATTGGCCGCTTGATAAATTAAAATCGGTCTTCAAAAACAGTACATTCTAAATGCCATCCATTTAAATGATAAATTTCGTATTACTTTATTACAACTGTCACTTTTCAAAAATGTAATAAAAGTGCTTGTTAGTTTAATGTTGTCTCATTCATACATAAAAAAATATCACAAAATTTGAATTTGTCATACCTAAAAAAATTGCAAAAATGTTAGTAATGAAAATTGGGTTTCCTCCTTTTCTTATTGATTTCTTAAAAAAAAACGACAGTTTTATATGTAACGACCTATTATTTGAAATAATAGACGGTCAATTTAAAGGTTTCATATGCTAAATATTAGTTGAAAATATTAATAATAAATAATAGTATTATTATTATTATTTATTATATAATAACCTCGTGTTGTGTTCCTGGCGGTAAGTAGGGTAGCCATAGCTCACTAGAGAGTTTTTGTGCCGTCAGTAGGAAGATCAAAAGCTTGTCCTGCTTTGTCTTTTACACTGACGGCACAGAAACTCCCTATGCTTACAGGGTTGGCAGCGCAAATATGACTCCCTTGGTGCACACGTCCATAGGCCAAGATAACCACTTTCCATCAGGTGGACCATGTGTTTGTCTGAAACCTAAGTGGTATAAAAAAAATAGTAAGCGGTAGACAACTTACATGAACACAAAAATGAAAGCCGAAAATAAATGGTGTAAAAATATAAAAAACAGGAGCATTATCAAAATACAATATGTTTACTTATTGTCAAAGAAACTTGTGAACTCTCTGGAGAGTTTTTGTGCTGTCAGTGGGATGAATAAAGGCTTGTCCTGCTTTGTCCTCTACACTGACGGCACAAAATCTCTGTTCTTTATTATTCTTGTCCTTTTTCTTACAGGGTCAGCAGCACGGAGTCAAGTCAAGTTCGACCTTACGACACTCTAAATTAAATGAGTCGTTAACGTAAGACGTTAATTATATATTTGTAAGATTTTTCTGTTACGTTATCCTACGTAGCAGCTCATATACTCGTAATCTGAATTAAGTGCCCAAATAATCGCAAATAAGTCCTATTTATGAGTATCCGAGAAAGTTGTTTCACGTTAATGTATATCTTAATTCCCTTAAATTGATCTACCAATTCTGTTCTATTCTACAAATGTATTGTCATATCTTATGTGCGCAAAATCCCCATGGAAACCCCTACCGCCAGAGCAGATGGAGAGGTTATGCCGTACTCGAAACGACTAAAACGCACGCACGTTGTTACCGGAGGTTAGGTTGGCAAGCATATCCCTCGCGCCCCGGTCGACCCAAGGCCATCTCGATCTGGCTCTTCTCGGGTGTAGGGACAACTTGTCGCCGCGTGTGGGAAAGAGCGCAACGAGCGCCGCCGCTACGGGGCTTATTGCCATTTGCTTAGACGGCAGATAATATTACCATATGTGATAAACATTCGCAGTTCTACCCTGCAATAACTCCAATAAAAGTAGGTAATAAATCAAAGTTTATGGTTTACTTTACCGCCGGCGTTACTAAGTGAAGTTTTAAGTTAACATAATATTTTATTAACATGTTAGAACTCTTGTGACAACATGTTTGACCAAGTTTACCTATTATTGGTATTTTATTTAAGAGGCATCGAGAACAGAGAGAATCGTGACTAAAACCTGACCAACTTTAGCCAAATTGGAATATTGTAATTACATATCTATTTTCTCATAGAAAAGAGATTAAAAGTGTTGTGGATGACTTTAGATAGATAGATAATACATATTACCAATACATTTACAGCAGACATAAGTATGTAACATGTATAGGTATACAGTTTAAGATACAATGGGCGACCTTAATAAATGTTAACGATTAAAGAAATGATTATATTACATATACATAATAATTTCGTTTTCGTTCTCTGTGGCGTAGCGGTATAATTTTTGCAGGCTACGCAGGGGGTGCAGGTTAAATTTTATCTCGGTCCAAATATTTATATATATGAATGTGTATGTAGGTATATTTGCATCGGTCTGGGTGTTTCTATGTATAATATGTATGTATATACAAAAGCAAATGTATCTCTAAGTATGTATTATCTGCATTACACAAGCTACTTCGGCTATGATTTTTTTCCTTTGGGTGTAGATAGTGTTGTTTAAAATGTCGTAGAATATGTTTTACCAGCTGACCTACGCTGACACAGCTTCGCCCCTGGCATATTTTGAAACCTTATTTCACCTATTTCAGCCCTTATTTCTTTAGATTTCAAATAATATATAGGAATCTGCCAGATTTGTTGACATTTATGATCACTGCTCCACTCCCTTAAATAGTAAAGTGATGATATATAACTTAAAACCTTCGTCGATAAAAGGACTATCTAACTAAAATTATTTTTTCAATTCGATTTAGTTGTTCTTGAGATTAGCGCTTTCAAACAAATAAACAAACTCTTCAGCTTTAAAATATTAAGTATAGATTTATGTAGGAGCTGATGCCCGCGTGCCCTTTCTGTTACCTTTAACCCAAAATATAAAGTATACTATGTGTTATTCCAGATAATGATCTGTCTCTGTTCCAAATTTCAACCAAATTTGTTTAGTCGTTCTGTTTGATCGAGTAACAAATATCCAAATATACAAACATTTAAACATCAGAATCTTTACAAATCGATTAAGATATAGATAAAAATGAATTGATTCAGGCCGGATTCGAACCCGTGATTTTTCTCTTACAGTGCGAACGCTCTGACCACTAAGCCATATTTGGATGGCTTCGGGCGAACGTTCTGTGGCTTAGTGGTAGTCAATTTGAATAGTTAGCAAACTAATTGGTATAAAAAACTTGCACATTTGTGATATTAGTAGGATAATTATTTTTTTTCAATATGACGTAATTATAGTGTAGTTCTACTACTTCCAATTATTACATACCTATATGGTATATATATATATATATATATATATATATATATATATATCGAATTGATAATCTACTTCTTTTTTTTTTAATAATTTAAAATTATACTTCAGTATGGTCAATTAGGTGATGAAAAATGAACTTCAATGGTCTTGTTATGACTTCCTTACTGCCACTTTTTTTTAAATTCGGTACAAAAAACGCCGAAGTTTACGCCCACTAAAGTAGTCTACCAGGGTTGAATAACATAATTATAACTTACTCATAACTATAGCAGTTATCTATTTTACTTATAGACATGCTCACGCTTATTGCCCTTCGGGGTAGGCAGACACAACAGTCCGCCAACTGCTTCTAACTTACATACATACTTCACGAGATGCTATTCCTGTCATGTAAGTTTTCTAAAGACGTCTCGGCAATATGATTTTGCTTCACCTGATGGCTAACGTCTTATGAATGAAGGACACTATTATAAATACTAAATACTAAAAATAAACGACTAAACTCGGTTGATAGACGCAGGATGCTCAGGCGCTGGTTTTCTTCTCAACGTTATTGAGTCAGATGGCAGTCGTAACAGATAGCTAGCTGGCTTTGAATGTAACCCAGACTAATGCCCTGACGATGCTGATGAATTACATTCACACTTCACTAAATCTCCTAGACAAGTGGCGCAATGTTAGTAGAATACACTAGATTGATCTATGTATGGAATTGACATACGTTGACGACTGTCGTAAAGTTCAAAATACGGACAGTCTCTGTGGCTTGGCGGTAGTTAACGTGGCTGTTAAGCAGAAGGCGCATGCTCGATCTCCACTCAGTGCAAATACTTATGTGCATGAACATAGGTATTTGCATTGATATGGTCGTGCCACAGAGAGCTTACTAGGAGGTAGGACACGGCGGTATTTCCGCCCAATTGAGCAGTCCGACTGGAGAAGTACCTCCGCCCTACAGAATACCGCGGCTATAATAACTTCGTGTTGTGTTCCCAGCGGTGAGCGGTAGCCAGGGCTCACTGGAGAATGTGTGCTGTCAGTGGGATGACTAAAGGTTTGTCCTGCTTTGTCCTCTACACTGACGGCACAGAAACTCTTACAGGGTCAGCAGCGCGAGCGTGGCTTCTCTGGTGTTACACACGTCCATAGGCCACAGTAACCACTTTCCATCAGATGGGCCGTGCGCTTGTCTGCCACCAAAGTGGTATAAAAAAAAGCACGTTAAGCAGTCGGTCCCGGTTGCCATACCAACATCTATGGCAGTCGTTATGGGTAGTTGGAGCGTTAAAAATTTCAACAACTGATGTAGCTGCAAGACTTCACGAAAAATATCGAAGTTTAGCCGAATACGCAGTTAGACTGGTAAAGCGGACCCCAGACGCCGAGGTGGAAGCTTTTGATGCAACTGGAATTAACACTAAGAGGAAGAAGAAGATTAACGTCAAAATACGTATCAATCTATTGTATGTATTCTACAATACCAATAAATTGCTACTTGTTTAGGAGGCTTGGCATCAAGTAGGAGGCAGGGCGGGAGCAGTAGCAGAAACGAAGGAGAAATGCAACCGCATGCCCGCGAAGTGAGGCTACTCGAGCGTCAGTGGCCGCAGAATGACTTCCGTAGCCCATGTGGAGCCGCCTGTTATACTAGCAGAAGCAGGCCGCGAGTATACCCGGGGACGAGTTGGGGGACTCGGTGGTCCCCACACCCGATGAGGGTCAGATCGTGAAAAATGGCCCTGGATCTGCAGGGATGCAAAGGATATGCCTCCCAACCTCACCTTCCACAACGGTAATCGGGCCACAGGACCCGGCGGGACGGGCGGGAGAAGTTATTCGTGGGGTTTATGCGCACGAAAAAAAAGGAGGCATGGAATCACACAAATACGTAATTGCGACACTCTAGTGCTAGCTATATGCCACAGATGCGGGTACATGCTATTGTTCAGTGTTGATCGTTAAGGTCAAGAGCAATTCACTGATTCTCTCGATTCTCTAAATCAGATGGTTGTGTAGATAACCCACGACTTCTAAAAATGTGTCTTTTAATAAGTGAGGCGTGAAAAAACGCTTGACAAGGTCAAAGACTTCTATTATGCACTAGTAGTCTCGACCTCTCTTCGCTTGTGGCATAATAGGAGGTAGGACACGGCGGTATTTTCGCCCAATTGAGCAGTCTGACTGGGGAAGTACCTCCGCCCTACAGAATACCGGGGCCATAATAACCTCGTGTTGTGTTACCAGCGGTGAGTAGGGTAACCAGAGCTCACTGGAGAATTTGTGTTGTCAGTGGGAAGACTAAAGACTTGTCCTGCTTTGTCTTTTACACTGACGACGGCACAGAAACTCTCGGTGCTTACAGGGTTGGCAGCGCGAGTGTGACGACTCCTTTGGTTTTGAACACGTCTATAGGCCAAGGTAACCACTTTTCATCAGGTGGGCCGTGTGTTGTTAGTCTGCCACCTAAGTGGTATAAAAAAAACTTGGTATGAGAAGTTCTCGTGGTGAGAGGGTTGCTGGGGACAAAATTATTCTACTAAAAAGCTATTTTAATTGGTATAATAAAGCAATTTGTGGCAATATAGTGGCAACTCAAAAGATGGTAGATTTGCACCGGTGACTGATTACTCTATTGTCTAGAACAATTCAGTTTTATCTCGCACTTGTCTATTGAGGCACTTTTTACGATGTGTGAGCATATATTATTTTTATCTTTTAACAACTTGTTGCGTATGTATTACTACTTGGATCAAGCGTTATATTACTAACAGTTAGCTTTCAACAATTATAACCTGATGTTATAATCTCTGTTCATACAGGGTCGGCAGCACGGGTGTGACTCCACTGGTGTTACACACGTTCATAGGTCACGGTAACCACTTTCCATCAGGTGGGTCGTGTGCTTGTCTGCCACCTAAGTTGTATAAAATGTTCGCTCTCCTGTATTTTATTCATTCATTTTTATCTTAGTAACCGGGGAGCGCCTTTATACCCGGAGGGTTAGGCAGAGGTGAATTAACACCCACATTTCACAAATAAATGTATTCGGTCCCACGTAATCTGGGGTGACCCAATTGCTGTATTTCGGACACTATTGTTGACTTGAACCATGCATCTGAAGCTAAGTCTGGGCTATATATATCTGTCTGATGTTAAACAGCCCTATCCCTAAGTCGCCTTGTATGACACAGCATGGGAAGAGATTGTATAACTTGCAAAAGGGACTATGTCTGTCTATCTATCTGTCGGTCTGTTACGCTTTCACACCTAAACCACTGAACTGATTTTAAAGAAATTTAGTATAGGGGTTGATAAGACTTTAGGAAATTACATGGCTATGATACCGATAACCATCATGCACACGGGCGGAACCGTGGGCAATAGCTATTACATATTTAAGTAACAACGCATTCAATGAAAGATAGAGTGAGAAATAGCGTGATAAGAGAACGATGTGGAGTGATAGAAGATGTAGTGATGAGAATTGAGAGAGGAATGTTGAGATGGTTTGGTCATGTTGAGAGAATGAATGAAAGAAGACTAACGAAACAGGTGTATGAGGCGAGTGTGGATGGTACCGTCGGAAGGGGAAGACCTAGGCGCACATACCTGGACCAAATCGGGGAAGTTTTAGAAAAGGGGCAGGTCAGGAGTACTCTAAACCGACGAGCATGCATGAAGAATGTAATGAGAGTGAATGAAGCGAGAGTAATATGTCAGGATCGTAGCAAATGGAGATCCGTGATCTCTGCCTACCCCTATGGGAGACAGGCGTGATTTTATGTATGTATGTATGTAACGCATTCAATTTATGGGTGATACTGAAAGTTAAATAATCTCACGAAAACATAGGTACGTTTTGTTTTGACAGATCTGTCTGAATATTCAAGTTCATTTACATTACGACCTCCGCCCCCCATGAGCGCGGACACAACCCACCAACTGCAGGCAGTCAAAAGTGGTTATGCCATCGGTAAATAAACGACTCACGAAACGTCTCCTAAAACTAGACAGAACAAGTCTAAGAACAATAATGGGGACTATAACGGGCGACTGCCACCTCCACAAGCACCTATGCACCTATACACCTTTGCAGGGGATGTTTTACCGCCGAGGAAACAGTCGCCCACGTAATACTGGAATGCGAGGCAGTAGCCTATCAACGATCATAAATCCTCGGTACAGTGAGGTCGCTCCGCGAAGCCTGTGAAGCCCCCAGTAAGCTTCTGCGCTTCTGGGCGGAGCTAGGCTGGCTACTCTAGCCAGTACTCTGCACGCACTTTGGCCCAAAAGGGAGGCTAAGTGCGGACAAGGAATTCCATTTCCATTCCATTCCATTCCCCCATGAGCGTAGGCCTGGGGGTGACTGGTGGAGCAGCCTGTCACCCTGGCAGAAGCAGGCCGCGGCGGCGGCGCGCCTCTCCATTTTCCGGGGACGAGTTGGGGACTCTGTAGTCCCCACACACCCGAGGAGAGGGCCAGATCGTGAGAAATGGCCCTGGGTCAGCTGGGGTGCGAGGGATATGCCTGTCAACCTCACCTTCGGCAACCAAAACGACCCACAGGCGGCGTGCGTTTTAGTCGGTTCGAGTCCGACATAACCTCTTCCACTGGCTCCGGTGGTGAGGTAACTGCGGGGATATTACGCACGTAAAAAAAAAAGGTGAGCCGCCCCAGCTTCGCCTGTGGTATATTTTAAAATTTCATATTACCCCTTTGAGCCCATATCTATATAACAAAGTCTTCAGATAATATATGTAAAATTGCCGTATATTTACTATCACTGCTCCCCTCCGTCATGCAGCGTCATGAAATTTAGCCTAAAACTTCGTCTATGAACTGATTATTCAATAAAAAAAATCATTTCGAACCTGTAGTTCCTGTGATTAGCGCGTTCAAAAAAACAAATTCTTTAGTTTTTTTTATACAACTTACGTGCCAGACAAGCACACAGCCCACCTGATGGAAAGTAGTTACTGTGACCTATGAACTTGTGCAACACCAGGGGAGTCACACCCGTGCTGCCTACTCTGTAAGAACAGAGATTTTTTGTGCCGCTAGTGAAGAACACAATAGCAGTCTTCCCACTGACAGTACAAAAACTCTCCAATGAGTTCTTGCTACCCTACTCACCACCGGGAACACAACACGAAGTTATTATAGCCGTGGTATTCTGTAGGGTGGAGGTACATCCCCAGTCGGACTGCACAATTGGGACGGTAATACTGTCATGTCCTACCTTCTGCAGTTTTATAATATCAGTATACATAGAGGACTTGGTACACAAATAGATAGATAGATAGATAATTCTTTATTATACACCAACAGATATACAGTAGGACAAGTAGGTCGCATATAGTTACATGTACAATGGGCGGCCTTATCGCTGAAGCGATTTCTTCCAGGCAACCTTGGGATTGACAGTAATGTTATAAAAACAAAAGATCTGGTGTAGTTACCGACCAAAGATAGTGTATTAAAAACAAAAGGAGAGAAAAGTGTAAGTAATATAAAATTAATATACGACTTTACACAAAGTATTATCAATATAAATACTGATACACATATAACATACAAATAGATATACTATATATACTATAACATACAAATATAACTACTTTAAGAGTAAATTTCATCATAATCAATCAAGTAGTTCCAAATTACAAGCTAAGTAACAAAATGATGCTCAGTGATTGTATTTGTCAAGATTAAGCAACATTTAAGTAAGTGCATAATGCTGATTTAATGAGAGCATCTATACTTTAATGAGAGGGAAGATTAATACTAGGCAAATTACAGATGGTCTAAAATCAAATTTCCCAATGGTGCTCTGAGAACCTGGTCGAGTTCAATGCCAAGAAGACTCACGCATGTGCGTTTACAGCAAAAGTATCTTCTTTCCTTCCTCTCCCTACTCTTCAGAGCTGCAGGATAATCTCAATATCCTAGGTGTGAATGTTCACTACAACCTGAATAACAAAAATTACATAGAAAGTATCATCAAAAGAGCCTCACGTAAACTCGGAGTCCTGAACAGAGACTTTTTTCACGTCGGAGCAGCGGTGTCTTCTGTGTGGAATACTGCTTGCATTTGTGGAATGGCTCAGTAAAGTACTTACAAGATACTCTCAACTGGTTGCAGGAACGTGCTATCCGTATCATTGGGAATGCTGAGGTCACGAACACCCTAGAACCTTTACAAATGCTTAGAGATGTTGCGTCCATGGCAGTATTTTATCGTCTGTTCTCTGAGCTCTTCAAATTAATCCCACCCTCCCCTTTCCTACACAGGACAACACGTGCAGGTCTTAGATGTCACCCGCACACGGTGCAGAACATCCGATCAAGAACACGTCAGTATTAAAGCTATCGAAATATTTGCCATGTTGTATTGTTCTGAGTTTCTGATATTTCGGCGCTGTTGCAAGCACTATGATCACGGAGGAACTGGAGTATTAGCGATAAACGGTGAAAATGTTTTAAGGAGTAAATATAGCGATCTTATACTCCTTCGAGAAGTTTACTTATCTTTACTTTACCATAATAAATATTCCGATAGTTTTAATACCCACGGGCACCTCACCCGTCATAGTATATAAAATTATATTGTATTTTTATTTTCTCTTTTTGCGTTCTATGTTTTTTTTGTACACAGCATATAGCTGTGTATCACAATAAACATTTTTTCTTTCTTTTCTTTTCTTTCAATACAAATAGATAAAGGTAAGTTTATTTCCCAACGGCTTCCTTTTTCAAAATTTTAATACTTAGTACCAGATAAACAAAAGAAAATGGTCTTAATAGATAATATCACATCAAGATGATTGTCCATATAATTTCACATCAAGAAGATATTATAATGAATAATAATAATTCTCGTATTCGGGCACTTATGTGTTATTACCCAACATACGAGTTCTAAACACTGGGTCAGTAGGATAGTCTGTGTCTTCGTTCGTCTGCGCCATTTTTTGCCACTTGTCCATCACAGCCAAAGTGCTTATTAAATTATATTATTTTAATAATAAGTGAGGTAGGAGGAACGAAGTCTTGTGAAGGTTCCGTATAAACATTATTGTTTCGCAAATATTTTGGGTAACTTTTCGTTACCATGAGGTATACTATTTCATCCGCACCTTATTTATATAGGACACGTCAATTGAACCTTGCCTCGCCTGATGATAAGCTGCTGGCAAATTCTCAGAAAAGAGGGTCACCATTACATATATATTACATGTTATAATGGTGACACTCAGCTTGACGGCCTCATCATATGCTTTTTCACGCCTCGCTTAAAGGACCCGGAACTGTTGGAAGAAGAAAACACGTGAGCTGGTAATGAGTTCCAGGCCTTAATGGTGCGTCAAAGGAAAGAGTCTCCGAACCGCTTGGTTCTTGATCGGATATTCTGCACCGTATGCGGGTGACATCTAAGCCCTGCACGGGTTGTCCTGTGTAGGATAGGGGAGAGAGAAGAGCTTGAAGGCTATCGCAAATACGCGGGACTAGATACGGAAGGACGAGAATCAGGAGAGACGTGTAATATGTCCAACAGTGAACTGCTTTAGGCTAATTGATTGATTAGTTGATGCAATTTTAAGCTCTATGACATTAAAATTAGATTGTACATTTGAGCGCGCCTTAAAAATATTCAATGCAAGTAACAGTATAATAAATTATGACTATCTGGGACATGTCATAAGCATTAACCATAATATTGAAGAGCTTAGCTAATATCCTTTAGCTACAAGACTGTTAAAGGGCTATATTTCAATGTAGGGATTGGCATCATGGCTTATCATCGTGATAATATGGCGTATTGACACTCAGACAGATAGTGCTATAAACGTCTAGACTTAATAAAGAATCAAATGATTGGTTGGCATGTCAACTATTTTTTTATACCACTTAGGTGGCAGACAAGCACACGGCCCACCTGATGGGAAGTAGTTACCGTGGCATATGGACTTGTGCAACACCAGGGGCGTCACACTCGCGCTGCCAACCCTGAAGAAACCTCCTAATGCCGCTTTTGAAGAACCTCATATTGTAGGTGCATAAAACTATAGCCCGTAACAAATTTTATGGCACATCTGAAGGGTCCCGCTAGGAGAAGCCTATGGATATCATATCTGTGGGTAGCCTCAAGTCCTGACTTAACGTTGCAGAGAGTGACATGCCTACTAATAGTCTCATTACCATGAATACCTAAGACCATGTGACGATAGTGGGAAGACCAAAAGCTTGTCCTACTTTGTCTTTTACACTAACAGCACAGAAACTTTCAATGCTTACAGGGTTGGCAGCGCGGGTGCAACACCCTTGGTGTTGCACACGTCCATAGGCCACGGTAACTACTTTCCATCAGATGGGCCGTGTGCTTGTCTGTCAACCTGATAGCATCAGAAAGACTTGGCACTTTGTAGCTAGGAGTCTATTCTCTTATGCTCCGGCTGTACATATTCTCTGTGTATCTTGACTTCAATGAGAATTATTACTATCTGATAATTACAATAATAGTATTCTATAAAAAAATATTTTCACTAAATAAATCGCCATTCAGTGTGGTAATGCTGCCAGCCCTTTGGGCACGGACCAGTACAAATCAATGGGGAGGAATTTTTCGATGCCTAAAGTTGCAGTCTCCCTCTATTGCTCTATTTCATTTTTGTATGTATAGTTAGCATAGTTTTGTATACATTTTATAAGTAGGTAATTGCATATATTTTTTCTGTATATTATAATAGTTTATATGTTAAATTTATAATAATGTAATGACAATACAGTTGTGAGAAGAAATATTTACTTTGGCTTTACTTCATTATCCGCTTCATAAAACCGCGCGTGAGAGGGTGGTGTGAGGCTCTCTTAACTCTAAAATATATCATAATACCATTGTCTGAGCCTAAAATATATTGAAATATATCTGAAGCCTAAGGCAACTTTCTTTTACTCTAGTTGAGTGATGTATCCGCAATATATTTTATACGTTTGTCACGCGGATTAATTTGATGTATCCGCATGAAAATTCAAATAAATCTAAATGAATAATTCGAAAACAATTCATCTATTTACTTATGTAACGATTATTGTGAATGTTAAACGTGTTTGCTACAGTTTACAGTACAATAAAGAATTGTTTAGAAAACTATCAAAAAACAACTTATAACCAATAAGAATCAGTGCTTATAGGGTTGGCAGTGCGAGTGTGACTCCACTGGTTTTGCACACGTCTATAGGCCAAGGTAACCTCTTCACAGCAGGTGGGTCGTGTGCTTGTCTGCCACCTAAGTAGTATAAAAAAAATAGGGACTGAAAAACCTAAAACTTGGTTGGCAGACAAGCACACGGTTCACCTGATGGAAAGTGGTTACCGTGGATTACGGACGTGTCGAACACCAAAGGAGTCACACTCGCGCTGCCAACCCTGTAAACACAAGAGTTTCTGTGCCGTTAATGTAAAAGACTGATCTTCCCATTGACAACACAAAAACTCTCCATTGAGCTCTGGCTACCTTACTCACCGCCGAGAATACAACACGAGGTTATTATGGCCGCGGTACTCTGTAGGGCGGAGTTACTTCCCCAGTCGGACTGCTCAATTGGACGGAAATACCGTCGTGTACTACCTCCATTAATTTACTCCATTTAATTCCAAAGACAAAAATAGAGATAAATCTCTATTCATTTTATCTTTTAAACTTTGGCGTTCCATGATACACAATAATGTTTATGGGAATTAACGCGATCATGGTATAAGTACATAACATACCTTTGATTTGAATTATGTTTTGACCACGTTACACAGGCATGTGTGACCATGGCCGGTGTAACCATGTACTTAAACCATAATCGCATTAATTCCCGTAAACATTATTGTGTAAAACTCCAGACAAATGAAGTAATAAAGAATTTCTTAAATCTGTTCACAAATTACGGTTACATTGCTATTGTCGAATACTTATAATCAACTCCCTTTTTAAAGTAAGGTTTAAGGTTCAAAGACATTTATTTCTCATAAAAACATAAAGTTCACTTAAAATGAGATTTACAATAATTTAGAAATTTACAATAAATGTTTTCCTCTATTCTGCCTACTTTAAATGATTACATTTGTTGTACATGGTTTTTGAGTTTACCCTTTTACACATTCAAATTATCTATATTTTTAATGTTGTTAGGTAGGTTATTATAAAGCTGTGCTCCATCGAATAATATCGTCTTTTTACCATAGTTAGTACGTGGACGAATTAACTGAATATTGTCTCTGTTTCTTAGCAAGTGAATTGATTCCCTCTTAAATAACTGTATATTAGTTTGGATCTACCTTAATAGTCCATTAATAATATCACAAAATGTCTATGATTTTTTATATATTTGATCCGTCTATTGACTGCACCTCGCTAGAATAACTCAAATACACAAATACATACTCCACTAAGATAATAAATAGTTTGCAATTATTGTATCCCATAGTGTAGTTTTGACCAACTCAAGCGATTTTATTTGCAACGAGTATAATATTGTAGTGTGCGCAATAAGCGCAGCGGCCATAATGAGCTTGTTATGTAAAATGTTATTATGTTTTGGTTTCGTTTGTTTGATTTTGTTGAAAAACATGTTTCTGTCTAAGATACTCAGGCCCATAAGGTATTTCCTGCACCCTGACTGACTTAAGGCCATCTCGGCACTGTCATCTCTGGTTCCGAGATGGCTCACTCATCTGCTTCTTTTAAGGCTGTGTTCATGGAGGCCGGCATTCGTAAACATACCTACTCTAAAATCATCAGGTACACTCCTTTTTTGGCCAGTGTTATTTTAATAGTTTTAATTAACAACCAGCACACTTAATTCGGTAATATTAAGGCCTATAGCCATAAATCAATTAGTCTCGGCCAAGTAATGAGATCATAGATCATGATCTATACGGAGTGATGTCACGAACCTTCTATGGACAGGACATCCGTCAGTGAAGGGTGTACCTTCACTAGAGTAATGAAGTATGTTCGTATAGTAAATGTTAATAGCAGATGATCAATTTCAGATCTTAATGTTTTATACCTACATATAATCACGCCTTTATCCCCGGTGGGTTAGACAGAGGTGAATTAACACCCACATTTCACCAATCATAAAATTTGGTCCCACGTAATAGGGGATGAGCCTACTGCCGTCTTCCGGGCACTATTGTTGAATCAAACCATGCATCTGAGGCTGAGTCTGGGCTGTATATATCTGCCTGATGTTAAACAGCCCTATCCCTAAGTCGCCTTTTACGACACCGCATGGGCAGAGATGGGGTAGTCCAAATTATATTCTGCCAGGAACCACGCGTTAGGATTTTTTATGAGTAGGTATACTTCTCAATGAAAATGCTGGGCGGACGTTTTACTTTGGAAGCTCAAACTCTGCGTTTTTCTTATATATAGCCAGCTTAACTTCACCTAGATTGATGGTCAGCTAAAGGCGAAGTCTCAGGAAAGAGGGTCACTATTACAGACACTAAGTAATGTTACAATGGTGGCACTCAGCTAGGCGGCCTTATCAGATGCTTATTCACGCCCCACCCCACTCATAGTAGGCTCTATTAAAATATTTATGAAAATATCAATAGATTAGCTGTGCACCACAGTCTTACTCTTTTAGATTTTGTTCATAAATTTAATAAATACTACTTTTAATTATCACAACGTAGCATTGCCCGTTAATTTTTTTGGATCTTTCTTATAAATTTTTCTTAACACTCGCCTCCTTATGAAGATATATATACCTACTATCTGCCCTTAAAACGGAGCTATCAGAAACATGTTTCTTTTTTCAAAACTCACTTGCTGCTTTAAAAATTAACGTATACAAATAAATACTTCAGGATTAATATAAGATTTGTTATACCACTTAAATGGCAGACACCTGTAATGAAGTATGTTCGTATAGTAAATTTTAATAGCAGATGATCAATTTCAGATCTTAATTTTTTATACCTACATACCACCTGTTGGCAAGTGGATACCGTGGCCTATAGACGTGTGTAACACCAGAGGAGTCACACTCGTACTGGCAATTCAGTAAGCACAGAGTGTTTCGGCTGGCGAGTCCGAGTGGCTTCTGTGTAGAAGACAAAGCAGGACAAGCTTTTGGTCTTCCCACTGATAGCACAAAACTCTCCAGTGAGCTCTGACTACCCTATTCACCGCCGGGAACACAAAAGTGAACACAATAGATGACACTCGCGAAACTCTCTGTGCTTAGAGGATTGGCAGCGCGAGTGTAACCTCCCTTGTATTGCGCACGCCCATGGGCCGCGGTAGCTACTTTCCATCAGATGGGTGTGCTTGTCTGCCACCTAAGTGGTATAAAAAAGTATAAAAAAATTATACGCTAGTTAAAATATACTTAGGAAAAATATAACCGAAAATATATCTAAACGCGGTAGCAAAAGATCCAACATTAAATCGACCATAACGTCCACTCGTATGTTTACAAAATATCGTGAGAACAACAAAAGGATTTTGAAACACATTATATTACTCACTCAACTTAAAACTACATCTCAGTAGCTGCAGCAATCAATAAATGTATTACAATCGATTCATATAACATTGAATACATTTCACTGGTCCAACCACACTGTGGTACGATTCTAAACACACTTTGTACCCATCAATCAGAGATATTAGGAAAGCCACTTAGCTGTATTTGAATCTTTATTAGTTAGTTACATACTACCAATTTGTTGGGCAGTGGGCAGAAATCGTTGTTAATTTTAAATGTATTTATTATTCGATGTTGCCTGTGATTGCGTTTGCGTTAATACTAGTCCTATTTCTTCGACTGAAAGAATATATATTTCTGGGAACTAAAATAGCGAATTCGCTATTTCATACTATAATTAGTTTGTTTTTTTTTCTGCACCGACCCCAAATAATCTTGGGATAAGGGCAGGAGAATGATGAATTAGTTATATTTTTTCACGACATTAACGCAATGAAAACTGTTTTCTATTTATTTTTCTACTGTCTATAAGTTTTATTATACATACATACATAAATCACGCCTTTATCCCGAAGGATTAGGCGTACGTGAATTAACCACAATTCAATAATAAAATTGTATTCGGTCCCACTTAATAGGGGTTACCCTGTTGCCGCTTTCTGGACAATATTGTTGACTCGAGCCATGCATCTGAGGCTGAGTCAGAATTTTATTATAATCTCATAAATCGCGTGTGCATGAGCAATGAAAAAATGAAATTGTGATAAATTTCAATTACACTGATTTGTAATTAATAAATTTTATTGTATTTAATATTTATATATTATTTCTTGACATCATTGTAAAATCAAATAAATTATGTATACGAAAAAAAAAATAGAAAAAAACAATAATAATGAAAAATACAGAAAGTATATAAATATAAAATAAAAGTCTACTTGAAAATGCAATTAATGATGGTTGATTTAGAAAGATTAAGAAACCTACAAGATCGTTCTATATATCAAACATTTTTATGTCTTTTATATGAACTGAATTGATATCACATGTTTTAAAACCTGAGTGAAATCACTTCAATGAATCATTCTGCTGCATTTTTCTCGTTGAAGGCAAACAAACACTCATCCATTCAATCTATCGCATTTATATTAATAGATAGCAATATTTTGCTCTGAAAGGAGTATGAATCACTCAACTCGCATTGCAAATAGTGATTGCACTTATAATCTTCACAGTTTTGTACATTAGTTACAAATCATAAAGTTATTCTGAAATCACGGGTCAGATCTGCCCCTTGGGTAAATCTATATGTACGCTGCTCACGGCTAATCTGAGCCAACACTGTAATTTAGTTATTCAGATTACTATCGAGTGTATCGACACCTAGAATTTATTGTATCCTAGGAAATTTCTAAAACATGTAAGTGATGTCACACGGTACCAAGTCCTGAGATATAACAAAGGTGGATTTAGACCAAACGAACATAGAGCTGGAGCTAGAACAAGAACACTCTGTCTTAATATTTTAATTGCGGTTCCTGAGGCTATTACTTCACGCCGGCTTCTTCTCCTTGCTACTCGGGAACAGTTGCGGAACCTTTCGGCTCACGTCGCCGTACTGTTGTTGCGAATGTGTTTTGCGGTTCCAAAAATCACGTACCTGCTGAGGACGGCACCGACTTGGCTCTGTCCGGATGTGGTCTCTTCCTTTGATGGCGCTTTGAGAGATACTGCGAAGTCGATTCTCAACGTCTCACTCGATGACGGACAGTGGCTTTAGGCTTCCCTGCCGATAAGACGTGGGGGTCTTGGACTACGGCGCGTTATGGACGTTGGCCTGCCGGCCTTCCTAGCGTCAGCTCACGGGGTGGCAGACTTGGTTGCTATCATGCTCTCGTCAAGTGGCGATCGAGTGGACATACCTCATGCGTGCGAGGCGCAGTCAGCATGGTCGGTCCTCAATCCGGGCAAACAGAGTCCAGTAACTCCGCGCGTGCAGGGAGCGTGGGATGAGATCGGTGCTGATGGGACGGTGAGGGATATGCTGGATAGCACTGCGGGCGTTGATTTGGCGATTTAAGTTGTCGTCGCTGCACAGGCAGGTGACCCACGTCACCATGCCTTCAACGACATAGTCCGAAGGGCTCTCATATCGGCGAATGTACTATGCATGCTGGAGCCCCCGGGTTTCTGCAGATTAGACGGGCATCGCGTCCATCAGGTCGCCCTGATGGTCTCACTTTGGTGCCGTGGAAAAACGGCAGGTGCTTGGTGTGGGACGCCACATGCGTCAGCACAGTCGCGGCCACGCATCTTGGTCGCACCATCGGTGCCCCAGTGCGCCGCGAGCAAAAAAAGGGCGAAATACGCTGCAATGGAGCCACAATATTATTTTGTGCCCATTGCGGTGGAGACTATGGGCAGTTGGGGGTCGGACACGAAGAGGTTGATCGCGGAAATTGGCCGCCGCATACACGACCAAGGCGGTGACTTACGATCCGGCTCGTTCCTGGGGCAAAGGTTGGCTATTGCGATTCAGCGAGGTAACGCGGCCAGCATCATGGGCACAGTTTGCGCCGGGAACGATGCGGAGTGGGTTGTTTGACGCGATATGATCGCGAGTTTGTTTCGTGTATTTATGTTTTAATTATTTTGCATGTGATAAATATTTTAATTTATATTATTATATAATATAAATCGTTCGTTGTTCTAGGCTTTCTTCAAATATAGTACAACGAACGAATCTTCTATCACTGTTTATACTAAAAGAATTTGATCTTTAGGGGATACAATGAGCATTCGTTCGTTAGGTCTAAATCAACCTTAAAACAAAGTTTTTCGCCGCGTCTGTATGTTTTAAATGTCAAAATCTCAAAAATTACCGAATGGATTTTTGGACGGATTTCACCAATGGATGTAGTAATAGATATATTGAAGGATACATTTTATTTTATTTATTTATTTATCATTAGAACGATCATTACAGGCTTTACCAATGGGGCTCTGAGAACCTGGTTGAGTTCAATGCCAAGAAGACGCAGGCATGTGCGTTTACAGCAAAAGTATCTTCTTTCCTTCCCCTCCCCACTCTTCAGAGCACGCCACTGCCACTGCAGGACAATCTCAATATCCTAGGTATGGATGTTCGCTGCAACCTGAATAACAAAAACTGCATCGAAAGCATCATCAAAACAGCCTCACGAAAACTCGGAGTCCTGAACAGAGTGAGACGATTTTTCACGCCGGAGCAGCGGTGTCTTCTATACAAGACACAAATTCGCTCCTGTGTGGAGTACTGCTCGCATCTCTGGGATGGTTCAGTAAAGTACTTACTAGATGCTCTCGACAGGTTGCAGCGACGTGCGGTCCGCATCATTGGGAATCCCGAGATCACGAACACCCTAGAACCTTTACAGCTGCGTAGAGATGTTGCGTCTATGGCTGTATTTTACCGTCTGTACCATGGGGAGTGTTCTGATGAGCTCTTCCAATTAGTCCCACCCTCCCCTTTCCTACACAGGACAACACGTGCAGGTCTTAGATGTCATCCGCACACGGTGCAAAACATCCGATCAAGAACCAAGCGGTTCGGAGACTCTTTCCTCTGTCGCACCATTAAGGCCTGGAATTCATTACCAGCTCACGTGTTTCCTTCTTCCTACAGTCCCGGGTCCTTTAAGCGGGGCGTGAAAAAGCATATGATGAGGCCGTCAAACTGAGTGTCACCATTGTCACACGGTATGTGTAAGTAATGGTGACCCTCTTTTCTGGGACTTTGCCTTCAGCTTACCATCAGGCAAGGCGAAGTCCAATTGACGTGTACTATATAAAAAAAAAAAAACCCAATGCAATAGTGTATCTATCTTATAATTAAAATATATGAAAAGTATATAAAATTTATAAAAATATGATAAGATACTTAATTCAATATGATTTTCTGAAAAAAGAGAAGGGTAACTTGAAAAAAACTCTGTACCAACCCGTCTGGTCAGGGAGCAAACAGTAGGCCAAAGCCTCCCAGCAGTGGGAAAGGCCTATCTCCAGCAGTGAACTGCGATGGGCTAATTGATTGATTGTGAAAATCAACTAAAATAAGACAATGGTTATTAAAGATGTTGGGAAATAAAAATCATATAGGCACCTTATCTGTTTTTCCCATGGATGTACGGGAACCATATTAACTTCATCAGCTGATCGGGTCAGAAATACAGAAGGAAAGCCTCGGACCCAACCCCTGTGTCACCGCTAACATGGTGATGATAAAGATAAGATATGACCCCCCATGCGTTACCAGTATATTAAGTAATACCTACTTGTTAAATCCCAAGCAATCGGGTATTTGACTGACTAGACAAATTAGTTAACTTTTTTATTTTTCTTATACAACTTAGGTGGCAGACAAGCACACGGCCCACCTGATGGAAAGTGGTTACCATGACCTATGAACGTATGTAACACCAGTGGAGTCACATCCGTGCTGCCGACCCTGTAAGAACAGAGATTTTGTGCCGCTAGTGTAGAGGACAAAGCAGGACAAGCCTTTGGTCATTCCACTGACAGCACAAACACTCTCCAGTGAGTTCTGGCTACCCTACTCACCGCCGGGAACACAACAGGAAGTTATTATAACCGTGGTATTCTGTAGGGCGGAGGTACTTCCCCAGTCGGACTGCTCAATTGGGCGGAAATACCGCCGTGTCCTACCTCCCGTAACTTACCCCCGTTATATCCCGTTACTTTTTACTAAACGCCAAAATGGTACGTTATAAGGAAACTTGAATGAAATAATTTATTGTGACGTCATAATATCCAATAGTCAAAAAAATCAGTAGGTTCGATGATTAAAAATGAATAAAAACGATAAAATAAGAACCAATGCAAGTTTTATCGCTCTTTTGTCATTCTTATTTTTTTTTTTTATACCACTTAGTTGGCAGACAAGCACACGGCCCACCTGATGGGAAGCGGTTACCGTGGCCTATGGACGTATGCAACACCAGGGGTGTCACATTCGCGCTGCCGACCATGAAAATCTTAATTTATAAGCTCAATTAAAAAAAAATATTTTAACTACAATATATGTTCGCTCCCTTTGCGGTCGAGACAATGGGTAGTTGGGGTACCGACGCCAAGAATCTAGTGAGCGAATTAGGGCGCAGGTTGAGGGACAAAACCGGTGACTCCCGCTCCGGCTCGTACCTGGGGCAACGGTTGGCCATAGCTGTTCAACGGGGCAATGCCGCCAGCGTCATGGGCACCTTTGCACCAGGTACGACGAGGGGCGGGTTAATAGATTAGACTGTCACTCTGACTGTACAAAAATGTGGACAATATTTTAATTGTATAATGTAATAATTAATTTTTATATATTGGCGTACTCTAATTTCTAAATTATTGTAAATCTAATTTTAAGTGAACTTTATGTTTTTATGAGAAATAAATGATTAAGTTTTAACTACGGGTAAATTATCGTCTTAGCCTATTTAAGAATTGCGATAACTTAGACCTCATATCTCGGTATTTACCTACAAACGATACGTTATTTATGAAGTAGTCTTTAAGAACGTATATGGTGACATGCAATAAAATTATCTACCTATCATATATATAATTACTAGACAAACCACCGCCTTCGCCCATGGCATATTTTTAAACCCTGTACCATCCCTTTGAACCCATATTTTATTAGTCTTCAAATAATGTATGAAAATGACGAGACGAGATTGGATGACATTCATGATCACATAATTATACAACTGTTCGGTTCCCAATCCGTTGTATAATTATGAATTCATTATCACTGCTCCGCTCCATTATGTAGTAGCGTGATGATTCATAGCCTATAACCTTCCTCGAGCCGAACCGAGGGGACTCTCCTCTCGGTTGAAATATTAATAACATTCCCGTAACCCATAGGAACCTATTCCCGGGATAGTAAGTAACCCATAATATCTCTTTCTTTTTCATCCTAGCGTTCATCCCTGTCGCATTCGAAGTTTTCACCTTGGAGTCTGGGGTCCGCTTCTTCCAGTCTAACTGCGAATTTGGCTGAACTTCGGACTCCGGAGTATATGTTAATCTAGACCACAATCTATTCGAAAACCAAATTTCAGCCTGGTCTGAGGAGCCGTTAGTGTATGACTGAGTAACAAACACACAGAAAGTTTCACTAGTTGTGCAAAATTTGCAAATAATAGGTCATCTTTTCCCAATCCAAATCTATAGGTAATGGTCAGGATACAAAACCCTCCTTTCAATTGTAACACCGACTCCTGCACCATTAAGCTACCGACGGTACTTCAAATAATTTATCTCTGCCTACCCCAACTGAAAAGATGCGTTATTATATAAACCTGTGATGTATATATTAGATGATAATATCATCTTATTAGACTTGTGGTTCACGACTTCACTCGTATCAAATCGGAAAGGCGTTCACTACCGACATTACTTCGAACTCCCACTCTCCGAGGTCAGACGGTGGCTGATCCGTTATTACAAATCAGCATCTTCGGCCTAAGCTGAGCTAAACAGGATATGGTTCAATACCATCATATATTTATTTTAACTATCGTAATGTGAATTCGAAAGTAAGTTTGTTTGTATTAATTGCGCAAAAACGGCTGGATCGAATTAGTTAAAGCTTTTTTTAAGATTTCTGGCTAAAAAATCGCACCTATCGTTATTGAGTGTATGACCTACAAGCCAACTTTGTCTCCTAATGGGCGGGTAGTTCAAATAGTCCCGCGGCGGCAGTGTGCGTTGCGCGTCTCCCTGTTTCCGGGGACGAGTTGGGGACTCTCTGTGGTACCCACACCCGAGGAGGGCCAGATCGAGAGAGATGACCCTGGGTCGGTGAGGTGCGAGAACTTCACCTTCGGCAACCAACAACAAGCCACAAGCACTGTGCGTTTTAGTCGGTTCAAGAACGACATAATCTCTCCCTCCGGGGAGGGAGTTTCCGTAGAGATTTATCGCAGAAACAAACCTCAAACGGTCAGAAGGCAGTAGCTACCATAAAAGCCGTTTAAGACAAATAAACCAGTAGTACCAGATTAACCTTACATAAAGTACAATTAACAAAAAAGCTTATGTCACCACAAAAGAACACAAAGAACACAAACCACAAAAAAGCTTATGTCCCCTGCCGTATTCACGAAAATTCGTTCTGTAAATTATAAGCCTTCTATCAATAGACAGCCAAGGCTTAAAATAAACAGAATGGATTTTCGTTTTTCCGAAAAGGGGTATGAGATGGAAGCTACTGACAGCAATGATTAGAATATGATGGTGGTAGACTTCAATAGAGGTACGTACCTGGGACACCTCGCCTAGGTGTTTCAAGGGCTAAAGTTTCTTTTTTGTGCATGATGGAAAGTGATTATCGTGGATAATGGACGTAGGCATCACCAGGGGTGTCACATACGCGCTGCCAACACCTGTAGAAACCTTCTAATGGCCTTCATGAAATACCCTATATCGTAATTGGTTCGGAAAACCATAGCAGAGACGGTCTTTCTACAGCTTGAGCATGCGCAGGATGAAGTTCTTTTCATATGTACACCTCGCTTACTTTATTCACCAATCATTGTAATCGGAGGTGAGACTATTGCCGTATTCTGGGCTCTGTTGTTGACTCGAGCCATGCATCTGAGGCTGAGTCTGGGCTGTATATATCTGTCTGAGATTAAACAGCCCTATCCCTTAGTCGCCTTGTACGACACCACTTGGAAAGAGATGGGGTGGTGCAATTTCTACTCTGCCGGGAACCACACGGCTTGTTTTATTTGTGGCAGTAATATAGACATTATTAAAGATTAATCGGGGATTACAATTTATAAGATTACATTATTAGATTAATCTTTATGGGTACCTATGATCTGTCAATTCCTTTTAAGCGATATTAACGACAGTGATAATTTTGAAGAAAACGTCTTATTTAATAGCTTATAAAGTACTGACATCTAAATCCTTTTTTTAATTACTGCTAATAGTTTCGTAAGTATTAATCATAAAATGATGTTATTTCAGTTTATAGCGATATATGCGTGATCATATGTATATAAACACCTCAACAAAGTCTAGGGAACAAGATGACCCCAATTATTTTTTTTCGTGTAAATCTTGTTTTGCAAATAACTGGCAGCAAATAAATAAAAATAGAATAAAGTAGATTACAGAGTTGTTCGAAATTTAAAAGTAAATTTAAATAAGTAATGATTTTCGAATATGGAGGGCAAACTTTTAAAAGTGTTTGATTGTGCAGTTTCTCTGAGGCAAAATAAAAATTATTTTTTTTGATTGTAAATAACGTTTATTATCAATAATACGTCTTTTACGTATGGTTTGTGCATTTTTGTGACTGTAGTCATCATGTCACGTCGTCATTTAGAGATGTTAAGGGCTGTTGGTATGCTGCAAGCTGGACGAACTCAACGCGACGTAGCGGATGCTGTCAACACCCAACCAAGCGTAATTTGCAGATTATGGGCACGCTACAGGTCTACAGATGTTGCCGAACGTCACAGGGGACGAAATAGGGTTACTACCCCGCGACAAGATCGTTTCTTGCAAAATTCCGCAAGGCGGCAACCCACGATTACTGCTCGTCAGTTGGTCGCAGGCCTCCAGTCTCAGCGTCAAGTGGTTATTAGCGATCAAACTGTCAGAACAAGACTACACGAAGCCAATCTTTATGCTCGCAGACCGCTTAGGGTTCCAGCTCTTCGACGTGGAAATCGAGGTCGTCGCTTATTGTGGGCTAACGCACATTTACAGTGGACCGACCATCAATGGGCACGGGTTCTGTTTTCCGACGAATCTTGCTTCGGTTTTCATCCTGATTCGAGAAGAGTGCGTATATGGCGAGTTCCTGGACGTCGGAGTCGTCTCTAGAATCCGCAAGAAGTTCATCCTTACCAAGGTGGAACAATCATGGTATGGGCTGGAATTCGCCTTGGTGGAAGGACCGACCTCGTTTGGATACGGGGCAATTTGAATGCAAACCAATACATTCAGGAGGTTATACACCCCATGGTAATCCCTCATCGACAGCAGTTCGGTCAAGATTTTATGTTCATGCAAGATAATGCACGGTCACACACCGCGAGGGTAGTGGTCAATGCGTTAAGCGAGCACAATATGACGACGTTGGAATGGTCTGCTCAGTCTGCCGACCTCAATCCCATAGAGCATGCCTGGGATTTACTTGGGAGAAGAGCTTTCAGTGATTCTTTGGAAAATCTGAACACTGAAGAACAACTTTTTTTACACCTTCGCAGTGTATGGAGCCATATTCCACAGACGATGATTGACAATCTCATACTAAGTATGCCACGCCGTTGTCGAGCTGTTGCTAATGCTTTAGGAGGTCCTACAGATTATTAAAAACGTTTAAAGTACGGTTAATTACTGTATTTCTTACTACCTCGTTATTTTTGTGCCTAATCATAGAAGGTTGTAATACTCAATATTGGCACTATTCAATTCTTTCTTAAAAAAAAAAAAAATTGGTATGAAAATGTTTTTATTAAAATTAAAATTAAAAACGGTATAAAAATACCCTTTTATTGATATAAAACACTCACTATTACAAGAAAGGGTTTTTAAATAAAAACTAGAAATGTCCTTGTTCCCTAGACTTTGTTGATGTGTGTATATTCACCTCTTTATCCCCGGATGGTTAGGTTGAGGTCAATCAACACTAACATTTCACTAATCATTAAATTCAGTCCCACGTAATAGGGGGTGAGCCTGCCGTCTTCCGTGTACTATTGCTGACTCAAGTCATGCATCTGAGGCGGAGTCTGGACTGGCATCTGTCAGATGTTAAACAGCCCTATCTCTTAGTCGCCTTGTACGACACCGCATGGGAAGAGATGGGGTGGTACAAATTCTACTCAGCCGGGAACCATTTTGTAATCGGGAGTTATATACAGCTACGATTATTTTTTACTACGATCATTTTTTTCTTATTTTCTTTGCTGTACCATAAAGTCTAATCACGTAAAAATGACTTATATTGGCGTGTCCTTTATAAAAAAAATCGTCGTCACCTCTTTACGATTAATTTCAGTTTACCATTTAGCAAATCCCCATTGACGAGTTCTGAGAGTACCTTCTGTTGTTTAGCAGGTTCCCTGGCATGCAGTCTTGGGCCTCCTCGAGAGACTTAGAACCCTTTCGGCCTGCCAAGCTCAAGAGACGAATCAGTCGTCGGAGATCACTCAACGATTTTCATCATCCATAGGCACAGATCTGGAGGTGACAGGTGCATCGAAAGCCCTAAGGGTATCTGAAAGGTGGACGCATAATAAGGCTATAGTCTTTACATCTTTACTTACATTATAGGTAGGGCACTGTACATCTTAAAGTTTATCACAGTTAATTAAGAAATCTTGATAAAAAAGTTTCAAATGATTTGCACACTTGCGTTCACCAGCTTACTTAAGTTAACATTAAGATTAACATCAGTTAACTTAATGATTATTAATTGCTTTTAAGTTAAGTAATGAATCAGTTGTACCTATTAGTGCAAGAAACCAAAACTGTACAAGGATTACTACTTGAATGGTCGTTGAAGCGTGAAGCTTTTAACATATTTGATTCGATATTAAAAATGTAGGATTCAGCGGGTAAATGCAGCTGTATAGGGACCAGGGCTCCTGCAAGCCATTTGCCAGGCCCTGGTGTAGGGTTTCTTCTCGAAATTGGAATATTAGACTGCTGTTGCCTCCACAAAAGCTAAGCAAGTCTAAAAGAGGAGCAGGAACAGACGGACCCCGGGCTTAGTCCTACTGTTATATGTAATAAAATACCATTTAAGTATCTTATTTTTGATAGATAAAGATATGGCACTACCAATCATAAATATAAGTTTTATAATATACAAAAACATGGACACAGACTACTGTGGGGATTATGCGCACGTAAAAAAAAAAAAAACATAGAACCTTGTTAAAAATAATATCATAGAAATCGTGCTGAAATTTGTTTTATTAGGTAGTCAATGTTTTTTTTTAAATCTATCTATTTTTCTAACATAACATCGTATAAACTCACGCCTATATCCCCGAAGGGGTAGGCTGAGGTGCTAGTACCCACATTTCGCCAGTTTACGTTTAAGTCCCAATGTATCAGGTGGCGAGCCTATTGCCATTAACCGGGCACTTACAAACCTGTGATAAATACACACATAACTTCACATTGGTGTGGGCCATGGTAAAACCTGGGATCGAACCCGAGACCTGTTCTTAGCAGTCCATTACCCATACCACTAGGCTACCGCGGTTACCTATTTTTCTAAGTAACGCGATATCAGTCAAATCTTAATTTACAAATTAAGCTTTAACACAAGTAAAACACAATATTCTTTGTGCGTTTGTATGTCACCTTTACTGCCCGCCACCATTAAATGTCAGGCAGTCATCATTTTGTACAAAGTATATTACCATATTAGACCGCACTTAAACCGGGTTTATCGGACGAATACTTCTTAAGATAATCTCAAAAGGAATATACTACATTTGTATTAAGAACACGTGGAAAGATACGCATTATGAGACTGTTTTGTAACTCATCTTTATAAGGCACATGTAAACAGCTCAGTATGTACTGATCCAATTTCGCGATCCAGAAACGTGATCCGGGTATGAATCAATTTCTATTACTTTATTTCTCCAAATAGTGCGATATAATTACAACATTTTGATGTCAATTTTCCTTAAACCTCGGCTCGGGCAACCTATTATATATTTTTATTGACATGACCAAAGGACCTGAAGAATGCATTTCGAGTTTGGAGGTAGGTAGATTCAGTCTATTTTTATGTCTCAGTGCATACCTAGTTTGTATGTTTTCACGTGTAGTGTAGTGTTCTGGATATTTCCGGACAAACTTACATACCTCCAAAATATACATGCAAGGCAATGTTAATATTCCCAGGTTCTGGAAGTGGGGCCTACAAGTGTCTGTCTGTTCTATATTTACTAATATTCTTATTAGTTTTTTTTGTTGAGTAAATATAGTTGGTGCGTCTGTACTGTTTCCCCATAAAATGATGCCATAGGTCAGCCAAGAGTATGCATAGGCGTAGTAGGTAACCAAAGCCGTTGCCAAATCGGTGGTCTTCTTAACTTCCCGTAGGGCATAGGAGAACCTTGATATCTTGGCTCTTACCTTTTTGACGTGCGGCTTCCAACTAATGTGAGTGTCTATGGTTAAACCAAGCAAGTTGAATTCTCTAACAGCTTCTAATTTTATATTGTCATAGGTAAAATCTACAGCCAGTGGTGGTTTTTGGTGAGGGTGGAAAGGTATTAGTTTAGTCTTTGTATAGTTAATTTCCAATTTATGCTCAGTCATCCAAGATACCGTTTTCTTCAAAATATCATTCAATTTCTCATTGAGGTTTAAGTGACTTTCACATGTGATAAGAAAAGAGATGTCATCCGCAAACAGTACACGTCATGGTCCCTCAATGGCTTTAGGCAAGTCATTGATGTAAATTAAGAATAATAAGCACCCCATCACGCTACCCTGAGAGATTGAGGCTTTCACTTCCAGTTTATTGGACTGAATTTTTTCTATTTGATTAGTAGTTTTGTTAAAAGATTCAATCTCTACCAGTTGTTTCCTGTCTGTTAGGTATGAAGAGAGCCACTTGTGAGTTTGTCCCCTTACACCTATTCCATATAGTTTGCCAAGTAAAATATTAAATTGCACTTTGTCGTAGGCCTTAGTCATATCAAGCAGCAGACCTACTGCGTATTTCTTGTTATTTATAATGTTTAGAGCCTCTTGTATGTATTTATAGACAGCCAAGGTTGTTGATTTATTTTTACGAAAGCCGTTTTGACTTTCGTCGAATATCTGAAATTTCTCACAGAAGGAATATATCCTACTATACATTGCCTTTTCGAAGATTTTTGAGGCAGTAGGCAATAGGGCAATCGGGCGATAATTACTAGGCTCAGTTTTTGAGTCTTTTTTGTGGACCGGCTTTATGACTGCGAGTTTCAGTTGGTCTGGAAAGGTGCCCTCTTCGAACGACTGGTTCACCAATATATAAAATGGCAGCCTCTCGCCACAGGCGGGGAAATCCACCCCCACACATTGCGACTTGCAACAGTACGCATAGTTAGATATGATAGGAACTTCATCCCCCGCACGCTTAAGCTGTGAAATGAACTCCTTGCCGTAGTTTTCCCAATCGACTACAATATGAGGTTCTTCAAGAAGGGCATTACAAGGTTCTTACAAGGTCGACTGCACGAGTGTGACCCCCCCTGGTTTTGCATAGTGGCCACGGTAACCACTTTCCGTTGGGCCATGTGCTTGTCTGTCACCTAAGTGGTATAAAAAATATAACATTACAGAATCATGATATAATATATTCATTCACGATATAAATATATTATTTACATTCTCCTAGCCCTAGCTTTTGAAATGGCTCCATCGGATGGGCGTGGTTCGTGCCGCCCGCGCTGCCACCTTTTGCTGTTGTGACAGATGTAAGGTTAGGTGCAAGTTAGCGTGGTTCCTGGCAGAGTATAATTTGGACTACCCCATCTCTTCCCATGCGGTGTCATACAAGGTGACTAAAAGATAGGGCTGTTTAACATCAGACAGCTATATACAGCTTACACAGCCTCAGATGCATGGCAAGAGTCAATAATAGTGCCCGGAATAAGGCAATAGGCTCACCCCCTATTACGTGGGACCAAATACAATTATTTGTGAAATGTGGGTGTTAATTCACCTCTGCCTAACCCTCCGGGACTAAAGACGTGATTGTGTGTATATATTATGTTACTTCCATAGCACATCTCAATACACTCTCTATACCGATTTGACAAGCCAGACCTCATATATCACTCAGCTTGAATTCAGCACCTAAACGAGCAGAAAAACTATATCATTTATATTTGCAGCAAGGCCAACTTATCCATAAATACTATTGAATACACTAATCAAGAGTTCTGTACATCTCGTAAATAAAACATATTATGTATATTATGCACTGTATCATGTTAAGTTAACCCTATCAATAACAGATTAACTTCATAAAATAACTAGTTCAAAACATCAACGTATCAGGAGCAGGTTACATTGAGTGCTAGAATATGCATACAGTTAATCGACATACAGTTAAATACTCGTTTTATGCTATATTAAACAACATCAATACATAAATTTATGCTTATAAGCTTCATTTGTTATTACGTAGACCTGTCAGAATCAGAACGATCTTGATTGAAATAGTATTATCGTCCGAACATAAGGTGTGTACCAAATATTAGAACAATCAATAAACAGGAAGCGGAGGGGGGGGGGGGGGGGTTGGACCAAGGCATTAACCCTGAAATGCATGATTTTTATAAAAATAACTAGCGGTCCGGGTGCAGGGTGATTAAATTCGTGTATAAATCCTACAACCTGATTGCAGTGCCATTTAACTGAATTGAGAGATAAACATGTTGGAGTGCATTAACAATTAGTGGCCCCCGACACAACGATGCTTTATGTATAATATTACTATAATTGCGGTACGCTATGATGGCCGTTTTTACACGACTGCTTTTGCTCGTTTTCTATTTTTTGGTTTGCTTAATATTGGACAACGAACTGCTAGATGAATAACTAAAGAAAAATATGACGAGACTGGTATAGAAGAAAATAAAAATCACACACCAAAAAAGGAAAACGAGCAAAACCAGTCGTGCCAAAACGGCCATCATAACGTTCCTCAGTTATAGGTATATATATCAAATTAAGGGGCTACCCAAAGTTAAGTATTTTTAGTCGGTTTTCTTATAATTTATAATTTTGGCTTTATTTAACCTACATTGGAATTAAATTTTTTAGAGCCGAAAATGAAAACTCATTTAAAAACGATAAAATAGTTTTCGATTCGTTAATATTTAAGAATAAATATAAATAAATATTCTACAACATTCTACACAACGCTATCTAGACCCATGGTAAGCATAGTTTAACTAGCTTGTGTTATGGAATCTAGAATGCGGATAAACATACTTAAATACTTTTTTTTTGTAAATACATACATATTATACATAGAAACACCCAGACCAATGCAAATACCCATATTCATGCATACAAATGTTTGCACCGCGAACCCGCGCCTCCTGCGTAGCAGTTGCGTTCACTACCGCCACGCCACAGAGGCTGTCCATAAAGATTTTTATTTATAAGAGGTATTACATAAAGAGATTTTTAAGCATAGATTGCAATTCTACATCTGTATGCATTTCAGGGTTAAGATCATTTTGAGTACTTTGCTAGTCAAGATCGAACTGAGGCTGACTATTCTAGAAACTGTCCACAAGTCAGTCTGTGAAGACTTCAGAGTTCATTGTTAACTATCCGAGTGATTTTCATCCAAATCCGTTCAATCATTTTTAGTTACAAATATAAATACTGGTACCCGCGGCCTCGCCCTCGTGGAATTCTATTCTCGTTCCCGTGAATTATTTTTCAAAGAATAAATGAAAAAGAATTTAGCAGATTCGGTAGAGTCGTTCCCGAGTTTTGAACTTACTGCATCCTTTAAAATATAAAATATAGACTCATATAATAATGTATTATGCAATTACTTAAGATTAAGCAAAGTTGGGATTTGTAAACAGCGTGGTTATATGAAATGGTACCGATACACAACTGCAAATAAAGTCTCACATTATAACTTACAATTGAATTGCAACTAAGGCGGTTCTCTGGAACGTGTGAGATATTTGAAATTATAGTGACAGTTACAAATAAATTATTTAACGAGTGGGCCTTAAAAGGAGCCAGGCCTTCTTTGGCACCATTAAACATAGAAGCTTTAATCAAAATATGTCGAATAACGCTAATGTAATAAAAGAATCAAAGGTTAACGGTATTATTGCACCTATAAACTGTACGAATAATGCTTTGCTTAATTAGTTAGTTCTACCTTTCGCTTTTTAGTACGTCTGGTCTGAATCATTGCCCTTTGACATTTTAGTTGACAGGGAAGTTATAGAAACGGTTTAAGTGGCCTCGCTTCTCAAGAAGCGAACTCACGCGTGGGTATTGTAACATCCTGGTTTAATTTGAAATCAATTTAGATGTAATGGATGGTTCGTTTGGTGCAATAATATGCCAGTGACAGCTGATTAGTACCTGGTGTTTTCATCAGTAAGAGAGGATGGAGGAACACGAGTCATATTATCTGCGACCATATCTGCTCTCTATTTGTTCTGAAAGATTTGTGTCGTGTCTTCATTCATTTCCCTATTTTGTTTTCTTTTATAAAACTTAAGTGGCAATTTGCTTTTAGCTTTCCCCTTGATCTGCATTGAGTTTATTTTTTTTTGTACCGCTTAGTTGGCAGACAAGCACACGGCCCACCTGAAGGGAAGCGTTACTATGGCCTATGGATTTATGCAACACCAGGGGTGCTACACTCGCGCTGCTGACCATGAATAAACCTTCTGATGCCCCGCTTAAAGAACCCCCATATTATAGGCACTTGGGAAAACCGTAGCAGGGAGGTCATTCCACAGCTTGAGTGTGCGTGTGATGAAGTTTTTTTCATACCGCACATTGCGCACCGTCTCAGGTCGCAATGTGTGAGGATGAATTCCCTGCCTATGGCGAGAGGTGCGAATATAGATTGTAGCTGTGGGCATCATGTCAAACAATTCATCTGAGCACAAGCCATTTATACAATGGCTTGTGCTAGTGTGTAGCTCTGTGGCGGTAGAACACACACAGTGAGGCAAAATCCCTCCTAAGACCAAGAGGTTCCACACTACCTGTGAGCCTGCAGCCAGATTGTCAACCAGCCTCAATAATGGGATTGCCCGTCTTTGCACTGAGTCGAAGGGGTCAAGCTGGTATGCAGGGTCTCCATATTTGCATGGTACTAATACTGTATCTAAAATAAAAATAGCTTATGCTAAAACTACTGAATGACATTTTGGCATGACATTTTAAACTACTTTTCATCCCAGGAATAATTAGGAAGATTAACAAATAAATGCTGTAGGACATTTTACACAGCAATATCTACGCAAAGTAAGCATAGTAAATTTTTTTCATGCTTATAAAAAACGTGCATAGTACATGCATATTATTCAGGATTAAGATTTAATTCAGGTAGGTTTGCGTGTTACAGCTAACACAAAACAATATTTGTAAAACGTTGAGCCAAGTTCACAGAAAAATTCCAATAAAATAGAATGGAGAGTTTTCAACAACATTGCTTATACAAAGTGCTTTAACAAAAGGCCGTATTGCTCAACCGGCAATTCTTCAGAGCACAAATGTAAAGCTTAGGACGTCAAAGATTGCTTTTTTGGATTAAATAGCCTATCGCGTGATTCCATTCTTTTGTTTCAAGATAAATTAAGTAATTTTAAACTTGAATTGTTTTTACAAATAATTGAAATCATTTATTTAGGCGTATTAACTTTAAATGCCTACGAGTACTACATTTTGTTTTAGGTTTTTTTTTCTGTAGTTGCTTTATTCAATTGCGGTTTTTATTGTTTGTGATTATAGTTTGTTTGTAATTGTATACTTTAATATTTTATTTACAGTAAATGATTCATTGCGCTTGTTCAATACATTTTTTGTTTGTGTGTGATCGTGAGGTCTTAGGTTCGATTTCCGTATCAGGCGAAGTATCATTGGGTTTTTCTTTGAGGAAAATTTCGGTAGCAGTCACAAGTCTGGCATTAAATATCTCTCTTATGTAACAATAGGCTCGCTAGGTAAATACATTGGATTTTAAAAAATATCTGGCTATCCCTTCGTGGATATATAAATGTAAGAATATATAAAACATACAAAGATAGTATAAATATAATTTGAAATGGACCTTTTACTGTCTAGCGGGTTGCTGTCCATTGGGGGCGGTAGTGTACTTAGTAATCAGATTCTTATAATACTACTTAATGTCTTGGTTTTTTGTCTAAAAATATGTATAGGAAACTAAGATATTGCCTAACTAAACTTAAACTATGACTTTTCATTATTTTTAGTTCTTGAAATAGGTCAAAATATAAACAATGGAAATAACGCAAAATTTCCAACTTTTTAAATTCCACATTAAATAACAAATCAATCTTATTATGCATTGTACATGTGCAATTTGCGATATTCTCTTGCCCTCCATACATTTGCACTGTGACGTCACCACTTGCCTTGATTTTGTATGGAGCGCTTTCGGGCGGCTCGTAACATTGAATTATCAAAGTCCAATCTCTTTAAAACTATTTGTCATCTCAAAATTTCACTTTTCCAGTGCATTATATTATTAGTAAATACAGAATTTACAATAATAAAGAGTACCACAAATTTTAATAATCTTTCTTTATTCACCAAAATTACGAATGTGGCAACAGGGCTAAAAACATTTGCATAAACCAAATGATTGTTAGAAAAAAAACTATATTCGTAAATCGACGATCCATTAGTCAACGTAATAATACATAATAATACAAACCTTGGAACATAATTCAATAAAATAGTGTACAATTTTGAAAATACAATACATTTTATTATCATTATTTCTAAACGTTAATCTCGACGCGCTCCGAGCTATATTGCTTAAGTGTATATATTTATGCAAACAAGAAATATTGTGATTTGCATTCTCTAGGGTACAGTCAGCGTCAGATCGATTGAGTACAATGTCTCAAAATAGTCTAAACACCAAGATATTAAGAGCAAATCAAACTGTTTTATTGATTCGCATTATATTACTGCCTGAACTAAGTGTGTGTGTACCAAATATCAGAACTGATTGTCAACCTATGAGGAATTATATTATACTATACGTCATGTGGGAACATTGCGGCTTTCAAAGACTCACTCGCGTGAAGAAATAATAAGTTATTATTATTAATTTTTATGAATTATGAATTATATTATTGTTTAGATAAAGCTTCACAATTTTTCGGCTGGTATGTGTGAACCTATCTATCAATTAAATCTATTATAACATAAACTCACGCCTATATCCCCAAAGGGGTAGGCAGAGGTACTAGCACCCACATTTCGCCTGTTTATGTTTTTAGGTCCCAATGTAATAGGTGGCAAACCTATTGCCATTAACCGGGCACTTATAAACCTGCGATAAATACACACATAACTTCGAAAAGCATCGAAAAGACATTGGTGTGTGCCATGGTAAAATCTGGGAACAAACCCGAGACCTTATCTCAGCAGTCCATTGCCCATGCCACTAGGCTACCGCGGTTCTATCTATTCTAACATATAACATATAAATCTATTTTACATTTATACAAAAATAAAAATAAAACAAAAGTTAAAATGCGTCGCGGAATTCCTCCGCATCGCATGCGGTAGCGTTCTCAGAAGACTAGCACCATTGCCACGTTGTATGGCAATGCTTTTTCTCTGACCTAAGAAAAGGTCTTTCATGAGAAGCGTCAACCATACGCTTCGCAATCTCCTTGGAGAGATTGCGGGCGCTCAAACCACAGCCCTAAAGTTTCGACCCCAAACGGCAAATTTAATTAGTGAATATAGATAAACATTAGTGTATAAAATTTAAAAAAAAAATTTTTAAATATGTTAGATGATAATTCAATATATTGATACATTGAAATTATATAAATACATCAAAACATTATTATTATTACGCATTCATAAGAAATAACTTTTTTTTTTCTAAGATTTGTGCATAAACTAATGACGTTCGTCATCATTTTTTTATCCCACTTAGGTAGCAGACAAGCACACGATCCACCTGATGCGAAGTGTTAACGTGGCCTATGGACGCGTGCGACACCAATGTCGTCACACTCGCGCTGACAACCCTGAAAAACCTTCTAATGCCCCTTTTGAAGAAGCCTATATTGTAGGCGCGTAGGAAAACTGCAGCAGGGAGTTCATTCCACAGCCTGAGACGGTGCTCACGATGAAGTGCGCACCGTCTTTTTGAGGTGCATTTGAGGTGCAATGTGTGGGGATGAATTCCCTGCCTATGGCGAGCGGTGCGATGATTTTATGTCGCCATTGCAGAGTATGGGCAAAATATTTTTAGTTTATAATATGTCATTGCAGTCAACAAGAAGGTTGGACAGCTAAAGATTATTTTGTTAGTCAAGATAGATCTGATGCTGACTGTACCAGCCATCTTACATTATCTATCTATTGCCTCATGGGCCTTTTTAGTGCAATGATGGGTATTAGTGTTCCATCGCGGGTTCTGTCATTATCATCAGCTGTCGAATACCATTAAATGAGCAATTCGCGTATCTATTTCTAATGTTGTAAATGTGAATTAACTCTTCTATGCTTGTGCTTAATTTGATACAGGGATAGATTTTCATTAAAACAGAATAAAAATTGAATCAGTCCAGGTGGAATTCGAACCCGCGATCCTTCCCTTACAGGGGGTAATACTCTGACCACTAAGCCACGGAACCTATATATATACATAATCCAAATCTTCCTACACATATATATATATATACATATATATATTTATACGTCTTATTTCGACAATGGGAGCCATTTACCAATACTCGTACGAACTATTGGCACCAATGAATGATATTACAATCATTATTAAACATTAATTTTTGATGACCCCGCCCAAACTATCGAATAAAATTTTAAAGCATTTAGTATGCCAACTATTCAAATCCATTAAGATAGGAAAAGATTTCAATCAAATTTAACTTTGAAAAGTGACATAAGCTGTGTTTGGTCGCGATAACCGACCTATACATACAATCAGGCCTTTATCCCCGGAGGGTTAGGCAGAGTTGAATTAACACCCACATTTCACAAATCATTGAAATCGATCCCACATAATTGGGGGTGAGCTTATTGCCGTCTTCCGGCCACTATTGTTGACTAGAGTCATGAATCTGAGGTTGAGTCTGGGCTGTATATATCTGTCTGATGTTAAGCAGCTATATCCCTTAGTCACCTTGTATGACACCACACACCACATGGGAAGAGATGGGGTGGTCCAAATTCTACTCTGCCGGGAACCACGCAGCTATTACCGACATAAACGCGGGCTGAACCGCGGGAAAATGCTAGTATAACTTACTTTTTGTCAGTGGCAGGATGGCAGTTAGAAGGTTCTTGCAGGGCAGGCAGCACGAGTACGACACCATTCCCTTCAAATAAACCGTATGCTTATCTGCCACCTAAATGGTACACAAAAAAACAATGGACGAAGGTCTTGTGCAGGTTTTCTCGCCAGGCATTTCCCATGAAGCAAAAGATCATAAGGCTGACGCTACCTGAAAAATCGACGGTCACAGTATTTTAAAAAAACTAGCAATATATTAGAAGAGCATAAACTGACCTAGCATAAACTGACCTTTACCAGCAAAACAATCTCAAGGATACTAGCTAATCTCAATTGCTGTTAATTAATACTACTGACCTATCATTGCATATGAACATACGAATTAGTACAATACGTCTACTGCGTATAAACAGTTGTTTGTCCGGTTGTATATCTCGAGAATTGATTGACTTATTTACGTTTAAGCTGTGGAATAAACTCCCTGCTAATGTTTTTCCAAGCGTGAAGTCGCTTATCAATCGGCTGCGTTTTTTTGTACAACTTTGGTGCAAAACACCTGATCTAAAGTGGTTACCGCGACCTATGAACGTGTACAACACCAGGAGAGTCACACCCGTGCTCCTAGCCAAAGCTCACTAGAGAATTTCTGTGCCTTCAATACATAAGACACATTCATGACAAGCCTTTGGTCTTCCCACTGACAGCACTCTCTAGTGAGCTCTGGCTACCATACCTACTCACCGCCGGGAACACGACACAAAGTTATTATGGCCGCGGTATTCTGTAGGTACCTACTTCTCCAGTCGGACTGCTCAATCGGGACGGGAATACCGTCGTATCCTCCCTCCTCACCCTTGAAATTGCTGACGTCTATAGGCCACGGTAACCACTTTCTAAATATATAATTTTCCCTAGAATGTATTGTTTTGTTAGACTAAGTGACATACGACCACGGCTATCCTTGATATTTTCTTGTTAAATACTTTTTAGAGCGTGGTTTTCCAGAAGTCAGATTTTAGTTTCTTCTTTTCGAAATAAGCTGCAATATTGAGATTTTCTTTTAGTAGGTTATTGATTAGATGCGGACGCATAAAATTTTTATGTATCGTGAGTGCAAACTTGTCAGTATCCGTCCCCAGCAATATTATGACACACTTAATTAGACTCATAACTGTCAACGAAGGTATTATTTATTAGTGGAGAATATCTATCCATAATTACCGTTAGTATTTCAACATTTTAAAATCTGACGCGAAATTATAGAAAATAAGTTTAAAACTAAAATCAGACTACTGATAAATCACGCTCTAAAAAGTATTACATACATATATATGATCACACTTTTATCCATGGAGGTTAAGGCAGAGGTGAATTAACACCCACATTTCACCAATAATACATTCGGTCCCACGTAATAGGGTGTAAGCTTGTTGCCGTATTCCGGGCACTATTGTGGACTCGAGACTGCATCTGAGGCTGAGTCTGGGCTGCATATATCTCTCTGATGTTAAACAGCCCTATGCCTTAGTCGCCTTATACGACACCGCATGGAAAGAGATGGGGTGATCCAAATTCTACTCTGCCGGGAACCACGCGGTATAACTAAAAACTAAAACTCGACTACTACTAAATCACGACCTAAAAACTATTGAACAAGAATTTATTAAGTATAGCCGTGATCTAATGCCACTTTTCTCTAAAATGTAGTTTTCTTAGACTGAGTGGCATACGACCACGGCGTGATTTATCAGTAGTCGGAATTAGTATTAAACTTTTATTTTTTTGTTTCGGAGATATATAATTCTAGCCGACAGTGCCTCCAACAGCGTGCCTGGTCGATTTTTGCGACGAAACATAACCTATGTCCATTCCCAAGGACTAATATATCACTGTATTAGATTTCATTAAAATCGGTTCAGTACTTTGGTCGTGAAACCGTAACAGACTGAAAGACAGAGTGATTTTCATATTTGTTATATTAAGTATAGATTTATGTGGATAAGGATTATATTAGGTGCATCAGGAAGAAAGGGGCCTCTTCAGGAAATTACTTCTTCTAGGACGAAGCAAGCCTCGTCTGTTAAGCGGTACACCTATAATTTAGCGGACAAAGCTCTGGCGTAAACTATCCGCTTGAAGTTTCCGTACTAAACTGCTTAACCTTACTATGTGTTAAGTTACTCGGTTACCATACCATACAATAATAAATGGTTCTTTCTTTCTTTCTTTACCACCTAGCCCTATTTTTCTAAGAATCTTATGAAACGAACTCCATACTCTGATACTCCATACTAATATTATAAATACGAAAGTAACTCGGTCTGTATGTTACGCTTTCACGCCTAAACCGCTGAACCGATTTTGATGAAAGCAGATTACCTTGAAAAAGGACAGACTGTATTTTGTCACGATTACTGTACGATCTCGTACTAAAACACCTAAATCACTTCGGCAAGCAGTATCAAACACAATCTTGAGCGATTCTTCTAGCTATTTATGCAACTTCGGTGCAACGAAACAATAGCGCGATGTAGGCGATCGTACATCGCCATCTATCGAGCGTGCGTACAACTTAACATATAAATAATTAGTATCAATATGGTTAGAATTAAGACATTGAACAATAACCATATCCACACGGGCAGAACCTCGGGGAACAGTTAGTTATTAATATTCCCTATTACCCCTGCAGTTAACCTAAATTGCTTGTGTTAAGAGTAGGTTCAGATCGGTAATGTAATGGCCAGGAGTCGAATCAGGGACTTTTCAATAAAAAACCGACTCCTTAACCACTGAGCTACCGATGCTTCGGTATTATGAAGCCGTTGTGACGGTACTTTGAATTGATATCAATATAGTTATTATATCGCTATTCATATCTAAATCAGCTATTGAGTTTGTACATTTCAAGGGTACATCTCATCAATATGATTCAATTTTGAAGTACGATATAAATATTTGACATACCAAGGCTTTTAGTCACACGAACGGACGTCAACCTTAATTAGATTTGGAAGCCCTGGGCCCTGAGTTCACCCTTCCTTTCCTCTTATCCATACTTCAACCTTTAAGTGGTGAGATATTCAAATTATATTCTTTCCATCATTTTTTTTATAAAACCTGTCATTGAAAAAATCCAGGGTGTAGTCTAAATGAGGAAGGACCACCACTCCAGATGCTGAGAAACCCGAAATGGTGAATCCTACCTTGAGGGTAGAGATGTTTTTTCACGCTCTACAAGAAAAACATCGAAGACACCTCAATGGACTTATTTAGACGGGGATCGTATTTCGCACGTTTCGGTTCGTGAAATTTTACGCTACTATCACCAGTAATGATTCCATTGGTATGGTAATTATTACTGTTGATAGTAGCGTAATAAAGTGTTTATACAACCAAACACTAAATTCTCACCTACAATTTATATCATACGAGATTCGCAAGTGACTTTTGGCACAGATGCCCAAGACCGTGCGAAGTGGAGGAGAAAAAGCCGGAAGACGGACCCTGAGCTTCAAGTTCACCCCGGACTAGGATGCAATCAGGAACATACTCCATGCTGATCATGATGATTAACGTGTTGTGTACTTTAAAAAAACCTTCACTAAAAATTATCTCTAAAAAGTTGAAAATAAATTGTGCCCTTTAACATTGATAACACACACACACAGACACATGGACACATACACACACACGCACCCGTACGCCCGCACACACGCACGCACACACGCACGCACGCACGCACACACGCATGCACACACGCATTCACAAACGCATGCACAAACGCATGCATACACACGCACACAGACACGTCTAACTTCCACCATCCACCATCGTTTTTGCATCGGGGGTTAAAAAAGCAATGTAACACATAGGTGACGTAGGTGTTGCTTATTTCCTTAATAATTAATGTTGAATGACATTGTATTAACGATCTTAAATTATACGATCTAGGTTTTTCTGTCATCTCGTACTATAATCTTGTTGCGCGGAAGGTTGCATAAAGGGTATCGATAGATTCGAAACGGTTACATACGTTGAAAAAGACAAAAGAACCATTCATGTACAGTCATCAACAATAGGTACTATATGTTGTGGAAACAATATCCTTCATTCCGATTGCGTTTAAAAATTTCATTTAGGAGTCATGTAACCCCGGAATGTTAAGAACGGTCACCCATCATAAACCTAACCTGGTAGTTATTGCTTAACCTCCTAATGTTAAGAACAGTCACCCATCCTATACCTAACCCGGCAGTTATTGATTAACCTCGTAATGTTAAGAACGGTCACCCTTCCTATACCTAACCCGGCAGTTATTGATTAACTTCGTAATGTTAAGAACGGTCACCCATCCTAATCTAACCCAGCAGTTATTGCTTAACCTCGTAATGTAAAGAACGGTCACCCATCCTAAACCTAACCTGGCAGTTACTACTTAACGTCCTAATGTTAAGAACGATCACCCATCCTAAACCTAACACGGCAGTTATTGCTTAACCTCCTAATGTTAAGAACAGTCACCCTTCCTAAACCTAACACGGCCATTATAGCTTAATCTCATAATATTAAGAACGGTCACCCATCATAAACCTGACCCAGCTATTATTACTTAACTTCATAATGTAAAGAATGGGCGCCCATCTAAAACCTGACCCAGCCAATGAGCTACAGGGTTGTGCAAAAATACAAACAGTACAAATTTGGATTCGGGGGCCTTGGCCACGGAGGCGTCGTCGACTCCCGGGGGCGTAAGCCACACAACAGCGAAAAAATATTCACGATGTTTAGAAGAACTTAGCGAGAAACAAACAAATGACTTGTAAAATTGACTCCAGGAAGAATTTAAAATATCCAGGACATGTCTAGTAAGCTTTGGTCTCAGTATTCCGCTTAGAAATGGTCTGCTCACGGCATCAAGTCTCGTACTGGACGTTTTATGTTACTATCAGTGTGTAATTTATAGAGCTCATCTGAATATCAGTATCAAAATAAACGGGATATTTACCATGTTTCATTGTTTTGAGTTTCCGATATTTCGGCGCTGTTGCAAGCACCGTGATCACGGATCATGAAATATGGTAAATATCCCGTTTATTTTGATACTGATGTGAGTGACCATGACAGTTTAAATACTTATCTGAATAACCTCATCTCAATAATAAAAACCATACCATCGCCAGCTGATTGAGTTGATGTAAATAATACATTAACCGCTTAATACTAAACATATTATTATAAAAACCATTGAACGCCTTTGAGCTAGTTTGGCGCGTTTCGTGATCGACCTCTTAAAATGTAATTTACATAAGTATGGGAAATCGAAGATTATAGTTTAACACACACAGACACACACACACTCACCCACTCACACCACTACAATGAAGAATATTTATGAACTGAAATATTTTGTTATGTGTGAGTTGGCTTACCTATTGAACGTATAAAATGTCTCCACACACTGGTCCCATCTAAGCAAGGATGTTCCTATATATTATTATTATAATATTATTTTATTGAGGAGGTAGGACACGGCGGTATTTCCGCCCAATTGAGCAGTCCGACTGGGCTACAGAATACCGCGGTTATAATAAATTCGTGTTGTGTTCCCGGCGGTGAGTAGGGTTGCCAGAGCTCACTGGAGAGTTTTTGTGCTGTCAGTGGGATGACCAAAGGCTTGTCCTGCTTTGTCCTCTACACTGACGGCAGCATATACCTTTATATATATATTTTTTTTATACGTTCGTACCTAGTTGATTTTTTGTTGTATGTGTGATTTTTGTGTTTGTTTTAAATACTTAGTAAGATAATAGTTGTATATTTTGTTATGTAAGTCCATTTCTATTTTGGGGTTGTCCCTGTCAAGGTGGTGGATAATATTTATAATAATAAATAAATAAATAAATAAATGTAGTTTCATAAGTAGCTCTAAAAATATAACCACTATATGTGGTTCTTCAACAAGGGAAAGGGTTCCTCTTGTTGCACATGTTTGTCTCCTAAGTGTTATTTGTACCTACACATAAATATCACTTAGGTGACAAACACACATTCACATTCGAACCCACGATTTCTGGGTAGCAGTTGAATGCACTATGCCACAGAGGCCATCTTGTACGTATTTTTGGATGCAAAATCCGCGCACGCCGGGACCATGTTTCTCCTAGATATATATCCTGAGGCTTATTTTTTTAAATTATTGTGCGCAAAATACCCACTGATTCCCCACCTAAAACGCACGCTAACTGTGTGGGTTGCAGTTTACCGGAGATAGATTATCTGAGACATATCCCTTGCATCCTGACCGGCCCATGACCTTACTTCGGGAAGAGACTCCCGAAGTAAAGTAACATAAACAATTCGTGATCCAAATCGTAGCACAACTGACCTATCAGTCACATTTGAATATATATTAGTCCAACAAGTAATTCTATTTGAAGGTCTGCCAGCTACCATACCGTTCATGAACTGTTAATAAGGCTACACGTACTCGTATATCTGCAGTAATACCCAGTAATGATAGGTGTACCGTTAATTATTATTTATGTGTTCTGGTTGCCACTATATCTAGTAAACTCTATTTATTTTATGCTTACCTCGATACGAAATAACCATGACTAATATGAGACATACATACATATAATCATGCCTGTATCCCTGGAGGGTTATGCAGAGGTGAATTAACACCCACATTTCTCCAATAATTGTGTTCGGTCCCACGTAATAGGGGGCTATTACCAATATATCAATTGTTGACTCGAGGCATTCCTCTGAGGCTGAGTCTGGGCTGTATATGTCTGATGTTAAATAGCCCTATCCCTTAGTCGCCTCGTACGACACCGCATGGGAAGAGATGGGGTGGCCCTAATTCTACTCTGCCGGAAACCACGCGGCTATTAAGTGTTACTAATATGAGACATGCTAATATCCTCGAAAAAGAAGACCAAATATTTTTCAATGTTATAGTTTTCAATGGCCATGATCACTGGGAAATGGTACTTTTTTGTTTTTTTTATAAAAAAAGGATATTAGAACCGAAATTACTAATATTCGCTCTAACCCCTCCAGCCAAGCTGAATTGCTTGTGTTAGGAGTGGGCTCACGTTGGTAGTGTAATAATAAATAAATGATCAATAGAATATTCCACGATATTCTACACAACGCTATCTAGACCCATGGTAAGCATAGCGTAACTAGCTTGTGTTATGGAATCTAGAATGCGGATAAACATACTTAGGTATTTTTTTTTGTAAATACATACATATTATACATAGAAACACCTAAAAAATGCAAATATACATATTCATGGATATAAATATTTGCACTGAACAGGAATCGAACCCGCTCCCCTTGCATAGCAGTCGAATGCTCTACCGCTATGCCACGGAGGTCGTCAGGATTCGATGGACTGTAATGGACAGGATTCGAACCCGGGACCTTTCGATCGTAAGCCCGGCTAAGTTATTGCAAAGCAACCAAAACGATAATGCCTTCAAAAATAAACAAAAAACAGCTCGCGTGTTTCATTCATCCTACAGTCCCGGGTCCATTAAGCCACGCGGCGATACTTTTAATGCCCTATTAAAAACATCGCCGCGTGCTTCCCGGCAGAGTAGAATTTGGACCACCCCTATCTCTTCCCATGTGGTGTCGTACAAGGTGACTAAAGGATAGGGTTGTTTAACATCAGACAGATATATACTGCTAAGACTCAGCATCAGATGCATGGCTTGAGTCAACAATAGTGTCCAGAAGAAGGCAATAGGCTCACCCCCTATTACATGGGACCTAATTCAATGATTGGTAAAATGTGGTGGTTAATTCACCTCTGCCTAACCCTCCTCCACCTCCGGGCATAAAGCAGTAACTATATGTATGCATGTATATAAATTGCTTTAAAGGATTTCGTATTCAATTGGACTAATCGTCGCTTGACATCGATCTAAAATCGTTGCAGAATGTACAAGGATGTACGCATCTGTAATGAACACTTAATTGGCGCGCAATGTATCAAAGTTATAAATAAATAATTCATAAAGATAGCCGTCCACCATTATCAAAGCTATAATTCTGAAAAATATTTCATCATATTCCATTTTCATCATAACAACTAGAGCATGCTAATAAAAGCTCAAAGAAAATAGTAGGGTAGCCAGAGCTCACTGGAGAGTTTTGGTGCTGTCAGTGGGAAGATAAAATATTTGTACAAACGCACAGGAGCAGAGATTGCCGTGATCGCTGCAAGCTTGCGATACGCACGGTAGTTACACTACCTAAATATCAGGCAAGGAAAAGTAAACGTGAAAAAAAGTAGCCAAATATTCGGTCTAAATCAATTTATTACACAAATTGAGAACTCACTTGTATTTTTCAACATTATTTTTTATTTGTTATTAGACCTGACTGGTTTCGCCTTACGGTATCTTAAAAAGATGCCATAAGGCATCGCAAAAAAAGATTACAGTCAAATACAGCAGCATGATTTTATACGAACTTTCTTATTATTTATGACATTATTCACAAGTATCAATATAAACACTTAGTAATAAATTATGCTAAGTTGTGATTACGTCTGTTAGAGTCTTGTCATAAATTAGGTATATCTTTCTAGAACTTTGTCCAAAAAACTCATGCTATTCAATATCTTATAGTATTGATACTGCAACGTAGTCTTTATTTAACCGTAACAGGTGATCGTCAAGACCTTGTGCTGTATTGCCGGAACAGATCAACAGCGTGCGATCATATTCATAATAGTCAAAATATTGCACGGATTTTAAGATATAATGCATTATTTACCGTTAGCTATTGTCAGTCTTTGTTTTTATAAAATACTTTTTCTATTTATTCAACCAATCATCTAATCCAATTACAGAGTTTATACTTTGAACAGGAACGAAACCACTGTTCTCTTAAAATTCGCACCCTGCGCCCACTCATCTCCTCAAAGATTTGAGGGTTCCATTAGTCTCTTTGTGTTTTGGGGTCGAGATCTCTACTCCTCCTTTAAATATCTTGGTTTAGGTATATCTTAGCTTGCAGGTCGTGAGTATCGCCTCTCAGCAGATGTACTATCAAGCTATGTTAGGCTGAGTCGCAAAGTTCTTTTTTTCTGCACATTGTGAGAGTGACATCTAAGCCCTGCACGTGTTGTCCTATGTAGGAAGAATTATAATTAGAGGCGAGGGTGGGATTGGTCTTATTTGCATTATTTTGGCTTTTATGTGAGTGTCTGCCTTCAAATTCAACCTCGTAAGGAAAGCTAGCGCCTCGTCTATTAATAAACAGGTTGCAAGTGAGGTTGCTTTTGATACTGGATTTGGTCTTAGTGAGCACCCATAAACTCTGTTTATTCTAAAAATATATTTTAATTACTTCTTATATTTTACGAATAAATCAGATATTTTCTTGGTCTGTGTGTGAATATGGATAATTTCATATTTGTGGAATAGCCCGTCTAGCATCTAATAGCAATGCATTCCATAGACGCGCGGCCTTCATTGCAAATAATTTGTCAACATAGTTTGTGGAATGCACTGGCATCTCTGTGACCATTTTAGGTTGAAATGTCTTTATAAATAATATTTTATGCCCATTTAGATAGATACAAGATCTTAATAAGAAGAGACGTGTTTGTTGCATAAAATTGTGCACTGGTGGTTTAATTTGTACGTTTAGATATACATTAAACTCAAATTTAATTAAGTCTACTTTCATGATCATCAGAATCTTAGTGTTATTCCCGGCTCCATGTGAGGCCTTTATCCCGGGGTCCGCGTTTCTTCTACTATTGATTTGACTATATAATGCGATTTATGTGGGACCAATAAGATTGAAGGCTTTTTAAAGAAAGGACATGTCAAGAGTACCCGAAACCGACACGAAAGTAATCAAAATTAAAATGTTTTTATTTTCCAACTCATACATTGTTATAACATCCATATATTGAGAGAAACCCCAGTAAGTTAAAAAATACTTGTGACGGGGTTTTCTTGCTGCTTCCCCTAGGTTTGAGTATACAATGCTGAGAACTTAATATAGCTGCTTTAATATAAAGATAATATAATTTTATATAATAGTAATAATAGTAAGAAAGTAGAACAAGCGAAAAGTGTATGGCAAGATCGTAGCAGGTGGCAAGCTGTAGTCTCTGCCTACCCCGCTAGGACAAGGCGTGACTGTATTTATGTATATAGTGGGACCAGCTGCCATCCAACCTTTCAACCCAAACCTGTGCAAGAGTAACATCAACCGGAGCAGGTAAGGTTGACTTGGGCCCGGAGATTTTAATGAAACTACTCCCTTAGATTCCATTTGAAGTTCAATGTGTTAATAATGGTCACCCATCCTAAAAGTGACCTGACCAATTATTACTTAACCTTGTATTAGCCTACTCGATTACCACTTAACCACGAGCGTTATAAGTGAATTATTTTAATTTACCCAAATTATCTTTCTCAAGATTCACACCGGTATATTACATCAGTGTTAGAAGTATCTAACCTCAAGGTCTCGACCATCAAATTAAAAGAACACGCATTACCTATACTTGTTTGCAATAATTTCTGCCAAACACTCTTACAATTACTAAACCGAAACTTATGTAATACTCGTAAAGTATAGTGCACAGGTCGTGGGATGGTCGAGTTTGGAAATAAATTGCATTAAATTTCATCATTGTACTTAGAAATATTATGTAGAAATGCAACATCGTGATTGAATAATTACCTGATCTGATACAGTGTAAATTGTGGATGAAAGCTTAAAGTAAGCTAGGCATCAACTTTATCCCTGCCTAAAAGTTAGGGCAAAACATGACTATTCGTGCGGTGACCGAGAAAGAAGACAAGTATCACCACCTGATCTCATCCGCAGGGTGCCGTAAGAGGCAACTAACGGTAAAATACGCAGTCGTTATCACCACAAGAGAAATAAAACTCGAAATTAAACTTGTTATAACCCGTCAAACCAGGTTGAAAACGGTAGGCCAAAGCTTTCCAGCATTGGGTCTATGTCCAGCAGTGAACTGCGATAAGCTAGTTGATAAGACTGAATACAGAGAAAGTCGTAGGAAATGCTTCTCAATTCAATCAATTAATAAGTCAATTTCAATAAGGTGGAAAAAAATTCGAGTAATTTTAAATAGAACGTAAAGCTTAAAATAATATAAGCAACAACGCACTACTGTCTTATCGAGTAAGATTTAATGCTGAATATAATTTTCAGACTTGTTTGCAGTGAATAAGGTTGATAATAAATAAATTGTAGCTACGTGGTTCCCGCCTGAGTAGAATTTGGACCACACCATCTCTTCCCATGCGGTGTCGTACAAGGTGATTAAGAGGCAGGGCTGTTTAATATCAGACAGATATATACAGCCCAGACTCAACCTCAGATGAATGGCTTCAGTCAACAATAGTGTCCGGAAGCCGGTAATAGGCTTACTCCCTATTACTTGCGACTGAATTCAATGATTGGTGAAATGTGGGTGTTAATTCATTATTAGGCGTGATTATATTATTCGAGTCCGACATAACCTCCTCCACCGGCTCCGGTGGGGAGGTATCCGTGGGGATTTTGCGCACGTACAAAAAAAAAAGGGAAGAGATGGGTGGTCCAAATTTTACTCTGCCAGGAACCACGTGGCAATACTATTTATATTTTGTGATTATAGTTAAAATTACTAATGTATTTTCAAACAACATAATTAATTTTATGACTCAGATGTACTGCATCTAAAAGTCAAGAGATTACAAAAAGTAAATGGTCTAATTACATCTGATTAGACCATATCGGTTTTGCGATGACACTGATTGCTGGTGGATGGTACTAAGCAATGCTCAGTGCCACAGTAAATTTGATTAAAAACAGAAGCTTCACTTATAAGGTTAACTAAGGCATAATAATACTGTGACTAAGGTGAGCGTTTAACCTGCCCATATTTGTCTCGTGTTCAATAGTGAGGTTGAAAGTATACTGATGATTTGTGCTATCGATGTACGCAAATTTACTGTCAGTATAAAAGATGGTAACGTGGTTGCCTCCCCATTCCCGGGGATGTGATGGGGACTCTGTGGTACCCACACCCGAAGAGGGCCGTCTCATAAGAGACGGTCCTGGGCCGGCCGGGGTGCGAAGGGTATATCTCAGATAATCTTACCTCCGTCAACCTGCAGCCCACACAGTCGGCGTGCATTTTAGTCGGTTCAAGTCCGATATAACTTCCCTTACCAACGCTGGTGGTGGGGGTATTCGTGGGGATTATGCGCACATTAAAAAATGGGGGAAGGTGGTTGAAATGCTGTGTAAGTAATTTCGGTTGATGGTACATACATACATATATTCACGTCTTTATCTTCGGATGGTTAACAACACATTTCACTAATCGTTGTATTCGGTCCCACTTTCCGGGCACTATTGTTGACTTAAACCATGCATTTGAAGCTGAGGCTATATATATCTGTCTGATGTTAAACAGCCCTATCCCTTAGTGAGTTAAGATGGAGTGCTCCAAATTCTGCTCTGCCGAAAACCACGCAGCAGCGGTTGTTGGTATCCTTAAAATGAAAACGGAATTTATAAGAATTTTGTTTGTTTAGTTGTGCCAGTCCTATACATTCACTTGCTGACCTGCTCTAACTTCGCCCATAACATATTTTGCATCCTCATATCATCTATAAGAGCCAGTATTTCTTTAGTTTCCAAATAATGTATGAGAATCTACCAGATTTGTTGATATTTATGATCACAGTTCCATTTGTTGATAAATGGACTATTCAACGCAACAAGAATAATTCAATTTGAACTAGTAGTTCCTGGGATTGGCACTATCAAACAAACAAACTCGTCAGATTTAAATATTAGTAAAGATTATTCTATTCTACGAAACTTGTCTAGGCAGTGCTATTATACCGATTGGTTCGTATCACGGGGGACGGTATACGTGAACTTTTTGACATATGGTCAAGAAGTTTGCCGGGGTACTATATTATGAAGATAAGTAAATAGTTTGATGAAATATAGCACGCTTCTATAAGGTTAACTAAGGTGACCATTTAATGATGCATGTGGTTTATGATTGGTATTATAAATTTCTATTGAATAACTAGTGGGCCATAGTGGTCTGACATGAGAAACCCGGTAGGTGTAATAAATCAAAGTTGGATAAATAGTACATTTTATTGCGAACTAGCTGTGCCTGCGACTTCGCGTTCAAAGAATCAATTTCCTTTATTCGGTTTAGGCACGTAAAGAGCACATTGGAACATCAAAATTTTACAATTATGTCTAGAAATTATCGAAAAATATTAAAGGATGGTATTTAAACCCTATATCAAAAAGAGTACATTTTGTACGACAAAATAATCCAAATTCACATCAAAAATACTGATTGAGCACCAACAAACTACTGCAAGTAAGTAGTTAGTTAGCAACCAACCAACCAACCAATAATAAAAAAAAATACCACAAAGACATAGTCTTCTAACCTAACCTATCCATTTCGGGGTGGATGGTGATCATTCTGAACTTAATTAGATGCACAATCAGTATTTTTACTGAACGCGAAAATATTACCTAATATTAAATAACGTATAAATAAACCATTGGAAAATGATTCTTTCGCTGGTTCGGTAGGTTAGTTATACTGAGAAGATACCAGCAAGAAACTCAGAGAACTATATTAGATCTAGTTTTTTTTATTTTAGTTTACAATTTATGGTGTGCAAGCAAGCAAGAGACTTATCTTGACCACGCATTCCTTTCCTCATCAAGGTACTAATTTATTTTTGTTTGTCCATTAGGCCTACCACACGCACAAGCATAGCATTCAGATAAGCACACGGCCCACCTGATGGAAAGCGGTTACCGTGACCTATGAACGTATGTAACATCAGGGGAGTCACACCCGTGCTGCCGACCCTGTAAGAACACTGATTTTCTGTGCCGTCAGTGCAGAACACAAAATCAGGACATGCCTTTGGTCTTCCCACTGACAGCACAAAAACTCTCCAGTGAGCTCTGGCTACCTTTTTTTTTTTTTTTAATACCACTTAGTTGGCAGACAAGCACACGGCCCACCTGATGAGAAGCGGTTACCGTGGCCTATGGACGTATGCAACACCAGGGGTGTCACACTCGCGCTGCCGACCATGAAGAAACCTTCTGATGCCCCTATTGAAGAACCCCATATTGTACTACCTTACTCATCACCGGGAACAAAACACGAGTTTATTATAGACGTGGTATTCGGTAGGGTGGAGGTACTTCCCCAGTCGGGCTGCTCAATTGGGACAGAAATACCGTCGTGTCATACCTCCTACTACTACGCTCTGGGTCAGACAAACCAAACTTTTAAAAATTGATTTTTTGTTTTACAAATTATTTTACCTTTACAAAGAGTTACTACATTTTATTTATTTATAGATATTGTGGATACCTATTAAGTTTTCTTATGCTGCTTTTCACAACAAACTTATTAACAAATATATATATTACAACCATTCCTCCCATATTGCTGTAATATATCAATTATCCGCGGTCAAATGTTAATCGAAACCAATACGTCCTAAATCACTATTCATATCGATTACACCCGATACCATAAATCTAGCATAAATTAATCTAACATTTCATCTCCTTGGAATGTTTTCTTTGCATTGACCTCTGGTTTACGCATTTATCGTGGGCGAATACTTATCAGTCTCAAGGTTGTCTGGGGTGTGATAGTGTAGTTGTCAAGAAAAGTCAAAAGTCAAAAATTATTTATTCTGTATAGGAACTTACAAAACACAAATTAGACCAACAGTATGCACTTACGATATTAGGATATGTGGTTCGGAACCTCCACGCGGTGCATCCTAAGCAACGAAAACGGTAATGCCTCTCTCCCACCGTGGTTATAGCCGACGGGTGTGGAACCCGTGGAGATTACCACACGAAAAACTTATTCACTGTACTTCTAATTTGTACTAGCATCAACAACCATTGATAACCTTTCAGTATCATTGATTTAGGTTAATTTAGGTCAATGCATGTATAACATTACTAATAATAATGTAATGCAATATTTAATAATGATTACTTATGAGAATTAGATGAACTTTCTGAATCGAATGTAATCGATTTATTGGCGTGTATTCGAATTGACTGATGAGGTCAGAATGTGTATAAAAGTTTAACAAATAGTGATCTTCAATACTCATAATCATGTACTTGTATTATAAATGTGTAGTTGTAATATAAGTAGATAATTATCTTCTATTTTTAGGGTTCAACAACTTAAAAAGAATTCAATATTATTTTCAATCTAAGATACGTCAATTAGATACGTCAATTAGACTTTGTCTGATAGTAAGCTGAATGCAAAGACTCTGAAAAGAGCGACACCATTATTTACATATACCATGTTACAATTGTGACACTCAGCTTGAAGGCCTCATCATATGCTTTTTACTCCCCGCTTAAAGGACCCAGGACTGTAGGATGAAGGAATCACGAGAGCTGGTAATAAATTCCAGGCTTAAGGCACGGCAAATGAAAGAGTCACCGTACCATTTGGATCTGGATCGGATATTCTGCACTGTGCGCGGGTGAAAAGCCCTGCACGTTCTGCACAATGCTTAATAGTTAGTAGACTCGATAAATTGCATCAGCGTGTAGGTCACTAACACCCTTCAGCCCAGTGGCGAGAGGTAACCCAATTCTCCTTGGCAGAGATGGTAGAGATGTATCAAGGTAGAAAACCGCGTGGTTCCCGGCAGAGTAGAATTTGGACCACACCATCTTTTTCCATGCGGTGTCGTACAAGGCGACTAAGGAATAGGGCTGTTTAGCATCAGACAGATATATACAGACTCCCACAGGAACTTTTTATCAACGCACCGCTCGCCATAGGCAGGGAATTCATCCCCACACATTACAACCTAAGACGGTACGCACTGTGCGGTGTGAAAGAAATTTCATCCCACGCACACTCAAGCTGTGGAATGAACTCCCTGCTGTGGTTTTCCCATGCGCCTATAATAAGGGGTTCTTCTAAAGGGACATTAGAAGATTTCTTCAGGGTCTTTACGCGATTGCGTAAATACCTATTCAGAACTATGTGTACAGTATTGACGTGTTACCACTCCTCCTTTTATAATACGACTTCTGATGACCTTAAAAATGTATCGAAGATGGATTGGATGCGGAAAGTGGAGGATCTGGATTAATTATGTCCAGCAGTGGACTGCGATTTGCAAATTGATTAAGTAATTGATTGAAATTAAATACATTTTTAAATACATTTTAGAGGAGGTAGGACACGGCGGTATTTCCGCCTAACTGAGCAGTCCGACTGGGAAAGTACCTCCGCCCTACAGAATACCGCGGTTATAATAACTTCGTGTTGTGTTCCCAGCGGTGAGTGGGGTAATCAGAGCTCACTGGAGAATTTGTGCTGTCAGTGGGATGACTAAAGGCTTGTCCTGCTTTGTCCTCTACACTGACGGCACAGAAACTCTGTGCATACAGGGTCGGCAGCGCGAGTGTGGCTTCTCTGGTGTTACACACGTCCATAGGCGACGGTAACTACTTTCCATCAGGGGGCCGTGTCCTTGTCTGCCACCTAAGTGGTATAAAAAAAATATAAAAAAATGTATTTAAAATAAAATAGGGTTGTCTGTATGAAAACAGTGTCAAAATATAAACTCTCCACGGATAAAGTTACGGGTAGAAGCTAGTCTGTAAAAAAAAGTCATAATGTAATTGACCATAAATTTAATGATTAAATTTTATTAATGTAGTTCGATGTAATTATAGCAGTTGTAAATTATTTGAATGAATTATTGGATTTGACCTTTTTTGTACAAAGTTTTACTATGAGAAGATATTATTAAAGTTAATTGGCTATATAATGATTAAATTACGAATTCCATCTTATTCATAATTTAATTATACTGCCATTTTATAAGATCGTTAAAATACCACATTTTAACTGTCCAAAATTGGAAGGCGTGGATTGACTTGCAGGCTGCTAACGCGTGGACTACAAGCGGATTCCGGACTCCGAGGTTAAAGCCTGGAATGTGGCTAACGGTAGATTTTTTTTATATTTTAAAATGTCTTTATTTATACAAAAATATTACAATGGTAGTAAAAAATTGATCATATTCTAATTGTTACTTAAGTTAATTACAACTGCTACCCAGGCTAAGTGCGCTTTATGAACTTCTGACATGGAACTTTAAACATTTTAGGATATTAATTTTTAACAAATTGATTTTCAACGCCGCGTGGTTCCCGGCAGAGTAGAATTTGGGCCACCCCATCACTTCCCATACGGTGGCGTACAAGGCGACTAAGGGATAGGGTTGTTTAACACCAGACAGATATATACAGTCCAGACTCAGCTTTAGATGCATTGATCGAGTCAGCAATAGTGCCCGGAAGACGGCAATAGGCTCACCCCCTATTACGCGGGACTGATTTCAATGATTGGTGAAATGTGGGTGTTAATTTACCTCTGCCTAACCCTCGAGGATAAAGGCGTGATTATATGTATGTATGTATAATTTTCAACACGTAATTTACTTACCCATTTCTATGACACTCAGAAAGCCAACTTAGCGAGCTATAAAACTTTAATTACGATTAGCTATTGACTAAAAAAGAACTAGGTTATTGCATTAATATTGAAAGAATAATATTTTTAATATAATTAATTATGCTACAATAGAACAGAACTCATATTTATAATTTTGGATTTGTGGGTATATTAAAAACATACATAAACATAAACTCATGTCTATATCCCCGAAGGGGTAGGCAGAGGTGCTAGCACCCACATTTCGCCAGCTTATGTTTAGGTCCCAATGTAATAGGCGGCGAACCTATTGCCATTAACCGGGCACTTATAAACCGGCGATAAATACACACATAACTTTCAACAGCATCCAAAAGTCATTGGTGTGTGCCATAGTAAAACTTGGGACCGAACCCGAGACCTCGTCTCAGCAGTCCATTACCCATATCACTAGGCTACCGCGGTTTTTTTAGGTTAAAAAGCAAATATAATAATAGCCTAGTGTAATAGCCTAATGATAAGATAAAGGTTATAATATTTGACGTCACTGGTACCGATGTAAATATAATCGTGTAATAAATTATATAATATAATAAATTGGACTCAAACTACAAATTGGATTTTTTTACTCACACCAGTATACTTGAAGAAGCACTGTGTATTTGTATACTCATATATTGGCATATGTATAGTTTTTGGTCATACTTTTTTTTTACGTGCGCAAAATCGTCAGCCACACTCGAACTGCCGACACTGTAAGCACAGAGTTTCTGTGCCGTCAGTGTAGAAGACAAAGCAGGACAAACCTTTAGTCTTCCCACTGACAGCACAAATTCTCCAGTGAGTTCTGGCTACCCTACTCATTGCTGGGAATCATTCTATTCCACATTACCAGTTGATAAAGTGACATGCTTGAGGTTTTATGAACATCTTACCGCTAGCATCAACATAATAAAATGAAGGTACCTAAACTAAATAAAATCACCTAACGTCCAAATCTGAGGAAATAATTTCAAATTTGTAGCCGTAGCCTTTAAAAATCCAATACGTGTCTGATATTCAACACCGATGAAGACATTTAGTCTAAACAATGAAAATTGTCTTAAACATACCCTTCGGCTCAATAGAAGTCGTTGTAACCCTACCCACTAATAACAGCTATTCATTGTCACGAAGCAAATATTATTCAGAAGGTTGCTTCAAGTGAAAAGTGACGCACATGGTGAATTATCTGTTGCTGCGGGCTCACCATGAAGTCTTAAGACAGGTCTATAATTGAATGTCTGTCATAATTAGTTTTTTTTTTATTATACCATTTGGTTTGCAGACAAACACACTGCCCACCTGGTGGAAAGTAGTTACCGTGTCCTATAGAAGTGTGCAACACCACATTCGCGCTGCCAACCCTGATTAAGTTTAATTTCGTGGATAGACTCCGGAAAGACCTCAGGGTTCATCTTGTAAAAAATATTCGTGGATACAGTTTCGTGGGTTGGGAATGGAGAAACTCAAGAGTGAGTTTCTGTGTCGTCAGTGTAAAAGACAAAGTAGGACAAGGTTTTGGATTTCCCACTGACAGCACAAAAACTCTCCAGTGAGCTTTGGCTACCCTACTCACCGCTGGGGACACAACACGAGGCCGTGGCCGCGGTATTCTGTAGGGCGCAGGTACTTCCCCAGTCGGACTGCTCATTTGGACGGAAATACCGGCGTGTCCTACCTCTTCTATTCCTCTACCATATACTAAAAAATTTAAGTGAAAAAATGTTTGATCTAGACGAGTATCTTGATGGTGTAAATGCTTGGTCAACCTAAGTCCCTTGTTTGCTCTAAACTGAGGCAAATTAAAAAAAAAAGATAATCTAGTTCTTATTTATTTCTCTGAGTTTCTTGCTGGTATCTTCTCAGTAGAACTAACGTACCGAACCAACGAAAGAATCATTTTCCAATGGTGTATATTTATGTACATTATTTTTTTAATATTTTTGTAATATTTCTTGACATAATTTATAAAATTTTGTCGTTCATATTATTATGTGCTCTTTATGTGCCTAATCTGAATAAATGAAATTGCTAATTTATTCTTTGATTTTTGATACTAAATACATAAATAACTATGTAAACCCATATAAATATATAGGATTGCAAAGTTACTTTTTGCAGTGGGTAGTAAAACAGCAGTTCAATTATTGACATGAATTATTTAATAATTTTACAATCATGTCAAGAAATAATGTCATTATTGACATGTTTTAAGCGTTCATGGGATTTGAACCCGTGACCAGTCGCTTACAACGGGAATGTTCTGACTACTACCTCACGTATCCAAAAAAAATTAATAGTTAGTATACTGTATTAAATATAGTTACTACAGTATAGTACTATAATCTGTAGCTTAGTGGTTAAGGAGTCGGCCTTACGATCGAATGGTCTCGGGATCGAATCCTGGCCATTACAATACCGACGTGAACTCACTCCTAACAGAAGCAATTTAGCTTCCACTTAATACCTTCTGGCATTCCTGAGGAAAAGGTCTTGATATACAAATAGACGGGCAATGAAGTGATCTTCAAAGGTTTACCGTCTTTTTGCCCTTTTCTGGAGCGGAGCCCTAAAAATGAAAAAGAATTGAAATGTTACCCACTATGTGTACGCACATCTATTACATTAGCTAAAGTAAATATTAAAAAAAGAAAAGACGACGTTCTGGTTTAGCCTATCCTCTCAAGGTCGACAATCCAGACAGCAATCACTCTTATAAAAACCAGACTGTCGAAAGAAGGAGAGTGGATGCAAAGCTCCAAAGTACAAAAAAATATAATTTTACCAGTCTCAATATATTTGTAATTATAGACCTTTTTCGAAACCACCAAGATGCACTCACCACTGCCACACGACTGCACGTTTCTGAGTTACGGTTAAGGCAAACAATTATAATTGTTAGACTATTTTACTTAGACTCAGATTTATGAAGCATGATTGTAGATTTATGACGATATTCTTTTGACGACCACTGTGGAGTAGCGGCAGAGCATGTTACGTGGGAGGTAGTGAGTTCGATTCTGATTTTTTTTTAATATAGGACACGTCATTTAGACTTCGCCTCGCCTGATGGTACGATGAAAGCAAAGTCTCAGAAAAGAGGGTCACTATTACTCATATATACCATATTGCAATGGTAATATGGATACTCAGCTTGACGGCCTCATCATATTATGTTTTTGGAAATTAGAGAACTTTTAATTTGTGGAGTTTAAATTAGATTATTATCAAATACATGTTACTAACAAATCATATTGTATTAAAATTATTTCTTCATAATAATCATATCAAATATTAAAAACTATCATACATAGAAAAATACTCACATCGTTATTGTAATGTCAAAAATGAAGTCAAATTAAAATATTGTCAGTATAATTCATCTTAATTCAAATCATGTTTAATTTATAACATCTATGTCAAACATCATAATATAAAATCATCAATATCATAATACCATTTCGAAATCAGTATGTCATTTAATTCCCTTCTAAACTTAACTTAAGTTATACTATAAAACTTAAGTCTTTAAGATCATTTGGCATTTTATTATAAATTTTAGGGGCTAAACAGAACATAATTTTCGACATTAGTGCTGTTTTGGCACTCTGTGTGCCGCGTGATTCTCGGCAGACTAGAATTTGGGCTACGTCGTACAAGTCGACTAAGGAATGGGGCTGTTTAACATCAGACAGATATATACAGCCCCGACTCAGCCTTAGATGCCTGCCTCGAGTCAACAATAGTACTTGGAATACGGCAATAGGCTCACCCTCTACTATGTGGGACCGAATACAATGCTTGGTGATCTTTAAGTCACGATTATCATTGTACATAACTGATCATTGTTAATTTGTTTTCACTGCTAAGTGTTTTTTTGTCTAGTCTACATGCTACTGTTACGACAAATAGCATATTTATTGTAAATTATGTTTTCATGTCAGTGGCAATGTAATTAATAATTTTTGAAAATAAATATCTTTAAACCTAAACCTATACGAGTATGTATGTACCTATGTATGTATGTTAAGTACGGAACCCTAATGGATATCGACGATGCAGCAAACGTGACAATAAATACAACGATATTTTTTTTACGTGCTCAAAATCCCCACGGATACCTCCCCACCGGAGCCGGTGGAGGAGATTATGTCGGACTCGAACCGACTAAAACGCACGCCGCCCGTGGGTCGTTTTGGTTGCCGAAGGTGAGGTTGACAGGCATATCCCTCGCACCCCGGCCGACCTAGGGCCATCTCTCACGATCTGGCCCACAACGATGGCGGAATCACCGACTCAGCGATACTGCAGCTGCACCAATGACGTCCGAGCATAATCCGATCGCCGACGCAGCGAATCCATATATTTGATTTTTAAAATAGATTTGTCATTCCTAATTCTAGCATCGAATAGGTTTCATTTCCATATAATATTGTAATTTTCTTTTTAAGTAAATTAATTATAAGTAACTTTGGTTTTTTTTCGACACTTTGGCTGCAGAATTCGATATTTGTATGTATGCGTAGCCTGTTATTGTCACGTCTGCTAGGTTGAACTGCTATTGTCGCATTTATAATATTAGTACGACTTTATTACTTAAATTTGTTTAGTAGCTTAGGTATTTAAGTGGTCATCTCGTCATCTAATCATCTATAATCGCGACAAGTGCTGTGAGGTCGATACTTACATGGTGGGACAGCTATTAGATGATTCACAGTTGTACTTGCTATTAAGTCATCTAGTAAATTTTCAAACCTAAAATAACCTTGTGATGTTTTCTAGTACCTAATAAATAAGAGTTTAAAATAAACATTTCTTATAATTCAAATCTCTATAGGGGCGAGGGGTCTTTATGAGATCTAAAAACATGTTAAGATTTATCTATGTCAAAACTCCAAGACTAATAGAAATATAGATATTCAAACATATTTGCACTGAGCTGGTAATCGTAGTCTAAAACATCCATCCATCCATTGAAAATATGGACCTATGTGTCTTAGCGGTTCGATTCCCGCTCAGCCCCTTTAGACATGTGACAATTCGTGGATGGATGGGTGTATTGTAGAATAGATATACGAATGTATGGTATTTGACATTTATGACATGAGTTGATAACTGTCAAATATGTCAAATTCCATATATTTCATTGATCCTATGGAATTCATTCATTCATTCAATGGAATTGCCACTGGTTCGATGACTCGAGTCAACAATAGTGCCCGGAATACGGCAATAGGCTCACCCCCTATTACGTGGGACCAAATACAAGGATTGGTGAAATGTAGGTGTTAATTCACCGCTGCCTAACCCTGCGGGGATAACGACGTAATTACTAAAACGTAAAACTATGCTACTCAAGTAATTTTTTGTATTTAGTTTAAGTAGACTAAGTGTATATTTGTAAATAGACCAAAAAAAAGAAATGCCCGCTGAGTTTCTTGTCGGAGTCTTCTCAGGTCGGGGCCGCGTTTCGAACCGATGGTCCATTTACTAAACTGATATTAATGTTCCTTTTTTGTTGACGTTTTGTAAGTGCCGATATAATGGTCTATAGAGAATAAATGATTTTTTACTTTGACTTTAATTATATGTATGTACTATCTTGTTAAAACTTAACTTCTAGAGTCTACATAGTACGTCCTAAAAATCCTTTTATGGTATTGATGCTTAAATTTTTGCAGTCACAGTTGTTAATCATATACAACTAGACCCAGTTTGGACCTGTGCCAGTCATACTTACATTTATAATGACCTCTTCTATGGAGATGAGTCCGGCGGACGCGCAGATGGGCATCTCTGCTGGGCTAAGGGCAACTTTATAGATGAACTACATACATGTGATTACTTTTTATGGGTGCTCTTATTTAGTAATTGTGCGATTACGTTGTTCATACGTGTACATATATTCCCTCGTCTGCCAGACACCAGGTGTATCGGCTTACAGGGGACGTTGACTTAGTCCCAAAGGTGTTAGTGGACTACAAAGGCATTATACTAAAGAAACGTGTGCCCTTATTCCTGGGTATTTTCTCTATTTTCACGCGCGCTAAATTCCCATGGATACCCCCCTCCCCCAATGGTGCCAGTGGGATTATATAGAACTCGAACCGACTCAAACACATGCCGTCTGTGGGTCGTTGTTGGTTGCCGGAGGTACGGTTTCCGGCCGATCTAGGGCTATCTCTCTCTGGATACCCACGGATGTGGGGACCACACAGTCCCCAACTCGTCCCCGGGTATGGGTAGTCGCGAAATATGCGCCGCTGCCATAGTATACCCGGGTCTAGGTAAAAAGTTCCAGTGATAGACTACCATGTGGTTCAGTCTACTCAATTCCAATATAGACACTTCACCAGTGACTCCGGTAAAGCAGCACGATAGGCAGTACACTAAACAGTGCCTATCGTTTTCCATAGGTATAAAAAATAAACAAAACTGATCAAGTACTCTAGAATATCGACATTCCGATTTCAACCATACGCCATTTTAATAACACACTATTAAGTGTTCATTTCCAAACAAAAGATTACCTCACATACTCCACATAAGGTCACACCACATCACCTAATGAAGAGCACCTGTCGGACAGCCATCAATTAGACATGATATTACATGGAGTATGATGGCTTATATCGATCGTTGAATGGCAATAAGTGCCATCGACTCTTCATAGAAAAATGGCCCTAAAGCGCAACAATTCATTTTATAGAACAGTGATTTACCTATCAAATCTCGCGGTCGTTTACGCCCTTTAGCCTTTTTAACTAGCGATTTATAATCTTGGAGCCTGGAGCACAATAGTTACAGGTCCCGAGGGGACAGCGCTTCTTCATCATATTTATAATTTGAGTCCGAAGGTTATAAAATGAATATAGCTTGAATACTTACATACACACATTTAATCACGCCTTTATCCCCAGAGGGTTAGGCAGAGGCGAATTATCAGCCACATTTTACCAATCATTGAATTCGGTCCCACGTAATGGGGGGCGAGCCTGTTTCCGTCTTCCGAGCACAATTATTGACTCAAGCCATTCATCTGAGGCTGAGTCTGGGCTGTATATATGTGTTTGATGTTAAACAGCCCTATCCCTTAGTCGCCTTGTACGACACCTCATTAAAAAAATACAAACCACTGTTATAACATGGTGCTAGCCATTGTTGAGATACTTTTAATATATTAGTCATGGTAATAATATAATAATATAATATATTTCACGACATTCTACACAACGCTATCTAGACCCACGGTAAGCATTAGTATGCTTACCATGGGTCTAGATAGCGTTGTGTTATGGAATCTAGAATGCGGATAAACTTACTAATATACTTTTTTTTTTGTAAATACATACATATTATACATAGAAACACCCAGACCAATGCAAATATACATATTCATGCATACAAATCTTTGCACTGAGCGGGAATATCGAATAGATAGAAGATGACTGCGATGAGTGAAATCTTAACTTTTTAATATATGTAGTAAACGTCAATTACACTTCGCCTTGCCTGATAGTAGTGCCTGGCAAAGTCTCAGAAAAGAGAGTCACCATTACTTACATATACCATGTTACAATGGTGACACTCAACTTGACGGCCTCATCATAAGCTTTTTCACGCCCCGTTTAAAGGACCCAGGACTGTAGAAGGAAACACGTAAGCTGGTAATGAACTCCAGGCCTTAATGGTGCGACAAAGAAAAATCTCCGAGCCACTTTCACTTGATTTTTGATCAGATATTCTACACCATGTGCGGATGACATCTAAGCCCTGCACGTGTTGTCATGTGTTTTTTTTTTATACAACTTAGGTGGCAGGCAAGCACACGGCCCACCTGATGGAAAGTGGTTACCATGACCTATGAACGTGTGTAGCACCAGTGGAGTCACATCCGTGCTGCCGACCCTGTAAGAACAGAGATTTTGTGCCGTCAGTGTAGAGGACAAAGCAGGACAAGCCTTTGGTCGTCCCACTGACAGCACTAAAACTCTCCAGTGAGTCTGTGTAGGAAAGGGGAGGGTGGGACTAAATGGAAGAGCTCATTAGAACTTTCACCACAGTACAGACGGTAAAATACTGCCAAGGACGCAATTGTATTGATACAATTATAACTGATGGCAACTTTTATAATAAATGATAATCAATCAAAAATCATTAATTGATGAAATAGAAATAAATAGTAGATAGCACTATAGCAGAGTTCGGAATAAATCTTCCAACGTTCCTTTATTTCAAAAGGCCTTAATACAAGAGTCGTGCGACCAAATTGCATACCTTTAAATTAAACACTATAAATAAATGTTAACTAAAATGTTTGACATCTATCATGTAAGAACAAACACGACTTCTTGATGTAAATCCATAAAACACAAAACGATAATGCAGAACATCCAACAGTTATCACATTTCGTTGTAATAAGATTTACACTAATGGCGGTAATATATATGAATTTTGCAAAATAATTCTGACTAAAGATTTACTGAAGCTGTAGGCGTACATCACGCTCTTTGTACCCAAGGTTCTCATAATCGACAATACTGAGTTAGAATCGAGGCACTTACTGGTGAGTAAGACGCACAAAACAGCAATGATCTACATACTGTGTCGCAATGTGTCTAAACATCTCTCAATCTAGTAATCATCTTCTAGGTGCTACAGACTTGCGTTTTACTACAGTACTGTTTTTTTTTTTTTTTTTTTTTTTTTTTTTTTTTTTTTTTTTTTTATATAGGACACGTCAATTGGACTTCGCCTTGCCTGATGGTAAGCTGAAGGCAAAATCCCAGAAAAGAGGGTCACCATTACTTACACATACCGTGTGACAATGGTGACACTCAGCTTGACGGCCTTATCATATGCTTTTTCACGCCCCGCTTAAAGGACCCGGGACTGTAGGAAGAAGGAAACACGTGAGCTGGTAATGAATTCCAGGCCTTAATGGTGCGACAGAGGAAAGAGTCTCCGAACCGCTTGGTTCTTGATCGGATGTTTTGCACCGTGTGCGGATGACATCTAAGACCTGCACGCGTTGTCCTGTATAGGAAAGGGGAGGGTGGGACTAATTGGAAGAGCTCATCAGAACACTCCCCATGGTACAGACGGTAAAATACAGCCATGGACGCAACATCTCTACGCAGCTGTAAAGGTTCTAGGGTGTTCGTGATCTCGGGATTCCCAATGATGCGGATCGCACGTCGCTGCAACCTGTCGAGAGCATCTAGTAAGTACTTTGCTGAACCATCCCAGAGATGCGAGCAGTACTCCACACAGGAGCGAATTTGTGTCTTGTATAGAAGACACCGCTGCTCCGGCGTGAAAAATCGTCTCACTCTGTTCAGGACTCCGAGTTTTCGTGAGGCTGTTTTGATGATGCTTTCGATGTAGTTTTTGTTATTCAGGTTGCAGCGAACATCCATACCTAGGATATTGAGATTGTCCTGCAGCGGCAGTGGCGTGCTCTGAAGAGTGGGGAGGGGAAGGAAAGAAGATACTTTTGCTGTAAACGCACATGCCTGCGTCTTCTTGGCATTGAACTCAACCAGGTTCTCAGAGCCCCATTGAGAAATGTGATTCAGGACCCCGTCAAGCTCAGTGACAAGAAGCTGCCTTTTCTCTGCGATATCTGATTGCTTGGCCGCTGGATGTCCATGATAACTCCCATGTAAAGTGCTATCGTCTGCATAACAATGAACATTGCCGGTAGACAGCATGTCGTTGATAATAATAATAATAATAAAATATTTATTTGACTCCAATGGTTATTTACAATGTGTTTACAAACAATGCTGTGCTAATATATTTTTACAATTTATGTCGATACTGATTCTCAAACTAGGCAAAAACCTGTATCTTGAGAAACAGTGCTCTTTTAACTATTTGTAATATTTTAGGACACAGTGATTCTAATTACAGGAGTTCTTCTATAAGGTAAGTTTTCAATCATACAATATACTATATGTCATTACATTTCCTCCTAAGGAACTTCGTGTTGTGTATGTGGGAGTGTAATGTACGAGTGTAGTGTATATATACGTTATGTGAGTGTTGTGTGATGTATATCTTTATGTATGTGTTCTCATGTGCGTACGGTTATGTAAATTAGTACTTTAAGTTTTCAATCCAGAAATTTTAGCATTGCCTCAGTACCATCATAGTCATATTGAAGTAACCAGCTGGTAGCTATGCTCTTTACCTCATGACGATTTAGACCCACAATGTTCTTATTCTTGTGGAGCAAGTTGTATACCTTACAGCCCAAACTTTTAAATTGGCGCCTAGCGAAAGCTGTCCTACTGCGAACCACTGGACACACGGATCTTTTGCTGCGTTTATTGCCGGGTTCTGGAGGAGTAACGCTGCGGTGAACCTTAATGATGGATTTGAGCACAAAAAGTTGCCTCACAGTGAGAACTTGATTGTCAGTGTATAGTTGAGCAGTAGGGTATCTTATTGGCTTCTTATTTAAGACTTTGAGCACGGCTCTCTGAGCTCTCTCAACTTCCAGAAGTTCCTTCTTACTGGCAACCCCCCAAACTGGGATACAGTATTGAATGACAGATTGACAGAGGGCGATGTAGACCATTTTTAATTTTTGTTGAGTGGCTGTGTCACGCAGAGCCTTAAAAGGATAAATAAGCTTTCTGGTTCTGGCCTTTATCGTAGCAATCTGAATATCCCATGAGAGCCTACTATCTATTTGTACTCCAAGGTATTTTGCATTAGAGGCTCGAGTTATTTTCAGGCAATCACAATCTATATCTAGGGTGCATGTATGTGCTTTTATAGCGTAGTTATTAGGTGGAGTATTGAGTTTAGAAATGGAGAAAGGGACAAAGAGAGTTTTACTCAAGTTGATCGTGAGTAAATTTTTAGAAAGCCAGATCATTACCAATCTAAGGGAGCTTTCCGCTCTTTCCTTCACTACCTGCCAGTTTGAGCCCCATACAACTAGTGCAGTATCATCCGCGTAAGTGAAGGTTCTTGTATAAGGGAGAGCCATGGTACAGAGATCATTTACATAGACCTGGAACAACGTAGGGCCCAAAATACTCCCCTGTGGGACGCCAGTAGTAACAGCAACCTCATCGCTCAAGTCATTTCCTATTTTCACTCTCTGTTTTCTATTATTTAGGTAACTCCCAAAAATCTCGAGAGGAAGACCACGTATCCCTAGCTTTTCCATTTTGTCCAGCAAAATTGGCGCAGAGACTGTGTCGAACGCTTTGGAAAGGTCTAAAAAGATGCACAGACACCTGTTGTTGGAGTCCAAGTTCTTGACAACTTCGCTAGTCAAATCAATCACGGCATCTTCAGTGGAAATACCTGAACGAAACCCGTACTGATTTTTAGCCAGAATATCAAATGTTTCTAGGTAATTTTTAAGTGCTTCGTTGAGAATTTTTTCCAGAATTTTCGACATTGCAGAGAGAATAGAAATAGGTCTATAGTTGTCGACGCAGTCCCTGTCTCCACTCTTGTGGACCGGATGTATGATGGCCTTCTTAAACACCTCTGGGAACACACCCGAACTTATAGCAAGGTTGCAGATGTGAGTTATTGGGGGGATAAGTTTTTCTTTGCAGAGCTTTAGAACACGAGCTGGTATACCATCCCACCCAGTAGCACAATTTTGCCTTAATTGAGAGATTATGGTTTCAACGTCAGCCTCAGTCACCTCCAATAAGACCATTGATGTAAGTGTATTTACAGGTGAAAAGAAACGCAAAGGGCCGCAGTCATCCGGAACAAAAGGTGTAATTTTTTCGGCTAATTTCGTTCCAATAGATGAAAAGAAGACGCATACGTCATTTACAGATTGTTTATGATCGCTGTTGGTACTTAGGAGCTCCAAGGGACAATCGTGGTTCTTTAGAGTACCCATGATACTTTTAATTGCATCCCAAAGGGCTTTTATGTTAGAACCTGTCTCGTCAATCAGGTTCTTATTATATTTTAATTTGAGTTCTCGAATGAGGCGATTGCAGTAATTACGATACCGGGTATACGTTATTTTGAGAGTCATGTTGTCAGGAGATTTTCTGCTTTTAATGTGCAATCTATCTCGGTTTCTGATGCATCGAACAAGACCTGGGGTCATCCACGGCTTCAAAATCCTATGTTTTCTAGAAATTTGTTTAACGCTTGTGTGCTTGGAAATGATTGTTGACAGAGTTGAATAGAGGCAGTTAGCAGCGGTATTTGTATCACCCATTTGAAAAATATGAGAGAAGTTAGTCATTTCGATTTCAGTTTTTATTTCCATTAAGTTAATGGTACTTTTAGTCTGACAAATTTTAGAATTAGGTTTGGTTTGATCTAGAAAAAGAGCTATGGGTTTGTGATCAGTTGTGTGGGATTCTAAGACTAAGGTAATAGACGGGAGGTTTGTTTTAATAAAAAAGTGATCTATGCATCTTTGACTAGTTCTCGTAGGGTAGGTATGAGTAGGAAACAAGCCATGGGATGCGTTAAGAGTTAAATATTCCTCATATAATTGATCGGAGCTATCGGGACGTATATTAATGTTAGTATCACCCACTAAAATCAAGTGATGCGACTTTTGGGTATCATAGACTTTGTTCAAGCTCTCTATAAAATTGCTATGGTCTTCTACCGTTTTTAGGGATGGGGAGCGGTACACTGCCACGATAGCAACTTGGTCATTTACTAGACATAATAGGCAGCTAGCACTTTTGAAGTACGGTTCGCTAACACTGCATTTGAGTTCTTTTCTTGTATAAATTACAATGCCATCGTTTTGGTTCAGTAAGAATTTTGAAGGGTGTGCTATATAACCATCTAAACTAGGTACTGTGTCAATTTTACTTAACCAACATTCGCCGAAAATCAAAATATCAAAAATGACACCCGTCGTAGATAGCATCAAAAGAAACTGATCAAGATTTTTGTTTAAACTACAAATATTGACATGAATTAATTTGAGAGAATGACGGCTAGTATAGAGGAGACAATCTTCTGGGTGACAGTTAAATGAGCGTACAGTAGGGTTTGTGTCTAGTTCTTTGTTTATTTCTTTTAAGTTAGTCATTTATAGGGAAACAACACAATATTTTGTACATGTAATGCAAGGTAAAAAGGGGTGACTAGGTTAGGATTTATCCTAAGTAATATTGTCATACCAGTGTACGAATTGATATTGAAAGCCTCCCAACATTGGGAGAGACCCATGTCTAGCAGTGGGCCACGATAGGTTAATTGATTGACTGATTGAATGTAGACGAACGGCACGACACATAATAAAATTGAGTATAAATGTAGAAATTTTGTTGTAGGTAGTATTAGCAGTGATATTATGTTATGGGGGTCAGTATATGTGTTCACTTTATGAATGTATAAAAGTAAGTGTTTGTGGATTTGTGTGTATAATTGAGAGTGTGTAATAGGTATAGTACATGTAATGAGTGAGGGTGTGCTGAAGTAATAACGTGAATTTTTACAAATTTTAAATGAATGACTAAGGATAGAAAAGCTTTGACTAGCATAATAAATATTTTTTGTCTTAGTCAAGGGCGTGACAGAAACAAACATCAAGTAACAATAACAAAGAACAGGCAAATATTTCAAGCTTAGGTTAAAATGCCATGCACGGAGTATTATAGGAGCAGTCGGAAGTGATCGTCATATACTATGTCCTAAGTCCTGGAGGGACTTCTCGGAGGAAACCAGTATTTGCTTTTGACCATCTGCCTTGCGCAGGAAAATATTTCCATTTGTAGTCCAGCAGTATTTAAAGGCATGCAGTTTAGCAAATTCGCGCGTTTGGTGGAATAGCTTTTTCGAACTTGCAGGAAGGTAGTCTGACACATAAACCGCAAGCTTTTTACCAGGGATTTTCATTGTATCGGTATTCAGTTTTTCCGCAAAATTCCTCTCTTTATTGTATCCTCGGGCTGAAAAGAGCAGATCCTGTTTCATATCCACAGTTTTGAACTCAGCTATTATAGGACGCAATGTGCCTGGTTTCCCAGGCAGACGAAATATGTCACGTAAATCGGTAGGGGAGATCGCAGTCCCTAGGATTTCACCAATTTTGCAGATGGTGGTTTTTAAGTCCTTAGAGGTTTCATTTTCAAACTGTGGGATGTTCCTAATTTCCACATTTGCGGATCGAGTTTTTAGTTGCAGATCTTTAATTTTCGTCTCCAGGCCTTCAATATTTCTTCGTAGTTCCAATCGCTCCTTGAGTAAGACGTCTAGGTTGCCTTTAACATCTTCATATTGTTGACTTAAGAACGACATGGATTGTACTATCTCATCGTTCGATTTCTTTATTATATTGTTTTGAGCCTTAAGGTCCTTAATATCAGAGGACAGCTGTGTAATTAAGAAGTTTTGAGACTTCAACAATTCATCAATTTTATTCTGGAATTCAGATTTCCAGTTAATCAACAGGTCTTTAATATCCTCGTTGATATTTTTCTCCAAGTCAATTGGGCTAGGTTGCTTCGTAAGGCGCCGTTTAGTTCTGTTACCGCTCAGGTATACATAAGATGTATCGTTCAACTTACTTACATCCGAATCAGATTGAGAGTGTGTCGGAGTGTTTGGCGGTGTACGTCTAACAGACATCGCTGTATTGAGCGGATAAGTGGGTAGCTAGATAGGTACTCAAAATAGAATCACCCCTATCCGATGAGAAATTCAGACTCAAAAGAAACCCAGCGGCAAACAACAATCCCGCTATTTGTATTATTCAGGTAGTTATAGGCGACAGAAACAGTCCTCTCTCGGTAATAATGTACGGAGTTTGTGCTTTATTGTATTAATATAAATAACATAAGTTCGTAGATATATTCCGTCAGCGGCAATGTAACTCGTTTCGTTAGGTACCTAGTTATAATCCCAAGTACAGCGAGCGACTGATGAACAAGGACAAAATTATCACCTGTCTCTGTAATGCTGCGGGTGAGCGGGGCGCCCCGTTGAGATCCTCAGCTATCGCACCCGAGTTCCGTCACTGTGCCGTTAAGGTCGAACTTCACTTATAATGATTAGTTAGATAAAAAGGGAACTGCAAACTATGTTCAAAAAAACTTTCAAGTTAAGTTGAGCTTAATTATTTGTATGATTTATTTATTTAAATCGGCGCAAAAGGAGTAACATGTATGCACTGTATCAGGGCTTGGACGAAAGAGGAGGGAGGGTATGCAGAAGAAAGAGAGTGGGTGATAAGACGGACCCCTGGGGCACGCCAGCATTAACCTGCAGAAACTCCGAAGCTCGTCCGTCACAAAGGACGCGAATACGGCGCCCCTGCAGGAAGCTAGCAACCCAGTTGCACAGCCCAGAAGGCAGACCAAAGGCAGGTAGCTTAGAAAGAAGCGATTTGTGCCAGACTCTATCGAAAGCTTTGGCGATGTCAAGACTAATTGCCAGTGACTCGCCGTGCTTGTCCATAGCCTCACCCCAAAGATGGGTAACGTATGCTAGAAGATCACCCGTTGACCGTTTCGGTCTGAAGCCATATTGCCGGTCATTAATTAAGGAGTGATCCTCTAGGTGCCGCATGAGCTGTTTGTTAATTATGTGCTCGAACACTTTGCACAGCACTGAGGTGACGGCTATGGGTCGATAGTTGGCTGGCTCCGAGCGATCCCCCTTCTTGGGAATCGGCTGAACATTCGCCTCTTTCCAAGGCAAAGGCACTGTACCCGAACTGTAGGATAGCCGGTACAGGCGCGTAAGCATTGGAGACAACTCCGCTGCACATTTTTTCAAAACTACCGCTGGAATACCATCCGGACCACTGGCTTTCCGGACATCGAGTGATTGCAGCACTGCACGGACATCGCGTTGCCTGATATGAATATCAGGCATCGCGTGGTCACTGTCGGGTAGTGTTGGTGGCTGGGTACCACAATCATCGATTTGGGAGTTGGCCGCAAAGAGATTAGCCAGCAGATTTGCCTTCTCTTGCGGCTCATGGGCCAGGGATCCATCAGGGTTACGCAGCGGAGGCAGCGAAGGCTGACAGAAGTTGGCTTGCAAGGCTTTAGCCAGTCGCCAGTAGCCACGGCTTCCCGTGGGATGCATCACTAGCTCTTGACCAAGCCGCGCTATGCGCAGGGCATCCGCTCTGACATAGGCCCTTCTACAGACCTTTGTGGCTCTGTTGTACGCCGCCTTGAAGTGGCCCAGATTGGGATGGCGCGTGGCGCGCGCCCTTACCCAAGCGCGGTACGCAGACTGTTTTTGTTCAACAGCTTCCGCGCACTCGCGCCCGAACCAAGGGCGCACCCCGCGGTCACCGGTGACTTCGGTGTATGAGATATAGTATTCCATACCCAGACCGATCTCACCGGCGACAGCAGTAGCACAATCCGATAGGTTCTTACCTTCAAAGCAGCGCTCAACCCACGGGATGGACGCAAAATAGTCACGAAGTCCATCCCAGTCCGCTGACGAGTAGTGCCAGAGACGCCGCTTCCCCCGCACTGGTCGTGGAGGCGCCATAATAGGCACCGTGGAACAGACCAGGCAGTGGTCAGAGTTGCCTAACGCGGCTCGCACCGATACACTGTACCGGTCCGGATCACTCGTCAGCAGAAGGTCTAGCAGAGAAGGTGCTTGGCCCGACCTTCTTGGTATCCTAGTGACCTCGTGCACCAATTGGGTCAGGCCGTGCGCCAGAGCAAATGCGTGGGCGGCTCTTCCCGCATGGTCTGTTTTGGAGGAGCCCAACCAGATCTCGTGGTGGGCGTTAAAATTGATATATTTTAATGAATTAAATATTATGTACTTATATATGGGTGCGCAGATATATGTGTGTGTATATAGGTATGAGTGTGTATATATTATATGTATCTAAAATACATTATCTTTATTATTGTAATTATGACATATGTATATGTATATGTGTGTGTGTGTGTGTGTGTGTGTGTGTGTGTGTGTATGTTTATATATATAGATATTATTCTTCTTACTACCTGCCTTCTAAAATTGGAAATGAAAAAATCTTTGTTAAATATATGTTCTTGCTACCAATTACAGCGTATACCGAACTAATATTGAAATATTGTAAACCAGTATTGTAACAGGCACCCACAGGACAGGCCTAGGCCTAGTGTGGGGCCACCGGAAATGTAACTGTATGTGTGTTTTTTGGTAATAAATAATAATAATTTTATATGTGAAGGCCGCGTGGTTCCCGGCAGAGTAGAATTAGGGCCACCCCCAAATTCTTTTCCCATGCGGTGACGTACAAGGCGACTAAGGGATAGGGCTGTTTAACATCAGACAGATATATACAACCCAGACTCAGCTTCAGATGCATGGCTCGAGTCAACAATAGTGCGCGGAATACGGCAATAGGCTCACCACTTATTACGATTACTATAATTATTGGTGAAATGTGGGTGTTAATTCACTTCTGCGCCTCTGCCTAACCCTCCAGGGATAAAGGCGTGATTATATGTATGTATGTATATTTTTAAGGAATACCTATGTCTGAAGGTTAAATATTGCAAGCTTTCTCTTATCGGCTATTTTCAAGAACTTGCAAATAGAAAGCAGAGGAAGAACCAGCACGTTAATAGCTTTGAAGTCAATACATCCTATTACCAAATTATTATTCTCGTTTACAGCAAACAGTACACAACTAACGGTCAATCCTACCAACATAATATTACCATTCAAAGGTGGCCTGGTAGAAATCGCCTCAAGCGAATTGCTTCTAAGTCACCTCTTAGTTTTGTGCCAACCTGTTCGGTTACCAATTAGCCACGAGCCCTGCAATACACTATTTCATTTAACATTATTAAATTCCACACCGTTGATCTTTCCCAAATCGAAAATTTCAACTTCCTCAAGTCGCCCGTCTACTATATTCAACGCATGCTCACAACCGCAGGCTAAATACTCCACAATCACGACTATTACGATGTTATACACAAAATTATGGCGGGTTGCATCAACCACCTTACAGCGAAGCTTTGACCTTTGGTACTAATATTTCGTATCAACTTATGAAAAAAAATCTTATTGTCATCTCGATTTTCGCCAATCATCGTGATATCGATTTTTTGCACGCATATATTCACGAGAATCAATAGGAACCATACAAACATACAAGGAAGTTATACGAGCATCTATGACAGTTGTTACAGGTCCCTGGAATATCCGACTAGTCTAACTTTAAAACTTCAATATCGCCAATTGATTCTGAAGGGCAGATAGCAGTTGCTTTACGGCAAATATCAAAATCGACGTATCATAGTCAGACTAGAAAACCGACCCTTGTTGGGTTAAGGCTCAGATGAAGATGAAAACACCCTTGGGAATCAAAGCATAGTAGGGCAACAATGTGATGTAAAAATTCAAGAGGGGCATCAGAAGGTTTCTTCGTGGTCGGCAGCGCGAGTGTAACACCCCTGGTGTTGTATACGTCCATAGGCCACGGTAACCACTTCCCATCAGGTGGGCCGTGTGCTTGTCTGCCACCTAAGTGGTATAAAAAAAATGTATTGACATTCACACATGCGCATGCACATAATACCGTAGTTACTGGCCATTGTAAATTATTTCCTCAATAAACTTATTGGTTAAGAAACAAGTGTAATCTTTTATATCGTTAATTAGATTGTTGATTACATTTTAAATTATTGTGTCATGTTCATTCATTCACTTGTGAGTTAGAGTGTTAAGACATGTTATACAAAAGGATGAAAGTAACAATGTAAGAAAGGTAATATGTCTAATGTGGATAGTTACAGAGGAAGAATAAGAGAAAGTGCATTGAGTGACCAGGTAGGTAGCGAATATTAGGAGGGCTACAAGTAAATATATAAATGTGGGACTCACACTTGCTGGGTTGCTGTGTAAAGCTATGCACAATATTGAAATAATATAAATTATTAACACTAGCGTATAAGTTTTCTTTAAAATTAATACTATAGATTGACTGATGTCTACAATAAATAATTTGAATTGAATAAATCTAAACCTTTGTATATCTATATTAATTAATAACATGTCAAATAGTAAATTCTAATCGATTTACAGAATCGATTCTCTAAGAAATATTTCACGAAATTGATCATCCGGCCTTATTCGATCACTAGTATTAATAATAAATGATTCTATTGTTTTAGAATCATTTTTTTAATCGTGTTTCACTTTGGTCACGAAACAGTCAAACTTTCGATCTATATTAGAGCTCTATTTAAGGTTCTAAAGTCAACCACTAGGGTCAAGAGCTTCTAATGATAGACCACAATGCACGGTGATTGTGTAAGGAGTCTTTTGTTGTGACAACCTTGATATTTTCGTGTGTAATGTTTCATAGTTCGACGGATTGGCACTAAGTGTTTTTGATGTTCGTGAGATTTCGTGGGAACATTGATTGTCGTTGGTAGAGGACACGTCCACTTACGGCTTATTGAGAGGGAGTTGCTGGGTCAAATTTGGAGGACAATTACTCCTCTTATCATTCTGGGTCTTGGAAAAGACAGTAAGTAGTCGCTCCCGGTGGTCATACGAATATCTACAGCAGTCATTACGGGAAGTTGCCCTAGAAAGTTCAACAATTGATCTAACTGCAGTAATTCGATATCACTAATGATTTGCAGAGGTCAGATGTCAATCACTTCACGGAAAACGAAGTTTAGCCAAACACGGAGTTAGACTGAAAAAAGCAGACCCCGGATAACGAGGTGAACGCTTCGAATGGAATAACAGTCAGTCAGTAACAGTTGCACACGTCCATAGGCCACGGTAACCACTATCCATCAGGTAGGCCGTGTGCTTTTCTGCCACCTAATTAGTATCAAAAAGGCATCCTCTTATTTCATAAAAACAAAATTAGAATTCTGCACTAAAATAAATAGATTTAACTCCTCACAGACGAAGTACAGCGCACAGTTACTTTGTAAATAAATTCATATATCCAATGGGTTATAAAATTAACATGTAAACGTTGGTATTCCAAATAATTAGCGGCTAATTGCGAGTGATGACTAAAACTGTACATCACCACACAAACTTATCATAGTTATCATACATAATCGTATCATAAAGAGTGTTCGACCGAATGGGTGCGCCGGCGCACTGCTGTGGAATCTTGTGTAGCAATATACTCATCTCGTAAAATGTGGTTAGGGCTGACAGGTGAATGAATGATTATGTAAGTCATTCGCAATTCATTCTTTTTATTTATTAAACTTCAATTTGCGTCTGATTTCAAATATGAGATAATTTAGTTGAATGTCTGAACTAATCGCGTAGTAGCTATTCTTTGGACTGGACCTCAGCTCATGATTAGGTGGGTTGCAGTCAATTTGACGACCTAATTAATAAAGTCGTTGGTAGATGTGTATTGACCCGTAACACAGTTTTTACAAAACTAGCTCGGCAGCCAGGAATTTTTTTTTCATACGTGTAATATATTTCTGTCAATAAACAATTTTTTTTTATTTTTATTTTATAGTATAGTTACAGTTTTCATCACGTTCATTTTACGTGTTTTTTCAGGACCAGTATCATCCCAATAATGATACTGATGATAGTTAAAAAAAATAATTCAGAATTCTCAAAGTTTTGAGTGTACTTCGTGGGCCCTACATCACAAATACATAATTGGATATTTGACGGACTAGTCTAGTCAAATTAGTTATTTTTTACTAAACGTCAAAATGGTAAGTTATGAGGAAACTTGTATGAAATAAATTATTGTGACGTCATAATATTCTATAGTCAAATAATTTACTATTGTGGGGTTTAGCTTTAGGTTTAGTTTATGTTTATCATAAACTCACGCCTATATCCCCGAAGGGGAAGGCAGAGGTGCTAGCACTCACATTTCGCCAGTTTATGTTTAGGTCCCAATGTAATAGGTGGGCGAGCCTATTGCCATTAACCGGGCACTTATAAACCTACGATAAATACACACATGACATCGAAAAGCATCGAAAAGTCATTGGTGTGTGCCATGGTAAAATCTGGGATCGATACCGAGACCTCTTCTCAGCAGTTCATTACCCATTCCATGGCTACCGCGGTTATTGTAGGTTTAGTGGACGATGAAAAATTTAGAAGAAGAACAGACTCAACGTATACCGCTCATTTACCATTTTTAATTCAATAAGCTCAGTTAAATAACTGCGCGGTTGAGATGGCACAATTTTATTCGGGAACAATAAAATTTAGCATCAACAGTGACTCATTGACACGAGAAGAAGTTCAATAATTTATTTTAACTACAGGGAAATACCCATTTTTGTGTTAACCTATTCTTTTTTTAAACAAACAAAGGAAGCTTTGTTGTTATTGTTACATCATCGCAACAATCGAAGCAAATATTATTATGAACTTCAAGTCATATTCGATTATGAGAATAGATTTAGATCACTGACATTAATGTAAGCGTTTGTCCGTTACGTTTAATATAAACACGCATGGCCTCGTGGTACAAAATAGAGGGAAAAAATAATAATTCATCTGGAACATATGATACTATCTCCAGTCCGATTGCCTGGATATCGTTTCGTTACTACACCTCAAGGTTAAGAAGTCCCTAGTAACACCTGTTTATTCCCAAAGTGTTTCGGCTGTTGCCCCAGGACCCAGAATTACCTTGACTTGGGACCCCTCTTGTAAATACTCACATTACTTAGTAAAAGCACAGTCTAACGAACTCTTTTTTGTTGTGGTAAAAGTATGAATAGAAGATGCATACATACATACATATAATCACGTCTTTAGGCGAAGGTGAATTAATACCCATGTTCCAATTAAATCCCACGTAATAGGGGCCTTCTTTCGGGCACTATTGTTGACTCGAGCCATGCATCTAAGACTGAGTCTGGGCTGTGTATATTTATCCCTTAGTCGTCTTGTACGACACTGAATGGGAAGAGATGAAGTGGTCCAAATTCTACTCTGCCGAGAACCACACGGCAATATTTACTATATTTGGTTGTTTTCTTTATGATAAGTTATAAATTTGCTAGCGGTTAAACCATAATATAAAAATTAATGAAACGAGCTGTGTAGCAGAATTCTTTTCCCCAGGTTCCAGGAACCCCGGCATGCCTCCAGGAACCCTGACAGTAAATGTGCCTTCTAGAGTACAGACAAATATTTAAGTAGTTCTCACTAACATCAACTAATTTGACATATGCTGCATTTAGTATTCCACACTGAAACGATTAATAATTCCGAAAGTACTGTTAGTAATGTATTGATGATGGCAACCCTACCAAATCGAGATGAAAGGGCCACCAAGGTGAGGGTGGCGTGTCTGAAATAGATGCATAATCATGCACGACCGGACTACGTGCAAGACTAGAACCATCTCTTGAATATGTAATAGCGTATATACAGAATGACATCTTAACGAGAATAATGTGATGCAGAGTCTATTATGGATTTGTTTTTCTTTGCTTTTACCACTGAGGTAATTTATGTAATACGTGCTATCAAAGCAAATCAATTGGTCTATTGCAGACCACTACTGGATATAGGCCTCTCTCAATATACACCATTGCTTTCGATCCTTCGGTTTTTGTATCTAGTCTGTCCCTGTGTTTGTCTTCTCACGGTCTCCACTCAAGATCATGCATAAAAATATTTGCACTGTGCTGAAATCCATTCTACGCAGTAGTCACGTGCACTACCACCAAGAAACGCAGACTGACACCTTTACATAACACTCTATACCGCTGATGACTACCTTAAGAATTTCTAAGACACCGTGAAGATTTCTCACATCGTATTTAACTTCTGACTATAATTCAGTTCAAATGTAAATTTATTCGCATCTATTATGATTTCTAAACGATGTCTATAATAAAATTAAATCCTCACAACATCTTACACAGGAGCGTCTAGAAACGGTCCTAATTGGACCCGTGGGTGTTGTACTGTCGTTAATAGTACACTGTGTAACCTGTAGGTGACTAAATGTAATAACTTCGAGACAAATTGTTGTAATAGTTATTAGCAAAGGAGCGATTTATTATATTCTATTTCATTTAAAACTATTAAAGGAGCAAGTCGTGTTTAATGTACAAATAGTTAACTGTTTATTTTATTTGTTGTAGCTAAGTAATAAGAGATTTATAAAACTAAAAACTATTTTGACAACCGTTTTGGATATTTGAATGAAAGTAAATAAATAATTTGTTGATAATAATTTATGTGTATTAACTGTTACAAGCGCCATGATCACGGTGTACTGTATACCATGATCATGGCGCGTGTAACAGCACCGAAATATCGGTTATTCAGCGAAAATAATAATCATGGTAAATATTCCGGCGAGGTTTCCACTATTAATGTGAATGACCATGTCAATTTCAAATATATTTATAAATCACAATTGTAGCTTTATAGACTAAATAATAGTACACATTATTTAGTATTATTAGTATTAGTATTAAATATAGGATTGTTTTTCTACAATAGGTTGGTGGAATTACTGCTCTCCTAAATAAGCTATAAGTAGCATGTGTTATGGAGATACAGGGTACTATGCTGTCAACGTGTGCAACATCAGGGACGCTACACTCGTGCTGCCGACCCTGTAGGAATCTTCTAATGCTCTTCTTGATGAACCCCAAATTTTATTCGCTCCTTAGAGTCCATTGTGTATCATAGCTATAGAGCATTTAACTGCTAAGTCGTAGGTCATAGGTTTGATTGTATTTGCATTGGATTGGTTAGGTATTTCTAATGTTTGTGTATTAAATATTTGAAACTACTATTTTGACCCTTACTGAATAGCTCAATCACTATAGGTATTTAAACTACCATGGTCACTCACATCAGTATCAAAATAAACGGGATATTTACCATGTTTCATTGTTTTCAGATCCGTTTACGGATCAGATCGTAAACTCAAAACAATGTAAAACATGGTAAATATCCCGTTTATTTTGATACTGATAGCTCAACCACCTTCACTTCCTAAGTCTATTTCGTCGCCGAAGTTTTGACCTCGGCTAGACTTCAATATATTTCATGAAGCGGCAGATATCTGACCTCCATAACCCATTATCGATATCGAAGTATTGCAGTTAGAGCAATTGTTGCGTGTGAATAAACTTCAGACTAGAATAGACGGCCTAATGTGCTTTCATAGGCAAGGAAATACACTGACTAATAAAAGTAGACATATTTCATACATACATATATTTACACTGAGAGGAAATCAAACTCGTGCATAACAGTTGCGTTCACTACCACCACTTTCATCAAACTCCTTTTATACATTTTGATATTGTTGAATAAACTACGGAACTGCAGAAATAAGCTTCTGCACACTCATCTAAACATAAACATTAGAAACCATAAAGCGCTTAATACATAATAATTAAAAGCAGATAACATCATTTTGAAGGTTCACTTAAAGCTTAACAAATATTTATTTAAGCTTCTTGCACAAAAAGTCTGTATAAAGGCGCCTTAGACGCCTTAGGCATTTTCTACTCGTCAGCCTTGACATCAACATAGAAAAAAAAACATCTAAGAGGATCCGGATACTGACCTAAAGATATTACTTAATGGTGTACAAAAACACAGACAGGGAAAATATATTACACATAGTACGACGATTATGTTAATTAAGATGATATACAGTTGATGGATGATTAGACATTATAATTAAAATATTTAAACGAGAACATTTGAACCTTTCAAAGGTCTTTTTATACTACCGAGGTAACAACCCGGAAGGGTCCATTTTTAAACTATCATGGTCACTCACATCAGTATCAAAATAATCAGGATATTTACCGGGAACAAGCCAAAATAAGGATACAGTAAGCATCGTGTGTCGTGAACGTGATCGAGATCGGGTTCGAGTTTGTAGTGAGAGTGAAACCAGTGGTAGTGCAGATACGCGTACTAAAGGAACTCGAGAGAGTAAAAAAAATTCTCTGTTCACCGCCAACAGCCCACAGCTCCGAAATATCGGAAACTTGAAACAATGCAACATAGTAAATATCTCGATTATTTTGATACTGGCGGAAAGATTCCTATCAGCATCTTAACGTTGTTCCAGGTTACGTTCTAGGTTTTCAGCTCGGAGTCCGGGATCCCATCTATATTAGTTTTAATGAGAGCAATTGCCGTCTGATCTGGCATAAACAAAAAGAGTACCAGGAGTAAGCGGACCCTGAACTCCATAGAGAAAGCCTCAGATGACATAAATACACGATAATGATTATGGAGATATAGAGAAGATGTAGGTTCCGGATAGGGCAAGCTTTGAATGTGACAGGTATTGGAGGTCAGATTATGTTGATCTATTTCTATAGTCAGATGAAATCCTTTTTATGGCATACTGTGTTGTCTGCAAGAGATGCGAGAGGTTGCCTGTAAGAGATCACTTACAGCGATAAGGCCGCTATTTGTACATTTATTTATTTATTTATTACATTCTTTATTGTAATAATAAGAATAATAATAATAATAAACGTCTTTATTGTACAATATTTACATGTGTACACCAATAAGAATAACATATTACATTACAGTATGAGATTTAACTTTCGTGGTACGTACAGATGGCGGCCTTATCGCTCTGCGGCAATTTCTTACAGGCAACCAATTTCCTACAGGCGCCAATTACAATATTCATGTTGCAGAAATTGAGAAGACAAGAGCAGTACAAAGGGCGGCCTTATCGTTTTACACAATTTCTTCCAGGCAACATGTTTCATAACCTTGTCCGTAATGGTACTGTAATTAATTGATAAAATCGGTAAGGAATTACATCGGCTAGTATAATAATAAAAGTGTTTACTGTGAAATGAAAAAGTACCTTATGAATGAATCACTTTGTACGAAACTCACGAAATGAGTTCGAGAAATGTAGTAACATAGAGTAGGTTAGTAGGGGAACACGTTGCGCAGTTAAAGCTGACGGTTTTGCGCATGCGTCAATCCTGCTTCGTCGGTGTACGGACTGAATCAGGCGGACTTGGTAGGGAAGTGCGGCGCCGACCGCACTTTTCTACTAAGCCCACCTAAAAAACTGAATTGTGAGGAATGGAAATTAAAATAGATACTTTTTGTAGTATCATCTGTAGTTGTGACAGCTAAATAACACCGCTCGTTAGTTGATTGCAATTGACTATTTTCCTATAATTAAAATAAATTATTTAATTGAGCTCATTGCCTTTTTTGTGGTTTACGAATTCATTTATTATTGTAAATACTCAGTTCCTTAGAAACATATTTTAATATGCATGTCTCGTCTTTCCGAAATTACTAATAATTAATCTATTTAAACATATTTATCTATTTACAATTAATGTATTTTTTTTTATATAGGACACGTCAATTGGATTTCGCCTTGCCTGCTGGTAAGCTGAAGGCAAAGTCCCAGAAAAGAGGGTCACCATTACTTACACATACCGTGTGACAATGGTGACACTCAGCTTGACGGCCTCATATGTTTTTTCACGCCCCGCTTAAAGGACCCGGGACTGTAGGAAGAAGGAAACACGTGAGCTGGTAATGAATTCCAGGCCTTAATGGTGCGACAGAGGAAAGAGATTTTAAAGCTATGCTAATATTGACATTAATAAAAAATAATAATTAAATAAAACAAAAGTGAAAATGCATCGTGGAATTCCTTCGCATCGTATGCATCTTGTGGTAGCGTTCCCAGAAAACTGGCAGCTAATTACCTAAATTAAGAATGGTAAAGAAGCAGTAAAAGTTGTGTCTGTTCTTATTTTATCGTTTTATTTATTTTTAATCATCCACTCAATCTATAATGATTGGACTATTAAATATTATGACGTCACAATAATTTATTTCTTACAAGTTTCCTTAGATATAACCTACCGAAACTTACGGACCGACTTCATTGATTGGTGAATTTGAGTGTTAATTCACCTCTGCCTAACCCTCCGGGGATAAAGGCGTGTTTATATGTATGTATGATTGAAAAATTTATCTATCTGTGTCGCTAGTCAGCATATGCTTTTATTTACTGCTGTGTATCATACATTTAATCACACGATTATCCCTGTATGCTAAACAGAGATAGCTGCCCTTCCTTACAAACTTCTTTAGCTTATCGATTAAGAAATAGAACAAATTGGATCGGACAAGTTCAGGACAGGTTCATTAGCTTATTCTTCTTTCATAAAGCCTTTCAACTTATGTTTAGGTTAGGTTAAGGTTCCTATGGTTGCCTGTAAGAAATTGCCGCAGAGCGATAAGGCCGCCAACTGTACGTATCACAAAACTTAATTAATCTCATATTGTTATATAATATGTTTTTTTTTATATCACTTAGTTGGCAGACAAGCACACGGCCCACCTGATGGAAAGTGGTTACCGTGGCCTATGGACTTTTGTAACACCAGAGGAGTCACAGTCGCGCTGCCAACCCTGTAAGTACAGAGTTTCTGAGCCGTCAGTAGAAGACATAGCAGGACAAGCCCATAGTCTTCCACTGACAGCACAAAGTCTCCAGTGAGCTCTGGCTACCCTACTCACCGCTAGGAACACAACACGAAGTTATTATAGCCGCGGTATTCTGTAAGGCGGAGGTACTTCCCCAGTCGGACTGCTCAATTGGGTGGAAATACCGCCGGGTCCTACCTCCTTGTTATTTGTGTACAATAAAGACGTTATTAGTATTATTATTAAATGGAAAACTAAAATCGTTTGATATTTCGACATAATTCTTGACAATTTATACTCAGTTACTAAACCTGTGTGAATACTAATGTTGCCAACTAAAACGTATTTCGTCCATTACTTGAATAAAACATATCTTATCCACTTCAGAGATATCGACTTAGCTAAAATGCTTTGAATAGTTTGTAGTATTCAATCGGTGAGATGAAACGATTCAAAGTAATTTACAATGTATCGAATAATCCTGCTTGTATAAATGTTAAAGTTTGTGAAGATGAATGGATGGATAGACACAGAAATTGGACACGTCAACTCGACTTCACCTCGCCTGATGGTAAGCTAAAGGCAAAGTCTGAGGATAGAGGGTCACCATTACAGACATTGAGTAATGTTACAATAGAGGCACTCAGCTTGGCGGCCTCATCATTACTGGTGGTAGAAACTTGGTGGCACAAATTTTTCTCAAGTTTCGACCGGGTAGGTACCACCGTGCACTATTGCGAAAAACCCTCCATAGCAATTCAATCTCGGTTGGATTGTGTTCAGGGGTCAGCAAGTGCATTGCCGGGCAGAGGTGGTGGTTGTCGCAGCACTAGTGGGACCAGTGGGTCTTGGCGTAGTCTAGTGGGGATGGCGCGGGGCGATGCACCGAACAGGGAGACCTGTAGAAACGGTGGTGCCGCAGGGGCCCAACTGGGGTTAACCACCTTGGGAGGCTGCCTCACCAGGCCGCGCATAATCCCGATATGGTTCGTCGTGCCGGTTGGTGACCGGATTTGGGAGCCCGGCGACCATACTCGGGGGGGTACGGGGGCCCTTCCGTTCGGCGCGTCGGCTCTCACCATGCCTCACATTCATAGATAAAACCAATATCCCGCGCTTTGTCACACGGTGCTGCGGCGGCAATCACCTCTTTTTTCACGCCTTCTCCCACCTAAACTCATGGCAGCGCAATTCAGAGAAATAGGCAACACAGCGGCTCGTCACACTCCCAAAAGCTTGCTATTTGAGGTGGAGTCCACTAACATCTGTGGGCTCCATGCAAACCTCAGCGCCGTCCACCAACACCTAGAGACGGCGAAACCTGCCATGTTTTTTCTAACGGAGACGCAAATACACCGCCCTGACGACACGACCTACTTGCTCTACCCTGGCTATGTTCTTGAGGAAAGTTTTCGTGCAAAAGCCGGGGTGTGCGTGTTTGTTAGGGCGGATGTTTGCTGTCGCCGTTTGCGCTGCCTAGAGGATCCATTCTTCTCCGTACTTTGGGTACACGTAGACCATGGCCCTACGAGTCAGATCTATGTGTGCCTCTACCGTTCCCATACAGGAGATGCTGAGACAACTCGACTCTTTGAATATCTGAGTCAGGCGGCAGATGATGCGCAGGAGCGATTTCCGAATGCCGAAATGGTATTTTTGGGGGATTTTAACGCCCACCACGAGATCTGGTTGGGCTCCTCCAAAACAGACCATGCGGGAAGAGCCGCCCACGCATTTGCTCTGGCGCACGGCCTGACCCAATTGGTGCACGAGGTCACTAGGATACCAAGGAGGTCGGGCCTAGCACCTTCTCTGCTAGACCTTCTGCTGACGAGTGATCCGGACCGGTACAGTGTATCGGTACGAGCCGCTTTAGCCAACTCCGACCACTGCCTGGTCTGTTCCACGGTGCCTATTATAGCGCCCCCACGACCCGTGCAGGGGAAGCGGCGTCTCTGGCACTACTCGTCAGCGGACTGGGATGGACTTCGTGACTATTTTGCGTCCATCCCGTGGGTTGTCCCTGTCCCTGTTGAACAAAAACAGTCTGCGTACCGCGCTTGGGTTAGGGCGCACGCCACGCGCCATCCCAATCTAGGCCACTTCAAGGCGGCGTACAACAGAGCCACAAAGGTCTGTAGAAGGGCCTACGTCAGAGCGGATGCCCTGCGCATAGCGCGGCTTGGTCAAGAGCTAGTGATGCATCCCACGGGAAGCCGTGGCTACTGGCGACTGGCTAAAGCCGTGCAAGCCAACTTCTGTCAGCCTTCGCTGCCTCCGCTGCGTAACCCTGATGGATCCCTGGCCCATGAGCCGCAAGAGAAGGCAAATCTGCTGGCTAATCTCTTTGCGGCCAACTCCCGAATCGATGATTGTGGTACGCAGCCACCAACACTACCCGACAGTGACCACGCGATGCCTGATATCCATATCAGGCAACGCGATGTCCGTGCAGTGCTGCAATCACTCGATGTCCAGAAAGCCAGTGGTCCGGATGGTATTCCAGCGGTAGTTTTGAAAAAATGTGCAGCGGAGTTGTCTCCAATGCTTACGCGCCTGTACCGGCTATCCTACAGTTCGGGTACAGTGCCTTTGCCTTGGAAAGAGGCGAATGTTCAGCCGATTCCCAAGAAGGGGGATCGCTCGAAGCCAGCCAACTATCGACCCATAGCCGTCACCTCAGTGCTGTGCAAAGTGTTCGAGCACATAATTAACAAACAGCTCATGCGGCACCTAGAGGATCACTCCTTAATTATTGACCGGCAATATGGCTTCAGACCAATGCGGTCAACGGGTGATCTTCTGGCATACGTTACCCATCTTTGGGGTGAGGCTATGGACAAGCACGGCGAGTCACTGGCAATTAGTCTTGACATCGCCAAAGCTTTCGATAGAGTCTGGCACAAATCGCTTCTTTCCAAGCTACCTGCCTTTGGTCTGCCTTCTAGGCTGTGCAACTGGGTTCCTAGCTTCCTGCAGGGGCGCCGTATTCGCGTCCTTTGTGACGGACGAGCTTCGGAGTTTCTACAGGTTAATGCTGGCGTGCCCCAGGGGTCCGTCTTATCACCCACTCTCTTTCTTCTGCATATCAACGACATGCTGTCTACCGGCAATGTTCATTGTTATGCAGACGATAGCACTTTACATGGGAGTTATCATGGACATCCTGCGGCCAAGCAGTCAGATATCGCAGAGAAAAGGCAGCTTCTTGTCACTGAGCTTGACGGGATCCTGAATAACATTTCTCAATGGGGCTCTGAGAACCTGGTTGAGTTCAATGCCAAGAAGACGCAGGCATGTGCGTTTACAGCAAAAGTATCTTCTTTCCTTTCCCTCCCCACTCTTCAGAGCACGCCACTGCCACTGCAGGACAATCTCAATATCCTAGGTATGGATGTTCGCTGCAACCTGAATAACAAAAACTACATCGAAAGCATCATCAAAACAGCCTCACGAAAACTCGGAGTCCTGAACAGAGTGAGACGATTTTTCACGCCGGAGCAGCGGTGTCTTCTATACAAGACACAAATTCGCTCCTGTGTGGAGTACTGCCCGCATCTCTGGGATGGTTCAGCAAAATACTTACTAGATGCTCTCGACAGGTTGCAGCGACGTGCGGTCCGCATCATTGGGAATCCCGAGATCACGAACACCCTAGAACCTTTACAGCTGCGTAGAGATGTTGCGTCCATGGCTGTATTTTACCGTCTGTACCATGGGGAGTGTTCTGATGAGCTCTTCCAATTAGTCCCACCCTCCCCTTTCCTACACAGGACAACACGTGCAGGTTTTAGATGTCATCCGCACACGGTGCAAAACATCCGATCAAGAACCAAACGATTCGGAGACTCTTTCCTCCGTTGCACCATCAAGGCCTGGAATTCATTACCAGCTCACGTGTTTCCTTCTTCCTACAGTCCCGGGTCCTTTAAGCGGGGCGTGAAAAAGCATATGATAAGGCCGTCAAGCTGAGTGTCACCATTGTCACACGGTATGTGTAAGTAATGGTGACCCTCTTTTCTGGGACTTTGCCTTCAGCTTACCATCAGGTAAGGCGAAGACCAATTGACGTGTCCTATATAAAAAAAAAAGATGCTTTTTTACGCCCCGCTTAAAGGACCCGGGACTGTAGGAAGAAGGAAACAACGCCAACTTTGCTTCACCTCGCCTGATGGTAAGCTAAAGGCAAACTCATAGGATAGAGGGTCACACACACATTAAGTAATGTTACATTGGTGGTACTCAGTTTGGCGCCCTCATCAGATGCTTTTTCACGCCTCGCTTAAAGGACCCGGGACTGTAGCAAGAAGGAAACATGTGAGTTGGTAATGAATTCCAGCTCTTGGTGGTGTGACGAAGAAAAGAGAATCCTTTTATCCTGAGAGTAGGTTCCTGTGGGGTCACAAGAATATGGGTCAGTTACGACCTATCACCGGAAATAATGTACAGATTTTTAAGAAATTAGAAATGTATAGTACAGTTAATCTAATTCTCAAACATCAATCCAGGTGTAAAACAGGGTAGTAAAGTTGTTTCTTAGTGCGATTAATCCAAAACTCAGTACAAATAAAGTTCTTTTTTTTCAGAAGGACTGTAGTGTCGGCCGGGGTGCGAGGGATATGCCTGTCAACCTCACCTTCGGCAACCAAAACGACCCACAGGCGGCGTGCGTTTTAGTCGGTTCGAGTCCGACATAACCTCCTCCACCGGCTCCGGTGGGGAGGTATCCGTGGGGATTTTGCGCACGTAAAAAAAAAAAAAAAAAAGAAGGACTGTAGTAGAATACAATATCCCTCCTTCTGCGAGCAAGTAATACCCGTGAAGGAGGAGGCGGGGCGGGAGCTGCAGCGGGAGTGACGAAGGATCGCAAGCCAAGCTGCCTGCGTACGAAGGCAAGGGCGTCGGAGGTCGATGAACGACCTCCGCCCCCCATGAGCGCCGGCCTGGGGGTGACAGGTGGAGCCGCCTGTCACCCTGGCAGAAGCAGGCCGCGGCGGCGGCGCGCCTGGCGCGCCTCCCCGTTTTCCGGGAACGAGTTGGGGACTCGTGCGTTTTAGTCGGTTCGAGTCCGACATAACCTCTCCCACCGGCTCCGGTGGGGAGGTATCCGTGGGGATTTTGCGCACGTAAAAATAGTAGAATACAATATTTAAGTTCTTGGTAAATTGAATTCACCTCACGGCATTCTCAAAAACCTCTGAGATTTCAAATCGACTAAGATAACATAGAAAAAATTGAATCGTTACAGGTGGGATTCGAAACCGCGATCTTTTTCCCTTACTGGGGAACGTTCTGATCACTAAGCCACAGAACCTTCGCCCGAAACCATACAAATCCTTCTATACATATCCGTCTTATGGCGACAGTTAAGTGCCATGTACCTTTGAGAATGCCATGAGACGAAACCGGTCAGGTGAAAAATAAAATACAGTGGAAAGTTCAAAGTGTCTTATTCAATATGTGTAACAGGCTCCACCAAGCGCCATCATTCAACTGTATTAACAGTTTAAGTCCTTGGTATACTATATATTCTAGTAATGCTCCGTGGCGTAGCGGTAGAGCATTCGATTGCTATGCAGGAGGCGCGGGTTCGTTTCCCGCTAAGTGTAAATATTTGTATGCATGAATATGTATGTTTGCATTGGTCTGAGTGTTTTTATGTATAATATGTATGTATTTACAAAAAAAAGTATCTAGGTATGTTTATCCGCATTCTAGATCCGATAACACAAGCTAGTTAAGCTTTGTTTACCATGGGTCTAGATAGGGCTGTGTAGAATGTCGTGGAATATTTATTATTGTTATTACTAACTCTAAAACGAGGTTAGTATTCCTCGCAGGTAGAGTGAGAAGCAAAAGCTAGAGTTTAATATAAGTAGTGATGTTACTTAAATCCCTATATTAGTGAAAGATACCTTTATATTTTACAGCCGAAAAGCGTGACATCTTTGTTCGTGAATGCTCTCATGCACTGATAGGTCACACCTCGGCCGACAGGTGGAGCCACTGTCGCAGTTCTCAGAGATTGCACACGCGCGGAATTTATTATTAACCGGCTTTTCTCACGATATGGCAGACTTTGATTGGTTATACAAAGGGAACAATAGATATTGCTAAATGTGGCTAGGAACTTCCTGTGAGCTGCATTTAGGTTACGTCATCATCGTCATCACCCTTGCAATAGTCCCAATCGCAGCGGAGTCCGGAGTCTTCGCTTCGGACTTTACTTCAGACTCCGGGATCTGATTAAATATGATGGGATTGCTCTATTCGGCTATATTAAGAATGACTGCCGTCTTACCTCTTCGTTGAAATTATGGTTAGTGTCCACAAGCATGTCAGTATATTGGTAATGAAGAATTAGGCGCCTTTCACACTTTTGAGGCTCAAGTCAACCTTAGCTGATTGTCGACACACCTTGAGATTCTGGTATAGGTCTTCCTTTTGGGGTTAAAGTCGGTCAGCAGTTTTTGGGGACTTCTTAAGGAGGTAGAACACGACGGTATTACCGTCTAATTGAGCAGTGGGACTGAGGAAGTACCTTTGCGCCTTCGCTCTACAGAATACCGTGGTCATAATAACCTCGTATTGTGTTCTCGGTGGTGAATATGGTGGCCAGAGCTCACTGGAGAGATTTTGTGCTGTCTGTGGGAAAACCAAAGCCTTTCTACACAACGCTATCTAGACCTTGGTAAATGCTTACCAGCTAGTTACGCTATGCATCTTAACTAGCTTGTGTTATAGAAACTAGATTGTGGAGAAACATACTTAGATATGTTTTTTATAAATAAGTAAGTACATATCATGCATAATGAACACCCAGAACAATGCAAATATATTTATTCATGCATACAAATATTTGCACTGAGCGGGAGGCGAATCCGAGCCGCCTCCATAGCAGACGAACATTCTACCGCTACGCCATAGAGGGCGTCTGCAGGTTCCTTATTCGTTTTTTGTTTTGTTTATACGTCTTTTATGAGAGCTAATGCCGTCTAAACTCCGAAAAGGGAAGCCTGCATTAGAGGCTTGTCTGTTAATCAGTAGCTGTACCGACTTACAAGTAATGTTGGCTTCGCATCAAATATTTACATCCAATTGTCTTACAATGAAAATTAAAAATAATTTCATCATAAACTGAGAATCACGCCATCTATTGGCGATAGGCAACATTAATAACAGTTACACTACACGTATGTTTAACATTCAAGATCATGCGTCTTCGTAAAGTTTGCTTAGATGGAGCTTTAAAATATTTGTAGTGACGTTTTTCATTATGACAATAGTTCGCATAAATGATTTTGGTTATTCTTCTAACAGATAACTTTTTAAAGGATCTTTGCAGCAGAATAGAATACGTATACAGTAATACAGAATAATTAGTTTGTCTTAAAATTCTGGTAGTGGTTAGTTATAAAAGTTACCATGGTTGGTCTAACGCAAACGAATCATCTGCGACTCTGACGCAGAATTTCCTTCGAGGTGAGTGGGTCACACGTCTGTCGCTCCCGTAAGAACCAACCTAAGAGAAAGGGAAGACACGGAACTTCGACTCTCAAATGCAAGTTTTAACGAAAACTGGAATTATTGAGTGTATGATGAAATTCTTTTTAAACTTGCATACCTAGGTATAAATCATATAAGTCATTTAAATTTTATACAGCCTGCTCATAATAATATTTCAATGTTTTACCAATCTGTTTTCAACTTTGAATAATAATTATTAATTTTATTGCTTGCTATCATCTCATTTATTATTTACACGATTTGATTACGTTCATAAGTAGTTAATTAACTTCTATGATTACATTTTTGTTGTAATCCGTTTTGAAACTTTGCAATATTAGGCCCCACTTGAGGGACCTGGGAGCGCACAAATTACGTACGAACAAATTTCACGGTGCAGCAATGAAAAGGGTCACTGGACAAACGAAAGGGAAATGGGAATTGGTTTTCACCTTATGCGAGTGACGTAGTCCTGTATAGAAATGTAGAGGGCGGGACTAACTGGAAGAGCTCATCGGATCATTTGCCATAGTAGAGATGGAAGAAAACTGACAAAGACACTATTGTGTCTTTGTCAGTTTTTCTACGCAATTTGGTGTCGTCAGTCAAACTGGGACAGACAGGATGCATAAGGAAGATCGGAAGTAATGGCCCACATTCAGAGAGACTACAATAGGCTCATTGATTGACTGATTGTACGAGTCCCAAAGAATGGGACTCGAATTTTGGAGGTAGGACACGGCGGTATATCCGCCCAATTGAGTTTTTTTGAGGTAGGACACGGCGCTATATCCGCCCAATCGAACTTTTTTGGAGGTAGGATACGGCGGTATATCCGCCCAATTGAGCAGTCGGACTGGGGAAGTACCTCGGCCCTACAGAATACAGCGGTTATAATAACTTCGTGTTGTGTTCCCAGCGGTGAGTTGGGTAGCCAGAGCTCATTGGAGAATTTGTGCTGTCAGTGGGATGACTAAAGGCTTGTCCTCCTTTGTCCTCTACACTGACGGCACAGAAACTCTGTGCTTACAGGGTCGGCAGCGCGAGTGTGACCACTTTCCATCAGGTGGTCCGTACGCTTGTCTGCCACCTTAGTGAAATAAAAAAAAATGGGAAGGGGGAAAGAAAGAAGATTTCTTTCTTTCTGTCTTCTTGGCATTGAACTTGATTATTAATAAGAACTTAAACAATAGATGTAATTTTTATGATAATTCATGTAAGTTACAAAGAAATGCTCATGAACGTCAAGATTATTACCTATTTCTTCATTTACTGTCAGATTTGCAAGGCAATAAGATGCGAGTAAAATTAGTGACAAAACAATCTGGTAATTAAAAACATACTCTCCTTATTAATAAAAACATGAATCTAACACCATAATGTACATTATATTTGTCTGTTCATTAGAAGATAAAAATAAATAAATTAAGATGATTAGCAAGGCCGTATAGTTATCAACTTGTTTGCAAGCTTAATTGTACAAAAAATCTATCTGCTTAAAATTGAATCACAGAACTAGAAATAATTATGATACTTTTTAGGGTTCCGTTCTAAATAACATTCAGCTGTCCACCGGCAGCATACATTGCTATGCAGACGATAGCACCTTACACGGGAGTTATCACGGACAACCTGCGGCCAAACAGTCTGATATCGTGGAAAAAAGACAGCTTCTTGTCACTGAACTGGACCGGATCTTGAATCACATTTCTCAATGGGGCTCCGAGAACATGGTCGAGTTCAATGCCAAGAAGACGCAGGCTTGTGCGTTCACAGCAAAGGTATCTTCTTTCCTTCCCCTTCCCACTCTTCAGAGCACGCCACTTCCACTGCAGGACAATCTCTATATCCTAGGCATGGATATTCGCTGCAAACTGAATAACAGAAATTACATCGAGAGCATCATCAAAACAGCCTCGCGGAAACTCGGACTCTTAAACAAAGTGAGACGTTTTTTCACGCCGGAGCAGCGGTGTCTTCTCTATAAGACACAAATTCGCTCCTGCGTGGAATACTGCTCGCATCTCTGGGATGGCTCCGCGAAATACCTACTAGATGCTCTCGACAGGTTGCAGCGACGCGCGGTCCGAATTATTGGGAACCCTGAGGTCACGAACACCCTCGAGCCTTTGCAGATGCGTAGAGATATTGCTTCCTTGGCTGTATTTTACCGTCTCTACCACGGTGAGTGTTCTGACGAGCTCTTCCAACTAATCCCACCATCTCCTTTCCTACATAGGACAACACGTGCAGGCCTTAGATGTCACCCTCACACTGTGCAGAATATACGAGCAAGAACCAAGCGGTTCGGAGACTCTTTTCTTTGCCGCACCACCAAGACCTGGAATTCATTACCAGCACACGTGTTTCCTTCTTCCTACAGTCCCGGGGCCTTTAAGCGGGGCGTGAAAAAGCATCTGATGAGGCCGCCAAGCTGAGTGCCACCATTGTAGCACTTAGTGTCTGTAATGGTGACCCTCTTTCCTGAGACTTTGCCTTTAGCTTACCATCAGGCGAGGTGAGGTCAAGTTGGCGTGTCCTATATAAAAAAAAAAAAAAAAAAAAAAAAAAATTATACAAGGTATCGGGACTTCTCGCGAATTATATCTTGAAACTTACTATTTCTAACGACTTTTCGGATGCGTTGCAGCACCCGTGGTCTCGACTTGACTAGTCTTCGAGCGTCGAGAGGTATGTAGGGAACATTTTTTGAGCGCCTACCCACCATTACACTTATTATGAACGGTTAGGCTGGCGACACACCATTCTTACTATGTAAGTTTTTAACGGCACTGTGTTTTTTGGTTTTAGTTTCTTAATCACTGGATTCCACTTTCCGGATAGTTTGATTCCATCTTCCCTATTGAATTTTTTATATTTTTTGATTTCAATGGCTTCACGCACAATCCGTGAATAGTAGTGGCGATCAGTGGAGAGTGCTCTTTTAGTTTTAAACTTAATTTCTTATTCAAATTATTTTGGGTCAAATTTATACATATATGAAACGTGCTTATTAAGCTCTTTCAGTTTATACCAAACGACATAATGTATCTCAAATTTATTTGTTAACACAGTAGTTTATGGCCGCTAGATTTCAAGTTATGCTTCTAACGAAACCTCATTTGTCCAGTTCGAATAAGTGATTGAGAAGCTATGAGAGAACAGATGAACCTTCATACATACATAGCCTGTCAAAATCATAACCATCCTTTTGCTTCGCTGTAATCGGGTTAAAATCTAAGATAGGTCATGAAATCCAAACCTTAACCCGTCGCCTCATGAGGAATGTATTTAAGATTATTTCGAATATCAAAGACGTATCTATGTACTAGTTGGTCAAAGCATTCCCTCTGAATGGGATTGGTCACGGATTCAAGTCCAAAAGTGATATAAAACTTTTATAATTTTTGTTTTTGTTTGTTCTTTAGACATAATTGACGGCCTCTGTGGCGTAGCTGCAGCACATTTTACTGCTACACAGAAAGCATAAGTTCGATTCCCGCTCAGTGCAAATATGTATATTTGCATTGTTCTGGATGTTTCCATGTGTGTATGTTATGTATTTATAAAAAAAGTATCTGTTTGTCCGCAGTCTAGATCCCATAACACAAGCTGGTTAAACTATGCTTAGTGTGAGTCTAAATAGCTTTGTGTAGAATGTTGTTTAATATTTATTAATTTATTTTCTATTTTTTAATCGATAACGAGTAATGTATATGTAGATATAAATTCAATTTCTAGATCATACACAATGGGGTAGCCTAAACATTGTGGACTTACAGTCTTACTATATTGAAACTGAAATTAAACAATTAATGATATTATGAAAAGTAATTCATTTATTTGTATGTCTTAACTGTTGTACAAGTTACTATTAATCATATAAAATATTTTATTTATAATGATACCCGGTCTGAGCATCATACCGTTGGGGTTGTTTGGGACCGCTGAAGTCTTCTCCTATGACTATGGCTGGGTTATTGTATTCAGGATACGTTGGAGACTGTTCAATATTATATGTTGGATGTCGTCCATCACCTGAGGATAAATTACTTGATCCGATAGAAGGTTTTCCGAAGTGATTTTCATGTATTCCTGCATTTGGAGTAGCATCTTGACTGGTGGTTGAAAATACAGATCGCAACTCAGGAATTATAGGTTTTCCAAAGCCATCTACAAGGGAGTTCTGGTGATAAATATCTGGTGAGGAGAAGTAAGAAGGATGCTGTGGGGTAGTAGAATATACTTGGGGTAACAGACTAGGTTGTGTAGATGGTATGAAGAAATTTGGAGACGTTCCAATAGTTGAAGGTGAAATAGTTGTCGAAAAAAGTGGTTTTGATGGTCTATATGTAGGTGGTAATTTTTGAGAGATTTGAGATCCAGGTGAGTTGGAGTTGATTGGAGAAAGGAAATTAGAAGGCGTAGAAGATAAAATAGTATTGGCAAAGTCAGGAGTAGTGAATGGGGCTCCAATAGGTGGTGATTTTGGTGTAGATGAACCAGACTCAGACATTATGAATATACCAGGCTTATCTAATTTAGATGGGGGCTTTTTAGTATCTGAATAATCAACGGGTCTTTGTTCATTGATATTTTGATAATAACCAGGAATAGATTCAAAATCAAACCTTTCAGGTATTTGAGGTCTTGGAGTATATTCAGACCTAAAAGGTTGCTTCTGATATTTAGAGGTTGTGGGTGAGAATTTATGTACTTCTGGTTTCCCAGTAGATGTAGTCTCCAATCTTGTTTGATATTCAGGAGTATTTTGTAGAGATGTGTTAACGATAGGCACTGGTCCATTTCTAGCGTCCTTCAATTCAGTAGGGATATGGTTGGCATGGCTTGGTTTGACTACATTAGATGAGTAATTTGGTGCAATGGTTTCTTCAGAGTTATAGGCAGGTCTTATAGTTTGATATTTGTAGTTTGATGTTGGAGGATTTTGGTTAGTAGAAGAATTTGGCAAAACAAAGTTAGGCCGTTGTGATTGTTGAGATTTTGTATTCTTTGAGGCATTTTCAGTACTGTTGAATCTGGAAGGTTGAGATGGTGTAGGAATGGAATATGTTTGTTTGTAGCTTGGTGTAACGGCTTGAGATGGTTGATTTGGACGGCGAGTACCGCTATCAATAATGTCACCAGGCCTTGTCGTGGTAGTAACGTCTTTGTTATCAGTATCGTCATCAAAAATATAATCTTTGTCATTATCATAGTCAGGGTTGGATTCATCTTTGTGAGTAATGACACGAGAGGTCATGAATGGCTGTGTAGTAGTTGAAAAGTCCTTTCTGTACTCTTTGCGATTTGATGGTTGATTATGCACTTCTGGGGTTAAGAAGGGCTTCGGCGTGGGTTTTTTGTTAATAGGTTGTTTTGTTGTTGCAAACACTTCTTCACCTTTGAATCTTGTAGGGAATTCAGTATGGTCAAATTGGTTTTGAGGTGAATTATAATAATATCCATTTTCGCTTAGTTGGGTAAGAATTTCCTGATTTGTAGGTTGTTGATTGTTACTGCTTTGGCTATAATCGGTTAATGAAGGAGTGCCTATTCGTTTACTATCAAAGTCCTTCACACTTATTTGACTGGAGATTTGATCTGCTTGAGGTGTATTTCCATTAGTATATTTATTATTAAAGTTTTCAAAGTCTTCGCTGGTAAGTGGTGTTCGATATTTATTCTGTCCCCGATTAGAAATCTCAGATAATATAGGACTTGGGGAAGGTGACTCTTGTCCACGTTTAAGCTGCTCGTCTTGACTAATATCATCATTATCAACAGGTCCAAAATCATCTCCACTATTACCTTTGTATTTGTTGGTATTACTTATCATAGATTCTGGGAATTGTGATTTACTTTGGACAACACTTTCTACTCTATCCTTTTCAATGGGGTAACGATCTCTTGATTCAGGAATATTCTGTTGGCCAGGGTATCCTCCTGAAATTGGTAACATATAAGATTTTAAGTCAGTGATACCTCCCGCAGAATCTTCATTTTTCAAATACATACTGTTGTCTTCATTTGTACTTGGTTCAGAAAAGTATGAACCTCTAACATCACTTTTTCCTGAATTGATATTTTCTTCATTACCATTGTTTGCATTATTTTTACTTGTAGGATAATTTTCACTTAATATCCTTGTATCACTAATATCAATAGGTTTATAAAATTGTTGAGATTCATTTTTGTCAGAAGCTGGTTTTATTTTTTTACGCTCTAATTTACTTTTCTGTATTTTACGTTGATTTTCAGGCAGATAGTGATTCTTATATCCATATTTATTTTCATCGTAAGAACCTGTGGAAACACATTATGTAAAGTAATCGTTCAGATCTAATCAAACTGTTAAGGGTTGCTTATAATTATTATGGCCTCATTTACTGATAAAAAATACAAAATAATGGATTATATGCTTTGAAAATTCTCAAATAATTTGTTTCTACTTACCATCGTCAAAAATTCCAGCTGCTTCATCTCTAGCAGCCTGTTCAATAACTTCTCTTATAGCATCTGGTATAGGAGGAGAAGTAGGTAAATGGTCACCACGAGGTTGGAAACCATTTTCATCAGCAGTATAAAATACACTGTAAACCTTTCCGTCATCACCTGTGTAAGAGTATGATCCTTGGGCTTTAGTTCCATCGCCTACTGTACCACTTTCATCAGCACGGATTCCATTTGAGGTTTCAAAACTATACGAGTAGCCGTTTGGTGTACGTGTGTTATCATACTTAAGAATGACGGCACTTCTGTCACCTGCTGCCTGTGGTCGTGGAGGTCGATTGGCATAGCTACCTGAGTGAATTTTAGACACCGACGATGCAAAACTTGGTGAGGTACTAAAAACTTCATCACGCGCTTGTCCAGACTGGTAATCATTTTTCTCTAAGATTGATCCTGGGATAAACGTATTGTGATTTTCAGGAGGAAATGACTGTTGTGGATTACTGCCCGAAATTGCAGTACCTTCATTTTGATAATCTTGATTAAGGTAGGGCTGCATAATGTCCAAACTGGTTTGGCGGTTAGGATTATCTGGAAGAATATATTCCGGAAAACCTCCTTGGTTTTGGATGTTGTATAGATTATTTGGTATGATATTTGCTTGAGCTGAAATCGTTGTTGGCCCTGGTGAACCTACAAGGTTAAGGCTATTTTGTTCACCAGGATATTGGCTTATACCTTGCACTTGAGCAATTGCCTCTGTGGTTTGAAAACTAGGTCCAGCATTAATAGCGTCTATTCCTGAATACTCATTGAGATTTTCGTTACCGAGTTGGCCACCTGGGTATTGCACCAAGCCTGTCCTAGTAACAGGCTGGTCAGAAATGGGTTGCTTGGGAAAGGAACCACCAATTAGAATTTCACCTTGTGTTTGATCCAATGAACCGGGTTGATTGTGCTGCAAGTTGCTAAATGGACCCACATTCTGAATTGGAAGACCCGTTATAGGATTTATTGGCACTGCAGTGGTTTCGAAGCTTTCTATAGGAAATGTTGTTGTTTGAGAAAACGCATAAGATGTAGTAGTGACAGGTAATTGTATCGGTTGTCCTGTGGGTTCAAACTCATTAAATTTGTTCGTAAAGGAGTTGCTTGGACTTAGTGCTGTTTGAGGTAGATTAGGTGTTTCTAGAGGAGCTAGAATATCGCCAGGGTTCCCTCCAGCAAATTGAGCTCCTGGTGGTGGAAGGTAAGTTCGGTCCAGTTTTTCAGAAGCCGTTAGGCTTGCAGCCAGTAATATCTGTAATTAAATGTATATGTTAAGTTATTTTTGTCTTTAATCACTTTAAGTCTCAAACACTCAGGCGCTAACACCACAGGCGCAATTGCGCATACGAATCCCTATTCCTACAAACAATTACATGCACCATTTTATAGCAACAGTGTATTGTTGTAGCTGCGTTATTGTCAGATATGACAATAGCATGTGCAGTGCTGTATTATCGACAAATAATAACAAGCCTATGTGTTTGAGGCTTTGATTTTAAAATTGTGTTACAGAACTTCTTAGTTCTTTTGCAATCCACGAACTGAACCAGAAGTTTGTTGCCCTCAATCTGAGTAGAGTCAATAGACCCTAAACTAATAGACTGTCTCTTTCTATTGTAGCTTATGCAGACACTCAAAAAGGAACATTGTTGTATCAATGGCATTGTCATCAGAATAGTTTCAGCGATTTCACTTAAAACGTTAACTATGGTATATCTGTATAGTGCGGAGGGTTTAAAATACTCCTAGAAATAGTTTTATTTAAGCTGACTTTAACTAAAACACACAATTAATCAGAAATTTTATAATAATATTGAACATTATGCCATTCTTCTAATATTGAATTAAAAGTTATTATTATATTTGAAAATACTAATGAAACATTGTAACTTGATTGATACAACAAATAAAATGAATTCTAGGTAAAAATTTATATGAATAAATAGCAATGATATAAGAAAACCGTTTCTCGGAAGTGCTTTACAGTAACAACTAAATTACTCAAATTACACTGTTTTTTCGGGTGAAGGTTCTGTGGCTTAGTGGTCAGAGCGTTCTAAAGATCGCGGGTTTGAATTATATCTTATTCAATTACATAGCTTTGACACTTTTTGATTTCGTATAGTCAAAAAGTAGGTACTTTCATTAAGTATACTAGCACAATAGGATACACAAAATGCACTTTTTCACTTCTTGTAGTTAATCACACACTTGGCACTATCCATTACAGGTACAATGAATGACTTCAATGATGGAATGAATTAAAACTATAATAAAGTATTAAATAAAAAAAAAAACAAATAGTGAAGAAACAACCAACCAAAAAGCACTTCATCTCATCCGATGTATCCTCACCAGGATTCACTTGAGATGTGTGACACTCCAAATAAACATAATGATATTTATACTTTGTGGTATAACCTATAATGACCATTTAGATGTTTTAGTACGTGACAGATGGACACGGCGTGACAATAGCCTAATTATTGCTGTCACTCTCGAACATATTTATTTTATAATTTCATCATTAAATTATAGAGCCTTGGCATTTTTATGGCCAGCACTGTAATTTGTTGGTGACAAACGTTTGCCCACGTTTTGAAAGTGATATAATACGCATGCTTTCGTACTGTGAGCTTTGATTGAGACATGTTCTCCTTAGATGTTATTAAGGAGTTTTTTGAAAAAGAAGCAGTTCTTAATTCATCACAAGAATAAAAAACTCCATCCATACCTACAGTACTACAAAATTAATTCAAAATTGTTAGTAAGTAAACGAACATAAAGTAATTTTTATTTTTTTTATTTACCTAAAAAAATACAGATATCATATACAAGGTAGGTACAGTCAGCATCAAAACGACACCGATTACAAAGTTACAAAACGATTTCAACACCAAGGCATTAAGAGCAAATCAAAATTTTTATTTACTTATATTGTATTATTGTCCGAACTGAAAGTCTCTACCAAATATTAAAACAATGTGTCAACAGGAAGGGGGTAACACCAAGTCATCGAGACTATATTTCGAGCACCCTACTAGTCAAGATTTATCCGACACTGACTGTGTGAAGTAATGTGCAAGTGGAAATGACACGATATAGGTAATTGTATGGTTTGAAGTCTGTAACCAATTTTGATAGCATTGATAACCAAAAATGGATAGAAACCACCGACTGGAGGCAATCAAAAACGGCCATAATTAACAAACGGCACACGAAACGTCTACTAAAATTAGACAGAACAAGTCTAATAACAATTATAGGGACAATAACGGGGCACTGTCTCCTCAACAAGCACCTACACACCATCGGTGTCACGGACAGCCTCCTTTGCAGGGGTGTTTCGTTGCCAAGGAAATGGCTGCTCACGTTATAATTTTTTTTTGTGCGCACAATCCCCACGCATTATGTCGAACTTGAACCGACTAAAACGCACGACGACTGTGTTGTGTTGTCGGAGGTGAGATTATCTGAGACATATACCTCGCACCTCTGCTGGCCCAGGACCGTCTCTGGAATGCGAAGGAGTAGCCCTCTAACGATCTCAAATTCTCGGCACAGTAAGGTCACTCCGCGAAGCCTGTAAAGTCCCCAGTAAGCTTCTTCGTTTCTGGGCGGAGCTAGGCTGGCTCGCCAGTGCTCTTCACGCATAACGGCATAAGTAAAGAGGCTAGGCGCGGACATAAGAGTCCTTTTTCCATTCCATTCCATTTCAGCAGTGTTCTCCGGGTATTGAGCTCGAGCATGCTAGTACGCCAGATAGCTAGGTAGATACACCTTATTGTGTCACAGAATCGCTATACTGAATTCGATTAAGCTCAAGCAACCATCTTTTTTTCTCATTGTCGACGTATCTCACTGCGGATATCCGTACATAAAGTAAGAAATGACAATCATCCGCATAACTATAATTATAATAGCCTAATGACTGACAAAAATATATAAATTATGATTGATATGCATGAGAAAGAGTGTGGGCGATATGACAGACTTTGTATTACACCAGCATTGACCTGCCAAAACTCTCAAGCCTGACAGCCACAAAAGACCCTCTGCTCAACTCGAAGCAACAGTAGTGTATTAAAAAAAACTTAAAGGTCAAGTTAGACTAGGCGGAAAAATGCTCGAGCGCCTTTTTTACAACATTTATTTATTTATTTATTCTTTATGCACGATGTACATTGGCGGACCTAATGCCGTAGGCATTCTCTGTCAGTCATAGGGTGGTGCAGAGCAAGTACGAGGTAGGCGCATATTAACAAGAGATGCGTTTGGTTCTATAAGGACTATAGACTAATTATAAATAGTACTCTACTAGTAGTTAAATATGAAGGCTGTAATTAGTATCAATTAATCAATCAATTAGTCTATCGCAGGCCACAGTTAGACATAGGGCTCTCCCAATGTGCGCTGTAACTCCCAATCCTCAGCCTTTCGAATCCAGTTTACCCTAGTCACCTTTATCAGGTCGTCAGTACATCTGGCTAAGGGCACATTCCGCCTTACGTTTACCTTCTAGCGGTTTTTTTATACTACTTAGGTGGCAGACAAGCACACGGCCCACCTGATGGAAAGTGGTTACCATGACCTATGAACGTGTGTAACACCAGTGGAGTCACATCCGTGCTGCCGACCCTGTAAGAACAGAGATTTTGTGCCGTCAGTGTAGAGGACAAAGCAGGTCAAGCCTTTGGTCATCCCACTGACAGGCACAAAAACTCTCCAGTGAGCTCTGGCTACCCTACTCACCGCTGGGAACACAACACGAAGTTATTATAACCGCGGTATTCTGTAGGGCGGAGGTACTTCCCCAGTCGGACTGCTCAATTGGGCGGAAATACCGCCGTGTCCTACCTCCTGCAACGGTTTCAACTTTAGGACTCACCTGCTCCAATAGTCATACAAATAGTATGCAGTATTAAATCTTATCTGATAGAAACGCATAGTTGCTTACAATTTAAGCTTTGTTCTCAAGGAATAAGGTTGATATTTAATTAACACTCAAAACTGCTCGAGCATTTTTCCGTCTGATTTCCGTATTGATTCTCATTGTGTACTTTAGATATTGATTCTTTTGTTTAGTTCAATTGAAAGATGCCTATTACCTTTATGTACTAAGAGATATTCGTTAATAGTATTGTTGACTGTTAACATTTAGTTTATAACAAAAGCTTTGACCGCCAAAATAAAACAATTGTACAGTCAGCGTTAGATGACTCTTGATGAACCAAGTACTTCCGTTGGTCAGGAGAAAAACGACCAAGTAATTAGAACAATGCATTTATTTGGTCAAACAAAGTTGAGAAGGGGGCTCATTGGGCTGTACGGACAGCCCAATGAGCCCCTTCTCAATAACTTCACATTAGACTGAACCAAATGAGTTATGACAAAGCTCTGAGGAAGAAAGAGCCTAATCTCTTTAGGCTCTTTCTTCCTCAGAGCTTTGTCATAACTTGTATGACTTATGACTATGATTATATGTATGATAATACTTGTCATAACTTGTATATACCACATGGCTTGTTTATTAGTCATTACAATAATAAGACAATAATAGTGCCGCGTGGTTCCCGGCGGAGTTGAATAGGACCTCCCCTTCTCATCCTATGTGGTGTCGTACAAGGCGACTAAAGGATAGGGCTGTTTAATATCTGACAGACATATACAGCCCAGGCTCAGCTGCAGTTTCATGGCTCGAGTCAAGAATAGTGCCCGGGAAACGGCAGTAGGCTCACCCCCTATTACGCGGGACCGAATAAGATTGGTGAAATGTGGGTGTTTGTTCACCTCTGCCTAACCCTTCGGGGATAAAGGCGTGATTATATGTATGTATGTATGTATGTACAATAATAAGACGCTTAATACTATTTATTCGACTTAGAAGAGAGTTTGGCAATTACTTTTATTAATCTGATTTTTATTTCTGAACTCAATCAATCAATAAGCCTATCGCTGTCCACTGCTAGACATAGGCCTCTCCCAATGTTGGGAGACTTTGGCCTACTGTTTCCACGCTGGCCATTTTATTTCGAGCTTTCCTTCTCTCGCAGTGGTATCGCCTGCGTATTTTGCCGTTAGTTGCCTCTTACGACACTCTTCGGATGAGACAGGGTAGAGATTCTTGTATTCTTTCTCCGTCACCACACAGTACTACTATGATCCTATATAGTCAAAAATTGGGATTCAAGAGAGCAACGATATGGATAAACATGCAGTATCTAACTATAGATTAAATATGATATTTAAAATCAGAATTAGGCTAGCAATATTGGTCTTGTAGTAACTGTTCATCCATTCTTAGCTGAGAGATATGATACGAGAATGAATATTTAGACTTACTTGGCAACTTTTTTTTGATAATAGTTCAGTTAGGTCTTGAAAATTAAATATAGCTACTCTTAATATCTGACGGCTTTGAGACATATAATTTAATGGCCATTTTGGGTACTCTGCTAGTAATAAAGATCGATATGATGCTGACTATACATAACATAATTTAAGTGATTATCATACATGATGCAGCGACGTGCGGTCCGCATCTTGCGAATCCCGAGGTCACGAACACCCTAGAACCTTTACAGATGCATAGAGATGTTGCGTCCATGGCTGTATTATACCGTCTGTACCATGGTGAGTGTTCTGATGAGCTCTTCCAATTAGTCCCACCCTCCCCTTCCCTACACAGGACAAAACGTGCAGGTCTTAGATGACATCCGCACACGGTGCAGAACATCCGATCAAGAACCAAGCGGTTTGGAGACTCTTTCCTCTGATGCACCATTAAGGCCTAGAATTCATTACCAGCTCACGTGTTTTCTTCTTCCTACAGTCCCGGGTCCTTTAAGCGGGGCGTGAAAAAGCATATGATGAGGTCGTCAAGCTGAGTGTCAACATTGTCACACGGTATGTGTAAGTAATGGTGACCCTCTTTTCTGAGACTTTGCCTTCAGCTTACCATCAGCAAGGCGAAGTCTAATTGACGTGTTCTATATATAAAAAAAAAATATTCTTGCTCAGATTCTCATGAGTGGTATTTAATTTACGGCATTCTTTCAAAGTATCAATTAATAATGGCCTCTGCTTTGTATAAAGTCATATACAATATACATATGGAAGGTCAACATATCGATATAAAAGGTATATCAGTTATTAATTTGATTATTACTGTTGTAAAATTAATAATTATATTAATAATGCTATTACGCATTTAAGGAGAAGAGGTCACAAATATTTAAAACTAGATGTAACTTGTCATGATTAAACTATATTTAAAATTTACTTTGATGATTGGTTATAAATATCCAATTATTTTAGGTTTTTTTTTCTGTTTTTATTTTAATCTATTGGAAATTTTAATAATAATTTAAACTAGGAATGGCAAGTTATTTTTAACTTTAACATATTAAATATCCAATTATTTTAATAATATGACTTTTTCGATTAATTATATTAATCTATTGGAAATCTTAACAATAATTTGAAGTCGCCACTCCTAGCGAGTTATTTTAATTTTAAGATATTAAATATAGCGCTTTAACCGCTTTAGAAAATCTATTAATAGTTAAATAGATTATAAACTTGTTCAGATTATATTCTACGTCGAAGTGTAACGAAGTATTGTGTAGTACGATAATGTAAATGTACGATTTTGTAAACGAGGTTAGTGTCAAATCAATAAAATTTTATGACCATTATCAATACATTTCTTAACATTCAAAGTTAATATTTTTGTAACATTAAAATGTTTACGCCATAGAAAATATAAGACTACAACCAGCCAGATCGCTCTTGACAAACAAAGTACTCAAAATGATGTAAATTCCTTGGTTTGTTGACTGATTGTTACATAAAAAATTTAATTGAATCCCGCCATTCGAACCCGCGGTGTTACTCTTATAGGGAGAACGTTCTGACCGTAGCCGTAAGACGGATATACATAGGTTACACTAAAAGTTTCCGGAACTGGCCACTTACATAAACAATATTTAAAAATTTATTACAACATTTGAAAATAGAACTCTTTGGCTGTAGAATACAGTTTGTTTCATCTGACTGTCTTTTGTTTTTACCTTGTGGCGCCATTTAAAAAATTGTGTGTCTGCATCAACATGGATTTAACTCGGGAAAATTTTCGTAGTATGATTTTCTACGATTTTAAGTGTAATTTGACGGCTCAACAGAGCATCGCTCGGCTTGAAACAGCTTTTGGCGATGAAGCTCCATGCAAGACGACTGTTTATAGCTGGTTTGCAGAATTCAAGCGTGGTCGTATCAATCTCAGTGACGAATCTCGCGATGGTCGGCCGTCCACCGCTGTGACCAACAAAAACATCGATGCTGTGCGCCGTATGATTGAAACAGACAGGCATGTGACCTACCATGAAATTCGCGCATCCTTAGAAATAGGCATGAGTCAAATACAATCAATCCTACACAAACATTTGGGTGTGAGAAAGCTGTGCTCGCGGTGGATCCCACATAACTTGACCGAGGATCAAAAAACGGACCGCGTCACTTGGTGCAGTGCCATGCTTACCAGATTCAACGAAGGCGCGTCAAATTTGGTGTGGGACATAGTAACAGGTGACGAAACATGGATTTATTGCTACAATCCCAAAACAAAGCAGCAATCGAGCGTATGGGTCTTTCAAGATGAGCCGAAACCAACCAAAGTGGCGCGCGTGAAAAGTGCATCTAAGCGGATGATTGCTTCTTTTTTTAATAAAACTGGACACGTGGCTACTGTTGCTTTAGAAAATCGTCGTACTGTGAATAGTGACTGGTACACGACCATTTGTTTGCCGGAAGTTATTGACGAACTCCGTAAAAATAACCGTAAACGCCGTATCATCCTGCACCACGACAATGCTAGTTCTCACACGGCCAGACAGACAAACGACTTTTTGAAGGCGAAAAATGTAGAATTCATGAGTCATCCTGCATACAGTCCCGACCTGGCACCTTGTGACTTTTATCTGTTCCCAAAAATTAAGAACCAATTACGCGGCCAACGATTTTCATCACCAGAAGAGGCTGTCGAGGAGTATGAAAAACACGTTTCAGAGGTCACCACAGAGGAGTGGCACAAAAGTTTTCAAAACTGGTTTGATCGAATGAAAAAGTGCCAAGGGAGATTATTTTGAAAAACAATAAATTAATTTTGTACCTTTAATAGTACTTTTTCATATTCATTCCGGAAACTTATAGTGCGCCCCACGTATGTGTAGAAGAATTTGGATAATTTTGGACGAAGGTTCGGTGGCTTAGTGGTCAGAGCATTCCCCCTGTAAGGGAAAGATTGCGGGTTCAAATCCCGCCTGAACAAATAAAAAAAATTCTATATCTTAATCCATTTGAACAGTTAGCATACCAAAACGCTTTAAAAAAAATATTCAATGGTTGTTCTGATTTTTTTTTACACATCTTTAGTTCGGTCAATAATACAATTTGAATCAATAAAACAGTTCGATTTGTTGTTTTAAGATCATTTCGAGAATTAAAAAGTATCAAGATCGTTCTGACGCTGACTGTACCTCTGTTTTATAGTTTTTATCATGTTAGTGTTGTGTCTGATTCCATTCTAGCCTCCTTGGAACTCAAGGTTCGTTAGAAGTATGTAAGTGTGGTAAAAGGACCTCGGACTCCGAGGTGAAAACCCGACCAGGATTAACACATTTTAAGAAGGAACCAACAAAATATACGCCCCACCAATGACGCTCTAGGCCTAAGTATGTCGCTCCCCACACTACTACTAAAGAGAACTGGAGCTGGAGTAAATTGTCAAGTAATTTGCCAGTAAGAAAGTGGGCAGCCTCGGTCTCCACCGAGGCTGTCCACTTTCTTACTGGCCGGTCTTACTTACCGGTCGTGTTCACTACCGCTACTCCTAGCGGTAGTGAACACGACCGATACTCAGAAAGGGTTAGATCTCCGCTCACTGCAAATATTTATAGACATGAATATGGGTATTTGCATTTTTCTGGCCGTTCTTCGGAGAGAACGTTAAGCCATCGGTCCCGGTTGGCTACATCTAAGGCAGCATCGTTATGGGTAGTTGGAGCCCTTAAAAGTTCAAAAACTGGTCTGGAGGTAGGACACGGCGGTATATCCGCCCGATTGAGCAGTCCGACTGGGGAAGTACCTCCGCCCTACAGAATACCGCGGTTATAATAACTTCGTGTTGTGTTCCCAGCGGTGAGTAGGGTAGCCAGAGCTCCCTGGAGAATTTGTGCCGTCAGTGGGAAGACTAAAGGCTTGTCCTGATTTGTCTTCTACTGACGGCACAGAAACTCTGTACTTACAGGGTTGGCAGCGCGACTGTGACTCTTCTGGTGTTACAGACGTCCATAGGCCACGGTAACTACTTTCCATCAGGTGGGCCGTGTGCTTGTCTGCCAACTAAGTGGTATAAAAAAAAAAAATAAAAAAAAACTGCAAGGCTTCAATATCAGTATTGGGTTGTGAAAGTCAAAGGGCAGTCGCTTCACGGAAAATATCGAAGTTCTGCCAAATCCGCAGTTAGACTGGTAAAGTGGACCCCAGAATCAGAGGTGAAGGCTTCGGATATGATTGAAGTTAACGCTCAGATAAAGAAAAAGAATGTCTCAAGGACATTAATTAGACCAGGAGAATATAGTTCAGTTTCATTCTTAGGCTAATAAGAAGATTAATTAAAAATGCGGTTAGTTCAATTATGTAGTTTCAAGTCTTTCATTTACTCTATAATTAATCATAGCTCAAATGTCTTTATATACCCTGTGAATACTTTACTTAGGTAGACCACACACATGACTGAATACTGCTAGATCTGAAAAGAGCTTATTGTTTCCATAACGATTTGACGAACGAGGGTCTAGCGTAGGCTTTTCTTTCGATATTGGAAGGTTAGACGGCAATCCTTACCATAAAAGATGTCTAAATCAAATTAAAGGGAAGAGAAGGAGTAAGCGGGTCCGAGCTCTAAAGCTCCTGAAATCAACCAGAAAATAAGGCTAAGATGATACGTGGAATACTGCTCGCATCTGTGAGATGGCTCCGCGAAATACCTACTAGATGCTCTCGACAGGTTGCAGCGACGCGCAGTCCGCATTATTGGGAACCCTGAGGACACGAACACTCTCGAGACTTGGCAATGCGTAGAGATATTGCTTCCTTGGCTGTATTTTACAGTCTCTACCATGGTAAGTGTTCTGATGAGCTCTTCCAACTAATCCCACCATCTCCAATCCTACATAGGACAACACGTGCAGGCCTTAGATGTCACCCTCACACTGCGCAGAATATACGAGCAAGAACCAAGCGGTTCGGAGACTTTTTTCTTTGCCGTACCACCAAGACCTGGAATTCATTACCAGCACACGTGTTTCTTTCTTCCTGTAGGAAGAAAGAAACACGTCTCACTGTAGTCCCGGGGCCTTTCAGCGGGGCGTGAAAAAGCATCTGATGAGGCCGCCAAGCTGAGTGCGACCATTATAACACTTAATATCTGTAAGGGTGATCCTCTTTCCTGAGACTTTGCCTTTAGCTTACCATCAGGCGAGGTGAAGTCAAGTTGGCGGGCGTGTCCTTTATAAAAAATAAAAAGAATGAGCCATCTTTAGCGTTAATATCGGTAGTATTCAAGGTTTGGAACTAAGAGACGACGGCGTTGGGGTACATTCTCCTACTTCTTTCGATTACTGCTATAGATTATTTTTGATATTATATCGGGATTGTCTACTGGAGTCACTCCAGTCACTTAATTGTCACTATAGATATGGTCACAGTGAAGTTTGTAGCTCAGTCTCTTCTCCACTAGCGCTTAAGATGCGGTAGTAGTTGGCTTAAGGAGTAAAAAATTGACATCAATAAGTTATAACCAATAATATAACTATTTGTGTGTAGTGGTATGGGTAATGGACTGCTGAGACGAGGTCTCGGGTTCGATCCCAGGTTTTACCATGGCACACACCAATGACTTTTAGATGCTTTTCGAAGTTATGTGTGTATTTAACGCAGGTTTATAAGTGCCCGGTTAATGGCAATAGGCTCGCCACCTATTACATTGGGTCCTAAACATAAACTGGCGAAATGTGGGTGCTAGCACCTCTGCCTACCCCTTCGGGGATATAGTCGTGAGTTTATGTTATGTTATGTTGTGTGTCTATATCAGTAATATGTTTGTAATATTTTGTGTAAAGCAGTATATTAATTTTATTTTACTTATACTTCTCGCTCTTTCTTTTGTTTTTAATACACTATTTATTTTAGTTTAGCCGATAACTACACCATATCATTGTTTTTATAATATTACTGTCCATCCCAAGGTTGCCTGGAAGAAATCGCTTCAGTGATAAGGCCGCCCATTGTACATTGAACTGTTTTTTTTTTTTTTTTTTATACCACTAAGTTGGCAGACAAGCACACGGCCCACCTGATGGGAAGCGGTTACCGTGGCCTATGGACGTATGCAACACCAGGGGTGTCACACTCGTGCTGCCGACCATGAAGAAACCTTCTGATGCCCCTCTTGAAGAACCCCATATTGTAGGCGATTGGGAAAACCGCAGCAGGGAGGTCATTCCACAGCTTGAGTGTGCGTGGGATGAAGTTTCTTTCATACCGCACAGTGCGCACCGTCTCAGGTCGCAATGTGTGGGGATGAATTCCCTGCCTATGGCGAGAGGTGCGATGATAGAATGAAGCTACGGGCATCATGTCAAACAATTCATCTGAGCACAAACCATTGTATACGCGGTAGAACACACACAGTGAGGCAAAATCCCTCCTAAGGCTAAGAGGTTCCAATCTACCTGTGAGTATGGGATTGTCAACCAGCCTCAATGCCCGTCTTTGCCACGAGTCGAAGGGGTCAAGCTGGTATGCAGGTGCTCCAGCAAAAAGGTGACAGCAGTACTCCATGTGAGGCCGGACCTGTGCCTTATAAAGAAGGAGTTGCTGCCCCGCAGTGAAGTACTGCTTCGCCCTGTTGAGCACTCCGAGTTTTCTTGATGCCAACTTAACCTTGTCCTGCAAATGACTTCGGTATTGGACGTCGCTGGAGATATCGACACCAAGGATCCCGATACTCGAGGAGATGGTAAGCGGTGTGCCCAGGAATTGCGGCGCTACAATGAATGGGGTTTTCTTAGCGGTGAATACACATAGGTACTTGTGTCTTTGTGGGGTTGAATTGGACTAGAAAGAAAGAAAGAAAGAAAATATGTTTTATTTAGAAAACACAGCGCACATTTTCAGAGGTGGTAACACACAGCGAAATACAACAATGCTTAAAAATAATGTTTTTTTTTTTTTTCCTGACCATAAATATTCGCCTCACTGCCAATCCTGACAGTTTACAGTGACATATACGTGACATACTTGACATAAATCATAAAACGTGGCAAGAGTAAGAGTGGCAAAATGCCGACATAAGCACATTTTTCTTTCAAATAATTTAGGTTAGTCATTATATGTTCATACTTAAAATGTACGCTGTATTCCCAAAAAAGGTTTGGATACTCAGCGTACACTGCAATGGATGTGATCCATCACAGTACTGGTTTTCAGATCCAACCTCAAAAGCCGCCTGACGTCGCTAATCAATATCGCGTCATCTGTTTTATTGATAGGGAACACATTTTTTACATTTGGATACAAAAGAAACAGCAGTTTACCTAACAGGGTGAGTAATTACAAGCATACAACCATATTTCCATTAAAATAGACCTACCTACTAAAAAATAAATAAAAAAAATTAACGATCTTGTGTCTTTTTTAGACACAATAAAACTATCACAGGGTACATATATTTACCCTCGCACAAAAAATCGAGCAAAGAACAAACAAAATACGTGACAAAAAATGCGGACAAAACATGATATATATAGATAGTATAGTATAGTATGCCAGGTACCTAGTGTAATGGAGTAAAAAGACTAAGAAAACAAGTAAAAGTTCCTTAAACAAGATAATCAATTATTTTTTCTGTATGTTCATGAGATGCCTGCGCAATTGCAGCCTAAAGTTGCCTTTCTAGGTTTAGTCGTCCCCAATCGGATGCTCCAGAGAGAGTAGTCTCGATTTTAGACACAAGTTGTTCGCGACTCTTCTCCACCTCGGACTGAGGGATATTTGCACGGCCCGTGTAACACGTGTCCCCGGTACTGTCGTCCGCATAACAATGAATGGAGTCATCAGACAGCAAGTCATTGATATGCAGCAGAAACAGCGTCGGAGACAACACGGAGCCTTGTGGGACACCAGCGTTTATGTTCATGCGGTCCGAGCAGCTGCCGTCGACGACAGCTTGGATGCTTCTGTTGGACAAAAAGCTGGCGATCCATTCGCAAAGTCCCTCGGGGAGTCCATAGTACGGCAACTTCGCAAGAAGACCTTTGTGCCAGACCCGATCGAAGGCCTTTGCTATATCGAGGCTGACCGCTAGTGCCTCACCCGGACTCTCGATGGCTTGCGACCACCGGTTTGTGAGATACACAAGAAGGTCACCGGTTGAGCGACGGTGGCGAAAGCCATACTGTCGGTCGCTCAGTAGATCGTTTCCTTCAAGGTATCTCAGGAGCTGTGTGTTAATGACACGCTCCATAACCTTCGAGAGTAGGGAGGTTATAGCGATAGGCCTGTAATTGGTCGGATCTGTCCTGTCGCCTTTCTTAGGTACAGGGTGCACGAATGCGGTCTTCCACGAGGCTGGGACCTGCCGCGCGGAGTAGGAGAGTGCAAAAAGGCGTGTAAGTACAGGGCACAGCTCGGGGGCACAGTGTTTAAGCACCATCGCCGGTATCCCATCCAGCCCACTCGACTTCCGAACATCTAGGGACTTAAGCTCACGCCGGACCGCCCGTTGCGTGATTTTAACTTCAGACATGGAAGCACCACAGCTGGGAATTATGGGTGGTTCGGCGTCCCCGTCGTTCATAGTCGAGTTTGACGCAAAGAGATTACCCAACAGATCGGCTTTCTCCTTAGCGCCATGGGCCAGACTACCATCGGATTTTTGCAGCGGTGGAAGGCAAGACTGGCAGAAGTTTCCCTCGGCAGCTTTGGCGAGCGACCAAAATGCACGACTGCCAGATGGGTAGCGCGCAAGCCGCTCGCCAATTCTGCCGATGAACTCAAACTTAGCCCTGGCCGTAGCTTTTTTACTAGACCTCGAGGCGGCATTCAACTTTCGCTTCACTTCAGTGATATTAGGATCTTTATTGGCTAAAGCCGTGGTCCAAGCCCTGTATGCAGATTGCTTGTGGTCTCTTGCTTCTCTGCAGGGCCTATTAAACCAAGGGCGTTTGCTCTCTCCTGTTGTGATCCAGCGGTGCGGAATATAGCATTCCATACCCGCTAGGATCGCATCAGCTAGTGCTGTTGCACAGGAGCTGGGATCATTTGAAGTGAAGCAAAGCTGCCTCCACGGGTACGACGCGAAGAATTCTCGCAGTCCATCCCAGTCTGCCGACTTGTAGTGCCAGACATACCGCCATTGAGGTGGCCGCGGTGGTTCAGGCCGCGTGAGAGTCACTTACGCCCGAACGAGGCTGTGGTCCGAAGTACCAAGTGGTGCTTCCACAGTTACTGAGTATTCGTCCGGGCGTGAAGTCAGCAGAAGGTCCAGTATAGAGCTTCTATGGGTCTCTATTTCTGGTGTTCTAGTAATAGAATGCACCAGTTGAGAGAATCCGTAGCTCAGTGCAAAGTCATGAGCAGCCCTTCCCGCAAAATCAGTTCTAGGAGACCCCAGCCACTCTACGTGGTGAGCGTTGAAGTCCCCCAAGAATACTAAATCCGCGGTAGGGTATTGCTCAATTACCTTGTCCGCAGACCGCTGCAGATGCTCAAACAATTGAGCTGTACCCAAGTCACCGCTATGAGACCTGTAGAGGCACGCAAAGATACAGGTGTGGCCACCGTGATCCGTACGTACCCAAAGAGTTGACAGGTCCCTGTCTTCAAGGCCTTGAAGACGGCGGCAGCAAATATCATCCCGGACGTACAAGCATACCCCGGCGCGACTCAGGAAGTTATGCTCGAGTTTGTACCCGGGGTACATTAAGTAGGCTGTATCGGCTGGGCATGATATTTGCGTCTCCGTCAGAAAAAACAAGGTGGGCTGCGCGGTCTCTAAATGTAGATGGACCGCGTTGAGGTTGGTGTGTAGGCCCCTGATGTTACAGAAATCCACATGTATTGTGGACGATGGTACCGCTGTAGTAACGTTATTCTTATTTTTTCCTTTCATGACCTATGTGGGGGGTGGGGGGGGAGGAAGGTATAGAGAGTTTCTGTGCTCCCAGTGCAGAAGACAAAGCTAGGCTTCGTACCACCACTGACAAGCTGGGGTTGTGTGAATGGCTGGCGCGGCGGGTGGAAGGGCCCCCGGTCCCCTCCCAAATACTGTAGCCGAGTCCACTCCGGTTTCCTCCTCCGGCACGACTACAGCATCGGGCACTTTACACAGGCTGCTGGTTCAGCCTCCTAGGGCGGAGATTAAGTGATCCCCAGGTTCGGGAACCGTACAACCTGCGGGCGGCCAGCGGATAACCGTTTCACCGGGTCTCCCTGACCGCCGCGCCAACATTTCACGCCCCTACAAGTCAGTGGTGTCAATTTAAGCCTACGGTCTATCCACTGATAGCACAAAACCTCTCCAGTGAGCTCTGGCTACCCTACTCACCACCGGGAACACAACACAAGGTTATTATAACCGCGGTATTCTGTAGGGCGGAGGTACTTCCCCAGACGGACTGCTCAATTTGAGACGGGAGATATCGTCGTGTCCTACCTCCTCCAAAAAAACTGTATACATGCTACCTACTTGTCCTGCTGTAAATCTGTTGGTGTACAATAAAGAGTTATCTATCTATCTATCTTTTATGTTGCTAATAAATACATTGAATTGTACGAATTCGTAGCCGACCGCAGACACCAGCATCAGATGACATAATTGCCGCGACACTACTGACACGCTGTTGGCCTGGTACTTCGTAGAAATACAATGAAATCAGTAGTGTCGCAGCAACATGTCGCCTGCTACTGCTGTCTGCAGTCGGGTACGACTTCGTATCTTTAATTATAAAACTGAGATATTCGTTTGCGACCAGCCTAAAGTTCGCACGATATTGTGAAAGGCCGCCGATCGGTCTCATGTTAGATAATCGTCTTTGTCCGCTGTAATTACCTGGATATGCCCGTGAACTGTGAACTTGCGCTTAAGGCGATACCGATGTATAATATTACTTCATTACATTGATTAATTCCAATACACGTGGTCGTGGTTGAGCTAAACTGTAATGTAGCCCATCAGGCCTTCGTTTTTTTGGTGTCATAAGTAGAAGATCGTTTTATAATAATTACGGCAAATTTACTTTTTTTTATTGAAAATCAGTTAAGACTACCTAGCGAGATCTGTTATTAGACTAATTTTAGGTTAGAAAATCATATTTTTTTCAATGTAATAGTTCTTCCCCTGCTCTATTCCCGTAACCCACACAGCAATATTCCCGGGAACAAAGGTTGCTTGGCAGAAATTGCGTAAAGTGATAAGGCCGCTCTTTGTACTGCTCTTTACTTTTTAATTTCTGTATCATGCATATAGTAAATTGCCGTATTATTTTTGATGATTTATTTATTGACAACACAACACAGATTACAATGATTAAAATGCACAGATAACAATATTCTAAAAAGCGTTTTCGCATTTCTGAAGTGATAAAAAATAAATATAGGGTCCTTTTTTATGGCAATTAATAGTAGCATCTGCTGCTGAGCTAGGCTTGTAGCCTGTGTGTGTAATAAAGTATCTATAAATAAATTAACAAATATCTCTTCCCAGTCGGACTCTACATGGACGCAATATTTCAGTCAATATCGCCGTTTGAATTTTGAATTGAGCAATATTAACCCTTATTTGTTTCAGATGGTTCAAGTCTGTAGTGTAATAGTCCTGGACCTCTTAATCCTAAGGCCGACTCCTTCCACTAGGCCACCAGCGCGTAACAAATTGAGTAAAAACTACAATCAGTAAAAGTAGTTTTCCTCATTTACCGTAATAATTGGAACTCCAAATATAACATGTAACTTGACCTTAACATTCATTCATGAACATTGCCTTTATGAAAAAAAATGTGCACCAATGACGAAACTCATCACTCTATTCTTACTTATCGATGTCATAACGCATTGTGCATCGATTAAAATCGATACAGATCTTTTCAGTTCCCACTATTAGTAGGATTTCGATAGCAAAAGGATGTTGCAAAGATGAATCGATTTGAGAAATCGATAATGCATTTCGATGAACGTTAATGATAAAAAGATGATGAATTAAGTAGTTTGAACGTTGTATTTTTACATTGTTAGTGAGTTTTTATAAAATCTAATTTTGTATTTCAAGAAAAGATTACTCGTTATACTGGGATATAATCATTGCTTGCTTAAATCAAGCTTTTGAAATGGCACAGATGGGCCTTGGGGTTTCTAGATGATCCCAAGGTTGTGAGTGGTGTTGAAGCTTAACCTTATAAGAAATTTTATACATACACACGAGCATAAATATATAGTATTATATACTTTTTCTCTCTGGGTAGGCAAGCAGGCACAACAACTCGCCATCGACTTCGGTCCAACCAGCTCTCGTGTTTCCTTCTCCCTACATTCCCGTGTTCTTGAAGCGGGGCGTGAAAATGCATATGATGAGGCCGTCAAGCTGAGTGTCAACCATTGTAACATGGTATATATATGTAATTGTGACCCTCTTTGCCTTCAGCTTACCACCAGGCGTGACCTATATTAAAAAATAAAAACTTCCCTTTTTGTAATTATACCTTTCATGTAATGCATAGCTTCGAATACGTTTAACTTGCCCTTTATTGCAATACATACATTAATTTGATCACTGCATGTTCCGCTAAATTGACTCCGGCCTGTCTGTCTACTTACAACCTGTGCCTTACATAATACATGATGTGTCATTCGCTCAATACTCAAAAGGAATTTCGTTTGCCTATACGGAGATTCCCAGAAATCGATGTTAATCTGAAATCAGAGTTTTAGGCATTTAGTTCGTATGGGAGTTCCTGATTCGAAATTCAAAATCCATTACCTCTTCACCTCTAACTTAGATGTTTTACGGGTTTTTGTGCTACACAGTTACTCTAGTAAACTTAAGCCTGATTTGGTATTTTTGATAGTACCCTGTGTGGTCTTCACCAGAAATTCCACAGCACTAATGTTGTAATAGTTGACTAAACAATTATGTCGACAAGATGGGCTAAATTCGTTTAGGCCGTGATTGATTGACTCCAATCGCCGAGCTCACCCATCAAAGCACGTAAGTGATTGATGATGGCGGTAATATATGGTAATAGCACCGGCTTGTCGCCAGTAGCAATTATTTAGTTGACTTTTGAAGATTAATTTATCTTCGAAATCTTCGTTCATAGAAACTTTGGTGGTGTGGTAGTCAGTTTCAGTTTGATTCTTGAGTGGAGGTTGCTCCACTTATTGAAGTTTTGTACATAAACACATACAATCACTTTTTATCCCCGGAGGGTTAGGCATAGGTGTATTAACACATACATTTCACTAATACGCATACCGCGGTAGCCTAGTGGTATGGGTAATGAACTGCTAAGACGAGGTCTCGGGTTCGATCCCAGGTTTTACCATGGCACACACCAATGACTTTTCGATGCTTTTCGAAGTTGTCTGTATTTATTGCAGGTTCAAAAGTGCCCGGTTAATGGCAATAGGCTCGCCACCTATTACATTGGGACCTAAACATAATCTGGCGAAATGTGGGTGCTAGCACCTCTGCCTACCCCTTCGGGTATATAGGCATGAGTTTTTGAGTTTATGTATGTATTTCACTAATCATTGAATTCGGTCTCACGTAATTAGGGGGGGGGGGGGGGGGGGAGCGAGCGCTATTGCCGTCTTCCGAGAGCACTATTGTTGACTCAAGCCATGTCTCTTTTGTCTCATCTGTCTGATGTTAAACATTCCTATCCCTTTTTCACCTTGTACCACACCACATGGGAAGAGATGTGGTGGTTCAAATTCAATTCTACTCTGCCAGGAACTACGCACGAGAAACTGCGCTGTTCTAGGAATATTAGGAATTGAAAAGTAATTGTTAGGTCAAGACGAAGGCCTGACGTAAGCCACCTGAACAACTCTACCAGTGGCTGGCAACTAACGATAGCTCCGGTTGGAAGATCAAAAATGGCAGTTGTTCTCAATATAGCCGAAAAAATCAAACTACACCATATTTTAAACAGACCCCGGAGTCCAAGGTTAAGGTCTCGGACGCAACCGGAACTATCACCAGTTTGATGATCATCATTTAGTTAATCAATAGAAATTACCCTTGGTTATACTCTTCGTACGCAACGCTATCCATCAAACAAAATCATCATCAAGTGACCTTAACCTCAATGAGAGAACTCCGCCTACCCCGCAGATGATCCGTACTCATTACGATCACGATACCTCAAATCGTTGAGCAATTCAATACTATATATTAGTTCATAAAGTAATCTAAGAGTAATGACTGTCAATTACGTTAGTAATGTATTCGCTAGAAAAAATAGTACTAGTATTTAACATCTGGAGTCTAGAGCGATGGAAAGGTCAATTATTGAGATCATTACGCGGCTTTTTTGCATGTGTTAATTTTATAACACCATGTATGTAAAATATCAAGAACTTTTTTTATATAGCTGCAGTGAGTATGCACGCGGTCCAATGTAACCTCATTATATAAACTGAGGACTTAATTTTGAATGAAATTATATCGTACTTTTATAAGTAATAATAATAATAATATTCCACGACATTCCACACAGCGCTAGGGTCTAGCCATGGTAAGCATAGTTTAACTAGCTTCTGTTATGGGATCTAGATTGCGGATAAATATACCTAGATAATTTTTTTTTGTAAATACATACATATTATACATAGAAACACCCAGACCAATGCAAATATACATATTCATGCATACAAATATTTGCACTGAGCGGGAATCGAACCCGCGCCCCCTGCAAAGCAGTCGAATGCTCTACCGCTACGCCACCTTACCGTAGCGGTAGAGCATAAAGTGCCCGGTTAATGTCAATAGGCTCGCCACCTATTACATTGGGACCTAAACATAAACTGGCAATATGTGGGTGCTAGCACCTCTGCCTACCCCTTCGGGGATATAGGCGTGAGTTTATGAGTTTATGTTATTTTAAGCATTTAGTATGCTAAATACTCAAAATCGATTAAGATAGAAAAAAGTCACTGTAAGACAGTTATACCTATGTATAGAACAATTTGGATGTTTTCAGGCGAAGGTTTGGTGGCTTAGTATAAAGGAAACTTTGTGGGTTCGAATCCCGCCTGGACGGTTTCAATTTTTTCTATCTTAATCGATAAGGACTTAATAATTATAATTTCAATGGTATCAACATGAGTCACACGAATAAACGATATAAAAACGAAAAAATAATAAGCTTTCAGTAGTTTTCAGAGTTCCTTACCTTTTTCTTTTTTTATACCACTTAGTTGGCAGACAAGCACACGGCCCACCTGATGGAAAGTGGTTACCGTGACCTATGGACGTCTGTAACACCAGAGGAGTCACAGTCGCGCTGCCAACCCTGTAAGTACAGAGTTTCTGTGCCGTCAGCAGAAGACAAAGCAGGACAAGCCTTTAGTCTTCCCACTGACAGCACAAATTCTCCAGTGAGCTCTGGCTACCCTACTCACCGCTGGGAACACAACACGAAGTTATTATAACCGCGGTATTCTGTAGGGCGGAGGTACTACCCCAGTCGGACTGCTCAATCGGGCGGAAATACCGCCGTGTCCTACCTCAGAAGGAGAAGGGATCACTCCGTTGTCCGCCTGCCTGTCTGTCAAGATTTTTTTCTCAGGAATGCGTGGAGGTATCAAGTTGAAATTCATACTACATACTCATGTCTATAATGACTTGAAACTGCAAAAATCTAACTTCTAAGTCAACACATTCAAAATATAACAGTTTATGTAGCTTAAGTTATGTAACCCTCGGTGCGCGAGTCCAATTCGCACTTGACTAGCTTTTTTTAAATAACAATAATATTCTATTTATAGCATACAAGCTCAAGCTCTATCTAGATCCAAACCAGATTTCACTATAGGTGTACCTCTACTGGGAAAGCAAGTATAATTATTGGTATATTGGTATATACTGGTTATTGGTATATTGGTACACCTACTCGTAAGTATATAATAATGATATACCGACTTTTAAGACAAAACTACACTGAAAAGTAGACAATAAGTAAGTAAGGAAGTGTTGGTGGCTTAGGAGGTAAGGAGTAGGCCTCACGATCGAGAGGCCTTGGGTTGAATTCCTAAAATCTAAAATCTGTGATGACGTGGGTCTACGCCGGTAGGCGTAGACCCACGTCTTATACAAGTAATTTAGCTTAGCTGGAGGGAATATTAGTAATTTCACTTCTAATATTCTTTATAAAAAAAAAGATCGATATAATACAAAATAAAAAAGGGCGTAATACTCTTTTGCAGACGGTACAAAGTCAAACAGGAGAATTTTGTGCTTGCGCCTTTGAATTTTCTTTATTTGAAGTTAGTGTTTAATTTAGTTTAATGATTGCGATAGCGTGAATATCTGCGAGAGTATCTGCTGTGAAAATCCTCTGTAAATTTTCTCAGTGATGACTGTTTAAGATGGAAAGCTGTTAACATTGGCCATAGACGGATTGAACACTAAGGGAATCACACTCGCACTGCAATCTTATATCTTGAACCTAAAATGTACTCAAAATATACGCATAGTACACAGGCAACTTCTGTGGCGTGGCGGTAGTGAACGCGACCGGTGCGGGTTCGATCCCCGCTCAGTGTAAATATTTGTATGCATGAATATGAATATTTCCATTACGGTCTCTATGTTTAATATATAGGAATTTACAAAAAAGAAATATGTAAGTATGTTTATGCGTGTTCTAGATTCTATTACACAAGCTAGTTAAGGTATACTTACCATGGATCTAGATAACGTTGTTTGGAATGTTGTAGAATATATTTATTTATAAATTAGTCTGTGTGTGTGCCTCACTGTGTGTGTTCTACCGCCTATACAATGGTTTGTGCTCAGATGAATTGTTTGACATGATGCCCGTAGCTACATTCTATCATCGCACCTCTCGCCATTGGCAGGGAATTCATTCCCACACATTGCGACCTGAGACGGTGCGCACTGTGCGGTATGAAAGAAACTTCATCCCACGCACACTCAAGCTGTGGAATGACCTCCCTGCTGCGGTTTTCCCAAGCGCCTACAATATGGGGTTCTTCAAGAGGGGCATCAGAAGGTTTCTTCATGGTCGGCAGCGCGAGTGTGACACCCCTGGTGTTGCATACGTCCATAGGCCACGGTAACCGCTTCCCATCAGGTGGGCCGTGTGCTTGTCTGCCAACTAAGTGGTATAAAAAAAAAAAATTGTACACATTTCTTGATTGTATTTGAGGATAGCACGGGTTGCTGCGGCGGTGGACAAGTTCAAATTCACCAAGTATAGATTATTAGAAAACAATCCACGAGCGCCAGGTCCTCGTTTGTCTCGTGATTTAGGTCGAAAATACGTTTTCCGAGGGATACCAAGCTTCCACGGCGAAGTATCCCGGACGCTGTATCGCGTATCCTATCGCTGGGTTTCCATGGTGAATGGTTTTACATACGCGCACGCAACTTTGCAGACCACGCACCGTATCTAGGGGTGACGGGTAGAGCCGCCTGTCCCCCTGGCAGAAGTAGGCTGCTGAGGCATTGGGCCTTGCGTGCTTCTCCGTTCCCAGGGACGAGTTGGGACTCTGGGGTCCCCATACCCGAGGAGAGGGCCAGATCGAGAGAGATGGCCATGGGTCGGCCAGTGCGAGGGATATGTCTATTAACCTCAACTTCGATAACCAAAAACGATTCACAGGCATCGTGCGTTTTAGTCGGTTCGAGTCCGACATTACCTCTCCCACCGGCTCCAGTGATGGGGGTATCCGTGGGGATTTATCGAACGTAAAATAAAAAAAGACCACGCACTTAGAAAGAAGTTCATTCGTGATACGGCTGGCACGTGTATAATAGTTAATGCGTCCGTGTCTGCGTCCGCGTCTGAAAAAGCTCACACTGCAGAAACCTGGCATATGACAAACGTGTCAGCACTATCACAGACAGCGTATTCCGCGAACTTGCACGCGCCTGTTAAATCACGTGCTGTGAAAAGGTGCTTTAAAAACACTGTAATGCCCATCTTGAAGAACTCGTTATTATTTGTACCTATCTTTGCACTCGTATACTCGTTTTATTATTACTATTTACTACAACATATTTATGAATAAAAATAATCATAAAAATGGTCAACTACAGGTAAGATCAATCAATGGGCATCATCGCTGGTATTGTATTCTTGTCAAATTTTATACAAATTGTTATTGTATAAAGAAAAAAAACACTTATGTGGAATAAACAATGAAGGTCGCTTGAAAAACCTACAGCTGGGAGATGATTCCACAGATTAGTTGCTCAAATTGAGTTATTTATTAGCGCTTAGATGCACCTCAGCGTGGGATGGGAACTCCGTAACGAGTGACTTTAGCCGACTGACCTTTCAGATCTGTAACGTTAGATAATACCTAATAGGTAACTTCGAAGATCTTACTTTAGATCGTGTTAGTAGATAATAGAAATAGCGAGTCTTGTAATGAAGTAAAGAAGAGCTGAAATATGCGACTAATATAGTTAAATGTTTTTTTTTTCATTTTCGCATACCTATACCATGAGCACGTTAATTCACACTGTGCGGTATGAAAGAAACTTCATCCTACACACGCTCAAGCTGTGGAATGAACTCCCTGCTGCAGTTTTGCCCTTGCTATTGCACACAACCATAGGCCACGGCCACTTCCCATCAGGTGGGCCGTATGCTTGTCTGCCACCTTAGTTCTGCCCCTGGTTCGATGAAAGTTCACATGATGAATCAGCTCAAAATGTTCACCTCACGCTTGCTGGCCCTTCTAAATTTTGGAGTGAACAAGCATCATGGATTAATCTTAGAATTTCTACCCTACCTCGGTCGCTTGCTTCCTGGCAGTGTGACATGCGCTTTGGAGATTGCTACCTTTGTAACAAATACTGCACAGCAGTGCTACACGACAGTGCTGCACAACAGTATATAATCTCTATGAGTTTTTATGACATATAATTCCGAGCTACACGGCAGTGTCGCTAGAGCAATAATGCGCAGAACTGCTGCATGCAAATAAATGAATTAATAGCGGCAAAAACATCTCCATGAAGAGCACAACACTGCTGTGCAGCACTGCTGCGTGCTGCAGATTTCGGAAATATACCTTAAACCAAAATTTGAAAGGGCTTAGTTAACACAATTAAAAATGTTATTGAAATTCCATAAGATCATTGCTTTCATTTTCCATCGATGGCTACATAATTATCAAACTCATAATGCAATTGCGGATGTCTGTTAATTTCAGTGTCTAAACATTTATTGTTCTTATTAGGTATACAATATATAATTATTATTTAAAAATTCCAATGCCTTATAGTTAAAAGATAATTATTTTTAATTCTTCGACTACGGTAACATTTTCTGTAGGCCATGCTTTCCTTAGGCTAATTCGAAGAGAAATACCACCCTCTTTTTTAAAGTACTTATGCCAGAGACGCCGCTTCCCCTGCACGGGTCGTGGGGGCGTTATAATTATAAGCCAGCTGCAACCTTTTATGAAAAAATCCCACAGACACCCTCGCCTTCCGATGGGGGTGCGTATATTGGACTCGAATTGATTAAAATTGCACGCCGTCACGTCGTGGTCTATCTGAAGACCACGACGGCATGTATTTTGCTGAGGTGTAAAATTATCTATGGCATGTCTCTCGCACCACGGCTGAGCCAACTGTACCCTATCTTTTACATTATCATTCGACTTGCGTAATAAATCATAATGTATGCAAAATTTCAGCTCAATCGAACACCGAAAAGTGGTTCAAATGCAACTTGTAAGATGTTATTATTGACACCCGGAAGCTATTTTAAGTAGAAGTGATAATGATGCAATTTTATTGCAAGATGTAGGTACCTACTTAACTGGCAAAATGAAATGCAGGATTTTGCCTTACTAGATGCTCTTGACAGGTTGCAACGATGTGCGGTCCGCACCATTGGGAATCCCGAGGTCACGAATACCCTAGAACCTTTACAGATGCGTAGAGATGTTGCGTCCATGGTGCTGGCCCTTCTAAATTTTGGAGTGAACAAGCATCATGGATTAATCTTAGAATTTCTACCCTACCTCGGTCGCTTGCTTCCTGGCAGTGTGACATGCGCTTTGGAGATTGCTACCTTTGTAACAAATACTGCACAGCAGTGCTACACGACAGTGCTGCACAACAGTATATAATCTCTATGAGTTTTTATGACATATAATTCCGAGCTACACGGCAGTGTCGCTAGAGCAATAATGCGCAGAACTGCTGCATGCAAATAAATGAATTAATAGCGGCAAAAACATCTCCATGAAGAGCACAACACTGCTGTGCAGCACTGCTGCGTGCTGCAGATTTCGGAAATATACCTTAAACCAAAATTTGAAAGGGCTTAGTTAACACAATTAAAAATGTTATTGAAATTCCATAAGATCATTGCTTTCATTTTCCATCGATGGCTACATAATTATCAAACTCATAATGCAATTGCGGATGTCTGTTAATTTCAGTGTCTAAACATTTATTGTTCTTATTAGGTATACAATATATAATTATTATTTAAAAATTCCAATGCCTTATAGTTAAAAGATAATTATTTTTAATTCTTCGACTACGGTAACATTTTCTGTAGGCCATGCTTTCCTTAGGCTAATTCGAAGAGAAATACCACCCTCTTTTTTAAAGTACTTATGCCAGAGACGCCGCTTCCCCTGCACGGGTCGTGGGGGCGTTATAATTATAAGCCAGCTGCAACCTTTTATGAAAAAATCCCACAGACACCCTCGCCTTCCGATGGGGGTGCGTATATTGGACTCGAATTGATTAAAATTGCACGCCGTCACGTCGTGGTCTATCTGAAGACCACGACGGCATGTATTTTGCTGAGGTGTAAAATTATCTATGGCATGTCTCTCGCACCACGGCTGAGCCAACTGTACCCTATCTTTTACATTATCATTCGACTTGCGTAATAAATCATAATGTATGCAAAATTTCAGCTCAATCGAACACCGAAAAGTGGTTCAAATGCAACTTGTAAGATGTTATTATTGACACCCGGAAGCTATTTTAAGTAGAAGTGATAATGATGCAATTTTATTGCAAGATGTAGGTACCTACTTAACTGGCAAAATGAAATGCAGGATTTTGCCTTACTAGATGCTCTTGACAGGTTGCAACGATGTGCGGTCCGCACCATTGGGAATCCCGAGGTCACGAACACCCTAGAACCTTTACAGATGCGTAGAGATGTTGCGTCCATGGTAGTATTTTACCGTCTGTGCCATGGCCTCTGTTGCACCATTAAGGCCTGGTATTCATTACCAGCTCACGTGTTTTCTTCTTCCTACAGTCCCGGGTCCTTTAAGCGGGGCGTGAAAAAACATATGATGAGGCCGTCAAGCTGAGTGTCACCATTGTCACACGGTATGTGTAAGTAATGGTGACCCTCTTTTCTGAGACTTTGCCTTCAGCTTACCATCAGGCAAGACGAAGTCTAATTGACGCGTGCTATAAAAAAAAGGAACGTTTATCATCTCGTTGATACGTACGATTTTGTTTTGTATGTCGCCTTTGTGTCCAGGGTTAATTTTCGGTATATCGAAGCGATAGTCTCCCAACTTGAGTAGGGTTTATGGCCCTCGATCCTACTAAAGCAAAACCACTTTCATACTAAAGACACTGTAAAAATGAAATCCAATTGTATTTCTTAACGCTTAAAGTTCAAAATTAAATTAAAAGAGTTTCATTATAATTTTTCATTCACTCTCCAAAAATCCTTTTAAATTTTGAACTTTAAGCGCATTGCTTTATAGTATAAAATTAAATGCATTTTTTAGCAGTGCCCGTGGCATGACTGTGTTTATGCTTTAGCAGAATTGAAGCCCTGGATAGTCGTCAACTATTGACAGAATTGTTCAGGTCGCCTATAAAGGCCTTCGTCTTATCCTAACGAATATTGATAGCCAAGACCGACATTGAACGTGCCTTCTGAAGCAAGAAAGCGCTGGGATCCATGAGGATCCACCCTTCCAGAGCCAGTGGGAGAGGTTATGTCGGACTCGAACCGACTAAAACGCATGGTGTCTGTGGGTCGTTGTTGGTTGCTGGAGGTGGGGTTGACAGGCATATCCCTCGCATCCCGGCCGACCCAGGGCAATCTCTCTCGATCTGACTCTGGCTCCTGGCCATGAGCTTCATGTATAGATTGCGCTACAATATATGTGTTGACTAATGAATGAACCAACTATACGATTTTACATCAAACTACCAAAGTGGTCACGCTAGATCCACTACCGCGCTGGTTTGATACCCGAGACAAATTAAATATTTAATTGATGTCTTCAATTTATTGTTGCAAGTTCTAATGTGCTTTGTTGTCGGAATTTATTGCTTTTAAAGTAGCTGTCGGTAGCTTAGCGGTTAAAAAGTCGGCCGTACGATCGAAAGGTCCCGGGTTGGAATCCTGGCTTTTACACTACCGACGTGAGTCCACTCTGAACACAAAGCACAAAGCACAGCTTAGCTGGAGGGGTTAGTGGGAATAAAAAATAAAGTTTCTTTATATAAAGAAAGATATAGTTTTGAATTAATATTAATAAGAAAGAATTGCTAGGCTTGAAGAAAATGGAAAATGTTACTTGTTTCTTTACTGACTTCGCTCATCTCAGAAGTACGTGTCTGTAATGGTGGCACTTTTTTCAGAGACTTTGCCTTCATCTTACCATAGACACTTAGCATATTTTATATAATACCTCACCTACTTGGATGATGTCTTCAAAAATGAAAATTATCCATACAGGACAATATCACGGAAAACATAATGACGGTGGAGTACACTTGCTTAAAAGCTTCCACTTCTTAGCTGTGTGTACAGCCGCTAAAATCCAGAGAATAATTTCTTCAGGTGGTTTAGCCACTTGGTTTCCGTCAGACTAATAGTATCTCAGCCCATGCGGTGTCGTACAAGGCGACTAAGGGATAGTGCTGTTTAACATCAGACAGATAAATACAGCCCAGACTCAGCCTCAGATCCATGGCTTGAGTCAATAATAGTGCCTGGAATACGGCAATATGCTTACCCCCTATTACGTGGGACCGAATACAATTATTGGTGAAAACTGTAAATTAACCTAACCCTCTGTCAAATAAAGGTGTGATTGTATCTATTTATGTAATTACTTCAGGTCACAGGATCATCATCATTAGATAACAGAATCAACTGGGTCCATGGGCAACAGCTCGCAAGTCATAAATTGCATCTATTCAAAAAATAAAACTTAAATCACCTGTAACAAGAAAACACGCCTATTCTCTCAAAAGAACTATACAGTGATGTATGAACATTTCGCCAACTATTAACTAACCTTGATATGTAGCAATAAATCTAATTACGTTCCAATATCGACTACACATGTAGTTACGACCTCTAAACTAATACAAACTGTAACACACGTACATCACTGCAAACAGGTTTTATATACACAAGTTCATCTTCTGTAGCTTCATAATGTCGATATTATGAAACTTTGACCACAAGTTACATCGATTTAGATCTGACTACACCCAACTATATATACTGTACTGATTTTATGAGGTTATCAGTTGAATCTGCGGCTTCTACAAAGGAAGATCGAACAATCTAATAAAAATGAAATTGGTAAATAATATTTGAGTTACCTACTTAGAGAAATTCAGTTTCATTGATAGTACTAAAGTTTGGGTGGACCAAGTTTCATCCCCTGGGATACACCTTAACCAAGGGAAGGAATGGTTTTTTTTTTCAATTAAATAATTCTCAATTTTATTACAATTACAAATTAAATTAATTACAACAAAAATGTCCAATCATTATCTGCAATCATAGATTTTGTCAAGTGTTATGTCAAATCAAATAGCCCGCCCCGTATCGTTCCCGGCGCAAAGGTGCCCATGGCACTGGCAGCGTTGCCTCGCTGAATTGCGATAGACATCCTCTGCTCCAGAAACGAGCCGGAGCGGGTGTCACCGCCTTGTTCGCCTTGTTGGCCTATTATAGATGACCTTGTTTACTGAGCAAGGCTTAAAGGGCCTAACTTATCGTAGTCGGTGACATTTCTATGAATTGGTTCTGTACACTTTTCTTAATAGCATTTTTGGTAACTTCCAAAGAAAATCCTAATTCTACTCAATAGTGAATAAATATCTAACTGGCTACTTAATAATTTTCACTAGAAATGTTCACCTTTTAAATTTTTAATAATTTTGATTTATTAAGTTAATTACTTGATAGGCGTCTTTGACATACTTTCTTTCAAGGTTACTAGAGACTATTGTTAAAGCAAGCATTTCTATATGTTGCTACTGTGTTACAAAACTGACAATATTTCACGAAAATTTAAAATTTAATTGTTTCTTCATTAGATATGATGAAAATGCCAATCAACATCATCGTAATTACAGTGGTATTAAAATTGCAGACAAACTTACTTGAACGAAATCAAAAGTCTACGAAAATTACAAAATACTTTATCCTTTATAGCTTTTATTTGATTTAAGTACTTATTTCCCAGGTAGTCGTCTTAGCAGCTGTCGCTTTGGCTCAAGCCGGCAAACTCGATAGAGCGTACCTTCCTCCTAATGCACGTGCATCTGCCGGTTCCAACTTCCTTCAGACTCCTACAGACAGCTTCTCCAGAAGAGCTCCTGTCCAGAATTATAACAACTACCCTAGTGATAATCTCTCCAACCAAAATGCGTATGGTCAAAACGCATACTCAGGATACAATGCTCAACCTGAGCGTGCTCAAGCTGCTCGTGAGCGGAATGCTGCTATCCTCCGCCAGGATAGTTCAAATGATGGAGAAACTTACTCTTATGCTTACGAGACTGAGAATGGCATTTATGCTGAAGAAAGTGGGGTGGCTACCAATGGTGTACAAGCTCAAGGCGGATATACGTACACTGGCGATGACGGCAATGTTTATTCTGTGAGGTGAGTATTCCTTTTTGTTTTCTATTGTTATATTATTTTTACTTACCATAATGTACTTTATTTTATTGATTGATGGTAACCTTTTTACTACTGATTTTTAATAGAAATATGTATACATAATATACCGAATATTAGAGACAAATTCAAAAACATAAATTACGATAGTGGTGATAGCTATATTTTTTGTTCTAAGTATTATAACTTATTAGGTGAATGCATTTTTATAAGCGTATTTTATTTACTAAGTGTGTAGTGTGTACTATCATATGTGTATATCCATTATATTATAGGTACACACGAGTCAAAAGTTATATTTCATAATTATATTACACACTACTATACTACCCGTGACCAGAGGGCTGGTTTATTCCTTGCGCAAAGGATTGGTATTGCCATTCAACGTGGCAATGCCGCCAGCCTTCTGGCCACCCTCCCGGTTGACATCAATGGGGAGGAGTTCTTTGACGCCTGAACCTGCAGGATTGTTTAGATATATATTCTGTTTTTTTTACATATTTTCATTTAGATAACATTATGTAAATATTAAATTCATTAACTACACTACATATTACATACTAGCCTACATCAGCTTATTGATGAGGAATTTCTGGATTGTCATTGACTAGATTTTAAAATGTCTTAATTTATACTAAAATGACAAACAATGGTAGTAAACAATCGATCTTGCTCTAATTGTTACTTAGGTTATTGACAACTGTTACCCAGGCTAAGTGCGCCTTTATGAACTTCTGACATTCAACTTTAAACATTTTACTATTTTAATTTTCAACTCACAGTTACTTTTCGATTTCTATGTCATTAATAATAAACATAACGTTATATTCAATATTTTCAGGTACACAGCTGACGAGAACGGTTTCGTCCCGCAAGGTGACCACCTCCCCACCCCTCCTCCCATTCCAGAAGAGATTCTGAAATCTCTCGAGCAGAACGCCCGCGACGAGGCTGCTGGCATTTTCGATGATGGTAAGTTAATTATAAAATCTACTGATGGCATTTACTATATTAATATCTTCTTTTTGATGCATACTAGTCCAGCTTATCCTAGTTTGGTCAATTATTTGCACATAGCTTTCATTATAACTGTCAGTACCCTGGTTTTCCCCACTACAACTAATATTTGATACATACCTTTAGTTCCGATTAGTTCCGACGGTTATAAAACATTGATATTATCATCATTAGTAGGTATTATTATCATTTTGAGCACAAAGAGTAACAGACTGTTTCTGCCAGGGTAACAGGCGGCTCCACCAATCACCCCCAGGCCTCTCGCGGTCTCAGGCGCTCATGGGGGGCGGAGGTCGTTCATCGACCTCCAGCATATTATAAGCACACGTAATATTAACTTTATCTCTTCCTTATGACTCATGGTTAACCCTACCTGATCTTAGATAGTTGCAGTTCTCTATTAGGAACTAAAATTTTCTATGGTACTTTAAATAGCAGCAGAGAGGTACACCAACGTTAAACCCATATTTTAAAACACTGTTATTTCTTTTTGACGTCATTTCTACTTAACCTCAGCTTACCACCGCTTCCTAAGCATGAAGAAGAAACGGCGCAACAAACTAGAGTAATGAAGTAGTAGTAGTGAATTAAATAACTCAATTTCAATATTTTTTTAACAGGAACTTACGTAGAGGCCAAATACGCAGGAAATAGCCAACAACAGTACTACAACACTAACGCACAGCCCATCAACAACAACAGAAACACTGATGCTGTTCAGAAGACGTACCTCCCGCCTTCCGCACAGAGGAACAACTACAGGAGAAACGGATACTGAAGACTGTAAACTATAATCTGTAAATAAATGCCATAAAATATAAATAAATATTTAATAAATAATTTCATTTAAATTTTATATTGCATTATTCGACATTTAAGATATCATAAAATAAGATCTTAATTCTCAGAAAGTCGCGTGGTTTCCAGCAGAGTAGAATTTGAACCACTTGATCTTTTTTTGCAGGGGCGTACAAGGCGACTGCGAGATAGGGCTGTTTAACATCAGACAGATATTTATAGCCCAGACTCCGCTTCAGATGTATGACTCCAGTCAATAGTAGTGCCTGGAAAACGGCAATAGGCTCACCCCCTATTACGTGGTACCAAATACAATGATTGGGGAAATGTGGGTGTTAATTCACTACTGCCTAACCCTCTGGGGATGATAAGGAATAGGATTTCTTGTAGTTAAACATGTTTCTTCGTGGACTACGTCATCACTAACTACTCGGTGAGATAAAAGTAAAGCGGGTGCCAATAAATGATGAAAAAAATATGGTACTGAATCTAAAACCATATTTACTTTATCTAATTGCAATAAATAATAAAATTACAATGATAATAAATATTAACATTTTTATACTATCGACCTTGGCAGTTGATAGCCCTATAAATATTTTTAAACAGTACGTACTTGATCTTTTGAGAAATTGATGAAACCACTTGACATTGGCCTTTCGTCTTTGAAAAGTTTTATTGTGTGTTTCCCTTGACATTGATAGAAATTGCGGCAATTTTACTGCAGGAGGCAGTATTAATAAAAGTAAAAATTGCTGTAATAAGACGAAAATATTAGGTTGCAATTTAGTATCTCAGCTGACAATATGATTTTGAAATGATGAAAATCATACTGGTACAATAGTGGAAGAAATTTCCTATCAAACATGGTCGGATATTTCGCTGTAACATTTGATTGCTTTTCGCGTTAGTTCGTTCTCTCTCGATATCTTGGGGACGGGGCGGTAGCTCATAATAAAATTTTACATTTACGTGGTAATGCCGCCGGAGCCTGCGGCTCAAACAGGCTAAAACGCACGGTGCCTGTGGGTCGTTGTTAATTGCTGAAGATGAGGTTGACAGGCATATCCCTCGCACCCCTGCCAACCCTGGGCCATCTCTCTCGATCTGGCGAGAGTCCCAACTCATCCCCGAAAACGGGAGAGGTGCGCACCGCCCGCCGCGGCCTTTTTTGCTACCCTAGTGAGTGCTGTAGGTAGGTGCAAGCTGACACATTAATGCAAGGAAAAGTGCAATATTTTGCGATTTGACACCGTATTATTCAAACCTGTTTGGTTTTAAATATTTGAGGTCAAAATTTCAGGAAAAGGTGACTTTATAAATGAAATAACATTAGAGTGCGTATAATAGATCAATAGAGTAGAATACTGGACTAGACTACCAGCATATAAATCACACAACATGGCATCATCAGAAGTTATGCCCACTGACCTTCAAACTTCATTATGAAGATGGCCTACACTACACTGATGATGATTGCAGTACTCAGATATTATTAGAAATACAGCGATTTAGAAAAGCACATTACTGCAAGAATATAGATAAATTAACGCGAGGATATTCTCACCAATCTGTGTATATTAATTACTGCCTTTAAACGTGTCATCTTGAATTTATATAAAAAAATATTTTATTTGGCTATTTTGAACTGTTGAATACTCGTATTATTGAATTTGTTGCATAATCACTTGGACGCATTTTCCACAAATTGTGTTCTCTACCTACCCCACTGAGAAAGAGGTGTGACTATATGTATGACTGTGTGTGACGACGTAGATGTCTTCAGGTCACACCTAAGCTAATGGACATATGCCAGGTAAGTGCCATTTGCAACTATCATCATTCATTCTCATCGTCATTCTCATAATGTGCTTGACAAAAAGATTTTTTTTAAATTAAGAGATCTTCAAATGGACTGCACCCCAGCTTACCATCAGGCTGGGTAGACTACACTGGGTTCCAAAAATAGCTTGATTTGTTATACAAGCGTGTGAAGAAATGACAACGCAAACATGAAGTTCATTTCGATTTGTGTCTTGGTAACGGTGAAATACGTCATGAACATGACAAATGACAGCACTCGGATGCAACTGAGACCCTTACATCGGAGCATCCCTAGCAATGGGCATCCTTGGCACCTTCTACAATGTCAAGCTAGCACTTTTGGACCAAACAGATTAATTAACCACGCAGCCATGCACCAATTAAATGACTCTCCTACATTTTATCTACGATGACCCCGCAGAGGCACATAAGCCAGACACAGGTCCTTCATTCATCAATAAACACAAACCCCTTGGAGTATATGTATGTAAAATTGCTCATAAATAGATTTCTTCAAGGGGATTCTCTCACTTGGAGCTCACAGCAAACATAATTTTGTCGTGTGTCGTCATGCAAATTATACTATCTGTATTTGACGACAGCTCGTTGCACGTTTCTTAAATCGTTTACTCACATTGCGTGACGCAGAATCAGTCAAATTTAATGAACATAATTGGTTGTTTGTGACCCACATGAATACATTTGAACTTGATATTACTGAAGTTAAAACTCTGCCACGCGTAAACAAGTGCAAGCATTGAACAATTTTATCATAAAACAACATCATAATGTTAATATGATGAAACTTTGACCAAGAACTAAGTTGAAGTAGATCGAGCAACAATATAAACTATAAAAACCCAATACTACTAAGGTAATGTGATCAGTTGCAACCAAACCTTCAATGAAGAAAGTTACTTCATGGTATTAAAGGAAAATGAAATTGGTAAGAGATAAAATAAACATAAGTAACTAAAATTATTTGCAAGTAATTAATATATTAGTAACAGATTTGGCTTCTATAAAGACATTTGAAGGTCATCTTTCGACGTTTACTAAACTAAAGAAGAATAAGATAGCAACTTACAGTTAAAATATATATATTAAAGTGTATTTTTTCTCTTACAGATAATCATATTAGCTGTTATCACCGTAACGAAGACTGACAGGCTTACCAGGAAATATCTTCCACCTCGTGTTACTCCAGAATCAAATTTCCTCCAGACTCCTCACATTTCAAATGACCACCACCGGAATGTGAATGCTTATTTTGGCACTCCTATAAGTGTCCTCGATACTAGTCTAGAACGTCCTCAAGCTGCTCGCGATAGAAACGCTGCGGTTCTTCTTCATGACCAGTCTCTTGAAGGAGATACTTACTCTTATGTTTATAAAACTGAGAATGGAATTTACGCAGAAGAAAAAGGAGTTGCCACCAATGGTGTCCGGGCACAAGGTGGTTACAGTTATATGGGTGATGATGGCAAAATTTACTCTATAAGGTAAATTTCTCTTTATAACATTTAAATATCAGATTTCAAAGACAGAATGCTGCGTGGTTCCCGGCAGAATGCCGCATTTGCACTTGCATTTGGACCACCTCATGTCTTCCCATGCGGTGTCGTACAAGGCAACTAAGGGACAGCTGTTTAACATCAGACAGATACAGCCTAGACTCAGCCTCAGATGCATGGCTTGAGTCAGAAATAGTGCCCGGAATTCGGCAATAGGCTCTCCCCCTATTACGTGGGATAGAATTTAATGATTGGTGAAATGTGGGTGTTAATTCACCGCTGCCTAACCCTCCAGGGATGAAGGCGTGATTGTATGTATGTATTTCAAAAACACCACTACACCTGTTGATTGATGAACAAGGCTAGGTAGGTATTCCCCTCAGGATTGGGGGTTCAACGGCAGCTACTCCCAGATAAGTTAGACGAGCCAGAGTAAGTGAACCTTAGGATGCAAGATGAAAGCTTCGGATGTCATTAGGAACAACGCCAAATAGATTATGATCTGATTTTAAAGAAGCTTCAACTTGGTGGACCAAAGATTAATTTTGTTTTTTTTTTTTCAGATATACTGCTGACGAGAATGGTTTTGTAGCACAAGGTGATCACATACCCACCCCTCCACCAATCCCTAAAGAGATCCTTAGGGCTCTAGAGCAGAATGCCCGTGATGAGGCTGCAGGCATTTTTGATGATGGTAATTTACATTATTACTTATAACATTATTAATTTATGAGAAATTCGTTATGTTTTATACAAATTGCGAGAATACTAATAAAGTACCAAGACTTAGGGGTTAAGTCCTGGAGTCCTGGTAACTGGTTTGCGGGATATTAACGTTGCTGTTTCGGCCAAAGTACTGTCCGTGCTTACAAAGTCGCTCGAATGGGTAAAATATTACCGTGGTCATTGGTGACAATCTTCTTCACCTTAGTGTTAATCCCAGTCGCATCCAAAGCTTTCGCCTAGGAGTCTGGAGTTCGTTTTACCAGTCTACCTGCAGATTTGTCTGCACTTGGATATTAAGCCTTGTGAAGCGACTGCCAACTGACCTCCATAACCCAAAGGCAATATCAAAGCAGACTTTTTAGGACTCCAAGTGGATATTTGTATGGCAATCGGGACCAACGGCCTAACGTGTTCTCGGAGGCACGGCCAGACTTAAGGCAAATACATGCATACAAATACTTGCACAGAGCGGGGATCAAACCGCATCTCCTGTGTAGTGGCAGCGGTCACTGCCACCACGCCACTGAGGCTGTTAATCTGTAACCCATGAACTCTTGCAATACTAGGAGTACTTGCAATGCTAGAAGGAAAAAAGGAACATGATACCATCAGTACACCCTAAATTGCTCTTTAAAAGCTGTGTAGAAACGGTACTTGCTGTAGGAGTAAATTCTTCTTTACTTTAGTAAAATGTGTATTACTTTTTTCTTCTGCAGGATCTTATGATGAAGCTAAATATGGGTACAGGCAGCAACAGTACTACAGTACAACTGCTCAACCCCATAACTACAACAGCTACTCCAGTGCAACGCAGAGGATGTACCTCCCACCCAGAAGACGCAGAAACAACCAAAGGAACCATTTTAATAGACTGAAACAAATTCATAGAAATACATTTTGATTACAATATTTATTAAAATTAAAATATTTATTGCCTATCGGTGTATAATTTCGCATTACAGGATATTTTTGGTAGTATGTAATGTAGTGTGTCGGCTGATAAAATGCGAAAGTCTTTAACACCTACCATTTTTTTTCCAAATCTGTCCTTTTCAAGGAATGCTGTAATTTTTGCTGCTGAAGTATACAACAAAAACTAGTCAAGTTGGTGTCAGACTCGCGTACTAAGGGTAAGCTTAAGGTACATAAACTGTAATATATTTTGAATGCGTTACATTAGAAAATTCACTTTTGTACACTTTTAAACGTTTTAGACCTAAGTATGTGGTACGAATTTCAACATCATACAATTTCAACTTCATTCCTGTGAGAAATATCTTGACAGACAGACGGACAACTTCCGTTCGGAAGGTTTTCATTTTTTTTCCTTTCAACCACACAACAAATTGTTGTACACTCGAAGATAATAAATATTTAACAGTTTAATCATTTAGAATTATGTCAACCTGCAAAATAATCATTTTTCTCGAGTGTACAATAAAAATGTAAGCCATTTCTATAAAATAACTCCAAATTCGATACAACTAGGTATATATTATAGAGGCACATCACTTGGTAATTTGTGTTTGCTATTGGGCGTTTGTTGATTTGGCAAAATACTATAATTCACTTCAAAGAGGTGTCATTATGTGAAATGTCACTTTTTTCTACTGTTACTGGTCGTAAAGTGTCATGTTCGACAAACAATTACCGAGTGTAGACAATGTACTTGACAAAACATTTGCCTTATTGCCTATTTGACAAATATGATCAATAAATACCAAATACGTACAGTTGACAAATTATTCAGTTTTTTTAATACTTTACGGCCAGTGGTTTTTTTAATTCTTTCACAGTATAGAAAATGTTACAATTCACATGTGACACCTCTATGCAGTGAATACTTTTTATAAAGTAAATTAGTCTATATTTGCATATACATCAACTATTTTCTCAAATCGACAAACGCCTAATAGTAAACACAAATAGCCAAGTGAAGTGCCACTATAACACTATAATTACAATTTGTTTTGGATGTGACACGCTTCACGCTATCGGTTACTTACCTCTAACAACCAGCTAACACCATCAATGAAGGACGTTCAATGACATTTAAAAATAACACATAGTCTTTTACAAGTATTTTCTGTTATTGACAAAGTTATTATAATTGATATTGTATTTGCACAGAGATATTGATTCAAGTTCAATGATATCATAAATAGAAAATAGGAACATAGAACACAATTATGTTTAGACGAATTAAAGCGATCATTGGAGAAGAAAAGAGCGGCAGTTTACTATCGCGTTTATACACGGATCTGGATGATTTTTGGTTGAAACATCAAGGACTTGATTCCTTGCAGGATGATGTTGCGATATTTATGAACGGATCTGGATGATTTTTGGTTGAAACATAAATTACATTATTCCTTGTAGGATGAAGTGAAAAAAAATCAAGTCTCGTAAAAGTGTCTTCGTGATAAAAAAAGTATTTAAAAAGTGAAGAAATTTTCTGGAGTGCTTAGAACTACTAGTTAGGATGAATATGTAATAAAGTTATGCAGTAAGTGCAGTAACTGATGCATGCAGAGTCATAATACAAAAAATAATTTGAATTGTAATGCGGTAGAATGAGATAAAATTGATGTATTGTGTGTTCTAATGCAACGGAACTGAGTCTTAAGAATTTAGTGATATAACTGGGGTTAGAAGAGACTTTAATGACATGAAGAATTTGACGAAGCAACAATATCTAATATAACATACAGGGCTACAAGAATCGATACCTGACAGCATGTAAAACCTATTAAGTGACCTTTTACTCATTTTGTTTTGATATGAATATTTTTTAATGCGCAAAACTGAATCCATGGTACCGTACCTGCAGGTCTAATGGCCACTTTAAATGATTTATTGAATTACGATAATATTTTGTGTTGCAGAGTTATTTAAACGAAATTAGGATCTGCTTAGTAACTGAATTGTTGTAATTCTGCTCATATGAGTGACCATTTTATGAATTATGTAGGAACATATAGAGATCTACTGGAAATTCTAAAGTTACTAGTCTTGAGCAGAATCACCCTTATTAGACCTGCAGGCCAAAATCCATATTAGTGGAAACCCTAGAATAGTGGTAGTTCGTTGACCAGAGTATTGTAGAATAGATTGCTGATTTGCCTCTGTGGCGTGGCGGTAGTGAACGCGACTACTACGCAGGAGGTGCGGGTTCGATCCCCGCTCAGTGCAAATATTTGTACGGATGAATATGGGTATTTGCATTGGTCTGGGTGTTTCTATGTATAATATGTATGTATTTCCAAAAAAAAAAGAAGTATTTAAGTATGTTTATCCGTTTTCTAGATTCCATAACACAAGCTAGTTAAACTATGTTTACCATGGGTCTAGATAACGTTGTGTAGAATGTTGTAAAATATTTATTATTATTTATAAAATATTTATTATATATATATTGATCATGCAATTCTACAACCGTATTGCCACTTGTCTAAAGGGTCTGGAGTCAATTATTAATATAATTGACTCCAGACCCTGATCCTGTTTTACTTTCGCACTCCTGCATCGATCCCTTCCTACTGAAGACCGGAATAATGATGATGTTTCATCACTTTAGAAGATACGAAATAATATTGTACAAATAAGGCTAACGGTTTGTATCGTACATTGGGTACATAAACACCAAGATCCCAGAGTTGTCAGACATCATGTATTTTCTGACGAACGAAATGCGAGAGCGGGCATAGTGTTAGTATGTATTATGATCTTAAACTTATATGCTAGTTGGGCCAAACGGCCAATTTCCAGGTATCAGGCAATCAAAGTACAATAAAAAAGTATGTGAATTATAAAATTAGATATGTACCTACTTAGAGTAAGTAACAAAGAGAGTTAATACAATATAATAATTTATGTTTTACTCACTGTGATATGCGTGAATAATGCCCTCTCTCCTCCTCCTCCTCCTCTCCTCTCCTCTTACCTACAGAGACAATGTTCTTGTAAACGTTTTAAAATTGTTATCTAATATTAGGTATTTACCTATGAAAGTGCTGAAATTTTCTTACAGATTCATAATGTTCGTTATTCCTGTAATTTAATAGCTATTTTCATTATTTATATTTTGTTTAAAAGATAATTACAAGATTTTAAAACTCTGTATTAAATTTTGTTTCTATTGGCCGTTTAATAAATTAAATTCGATCATTAAAAACAGTACTTATTAAATGCTGTCCATTTTGATGATAAATTTCGTATTACTTTTTTAGAGCTGTCACTTTTCAAAAATGTAATAAATGTGTTTATTAGTTAAAAAAAAATCATAAAATTTGAATTCGTCATTACTAAAAAAAATGCAAAAATATTAAAAATATTGCACTAACGTACTCGTTCATAAATAAATATTATCCTAATATGTGAGTGACCATGATAGTTTAAATACCGATTTTTTAATTATTGCGGAGCGTGAAAAAGCATATGATGAGGCCGTCAAGCTGAGTGTCACCATTGTCACATGGTATGTGTAAGTAATGGTGACCCTCTTTTCTGAGACTTTGCCTTCACCTTACCGTCAGGCAAGGCGAAGTCTAATTGACGTGTTCTATATAAAAAAAAACCTTGATTACCTGATACCTGGAAATTGGCCACCAGGTCTAACTAGCAGGTGTGCTTGTGATCATAGTACATACCAGCACTACTCAATCGCATACATTTTGGTCGTTAGAAAAAAACGTGATGTCTGGCAGCATTAGGATCTCGGAATATTACTGTTGCCACAATGTAACAATCCCAGTCTGTTGATTAAGGGTTTTGTTTTTGATATATAATCATGTCACACATGACGGCCTATCTAATGAGGCGTGGCGGTTGGATGACATTCGGATTGAAACAGTTCTGGGGCAACATCAGCGGGCATCAATTCAATTTCTGCTGGATGTAAATACTTATTTTCAAGCTAATATTGTTTTAGGACAGCGCGATTGTATTGAATTGCAGGTCAATATTCATTACTTCCTTTCAACTAAAGAATCCGATACTGAGGGAAAGAGAATTTGAATCACTTAATTTAATAAATGTATTAATAAAAAATGTTTGTACTATATTATGCAGGTAATAATTTTGTCCCGCACGTTTTACCTTTATATAAAAGGAATGAGGAATAAATAAAAGCAGGCAGTAAATAATCCAGTATATAAAACAATTTTCCGTAAAGTAGTAATGGGGGACTTCATAATATTCAATTAGAGACAAAAGTATAATAAATCAAACTTATAACTATAACAAAAACATTGGTTCCCGGCAGAGTAGAATATGGACCACACTACCAATATATCTTTCGGTGGTGACTAAGGGATAGGGGGTGTTTAACATCAGACAGATATATACAGCCCAGACTCAGCCTCAGATGTATGGCTTGAGTTTATTGCCCGGAAGACGAAATAGGCTCATCCCCTATTTCGTGGGACCGAATTCAATGATTGATAAAATATGGGTGTTAATTCATCTCTGCCTAACCCTCTGGGGATAAAGGCGCGATTATATGTACGTATGCATGTATGATGAGCTTACTGACTAATTTAATTTCTTAATTTAATTTATTTAGACCTTTAAAACTAAAATTGTTTGCTTGCCTGATTGTTCTACTATTTAAGTTTAAAGAAAACATCACAGAACAAAACAAGAGCGATCTAGACCGAATATATTTTAATGGTCTAAACTTTGCATACTAGCAAACCAGTACAGCTCAATAAAAATGTAATGAACAATAAAACCAAACTACCGTAAGATTTGAAAATCAAAGACCATGACTGAACCAATGTTTGATTATGAAATTCATTAAACCCCATTCTGCATCAGAAGCAACAATTAGCCAAATATTTATCTATTATAACAGCATCATTATGACGTTATTGCTGTGATGAAACCTATGACCGCTGGAGTAAAGCTAACTGCTTCTAACTATATATACTGTACTGATATGATGGGAGTTATCAGTTGCCATAACAGCTTCTGTGAAGCAAGTGAAAACAAAGCCAAACAATCAAACAAAAATGAAATTGGTAAGACGAATATAAATTCACTTTTAGTTGCAATAGACGCGCCTACACTCAAGGCCACTTGAGATGATACATGGCTGTATATTCATATTTAATGCTTCCGAATTACAAAAGTGATGAAGAATCATATTTGTACATCATATGTACTAAATAGATCAATGATCTACTGGAGAAAATGATACTAATATTGTTATGGTGATGTTTTACTAATTGTGGTCCTGTCAAAAATGACTAATACTTTTTTAATTTTATGGCACAAGTTACCTGTATTTACTATCAACCATTACGTAAGAAGTTCATTTCCCTAGGCAAGGAAACAACATTTTTCGATAGAAAATTTTTCGGTAGCATCAATTTCTTGAAAACTTTATATATATAAATAAATATTAAATATTCTACAACATTCTACACAACGCTATCTAGACCCACGGTAAGCATAGCTTAACTAGCTTGTGTTATGGAATCTAGAATGCGGATAAACATACTTAAATACTTTTTTTTTTTGTAAATACATACATATTATACATAGAAACACCCAGACCAATGCAAATACCCATATTCATGCATACAAATATTTGCACTGAGCGGGGATCGAACCCGCGCCTCCTGCGTAGCAGTCGCGTTCACTACCGCCACGCCACAGAGACTAACCACAAAATGAATGAGGCACTATTCCTTCAGGAATATACAGGTAACAAAACTAATATAAAATATAATATTTCTCTGTTTAGTTCATCGTCCTAGCTGCTGTTGCCCTGGCTAACGCCGACAAACTGGACAAGCTTACATACCTTCCCCCAAAAGCGCATTCATCATCTGGAGGATACGGAGGAGGCAGTCTGCGAGGAGGTTCTCAAAGGTCCAGTGCTGATGCCTCTGCTACCATTATTCGCCAAGACTTTACACGTGATGGAGACTCTTACAATTACGCATACGAGACTTCGAATGGCATTCGTGGCGAAGAAAAAGGAGTTGCGACAAATGGCGTTCACGCTCAAGGAGGTTATTCATACACTGGTGATGATGGCAAGACTTATGCGATATGGTATGTTTAGCATTCATCATCATCATCATCATCACCATCATCATCAACTTAATATTGTTCGTGGTTGCATCCGAGGAATTTTATCTCGGAGCCCATGGTCCTCTTTTACTACTTCATTATAGTTTAGCATATATGGGTTTTAAAGAATTAACTGTCATCTGACCTGCCAGCCTCAAAAAGAAAACCTACACCAATGTCTTGACTGTCAATAAGCAGGTGTACCAGATTGCAGATGACTTGGGCCCGGAAGATCTTGGCGGTCTCCAAAACACCCACTGTATAATTATAACCTAGAAGTAACTTTTACTTTCAACCGATCCATACTAATATTATTAATGCAAAAGTAACTCTGTCTGCCTGTCTACATGTTACGCTTTCACAGTTTACTGGACCAATCTTGTTGAAATTTGGTAGATTAGATATTGAGGAGACATAGGCTATGTTTAGTCGCGATAACCAACATCTACACCTGCAAAGCCGGGGGCAAAATCTAGTGATACTATATCTCTGCTATTCGTTTTCATTAAGGTAATAAATACAAAATTATCCATTCTTCTCCTCAAAATTAATTGTAAAATATATTTTAAAGGTACACAGCTGACGAGAATGGTTTCCGCCCTGTAGGGGACCACCTCCCTACACCTCCCCCCATTCCTGCTGAGATCCTCAAAGCTCTGGAACAGAACGCTCGTGATGAAGCCGCTGGTAAGTTTGATGATGGTAAGTAAAACAGAACAGGTGTGCTATATTCATCTAAGTTTCGCAGTATCCAATTGAAGCCGTAAATTATTATATGAAGTTAGACATCAATTAATTAAAAATAATTCATATTATTAATTCTTATTAACCTCTAATTAATTTGTTTAACTTAAATTAACCTATAAAGAAAATATACAGAGAAGTCAAACTTAAAAAAAAGCATGACGGAGGTGAGCAAGGGATGCGCTAGAGATATGCTATGCTATTTATTAGCACATTGTACCGTCTCCTCGCCTAATTTGCCTTAAACTCCTTAAGCTCTTTCTTGCCTTAATCTCGCCTTTCTGTGTAATTCACATTAACCTAACCTGACCTAACACAGCCGCAAAATAGTAATCCATACACACTGGGACTAAGTTATGTTCCAACAACTCCTATAGTCCCATAGTACTTCTATTTGCTCGTATGTGAACACAATCATACTCTCACATTAGTTCATACAACTCCTATTAGTTCTATAGCACATCTATTCACTCATATTTGCATTCGATCTTATATATCTATCATATCTCTCATTTAGAACTTTCTCCAGGCTCTTACTCCGGCGTCGGCAGCAAGCAGAATGGCTACAGCAGTCGCACTGCCAACAAGTCGTATCTCCCACCTTTAGCGTAAAGGACCACCACCAAAGGAACAGATACTCAAGACTGTATAACATTTTTAATAATTTTATTAACTAAATGAATAAATATTATGTTTGAAAAAGAATAAAATGAAATTTTAAAAATGTGCTTATTTTATTTTACTGAAGGATGATGAAAAGTGTATAAGTATTGTATAATTATATATTTGTATATAATTATTACTAACGCCAAAATAATTCATAATAGAAATCGTTTACTTATTGATTTTTAAGAAAGTCAATATCTTATTAATCAACAAGACTTAATAGGAATATTTCAAAAGGTAAAATAAAATCTAAATTCAGTGAGCAATTAACGTAGGAATTTTTTTTATTAATAGAAAAGTATTTTCCATCAAGTCAATAATATTTTACAGTAGTACAATTCACAGGGGTTCAATCCTTGTTAATTAGGCTACAGTGAAATATAATAACTTAAAAAAAAATCACTTTATGATTACTGCTAATGATTTATTTATTTTTTTAACTTTATGCACAGTTGATTGTACAAAGGCGGACTTAATGCCAAAGGCATTATCTGACAGTCTACCTTAGGGTGATGCAGAGATGCGTTGAGGTAGGTGCAGGCAAAAAATTAACCATGAACTATCAACGATAAAGAAATACTCAAATTTGTACACAATAATGATATATATACATATACATATAAATATATATACATATATTATACGTACACAACCATAATACATACACATTACTATATATATTACTTATATACTCATATTATACATAGTATACACTTACATATAATCAAGCATAGATACACAATCATAAAATATAATAATCCATTTATATCCATTATGACGACTAGGGGCCACTGTAGAGCTGACGTACCTTGTACTTGAACGTAGCACAGTTGGTGGTCATCCTGATTTCGAGTTGAGACAGCTTGCACGAGGAAAGAAGAATGAACTAGACCAGAACTATGAGTGGGACAGTGCAGAAGAAGGTTATTAGTTGATCGGAGATTTTTGTTGTGATGAGAGCCAAGTGACTGAACATGAGTTGATAAATAAGTGGGAATATTAGGAGATCTTAAAATAGTATGGATCATCGTTACCGCCCGCAAGCTGGGAAGCTGACGTATCTGCAACCATCCCAACTCCGAACGATGAGCTGAGACGTGATCATATTTCCTAAGGTTGAAGGTGAATCGAAAGCAATTGTTGAGAAGGCGGTCAAGTTTATTGAGTAGATCTGCATTCAGGTCCAGATAGCAAACATCACCATAGTCCATTACTGGAAATATCAGGGTCTGCATAAGCATTGCCTTGGTTTTAGCTGGTAGGAAGTTTTTGAGGCGATAGAGACTACGCAGCATCCTTGTTACCCAATGATTACTTACGTACACTGGTTGTCTGGAAGAAATCGCAGACCGCGATAAGACCGCACATTGTACAACAATGTAACATGACATGTATGTATCCTATATTTGGTATGCAATAAAGAGTATTTATTATTATTATTATTATTGCCAAAATTCACCAACTATATCATTGAGTCATACATGACTGCCTAAAAAAAAATCAAAGAAATTTTTCATAAAGTCATAACCGTAAAAATATTCATATAAAATTCTACTAGTTCAATTCCAATACAGACTAATCAAATGACCTTCTATTGAACCACACATTCGTACCTAACACATGTAAATTTGACCCCACCCTGCAATAACAAGTTACACTTCATCTTCATACATCGTAATGTCATATTTTGAAAGTTTGATCTCGACTAATATTGAAATAGATCGAGATGCATTTCACTATATATATTCAGTGCTAATAAGATACGATTATCAGTTAGTAAGAAGAACGATCAGAAAACTTAGTGAAGATGAAATTGGTAAGATATTTTTTCGAATTTATTATTTATATAATATACAGAAAAATAATACTGCAGGTTGATGCCTGAATCAAAGAATTAACCGGGATGGTGGTCGGAAGGCTGGCGGCATTGCCACATTGAATAGCAATACCAACCCTTTGTGCAAGGAATAAACCAGCCCTCTGGTCACGGGTAGCGTCAATTAAACGTTTAGAAATTTCTTTAAACAAAAGACGGGCACTTGGACCCTTTTTTTTTTTTACGTAATCCCACGGATACCTCCCCACTGGAGCCGGTGGAGGAGGTTATGTCGGACTCGAACCGACTAAAACGCACGCCGCCTGTGGGTCGCTTTATTGTATTTTTATTGTAAGAAAATTCCAAGTAGTAGTACAGAATTTGAAATAAGGGGTTGATGAGAATAAACCCTCTATTTCATAGAATTAAAGTCTCGAAATATAGATATTAATAAAAAAATATGTTTACCTTGACTTCTGACATAAAAAGAAGCATTGGGTGTGAAGAAACTAACACTTCTTAATTATATGAAACTAGCTGTTGCCCACGGCTCCATACGCATGGATGTTGGTTATCGCGGCAAAACATACCCTATGTCCTTTAAATTGTCCTTCTAAAGGTCTAATCTACCCCTATACTCATCAAAATCGGTTACGCAGCTTAAGCGTTAAACCGTAATATGCAGACAGACAGACTGACAGAATTGTTGTTTTTATGGTATTAAAGTTGAAATTGACTTTTAAGTATTATTACGAATCTTTTGTATGCAAGCATATAAAATTGTTGTTTTTAGACACTTTAGGCAATTTTTTTTTCTCCGTAAAAACCATACTAGTACTTCAAAGAATATTCTAAAAAATAATTAGCGAAATCGGTTCAGCTGCTCTCGAGATTGCGCTTAGCAATACATTTTTATATTATACGTAGAGAGTCCATTCCCATTAAACTCATAATTCAATTTTCTTAGATGTGTACATATTTTTTTTTTTTTTTTTTTTTTTACGTGCGCAAAATCCCCACGGATACCTCCCCACCGGAGCCGGTGAAGGAGGTTATGTCGGACTCGAACCGACTAAAACGCACGCCGTCTGTGGGTCGTTTCGGTTGCCGAAGGTGAGGTTGACAGGCATATCCCTCGCACCCCGGCCGACCCAGGGCCATCTCTCACGATCTGGCCCTCCTCTCGGGTGTGGGGACTACAGAGTCCCCAACTCGTCCCCGGAAACGGGGAGGCGCGCCACGCGCGTCACCGCCGCGGCCTGCTTCTGCTAGGGTGACAGGCGGCTTCACCTGTCACCCCCAGGCCGGCGCTCATGGGGGGCGGAGGTCGTTCATCGACCTCCGACGCCCGAGTTGCCTTCGTGCGCGGGCAGCTTGTCTTGCGATCCTTCGTCGCTCCCGCTGCCGCTCCCGCCCCGCCTCCTCCTTCACGAGCATTACTTGCTCGCAGAAGGAGGCGCTGGCCGCCCACGCATCCGCGCAGCGGACCATCGCCGCGAGCAAGGTGGAGAGCGTGAGAACCCTCACTCCCAGGGCCGCCACAAGCTCCCGCCTCGGCGTCTCCCACGCCGGACACTCGGTGAGCGTGTGCGGACCTGAGTCCTCGCTCGCGTCGCAGTGATGGCACTCGGACGTTGGCTCTTTCTGCATCCGACGCAGATACTTTCCGAAGCATCCGTGCTCGGTGATCATCTGCGTCAGACGGTACGAGAGGCTGCCGTGTGGCCTCTCTAGCCACTCCCCCATGATGGGTCTTACCGCCGTTACTACGGCGTGCCCTGCGCTTGGTTGCCCAAGTCGTCTCTCCCATTCCGCCACCATTTCCCTGTGGAGCCGGGATCTCACGGCCCGAATTTCTTCGGGCTCGGGATCGTGACCCCGCTCCCGCGCCGCCCTTCGGAACCGGTATAGCGCCGAAAGGCATCTCGCTTCCAGGATCCATGGTGGGGATCCGGCGAGGAGACTCGCCGCGTTGAAGGATATCGTGCGGTACCCCCTTATGATGCGGCACGCCAACTTCCGCTGCGGACGCTGCAGCAGGAGCATGTGCCGATCACTCAGGGTGTCCGCCCACACGGGACACCCGTACAGGGCCATGGACCGCACGACACCCGCGTAGAGTCTCCTGCAGGAGTCATCCGGGCCCCTCAGGTTGGGCAGTAGCCGCGCCAGAGCGTTGGCTGTGCCCGCCAATTTGGGGCCCAGACTTCGGAAGTGCTTCCCGAAGTCCCACCGGCCGTCGAGCACGAGCCCCAGATATTTCATCTGGGGCTTGATGCCGATGAGAGTGCCTCCCACTGTGAGACTGGAACCTGGTGGTGGCGTGCGCCGAGGTCCATGAAAGAACATGGCCTCGGATTTATGCAAAGCCACCTCAAGGCCCAGCCGCCGGATCCGTTCCACGACTTGAGCAACCGCGGTCGTGGCCCTCAGGGTCGCTTCGCGGTGTGTAGCCCCGCTCGCCGTCACTAGCGTGTCGTCCGCATAGCACGTGACGGCGGCGCCGTCCGCAAGCTCACCGCGAAGCACCCAGTCGTATCCAATGTTCCACAGTAGCGGCCCGAGAACCGATCCCTGTGGAACACCGCACGACATCTCACGTCGACCGACGCCGGTCGCACTTGGGTAGATGACGGCTCTCTCCGTCAGGTACGCCCCGACTATGCGGCGGAGGTAGAGAGGCACACCGTGGTACACGAGTGCCTCCCTGATGCAACTCCAGGGCAAGGTGTTGAACGCGTTGGAGATGTCCAAGGACACCGCCAACGTCACCTCACCCCGGGCAACTGCCTCCTCCGCCAAAGTCCTCACGCGCATGATGGCATCCACGGTGGACCGCCACCGGCGGAAGCCATATTGGGCATCCGCCAGGTCCGGCCCCCTAGATGTGTACATATTATTAAATATGTCAACATCTTTCGAAAATAAGCTAACATACTTCGAGATTATAATTTTATTTTACTTATACTTCTCTATCTTTCTTTTGTTTTTAATACACTATCTATATTAGTTTAGTCGATGATTTCACGATATCTTTTGTTTTTATAACATACTATCCATCCCAAGGTTGCCTGGAAGAAATCGCTTCAGCGATAAGACCGCCCATTGTACATTGAACTGTAAACATGCTACCTACTTATCCTACTGTAAATCTGTTGATGTACAATAAATAATTATCTATCTATCAATATTCCTACCGAGAATAACAAAAAAAAAATATGTCTTATTATTCATTACAACTTGTTTCAGATAATTGTACTAGCCGCTGTTGCTTTAGCGCAAGCTGGAAGATTAGACCGTGAATATCTCCCACCTAATTCACCAGGATCTTCTGCCAACCAATTCCATGCTTCTCGACACTCTACAAGCATAAGCCAAACTCAGGGCATTAGATCTAACGCCAATACGTATGCCCAGAATAATCCAGGTTTCGAAACTGGTTCCAAGCGTGTTCAGGCTTCCCTGGAGGGAAATGCTGCTGTTCTTCGTTTGGACAATAAGAATGATGGAGAAACGTACTCTTTTGCGTTTGAAACTGACAATGGTTTTACTGCTGAAGAGAATGGAGTAGCTACAAATGGTGTCCAGGCTCAAGGTGGATATAGTTACACTGGGGATGATGGCAAAGTTTACTCGATAAGGTAAGCTTTTTGATGCTTTATCAGCTTTTAGTATTGTACAAATATTATTATTGTGATTTATTTCACTATACTCGTAGCAATTTTTGTCATTAACTATAACAAATTTAGTGTCAAATGGTAGTTTAACTTCTACCAGATTTGATAGTGTAGTAAAAGTATAAATTTACATATACATAAATGAAACAATCAAACAAGGAAAAAAATAAGACATACAATGTTGAGTTTTTCTTTTTTCTTTCTTAAGCTTAGTATTTGTAATAACTTGTTGTAACTCAGTTTGCGTGACGGCGGAGCTACTAGCGGTGCCAGCTGATAACTATTCCTTCGTATACTCTGGTGTGCGACTCGTCTGTGCGAGGCATTCATGCTGAGATGATGGCCCATTTAAGTTCGCACGATGTGCATTGACTATTTCTCCATTATATTAATTATCTTTATTTGGATCCTTTGTATCAGTACGTTTTTTCAAATAAATGTTTTTTTAAGCATTTTTGTAATACCCAAGGGACTGAGCTAACATTTATAACATTCAATATTTACCGTCTAATCGCTAATCCAATTGCAATAAAACTTTATTTAGGTTCAGGTTAGGTTGTAGAATATTTTTACGAAATGTTATCACGTAAAAACGGTTTAGCTTTGTTGTTCTACAGGTGTAAAAGGTATCTAACCCAAAATGTCTATCTACATTTTGTCAATAACTGTACTTACATATTAAACACAACTCAGCTGATATTTAATCATTTTATTTTCATGTCAAAGGTACACTGCTGACGAGAATGGATTCGTTCCGCAAGGTGATCACATTCCCACTTCTCCTCCTATCCCAGAAGAAATCTTGAAGGCTTTGGAGCAGAATGCACGTGATGAGGCTGCTGGAATTTTTGACGATGGTAATTTTCAGAACAACCTACGCTAAACTAAAACTCTTTGAATTTATACTCAATGAACAATTTTTGTGCTCACCTAACTTAAAAAAAAATCTGCTTACAGTAAGTACCCTAGCACGAAAAATTATTGAAATCGTATCGTAAACGTAACGAGAGAACGGACCATTGCGATTGGTCCTCTGCCTACTGTCAACCTGAGTATGTGTGGAATCAGCCAATCGTAATGCTCCGTTTTCTCGATACGATTATGATAGTTTATCGTGCTAGGGATACAGTTCTTACACGTTATGTGTACCATACTGTAAGTGTGTAGTAAGAATACATCAAACCCCATTTATCGCGATGACTGAACCATTTACATACTCATTGATAGTCTTAACCTCCAGAGACGAACCTCTAGAGAACCTCTCCGGGTTGGGAAGTCAGACGTCTCTCGCTCTCATAAAAATTACATAATTCTTATACAAAAGAGGAGGAGGAATATTTAGACTTCAGGCTCAGAAGTAAAAGTCTCAGATGCAATTGAAAACCATGAAGCTATATGACGAGAAGTTAGGATCATATACCTAGTCTAGCCATAATTATTGTAACGAAGAAAAAACATTTTTTTTTATTGCAAATAATATTTATTACTTTTACAGTGTGTTAGTTTAATACATAAATATAAAACAATTTAAAATATAAAAAGCTTATTCGAAGTGGTCTCCATTGGCTGCAACACAGTCCTTTAAACGTTGAGGCCAGTTATCAATAGAAGCACGCACTCTTTCCATGGGAAAATTCTTCACTGCTAATCGTATGGATTGTTTTAGGGACTCCAAATTATCATGGCGTTTAGAGCCAGCCATACTCTCTAAAACTAACCATAAATCATAATCCAGCGGATTAAGATCGGGACTAGACGACGGCCAGTCTTCAGCTCTGATGAAGTCCGAAACGTTCACTTCCAACCAAGACTGCGTGGACCGAGCTTTATGACCCGGCGCTGAGTCTTGTTGGATGGACCATACTTGGTTATTGAACATGGTGTTGTTAAGAGGTTTAACTACCTTCTCAAGCATGGTATCTTGATACACTTGTGCCGGTGTTTTGATACCTTTTTCACAAAAATATGGCTCAGTCACTCCTTCATAGCTAACACCCCACCAAACCATCACTGAAGTCGGATAATGCCCACGTTGCACTCTGTCGACTAATTGGGAAGCTTCCTTAGAGCTTTAAGCATAAATACGGTCATTTTGTTTGTTAAAATGTTGCTCAATTGTAAAGATTTTCTCATCCGTAAACAAAATTTTTCTGTGACCTCCCTTTGCGTACCGCTTCAGTAGATGCTTCGATTTTACCACCCTATTCTTTTTTAAATTATCAGTTAAAAAATTACCAGTGCATCTCTTATAGGCTGCAAGTCCTAAGTCATCTTTTAAAATGCGCGACATGGTTCTGGGTGCTATCTTCATCTCCCGAGATAAAATCTTTTGCTTTCGGACAGGATTTCTTCGAATTCTTTCCCTTACTGCTTTGACCAAATTTTTTCGTACGAACACTAGGTGGACGGCCAGATCTTTTTCTGTCACAAACAGAGGAGGTCTCATTGTACCTATTAATAGCCCGGTACACAAACATTTGACTAATACCAAGCGTATGGAGAGTTTTAAAAATTACATTCGGCTCCATACCAACTTTGTGTAATGCAATCACAGCGATTCGGTTTTCTTTATCACCCCACTCCATTTTAATATAGCAAAATATTGTACAATGTATTGGCGCCAAAATTAAAAAAAACAATGAACAATCGTATAAAAATGACAGATTCCAAATTCAAATGTAATATCTTTCTTATTTTAATTGTAATATTATTTATGGCCAGACTAAGTTTATCCCTGTAGCTCACATTGACTTCTTCATCTTAGCATTAGTTTCAGTCGCATGCGAAGTTTCCGCCTCACGGTCTGTGTTCCGCTTTTTCCAGACTAACTGCGGGTTTGGTTGACTTCGATTTTTTTTCTTAATTTTTTTTATAGCTTGCACTGACTGGTCTCCAAATAATTGGGTATAATTTTGTCATATTACAGGAATCTATAATGAGGCCAAATATGCTGCCAGTAGTCAACAACACTACTACAACACTAACGCACAGCCCATCAACAACAACGAAATCTCTGGTGCCGTTCAGAAGACATACCTGCCACCTTCCGCACAGTGGAACAACTACCAAAGAAACGGATACTGAAGACTGTTAGGTTTACTTTAATTATATGTTTTTAACAAACTTTTCTTCTTTATTGCCGCTTAGGTAAACAAATCATCTCATCATCTGAGTGATGATAATTGCTTACCCTGATAATATCTCCCTATTCTAAATAATTACCTCCTAAGGAGAAATAATATAGGTATTACCACCCAATCTCATTCAGTCCTATTGGGGAAGTTGGTTGGCAGCGCGAGTTGCATACGACCATAGGCCACGGTAACCACTTCCCATCAGGTGGGCCGTGTGCTTGTATGCCACCTAAGCGGTATAAAAAAAATAATAACTTCGTGTTGTGTTCCCGGTGGTGAATAGGGTAACCAGAGCTCATTGGAGAGTTTTTGTGCTGTCAAAAGTGCTGTGAGTGAAGGTCAAAAGCTTGTCCTGTTTTGTCTTCTACACTGTCGGCACAGAAACTCTCTGTTCTTAAAGGGTCGGCAGCTCGAGTGTGATTCCCCTGGCGTTGCACACCTCCATAGGCCACGGTAACCACTTTTCATCTGGTGGGCCGTGTGCTTGTCTGCCACCTAAGTAAAAAATATAAAACCCGAAAACCTTTTCATAAATCTTTTTGATCAATGGTGATCGATTTTGATATTTGCGAGATTTTTTCTTACTACTCATTACTTAATGTTCTACATAAGACAGAGGTTAGTGTCGGCGACTGTATTACTATAAAGATTGAGATAAGAGAGAATTCTTTTCTTTCCTACACTGGAAAACACGTGCAGGGCTGTCACCCTCACACGTGCAGGGTTGTCACCCTCACACTGTGGAGAGTTCAGCTTAACACTGTGGAGAATTTACGAGCAACAACCAAGCGGTCCGGAGATTCTTTTCTTTGCCGCATGTAGCGGCGTCGCGTCACAGACGCAACGTCAGCAAATTCCTTCCCGGCCCGCGGCGCAGTGCCCGCGCTTTGTGAGCCAGTTCGTACGTAAGGCTTGCCACAGTCAGCCGCATATGAACTCGCTCACTTATAGATGTTTTCAGTCAATATCAAGTGTTCTAAGTAATCAATTGTAAGTCCTACATATAGAGAGACCGTTGTGTGATCGACAATAAACATTATAAGTGTATGCCACCTTTTATTGAAGTGCTCCCACGTAACCCTGTAGGCATAGCATCCAAACCAAGACCTGGAATTCATTACCTGCTCACGTGTTTCCTTCTTTCAACAGTCCGCCGATGAGGCCGCTAAGCTGAGTGCCACCATTGTAACATTACTTAGTGTCTGTAATGGTGCCCCCTTTCCTGAGACTTTGCCTTTAGCTTACCATCAGGCGAAGTGAAGTCAGGTTGTCGTGTCCTAGATAAAAAAAGATTATAATAATTGTGCTTGTCTGCCACCTAATTGGTATAAAAAAATTGAGAGTAGATCTAGACAGTCTAGACTGAACTTTGAACAATTTTATACTAGGAGAACTGGCTTTCTGATCTGTCAAAAACTCGATCTACTCGAATATGAGTTATGGTTCAGTGAATGTGCAATGCGATGACGTCAGATGGATGTATATGGATGAACTTGTCTACTCGTAGAACTAGTTTCTGCAATATTAAGTTCAATTAAAATACTCCACAGTACTAACGTAATAAAAGGTCATTGAAAATCAATATTGAACTAATTAAATGCAGGTAATAAAATTATACACAAATATCAAGGCTTTTAAACGTATTTTTATATCATTTCCAAATATTTACATTGATTTATTTACATTTTATTATACAGTTACTGCGGCAGCTGTCTCTTAAGAATTCAGTTCATTTTGCAGGTCTTGCATTTTTTATTTTCTAAAAGCAATGCAGACAAACGGCTGGCCGAAGTTAAGTGACAATTTTGAAGGTTTAATATCATCCATTGGGGTGATTAATACAACAAATTGAAGGGTTTCTAAAGATTAATTCACATTTTATTTTTGTTTGTTTCATGAATAGCAAATAGGTAAAATCAAGGATTTTACCTATTTGCTATTCATGAAATATAGGTAGATTATATACTTAGTCTGGCCATAAATACTGTTACAATTAAAATAAGAAAGATATTACATTTGAATTTGGAATCTGTCATTTTTATACGATTGTTCATTGTGTTTTCTAATTTTGGCGCCAATACATTGTACAATATTTTGCTATATTAAAATGGAGTGGGGTGATAAAGAAAATCGAATCGCTGTGATTGCATTACACAAAGTTGGTATGGAGCCGAATGTAATTTTTAAAACTCTCCATACGCTTGGTATTAGTCAAATGTTTGTGTACCGGGCTATTAATAGGTACAATGAGACCTCCTCTATTTGTGACAGAAAAAGATCTGGCAGTCCACGTAGTGTTCGTACGAAAAAGGTGGTCAAAGCAGTAAGGGAAAGAATTCGAAGAAATCCTGTCCGAAAGCAAAAGATTTTATCTCGGGAGATGAAGATAGCACCCAGAACCATGTCGCGCATTTTAAAAAATGACTTAGGACTTGCAGCCTATAAGAGACGCACTGGTCATTTTTTAACTGATAATTTAAAAAAGAATAGTGTGGAAAAATCGAAGCAACTACTGAAGCAGTACGCAAAGGGAGGTCACAGAAAAATTTTGTTCACGGATGAGAAAATCTTTACAATTGAGCAACATTTTAACAAACAAAATGACCGTATTTATGCTCAAAGCTCTAAGGAAGCTTCCCAATTAGTCGACAGAGTGCAACGTGGGCATTATCCGACTTCAGTGATGGTTTGGTGGGGTGTTAGCTATGAAGGAATGACTGAGCCATATTTTTGTGAAAAAGGTATCAAAACATCGGCACAAGTGTATCAAGATACCATTCTTGAGAAGGTAGTTAAACCCCTTAACAACACCATGTTCAATAACCAAGTATGGTTCTTCCAACAAGACTCAGCGCCGGGTCATAAAGCTCGGTCCACGCAGTCTTGGTTGGAAGTGAACGTTTCGGACTTCATCAGAGCTGAAGATTGGCCGTCGTCTAGTCCCGATCTTAATCCGCTGGATTATGATGTATGGTCAGTTTTAGAGAGTATGGCTTGCTCTAAACGCCTTGATAATTTGGAGTCCCTAAAACAATCCATACGATTGGCAGTGAAGAATTTTCCCATGGAAAGAGTGCGTGCTTCTATTGATAACTGGCCTCAACGTTTAACGGACTGTGTTGCAGCCAATGGAGACCACTTCGAATAAGCTTTTTTATATTTTAAATTGTTTTATATTTATGTATTAAACTAACACACTGTGAAAGTAATAAATATTATTTGCAATAAAAAAAATGTTTTTTCTTCGTAACAATATTTATGGCTAGACTAGGTATAATACTTTTATAGATAAGGTACGAATGGACCAAAACGGAGTTTCTTTTTACCCCAGTACGGTGAAACAGAAGGAGGGTTATGATTTTGACAGGCTATGTATGTAATCACTGCGACGCGAGCGAGGACTCAGGTCCGCACACGCTCACCGAGTGTCCGGCGTGGGAGACGCCGAGGCGGGAGCTTGTGGCGGCCCTGGGAGTGAGGGTTCTCACGCTCTCCACCTTGCTCGCGGCGATGGTTCGCTGCGCGGATGCGTGGGCGGCCGGCGCCTCCTTCTGCGAGCAAGTAATGCTCGTGAAGGAGGAGGCGGGGCGGGAGCGGCAGCGGGAGCGACGAAGGATCGCAAGACAAGCTGCCCGCGTACGAAGGCAACTCGGGCGTCGGAGGTCGATGAACGACCTCCGCCCCCCATGAGCGCCGGCCTGGGGGTGACAGGTGAAGCCGCCTGTCACCCTGGCAGAAGCAGGCCGCGGCGGTGGCGCGCGTGGCGCGCCTCCCCGTTTCCGGGGACGAGTTGGGGACTCTGTAGTCCCCACACACGAGAAGAGGGCCAGATCGTGAGAGATGGCCCTGGGTCGGCCGGGGTGCGAGGGATATGCCTGTCAACCTCACCTTCGGCAACCAAAACGACCCACAGGTGGCGTGCGTTTTAGTCGGCTCGAGTCCGACATAACCTCCTCCACCTGCTGATTTTGCGCACGTAAAAAAAAAAAAAAAAAAAGGCTATGTATGTATGTAGGTTTATCTGTTCCCTCATAACTCCTCAGCCACTTATTAGAACTGGAAAATACCGTTAGAAGCGTCTTAGCCGTTCACTGGTTATAAGCTATATAACGTGTCACTGAATCTAATGTAGCGCCCTCTAGCGGTCATAAAGTAATGTGTAAAAAATAAATATGCGATAAATATGTCGAGTTTAGTATCAACTAAAAGGGCTTAATTAGCACATTTCTAATGTGTATAAATTATACCTATTGCTTGCCCCAAAACAATATAAATAAAAAAATAAGTTTAAAACTAAAACCCGACTACTGAAAAATCACGCTATTTATAAAAAGTATTAATCAAGAATTTTTATATACCTAGGCAAGATACGACGTTATTTTCGTCCCAATTGAGCAGTCCGACTGGGGAAGGACCTCCACCCTACAGAACATCACGGCTATAATAACCTCGTGTTGTGTTCCCGGTGGTGAGTAGGGTAGCCAGAGTCTCCAGTGAGGGATAGATTTTATGCTGTCAGTGGGTAGACAAAGGCTTGTCCTGATTTTGTGTTCTGCACTGAGGGTAGAGAAAATCTCTGTTCTTACAGGGTTGGTAGCACGGTTGTGACTCCCCTGGTGTTACGTACGTTCATAGGTCACTTATTTTTCATTATAACGTACTGTTTTGTTAGACTAAGTGGCATACTACCACAGCACGGCTATCGTTAATATTTTCTTGTTTAATACTATTTATAGCGTGATTTTTCAGTAGTCAGGTTTTAGTTTTAAACTTCATTTTCTTATTCAATAGCACCGTCGAATGACAAATTTTTTTTTTAATAATACAAGCGATAAATAACTAAAATGTTTATTATATATATTGTAGCTGTACTTGCGACTTCACCTGCATGCTATTGTTTGCGAATATAAAGGTAATAGAACCTAATATAAAGAAAATGGCCAAAATTAGCTCAGCCACTTCGGAAATGATCGTTTACAAAGGTACGAAAAATCTCCATGGATTCCGCGTCAACCCAAGAGCCGGCCGGTGGGAGAGCTTATGTCGGATTCGAACCAACTACAACACACGGCACCCGTGAGTCGTTTTTGGTCCTATATCCTTCGCACCCCGGCCGAACAGTCAGATAGATTTAAAAAAAAGATTTTGTGGTATAGGACAATATATTCATAATGCATTCATTAAAAAGCTGTTAATTTAAATTTTATTAATTTCTGTCGGTAGATTTATAAACTTTTTTACACTGATTCAAGTTACCAAAATTATTTTTTGAATACTTATTTCATCAGGTTCGATGTGTTGCTGACAGCACCTACTTCTGCTAAAATATACTGATTTAAAACAGTATTTAATATATGTAAGATATATTGTTAAGAATAAATGAAAAATTCAAAAAGCCTAAGAGAAAATCAGTTTTAAAAACAAGGCATTACTGAATTGGATTCCAGTGTAGAATTCCCAGGTCTGAATGATTTTATTTTCTAAAAATCACATATCTAATTAAAAGCAATAAGCGTTTCTTAGGCTCCCAATCACAAACTTTCCACAATTTTATACCATTTAAGTGACAGACAAGTACACGGTCCACTTATGGAAAGTAGTTACCGTGGCGTGTTAATACATGTTAATACCAGGGGTGACACACTTGCGTTGGCGACCCTCTGGAACCTTCTAATACCCTTCTTGAAGAACCCCACATTGTACCCACTTGGAAAAACCTAAGCAGGGAGTTCGCATAGGATGAAGTTCCTTTCATACCTCATAGTGCATACTAATTTCAGTCACAACATGTGAGAATGAATTCCTTGCCTGTGGCAAGAGGCAATGACATAACTGCGATTCGCTTAAGGACTGACTTGTCATTCGAATTGTTTATAAGTATAACAAGTTGAATATGTTAAATAATTTATTTTTAATTTAGAAGATAATAACAGTCTTCAGTATCCGTTCCTTTGGTAGTTGTTCCTCTGTGCGGAAGGCGGGAGGTACGTCTTCTGAACAGCATCAGTGTTTCTGTTGTTGTTGATGGGCTGAGCGTTAGTGTTGTGGTACTGTTGTTGGCTGCTTCCAGTGTATTTGGCCTCGGTGTAGGTACCTGTAGTTTTATTGTGAATTAATAATAATTTCTAAATTATCAATTGTGTTTCAGTGCTTCGGAGAGGGCTTTGGTCTCATGTCTCCGCTGACATCCCTCATAGGGGAGACATCGGAATTATTACAGTCCTGTTGTCTCCCTTAGGCTGGGGAGACATCGTAACTTATAAAATTATATTTTGCGTACTCGTAAATCTCCTGTCACAGTTCTGTCATGTTTGTACAATAAAAATAGTATCAAAGTGTAAAACACAAATGAAAAACTTGAAATTGAAAGACAACATAGGTCTTCAACTCAATTAGTCATTGTAAATGTGACATACTTATTTATTTACAAGTAGCCATAAAATAATAACATGACAAAATAAGAACTGTGACAAGAGGACTACGAGTGCTCAAAATATAATTTTAAAAGTTCTGATATGTCCCCAACCGAACGACTAAAACGCACGGCGTCTGTGGGTCGTTGTTGATTGCCGAAGGTAATGTTGACAGACATATCCCTCGCTGCACCCCGAACTGGTAGGCTAATATAAAAGATTTAATAACAGTAAAGGATGCTCGTTAAGTATTTGTGAATTATTTGTAAAGTTACCATCATCGAAAATTCCAGCAGCCTCATCACGTGCATTCTGCTCCAGAGCCTTCAAAATTTCTTCTGGGATTGGGGGAGAGGTGGGAAGATGATCACCTTGCGGGACGAAACCGTTCTCGTCAGCTGTATACCTGTCAAATTATATAATAAGCTTATTTAATGTAACTTGAACTCATTGGTTGGTTAAATGTGGTAAAAACTATACTAGCAACAAGATACACTTGCTGAAAGGTATATCACTGACTTACTAACACAGACTGAAACTCTGCAATATCATTTTGTAGACTAGTCTAGACTAGAATAGACTAGTCACTAGTCTGTACGCCATCACACTCAGGATCGTGTTGGAGACAGTTCGGACACAGGTGTGGCGCGGCGGGAGCTAACTATGCCACGATGCGCCGGGCCGCTATAGTGTGTCTTCATAAGAAACAGGGGCAAGAATATTTTTCTTAACGGATTGCGCCTCTCCTCTGCAGTGTCGCGCTAACCCGATTTCACCTTTAGTTTGGGCGCAATCGGCCCTATCTTAAGCAAATAAACAAGAAATACAATTGTTTAACACGCAAAGAGCTTTAAAACTCCGCTTTATATGGTGTTTTTTGTTAATTCACTTTTTTATTTATTATTTGAATACTAAGAATTTTTAGTAGTTTAAGAAAACACACATCCTCCGACTCACCTCACAGAATAGACTTTTCCATCATCACCAGTGTAGGAGTATCCACCTTGAGCTTGGACACCATTTGTAGCCACACCACTCTCATCCGCAGAGATTCCGTTCTCAGTCTCATAAGCGAAAGAGTAAGTTTCTCCATCATTTGAATTGTCTTGACGGAGTATTGCCGCGTTCCTTTCCAAAGCAGCTTGAGCACGAGTTGCAACACCTGAATATGCACTCTGGTCATACGCATTTATGGTCGATTTTCCCGAACCAGATGTAGTGGCACTTGTGATCTGGCCCACGTTTGAAGATCGAAGAGGAGTTTGGAGGAAGTTGGCAGTTCCAGCCGATGCTCGTGCATTCGGTGGGAGGTATACGCGGTCCAATTTAGCGGCCTGCGCTAAAGTCACCGCGGCTATGATGATTAGCTGAAGGAAAAATTAACTTTATCGTATATATGACGTTTATAGTAATGAATGTGTGACGGTTACAGAATATTGTAATTAAGTCATGATGAATAGCCTAATGTCATTATAAATGCGGAAGTTTTGATGGATGTTTGTCACTCAATGACGCCAAAACGATTAAAAGGAACAAGAATTTCTATCCTGGACACAGGATCTTATTTATGACAGAGCCAGGATCCGTAGATAGATAGATAGATAGATAATTATTTATGCTACACCAACAGATTTACAGTAGGGCAAGTAGGTAGCATGTATAAAGTTCAATGTACAATGCCGTATGTCCGTATTCGCCTGAAACCATCCAAATTCTTCTATACATATATCCATCCTACGGCAACCATGGGAGCCATCTATCGATATTCGTACGAACTACCAGAATTAACCGATTTGAACATCGCTTGTACTGAAATATTAAGAAGAGTTATTACTTGATATTTTATAACCCATATTAGCAAACTCGTAAACAGATGAAGATAAATCAAACAGCGAAGTAGATTCCACTTCGACGTGAGAGACTCAGATGCGACTGGAACGCAAGTCAGTTAATGATGATATGTGACGTGTGTTTATCAATTAATCTTAACCTCACCAATTTCATATTTGATGTGTTGATAGACGTTACAGTACAGAAGTCGTGGACCCAACTGATAACATCATCACATCAGTATACTTTATATAGTGAGATGCAACTCGATCAGCTTCGGTCAATGTTTCGTAATCTCAGCTAGATGCTGTACGAAGATGAACTTGTCTAATTGCAGAACTCGTTTTAACAGGGCGGGGTTCAATGGAAATAGATTACTTATTAGTAATAGTTCAATGAAAGGTCATTACTTGTGAACTAGCTTCCCGTAGTAATGTAATATATGATGTATCAAGGTTTAGTTCTTGAATTAGTATTCAAATCTTGCAATTTAAAGCACTTGCTCGATATTCTAATAAAACATATCACGCCTTTATTCCTGGAAGGTTAGGCAGAGGTGAATTAACACCCACATTTCACCAACAATTGTATTCGGTCCCACATAATAGGGGTTGAGCCTATTGCCGTATTCCGGGCACTATTGCTGACTCGAGGCATGCATCTGCGGCTAAGTCTGGGCTGCATATATCTGTCTGATGTTAAACAGTCTTATCCCTTAGTTGCATTGTACGACACCGCATGGGAAGAGATGAGGTGACTTAATCAAATCAAATCAAAGTTCATTTATTTCAAGTATCAGAGACTCATTACATATTGAAGTTCATTTTGCATCTATTATCATTATTATAATACAATACACATAAAATACAGTATACAAATGTCAAGAAAACAAATTTAAATTAATTTTCATCATAAAGCATTACAAAAATAAAATTATATTTTTTTTTTTGAATATTTCAACTAATACTTTATTCATAGAACATAATCAATAATCAATAATCAATTTAGTGTAATATACTAGAAGCCTACTTAAATTAGGAAAAAAAAATTATTAAATTAAATTGAATGTCCAATGAGAATTATATATACTTATAAATTTAATTTTAAATACTATAAATTACAATTAAATACATAATTCAAATAAAATAAAATTAAATAATATAAATACAACTTCAATTAAATTATTATTAATAAAATGCCCGCCTCTGGGTCATTTGTTTGTTTGTCAGGACATTAATCATATAACAGTGGTTAATGTACTGAGAATCAAACCTATTTGCAAATACGCTGAGAACGCTGCTGGAGGTGGTCTACTTTTCATTTATAATATACTCCCCGCTCTGGGAGGTTCCCTTCTTGAGGCAAAGAATGGGTATGGGGCATTATGGTTACCATTACACTGGGATTGTTACGGGGTGTATTATTCAATATGACGTAATTACAGAGATTTTTTTTTAAATAATATTCTCTGTTTTTGTTGGAGTACAATAAAGAATTATCTATGTATCTATTAAAACCGAAATTACTTATATTCCCTCTAACCCCTCTAGCTAAGCTAAATTGCTCCTATTAGGAGTGGGTTCACTTCGCTAGTGTAATGGCCAGGATTTGAACCCGGAACCTTTCGGTCGTAAGGCTGACTCCTTAACCACTAAGATAACGACGCATATAATACCTTGTATTTTTATTTTATGAAGTAATAAGATCTTTGAAGTCCAAGGCAATTTCATAAGTTTCTGTCTCAATGGTTTTTTTTTTTTTTACGTGCGCAAAATCCCCACGGATACCTCCCCACTGGAGCCGGTGGAGGAGGTTATGTCGGACTCGAACCGACTAAAACGCACGCCGCCTGTGGGTCGGTTTGGTTGCCGAAGGTGAGGTTGACAGGCATATCCCTCGCACCTGTCTCAATGGTTGGACGATCCGGTAAAGCTGATATACCAATCGAATATTATTAAGTGAACCTCGGGGTCCAAAGTGCAAGAAATGGACGTCATTTGGAAATAGCTAGGAGACCCCATTCGCAATTTATCTGTTTGAAAAAAATAAAATAAAATTACATTCCATTTGGATTAACAAAAAAATATGAAAGCTATAAAAGTCTACTTTATAACGAAGGTAGTAAGTAGCGAGCTGAATGTGCGCCCGCGACGCTCATTCTCGGTGAACACAACTGTCGAAATTCTGCAGCGAGGAGTCCTCATTGTATAAATTTATAACAAAGAAGGAATTATCTTTTATGTTACAAACCTCCATAGGCCACGGTAACCACTTTCCATCAGGTGGGCCGTGTGCTTGTCTGCCAACTAAGTGGTATTAAAAAAAAAACCTAGTTCTTCCTAGCTGTAGCCCGCAGCTCCACAAGAAAAGACCATATATTATCCATATCAACAAAATCGGTTCGTTAGTTTAAGCGTGAAAACGTTAAAGAGAGATAGCTTTTTTTTATGCCACTTAGGTGGCAGACAAGCGCGCGGCCCACCGGATGAAAGTGGTTACCGTGGCCGATGGACGTATGTAACACCAGAGAAGCCACACTCGCGCTGCAGACCCTGTAAGCACAGAGTTTCTTTGCCGTCAGTGTAGAGGACAAAGCAGGACAAGCATTTAGTCATCCCACTGACAGCACAAATTCTCCAGTGAGCTCTATCTACCCTACTCACCACTGGGAACACAACACGAAGTTATTATAACCGCGGTATTCTGTAGGGCCGAGGTACGTCCCCAGTCGGACTGCACAATACCGCCGTGTCCTACCTCCTATTAGAGTTATTTTCGCATTTATAATATTCGTATGAATACTGAATACCGGATCTCCTTCTATTAAGAACACATACAAGCATCTCATCATTTTATCGTTATCAATATAAACATATATTGATTGATTTGTTGCAATGGCTTGTGATACAAATATGTACAGACACACATGTGTGTCGTAATAGCTACATTGCATTTAATTCCGAATGCTGTATGTATGTACAAAAGGTCAAGTTTGAATATTCGTCAGATCTAATTAAATTACAGTTGAAGAATTTGTTCACTCACCTATGACCATATGAATGTCCTAGGATTGACAAAACAGGCATCATTTATCTGCGGGGAGAGAGGTCACACCCGAAGATGACCAGGTTGAAAAAAATTGCCTGTGTGTCGGCCAGGGGGCAAAAAATATGTCTCCAAAAATCTCACCTTTTATTTTATACCACAGGCTCTCACGATCTGGCCCTCTTCTCGGGTGTGGGGACTACAGAGTCCCCAACTCGTCCCCGGAAACGGGGAGGCGCGCCAGGCGCGGCACCGCTGCGGGTGACAGGCGGCTCCACCTGTCACCCCACGTGTCCTACCTCCTTGTAAATTTGTTCGTCACCTCCGGTGGTGACAACCCACAGGCGGCGTGTGCTTAGCTGGGGAATTTTGCTAACGATATAAATTGCTGTTTTACCAAAATAATTAAAACCATATATTTCCGTTTCTATTATTTTTTGTTATTATAGCGACACTATACATACGGAGGAGGTAGGACACGGCGGTATTTCCGCCCAATTGAGTAGTCCGACTGGGGAAGTACCTCCGCCCTACAGAATACCACGGTTATAATAACTTCGTGTTGTGTTCCCAGCGGTGAGCAGGGTAGCCAGAGCTCACTGGAGAATTTGTGCCGTCAGTGGGATGACTAAAGGCTTGTCCTGCTTTGTCCTCTACACTGCCGGCATAGAGACTGTGCTTACAGGATCGGCAGCATGAATGTGGCTTCTCTGGTGTTACACACGTCCATAGGCCACGGTAACCACTTTCCATCAGGTGGGCCGTGCGCTTGTCTGCCACCTAAGTGGTATAAAAAAAAACATCATCTATGAATATTTTAATTTTCTAATTGATACGGTTTATGACATCATCCTCACGGGGCGATAACAGACACAGCCATATAGACAAACAGTAGAAATTTCATATTATGATACTTTCTTCTCTTTGAGTACGGAATCCAAAAAAACCTAAGATGAACCAAATATTGGGAAGAAGAAAAGTGGAATCTGGAATTCAAGGCTTTAGTAATGTGCGTTCAGATTATAATTGAACTTGCATACTATAATTTTGGGTCCAAATCCCAATTAATATACCACTCGCGTGAACGCACTTGTAACTTAATGAAGATGAAAAATTAATAGAGTGACCCACTCCTAAAACAAGCAATTTAGTTTTGCTGGAAGGGTCAGAGGAGAGGGAATAGTAGGTTCTAATTTTATTTGAAAACAAAAGAGAAATGAACTTATTTTTTGTTTCGTATCCTTTCATTCAAACCGAGTTCTCATGTTTTACTCAATGAGTTTTAATCACAGTCCTATCTTTGGTGAAATCCAACCTCAATCTTTGAATCTATGAAGCTTTAACTGATATCTGCGTGATAGTATCTACCATTAATGCTCATTGCGTTGTTGTTAGTAATATTAAGCCAGTTTGCATTCTTGTGTTCTGCACTGAGGGCACATAAAATCTCTGTTCTTACATGGTCGGCAGCACGGTACCCCTTTCCATCAGGTCGGCCGTGTGTTCGTCTGCCAACTAACTTGTGTAAAAAAATATATATTTTAGAAATAGCGGCCCGAGGCCCGAAACTAAATTTGCCTGTTTTGCCATGTTAGATGTAAAATTTTAAGAAAAGCTGAAACATGTATTCATTTATTTCTAAGACGCAAATGTATTGTATTTTATTTTTAATTAATTCTTTATTGCACTCACTCACTCACATTCTGTGACTCCTCTATTGTAACAATCGTCCATAGGCGACGGTAACCGCTTTCCATCAAGTGGGCCGTGTGCTTGTCTGCCACCTAAGTGGTATAAAAAAAAAGATAATTCCTTTATCATCCGTTAGGCATTCAGAAAGATCGGATGCTATTAAATTAAATTCTAAAGCATTTAGTATGCTAACTTTTCAAATTAATGAAGATAGGATAAAAAAAGAAATGTTTCAGGCGGGATTCGAACCCGCGTTGTATCGCTTGCAGGGGGAATGCTCTGATTACTGAACCACCGAAATTCTTCTTATGTATATCCGTCTTACGGAGACCGTGAGAGCCATCTACTGATACTTATACGAACTATGAGTACCAATGAATGATATCACAATCATTTTTAAACATTGATTTTTGATGACTCCGCCCATTTTTTTTCTTATAAATGCCACATTATTACGCATAGCAACACCCAGCCCCATTCAAATAGAATTGATTGATTAACGAATGCATTAAGCCACTCTCAGACTCATACATTAACATAGAATCAAAATTTTCATTTTTTTATACCACTTAGGTGGCAGACAAGCGCACGGCCCACCTGATGGAAAGTGGTTACCGTGGCCTAAGGACGTGGGTAACACCAGAGAAGCTACACTCGCGCTGCCGACCCTGTAAGCACAGAGTTTCTGGGCCGTCAGTGTAGAACACAAAATCAGGACAAGCCTTTGGTCTTCCCACTGACAGCACAAAAACTCTCCAGTGAGCTCTGGCTACCCTACTCACCGCTGGGAACACAACACGAAGTTATCATAACCGCGGTATTTTGTAGGGCGGAGGTACTTCTCCAGTCGGACTGCTCAATTGGGTGGAAATACCGCCGTGTCCTACCTCCTACTTCTATTCTGGTAGTTCAGTGTTTTAATTTGATACTCTATTCAATTTGATTTCTATAAAATTGCATGTATTAGTATGCTAGCTATTGAATAAGATTTTTTTTTTTTTTACGTGCGCAAAATCCCCACGGATACCTCCCCACCGGAGCCGGTGGGAGAGGTTATGTCGGACTCGAACCGACTAAAACGCACGCCGCCTGCGGGTCGCTTTGGTTGCCGAAGGTGAGGTTGACAGGCATATCCCTCGCACCCCGGCCGACCCAGGGCCATCTCTCACGATCTGGCCCTCTTCTCTCGGGTGTGTGGCTATTGAATAAGATTTAGATGGAAAAAAATCGGTCCCAAGATGGTTATATTTAGGAAAATTTGGATGGATTCAGACGAGGTTCGGTGGTCAAAGCAGTCCCCTGTACGAAAAAGTTCGAATACTGCCTGAACAGATATATTTTTTTCTCTCTTAATCGAAATTGTATCTAGATGTTTTCAATATATAGTATGTGATAAACTTGGATGTTGTCCAAAAAGTAAAAGCCACCATTCCTGTTGATTTCAATTCTTACAATGATATGGGAGTCTTTATTTTGAAGGTCACATAGATGCTTTTGCACTAACCTTTTACTCATGGACTTTTGAACTTAGGTAACCAATACCCACCCAGGTTCCTGAGGTTTTATTTTATTTATGTTCGTGGCAGAACATTCTTTGGTTTTAGCCGTTTCATGTATGTCTGAGACTCAAGGATATCATGGAGGTCAATTTCAACAAAACTATTACATTATGAGTTCAATTAAATACTTTATTCAATAAGATAAATTACAACTTAATAATTATAACCGGTCCTGGCGTTGAAGTTTCCGTTTTTCCTCGCGAAAGGAGGAAGGTACGTTTTCTCGACGGAGTTTCTGTTGAAAGCATTACCATTGCGGGGGCTGGCGGAATTGACGATGACGGAGTTTCTGTTAAAACTATCACCATTGCGGGTGTTGGCGGAGTTAGCAGTGATGGAATTTCTGTTGAAACCATTACCATTGCGGAGGCTAGCGGAGTTGGTGACGACGGAATCTTCGTTATAGTTGATTGGTTGCGCGTTTGTGTTGTAGTACTGTTGTTGAGTGTTGCTAGCAGCGACGTATTTGGCTTCGGTGTAAGATCCTGGAATTAATAGTGTGATTGTTAGCATAGATAGGTGATGTGCCTATCTCTTTCTCATCGGGAAGTACAAAGAATATATGCAACGCCATTATATTCATAGTTCCCTTGACTGACGTACAAGGTAAGAATAGAGCTTTAATCTAACTGTAAACATACAGCCTGCTCACACCAACAAAAAGTGCCTGATTGTGTATAGTAATTTTTTTTTATACCACTTGGTTGGCAGATAAGCACACGGCCCACCTGATGGAAAGTGGTTACCGTGGTCTATGGACGTGTACTACGCCAAGGTAGTCGCACTCGCGCTGCCAACCATGTAAACCATAGTTTCTGTGCCGTCACTGTAAAAGACAAAGCAGGTCAAGCTTTTGGTCTTCCCACTGACAGTGCAAAATCTCTCCAGTGAGCCTACCCTACTCACCGCCCGAAACACAACATGTTATTTGATACCTCTGATGATTCTTTAGATACTTCTTTAGCTGGTGAAATTAAAGGACTTACCATCATCGTAAATGCCAGCAGCCTCCTCACGTGCGTTTTTCTCCAATGCCCTCATAATCTCTTCAGGAATGGGAGGAGGAGTAGGAAGGTGATCGCCTTGGGGTACAAAGCCATTTTCATCAGCGGTGTACCTTAAAAAAATATTATTCCATTTTATTTTAGTTGTACCTAAAGTATGATTGCAATAAAAAAATTCTAAAAGTCACGTTTGTTGCCATCTAAGTAAGCCCCACATCTAGAGGCTTACTATCAACTATTGAAGAGTTCAATTATCTCGATCTTGCTTCCACCATCAGTAAGGGTATTGAAAGGTTTCTTTAGAGTCGACAGCATGAGTGTAATGTCCGAGGTGTTGCATATGTCCAAAGGCCAGTTTCCAACAGGTAGGCTGTGTACTTATCTGCCACCTAAATGGTATAAAATAAACTAACGACGATTTTAGGCAAAGTTCGTTAAATTTGACCGCGGTAGCCTAGTGGTATGGGTAATGGACTGCTGAGAGGAGGTCTCGGGTTCGATCCCAGGTTCCCAGGTTTTGTTGTGTGCCATGGCTCACACCGCCTGGTTAATGGCAATAAGCTCGCCACCTATTACATTGGGACCTAAACATAAACTGGCGAAATGTGGGTGCTAGCACCTCTGCCTACCCCTTCGGATATATAAGGATATAGACGTGAGTTTATGTTATTATATGTTATGTAATATTCTGAAATATATATTTATACTATTATGAAAGTCTAACCAGCCTGTCAATTGAGTTCAGTCTACTGGATAAAAATATTGGGTAAAGTCTAGATGATAAGGATCACAATTTCAGATACTGAGAAACCCAAAATCGTAGTCCCTGCAGTGATGGTAAACAGATGTGTTTTCACGGTCCGTATGAGGAACTCACAATTTTAAGAATAGCAAATACGGTAAACTAACTCACCTCACAGAATAGACCTTGCCATCATCACCGGTATAAGAATATCCACCTTGGGCCTGGACACCATTGGTGGCCACACCACTTTCCTCAGCGTATATACCATTCTCAGTTTCGTAAGCGTAAGAGTAAGTTTCTCCATCGTTGGAGTTATCCTGGCGAAGAATAGCAGCATTCCTTTCTCGGGCAGCCTGGGCACGCTCGTTGCGAGCTTCATAACCTGAATAAGCGTTTTGAGCGTAGTTGTTTGAGTTGAAAGAAGCAGCGCCGGAGTAAGCATTCGGTGCCTGCTTAATGCCTGCCTGGAATGGAGCTTGAAGGAAGTTGCCTGAGCTTGCAGATGCGCGCGCGTTGGGTGGCAGGTAAACACGATCCAGTTTGGCAGCCTGCGCCACGGTGACAGCAGCTAATACGAAAAACTGAAAAGCAAAATATAATATATAAGTCAAATTGTGAAATGATAGTAGGAATTGAATTATCTTAATCTATGCATAAATAATTCTTCCAAGTAATTTTATCCTTATGTATTTACGGTAAGAGATATTTTTATAATAATATGTTGTCTCCAAAAAATAAGAATTTAATTTCCCCTAACTTTTTGTGTTTCCCCGTTCAACTTAGAAGTTCCCAACTCGGAGTTGAGGGTTAATTGTCTGATTTTCTTCCCTTTTGTTTAGCTTATATGGTTTTTATGGGAGCGACTTATACTTAGACGGCTATCAGGAGAGACGTAGCCAGGGAAATCCAATGGAAGTATTCCCTAATTGATATCCTCCTTTTTTATTCAAGGCAGGCAATATTAACTCCCGTTGAATGAACTCCTTTCGTTACCCACCTCCTTTCAGACAGGGAGTTTTATAAAGTTTTTTTTTACTATTTTTTATACATTCCGCGCAGGTTTTTTCCAAATTATTTATCGTATTTTTTTATTGAAGCAACATCTTACCAATTTCATTTTTATATTTATTGATGTCTTGCTTCCCAGAAGTTGAACTTCCAACTGATAACCTCATAACACACGTACAGTATATATAGTACGCTGCTGTTCGCTCCAATTCAATGTTAGTCGTGGCTACAGTTTCATAACCTCACATTATGATACTGTATGAAGATGAACCTCTAATTGTAAAACCTGTTTGAACGCTCTGGGGCATTATTCTCAGTGACATCGAATTTCAAACGCAGTCATAACGTGAGAAAACGATCGATTACAATTGGTTAACATAGAAAAGAGAACTGGTAGAAAACTAAACCAATTTAAATGTGTCGGTTATTACGAACGCGTGTAATTTCGAAACGGTCTGTCACTCAGAATAAGGGCCCATGTTACATATGTAACTAACGATACTGATACTAGTAATAAAGGTCGTTATGAGATGGTTATTGATTTGTATTAAATTTGATCTAGTTTAATTATTAGGTGTGTGTGTATCAAGGTTCACTGCCTGGTCATTCTTTAAAGTTCACGTAGATTACGCGTGAACATGTGATTGACTTAAATTTATGGGTGTTAATTATGATTGTCGTTCATAATAATCAAACCAATATATTTCAACTATTTTATTCTTAAGACAGGTTAAAAGTATTTTTTTTATACCACTTAGGTGACAGACAAGCACACGGCCCACCTGATGGAAAGTGGTTACCGTGACCTATGGACGTATGCAACACCAGGGGTGTTACACTTGCGCTGCCAACCATGAAGAAACCTTGTGATGCTCCTCGTGAAGAACCCCATATTGTAGGTGCATGGGAAAACAAGCAAAGTATACAAAACAGGCGGGTTTGCGTGATAATTTTAATTGCAATAAAGTTTGTGTATATATTTTCAATATCTAAAATATAATTTCAAATACATACTTCTACGTATACTTTTTTATTGTGCTCAAAATGTCCACGGAAGCTGGTGGGGGAGGTTCTTCTACCTATCCCTTAGGATTTAAAAAACTGAAACTGTAGATGAAATAAAGAAAATGTTAGGGTACTACACATATGACGTAGGTACAGTAGATATTAAATGTACTAGATTTTCTAATGAGAGGACTTATTTTTCATCAGTAAATGGAGAATCAACTACTGTTAATCGCGTGGTTCCCGGCAGAGTAGAATTTGGGCTGCCCCATCTCTTCCCATGCGGTGTCGTAAAAGGCGACTAAAGGATAGGGCTGTTTAACATCAGACAAATATATACAGCTCAGACTCAGATTCAGATACAAGGCTCGAGTCAACAGTAGTGTCTGGAAGACGGCAATAGGGGATTACGTGGACGGAAAACAATGATTGGTGAAATGTGAGTATTAATGCACCTTTTTTTATACCACTTAGTTGGCAGACAAGCACACGGCCCACCTGATGGGAAGCGGTTACCGTGGCCTATGGACGTGTGCATTACCAGGGATGTTACACTTGCGCTTCCGACTATGAAGAAACCTTCTTATACCCGTTTTGAAGAACCCCATATTGTAGGCGCTTGGGAAAACCGCAGCAGGGAGGTCATTCCACAGCTTGAGTGTGCGTGGGATGAAGTTTCTTTCATACCGCACAGTGCGCACCGTCTCAGGTCGCAATGTGTGAGAATGAATTCCTTGCCTGTGGCGAGTGTACCCTCCGTAAAGACGTGATTTTATGTGTGTATGTATGTTGATTGCTGTAGAAATGTAGCTTAATTTCAATCTCAATCAGTGCTGAGTTTGATTACTATATTTCGTTTATATCACTGAAGAAGAGTAAAAGAAATTTCACCGCTACGTAATAATTTTATGATGGTATACTATACATACCATTGGAAACAATCCCAACAAGCGGATTGTTTCGGTTGCTTAGTGGTTAAGACGTCGGCTTTATGATCGAGAAGTTCCGGGTTCAAATCCTGGCCTCTTTTTTTATACCACTTGACTTATGATGGAAGTCAAACAATAGACACAATAAATACCTAAGCTAAAGTCACGGACAGTCTATAAAAAAAAAGACGACCCAAAGATATAGAAGAGGTGGTTGGGTGAATGTGAAGAGAAGGTCAAGGGACAGCCTCCGTGGCGTGGTGGTAGTGAAAGCGGTCGTAACATAGGTGGCGCGGGTTCGATCCCCGCTCAGTGCAAATATTTGTATGAGATCTGGTCGTGCCTCAGAGAGGACGTTAAGCCGTCGGTCCCGGTTGCCATACCAACATCCTATGGAGCCCTAAAAGTCCAACAACTGGTATAGCTGCAATGCTTGGAAATCGCTTTTCGGTTGTCGCTTGTTTGCTTGTTTGTTTGGTAGTCGCTTCATAGAAAATATCGAAGCTTAGCTAAATCCGCAGTTACTGGTAAAGCGGACACCAGACTCCGAAGTGAAAGCTTGGGATGCGACTGGGATTAACGCTAAGAGGAAGAAGAAGAAGGTCAAGTTAAGAGTATCGTATTTGCGCCATGCATTCTCAAGACCTGTTTAAGTCTTACATCTTGTATTCAACTCTAAGAGGAAGAAGAAGGTCAAGTTAAGAGTATCGTGTTTGCGCCATGCATTCTCAAGACCTGTTTAAGTCTTACATCTTGTATTCAACTCTAAGAGAAAGAAGAAGAAGGTCAGGTTAAGAGTATCGTGTTTGCGCCATGCATTCTCAAGACCTGTTTAAGTCTTACATCTTGTATTCAACTCTAAGAGGAAGAAGAAGAAGAAGGTCAAGTTAAGAGTATCGTGTTTGCGCCATGCATTCTCAAGACCTGTTTAAGTCTTACATCTTGTATTCAACTCTAAGAGGAAGAAGAAGAAGAAGGTCAAGTTAAGAGTATCGTGTTTGCGCCATGCATTCTCAAGACCTGTTTAAGTCTTACATCTTGTATTCAACTCTAAGAGGAAGAAGAAGAAGAAGAAGAAGGTCAAGTTAAGAGTATCGTGTTTGCGCCATGCATTCTCAAGACCTGTTTAAGTCTTACATCTTGTATTCAACTCTAAGAGGAAGAAGAAGAAGAAGATCAAGTTAAGAGTATCGTCAGTATCAAAATAAACGGGATATCTACCATGTTTCATTGTTTTGAGTTTCCGATATATCGGCGCTGTTTCAACTGCCGAACGTCTGGCATCCAGTGGTACGTCTTTGCAAAAACAACCGGGAACAAGCTAAAACAAAATCGCGAGTGGATACAGTGAGCATCGTATGTCGTGAACGTGATCGAGATCGGGTTCGAGTTTGTAGTGAGAGTGAAACCAATAGTAGTGCAGATACGCGTAGTAAAAGAACTCGAAAGAGGGTAGATCGATATACTCCTAGGGAAAAAACTTTTTCTCTGTTCACTCCAGTTCCTCCGTGATCATGGTGCTTGCAACAGCGCCGAAATATCGGAAACTCAAAACAATGAAACATGGTAGATATCCCGTTTATTTTGGTGCTGACGTGAGTGACCATGATAGTTTAAATACCTATAAGAGTATCGTGTTTGCGCCATGCATTCTCCAGACCTGTTTAAGTCTTACATCTTGTATTCAACTCTAAGAGGCAGAAGAAGAAGGTCAAGTTAAGAGTATCGTGTTTGCGCCATGCATTCTCCAGACCTGTTTAAGTCTTACATCTTGTATTCAACTCTAAGAGGCAGAAGAAGAAGGTCAAGTTAAGAGTATCGTGTTTGCGCCATGCATTCTCCAGACCTGTTTAAGTCTTACATCTTGTATTCAGCTTAAGCGAGGAATGAAATTCTATTCTAACAAATCACGCGTTTCACAATACCTTTAATCAGGGTGTGTTTCAGACGTACGTCGTAAATCACTTACTTTAAGGTTAGATAGTGATCAAACTTATCTATAACATATATTAAAAACAAACAAATGACTTGCCGCATCTTTTAATACTACGTGGGCGGTTTGGAACTTTTGAAAGACGCATCTACAAAATAATCCTTCCGTACAGAGAATAATGGTTTGCAACCTTGACCTTCACTTATGTAGACGCACAATAAGATCAGCAAATATAGCGTTTTGAGGATCTAATGATAGATTAAAGCATAATATGTCTATACGATCATAAAGTATTTAGATAATAGTAAAAAAAACAAGCTTTTAATATGCGTCTATAATGATGTTTTTGTCTGCTGACCGTCTATGTTTGTTTATACCACTTAAGTGGTAGACAAAATATCCAAAATTGACCAGACTGGAACAAGAGGACCCCAGACCCCGAGATGAGGCGCGAGACGAATTTTTTTCACATCGCACTTTGCGAACTGTTACTGGTCGAAATGTGTATGGATTAATTTCCTGCCTGTGGCAAGTGGTGCGTTGTTGTTGGCATAATATCAATTTCATGTCATATCTATAGGTACTGATATTGTGAAGCTGAAGACTTTGTTTGTATGAACGCGCTATTCTCAGGAACTACTAATTCGAATTGAAAAATTCTTTATGGATTGAATGGTCTGTTTATTGACGAATGTTTTTAGCTATACATCATTAGACTACCTAAGGGAGCGGTGCAGTAATCATAAATGTCAACAAATCTGACAGATTTCCATATATTATTTGAAGATTAAAAAATTACGGGCTGAAAGAGGGTATTTGAAATTTCAAAATATGCCACAGACGAAGCCGGGGGAGGGGGGTCACCTAGTTATAAATATACATTGCTGTCGAAACTGTGCCAACAAAAGAAAGCAGGGTCATGATTGCGTAATGACTATGCGTAATGAATATACTATGTTTTAATATACAACTTAGGTGGCAGACTAGCACACTGCCCACCTGAGAGAGTGTGGTTAGCGTGGCCTATGGACGTATGCAACATCAGGGGAGTAACACTCGTGCTGCCGACCTAGTAAGAGCTCAGAGTTTCTGTGCCATCAATGCAGAAGACAAAGCAGGTCAAGCCTTTGGTATTCCCACTGACAGCACAAAAGCTCTCCAGTGAGCTCTGGCTACCTTACTCACCACCACCTTACTTACCTTATATCATTTCTACGTTTTCTCTTTAACTGTGCACTATAGGGACACCTATAGTGCACTCGTGCGAACTTTCCCTTGCTATAACTTTTGTTCAAGGTCTTTCCCGGTATCTGTACTTATATATACCTGGGTCACCCTTACCGGTTTGTCCTTTAATTATTTATTGTACACAAGAAAATAATACATCAACAGGTAATCACAAATACATCTTGATGTACAAAGGCGAGCTTAACTGAATATTGAGTTCTCTCCCAGCAAACCTTTGGGGGATTAAAAGTGCAAAAAAAAAAGGATAAAAAAGAAACAAGTGTACAAAAGCAGAAAAAATACATATAATACAGAAATACTAAGAATAAAAATATCATACATATACAATACATACAGCAGACATATTACTTATATACTGATTTGTATATAATTTAATTACACAAATTATACAAAAGATAATACATATACATCCTTTCCTCATCAATCCATGGGAAAATATATTTTTTTGTTGAAAATATTAGCAACCGCAATTAATAATATTCCCTCTAACCCCTCCAAGTAAGCTAATTTGTTTGTGCTAGAAGTAGATTCATGTCGGTAATGTAATGGCCAGGATTCGTATGTACAACCTCTCGATCGTAAGGCCACTTAACCAATAAGCCACCGACGATACTGTAAATATAAAGAACCGCCTTCTAAGATTACAAATTAATACTAATATGTGATCTGTAATCCACAACGCTCCTAATCTCTTTTTGATTCTTCCAGTTTTTTACAGTATGAGTTAAATTCAATGACTAGTGTAAACATAGTTCTTTTGTACGCATATCAAATCTATTAACTAATACAACAATGTTTACAACATTACAAGATAGATATGTATTTGATAGAGTTAGAATTCATTCTAGTGAGGACTCTGAAAGTTATTTTGTATCGATCAACAAAATAATGTATGATATTAAAACGAAATTTAAAACCAGTTGTGTTTAAAATGAATTCAAAACCAGCATCACAATCTTACATTCGAAACATTGCATAGCATCACTCGCCTTGATTTTACTTTGCCAGGAGAGACTATCATCTCCCGAAAGCCTGCAATTAACCTAGAGAGAAAAGCCTGCAGTAGATGGATTACCTGAGTATTTCTACAAAAAGTAAATAACTATTTTATATGTATTCTTGCATACCTATTTGGTGTGATCTATCGGAATTTCTTTGATAATTTCGACATAAAAATGTATCTGAAGAAGTATACCTATATGTTAGGTACTAGGTGAAATGTTATATTTTAAAAAGACATGCAATTCATTTAAACATTTTATTCAATAGTTTCAAACATAGGGGTGCATTCAATATCTGTAACCATTTCTAGGGTTGTAACTGCCATTTCTTTGGTTCAGATTTCTCTGAGCAAAGGGAGGTAGGTAAGTCTTCTGCAAGGGTTTACTGTTGAAACCAGCTCCGTTGCGTAGACGAGCAGCACTGATGGATATGGAATCATCATTGTAATTGATTGGTTGAGCATTGGTGTTGTAATACTGGTGTTGATTGCTGTCAGCGGGTGTATTTACATCTCTGTATGATCCTGGAAATTTAAAAGGATATCGTTAGGCTAATTGGTAGCTGACATCACGTTTCATCTTTGACTGGTCATTATTTTACTGTATTTTTTATTTTCAGTAACATTGTTACCTGCTTGATAAGCTCTAGAAGCCTCAGCTCGTGCGTTCAGTTCTATGGACTTCAGGATTGCTTCAGGAATGGGTGGAGGAGTAGGAAGGTGATCTCCTTGAGGAACGAATCCGTTCTCATCAGCTGTATACCTGCAGAGATATCATTTTTAATTTTTTTATTCACACTTGATACTATTACTATATATATACTATCAAGTATCAATTTAGGTAAAATAAAATACATAACTACCATTTTTCAAACTAAGGCTATGAAAGCAGTTATGTGCAATGTATGGTCTCAGTTCTGAATAACCTCAGGATCCTCTTTGAAAACGTTATCTTATCTAAAAATCTTACCTCACAGAATAAATTTGTCCGTCATCACCAGTGTAGGTATAACCACCTTGAGCTTGGACTCCATTTGTTGCCACTCCACTTTCTTCAGCATAGATACCGTTCTCTGTCTCATACGCATAAGAGTAAGTTTCTCCATCATTCGAATTATCTTGACGAAGTACAGCAGCGTTTCTTTCTAGAGCAGCTCGAGCACGCTCAGGACGACCCTCGAAAGCGGAGTATGTATTTTGACCATAAGTATCGGCAATAGCTGTGCCAGAGTAAGCATTTCTTGCTAAACCACCACTGAAGGATTGGCGAGGAGTCTGTAGGAAGTTAGCAGACCCTGCAGATGCACGAGCATTAGGTGGAAGATACACACGGTCCAATTTTGCGGCCCCCGCTAATGCCACTGCAGCTAACACAAGTACCTGAAAACAATAAAGTAGAAATAAATTAGTCAATAACTATCTTAAACATGATTCAACATTTCACAATTATTATATTTAATAACAGTCCCATTTGTTTGTAACAACTGTAATGTTTACAATAGCTATTGCAAAATTTTCACTTATAACACAGATTAGAGAAACAGATTAGGCTAAACAATCAAAATGTAATTGAAGTTCAATGTTGAGAAGGCTCTTTAAAGCTTGTTCATGTACTATCAAAGGCGAATTATCTTTTTTTTCGTGGTACAAGAATTTCTAAATAGTATTATTAAGTGCAAGGAGCTTTGTATGATAAATTTGTTGGCGTCTACATCCTATGAGCCTTTTGCCAATTCAGTTGGAGTTGATCTCAGTCTAATAGCGATGCAGCTGAAATTCGATATTTTCCGAGGAGTGACTGTCATTTGGCGACACATTAATTTGGTGATATTGAAGGTCTGTACACTAGTTATCGGACTTTTTAGGGCTCCAACTACTCGTAACGGTTGCTACTGATAGTCCTATGGCAACCGAAACCATCAAATTAAAGTTCTTTCCGAACTTGCCAGCGTCCATAGCTTCTAAATATTCTTCAGCCACATGTGACGATTTAAAAAATATATTTTTCAATATCTTACCAATTTCATTTTTATTGAATAATAGAACTTGCTTCACCGACGCTGTGATTGTAACTGATAGTCTCATCACAATCAGTGCAATATATATAGTTGACTATAGTTTAATCTACTTCAATTTAAGTTGCACCTGATGTTTTAAACTTACGACATTCTGATTCTTCATGAAGATGAACTTCTCTAATTGTTGGACCTGTTTTTGTATTACGCATTGATAATCAAAGGTCATAATGAGGAAGCTCACAGTTAAATTGAACTAATTTAATAAAATTGATTTGTTATCAAGGTTAGATACTTATCTCCTGGTAATCTAAGTGGCTATTTAGTGAAAGTAACATTCGTAAAATTAGTAGTTGATTATAGACTACAAAGCGCCTAATGCGTGTTCTGTAAGAATGTTTGAATGGCATTACCATCTTTAGCGAGTTAAAGTCAATGCAAAAGAAAAAATCTCGCGAGGTTCCCGGTAGTAGAATTTGGACCAGGGCGAGGCGAGGGGTTCTAATGAGAGGACTTGTTTTTTATTGGTAATAATGAAGAATTTGGCCATGTTGGATGGGTTAAATAAGGTAGAGTAGAATTTCGGCCACCCCATCTCTTCCCATGCGGTGTCGTACAAGGTGACTAAGGGATAGGGCTGTTTGACATCAAACAGATATATACAGCCCAGATTCAAGGAAGATGGCAATAGGCTCAATCAATTAATTTTTAACGTAGGGACTATGTTAGATGACACTACCTTCCGCATCGCAACTTGTCTCCGTTTAGGTGCGCCGTGTGTTTCTCCGCATCAATGCCGTTGTAGAGAAGCCGTTGACAGACTCGGACACCATGGTCTGTCGTGCTGCAGGAGCGCAGGGCGAATTCCACGGCACGCCAGCCTCAATGACATAATCCGCCGTGCTCTTGTCACCGCCGGTGTACCAGCTGTACTAGAACCAAACGGTTTGGCGCGTGACGATGGCAAGAGACCGGATGGCATGTCGTTAATGCCATGGAAGATGGGTAGGACTCTGGTGTGGGACGCCACATGCGTTGATACCATGGCTCCTACCCATATAACTAGCACGGCTGGCTGTGCTGGAGCTGCTGCTGCTTCTGCAGAGGCTCTCAAGTGGCGCAAATATTCCAATCTCATCGGAGATTATGAATTTGTGCCGTTTGGAGTCGAGACTTTGGGGTCATGGGGTCCGAGCGCCCGCAACCTCTTCCGTGAGATTGCGAAGCGTATGGTCGACGCTTCTCGTGACCAGAAGGCTGGCCTCTTTTTAGGTCAGAGAATAAGCATTGCCATACAACGTGGCAATGCTGCCAGTCTTCTGGGAACGCTGCCACAAGAGGCATGCGATGCGGAGGAATTCTACGACGCATTTTAATTGTTCTTAGCTATAAGTTGTATAATAGTTATTTTATTTTTATTGTATTTAATATTTATAAATTATTTCTGTATAGATTATTTATTAAACATCATATTTCTAAAGTAGTTAGTATAGATTAGATCTCCATTATAATAATACAATACATATTTAAAAAGGAAGTTGATGAAATTTTTAGGATAATAAAAATGAAAGTAAATATGAAAAAAAAAACCTATAATATTTCATATTAGATTCATTATTATACTTATTGCTCTTCTTAGTTGAAACTGGCCCCAGAGGGCACCCGCAGCACCTTTCAGTGTATTACCGTCTGTACCCTACAAACGACTTCCTCTCTTCTACGGTGTAATATTTCTCGTGTTGGACGACCTCCTAAATTATTATATATTATTATGCAAATTTATCGTAAGAGTATTTGAACTGAACTACTAACGGTTTGAGCTTTGAAGGTTACAAACTATCGACGAACAAAGTAGGTAAGTGAAGATGTTGGTACTCGTTATGAGTAGATATATTTTTTGTGCTTTAATACTAATTGACCGATCATGCACATAGGTATAATAAAGGTTGAAGTAAGCAACATTCTAACTATCTGTTACAAAGGACTACGCCCACGGGAAATACTTGATTCCATGCGTCATTTTTTTGTTAATTTATACATACATACACACATACATATATGCATACATATAATTACGCCTTTATCCCCGGAGGGTTAGTCAGAGGTGAATCAACACCCATATATCACCGATAACGTAATAAGGGGTGAACCTATTGCCGTCTGCCGGGCAGTATTGTTGACTCAAGTCATGCATCTGAGGCTGAGTCAATTTGTTATGTATTATTATGAAAATTATTATCTCCTAATTCTGAATCATCCAATGCACTAAACTAATTAATTCTTAAACTTAGGCGATAATAGAAAAAGAAACAAAGAAAATACATTAAATTAGGACATGATAGTCGATAGAAAATAACAACTGCCTCTGTAACGTGGCAGTAGTAAACGCGACCGCTACGCAGGTGCCGCGGGTTTGAATTCCGATCAGTGTAAATATTTGTATGCAGGAATATGGAAATTTAAGAGCACGTTAAATCCTCGGTCCTGGTTACCAAACGAACATCTATGGCAGTCATTAGGGGTAGATGAAGCCCTAAAAATCCAAAAGCTGCTCTCACTGGAATGCTTCTATATCGCCTTTGGGTTGTGGAGGTCAGATGGTAGTCGCTTCATGGAAATATCGAAGTTTAGACAAATTCGCAGTTAGACTGGTAAAACAGACCCCAGACTCAGAGATGTGAAATTTTCGGATGAGCATGGGATTAACGCTGAAATGAAGAAGAAGTTGACAGAAAATAAATGTATAATTCAAATGGTAGGAAAATTCCCCAAAATGTGTGAAAAATCCCAAACTTCTCAAAATAATTCAGTCAAAATAGACGAAATAAAATTGCAAGCTTGTATAAATTCGCACAGTGCTGAAAATTGGTAGAGATCTCCGAAATGTTGAATCATACTAAAGTGTGAGATCAACTTACTGTTTACGAGAGAAATGAGAAAATGCAGTAAATTTGACCTTTCACCTCGATAAACTCGATGTTTTGTTATGTACTCGATAAATTTGATGTGTGAGATGGCGCTGTCTAGCGAGGACGTCTTAAAAGAAGCTCCGTATTATTTCCAACTTTAAAAATAGTTCGAAGTGTTTAAGTTCGAAAAACAAACATTAATTTCGTAGATTACAGTGAATATAACCTATACAAACTTCGTCATCAGTATTAAATAAGCAAAGTGTTAAAATAAAGTTCGGAACGTCAAAACATACACACATACCCAAATAATTGATTAGAACCTCTTAAAAACAACTAAAGTGCTAAAATACTAATATATAAACATAAGTGCACCAATAAATAAAGAAAAAGTGGTTAAATACAGTGCAAATACTTTAAAAGTGAGTTTAATAGACGTTAACAGAGTGCCTGGAATGTAGAAAAAATTCCTTAGCAATGACTCACAATAACGACTAATTAATTTTAAAATAATCATACAAGAACATTGCAGTACTAAATTACACATAGTCATTCCAAGTACTTCGTAGCCTGTTGGCGAAGGAAGTGCTTTTTACACCAACTAACTCGCGTGGAGGCAGTTCGAGTCTTGTCCAAAAAAGTCTTTTTGCCATTTTTGATTATTACAACTTTCAAGATAAGATATTTGAACTCACAGCATAAACAAGCGACATCTCTCGGAAACTACCTGAACTATTTCAACAACTAGCTTCTCCATTGCGCACACGCAGACGCAGTCCTACCTAGCACAGCAGTGGTTAGGTACATTAATAAATACATAGGGGGCGCTACTGCCTAAAATTTCGAAATGGCAGAAAAAGGAAACATTACTTTTAGAAAACCTGTTTGTAAAGCGGCCTCCCTCGATAATATTGATATGAGTATTTCGCTCAACACATCGAGTTCTTCGGAACTGTTGGGTAAAAGTCTAGACCTTTCTACAAACTTTTTAGTAACACATAAAGAGGAGATGAGAACCGAAATTACCAGTTTAAAACGTAGTCTGGAAAACACACAAAATGAATTAGACAATATCATTCTTGAAAATATAGACCTTAAGAAACAACTAGCTCATCTTACACAAGAAGTAGCAGTACTGAAACAAATATGTAGGAGCCCGGTATCGTCATTGAGAAAAAATATTCCATCCTCTAAGAAAAACAACGTTAGACGTCGGCTTACGGAGACATTTAATAATAGCCCTCTTACATTACCAGAAACATCGTTATGTGCAAACCCTTCACAAGCTAGCGGAACGATATCGAAATCTGGTTTGGAACAAGCAGTATCTCACTTGTTGCCTGTAAATAATTGTTTACTACAAACGGAAATACGGGAAAGCGTCAACACTGTCACCCAGGTAAAGCCACCACAATTTCCAACCAACATTGAACGCAATCCTCAAAGTAAACAAAAAAACCTACTTATTGTGGGCGGTGAACAGTGTGTAGGATTGTCATCGCAGTTGATCACGTCAAGGACAAATACTAGATACGAGAAATACAATATCAGCTCTTTCATTCAACCAGGAGCCAGGACGCGACAAATATTAGAAACAATCAAACAGTACAACTTAAAGGAGGACGACCGATTGATTGTTTCTGTAGGCGAACATGATGAAAACCCCTTTAGTGTTATGATAGAACTCTGTTCTGTTATTAATTGTCTACCAAATGTGAGCATTCTTGTGTTGAGTGTACTTAAAAACAAATTCTTAAATGAGATACTACTCAATAACATGATGAAAAAAATATGTAATTACTTTCCTAATTGTAACTATATCAATGTGACTTATAACCGATTTGACATGTGTAAAACTATTAATTTAAATATTGACAGCCTTGATTATAATTGTAAATATCTACCTCAAAAGACTAAGTATATCACAAAGCCAAATATGCATCATAGATATGGACCGCACTGCTCATCGCGTGAGCCTCGTGTGTCTACAGCTTGTTGCCCTCCAATTACAAGTAAGGTAAAAAAAGGGACTATCCCTTATTATTTTGCTAGCAAACCCAAAGATAACTTGCATAAAATACTAGAAACTGCTCCAACGAAGACAAAAAAAGGTACTATCCCTTACTACTTTACTGCGAAACCAAAAGATAATTTACAAACTGTACCTTCAAACAAGATAAATCTTTTTCGTGAATAATATGACTACGGAACGTTCTATAAGAGTTTTACATCAAAATATAGCGGGTTTAAGAAGTAAAATAGAATTGTTAGAGATTCACCTGTCCAACCTTCAATGTAGTAAAATTGTACCTTGTATTATTTGTCTATCAGAAACCTTTTTGGAAAGTAGTCAAGAATGTTTCATAAACGTGACTGGGTACAGATTAGCTTCTTCATTTTGTAGAATCAAAACCAAAAATGCTCAGCGCGGTGGTGTATGTATACTAGTGAAACATGACTTAGCGCTTGTGGAGCTACCTCATATCAAAGAGATGTCAATAGAAAAGCACTTTGAATGCTGTGCCATAGAATTAATTGACCAGAATTTGATTATAATATGCGTGTATAGGACACCAGACTCTGACATTACTATATTTTTCAAAAACATTGACATTCTATTAAGAAAGACTATTTATAATTCTGACAAAAAAATTATAATTGCTGGAGACATAAACATAAATACATTGAAAGCAAGCCATGCATCAAATGTTTTACTGGAGATGGCCCAAAATTTTAATTTGACTCTGCACATAACCCAGCCAACTCGACAGCAAAAGTCTTGTATTGATCATATTATTAGTAATATCAGCATAGCCAATGGCGAAATCCTTCACCTTGGAATGTCGGACCACGAGACAGCTCAATTACTTACTGTCCCTACAAGTAACAGGAAAGCTACGATTACAAGCTACTCAATATACAAAAGAGACTTTTCCTGTGAAAATATATTCCGATTTAAAGAATGTATGGCAAGTCTGTCATTTGGTGAAGTATACGCAGAGTCAAACCTTGATTTGGCATATTCTAAATTTCACGAACTAGTTTCTCTGTTTTTTGACTTGTGCTTTCCTACATTCAAACAGAAAATTTCACACAAACCTAAAAATAATGCTTGGATCAGTAGAGGGCTGAGAGTTAGCTGTAAAACAAAAAGACTACTACGACTAAACTATTACAAACATAAATCTGAAACAAATAAAAAAAAATTCAAATCGTACTCTAAATTACTACGTAAGTGTATTTTTAATTCTATGAAAAACCACAATCAAAATAAACTAAGAAACTCTAAAAATATTTGTAGAACATCGTGGCAATTGATTAAAAAGGAGTCGGAAGGTTTAAAAATATCAAATTTTATAAACAAAATACAAGTAGATGGCCACCTTCTCATAGACCCAAAAGCAATAGCACAAGCATTCAACGATCGTTTAATAGACATTAACACCAAACAAAAATCAAGCAATCAAAGCTCAAAAAAAAATGAAGACATACGTAGTATATGCAACAGTATATATCTTAGGCCTTATGACTGTACTGATATTCTGAGAATCATTCAATCGCTCAATAATACAAACTCAGTGGGTTATGATGAGTTCAGCACCAGACTTCTCAAGGACAGTGCTATCGAACTCTCACCCATTCTAACATATTTGATAAACCTATCGTTCACTGAAGGTCATTTTCCAAGTCTCCTTAAGAGATCAATAGTCAAACCCCTATACAAAAAGGGTGACAAGACTGACCTTAATAACTACAGGCCAATAACTCTTATACCCATATTTTCTAAGGTTTTCGAAATAGCTATGCATAAGCGACTATATGATTTTGTCACTCAACATGAAATATTACGAAACGAACAATATGGTTTTCAGAAAGGCAAGTCTACAACACTGGCATGCTTTAATCTCGTAACAAAGATCTGTGAAAGCCTAGACCGTAATATGCAAACCACTGTCATTTTCTTTGATATGAAAAGCGCGTTTGACCTAGTTTCACATAAACGGCTCCTAAATAAATTAGAAAAGTATGGAATTAGGGGCCCTGCCTACGAATGGCTTGATTCATACCTAAGGGACAGAGAGCAATGTGTGGAAATTATGTGTATAGACGATAACAAGGAACTAAAAGCACATAGATCTTCCTACAGGGTAAATAGCTCTGGGGTCCCGCAAGGAAGTATCCTAGGACCGTTGCTGTTCCTGATTTATATCAACGATTTGCCAAGTGTAACGCCCAAGCCTTGTATTCTATACGCTGACGACATTTCTCTCCTCATGACATCTAATTATTCCAATATTGACTATACTAATGACATAAATAATTCAATCGAATCTATAATTCAATGGCTCCATGAAAATAATTTACAGGTTAACATGGCTAAAACACAATATATACAATTTAGTAATTATGGTACAAAACTACAAAATTTGAATATCAAATATTTGACTGATAATTTAACAAAAGTAGATAAAACGACCTTTCTAGGTATAATTATTGACCAGAACCTAAACTGGAAGGCACACATTGAAAAAGTTTGCAATAAAATAAACAAATTTGTTTACGTTCTGGCTAAACTTAGAAAGACCTCAAATCCCGAATCGGTCGCTATGGCCTACCACGGCTACGTTGCCTCAGTTTTAAATTATGGGCTACTGATGTGGGGTAACGCCACAGACGTGAATAGAGTCTTCATAGCCCAAAAAAAGTGTGTCAGAGCTATATGTGGAGCTGCACCGTGGCACTCTTGTAGGCTTCTTTTCACAAAATTGAATCTCCTTACCCTTCCCTGCATGTACATATACGAAGTTGCGAAGTTTGTTAGGCAATATCCTAGCTTCTTTTCGAAGGCACATGGGGTTTATCCGAGGAGCACTAGAAATCAGGATAGAATTGTTTTACCCAGAGTTCCGAATACGGCCCTTTACTTAAAAAACTGTTTTGCGATGTGCGGTCGTATTTATAATGCTTTACCAAAAAGCTTGAAGCAACTGCCAACCTCTAAATTTCTAAGAAAGTTGAAAGCATGGCTCATGGAGAAATGCTTTTATACTATAGAGGAATTGGAAAAGTGTAAAGGCAAACTGTGAATTAATTTAATTTTTCAAATTGACATGCTAATATTTTCTCACAAATTTTTATGACTTGTTTTATGAATTTTATAACATATTCTGACATTCCTATTAATTTCTTATATGTTTGTGACTAAATAATTCAATGGACCTGCATGTGCTGAACTAATTTTATATTATAAATTGTAGTATAAGGGCGTATAATATACATAAACATAATATAAATAAACTATATAAGTTTAATGTTTGCATGCCATAAAATGGTAAATGTGATGCACAAAACTATTGTACCAACACCTGTATAACCACATTTAAGCAAATAAATGAATATGAATGAATATGAATGAATAAAAAAAATCACAAGCCCAATCCATGGGGACTTTTGATATTTCTTTTATTATGGCGTACTTAAGATCTCCACCAATTTTCAGTTGTATGCGAATTTATGCAAGCTCAAATTTTTATTTTGTCTGGGTTAAAACTTATAGACCTACCTAGTGAACTACTTGTGGCTATTTTTTCAAGGCAGGCGCCACCGGCATTTAAAACAGTTGTTATTTGGTGAAAATAAGTGAAATGGTTCACACACACGGGCTGGTTACAGTGATCACTACTACATGGCACTATACCTGGTTATGTATAGTGTTTATCTAGTAAATGTAACTCTCAATAATGCACCTACTAATTTATCTCTCCACCACCTTTGGTTGACCGGCAGAGAACGCCTATGGCATTAAATCCGCCTATGTAATTGTGCATAAAGTTCAATAAATAAAAAAAATAAAAAAATCAATTGTTCACTCACGGCGTCCCCTATAGCAGTAACAGTTGCGACATTCGTAGCTGCCTACCTTCAAATTAGTTTAGCAGTATTATAGGTATGTAATCTAATAAAATATTACAAATACTATTGCATATACAGATGCACTGCTTCAATTTTTTCCTAAACGTCATGTTCAACACTTTTAGCTGGACGTAACCTCATGTCAGCAAATGGTATTGACAGGTGGATTAGTAACACAAAGTACTACATTCTTTTTTACGATTCAGTCTAAATTGGCCCCATCCAATCGGTACACCGCTGAGCTGTGATGAAATAACACAATGAAATGAATAGATAATTTTTGCATATTAATTTGATCGTCGCAAAAAATAAGATTATTTTTTTGGCAAGCATTTACAATTGTCTAGAAATGCTTTCGACAGCAGAGGTGTTGTGTATTACCACCTGCTGAGTATAATGTGAAGCAAAAAGAGGTCCTAAATGAAAAAATACTTGATGGATAGATAGATAAAAAATAAAAATACTTAACTCTTTTTCCCACGGGAAGCCGTGGCTACTGGCGACTGGCGAAAGCCGTGCAAGCCAGCTTCTGTCAGCCTTCGCTGCCTCCGCTGCGTAACCCTGACGGATCCCTGGCCTATAAGCCGCAAGAGAAGGCAAATCTGCTGGCTAATCTCTTTGCGGCCAGCTCCCGAATCTATGATTGTGGTACGCAGCCACCGACACTACCCGACAGTGACCACGCGATGCCTGATATCCATATCAGGCAACGCGATGTCCGCGCAGTGCTGCAATCACTCGATGTCCGGAAAGCCAGTGGTCCGGATGGTATTCCAGCGGTAGTTTTGCAAAAATGTGCAGCGGAGTTGTCTGCAATGCTTACGCGCCTGTACCGGCTGTCCTATATTTCGGGTACAGTGCCTTTGCCTTGGAAAGGGGCGAATGTTCAGCCGATTCCCAAGAAGGGGGATCGCTCGGAGCCAGCCAACTATCGATCCATAGCCGTCACCTCAGTGCTGTGCAAAGTATTCGAGCACATAATTAACAAATTCACTACTTAACGAGTCACTGGTAATTAGTCTTGACATCGCCAAAGCTTTCGATAGAGTCTGGCACAAATCGCTTCTTTCCAAGCTATCTGCCTTTGGTCTGCCTTCTAGGTTGTGCAACTGGGTTGCTAGCTTCCTGCAGAGGCGCCGTATTCGCCTTCTTTTTGACGGACGAGCTTCGGAGTTTCTGCAGGTAAATGCTGGCGTGCCCCAGGAGTCCGTCTTATCACCCACTCTCTTTCTTTTGCATATCAACGACTTGCTGTCTACCGGCAATGTTCATTGTTATGCAGACGATAGCACCTTACATGGGAGTTATCATGGACATCCTGCGGCCAAGCAGTCAGATATCGCAGAGAAAAGGCAGCTTCTTGTCACTGAGCTTGACGGGATCCTGAATCACATTTCTCGATGGGGCTCTGAGAACCTGGTTGAGTTCAATGCCAAGAAGACGCAGGCATGTGCGTTTAGAGCAAAAGTATCTTCTTTCCTTCCCCTCCCCACTCTTCAGAGCACGCCATTGCCACTGCAGGACAATCTCAATATCCTACGTATGGATGTTCGCTGCAACCTGAATAACAAAAATTACATCGAAAGTATCATCAAAACAGCCTCACGAAAACTCGGAGTCCTGAACAGAGTGAGACGATTTTTCACGCCGGAGCAGCGGTATCTTCTATGCAAGACACAAATTCGCTCCTGTGTGGAATACTGCTCGCATCTCTGGGATGGTTCAGCAAAGTACTTACTAGATGCTCTCGACAGGTTGCAGCGACGTGCGGTCCGCATCATTGAGAATCCCGAGGTCACGAACACCCTAGAACCTTTACAGATGCGTAGAGATGTTGCGTCCATGGCTGTATTTTACCGTCTGTACCATGGGGAGTGTTCTGATAAGCTCATCCAATTAGTCTCACCCTCCCCTTGCCTACACAGGACAACACGTGCAGGTCTCAGATGTCATCCGCACACGGTGCAAAACATCCGATCAAGAACCAAGCGGTTTGGAGGCTCTTTCCTCTGTAGCACCATTAAGGCCTGGAATTCATTACCAGCTAACGTGTTTTCTTCTTCCTACAGTCCCGGGTCCTTTAAGCGGGGCGTGAAAAAGCATATAATGAGGTCGTCAAGCTGAGTGTCACCATTGTCACACGGTATATGTAAGTAATGGTGACCCTCTTTTTTGGGACTCTATTGTTACGCAAGCGACAGCTGTCTGACCCTGTAAATCTCGAGTGGAGTTACCCGCGCCAGAACCTCTTACGGCAATGCAAGGTACGTATACTGGCTTACAGGTGAGGCTTGAGCTCCGAAAATCGTGGAACTAAAGGCCTCCATTTGCGCAATACATGTTTAGGTTCCCCCCTAATTTTACTTATCTCACAGAGAGAGAGAGAGTCAGATCATCCATCGTGGATACGTAGTCATCACTGAAGTTAATTGTTCTAGAATATTTTGTACAATACGTGCTGGTATTCAGAAAGTAGCTGCTCCCGTCAAAGTCAAAACAATTGACAAACAAAGGCACCCGGCCAGCGTTAAAAAATCTGTAAACTCTCACTCACTCACGCCTATATCCCCGAAGGGGTTGGCAGAGGTGTATTTAGTGTATCTGTTACGCTTACACACCTAAACGACTGATCCATTTTGATGAAATTTGATACAATGATATACTAGCTAGAACTTGGTAAAGGACGTAATGCTGTGTTTGGCTGCATCAACCTACATCCACTACGCGGGCAGAGCCACGGCCAAAAACCATTAAAACATATTTTTAACCGTTATAATTACTTAAATAGTTTTAGGGACAACCTCCAACATGAAGATCACAATTAATGATCACCAAATACCTCTGCTTCCACTGCTCTGACCTTGAATACTGATATGTAATCGTAATGTTGATTATATCTAAAAGCCGCAATTATCTTAAATTGTAATTAAATTATTGTAACACAACTTTAAAGGGCTATTCATTGCTTTTAACACGCTTTTATTACTAAATTTATATTATTATAATAATGCTTTTAATTGTGGTTAGTTGTTGCCCGCGGCTCCGCTTGCTTTAAACACTGGTACCGTTCCTACGACCCACAGGAAAGATTTTTTAAACTTTTTATACTACTTAGGTATGAGAGAAGCACACAGCCCACCGAATAGGAAGTGATTACTGAAGCCTAATAGTGGTTAGTGGACTTGTACAGCATCAGAGGCGTTACACTTGCGCTGCCGACTCGGAAGAAACCTTCTAATGCCCCTCTTGATAAACCCCATATCGCTGGCGCTTGGGAAAACCGCAGCAGGGAGTTCATTCCACTGCTTGAGTGTGCGTGGGATGAAGTGTTTTTTTTTTTAAAGCAATATAAGCTTAAAGTCTACACCAAAGCGCTTATATGCTGTAGATTATTAGGCATTACACTAGATTGCATTATAAATACATTAAAATTCAAATTACTTCGTTCATTCTTACAGTTTGTCAAATAATTAGATAAACAATCATTCAATAAAAATAAAAACATTTTATTTTTTTTATCTAGGACATGCCAACTTGACTTCACCTCGCCTGATGGTAAGCTAAAGGCAAAGTCTCAGGAAAGAGGGTCACCATTACAGACACTAAGTGTTACAATGGTGGTACTCAGCTTGCCGGCCTCATCAGATGCTTCTTCACGCCCCGCTAAAAGGCCCCGGGACTGTACGAAGAAGGAAACACGTGTGCTGGTAATGAATTTCAGGTCTTGGTGGTGCGCCAAAGAAAAGAGTCTCCGAACTGCTTGGTTCTTGCTCGTATATTCTGCACAGTGTGAGGGTGACATCTAAGGCCTGCACGTGTTGTCCTATGTAGGAAAGGAGATGGTGGGATTAGTTGGTAGAGCTCATCAGAACACTCACCATGGTAGAGACGGTAAAATACAGCTAAGGAAGCAATATCTCTACGCATCTGCAAAGGCTCGAAGGTGTTTGTGACCTCAGGGTTCCCAATAATTTGGACCGCGCGTCGTTGCAACCTGTCGAGAGCATCTAGTAGGTATTTAGTGTGTAGCCATCCCAGAGATGCGAGCAGTATTCCACGCAGGAGCGAATTTATGTCTTATAGAGAAGACACCGCTGCTCCGGCATGAAAAAACGTCTCACTTTGTTCAGGAGTCCGATTATACTTTATCCAACAAGGAACAAGTAACAACAAATGCTAAAGCTTTGTGTTATCATTTCTAGCTAACTTCTAACTTCTCCTTCATCCCAGCGTTAGTCCCAGTCGCGTCCATTTATCTAACTACGAATTTAGCTGAACTTCGATATTTTCCGTGAAGCGACTGCCGTCTGACCTCCACAATCCGAAGGCGATATCGAAGCATTGCAGTTAGACCCGCTGCTGAACTTTCAGGTGTACGTATGGCAACAGGAACTGACAGCATAATGACATTCTGCATATTATAATAAGCTCAGTATAGAAGTTAAATCACTTAATTGTTTGCTACCTTAGTAGTTAGCTAGTATAAAAAGGAAAAAATACGCTTTCTTTAAATATTTTATTTATTACAATAAATTAAAACGCAAAAAGCCTCAGAATTAATAATCGTTTCTGGAGCTTAAGTTTCTTTGGTTGTTGTTCCGAGCAACAGGAGGTAGGTAAGCTTTCTCGACGGAGCTAGCGCCGAAGTCAGCGGTATTACCATTGAAGGCAGCGGCGTTACCGTTGAAGGCCGCGGCGTTACCGTTGAAGTCAGCAGCATTACCGTTGTAATTAACAGCGTTGCTGTTGAAGCTAGCGGCATTTCCGTTGAAACCAGCGTTACCGTTGAATTCAGCGGCGTTACCGTTGATTTCAGCGGCGTTACCGTTGTAGTTACCGGTGTTACCGAATCCAGCGGCGTTGTTGCTGATGTTGTCATCATTGTAGTTGGTTGCCTGGGCATGGGTGTTATAATATTGTTCCTGACCGTTGCTAGCAGCTGCGTATTTGGCATCACTGTAAGATCCTGAAATTTGAAAACGATGAGTAAGAGAATGTTGAAGGAACACAGAATAGCTATCTACACCACTTATGCGCAATATGAAAATGTAATTTTTAATGTATTCCTGTATTCGTTTTTATTATATTAGCATAAATATAATCAAGAAGAAGAAACGAAAGAGGTATGCCAGGATCGTGGCAAGTGGAAAACTGTAGTCTCTGCCTACCCCACTGGGAAAAAGGCGTGACAGTATGTATGTATAAATATAATATGTTTACAAATACCCATGAAATATTTGAACATACACATTATTATTCCCTATCTAAAGGCAGCCTCTGTGGTGTGGCGGTAGTGAATGCGACCGCTACGCAGGAGGCGCGGGTTCGATCCCCGCTCAGTGCAAATATTTGTCCGCATGATTATGGGTACTTGCATTGGTCTGGATGTTTCTATGTATAATACGTATGTATTTACAAAAAAAAGTATTTAAGTATGTTTATTAGCATTCTAGATTCCATAACACAAGCTAGCTATGCTTACCATGGGTTTAGATAGCGTTGTGTGGAATGTTGTAGAATATTTTTTATATACAAGAGTAAAGTGAATGAACTAATATTAACTTTCATAATATTTACATAGTAGGTATATTCATACGTAAGACTGAAAATCATATTTGGCAAAATGTAGGTGTTAATACAACTCAGCCTACTTCTTTAGGGGACTTACAGACCTTAATATATACATATGCAGCCCTATTGAATTCCAAGTTGTTTCACGTTCCTATAGGTGTTCGCGTTCCTGGCCACAAACAACTCACGTCTCACTTAATCCTAATGCTTACCATCATCATAAATGCCAGCAGCTTCATCACGTGCGTTTTGCTCCAGAGCCTTTAGAATTTCTTCAGGGATGGGGGGAGGAGTGGGAAGGTGATCGCCTTGTGGAACGAAACCATTCTCGTCAGCCGTATATCTAGAAACAGAAGTACATATATATCTTCAACGTGAAGGTGACATGCTATTATCTATCATTCATCAGCTTGTTCATAAGGCTCTAGCTTAGGTTTATCTATTGGGACCAGGGATTAGATGGCTACAGCATCATCACCATTAACGTCAACATAAACCCAATTCAGAAAGGGAGGAGTGGGAGAACGGACTTCAGGCTTCAAAGTACAAGATTTGGGGTCTGACAAATAATACTTAGACCTATAGCTTATATAGCTTTACAACAAGTATTTTGTTCTAACTAGCTTTAGTCCGAGTGTGATTATGATATCGTTTCCGGAATCCGTATGAACCTATTTCCAGGATAAAAAGTAGTTCATAATTATATTATTCCAGAATATAATACATTTCCGTACTATATTTAAGCCAAAGCACTTCAACTTTTAGAACGCGATTGAGCAACAAACATTCAAACATCTTCACAAACTTTTACCTAATATTTATGTATTTACAATAATAAAAATAGCAAGAAGTAGAATTTACCTGACGGAATAAACTTTTCCATCATCTCCAGTGTAGGAATAACCACCTTGAGCCTGTACACCATTGGTCGCTACTCCATTTTCTTCAGCATAGATACCATTCTCAGTCTCGTAAGCATACGAGTAAGTTTCTCCATCATTCGAATTGTCCTGACGGAGGATAGCAGCGTTTCTTTCAAAAGCAGCCTGAGTACGCTCTGGGCGAGATTCGAAGCCTGAGTAGTCATTCTCAGCGTAATTGTTCACGTTGGAAGTAGGAGCGTTGGCATAAGCATCGGCATTCTGGTCATATTCTCCATTGCCAGACTGGAAAGGAGTCTGCAAGCTACCGTCGGATCCTGAGGCAGCTTGTGCATTTGGAGGCAGGTATACTCTGTCCAATTTGGCAGCTTGAGCCAAACTGACAGCAGCTAGTATAAGGAACTGAAAAAAAAGAGATTAAACTCTCATGTATTACAATAAAGTCCAATAAAGTATGACTAAGATCGATCACAAACAAAGAAACACTGGCAGTTTTGTTTTCTTTTTTAATCACTTAAGGATCATTAAGAGTAATTTATACAATGAAGTAGAGTCTCTTGTTAAAAACTATCTAAACTAGATTAGTAATATCTAATATTTGTTTTAGTTCTATCAAAACAATGTAAACGACGAATTGCAAATACTTAAAAATTTACTTTCAATGCTGCATCTTACAATCTAATTTTGAAATGACGTTTCAAGATGCAAATAAGGCATTAAAAATATAGTTCTGATTAGTAATATGCACAATAGAATCAACCCCATTGTGGACTTTCTTTTTTCAATTTCTACTGTAACAATTTGTGTTTTTGTTTTGTATTCTTTAGAAATGTTTGTGTCAAGTTGGCTTACGAATTTCATTTTCTCTTGTTTCTATTAGAACTCGATCGGCAGATGCTCAATTTGCAACTGATAACCTCATAAAAACTGTTACAGTATATATAGTTAGGTTAAATCGATCAACTTCAACGTAAGTCGTGGTCTCGAAATTTTTTAATCACGACACCATGATTCTGTATAAAGATGGACTTGTCTAATTGTTATGAATGGCATTATGTAGTATTGCACGTTAACTTATAACAAGTATTCGTTATTAAAAGCGACCATTTATTAGAAGAGTTTACAATGTTGATTGATTGTGCTTGGTGGAATCTGCTACATATTGGTAGTGATTGCTATGTATTGGTGGTACAACATACCGCCAATACAAACCTTTGAGAATGCCGTAAGGCAAAAGCGGTCAGGTAAAAAATAAAACAGTGGAAAAGTACAAAGTATGTTATTCAATATGGAAGAGTTTAATTTGGCCCCTTACATAAAGTACGTTCCAGATAAAGTACGTACTTGATGTACTTAATTTAGTAGAAGTATTAAAAGATATTTTACAAATTTTTTAAAACATTTATCAGAGAAGAATAGCTTACGAAGAAATACTGTAAAATGGGATGTACCAAATGATGATAGATATACATAAAATTCTTTCTATTTGTACATAAAATATAAACTATTTTTTATTATGAATTTTATTAAAAGCCGTTCAAATAGTTAAACATAAAAGTATGACTAAAATATAAACTCACACTTATGCAAGCGCTCACAAAATTTTATAAATTCAAATCTTTACAAAAGCTTAGCGTTCAATTAGCGGGAATTGTCTTTGTTACTATCCGACTGCCAAAGATGGATTATCTTTTTATACAATCAATCAATCGATTAATTAATCCCAGTCCACTGCTGGACATAGACCTCTACCAATATGTGGCATTGCTCCATCTACTTCATCCAGTCCACTCCCGCCAACTTCTATTTCAAATTGCCAGTCCATCTGGCTATGGGGCGTTCCAGATTCCGTTTTCTCCTTGCGGTCTTTCATACAATGAAAAGATGTTAATGTTATTGGTTCCCTCTTGTATGACTTGATCTACGAATCCTATTTGAACGATCGTATTAACGCAGATACGACAAGCATGTGTATGTTACGATAGCGCATCAATTTTTGACCTTGCTATGTATACATTCCAATGTAAACTTTTTTGTAGTGTGACCATGGTTTGGGTTCGGTTCGGTACAGATTAACTTTGAGAGCCTGTACTGAAAAGTTATGATTTTGCACTTTGGCCTTTATACATTGGACTATTAGATATTGAGCTCTCTTACTTAATGTGCTCTTCCAACTGTTTTACCGAGGACTTTTATAGAACAACAAAAAACGTTACAGTAGCTGTAACCAAGTTTTGAGCCGACAAAACTCGAAGCAAAAAAAAAAAGATTTTAAAAATGTGATAATTGTTCCCATGATACCCGGTAGCCTAGTGGTATGGGTAATGGACTGCTGAGACGAGTTCTCGGGTTCGATCTCAGGTTTTACCATGGCACGCACTTATGACTTTTCGATGCTTTTCGAAATTGTGTGTGTATTTATCGCAGGTTTATGGTAGTACCCGGTTAATGGCAATAGGCTCTACATTGGGACCTGAAACATAAACTGGTGAAATTTGGGTGCTAGCACCTCTGCCTACCCCTTCGGGGATATAGGCGTGAGTTTATGTTATGTTATATTCCCATGAGTTTGAACTCGTATTGTATAAAATTGCAGTTTGTTAACCTACTCGGTACCCACACCATCTTCATTTTAGCGTTAATCCCAGTCGCATCAGAAACTTTCACTTCAGAGTTTGGATTCCACTTTACCAGTATAACTGCGGGCTTAGCTGAACTTCGATATTTTTCATTAAACGATTGCGCTCTGACATTCACAATTCAAAGACGAAATCGAAGCATTGCAGCTAGACCAGTCGTTTGACTTTTTTGATCTGCAACTACCCGTAACGACTGCTAAAGATACTTATACTAGGTATCGGGACTTCTCGCGAATTACATCTTGGAACTTACTATTTCTACCGACGTTTCGGATGCGTTGCAGCACCCGTGGTCATGACTTGACTAGTCTTCGAGCGTCGAGATGTATGCGGGGAACATTTTTTGAGCGCCTACCCACCATTACACTTATTATGAACGGTTAGGCTGGCTACACACTATACTCACTATACACCGCGAACGTTTAAAAAAAGACTGCTAAAGCTGTTCGTATGGTAACCGGAACCAAAGGCTTAACGTCCTCTCCGAGCACGACCAAACCAATTCAAATGTTTATATTCATGCATACAAATATTTGCACTGAGCAGGGATCGAAACTGAGACTCTAGCGTAGTTGCCACGTTCACTACCGCCACGCTACGGAGTCTGTCAGTAACCACTAACCAAGCTATAACAAGGCCTTCTACCTCCAAGCGCCAATACCACTGGCATCCAAAACCTGCACTCAAACGAAGACCTATAATTAGAATCAAAATCTGTCTACACGCGTATGTTATGCACTAGTTCTGGTAGATTGAGTTATTAGACCACACTGGATAACCTGACCTTTCGCTCGGCGGTCAACATGTTAAGCCGTTGGGCTAATGCATGGTCATTTGTGATTTGTGACTTAAAAATATATATTACAAAGTGTAAATGTACGAATAAAATGTGTACTAATTTTTATTTATAACTAGCTGATGAATGGAATTCTGTTAATCTTTTTAGGGTTCCGTACCTCAAAAGAGAAAAACGGAACCCTTATATTATCATTACGTTGTCCGTCTGTCTGTCTATCAAGAGCTTTTTTTCAGAAATACGTGAAGGTATCAAGCTAAAATTCATACCACATACTCAAGTCTGTAACACCTTGAAACTGTAAAATTCGAACTTCAATGTCATTGGATTCAAAATATATTAAGGCTTATGGAACTTAAGTTACGGAACCCTCGGTGCGCGAGTCCAAATCAAACTTGAACAGCTTTTTTATATTATTTTCTCACCTTTTAAACCTTCCCGGAACCACCTGGCCATTACACTACCCACTCCTAACACAAGCAATTTAGCTTAACTGCCCTCCAGTTAGAGTGAATTAATTATAATCATAATCAATCTTTATTTGCGAGTACAGGTATATAAATATATTATGGTATATATGTATTGTTTAAAGTTTCCTCATTACGTATTCCACCCAAAATGCATGCAAATTTACAATTTCATTATTAAAATAAAATATTAATAATAAAAATAATAATGTCCAAAATTCAAACTAAATAATTGTTACATTAAATTTTAATAATACTTAGTCATTTTGATTACAAACTGTCTTTAAGAAATTCGTCAATAGTATAATATGCTTTTGTTACAAGTAAGTGAAATAGTTTTTATTTAAATACATTTGAATTTTCCACTCCTAAAAAGTCATACAGAAAATGCCCTTATCATGTTGCGACCTATGTTGAGGAATACATATTATATGACAGTTACAAACGCTGTTATTTTAAGATTACATAATAAGTCCAAAGATCTAAAATTTAAACACACTTTCTAGTCTTATAAAACATGAGATGTTTGGTAACTGCAACGGCCTTACAATATAGATCGACTCCCGACCAACGCGTGATAGTAGATCGTGATTAATTAAATTTTACCAAACATCACTTGACTTATTATTGATCAAAATAACATGAGCAATTATATTTTCGACATGAATCTTATTTATTAGGCCATAGATTTTTTGGTTTAGGATGAATGCTGAAACTCTACGATGGCATTACCGATTTTTAACCATCGACGCAAAAACGACAGGGTGTTTGACATATCTGTGTGTATGTGTGTGTCTGTCTGTCTGTGGCATCATAGCTCCTGAACAGATGAACTGATTTGGATTTAGTTTTCTTGTTTGATAGGTAAAATCGGTCAAAGATGGCCGCCGACACAAACCGACGAAGTGCATTTTTTTTCATAACTCCCTCAATATGGGTATCAAATGAAAGGGCTTGACTAGTAAAATACCATACCTATACTTATTAGTAACATCATTTTAATGAAATTTTATAACACTTAGTATCCTCACTTTTTCTATATAAGAATATTGGTAGATGGCACCACTGTCGCCCCAAAAGTTTCTCCTCGTTCTCCTTGTAAGGGACGGATCGTGGTTTCAAATCTCGGCTTGGATTTTGTCTTTTTGACATAACGAGGATGATGATGACGAGGCATATTTAGGACCGTTACTCAGCGAAGTGTTTGTTACAGGTAAATGTCTTAGAAAGCAATATTCAAATTATATGTTTGTCTTACATACAAACATTCAAATCATGTGTTATTTAATCTATGCAATCGATACAATAGAACATAATGACGCCATCCACTATTACTTTTACACAATGAACTTTGACATGCGCCTGTTCCGACGTTATTTAATCGTGTAAGAATTTCGAAGATCTAAAATCAATCTGTAATCTTAACTCAACAGTTATTCCTGGCTGGTTTGATACATGACTATTAGGATAGGTACTTTTTTCTGGGAACAGGTTCCTACAGGCAAACGTAAACGGGACGAGAAGAGATGTACAATTTGTTTTGTGTGTTGGTTTTTTTCGGGGAGAATCGGTAAAAGCGGAAATCGAAAATAACCCAAAACTACACCACGCGCGTGAAACCGTGGGAATGATACGTATATCATGTCTGTTTCCATTCATTATAGGCAGAGACCATCTGCTCACATATTTTATAAGCTTCCTTTGCTATCATTTAACCTTTAATGCAAACACGGCGGTTCTGAGTGCATCTGAACTGCCTTTTTCACATATTGAGAACACACCATATACTTTTTCTACAGTATTTTAATTAGACCTGACCTGTTTCAAAATAACTTCGACAACAAAGGTGCACAATAACAGTTAAGAACATTCTTCTATAAAACTTTTGTACCGGTATACATAATTTTACAACTACCCACATGCAAAATGTGACTGATTGTCGTAATTTTTATGCAAGAATGTTCTTACTAACTTAGTAAGAAAGCTCATCTCGCACTTAACTAGTGTTTTCTTTATAAAACTACCTAATCTTTATATACTATTATTTTATAATATTATTTATAATATTATAATTATTAAAGGATTATATTATAATATTATATTATTTTATTTCAGCGATTATATTATAATATGATAGGATTATTTTATAATATTATTTATAATATTATAATTATTATTATTTTATAATATTATAATTATTAAAGGATCATTATAGAATATCATTATAGAATCTTTTACTGTGACGGCACAGAAACTCTTGTATACAGGGTTGGCAGCGCGAGTGCGACTCCCTTGGCGAAGCATACGTCTATAGGCCACGGTAACCACTTTCCATCAGGTGGTTTCATAGGCAGAGAATTCATCCTCACACATTGCGACCTGAGACGGTGCGCACTGTGCGGTATGAAAGAAACTTCATCCCACGCACACTCAAACTGTGGAATGACCTCCCTGCTGCGGTTTTCCCAAGCGCCTACAATATGGGGTTCTTCAAAAGGAGTATAAGAAGGTTTCTTCATGGTCGGAAGCGCGAGTGTAACAACCCTGGTGATGCACACGTCCATAGGCCACGGTAACCGTTTCCCATTAGGTGGGCCGTGTGCTTATCTGCCAACTAAGTGATATAAAAAAAAATAGGCTGACTCTTTAACCGCTGTACTACCGACGTTTCATTACATGCTAAAATAGAAACCTAACGCCATCTAAACATTCTCAATAGAATTAACTGCTAACTCTGTTAATAACGTGTCGTTCTCAATACCCCTCCATTTAGCGAATACGAAAAGGTCAATTACTCAGTATATAAACACGCACGAATCCATTTTAGCACTTATAATAAACAACTACGAATGTATTATGGTACTCGCACGATTCTTATGTTGCGATAGGACAAATCTACAGTACTAAGGTAGCAAATAAACTTATGGCACACCTGATAGTAAGCTGGTTAACCTGTCAACTCTTGGAATATCTTGTTTCATAAATAATGTGTAAGATAAAAAAAGCGTCAGTAACTTAGTGGTTAGGAGTTGGTCTTATGATCGAGAGGTGCCGGATTCAAAGAGTCAGATAATCAATTTCATTTATTCAGTTTAGGCATACAAAAAGCACGTATGAAAGTAAAAAAATTACAATTATGTCAAGAACATGCATACATACATATAATCACGCCTTTATCTCCGATGGCAGAGGTGAATAAACACCCACATTTTACCAATCATTGAATTCGGTCCCACGTAATAGGGGCTGAACCTATTATTGCCGTCTTTCGGGCACTATTGTTGACTCAAACCATTAATCTGAGGCTGAGTCTGGGCTATATATTTATGTCTGATGTTAAACAGCCCTATCCCTTAGTCGCCTTGTACGACACCGCATAGAAAGAGATGGTGTGGTAAAAATTCTACTCTGTCAAAAAATATTATAAAAATACTAAATAAGGTAGCTAAACCATTGAAAACTGATTCTTTCGCTGCTTCGGTAGGTTGGTTCTACTTGTATTTTTTAAACAAAACTAACACTAAATTTTTTTAGCAACCACTAGCAGTAGATACCACTATGGTAGAACTAGATACTAGCAAGAAACTCAGAGAACTATATTAGAATTAGACCCAAATCATGAACATAACATTTATAATTATGTTTACATAATATGAACTCAGGCCTATATCCCCGAAGGGGTAGGCAGACGTAGACTAGCACCCACATTTTGCCAGTTTATGTTTAGGTCCCAATGTAATAAGTGGCGAGCCTATTGCCATTAACTGGGCACTTATAAACGTGCGGTAAATACACACATAACTTCGAAAAGCATTGAAAAGTCATTGGTGTGTGCCATGGTAAAACCTGGGATTGAACCCGAGACCTCGTCTCAGCAGTCCATTACCCATACCACTAGGCCACCGCGGTTTTTTACCGAATCATGACCTTTAAAAAACCTGCAGAGGAACTGTTCTCATCTCATTGATGGCTCTGACCAGTATCATCCTTATGGTTTAACGGTTAGTTAGTTAGATTAGGGTCGGCAGCACGAGTGTGACTCCCCTGGTGTAGAACACGTCCATAAGCCACGGTAGCCACTTTCCCTCAGGTGGGTCTTGTACAAGTCTGCCGTCTAAATCTACTAGAGATAGACGCTCTTGACAGATTGCAGCGTCGCGTCGTGCAGTGCGCATCATTGCAGACCTACCCTCTTTTTTATTTACGTGCTTGAAATCCCCACGGATACCCCCCCACCAGAGCCGGTGGAAGAGGTTATATCGGACTCGAACCGACCAAAACGCACGCCCCCTGTGAGTCGATTTTTGTTGCCGAAGGTGAGGTTAATAGGCACAACCCTCGCACCCCGGCCGACCCAGTGCCATCTCGATCGATCTGGCCCTCTCCTCAGGTGTGGGGACCACAGAGTCCCCAACTCGTCCCGCAGATCTGCCTCTCTAGAGAAGTGATAATTCATTCATTTTGTAAAGAAGAATGATAAATGTAGAGGACTTGACATATTTGACAGTCATCAACGTATGTCATAAACGTCAAGAGAGCTGAGGTTGTTAACATTCTAGAGCGGTTTCGTAGGGACATTCCCTCTCTGACTGGATTTTACCTCCTATTCCACGGTGAATATTCTAATCTACTAAAGATTAGGGTTAAGGGTTCCGACGGCTGTACCTTATATCTTACCTTACCTTAATCTTACTAAGTTATAGAAAGAAGGATTATTTGTACAGTTCTTGTAAACGTTCCTGAACAACCGCGGTGGTCTACGGTGCAAAAACTCGTATGACAGACAACTCGCCTAAATCAGTATTGCTGTATGATTTTATATGAAACAGCATGTTCCCGCGCTGCTATGATGAGGCCGTCAAGCTGAGTGCCACTATTATAACGTTACTGGTGACCGTTTGTCCTGAAATTTTGCATTTATTGTGGAGTCAAATTGGCGTGTCCTAGATAAAAAAAGTATTCAAATGATCATAATGCCTTGGTTTTCCCCCTTCCTATTGGTGAGTAGTTTAAGTAACTTCGAGTCAAACATACTCACCTCTGTCGATAGGCAGAGAGTAAGGTACCCAGAGCACATTGCAAAGTTTTTGTGCTGTCAGTGGGAAGACCAAAGGCCTGTTAACGAAAGGACTCTAAAAGAGTACTTCTCAATCAAAGCTTACCTCCATCACTAGGAGGGTTGTTGTCCACGACGTGTACCGTAATTTAAAAAAGAAATCACTTCAGGTCAGGATCTTAGAAGTTCAGTTCACCCACCAAGAACTTTGGGACTAAGCTAACCTCACCTGACAGGCGGTACATCTGCCGATTGTAGGACTTAGGCACATTGAAGCCTCAGTTTTGCTGTGCTAGAGACTCTTTGAAAAATCAAAAGGTCCTGATATAGCTCCCACTGGTGCATCTGCTGTTACTCAGCAGCCTTTATACACCATTAGTCTTATCATAATCTTATCATAATCATCTTACTATAATAACTTTGTGTTGCGATCCCGGCAGCGGTGAGTAGGGTAGCCAGAGCTCACTGAAGAGTCTTTGAGCTGTCAGTGTGAAGACTAAAGGCTTGTCCTGGTTGTGCCTTCTGCACTGATGGCACAGAAACTCTCCGTTCATACAGGGTTGGCAACACGAGTGTGCCTCCCCTGGTGTTGCACACGTTCATTGGTCACGGTAACCTCTTTCCATCAGGTGAGCCGTGTGCTTGTCTGCCACCCCAATAGTATAAAAAAAAAATAAAGCAACTTCATCAAACATAAATAAAGATAAAAACTTACTAGATGCTTTCAACAGGTTGCAGCGACGTGCGGTCCGCATCATTGGAAATCCCGAGGTCACGAACACCCTAGAACCTTTACAGATGCGTAGAGATGTTGTGTCCATGGCTGTATTTTACCGTCTGTACCATGGGGAGTGTTCTGATGAGCTCTTCCAATTAGTCCCACCCTCCCCTTTCATACACAGGACAACACGTGCAGGTCTTAGATGTCATCCGCATACGGTGCACAACATCCGATCAAGAACCAAGCGGTTCGGAGACTCTTTCCTCTGTCGCACCATTAAGGCCTGGAATTCATTACCAGCTCACGTGTTTTCTTCTTCCTACAGTCCCGGGTCCTTTAAGCGGAGCGTGAAAAAGCATATGATGAGGCCGTCAAGCTGAGTGTCACCATTGTCACACGGTATGTGTAAGTAATGGTGACCCTCTTTTCTGGGACTTTGCCTTCAGCTTACCATCAGGCAAGGCGAAGTGTAATTGACGTGTCCTATATAAAAAATAATAATAATAATATAAAGATAAATTTATTTCGTCATAAAGATGACAACAATTGGTTTGATAAACAGATCGGATATTGATTCACGAAGTTTGACATACATATTTCAATGTGGTATGGAATGCGAGGCAGTGTCAACAGTATGCTCAAGGTAATAAAATCTATACTAATATTATAAAGCTGCAGAGTTTGTTTGTTTGTTTGTTTGTTTGAACGCGCTAATCTCTGGAACTACTGGTCCGATTTGAATGATTCTTTCAGTGTTGGGTAGTCCATTTATCGAGGAAGGTTTTAGGCTATATATCATCACGCTACTACTTAAAGGAGCGGAGTATTGATAATAAATGTTAACAAATCCGGCAATTTTTCATACATATTTTGAAGACTAAAACATACGGGCTCAAAGGGATATGAAGCTTCAAAATATACCCCGGACGAAGCTGGGGTGGGTCAGCTAGTAATTCATATGTCTAAAAGTTGCTTATTAAATGAATCGGTAATTAAATCTAAACTTATATCTTAGTTACTAAATTACTTAACAATATTCATTTCACCATCGTTATCAACTTCTCTGTCTCATCGTGTGTAAATTTTTGTAGGAAATTCTTTAGGACATTCTTACACTGGTTGTATTGTAATATTAAAAGTAATGTGGAAAAGTACAAGTGAGTTTTCGATATGTATAATCCTGTTCTAATACTTTCAGTTGCCTACTTGTACCCTGTAAAAGGAAAGTAATGAAAACACGTAATAGGAACTTAAATTACTTTATTTCAAATGAAGTAGTTACTTTTGTAAGCTTTGATATGCGAAGATTTTCAATGGCCACCACGTGCTGAAATGAAACAAACTTTATTAGAAAATACGCATATAAATAATTAAAAAAAAAAGAACCCGACACTTGATTTGGTTCGGTACCTCTCTAATCGAGTTACTTCGGTTTTGTGGTATGGGTAATGGACTGCTGAGACGAGGTCTCGGGTTCGATCCCAGGTTTTACCATGGTACACAACAATAACTTTTCGATACTTTTCGAAGTTATGTGTGTATTTATCGCAGGTTTATAAGTGCCCGGTGGCAGGCCGCGGTGGCGGCGCGTCTGGCGCGCCTTCCCATTTTCCGGGAACGAGTTGGGGACTCTGTAGTCCCCACACACCCGAGGAGAGGGCCAGATCGTGAGAGATGGCCCTGAGTCGGCCGGGGTGCGAGGGATATGCCTGTCAACCTCACGTTCGGCAACCAAAACGACCCACAGGCGGCGTGCGTTTTAGTCGGTTCGAGTCCGACATAACCTCCTCCACCGGCTCCGGTGGGGAGGTATCCGTGGGGATTTTGCGCACGTAAAAAAAAAAAAAGTGCCCGGTCAATGGCAATAGACTCGCCACCTATTACATTGGGACCTAAACATAAACTGGTGAAATGTGGGTGCTGGCACCTCTGCCTACCCCTTCGGGGATATAGGCGTGAGTTTATGCTATATTATGTCTCTCTATCCTACAGCACATGTTTACCGATTGATATATAATCTTTTTAAATCAGTAATAATCACAGGGGTTAAGGAGTCGGCCGAACGATAGTTTCCGGGTTCGATTTCTGGCAATTACACTACCGACATGTACTCCTAACACAAGTAATTTAACTTAGCAGGAGGGGTAAGAGGGAATATTAATACTTATTATCATTCATCATTCATAAATTCACGCCTATATCCCCGAAGGGGTAGGCAGAGGTGCTAAGCACCCACATTTCGCCAGTTTATGTTTAGGTCCCAATGTAATAGGTGGCGAGCCTACTGCCATTAACCGGGCCCTTATAAACCTTCGATAAATACACACATAACTTCGAAAAGCATCGAAAAGTCATTGGTGTGTGCCATAGTAAAACCTGGGATCAAACCCGAGACCTCGTCTCATCAGTCCATTACCCATACCACTAGGCTACCGCGGTTTCATTAATACTTATTAACAATTCTTAAATTCTTTTTATAAAAAAAATTACCCTTCTTGTCAGTCGGGTAGAAAAATATCGAAGATGTCTGTCCGAAGAAAAATATAGAGAAAGTATTCTACAACAGTGAAGCAAGCCGGTGATAGACTTTCGCTTGCAAATATTATGTCTACTTATTATGGAGACATAGGTATATCCCATGCTTGTGAGAATGCTGTTTAGTAGTTTTTTTTTATTTTTTTATTCTACTTAGGTGGCAGAAAAGCAGACAGCCCACCTGCTGGAAAGTGGTTACCTTGGCCTATGGACGTGTGTAACACCAGAGAAGCCACACTCGCGCTACCGACCCTGTAAGCACAGAGTTTCTGTGCCGTCAGTGTAGAGGACAAAGCAAGACAAGCCATCCATTAGTCATCCCACTGACAGCACAAATTCTCCAGTGAGCTCTAGCTACCCTACTCACCGCTGGGAACACAACACGAAGTTATTATAACCGCGGTATTCTGTAGGGCGGAGGTACTTCCCCAGTCGGACTGCTCAATTGGGCGTATATACCGCCGTATCCTACCTCCTATCTCCTAGTTGGGAGAAACTCTCACTTAAAATTAAGAAATAAAAAGTGTAAATGCTTACCCCAACTGGGATCGACGTATCCAGGTTTAATGCCTTAAAAAAAAGTAAAATATTTATGTACATGTTGGTCTAAATTTAGACAAAATCTAGGTGCTCTATATTTATACATAGTATATTTTGCCACATAAATTTGATTGAGTTTATCTAAATAATAAATAGATCATCACTATTATTAAAACATTTAATAACATTATAATTATTGTATATTAATATTTTATTTGACATCTAATCAAAATTGTTTAATTTATTTTATTTGAATTAGACTGTTTTTCTGTTTAATTTAACATTTGATATAGTGTTATATGAATTAGAGTACTGATTAGTTATAAATAAACCTATATTTCGCATGCAAATATTTAATTACATAACAGATTTAATTTAATTTAGCTGTGTCCAAATTACAATTATTATTGTATTGATTAAAATTTCGTTTGGTTTTGCAACATCTAGAAGACAGCAATAGGTATATGTACCTACATATACCTACTTTAATAATGTAAATATGTGACCCAAATGTTGCAATGCCTGGAAAAGGCGCTAAGTTTTTAGTACTGACATATAAATTGTAAGAATTATGTACACTTGGTAACCAATAAATGATTTGATTTGATTTGAAAAAAGTCTAAAATTAAACAGATTTTTAGTAGAGTTTTTGTGATATCGTTATTTTTATTGCAGATACTGAATATGTAACAACTATCTTTCAAGTACAGCAGGGTGTGCCGGTGCTGCTGCCTCAAAGGGCGCAAAACTGTTACCTGACAGGTGATTATGTTTTTGAGCCGTTTGGGGTTGAAACGTTAGGGACGTGGGGTCCAAGTGCCCGTTCTCTACACAAAGACCTGGCAAAGCAGCTGATCGACGCCACGCGTTGCCAGAAGGCTGATTATTATCTTGCACATAGGATAAGCATTGCCATTGAATGTGGCAATGCTGCCAGCCTTCTGGGTACGTTACCGATCGGTGATGATGCGGAGGAATTTCATGACGCATTATGTATGTAATTTTATTTTATTTTTATTTTAGTGTATTTTAGTAGGTACCTATTAATAGTTTTTAGTTTTAAATTTCATTTAAGTATCTTTACAACTATTTAGTATAATAAATAATTATTAAATTATACACATTCTATAATTTTTGTAGGGAATCTATTTAGGCAGTACCTACCAAATATTTATCATATTAATAATAAAAAATCTGAAGAAAAGACAACCTTCCTCTTTCTTTTGAAGTCGTTTAAAAAGAAGCAGGAAGGAAGGCAAGAGAGGTGAACTAGGGAGGGATAAAAAAGAGAGGGAACATAAAAAAACAGTGAACTTAAAAGAAAATGCAAAGATACTCACCACCACCGGGCTGTACGTATGCGGGACTTATGTCAGGTGTTGCATAACCTGTTAAAAATAACAATCTTAAAACATGCATACGAATTCAACTAAAAAAAACTAAAAAGTCTTGTATTATCAAATGCTAATACAAGACCTTTTGCTTTTTGGGTGGGAAATTTATTTATGCAGCAAATTCTCATTTTGAATAATTGTATAGGACAAACAAAGTACTCCAAAATAATTGTAATGCCTGGATTTTCTCCCCTTCCTGTAGAACGATTGTTCTAATATTTGGTACACACTTTCAGCTGAAATTCTACAATTACAATATACATACATGCATGCATATAATCACGCTTTTTTCACGGAGGGTTAGGCAGAGGTGAATAAACACCCACATTTCACCAATAATAAAATTAATAATTAAGACGTCTTCCGGGTACTATTGTTGGTTCAAGCCATGCATCTGAGGCTGAGTCTGGGCTGTATATATCTGTCTGATGTTAACCAGCCCTATCCCGTAGTCGCCTTGTACGACACCTTAAGGGAAGAGATAGGGTGGTCTAAATTCTACTCTGCCGGGAATCACGCGGCTGTTTTACAATTACAAGTATAATAGAAATCAAATTAAAATGTTTGTTTGGCTCTTAACACCATGGTATTAAGATCATTTTGAGACTTTGTCGTAAAGATCATTCTGACGCTGACTGCGATATTCAGCAGCGATGGAAGAAAATGAAAGAAACTTACCACCATTGCCGGGCTGTACGTATTCGGGCCTGATGTCAGGTGTTTGATAGCCTAAAAATTAAAACAATAATATATGGAGTGTGCTATGTTTGTCAAACAAAATATGGAATTATTTGATAAAAGGCAAAGAGCTCGTAACGCTGATAAATTATATCTGGTTCCCAGTAGAACAGTGTTAAAGAATAAAAGTATATTTTGCATGGCGCCACATGTGTATAATAAGTTGCCAAAACAAATTAAAAATATGACAAATATTCACATATACAAAAAGAGCCTACAAGAAATACTCATACAAAAGGGTTATTACTCAGAAGTAAAATTTCTCAATGACAAGTCTCTAAAAAATTAAAAAGTAGTTTTCCTGTTTCTTGTTCTTTTAACATTTTAATTTAGAATTTGACTTTTGTTGACAATTGATTATATTATTTATTACTAGTAATTTCTTTTGCATTAATTAAATATCGAATGTATCTATATTTATTATTATTTTATATTTGAATTGTGTAAACATTATCACAAAAGACTAATAAAATAATGTAATATTTTTGCATGCCATTACTGGTGATAATACATTGTACTTATTTAATTTTAGCGACCCACTTATTATGACTGTATTATGCAAATAAATGAATGAATGAATAATTACATTTTTGATATCTACTTTCGTACGAGCTATTTTTTGGGAAATGTACTATAGATGGATTTATGCATGGAGTAGACTAGAAATACAAAGATACTCACCACTACCGGGCTGTACGTATGCGGGACTTATGTCAGGAGTTGCATAACCTGTTAAAAATAACAATATTAAAACATCCGTACGAATTCAACTAAAAAAATAATATAAATTTATAATAATAATAATAAACGTCTTTATTGTACACCAATGACATATTACATTGCAATATGAGATTTAAATTTCGTGGTACGTACAGATGGCGGCCTTATCGCTCTGCGGCAATTTCTTCCAGGCAACCAAAGGATGGAGAGAAAAAGTAGGAGAAGAATATTTCATTGCATTTAGGTGTACTTAGAGAACATTTAAAGAAAATAAAACAATAATTATTATTTATATATAATGGGATCAAATGCAAATACAAGTTTTTGCTTTTTGGGCGGGAAATTTATTTAGCCAGCAAATTCTCATTTTAATTAATTGTATAGGACACGCAAAGTTGGTACTCAAAATAATTGTAATGCCTTGATTCCCCCCCCCCCACCTCCTGTTGATCGATTGTTCTGATACACATGTACACACTTTCAGCTGAAATTCTACAATTATAATATACATACAATCACGCCTTTTTCCCTGGAGGGTTAGGCAGAGGTAAATAAACACCCACATTTCACCAATTATTAAATTCGGTCACACGTAATAGGGGGTGATAGGGGGTGAGCCTATTGACGTCTTCCGGGCACCAAGGCTGAGTCTGGGCTGTATATATCTGTCTGATGTTAAACGGCCCTATTCCGTAGGTAGTCGCCTTGTACGACACCGTATGTGAAGATATAGAATGGTCCAAATTCTACTCTGCCGGGAATCACGCGGCTGTTTACAATTACAAGTACAACAGAAATCAAATTAAAAAGTTTGATTGGCTCTTAACACCATGGTATTAAGATCATTTTGAGACTTTGTCGTGAAGATTGTTCTGACGCTGACTGCGATATTCAGCAGCGATGGAAGAAAATGAAAGAAACTTACCACCATTGCCGGGCTGTACGTATTCGGGCCTGATGTCAGGTGTTTGATAACCTAAAAAATAAAACAATAATTTCATTACATTTTTGATACTTGCGTGAGAGTTACTTATTTTTCGGAGAAATTTACTAATAGATAGATTTAATAACATACATATAATTACGCCTTTATCCCTGGAGGGTTAGGCAGAGGTGAATCAACATTCAAATTTCACTAATCATTGAATTCGGTCCCACGTAATAGGGGGTGAACCTATTGCCGTCTTCCGGGCACTATTGTTCACTCAAGCCATGCATCTAAGGCTGAGTCTGGGTTGTATATAATAGGTCTTTGCCTATGTAATTGCCGTTCTGCAGTACTGGCCATTTCAATTTAAAATACTTTTTGTTTGGCTAAGAATTCTTAATTCAAATTCATTTTATTTTAAAAACATGGAATTCATTTTCCAAAAGTAGTCATTTGTTTATTGATTAGTGTTACGTTTTCATCGCATTTCAATCTTTTTCGTGATCATGGATACGTTAAAAATTCGAGTAATTATGGAATATGAGTATCGTCGTGGCAGCAACGCGGCACAAGCAGCACGCAACATCAATGATTTTACGGAGCTTATACTACAAACCAACAGTCCACCTGTTATTGGTTTGCTCGCTTCCGTTCTGGAAATTTCAACCTGAAAAATGAACCTCGCGGTCGTCCGAAGACTTTGGTCGACAATGACGAATTAAAGACGATTATGGAAGTGGATGATACACAATCTACGGCTGAATTAGCAGCAGCTTTCAAAGTTTGCGTCAAAAAAATATTGGTCCATTTCGTCAAATTGGCAAGGTAAAAAGCTTGAAAAAAATGGGTGCCCACGAACTCAATGATCGCCAGCGCGAAGAACGCGTCAAGACATGCCTTGCATTGCTCAACAGACACATAAATGAAGGAATTTTGAAACGTATGGTTACTTGCAATGAAAAATGGATTCTGTTTGATAACCGCAAGCGCTCAGCAAGTTGGTTGGATGCTGGTTCAGCACCTAAACAATGCTCTAAACGAAAACTTACCCCTAGAAAAGTGATGGTCACTGTTTTGGTGGTCTAGCGCCGGTGTGATTCATCATAGCTTTTTACCAAACGGGGTGAGCATTACTGCAGATGTGTACTGTGAAGAACTGAACACAATGATGGAGAAGCTGGCACATCTCCAACCATCATTGGTCAATCGCTCGTCTCCGCTGCTACTGCACGAAAATGCACGACCTCATACTGCACAGCAGACGTCATCCGCCATACTTACCAGACCTTACAGCTACATGGTAATTACTTCGGTTAATACAAATAAAAAATACATGAAAAAAACTGTTGATTTTTTTTCATACATAACGGCAATTTCATAGGTGAAAACCTAATACTTATCTTACATCAGACGAAGTTAAACAGCCCAAGTAACAGGTAATTATAGTTGGTGAAATGTGGGTGTTAATGGACCTCTGCCTACCGCTTCGGGGATTTACAGGTATGAGTAGCTATATTATTATTATTATTTGATAGACTAGCAGCTCTACAAACTGATACGTGTATATCACTGCACTTGTGATCTTAATTATTTAAATTTCGTTAAGTCTGTTTTTGAAACAGTTCACTGTTGGAGCACTTATTACAGTTTCCGGGAGAGAGTTCCACAAGTTCATCACTCGACATGGCAAAAAGTGTGTTCTGGGGTTGCTAGCACATGGAGGTTTGATTAACTTCAAAGAATGGCCTCTAAGACGTATGTATAAGATATAGATATAAAAGTTAAAAAATATTCTTACCGCCTGTGCCTTGATTGCCTCCATAAAAGAATTGGTCAGCTGAAAAACATAATGTTAGTTATAATTGCAATATTATTATTAGTATTTAAGTATATTATGTTTACAAGCACACGGATCAACTGATGGAAAGTGGGTGGTACGTGGCCTATGGACGTGTGCAACACCAGCGGCGTCACACTCGTGCTGCCGACCCTGGAAGAACAGAGTGCCTTCTGTGCCATCAGTGCAGAAGACTAGGCAGGACAAGCCTTTGGTCTTCCCACTGACAGCACAAGGAGCTTTGGCAATTCTATTCCACTCCGGAAACAGAACACCTGGTTACTATGGCCGCAGTATACTTTAGGGCGGAGGTACTTCCACAGTCGGACTACTCAAATGGGACAGAAATACCGTCGTGTCCTACCTATAGATATTACCCATACCTAAAAGGTACTTGGGTAACTCGGGTATATTTATGTGTGGGTTTCTTCGAGCTATTAATCTCACTTACGAGAGTTTATACCAGTTGATTGACAGACAAAGCTCTGGTGCAGGGTTTCCTACCGGAAAGTTTCCTATTGGAAGGTCAGGCGGTAGTCACTCTCATAAAACTAAACCAATCTAACAGAAGAAGGCGAAGAGTGTATTATATACTGGATACTCACGGTTGGGGACGAGACCTGTAACAAAACAAGTTACTTAATATAATGCTTGTAAAATTCATAGTAATATTATAAAAAATCAAAAGTTACTCTGTCTGTTTGTCTTTTTTTTATATCACTTAGGTGGCAGTCAAGCACACGGCCCACCTGATGGAAAGTGGTTACCGTGGCCTATGGACGTGTGTAACACCAGAGAAGCCACACTCACGCTGCCGACCTTGTAAGCACAGAGCTCTGTGCCGTCAGTGTAGAGGACAAATCAGTCTTTAGTCATCCCACTCACAGCACAAATTCTCCAGTGAGCTCTGGCTACCCTGCTCACCGCTGAGAACACAACACGAATTTATTATAACCGCGGTATTATATAGGGCGGAGGTACTTCCCCAGTCAGACTACTCAATTGGGCGAAAATACCGAACATGTCCTACCTCCTATAATGTCTAGCACACTGGTGGAATTTCACCTAATTATATACCTATGCTACTAGCTGTTGTTTGCATGGCTCGAGTCAACAATAGTCCCTGTAATACGGCATTAGGCTCATCCCCTATTAAATGGGACCGAATACAATGATTGGTAAAATTTCTGTAAGGGAAAGATCGCGGGTTTGAATCACGCCTGAACCGATTACATTTTTTCTATATAACATAAACTCACGCCTATATCCCCGAAGGGGTAGGCAGAAGTGCGAGCACCCACATTTCGCCAGTTTATGTTTAGGTCCCAATGTAATAGGTGGCGAGCCTATTGCCATTAACCAGTCACTTATAAATCTGCGATAAATACACACATAACTTCGAAAAGCATCGAAAAGTCATTGGTGTTTGCCATGTTAAAACCTGGGATCGAACCCGAGATCTCGTCACAGCAGACCATTACCCATACCACTAGGCTACCGCGGTCCTAGCTTCGGACAATAATACCATTTAAATCAATAAAATGTTTGATTTGTTCTGACGCTGGCTGTACATTTTATTAATCTAAAAGTATATTAGGTACAGTCGGCAAAGGTGATAAGTATACACCTTGTATAACTACCATTAGGTATTAATAATGGTAAAATGGCCGTGTCTGTATATTGGAGGTATTTAAAACAAAAAAAAATCTTAAAATTCTCATCTGTCTGTCTGTTTGTCGCGATGGAAGTAAAAACTACTGAACAGTTTTCGATGCGGGTTTTTTGTTTGAGAGGTCTTAGTCAGACTTAACAACTTCATCGTAATCGGACAAGTAGAACTGGAAATATGGCACATAAACGGGAAATACGACACCCACACCGGCGGAGCCGCGAGCGGAAGACTAGTTTTTTTTTTATCTAGGACATGCCAACTTGACTTCACCTCGCCTGATGGCAAACTAAAGGCAAAGTCTCAGGAAAGAGGGTCATAATTACAGACACTAAGTAATGTTACAATGGTGGCACTCAGCTTGGCGGCCTCATCAGATGCTTTTTCACGTTTATATACAGTTTAGTTTTTTTTTTATACCACTTAGTTGGCAGACAAGCACACGGCCCATCTGATGGGAGGCGGTTACCGTGGCCTATGGACGTATGCAACACCAGGGGTGTCACACTCGCGCTGCCGACCATGAAGAAACCTTCTGATGCCCCTCTTGAAGAACCCCATATTGTAGGCGCTTCGGAAAACCGCAACAGGGAGGTCATTCCACAGCTTGAGTGTGCGTGGGATGAAGTTTCTTTCATACCGCACAGTGCGCACCATCTCAGGTTTATATACAGTTGTCTGTAAAGGTGTATACTCATCTCCTTTGCCTGTCTGTACCTACTTATGAACCTAGAAGGTTGTGTATGAATTTAAACGTACCTCCATTGTTGTTGTCCACCACATGTACTGAAATCATAAAAGAAAATATGAAGTTAGTTTAAAATCAAATTAAAAATGTCTTTATTTATGCAAGTCATGAAGAAATACATAAGAATGTCATCATTCGTTCTTTTAAGTACGTTTATTATTATAATCTCGACTGGCAAGGCAATAAGTAAAGTCGATGAGAAAAGAACCTGGCAATAAAACATTAGCTTGATCAGGATTGTTTGCAACTTGCACGTGCACTTGTTAAACAAATAAATTAGACATAAATAAAACTTCATACATTAGGAAAATCGAAATATAGATTTAGAGTATGGTTGGTAGTCTTAAAATTATTTCGACTCCTCAAGCGATTTTTTTTCCTACATATTTTTGTTCCACTTCGCCACGTCTGTAAAAGTAGCTACTAACTAGACAAGTAAGTCTATTTCATTGGTAGTGAGTGATAAGTGGTCAAGTGATAATTTAATCCCATCAGGTGGGCCGTGTGCTTGTCTGCCACCTAAGTTGAATAAAAAAAAAATCTAATTGTACGGATTAACTCTCTCTGATATTATCATCTAGTTACATTAAGCAAGTATTTATGTTTTGGTAAATAAGATCATGAGTATAAAAATAAATAACGTCTCCAGTAGAAGTGGTAGGTATTATCTGTAATTAACAAACTCAGGAAAAGGATAAAGAGTGAGATATTATACCTTCATCAGCGTTTGCCACAGCGAAGATCGCCAACACCGCAATCTGTAAAATGAATACTTAATTAATTTTGACTAGGATACAAGATAATATCACAACATAAACTCACGCCTATTTCCCGAAGGGGTAGGTAGAGGTGCTAAGCACCCACATTTCGCCAGTTTATATTTAGATCCCAATGTTATATTACCATTAACCGTGCACTTATAAACCTACAATAAATACACACATAACTTCGAAAAGCATCGAAAAGTCATTGGTGTGTGCCATGGTAAACCTGGGATCGAACCCGAGACCTCGTCTCAGCAGTCCCCATATGTTATGTTGCAATATATTATTTTATTACGAGGATAAAATGCTGATAACTAAGTAGGTGTACATAAAAAAATAATGAGATGTAGAGGTACCTTTAATGTTTATTTATAATAATATTCAACCGAGATAAAGTAGATAAGTTATTAAAATATGTATGTGTATTACTTAATAGGCATACATATTTACTTGGCCACCCTCAAACTAATTATACAAATCAAGGACACCTTTATATCAACAAGTCTCGTAGTCACACAACTATATTCTGTTAAACTAGTAACCCCTCCCGACTTCCCAGAGGAAGAGGGCTGCGGTCCGCCAGGTGTGATCACCTTGCCTGGTCACAGGAACATCCCAACCCGTTCCTAGACAAACCCATCTCTAATATAGGTAATATAGACCCATTATAATTTACCTTTTACAGGTGATATTCACGAAATTTAAGGTATTTTGTTGCCATTGTTGACATTGCCCATTGTCGTGGGCATTATTAAAAAAAAGAAAAGAAAAGCTTATTGTTTCAAATTTCTTCAAACAATTGTCAGATTTTAGTTCATTGAGAGGGCTTTTCTGAATAATACCTATACATATAATTAATTATACCTAATCATTCTGACTGGGTGCCGTCTATTTGGTAGAAACATGATACTCCGAAACCTATTTGGGATAACTCACTTCGCAGAAACTTCTTTAATCCATCATTCATTAGGCATTAAAAATATTTGACATAAATATTTTTAGGCATAATGTGCTTATGACCGAATTTAGAATGGCATACATTTAAGATAGTAGAATTTGATTTGGCATAATTACCTTTGGCATAGTTAAAATGCATGCTCTCATAGGCAAGGATATAAATTAGAAAAGTGTTGCAATAATCATAAAAGATGATTCTTGCTGTAAACATTATGCGAAATGATGGTTCTACTTTTAAATAGTTATGGATAAGAAATATATACCAAAAGATGAATCTGGTTTTGAACTTTCTGCGATGTGATGGTTATACATTGTGATTATTATGGATACAAAAATTATGCGTACAGATGATTCTGACTTACAAAATTATGGGTTTCAATGTATGCAAAATGAGTTTATGCCAAACGATATTCTGCGAAAAGAGGTTTATGCTATTAGTTGTTATGCAATATAAAATTATTACTTAAAAAGTTCTACTATATGAGGTGTACCCTTCTGACTGTTGGTGAACAGTGAATGAAATTTAAAAATGTTTTTTCACTAGCTGTGTTATCATATTAATATAATATGACGCCGACGAAAATATGGACTCTAGAAGGCGGATAAACGAACTTAGATATAATTTATAGAATAGAGGAAGATGTAGGACACGATGGTATTCCCGTCCGAATTGAGCAGTCCGACTGGGGAAGTACCTCCACCTTACAGAATACAACGCGGAGGCACAAAATCTCTGTTCTTTTAGGGTCGGCAGCACGTATGTGACTACACTGGTGTTGCACACGTTCATAGGTCACGGTAACCACTTTCCATCAGGCGGGCCGTGTGCTTGTCTGCCACCTAAGTTGTATATAAAAAATGTTATTTTATAAATATATAGAAAAACAGCAGAAAAATAACAGACCAATGTAAACATACTAATAAATACAAATATTTGAACTCAACGGGAATGGACCCCGCTAATTCTGACGTCGGAGTCGATCGCTCTACCACAGCGTTACGTTAGTAAATATTTTTAATTTATAGAATTGAAAACTTACCAAAAACCCCTTCATTATATATTAAAATATCACAGTTGACCGAAGAAGTGCAAAACGGAAAATCGAATGTCCAAAAAGTACCAAGATCCATCTTATATACAGAGATACCATCAGCGATAACCTGTCGACCTAAGTATTCAAACAATCGTTATGTGTAAAAATATCGTCGAAGCCACACAATACATATATTTTTCGAGGAATTCTACTAATTACTTAGCACAGTTATAATCAGATTTTTTTTATACCACTTAGTTGGTGTATTAGTCATTGGTGTGTGCCATGGTAAAACCTGGGATCGAACCCGAGACCTCGTCTCAGCAGTCCATTACCCATACCACTAGACTACCGCGGCTTTTTTTTATTATATTACAAACAGATACAATTCAATTTTATTTATTTGGATAGAAGATTTTACGTACAATCGGATTCGGTTTTTTATTTCGTTTGGATGAGTTTTTTTTTTTTTTATATATAGAACACGTCAATTAGACTTCGCCTTGCCTGATGATAAGCTGAAGGCAAAGTCTCAGAAAAGAGGGTCACACATACCGTGTGACAATGGTGACACTCAGCTTGATGGCCTCATCATATGCTTTTTCACGCCCCGCTTAAAGGACCCAGGACTGTAGGAAGAAGGAAACACGTGAGCTGGTAATGAATTCCTCCAGGGCCTAATGGTGCGACAGAGGAAAGAGTCACCGAACCGCTTGATTCTTGATCGGATGTTCTGCACCGTGTGTGGATGACATCTAAGACCTGCACGCGTTGTCCTGTGTAGGAAAGGGGAGGGTGGGACTAATTGGAAGAGCTCATCAGAACACTCACCATGGTACAGACGGTAAAATACATCATCTACGCATCTGTAAAGGTTCTAGGGTGTTCGTGACCTCGGGATTGCCAATGATGCGGACCGCACGTCGCTGCAACCTGTCGAGAGCATCTAGTAAGTACTTTGCTGAACCATCCCAGAGATGCGAGCAGTATTCCACACAGGAGCGAATTTGTGTCTTGTATAGAAGACACCGCTGCTTTTTTCTCATTAATTTAATGACTACTAAGGTCTTTTCAGTAACATAAGGACCTTGTATTAAAGAATGATAATATTATGACAATCTAGCAATGACAGTGTTAAAAGAGTTTTATAAAACTGTCATTGCAATCTAAATCCTAATATCATATTTTATTTTTTATATATGATTAACAGTCCGCTGGGGAACCTGTGAAGTGTCGAGAATCTTGCCCCTACAACAGGGGTAGCGGATATACTAACTTTAAAACTATCCGTTTGTACGTAAATTTTCTAACGCCTAAGGTAAGCCAATGCCACGTCTAACAATTAATATCTCTGCCTAATACCTACATCTTGGTGGTGTGCCCAAATAATTGTGCTGCGTGCCATCATTGGCACGCGTGCCATCATTGGCACGCGTGCCATAGGTCGCCATCCCTGCCCTACAACATTTATATATAGGTTAGTTCAACAAGGTAGGTAATAAGTAGGTACCTTCTCTGTCAGCCTGTCACGCACTAAGAATCAATGCTGTCAGCTGTCAGTGCTGTCACGTGTCTATCTAAAATAGGTACCTACTTATCGGTTGTATTGTAAGCCCTTTTTGCCTTCCCGATTAGGACGACATGGTGTCTTTAACATTGTGAAAAGTCTTGGCCATTCACGCAATTGCAAAAAAGCTTTGGCAAGTCGTATCTACCTGAAATGAAATGAAATTTATTCGTAGGAGACACGGTGAAGATAAGATGTTACATATTTAGTTTTAGATACAGCATATCTCGCCTTCATTAGGCATACGAATTTTCTAGATAAATTATATGATCATCATTAAACCACTTACTTAATAATACCAAATGATAACTATATTCATGAATAAGTTACTTACTATACATATTTAAGATTAAATTTATATTGTTAGTTGAGATTGTAAAATAAATGCCGACGTCAACAAATACAAAATTATCATAATTCGCTATGCTCTAGCAATATGCTATTCAACATATTACTAGATTCTATTATATCATACATTTCAATAAATAAGCATAACATAACATATAACACATACACACACACATACATAATTTATAGGCGTGAGTATATTTATGTATGTATGAACTAAAGTCAAAGGCTTGGTCACTAGGTATACTTTTGTAGTACCTACTTACCTACACACAATAGGCACTCAATAAGTTGGTTACATACGCTATATGTAAAGTCCTTTTTTTTTTTTTTTTTACGTGCCCAAAATCCCCACGGATACCTCCCCACCGGAGCCGGTGGAGGAGGTTATGTCGGACTCGAACCGACTAAAACGCACGCCGCCTGTGGGTCGCTTTGGTTGCTGAAGGTGAGGTTGACAGGCATATCCCTCGCACCCCGGCCGAATATGTAAAGTCCTTGAACCTTTTAATAAATCGTGCGCACAATATTTACAGGTTTTGTGTCAGATAAGTGAGATGAAAATAACAATATAAGTAAGTAGGTAAATTATTTACGAGAGCCACAAACCTCAATATCAAAATAAACGGGATATTTACCATGTTTCATTGTTTTGAGTTTCCGTCTTTGCAAAAACAACCGGGAACAAGCCAAAACAAAACCGCGAGTAGATACCGTAAGCATCGTGTGTCGTGAATGTGATCGAGATCGGGTTCGAGTTTGTAGTGAGAGTGAAACCAATAGTAGTGCAGATACGCGTAGTAAAAGAACTCGAATGTGGGTAGCTCGATATAATTACTCCTAGAAAAATCTTTTTCTCTGTTCACCGCCACTACTCCAGTTCCTCCGTGATCATGGTGCTTGCAACGGCGCCGAAATATCGGAAATCAATGAAACAAGGTAAATATCTCGTTTATTTTGATACTGATGTGAGTGACCATGATAGTTTAAATACCTATAGAGAGCCACAAAGGCAAACAATCTGATTAGGTAAGAAGAAACACCGACTTCCCTATTAAAGAATTCTACAAAAGAATAATATTACAACAGATAATGCTGATAAAAGGCCATATATTAAGTCACATAATGTGATAGTGAGCAGGCCTTCGATTACATTGTGTCGTTCTGTGTTATTAAGCGTCGGTAGCTGAGTGGTTAAGGAGTTCCCGGGTTCGAATCCTGGCCATTAAACTACCGACGTGAACCCACTAATAACACAAGCAATTTGGCTTAGCTGGAGGGGTTAAAGGGAATATTAGTAATTTCGGTTCAGGAGAGGGCCAGATCGTGAGAGATGGCCCTGGGTCGGCCGAGGTGCGAGGGGGAGGTTGCCGAAGGTGAGGTGTCGGTAACCGCCTCCCATCAGGTGGGCCGTGTGCTTGTCTGCCACCTAAGTTGAATAAAAAAAAAATCTAATTGTACGGATTAACTCTCTCTGATATTATCATCTAGTTACATTAAGCAAGTATTTATGTTTTGGTAAATAAGATCATGAGTATAAAAATAAATAACGTCTCCAGTAGAAGTGGTAGGTATTATCTGTAATTAACAAACTCAGGAAAAGGATAAAGAGTGAGATATTATACCTTCATCAGCGTTTGCCACAGCGAAGATCGCCAACACCGCAATCTGTAAAATGAATACTTAATTAATTTTGACTAGGATACAAGATAATATCACAACATAAACTCACGCCTATTTCCCGAAGGGGTAGGTAGAGGTGCTAAGCACCCACATTTCGCCAGTTTATATTTAGATCCCAATGTTATATTACCATTAACCGTGCACTTATAAACCTACAATAAATACACACATAACTTCGAAAAGCATCGAAAAGTCATTGGTGTGTGCCATGGTAAACCTGGGATCGAACCCGAGACCTCGTCTCAGCAGTCCCCATATGTTATGTTGCAATATATTATTTTATTACGAGGATAAAATGCTGATAACTAAGTAGGTGTACATAAAAAAATAATGAGATGTAGAGGTACCTTTAATGTTTATTTATAATAATATTCAACCGAGATAAAGTAGATAAGTTATTAAAATATGTATGTGTATTACTTAATAGGCATACATATTTACTTGGCCACCCTCAAACTAATTATACAAATCAAGGACACCTTTATATCAACAAGTCTCGTAGTCACACAACTATATTCTGTTAAACTAGTAACCCCTCCCGACTTCCCAGAGGAAGAGGGCTGCGGTCCGCCAGGTGTGATCACCTTGCCTGGTCACAGGAACATCCCAACCCGTTCCTAGACAAACCCATCTCTAATATAGGTAATATAGACCCATTATAATTTACCTTTTACAGGTGATATTCACGAAATTTAAGGTATTTTGTTGCCATTGTTGACATTGCCCATTGTCGTGGGCATTATTAAAAAAAAGAAAAGAAAAGCTTATTGTTTCAAATTTCTTCAAACAATTGTCAGATTTTAGTTCATTGAGAGGGCTTTTCTGAATAATACCTATACATATAATTAATTATACCTAATCATTCTGACTGGGTGCCGTCTATTTGGTAGAAACATGATACTCCGAAACCTATTTGGGATAACTCACTTCGCAGAAACTTCTTTAATCCATCATTCATTAGGCATTAAAAATATTTGACATAAATATTTTTAGGCATAATGTGCTTATGACCGAATTTAGAATGGCATACATTTAAGATAGTAGAATTTGATTTGGCATAATTACCTTTGGCATAGTTAAAATGCATGCTCTCATAGGCAAGGATATAAATTAGAAAAGTGTTGCAATAATCATAAAAGATGATTCTTGCTGTAAACATTATGCGAAATGATGGTTCTACTTTTAAATAGTTATGGATAAGAAATATATACCAAAAGATGAATCTGGTTTTGAACTTTCTGCGATGTGATGGTTATACATTGTGATTATTATGGATACAAAAATTATGCGTACAGATGATTCTGACTTACAAAATTATGGGTTTCAATGTATGCAAAATGAGTTTATGCCAAACGATATTCTGCGAAAAGAGGTTTATGCTATTAGTTGTTATGCAATATAAAATTATTACTTAAAAAGTTCTACTATATGAGGTGTACCCTTCTGACTGTTGGTGAACAGTGAATGAAATTTAAAAATGTTTTTTCACTAGCTGTGTTATCATATTAATATAATATGACGCCGACGAAAATATGGACTCTAGAAGGCGGATAAACGAACTTAGATATAATTTATAGAATAGAGGAAGATGTAGGACACGATGGTATTCCCGTCCGAATTGAGCAGTCCGACTGGGGAAGTACCTCCACCTTACAGAATACAACGCGGAGGCACAAAATCTCTGTTCTTTTAGGGTCGGCAGCACGTATGTGACTACACTGGTGTTGCACACGTTCATAGGTCACGGTAACCACTTTCCATCAGGCGGGCCGTGTGCTTGTCTGCCACCTAAGTTGTATATAAAAAATGTTATTTTATAAATATATAGAAAAACAGCAGAAAAATAACAGACCAATGTAAACATACTAATAAATACAAATATTTGAACTCAACGGGAATGGACCCCGCTAATTCTGACGTCGGAGTCGATCGCTCTACCACAGCGTTACGTTAGTAAATATTTTTAATTTATAGAATTGAAAACTTACCAAAAACCCCTTCATTATATATTAAAATATCACAGTTGACCGAAGAAGTGCAAAACGGAAAATCGAATGTCCAAAAAGTACCAAGATCCATCTTATATACAGAGATACCATCAGCGATAACCTGTCGACCTAAGTATTCAAACAATCGTTATGTGTAAAAATATCGTCGAAGCCACACAATACATATATTTTTCGAGGAATTCTACTAATTACTTAGCACAGTTATAATCAGATTTTTTTTATACCACTTAGTTGGTGTATTAGTCATTGGTGTGTGCCATGGTAAAACCTGGGATCGAACCCGAGACCTCGTCTCAGCAGTCCATTACCCATACCACTAGACTACCGCGGCTTTTTTTTATTATATTACAAACAGATACAATTCAATTTTATTTATTTGGATAGAAGATTTTACGTACAATCGGATTCGGTTTTTTATTTCGTTTGGATGAGTTTTTTTTTTTTTTATATATAGAACACGTCAATTAGACTTCGCCTTGCCTGATGATAAGCTGAAGGCAAAGTCTCAGAAAAGAGGGTCACACATACCGTGTGACAATGGTGACACTCAGCTTGATGGCCTCATCATATGCTTTTTCACGCCCCGCTTAAAGGACCCAGGACTGTAGGAAGAAGGAAACACGTGAGCTGGTAATGAATTCCTCCAGGGCCTAATGGTGCGACAGAGGAAAGAGTCACCGAACCGCTTGATTCTTGATCGGATGTTCTGCACCGTGTGTGGATGACATCTAAGACCTGCACGCGTTGTCCTGTGTAGGAAAGGGGAGGGTGGGACTAATTGGAAGAGCTCATCAGAACACTCACCATGGTACAGACGGTAAAATACATCATCTACGCATCTGTAAAGGTTCTAGGGTGTTCGTGACCTCGGGATTGCCAATGATGCGGACCGCACGTCGCTGCAACCTGTCGAGAGCATCTAGTAAGTACTTTGCTGAACCATCCCAGAGATGCGAGCAGTATTCCACACAGGAGCGAATTTGTGTCTTGTATAGAAGACACCGCTGCTTTTTTCTCATTAATTTAATGACTACTAAGGTCTTTTCAGTAACATAAGGACCTTGTATTAAAGAATGATAATATTATGACAATCTAGCAATGACAGTGTTAAAAGAGTTTTATAAAACTGTCATTGCAATCTAAATCCTAATATCATATTTTATTTTTTATATATGATTAACAGTCCGCTGGGGAACCTGTGAAGTGTCGAGAATCTTGCCCCTACAACAGGGGTAGCGGATATACTAACTTTAAAACTATCCGTTTGTACGTAAATTTTCTAACGCCTAAGGTAAGCCAATGCCACGTCTAACAATTAATATCTCTGCCTAATACCTACATCTTGGTGGTGTGCCCAAATAATTGTGCTGCGTACCATCATTGGCACGCGTGCCATAGGTCGCCATCCCTGCCCTACAACATTTATATATAGGTTAGTTCAACAAGGTAGGTAATAAGTAGGTACCTTCTCTGTCAGCCTGTCACGCACTAAGAATCAATGCTGTCAGCTGTCAGTGCTGTCACGTGTCTATCTAAAATAGGTACCTACTTATCGGTTGTATTGTAAGCCCTTTTTGCCTTCCCGATTAGGACGACATGGTGTCTTTAACATTGTGAAAAGTCTTGGCCATTCACGCAATTGCAAAAAAGCTTTGGCAAGTCGTATCTACCTGAAATGAAATGAAATTTATTCGTAGGAGACACGGTGAAGATAAGATGTTACATATTTAGTTTTAGATACAGCATATCTCGCCTTCATTAGGCATACGAATTTTCTAGATAAATTATATGATCATCATTAAACCACTTACTTAATAATACCAAATGATAACTATATTCATGAATAAGTTACTTACTATACATATTTAAGATTAAATTTATATTGTTAGTTGAGATTGTAAAATAAATGCCGACGTCAACAAATACAAAATTATCATAATTCGCTATGCTCTAGCAATATGCTATTCAACATATTACTAGATTCTATTATATCATACATTTCAATAAATAAGCATAACATAACATATAACACATACACACACACATACATAATTTATAGGCGTGAGTATATTTATGTATGTATGAACTAAAGTCAAAGGCTTGGTCACTAGGTATACTTTTGTAGTACCTACTTACCTACACACAATAGGCACTCAATAAGTTGGTTACATACGCTATATGTAAAGTCCTTTTTTTTTTTTTTTTTACGTGCCCAAAATCCCCACGGATACCTCCCCACCGGAGCCGGTGGAGGAGGTTATGTCGGACTCGAACCGACTAAAACGCACGCCGCCTGTGGGTCGCTTTGGTTGCCGAAGGTGAGGTTGACAGGCATATCCCTCGCACCCCGGCCGAATATGTAAAGTCCTTGAACCTTTTAATAAATCGTGCGCACAATATTTACAGGTTTTGTGTCAGATAAGTGAGATGAAAATAACAATATAAGTAAGTAGGTAAATTATTTACGAGAGCCACAAACCTCAATATCAAAATAAACGGGATATTTACCATGTTTCATTGTTTTGAGTTTCCGTCTTTGCAAAAACAACCGGGAACAAGCCAAAACAAAACCGCGAGTAGATACCGTAAGCATCGTGTGTCGTGAATGTGATCGAGATCGGGTTCGAGTTTGTAGTGAGAGTGAAACCAATAGTAGTGCAGATACGCGTAGTAAAAGAACTCGAATGTGGGTAGCTCGATATAATTACTCCTAGAAAAATCTTTTTCTCTGTTCACCGCCACTACTCCAGTTCCTCCGTGATCATGGTGCTTGCAACGGCGCCGAAATATCGGAAATCAATGAAACAAGGTAAATATCTCGTTTATTTTGATACTGATGTGAGTGACCATGATAGTTTAAATACCTATAGAGAGCCACAAAGGCAAACAATCTGATTAGGTAAGAAGAAACACCGACTTCCCTATTAAAGAATTCTACAAAAGAATAATATTACAACAGATAATGCTGATAAAAGGCCATATATTAAGTCACATAATGTGATAGTGAGCAGGCCTTCGATTACATTGTGTCGTTCTGTGTTATTAAGCGTCGGTAGCTGAGTGGTTAAGGAGTTCCCGGGTTCGAATCCTGGCCATTAAACTACCGACGTGAACCCACTAATAACACAAGCAATTTGGCTTAGCTGGAGGGGTTAAAGGGAATATTAGTAATTTCGGTTCAGGAGAGGGCCAGATCGTGAGAGATGGCCCTGGGTCGGCCGAGGTGCGAGGGGGAGGTTGCCGAAGGTGAGGTGTCGACCTCACCTTCGGCAACCAAAACGACCCACAGGCGGCGTGCGTTTTAGTCGGTTCGAGTTCGACATAACCTCTTCCACCGGCTCCGGTGGGGAGGTACCCGCGGGGACTTTGCACACGTAAAAAAAAAATGTGGCAGTAGGCTGGCCACGTTTGTCGAAGGACCGATGGCCGTTGGAGCAAACGAGTCCTAGAGTGGAGACCGCGAGAAGGTAAATGAAAGGTAGGACGCCCCTAGCCACATGGACGGACGACCTTGAAAAAGATGGCTGGGCAGACTGGATGCGGAAGGTGGAGGATCGGAGAAAATGGCGCACATTGTGAGAGGCCTATGTCCAGCAGTGGACTTCGGTGGGCTAATTTATTGATTGATTAATAAATGTTGCTGCAGTTGGGACATGACCATTACCAGAAAATGATCAAGCCATTGTGGTGATAGGATTGGTCAGCCTAGACCCTGCGTTACCGGGTCTAACTGCTTCCAGATGCACCGCGGGGAAGCTCCTTCTTGCAACCAAAGGAGGAAGTAAACTCTAAGCTCTATGCTTAAGGAATTGCTCGGCAACCAGCTGAGCAATTCTCTAAGCATACAGTGTCGAGCATATCGTTGCGACTACCTCCAGTAATGTCGATCTCCAGTGACGTCACCACGTGACGTCATCAATGACATCCTCTATCAAGGCTGTCGCTGCGCTGCGCTGTGCTCGACGATGTATGCTTTCAGAATTGCACGGCAGGATTAGCACTGGGAAGAAGGAGGAGCGTTTTGAGTTATTGAACTTGTCTAGTTCCCGGCAGAGTAGAATTTGGACCACCCCATCTCTTTCCATGCGGTGTCGTACAAGGTGACTAAGGGATAGGACTGTTTAACATCAGAAAAATATATACAGCCCAGACTCAGCCTCAGATGCATGGCTCGAGTCTATAATAGGACCCGGAATACGGCAATAGGCTCTCCCCTATTACGTGGGACCGAATACAATTATTGGTGAAATGTGGGTATTAATTCACCTCTGCCTAACCCTCCGGGGATAAAGGCGTGATTATATGTATGTATGTATAGTTATTTAGAACTCTCGTATATTGACGCGGTAGCCTAGTGGTATGGGTAATGGATTGCTGAGACGAGGTCTCGGGTTCAATCCCAGGTTTTTTTTTTTTTTTTTTTTTTTTACGTGCGCAAAATCCCCACGGATACCTCCCCACCGGAGCCGGTGGAGGAGGTTATGTCGGACTCGAACCGACTAAAACGCACGCCGCCTGTGGGTCGTTTCGGTTGCCGAAGGTGAGGTTGACAGGCATATCCCTCGCACCCCGGCCGACCCAGGGCCATCTCTCACGATCTGGCCCTCTTCTCGGGTGTGGGGACCACAGAGTCCCCAACTCGTCCCCGGAAACGGGGAGGCGCGCCACGCGCGCCGCCGCCGCGGCCTGCTTCTGCAAGGGTGACAGGCGGCTTCACCTGTCACCCCCAGGCCGGCGCTCATGGGGGGCGGAGGTCGTTCATCGACCTCCGACGCCCGAGTTGCCTTCGTGCGCGGGCAGCTTGTCTAGCGATCCTTCGTCGCTCCCGCTGCCGCTCCCGCCCCGCCTCCTCCTTCACGAGCATTACTTGCTCGCAGAAGGAGGCGCCGGCCGCCCACGCATCCGCGCAGCGAACCATCGCCGCGAGCAAGGTGGAGAGCGTGAGAACCCTCACTCCCAGGGCCGCCACAAGCTCCCGCCTCGGCGTCTCCCACGCCGGACACTCGGTGAGCGTGTGCGGACCTGAGTCCTCGCTCGCGTCGCAGTGATGGCACTCGGACGTTGGCTCTTTCTGCATCCGACGCAGATACTTTCCGAAGCATCCGTGCTCGGTGATCATCTGCGTCAGACGGTACGAGAGGCTGCCGTGTGGCCTCTCTAGCCACTCCCCCATGATGGGTCTTACCGCCGTTACTACGGCGTGCCCTGGTTCAATCCCAGGTTTTACAATGGCACACACCAATGACTTTTCGATGCTTTTCGAAGTTATGTGTGTATTTATCGCAGGTTTATAAGTGCCTGGTTAATGGCAATAGGCGCGCCACCTATTACATTGGGACCTAAACATAAACTGACGAAATGTGGGTGCAAGCACCTCTGCCTACCCATTCGGGGATATAGGCGTGAGTTTATGTTATGTTAATTATCATGTCATTTAGTTAGTATTTAGAGTGAGACAAACGCCTTGTAAGATCCAATGGCTGATATGCTCGGCTGTCCATAGGTCCGACTCAAACACGAGGCCCATGCCCACCCCCATTGCGTTCCGACGCTGTGATATACTGGTGTCATAGCGTGTTCTGGAAAAATATAAAATAATTAGCTGACCTGGCAAACGTTGTTTTGACATAGAAGTGACACCAGTAGACGCCTGGGGAGGGATAACTCACCAAGTGATAATTGATCAGTTAACGACCGGGGTTGAAAAATATAAAATGGTATCAACACATAGGGGTCGGTGGTAGGAGGGTAAAAATTAAGACCAAATATTCCAAACTATAAAATATAACAAAAAAAAACTTTGTCCAAAAAGTAAAAAATATTTTTTTGAGGTGAATCACCCTTATCACTTAGGGGTGTAAAAATCAGTTATAAACCTATTCTAATACCTACTGAATATACATATAAAATTTGATCAAAAACGGTCAAGCTGTTTCGGAGGAGTATAAACACTAAAACTGTGACACAAGAATTTTATATATTAGAATAAAATTACTTCATGGTGGGTTGTTCTTGGATCATCTCTTTATCATCATCGAGGTAGGCACTCGAACTCAAATCTGTACTTCGCTTGGTTAGGTTCTTATTAAAATAAAGGTTAACAATCTTTTTTTTTATCTTTGACACGCCAACTAGACTTCACCTCGCCTGATGGTAAGCTAAAGACAAAGTCTCAGGAAATGGGGTCACTATTACAGACACTAAGTAATGTTACAATGGTGGCATTCAGCTTGGCGGCCTCATCAGATGTTTTTCACGCCCCGCTTAAAGGACCTGGGATTGTAGGAAGAAGGAAACATGTGTGCTGGTAATTAATTCCAGGTCTTGGTGCTGCGGCAAAGAAAAGAGTCTCCGAACCGTTTGATTATTGCTTGTATATTCTGCACAGTGTGAGGGTGACATCTAAGCCCTGCACGTGTTGTCCTATGTAGGAAAGAAGATTTTTATTTAAATCTCAGTTTGGGTAGTTCTTCGAAGACAAAATTTTCTATTTCTATGGGTGTATTTCTGTAACCAACTAACATAATTGCCTGTGAATTTTTGTTTTGGATACTTTAGCTTTGTTCCTAACTTGGTCAAATGATATTTTAGAAATAGTTGCTGTCTAGGTACAAAATAAAAACATTTGAACTATGTTCTTCTGATTCATATAACGCGTCCGTTTGCCATTTTCCGGAAGAAAATGTTTGATCTGGCGTTTTTCATTTGACAAATTCACATAAATAATATTTTTTAAGGAAAGGAAATGAATTGTCCTTTTATAAAATAATGCGTTGTAGTTAAAACTACTTATACTTTTTTTATAAATAAGTAAAACATAAGTGTCCGGCGTATAATACTGACTAATATGGTGCAAGCTGCGCTTGACCATAGTTGACCGGGTAATACTGCTAGGAGAGTGATTTTGCGCGCGGGAGGAATCAATCGTGCAACGAACAAGCCAGGCGTTGGACATGCAGCTGGCAGCCAGAGAACCTGGTGTTACGAAGGTAAATATATGATTCATCTGTGCTTGGTTCAGGTGACATTCTGATTACAATGCCTACTTTATCAGATTTATTTTATTGTTTTAAAACCTCAATTTGCGTTTGCCGTGATGCTTTTAGGTAATATTTTAATATGGAAATTTTTTAATACTGAAACCTGTATGAATATGGAGTTATGTATAATTAAAGGCAAAATCCTGATTCCTCTGTGCCTGCTTCATATGGTCAAAACACCATATGGATTAGAAAGGAGCGGTTTTATAGCGTCAATTTGCTTTTATACATACATATGTATTAAAGTATAGCTGCTACAAGTGTATAGCCGCTTGTAGAAACTCTACATTTTATGGTCCTTCGAGCCGGATTCTGTTAAACCTTATACTTTCATTGGTACTTAGTTTAAATATTTTAATTAGCATTTTTGTTACATTGTACTATTACGCTATTGATAAAATGGCAATTTTAAGATTAATTTTACCTAATAAAAACATGAAAAGTTATTTATCTTTAAATATCTGTATTATTTTTTTCTTTTAATATTGTAGTTTACTACAATGCCATGACCTGAAGGTAAAAAAAGGAGAAAAAGAGACTGGCAGAACGCATTATGGAAAACATGAGAAAAGATCCAGACTCTGTGCAAATTTAAATTAAAGAAACATATTTGAAAAGAAAGAGAGAAGGTTCTTGCAGAATTTAACACCTAAACAACAAAAAATAGCTAGCTAATGAAGAGTTGATCATCAGAAAACCTTGGACCACTCAGATTCAGATGATCGGGGTTTTTTATATTTAAACGGACTCCATATAATAAACGGACAAATTTGTCTGACACCATTGGGGAAAATACGATCACTCCATCTTCATCGAAAAATTCAGGATCTCGTCACCAAGAAATTTTTTGAGGATGAAATTGAAAGCAGCTCGCTCCCTTGCAAAAAGTCAAGAAAATATTTCTTTTAGTAATATTATTAACTTTCTTACTTGTGTATGTTTGTTTTGATAGTTGGACACACGATACATTACTAAGACTGATGTCAAGTGCCATTACTAGAATTAGTTTATACTGTGATTTTTTAATTGTAAAATATTTATCTAGTTGATAATAGCTATTTATTTATCTATTTACATTTAATGTATTTTAAATCTATGCTAGTATTTACATTTATAAAAATAGTAATAAAAAAAACAAAAGTTAAAATGCGTCGTGGAATTCCTCCGCATCGCATGCCTCTCGTGTTAGCGTTCCCAGAAGACTGGCAGCATTGCCACGTTGTTTGGCAATGCTTACATCTCTGACCTAAGAAGAGGCCAGCCCTCTGGTCACGAGAAGCGTCGATCATACGCTTCGCAATCTCCCTGAAGAGATTGCGGGCGCTCGGACCCTACGGCCCAAACGTTTCTACTCCAAACGGCACAAACTTATAATCAACAATGAGATTAGAATACTTGCGCCGCTTAAGAGTCTCTGCAGAAGCTGCAGCAGCACCAGCACAGCCAGCCGTGCCAGGTATATGGGTCTAATTGATTAAGTATTAAAGTTTTTTAATTTAATATTTTGTTTCTGATTTATCTGTTACCAAATTCTGATTCCTCTGGGCACAAAATATTTGAATGTCGATATCTTGAAAACTACTGTATAAAAATGAGTCCCTCATTCAAATATATGATCTTTGGAATCCATATTTTCATATGAATATGTGTTACAAAGCTTATAGTGTAATTTAATTTTGGCCAGATGAATCAGTTGAAGAATGAAATTTCGAAGAAATACCCTTTATTTATCTTTTTAGTTTAAAACTGAGTTTAAAAATAGAACGCGACTAAAAACCAAAATCGAAGCAGTAGTTTATTTGCATAATATGATGTGTTTGTGTACAAATATACCATCTATAATATCTCATCTTAAAGCTAGATTGTTTAACATACAAAAAATTTAAATCAGTAAAATTAATGAAGAATTACTAGAAACCGAAAGTTCCTCAGACCCAAGATTACAAACACAATCACCAATAAAATAATGAATTCTTTGAATCAACACTATCTACCTAAATAACTTGTTTTTTGTCGATGTCACACGAAATCACGAGATGAATGGAAGACGTACGTAGATATGGTGACCTTACTACCTACCGCAGATAACCTAGTTATTATAATTATGATAGAGTTCGTCATACAGCTCGAGATACCGTTCGTTGAAATAGGCAGGCAAGTGTGCCAGAGTTGCCTGTCAAATAAAATTGGTAAACTATTTGTTTTGTTGTATAGTGTACCACCGGCTCTAATGGTGCGTCTGGGCAATCACCGTCACACTCGATAGCGTGAATACTATTATTAGTCTTTTTGCGTTTACATTCTCTATAGTGACTCTATAGTGGCCATGCATAGAATTGTCTTACGCATAAAGTATATCGCTATCTAACTTTTCTTCACAATCAATTATAGCCAAGTGTTTACAGTAATTAACCGGAATTGCGGGAAAAAAATTCAATCAAATCAAATCAAATATTTATTTGCCAGAATAACAATGGATATTACATTACTTCATTTTTTGTACCCCAATTATTTTTCTATAACAAAAGTATTCTACCCTATTTATTATGCATTATAGTTGCCTTATCACATTAGCGATATTTCCACCCAATTAGCAGTCCTACTGGGGAAGTACCACCGCGCTGGATCGGCATAATTCGACTTTTACAGGATCGTTCCAGCAGGTTACTTCTACTAATAACTAATCAACAACACCGGAGGCAAACTGCTGCTGGATACTTCCGTAAGTAAACCAAGAACATGCATCTGCCTACCTAAACACTCATCAACACTATTAATCAATCAATTCTGCTCAAGGGACCTGACAGCCGTCAGGTTGAGCAGAAGTGACCAGCATCAGCCAGACATCGTCCTTGCTTCCGCCTACCTGCCGAGCGACGAAGACGTACCCCTGCCGGAACTCAGCTCATTAGCTGAGTACTGCGAGAGGGAGTGTCTGGACATCATCATCGCAGTCGACACGAACGCGCACCACACTCTCTGGGGTAATAAAGACACCAACAAAAGAGGTGAGGAAATGCTCAACTTTATTTTCACAAACAACTTTAACCTATTAAATCAAGGCTCCGAACCCACGTTCGTTAACACTCGCCATCAAACGATAATAGATCTTACCCTAGCGTCAGCCAGAATAGCAAAATCCATCACCAAGTGGCATGTGTCCGAAGAGGCCTCATGCTCAGACCACAGATGGATTCGATTCTGCATAAACATAGAGCTACCAAAACCAAAACCATGTAGGCAGCCACGCAAGACAAACAAACAAAAATTTGTAAGTCTAGTTAGCGCAAGGTTTAACAACCTACAAAACCCCTCAGAAAACCTCAAAATTACCGACCTAGATTACTACACAAACGAAATCACATCAATTCTCATCTCAAGCTACGAGCAGTCCTGCCCCCTCACCACACCAATGGTTGGCAAAGGGCGACACTGGTGGTGTTTATCCCTTGAGAAGCTACGACGCAAGTTGAGAAAACTTTTCAACAGGGCTAAGAACACCAGGGAACCGACTGACTGGGAGATGTACCAAAACACAAAAAAAATATATAAAAAAGAAATACGTCAGAGAAGCGTAGAGTGCTGGAGACGCTTCTGCACAAACATCGAAACTAGCAACCAGGCATCCAAGGTCCAAGCTTGCCTCTCAAAAGAGCACGACCAATCAATTGGGTGCCTCAAAAAACCAGATAACACCTTTACAAAAAACGACGCTGAAACAAGCGAAATACTACTAACCACCCACTTCCCTGGATGCAAACTAGCAACCGATTACTCATGGGTGGACACAAATGAGCGACCAACCAGTCACCAAGACTGGGAGGTGGCTCGAGAAACCATTAACAAAGAAAAACTGCTATGGGCAATCAACACCTTCCTACCCTTCAAGGCAGCAGGCTTGGACGGTATATTTCCAGGACTCCTAAAATGGAGCGGCCCCATAATAGCAGACTACCTTGTTAAACTTTTGCAAGGTTGTCTCGCACACCGCTATATACCCTTAAAATGGCGGGAGGTAAAAATAATATTCATCCCCAAACCAGGTAGAAGTGACTACACTCAGGCAAAGTCATTTAGACCCATCAGCCTGACCTCATTTCTACTAAAAACACTCGAACGATTAGGCGACAGAGTGATTAGAAGTCAGATACTAACACTCAAACCTTTACATCCTAATCAACATGCCTACAGCGAAGGCAAATCCACAGAATGTGTCCCGAATCGGTGGAGCACTAAAATCAAAACAACCTACTCTTGGCGCATTTATTGACATTGAAGGTGCTTTTGACAAAACCAATTTTAACAGCATCAACAGATCACTTCTCGACCATGACGTGCCTTCAACGCTTGTCGAATGGATCGACAATATGCTTAAACAGAGGGCGGTGCAACTTACAGTCAACTCCACCACACGAGGTATCGTAAGCAGAGGATGTCCACAAGGAGGAGTACTCTCTCCCCTATTATGGAACCTGGTGGTGGACGAGCTTGTAACGGATCTAAACGCAAATAACCTCTTCACTGTAGGCTATGCGGACGACATTACGATCCTGGTATCGGGGTTGTTCGAGAGTGCCATATGCAACCGCATGAGACAGGCTTTCAAAATAATCGAAAGCTGGTGCGAAAAGCACGACCTATCGGTCAACCCCCAGAAAACGGAACTAATAATGTTCACAAACCGAAGAGTACTGGGCCCATACAAGCTCCCAAAACTCTTTGCAACCGAACTAACACTTAGGGAAGAAGTCAAATACCTAGGGGTTATTCTCGACAGCAAATTGCTCTGGAACAAACACCTTGAACACAAGCTGAACAGGTGCACAATTGCCTTTTACCAATGCAAAAGAATGATGGGCACTACATGGGGACTCTCACCCAAAATAATTCTGTGGCTATACACAGCAGTGATCAGACCCATGCTAGCCTATGGGGCTTTAGTATGGTGGACTCGAACAGAGCTGTCTACCGTGATTGCCAGGCTAAAATCCTTCCAGAGGCTGGCCTGCTCATCAATCTGTGGATGCATGAAAACCACTCCTACCGCTGCTATGGAGATTGCCCTCAACATAGTACCGCTTGACCTGTTCATCCAACAGGAGGCCACCATCAACGCTATTAGGTTGTGGCACCTGGGACTCTGGGGCAACTATTACGACAGTCCCCATACCACAATCCTTGGACGAGCCCTAAAACATCGGCCACTGATGGCCGCCCCCTGCGATAGAACTTTTAAACAATATTTCTGGAACAAAAAATACCAAATAACAAAACAGGCCGAGGAAAAGGACTACTCCGGTATTGGAGAGGTACGCGTATACACTGACGGCTCCAAAACAAAAAATGGCTCAGGAGCCGGCGTACACTCCCTAGACCTTGGCTTGAACATCCACCTACCACTAGGCAAGCACAGCTCGATCTTTCAATGCGAATGTGTTGCCATAACAACTGCTGCGACAGCAATAAGCGAACTGAAGGTGAAGGGCTTAAATATAAGATTCCTAACCGACAGCATAGCAGTTTTGCAAGCGCTGGAACAGCAAATGACCAACAGCACACTAGTAGCGGAGTGCCAAACAGCCCTGAACAGGCTATCCACCCCAAATGCAGTAACGCTGCAATGGATAAAGGGGCATAGCGGGTCCTACGGCAATGATGCCGCGGACGAACTTGCGAAGAGAGGCTCTGGTATGAGCGTCGATGGCCTGCTACCATTGCTACCAATCCCTTTCTCGCAACTCCGCACTTGGACACGCGAGAGATCCGCGGAACTACATAACCAAAGATGGACACAAGCCACCGACTGCAAGCAGTCAAAAGTGGTTATGCCATCAGTAAACAAACGACTCACGAAACGTCTCCTAAAACTAGACAGAACAAGTCTAAGAACAATAATGGGGACTATAACGGGCCACTGCCCCCTCCACAAGCACCTATACACCATTGGTGTCACGGACAGTCCCCTTTGCAGGGGATGTTTTGCTGCCGAGGAAACGGCCGCCCACGTAGTACTGGAATGTGAGGCAGTAGCCTATCAACGATCACAAATCCTCGGTACAGTGAGGTCGCTCCGCGAAGCCTGTGAAGCCCCCAGTAAGCTTCTGCGCTTCTGGGCGGAGCTAGGCTGGCTACTCTAGCCAGTACTCCACACGCACAATGGCCCAAAAGGGAGGCTAAGTGCGGACAAGGGAGTCCCCCTTCCATTCCATTCCATACTTCTACTAATGCTTTTGATTAAGTTTATATGGCTTTTGCGGAAGTGATTACCGTTTGACCTGGATGGGACGTCTGCAACAATCATACCATGATTTGCTTAGCCCGCTCCTGTTCTGGTATAACTGGCAAATTGATTAACAAAGTTTAGATAATTTGGCACAGAAACTAGGTGCTTACGTTGTTGTTACGTTTACGTTAAGGAGCTATGTGGGAACAGATGAACCTACATACTTATGTAGTCTGTCAAAATCATTACTCTCCTTTTGCTGCACCGCAGTCGGGTAAAAAGAAATTACCAATTATTCTTACTACTTATTTCTCTCAATGCAGCATAAATACGATAAGACAACCGCCAATCTACATCATCCATACTTCAATGCATCTTCGTCTCACGACACACCGGAGTTGTAATAGTCTTGCGTCAGCCGCGATACTGTTACCAAACAAAACGCTTCGCACATATCGTCTAATACCTCCAATAACCACAGTTATTAACTCTAGTTAACATTCTGATAATGTTTATTACTTTTTTGAAACATATTATTTATGTATATATAGTATTTCAATGTTTTAGAAGGCTCTAGAGGTTAAATTGATCAATATGAAACTGTTGCAATAGGCTGTTTAGTAAGTCTTTCTTTGCGTGTTTTAAATTCAATATGAAGAGATAATATGATGAGAGTTCAAGGTCATATGGATTGAACTTTGGAAGTGTTTATATTTTTTTTTAGAAAAGAAAGCGGTTAGCTTGCAACATCGTATGAGTCAAGACGGGATTTTGATCTTGTGCTGGAATGTAGTGTGGTTAATTATACGATGCACTATAAAATTTGATGTTGAATAAGTTCAGTTTGAAGTTGATAGTAAATTTAAGAAGTTTCGTCAGATACAAAAATGCGTGCAAATATTATTTATAACATAACATAAAGTTACGCCTATATCCCCGAAGGGGTAGGCAGAGGTGCTAGCACCCATATTTCGCCAGTTTTATGTTTAGGTCTCAATTGTAATATTCGTTATATTCGTTCAAAGTGGGCACTTATAAACCTGTGATAAATACACACATAACTTCGAAAAGCATCAAAAAGTTATTGGTGTGTGCCATGGTAAAACCTGGGATCGAACCCGAATATTATTTATTCATGATTATATTGCAAAATATTTGGAACAATATATTTTATTATTAACATTGATCCCAACTTTTTATTTGTTTAATTTCGAATTCTTATTTTGCTTTTTATGTAATATTATATAATTGTCTCGCGTTGCTTCATTTTTATTTCTTTTTTTAATCAATACCTATAATGTTTGTACAAAGGTGTATTTTATACAAATAGGCACCATGCGTTTTAGTCGGTTCGGTTCCGACATAACCTCTCCCACTGGCATTTATTATCATTATTATTTAGTAGGCTGTTTCGTTCGCATAGGTATAAATAATAAGAGATTGTCAAAAAAATAGCAATTAAATTCATTAATTTATATTATTTAAACTTTTTATTTATCTAAATGGCAAGGTAGAACAAATACAATTAACCTATCAACTGACTAATCCACATTTTGATTGCTATTTCATCTTGATATCTCTAACGTTGATACGCCATTAGGGCCCCACGCCTCAATCATAAAGCCTTTGATAGGCCAATTATATTATAAAATGTTAAACGTAGTATTTTGTTTGTTAGAGCGCCTCTCAAAAACTACTCGATTAATTTTAATGACGAACCGTTTTTGTATTTTAGAGATAGATAGAGTATTTGTTTTAGGAACTGGAACCTAATAACTATTCACCAAAATATGGACCCCATTTATAAATGGGTCTTAAATGTGATAGGGTCTTTTAACTTTGATGTCGTAAGGAAGGTACGTAGCTGTAATAATTATTGTAAGGCGTTACACAAGAGGGTAATAGGGACGGAGAAGGTAGGAATAAAATTACACCATCAACGTAAACACACAGGATTCGAACGTGGAACCGTACGATCGTTAGGTTTACTCCTTAAACACTAAGTTACCGACGCTGTAACTAGCAAATCTAGATATCTTTTATCTATCTTTAATGAAAGTCAAAGATATAATTTTGATGCCATTGTCCATCAGTAATGCCTAACTAATATTGCAAAGAGAAATAATTGCAATTAAAGTTCATTCTTATCATTTAAGTGGAAGTACAATTAGATTAAAACTTCACAATAGGTCTATTATGAAACTGTAACGATTCTATCTTTTTGTACTTGGTGAATGATGAAAGATTAGTGTTATTGTGCAATAAAAGGTGAGCTTCTCAACGACAATATCTTGATATTGGATGACGGCGTCTCTTGCAATTCATTTTTTAAATTTCTGTAACGTTTTATCATAGTCATCATCATCGTTATCATTCTGTGTCAATACCGGTTGCATTCTAAATCTTATTTACTATGACACCCGGGGTTTCCTCCCCCTTGCCATGATTTGTTTCATTGTCTTTTACGATTGCCTCGCTATGTATATTCTACCGCCTATACAATAGTTTGTGCTCAGATGAATTGTTTGACATGATGCCCACAGGTACATTCTATCATCGCACCTCTCGCCATAGGCAGGGAATTCATCCTCACACATTGCGACCTGAGGCGGTGCGCACTGTGCGGTATGAAAGAAAATTCATCCCACGCACACTTAACCTACAATATGGGGTTCTTCAAGGGAGGCATCAGAAGGTTTCTTCATAGTCAGTGGCGCGAGTGTAACACCCCAGGTGATGCATACGTCCATAGGCCACGGTAGCTACTTTCCATCAGGTGGGCCGTGTGCTTGTCTGCCACCTAAGTGATATAAAAAAAAATATGACTACCGCCTGACCACATAAACTCAAAAACTTTGTCATAGCAGGTTTCTTGGCTTGCAGGTGAAGTCGAATTAGGTACTGAAGATCGCGTTAAAGCTCCATATAATTTTATCATTTGCATCAGTAATATTGCCCAATAAATTACCAAGGAAGGAAAATAAAAAGTTATAATAAAGAGTTTGCATTCTTTATTAAATTAATTATTACTGATCACATAGTGATTCTTCATTATGCTTCATACATTTTGTATAAATAACGTACAAAATAAATTTAAGCAACGATTTTTTTTTTACATTTTATCTAATGCACATAAACTATGTACAAATAAATTAATCTATCCTTGGTTTATTAGTATTTGTACCCTTCCTCCTTACTGAAGCTTGGAGGTTGGCGAGGACCACTAAAGTCTTCTACTGGCTTAGCTTGGCCTAGTGGTCCAGGCCTATCTTGTCCAGAGGTACCGAACCCAGGTTTTGAATCAGTCTGATTGGGTTTATCCGATCTTGATGGTCCAAAATCGGATTGAGATCCGACTTGACCAGGCCTTTTTTGTCCTAAAGTACCGAAACTAGATATAGGTCTGACCTTTCCAGTGCTTGCTAGACCACACTGTACACAACCTTTACCAGTCTGACCTGGTCTATCTTGCCTTGTAGGTCCAAATCCAGGTTGAGATCCTGTCTGATCAGGCTTATCTTGTCCTGAAGGACTGTAGCCAAGCTGTCCAGGTCTTCCCTGTTCTGTAGTACCAAAACTAGGCTCATAACCGACCTGTCCAGGCCTGTTTTGTCCCGATGGACCAAAACCAGGTTGAGAGCCTCCTTGATCAGGTTTTTCCTGACCTACCGAACCAAAACTAGGCTGATAACCTGTCTGTCCAGGTCTGTTCTGACCTGATGAAATGAAGTCAGGTTGAGGGCCTGCTTGTTCGGGTCTATTCTGTCCTAAAAATCCAAGACCAGGCTGAGATCCCACTTGACCAGGCTTATTGAGTCCTAAGCTAGGCTGATAACCCACCTGGCCAGGCCTATTCTGCTGGAACGGGTTTAAACCAGATTGAGATCCTGTCTGACCTGGCCTTTGTTGTCCTAAGATGCTGTTGATGGGCTGAGCACCTTCCTGGTCAGTGGCAATACTAGACGGTGTGCCTACCTGCCCCGGTCTGTCTAGGCCTGAGGAGCCGAAAGTAGGCTTATTGGAGTCAGTTAAAGATCCTTGGGTACCAGGACGATTATATTGGTAAGGAGCAGAGTCCAGCATGAAAGGTTTCGATCCAGCTGTTTGACCTGACTGAGGATTTTTTCCAAAAGATCCAACTGAGCTGCCTGGCCTGGAGTAAGTAGGACTGGTAGGTCTAGCGTTAATACCTGCAGGCGTGTATTGTCCGGGTCCGGTAAATGATGGACCTTGATTGTTAGCATCAGGTGTAGATCCAGATGATTCTAAGCCCGATGGATAGCCTTGGTTAGCAGAACCTGGGAATTTAGGAAAACCTGATGCATTGGGAGTAGCGTTAGGAGCTGAACCTGTTGAACTAGGTGTATTATAGTTATCTCCAGCAACGCCAGTGGGCCTTAGAGCTGAGTTGCTGCCAAAAATGGGACTCTGATCGATAGGTTTTGATGATCCAGCTGGACCTGTAGTATCAAATCTTGATCCAGGCGAGTTAGGGTATTTTCCGTCCTGTTGACCACCAATCTGATACTGTGGGCGAGAATATTTGTATCCAGCTTCATCTTGTCCTTGACCGACTTGCCCATTAGGACCTAATTGATTGGATCCAGTCGAACCAGAAGGACTTGAAGATCCAAATTGAGGACGTTGTGAAAATCCAGGTTGAGACTGACCATTTTGTTGGGCTAATCCTGAAGAAGGATACCTTTGACCACTTGGAGACGGATAACCTTGAGATTCAGTAGGCTTTGTGGCACCAATAGCACCTGGAACATTGAAAGGAGAAATAGTAGATTGACTGCCAAATGGCCGAGATCCTTCAGATCCTGGCAGTTTACCAAAAGATGATCCTTGGGGTCTGAAGGGTGCGCTGGTGCTTGAAGGAAATCCAGCAGGCTGGCCATTTGGAGATGGAAATCTTTGTGATCCGGGACTTGTGGTTCCGAATGGAGATGCACCTGGGGTACCAAATTGAGAATTAGGAGATTGAATATTATTAGGTTGGGAAGTTGCAAGACCTGTGGGAGATCCAGAAGGAAAACCTTTTTGTCCTGAGGAAAGTGTAGGAGATCCAGTAGAGGTACCATACTGATTAACAGGAGATGAGCCAAATTGAGACGGGAATCTTTGGGAGCCGGGCCTTCCATTACTAGATATAGCACCAGGAGTATTGTACTGATATCCGGGTTGACTTGTTTGTGAGGGAAAGCGAGATCCAGGTGAACCAGCAGAGGTACCAGGTTTATTATACTGGGAAATAGGAAACTGGCTATCTTGATTTGGGTTACTTTGAGATCCATAAGGTGTACCTGATGGTGAGCCAGCAGGTCCATTATACTGCGATGAAGGAGATGAACCCTCCTGAGCTGGGAAACCTGATAATGTAGGCCTTCCAGAACTGGAAGGAGAGGAACCAGGAGCATAAGGCTGATATTTAGTTCCCTGCGACGGGAACCCTGGCCTAGGTAAACCAGCATTATTAGGAGACGCACCAGGCCTTCCATATTGAGACGGGAAACTTTGAGGTCCAGCTGAACCAAAAGTAGGGCTACCGGAGGTACTAAATGGGGAAGCAGGAGACTGGTTAGTCTGTTTGGAAAAATCAGGTTTTGAACCTGAGGGCTGACCAAAAGGTGACGCATTTTGAGGGAAGGAAGATTGGCTACTTTGGGTCGGAAAACCTGGCGCGTCTGGTCTAGCAGTACTAGGTGCACCATATTGAGTGGAAGGAGATAAACCTTGCGAAGGGAACCTTTGAGATCCAGGGCTTGAGGGCCTCCTATCAAACGTCGAATCGGGATATTTGTATCCAGAATCTGGTTTATATCCGTTTTGCCCGCCAATATTTATGGTACCAAATGAAGGAGACTTTCCTCCTTGAGGTAATAAACTTGTTCCTGAAGTAGCAGTAGCATCAGATTTAGGAGCACCTAAATTGTCATTTTGAGATGCAGGTGATTGACCAGCTTGATATCCAGGTCTTAAAGCAGAAGGTGATGATCCGGGTCCACCGTATTGAGAAACAGGAACTTGGCTACCTGCAGATGGGTATCCAGGTGATCCAAATCTTGAGGAACCAGATGGAGACGGTCCGGTGGTGCCATATTGCGGAGATCCATTACCAAGACCACGCTGAGGTTGAGAAGATGAACCAGGTCCACTAAAATTAGGAGCAGTTCCTTGTCCACCCTGAGGTCTTGCAGTAGAAGAACCAGAAAATCCGAATTGAGAAGCAGGACCTTGACCAGGCCTATATCCAGGAGAAGCTTGGCCAGGTCGACTTTGACCTGGATAGGATGCACCGTTGTCTAATCCTGAGTCTTCGTTGGGATTGTAGGCACCTGGAGAGTAATTTTTACACGGATTAAATTTTTTTTAATACTTATTTGGATATGCATGTAGGTGTGTGAATGTACATAGTTTGGTCTTTAAAATAATCATTTTTAGTTTAAATAGTCATTGTTAGTTTAAACACTTAAATTTATTTAAATTATTAAATTATTTTGTGAAATTATTCTAACTAGTAAAATAGTTTTGGAATCTATCAACAGGATTTTTTTTTAATATATTACACGCCAATTTCACTTCACCTCGCCCCATGGTAAGCTACAGGCAAAGTCTCAGGAAAGAGGGTCACCATTACAGACACTAAGTGTTACAATGGTGGCACTCAGCTTCGCGGCCTAATCAGATGCTTTTTCACGCCCCGCTTAAAGGCCCTGGGACTGTAGGAATTTACACTAACCTCATAATTATATTATAAATATAATCTGAATTAACTACCCTATTATAAATAGACAGAAAAAATATATGCGTTTAGTTATAAAATATGTACAAAAGAGACTGCAACTTTAGGCATCAAACAATTCCTCCCCATCGATCTCAACTGGTACCGTGCCCAAAAGGCAGGCGGCATTACCACGCTGAATGGCGATGCCAATTCTTTGAGCGAATTGGGCAATTATGGCCTACATAAGGCTAATTTCATTAATTTCGTGAACTTGAGAGACTCGTCTATTAACAGCAAGTGGTCTTGCTAGTTCGATTGACTTGGACACCAAAATTTTTTTTCCTGTAGATTTAAATCGGGAACAGTCCAAGAAGGGATCTCAAACCACGAACAGTCGCTAGCAGGGGAAGATCTGACCAACTGAGTCACATTTTTTTATCAGATAATTTTACAATAGTTAATAGATGATAGTAGCACCCATAAAACCCATATAGGCTTGTCTTGGGTGTGAGTGTACATCTTTTTTAATACCTCTTAGGTGGTATAAAACATATAATTTATTATTGCTAACATAACATAAACTCTTATGAGTTTAAACGCTTCAAACGCCACATTTCGCCAGTTTATGTTTAGGTCCCAATGTAATAGATGGCGAGTCTATTGCCATTAACCGGGCACTTGTAAACCTGCGATAAATACACACATAACTTCGAAAAGCATCGAAAAGTCATTGGGGTGTGCCATGGTAATCCTGGGATCGAATCAGAGACCTCGTCTCAGCAGTCCATTACCCATAACACTAGGCTACCGCGATTTTAATAGTAATTAAATATTAAAACAAACCCATCCAAAACAAACAAAACAGGGATACATCTTAGATATTCAAATTAAGATGAATGTATGGGAAAATTTGGAACTGCCTTTGACATTCATGAGAAAATCTAAATCGACAGGAATAGTTAAAACATGTCATAGCTTTGAAAAATTCACTAAGCCAAAGTAATTGTTAGGACACCATATGCCCTAATGGAAGGATACATTTAGTCTGATATTATTATAAAATTGCTAAATTAAATTATTAAAGTTTTTACTTTTTTATACCACGTAGGTGGTAGACGAGCACACGGCCCACCTGATGAAAAGTGGTTATCGTGGCCTATGGACGTGTGCAAAACCAAGGGAGTCACACTCGCTCTGCCAACCCTATGAGCACAGAGAGTTTCTGTGCCGTCAGTGTAAAAGACAAAGTAGGACAAGCTTTTGGTCTTCCCACTGACAGCACCAAAACTCTCCAGTGAGCTCTGGCTACCCTACTCACCGCCGGGAACACAACACGAGGTTATTATGGCCGCGATACTCTATATTGCGGAGGTACTTCCCCAGTCAGACTGCTCAATTAAACGGAAATACCGTCATGTTTTACTTCCTAAAAAATATATTTAAGTAAAAAATAAATAATTAATATTCATGAAGAAAAATATCAATTCGCCAATAATTAAAATCCGTCAATAATTAAAAACTACTGCTGACTAACAACTATAATTGAAACGTTTTAGCCTTTTAAAAAAATTATGCCATTAAATTCAGTGTTATTTAAAAAAAAACGTATTTTGTTATAACTAATTTATTCTACAGTAGTTTTATTAAACTTTGGACGCGAGATACTGGCAATATTCCATAAAATATTGAATTGGGTTTATATCGGACAGCACGAATGACGCAAAATCTAAAGCACTATCTGCTAGTGCATCTAGTGTTATGGATTCGATTCCCAAATAATAAATACTTATATGTGGAAGTCATTCCCGGATGTAATATCCTTGAGGACCAAGTCAGCCTTACCTGCGAGAATGATGAATGATGAACTGCTGAACAATGTATGACGCTCTAGGGTTGGGAGGTTTGACGGCAGTCACTCCCAGAAAAGTCGTCATACATCTTATACTGACCGATTCACAACCGTGACCTGTTAACATTGAGTTTAAGGCCTCGAGGTTTTAACTACCACTCGTTCGGTATTTTGTCTAACTAATGCTTGCATCCCTCTTTTCTGAGACTTTGCCTTCAGCTTACATTAAGCGAGGCAAAGTCTAATTAACGTGTCCTACATAGATAAAATCCCGTTCTACTTAAACAATTACGTTCAAACATACGTAAGATTTAAGAACATAACGTAACATAAACTCACGCCTATATCCCCAAAGGGGTAGGCAGAGGTGCTAGCACCCACATTTTGCCTGTTTATGTATTTAGGTCCCAATGTAATAGGTGGCGAGCCTATTGCCATTAACCGGGCACTTATAAACCTGCGATAAATACACACATATTTAAGAACCTTTTGAACAAATAGTCAGAAAGAGGTATGCCAGAATCGTGGTAAGTGGAAAACCGTAGTCTCTGCCTACACCACTGGGAAAAAGGCGTGTCTGTATGTATGTGTACGTTTCAAAAATTTTAAAATTAACCTTTTTTTTTTTTTATACCACTTAGTTGGCAGACAAGCACACGGCCCACCTGATGGAAAGTAGTTACCGTGGCCTATGGACGTCTGTAACACCAGAGGAGTCACAGTCGCGCTGCCTGTTTCTAAATCGTTAATTGAACATACTTAATCAAACTATTTTTTTTAAATATCTCCAAATTTCACAGACGATAATAGTAAGTATAGCTTTAGACTTTTATAGAGTTTAAGGGAAATAAGATAAAACGAGGTCTACGTCAAACATTACATGAAACGGATGAAATACTGCCAAGAAAGTGAAATAAACTTACCTTCTTGTGTACCAGCAGCGGCAGCTTTAGCGTTTTCCTCCAAAGACTTCAAAATCTCTTCAGGTATCGGATGAGGGGTCGGCAAATGATCACCCTGGGGTACGTAACCGTTCTCATCAGCGGTGTACCTCACACTGTAGAATTGGCCATCATCACCGGTGTAAGAGAAACCACCCTTAGCCCGAACACCATTAGTGGCAACACCAGCCTCATCAGCAGCAATGCCGTTGGAAGTTTCAAAGCTATAGGCGAAGGAATCTCCATCGATGTCGTTTTCGTAGTGTAGAATTTCAGCATTCCTATCAATCGAAGCACGAGCACGCTCAGGCAGGTTTGGTCGAGAATAGTCAGGAACACCTTGACGTTGGCCACCAAAGGAAGGTGACTTGTTGAAATCAGCTCCAGCACCTGGCTGTCCAAATTGAGGTGAACCAGATTGAGGGGCACCAGGTCGACCAGCTCCAGGCTGTCCGAATTGAGGTGAACCAGATTGAGGGGCACCAGGTCGACCAGCTCCAGGCTGTCCGAATTGAGGTGAGCCAGGTTGAGGACCAGCCTGGTTATATTGAGAACCTGGTCGACCAGCTCCAGACTGTCCAAATTGAGGTGAACCAGATAAAAGACCAGCCTGGTTGTTTGGTGAATCGGTTGGGCCTGTACCAGGCTGTCCGAATTGAGGTGAGCCAGACTGAGGGCCATTCTGGTTGTATTGTGAAGCAGGCTGACCATATCCTGGCTGTCCAAATTGAGAGCCAGCTTGGTTGTCCTGAGATGCTCCAGGCTGTCCGAATTGAGGTGAACCGGCTTGAGGGCCATTTTGGTTGTATGGTGAACCAGGTCGACCAGATCCAGGCTGTCCAAATTGAGGTGAACCAGATTGAGGACCATTTTGGTTATATTGTGAAACAGGTCGTTCAGATCCAGGCTGACCGAATTGAGGTGAACCAGCTTGAGGGCCATTTTGGTTGTATGGTGAACCAGGTCGACCAGATCCAGGTAGTCCAAATTGAGGTGAACTAGATTGAGGTCCAGCCTGATTGTCCTGGGGACCAGATGAACCAGCTCCAGGCTGACCAAATTGAGGTGAACCGGACTGAGGACCATTTTGGTTGTATTGAGAACCAGGCCGACCAGTTCCAGGCAGTCCAAATTGAGGTGACCCAGATTGAGGACCAGCTGGATTGTATTGAGATCCTGCTGAACCTGCTCCAGGTCGTCCAGCTTGAGTTAACCCAGATTGATTAGGTTCTTGTCCGAAAGGTGAACTAGAAGGTTGATTAGCTAATGAACCTGTAGGTTGGCCCGAAGGTTTGCCAAAAGGAGATGTGTCTTTAGGCAGACCAAGATCTGTATCTGTTCCAGGAGCTGTTATCGACCCTGGGCTACCACCAGCTGTAGCTGCACCCGCAGGTGGCAAATAAGTCCTATCCAGTTTATCGGCATAGCTGCATGCTATCACTGATAGTATTATAAGCTGAAAAGATAAAATGAAAATGGTTACTAAATTACCAACTGTACACTAAATTTCTATTTAATTTTGACAGTTTATCGAACTGTCATAAATCTGTCATGTTGAAAAGGAAATCCTCCATTTGTACTTGAACTCAATGGCACTATATGCACGAAAACTGAATTTTCAATCATCACTATCGTTACACGTAATTCAAAAACCATTATTTTTATAAATTAGATTTTTTATAGATCAACATAATAAATAACGACTTAATTAACACTGCAATCCGTTTTTAAAATTCACATTTTTTAACTGAAATCATATTTTTTTGAAATTGGAATTACATAATTTGAAACTAAACCGTTTTTATTCATCCGCTACTCTATGTTTCAAATAAAGAATCCAATTAATTACCAGCTTCATTGCTAAAGCTGTTGTGCCAACACAGGATGATCACCGAATGTGCATATCAGTTAGGCTGCATCCTATTTATATCAAGTAAATTCGTTCACCAACAAAGTTACTCAAAATTGTGCTCACGGACCTAACCTTTGACAGTACTATTAGTGAAGATCCACCGAGACTTTTGTATGTGTGTGTTGTTAGTCAATAACTCGATCAATATTGCTGATACTCTAATTAGTGTGAGTTAGAGGTGTGCATGTGTGAGTGAGCCTATATGTGGTGGGATCACTATTTATTTTATATTGGAGATCCGTGAAAATATTGTGATAGTAACTCATGGATCGTGAAGCCACTAGAATGGCCCAGTTATAGTGAATTCTCATTAACATAAAGCTTCTTAGTATTATAAATTTCAAATAATACTAATAATTTAATCAAGTCTGAACAATTTTGATTGTCTAAGGTCCGTATTCTAGAATAATACTCGATCTGGACTCTAGATTTATAACTAGATCTTAAGACAGATTATATTCTAGATGACAATTCTGATGTCTATTTACGAGTCGATTCACAACTGAGCGTTGTTCTGGAATACGGGTCTAAGGCTCCTATTCCAGAACGATACTCAGTCTTGGATCTCGATTAATAACTTGATTTGATGACAGATTGTATTCTAGGTGTCAGTTATAATGTCATTGTCAGAGTCGATTGAATCGAGTTGAGTCGAGTGAAAAAACTTTTAATGAATAAAGGTTATTATAAAGTGGATGAGTATCTTGATGATTGAAATGCGTGAACAACATAAGTCTCTTGCTTGCTCGCACAATATAAATTGTAAACAAAACCATATTAAAAAAAAATAGTTCTTGCTGGTATCTTCTCAATAGAACTAACCTACCGAATCAGCAAAAGAATCATTTTCCAATGGTTTATTTATATTATTACTAATTGTTTTTATGAAATGTGGGTGATAATTCATATCTGCCTAACGCTCTGGCGATCAAGGCGTGATTATATGTATGTATGTATATAAATGGTGGATTGTTAGACATAACGTCTTTGACAACGCATACAAGTGTGGGAAAGTGGCATATTACATTGAATTGTCACTTTTCGTGTTGGTTCTAAATCTCCCTAGGGAGCTTTCAATAAAGTCCCCACAACTTTATTGAGGCAGCAATCATCACATTTATCGTCATCATCATCATCATAATCAACATCATCTACTCAACGTCATGAACAATCATTTTAAAGGACCGCAACTTGAAAATCAGGTCATTGGCGTCACCCTATTGATAATTTTAAATGACAATTACTTGACATTGGCAAAATTGCGACGATTTGCTGCAAAAGCCATCAAAAAGAAAAGAAGAAGAAGAAGTATAAATAAAGATTCTGGACTGAATGTCGTTCTGGAGTATTCCAGAACGACATTCAGTCCCTAGACGATTCTTCTTAAAAGCTTTTAATTTTACGATCCGTTGGATAAAATTGTTAATGTCTGCTTCTAATTGGATTGACACACAGTTTTGTTAATCGTGTTATTAAATTTGATAGCATTGTAGTCGCATTACAATTTTTCGACCTTGAAATTTATCTGTAGAACATAGTTGGGAATACAGAATAGACTAGTACACATATCTAGTTACTATTTCAATGTCAGTCAAGCAGATTTTTTACTTAGTTTACCTTAAATTAGATAATACCCGTGATATTAAGTTCTACTTTTTTTACGTGCGAAATGTTCCCACGGATATCCTTTTCGCTACAGCCGGTGGGAGAGGTGGTCGGGCTCGAACCGTCTATAACGCACGAGGCCTGTGGGTCGTTATCGGTTGCCAGAGGTGAGATTGACAGGCATATTCATGGGCACCCCGGCTGACCCAGGGCCATATCTCTCGATCTGGCCCTCCTCGGGATTAAGTCCACCTGCTTACTTGTGCATAATGACATTAATGACATTAGCTATCACACTCCATTGACGGTACCGAAGCAATGCAGTCAGACCAGTTATTGTTTTCAACTACCAGTAACAACTGCCATGAGGGTTCAGAGGAAAACGGGGACAGACGACATAGCGCGCTCTACGAGGCTCTACTAGACCAATGCAAATATATAGATCATGCATACAAATATTTACATTGAGCGGAAATCGAACACGCGTTCCCTTTTTTCTACGTGCGCCAAACCCTCCGGTTAACCCCACCACCGGAGTCGGTGGAGGTTATGTTGGATTTGAAACGACTAAAACACACAACGTCTCTGGGTCGTTTTTGGTTGCCGAAGGTGAGGTTAATAGGAATATCCCTCGCACCCCGGTCGACCTAGTGCCATCTCTCTCAATCTGGCCCTCTTCCAGGGTGTGATACCACAGAGTTACCAACTTGTCCCCGAAAACGGGGAGACGCACAAGGTGCACCGCCGCCGCGGCCTGCTTCTCCCAGGGTGACAGGCGGCTCCACACAACACGCCTCCCTTGTATAGGAGTCATGTTCACTACCGCTATGCCACAAAGACTGTCAGATCAATCAATCGCATACTAGGTCATTTTCATTCAATATCATAATTTTCTGATCAAAATATAAACCAAAACCTATTTCTGTGTACACAAATATGTGGCACAAATAACTACATTCTCACGCTTAATTCTACAATGGCGTAAGCAGAATTAGTCAGAATGTGTTAAGGTCTAGATTACGAAATACGAACCTACGTTAAGATGAATCAAATTATAACAATAGGTAAGAACTAAGAGAGTAATGATTGTCATCATTAAGCCATTGTAGTTGTTACCCCATTAATGCATGTGTACTTAATAGTAATAGGTACGACTTGATTACGAAGAACTTGCAGCAATATTCGTGCTGTTTTCTCTTCAAGTAAAATAAGAATAATAAGAATAATTTATTTGTCTTTAAACAAGTAAAGACAAATAAATTATTCTTCAAATTTTTCTCAAATTTTGAAGAAAGACTTATTTATCAAGGTTGTACTCTATTAATAAGTCTACACCACTACTTAATAATGGATGTTGCTAAGCGCAAAACTCAAGAACATCTGAACCGATTGCGGTTTATCAATGATGCTCTTTATCCGTATCGCAGTTTAAGAAGTAATACATACATAAAATCACGCCTGTTGCCCATAGGGGTAGGCAGAGATCACGGATCTCCATTTGCTACGATCCTGACATACTATTCTCACTTCATTCACTGTCATTACATTATTCATGCATGCTCGTCTGTTTAGGGTAAGAAGTAATCTTTTTGAATTATGTAGATAGATAGATAGATAGATAATAATTTATTGTACACCAATAAATTTACAACTGAGTCAAGTAGGTAACATGCATAATATACTGTTTAATGTACAATGGGCGGCCTTATCGCTGAAGCGATTTCTTCCAGGCAACCTTGGGACGGACAGTAATGTGACAAGACAAAAGATATATGGTGTAGTTATCATATAAAACTAAATAAGAGGTGTACTAAAACAAAAAGAAAGACAGAGAATAGCACAGATAGATTATATGTTATAGACAAATGAGCGGATTGTGGGACTGATTTTCTTTTATTTCTCTGGAATATGTCTAATATTTCTGTACGTTCGGATGACGTATCGTCTTTTCACATACATTACTTGTTAAACTTCGATACACATGAACTGCAGTATTGAGAAGACTGCAGTCATATGCGGTCGCCTTAATATCTTCAGTCCCTGTCGTATTCGAGGCCTTCACCGCTGAGGCCGGGGTCTGCGATAGAAAACAATATCATACATAACTCAGTTTAGGCATAGAAAGAGCATATTGAAAAAAAATTACAATTATTTCAAGTACTAATCGAATAACCTATCCCTGAACGCTCCTGGTGCAAAGGTTCCCATCACACTTGCCGCGTTTCCACGCTGGATTGCCATGACCAACCTCTGCACCAGGAGTGATTCGGAGCGCGAGTCACTAGTGGGTTCTTTGAGCTTTTACCCAATCGCTTTTACAAGGCTTTTGGCCTCTTTGCCCTAGCTTCCTAGGGCTTCCACCGCTATTGGCACGAAGTGGTAATGCGACTCCAACTCAGCGTACTTGAAACATAAATATATAACTTCAACAACATAAGAAGTTCAAGTTAAAATCATTGGTAAACATATTTACCAAGAATGTGTGTTAGAAATCATAGATGCATTTGTCTAAGGCATTATTATTGGCCTATTGAAAGGTAAATTACAGCTAGTCTGTCTGATTATTGCTAGCATCATCTTCAATTTACAAATGACGACATTTCCGTGGTTTCCAAACTTTTTAGTTTTATTACGAGAAGTTTTAAGTTCTATAATCATGGGAAAAAAACGGTAGTGAACGCGGCCGCTATGCAGGAAGCGGGGGTTCGATCCCCACTCAGTGCAAATATTTGTATGCATGAATATGGATATTTGCATTGGTCTGATCGTGCCTCGGAGAGCTCGTTCAGCTATCGGCCCCGGTTACCATACGAGCATCTATGACAGTTGTTACGGATAATTGGAGCCCTAAAAAGTCCAACAGCAAGTCTAGCTGTAATGCTACGATATCGCCTTTGGGTTGTGGAGGTCTTTTTTTTTCTAGCACCTTCGACCCTAGTTCGCGAAGTCTTTTCGTCGCTTTGTTTTTGTAGACACGCGTATATTTTTATTTATTGAATTATATAATATATAATATAATTATTGGATTGTGGAGGTCAGGGGGCAGTCGCTTCACGGAAAATATCGAAGTTTAGCCAAATCCACAGCTGGACTGGTAAAGCAAACCCCAGACTCCTAGGTGAACGTTTTGGATGCGACTGGGCTTAACGTAATGATGAAGAAGAATCATGGGAAAAAGACAACCCCACTTTTAAACTGGTACACCTGCTGATCGTCGTAATGGGGGCTTTGGCACAGGCTCCATAAGATATTCCCATTGATGCTGTATAAGTCAGCAGCGTGAGTGTGACGCCCCTGGTGTTACACCAGAATGGCAAATCAGTAGTGGCTTAGCAATATTATCTATACTATAATATTATAAAGCTGCAGAGTTTGTTTGTTTGTTTGAACGCGCTAATCTCTGGAACTACTGGTCCGATTTGAATGATTCTTTCAGTGTTGGGTAGTCCATTTATTGAGGAAGGTTTTAAGCTATAAATCATCACGCTACTACTTAAGGGAGCGGAGCATTAATAATAAATGTTAACAAATCCGGCAATTTTTCATACATATTTTGCAGACTAAAACATACGGGCTCAAAGGGATATGAAGCTTCAAAATATACCCCGGGCGAAGCTGGGTGGGTCAGCTAGTTATTCATATTTTATTACTTGCATGTACCTAGTAGTTTAAGTTAGCTGTTAGTTAGTTAGTAAGTAGTATAACATTTGGTGTTTGGCGCGCTTTGGTGTTACACTGTTAGCTTGTATTGTTTGTAAATAATAAATAAATAAATACACATGTGTATAGGCCATGGTAATCAAATGCCATCTAAGTAGCATAATAAAAAGTCAAACCAAAAGGAGGATAGGGAGGTTATAGTGGACTCCGGACTTCGAAATCTCGAAATGTAACTGGGAACCATGCTAAACTGGTAATTAATCATAGAAAAATATTGTTTTGTACCGAAATAGTGGGGAAATGAACTGTGTGTTAGAGGGCATGGCAAAAAAGAGCTAATGACAGTGATTTCTGAATGAAAACATGAAAGAGAATTATAATGTTACACGAACACCCAAATAATTATAGCACTTGCATGTAAATATTTTTTATAGCACTCGTCAACGTTACTTTACTCACCAGATGGCAAGAAGCTATAAGTGAGGTAGAGGTTCTCATTTTGTTACCCTGGTCACATCCTTTGCTCACATCCGGGCAGCTTAAAGCATCAGGACGTATCATCATCATCCTCAAAGCGATTTCTCAGTTGTGTCCAAAGTTAGCACATATTGATCTTTATTGATATATTCACTTTTCTACAAACAACTGCCGCTTCGTGAGAGATGGCCCTGGGTCAGCCGGGTTTCGAGGAATATACCTGTCAACCTCACCTTCGGCAACCAAAACGACCCACAGGCGGCGTGCGTTTTAGTCGGTTCGAGTCCGACATAACCTCCTCCACCGGCTCCGGTGGGGAGGTATCCGAGGGGATTTTGAGCACATAAAAAAAAAACAACTGCCGCTGACCCACTAAACCAAACGTTAATAGTAAAACCTGCGTCAGATGTTCAATAATGGTGTATCCAGCAGGTTCACCGGCCTGCATGTGAGGTTGCCTCGGCCCCAAGGGTCTTGACCCACCAAGCTCTGACGGATAGTAACTATAGCTATCAAATACTTATAATTACTTTTAAGACCTGGAATTCATTACCAACTCACGCGTTTCCTTCTTCCTACAGTCCCGGGTCCTTTAAGAGGGGCGTGAAAAAGCATTTTATTTATTTAATTCTTTATGCACACACAGTACAGAGATCATACACAAAACACATCAAAGAAGATGTACAAAGGCGAGCTTAACTCAAAATGAGTTCTCTCCCAGCAAACCTTTGAGTAGCAGAGAAGCATAAAATAATGAAAGGGGATGTGAAGTGTACATTACAAAAAAAAAAAGAAACAAAAAGAAAAGGAAATAAAAATAAAAAAAGATAATAAGCGTACCTACCTGAACAGGTAGGTACATGTATTTACACAAACATAGCATACATAGTATTATATTAATACATACTTACACATACACATAATACATAATATACCTACATACATATACATATATACATAAATATATATATACATATATAATATAAATATATATAAATATACAAAGCATACATAGATAAATATACAGACTTCATTATTGTGAGAGAAAATGTTCCCTTGTTCTTCTTCTGAAAATGTCCAGAGTATTACTACTGCGAATGGTGTGAGGTAGTGCGTTCCAAAGACGTACAGCTTGTACCGTGAAGGATCCATCATAACAGCTGGAACTGTGTGCAGGTGTGCGAAGCAGAAGAGAGGAAGAAAGACGACAGGGTTGGCCCCTAGGCACAAGATAATTGAAGCGTTCCCGCAAATAAGTTGGAGCATTAGGATTGTGAAGAATAGTATAGAGAAGAGTTAGAATGTGTAGGTCACGGCGCTGTCGAATAGGGAGCCAGTTCAATCTTTTACGATATTCCGTGACATGGTCATATTTACGAAGGCCAAACACAAATCGGATTCCCAGATTTTGCAAGCGTTCGAGTTTGTTCAGCAGTTCCTCCGATGCATCGAGATAACAGACATCAGCATAGTCTAGTAGAGAGAGTAAGAGAGATTGTGCAAGAGTAACTTTAGTCTGAAGAGGTAGGAGTTTCTGGAGACGTTTGAGGGATTGAAATGAACAGTATACCCTTCTACTTACCTCCGCGATGTGAACATCCCAGGCAAGCATAGAGTCGATGTGCACGCCTAAATTTTTTACACTTTTGGAATAACCAATTACTACAGAATCATATGTTACTGGAGGCAGAGAATCATGATCCAGTAGGCGGAGCATGTATCTACCACCAACAATAAGCGCTTGAGATTTTTTTGGGTTGACCAGCAATCCAAAAGATTTGGCCCAGATATTGATGTTTTCAAGGTCACTGTTGATGGCATCCACAGCCCTAGGTAGTTCATCAGCTTTGAAATGTCGATATATCTGCAAGTCGTCTGCGTAGAGGTGATAATGCGAAGTTAGGACCTTCGTGATGGCGTTAATGAAGACAGAGAAGAGAAGAGGAGAAAGGACGCCACCTTGTGGAACGCCTGCTACTAAGTCGCACCAATCGGAGCAAGCATCATTCATTCTAACAGATTGTGAGCGTCCATGGAGGTATGATTTAAACCATTTAGTTGCAGAGGCAGAAATATTGATGGATGAAAGAATACCTAAGAGAATGTCAAAATCAACCGAGTTGAAGGCACTACTGAAGTCCAATAAGACCAAAACTGTAAGTTGTTTGTTCTCCATGGCCAATCTTATGTCATCTGTAACTTTAACTAGAGTTGTTATAGTACTATGGCCACGGCGAAACCCAGATTGGAAAGGACTTAGCAGGCCATTAGAGGAGAGGTAATAGGTGAGTTGATCGTGAACAATACTCTCAAGTACCTTTGACAGGATGGGAAGAATAGCATATGAAGAGGTCGTCAAGCTGAGTGTCACCATTGTCACATGGTATATGTAAGTAATAGTGACCCTCTTTTCTGAGACTTTACCTTCGACTGACTTTACCACCAGGCAAAGCGAAGTCTAAGTGTAGTTTTAAATCGATTGAAAGTTTGTAAAATTCAAATTCCACGATTTTTTAAGGTAATAATATCGTAGATCGTATCAAAAAAACCGTACGGAACTTGTCTTGCACTCACGCGCATCCAGCAGCGCGTGACGGGCGCATCTTGGCCAAAACCAATAGGTACCAAATCGATCAGTGGAACATATCAGGTCATTCGCGACACGAGATCGTGCTTGGACCTACGATGTTTTTATCAACATCTTCATTATTTTTATAGCTACATGTCTTTCAGGGACCATTTATCTAATTGCTTTAACCAAGGTTAAGGAGGTGTAAATACAGTACTTCGTTTAATTCGTGGTTTTGGATAACTTAATCTCTGATTAGGGAGATATTGAATGAATAATTGTTCACGATGCTTTTAATGTTTTACTGAAGTGTTTTAAAATATTGCTGTGGCACGAAAACTGGATTAATTGATGGTAAATATTGTAAGAATATTGATGTTCAGCCAAATCCGCAGTTATACTAGTACAACGGAACCCAGACTCCAAGGTGAAAACTTCAGATATGACTAGAATTAACTCTAAGATGAAGAAGAAGCCACGTGGTTCCCGGCAGAGTAGAATTTGGACCACCCCATCTCTTCCCATACGGTGTCGTACAAGGCGACTAAGGGATAGGTTGTTTAACACCAGGCAGATATATACAGCCCAGACTCAGCCTCAGATGCATGGCTCGAGTCAACAATAGTGCCCGAAATAGGGCAAAAGGCTCACCCCCTATTACGTGGGACCGAATTCAATGATTGGTGAACTGTGGGTACTAATTCACCTCTGCCCAACCCTCCGGGTGGGATAAAGGCGTGATTATATGTATATATGTATGTATGTATGTATGTATGTATGTATGTATGTATGTATGTATGAAGAAGAAGATTGTACGATATTGGCGCAGCATGAAAGGAGGTAGGACAGACAGACAGACCAAAAGCTTGTCCTCCTTTGTCTTTTACATTGACGGCACAGAAACTCTCAGTGCTTACAGAGTTGACAGCGCGAGTGTGACTCTCTTGATTTAGCACTCGTCCATAGGCCACGGTAACCACTTTCCATCAGGTGGGCCGTGCGCATGTCTGCCACCCAAGTGGTATTAAAAAAAAATATCCTAAGGTATATGTAGCCTGTAATAACGGTGTATGGCAATTAGAGCACCAAGATGAATAGTACCTGCATGAATAGCACCTAGCCTAGTTTTAGTCTAGGAGGGTGGTAACGGGATCGGTACAATCCAGAGGCTCGGCATCAGTAGGAAGAATCTTATCAAAAAATATGGAATCTCTTCCGAATTTTCAGCCTTTATGACACATGAGGATGTCCAGGCATGAGATGGTGAGCACTGATTCAAGCTTGCACATCTCGAAAGACTCCAGGCTTTTGCGGACATACGAAACTGCAATAGCGGCCAGCAAATATAATATCCGTACCTGTGTAAGCAAAACCGTGTGACACTTTTGATTAAATTTATACTTTTATTATACCTCTCAGGTGTACTTATTGAAACTATATACTACTATATAATTTAGAAGTGGAAACTTCTAAAGGCGCTTTGAGCATTATCGTAGAACATTCTTTTGTCATAGGACTTAATAATAAAACTTACAAAACTATAACCGCTACCAATATATCTGTAAAGGCGTGATTATATGTATGTATGTAACATACATATAATCACGCCTTTGCTCCTGGAGATTCGACACTATGTGTATAATTTAAACATCATTTTTTGTACCATATTCTACAAATAAAGAACTTTGACTTTGACTTTGACTTTGACTTTGACTTTGACTTTGACTTTGACTTTGACTTTGACTTTGACTTTGACTTTGACTTTGACTTTGACTTTGACTTTGACTTTGACTTTGACTTTGACTTTGACTTTGACTTTGACTTTGACTTTGACTTTGACTTTGACTTTGACTTTGACTTTGACTTTGACTTTGACTTTGACTTTGACTTTGACTTTGACTTTGACTTTGACTTTGACTTTGACTTTGACTTTGACTTTGACTTTGACTTTGACTTTGACTTTGACTTTGACTTTGACTTTGACTTTGACTTTGACTTTGACTTTGACTTTGACTTTGACTTTGACTTTGACTTTGACTTTGACTTTGACTTTGACTTTGACTTTGACTGGAGGGAATTAACAGAAAAAAGATAAATTAACACCCACATTTCACCAATCATTGAATTCGGTCTCACGTAATAGGGGGTAAGCCTATTGCCGTCTTCCGGACACTATTGTTGACTCAAGTCATACATCTGACTGTATATATCTGTCTGATGTTAAACAGACCTATCCTTTAGTTGCCTTGAACGACACTGAATGGGAAGAGATGGAGTGCTCCAAATTCTACTCTGCCTGGAACCACACGAATTTCAGTTTATAAGTTATCAAAATAATTATAAAGTCAAAGTTTTCACCTCTATCGGCACTCCATTGATGCCAATGTTTTTTTCATTGATCGATTATCTGGTATCATCATCATATCATCAGGTAACCAAAAAACATAATGTAGTTCTTCAGTTCACATACTACAAAAATAACAATATTTAATTTAGCCAATTGATTTGTTAAGTAGTCAGTTAGACGTATGCTTTCAATCAAATGTGTTGCTCACTATAATTTTATTATGTCATTAGTATCTTTTGATTCAGTATTTAAAGTATTAGAGGCCGATAGGTCATTGAATTACTTGTATCTGAGCGTGGGTAAGTTTACTAATAACTGCTACAACGTTATCAATTTTATTTATTTACTATGGTGGAGTTAAGGTGTGATTGCGTACACAACCGCATATTACAAATGCAGACGCACGCAGGAAATACAGCATACCGTGAGATAAACTTGAATATGATAATACTGTTTAATGTTCTAATTCATTGCGGTTTCTAAAGGATGTTGTTTACACGAATCGAATTTTAAACAAGTAACACACAACAAATGTAAGTGAACAAATGTAAATTTGTATTGTAGTCAAATGAGCAGATTGCGGGACTGATAGGTACTCTTTTATTTCTACGGACCATAATATGTGCAGTAGGATAACGTATCGTGTCTTCGCATCCATTGCTTATTATACTTCGATACGGATAAGGGGTATCATTGAAAAGCTGCAATGAAAAACAGTAAACCATATTATCTCATTCAAATTTATTGGTCTATATCACGGTATGCTGTATATGCTGCTGCGGTTTGCGGTCTGCTACGAAATCATACCTTTACAGCTAATGTAGCTTGGTAATTGGCTGACAGATTGCTGTAAGCTTCTTCTATAAAGTTGTATTATTATAGCAATCAGTCAGTCAATCACAGGCCTTCATTAAAAGTCTTGTTTTAAAGACGGGTGTGAACAAACAAAACAACTAATCAATTATTTTTTATAAACAATTAGTGTGCAAACTTTTCCTATATATTAAAATCTGAAAATGTCATAATCTCTTAATTCTTTATTTGCCATAAGGTGAGGGCATCTTTTTTTATACTACTTGGTTGACAAACAAGCACACGGCCCACCTGATAGAAATTGGTTAACGTGGTCTATGGACATGTGCAACACCAAGGGAGTCGCACTCGCGCTGCCAACCCTGTAAGTACAGAGTTTCTGTGCCGTTAGTGTAAAAGACAAAACAGGATAAGCTTTTGGTCTACCCACTGACAGCACAAAATCTCTTCAGTGAGCTCTGGCTACCCTACTCACCGCCGGGAACATAACACGAGGTTATTATGGCCGCGGTATTCTGCAGGGCGGAGGTACTTCCCCAGTCGGACTGTTCACTTGGATGGAAATTGTCTTCGCTGGATTTCATTCCGTGCACACTCTGCCATAATGTGAGTTAAGCTGAGTGTTCATTGTCACATGGTATGTGTAAGTAATGTTGACCATCCTTTTTGAGTCTTTTCCTTCAGCTTACCATCAGGCAAGGCGAAGTCTAATTGATGATTTTTATATAAATATAGATATTATTAGAGGAGGAATTTATTTTCATTAAATATGGGAAGCTATTTAAAGGCATGTGTTCAGAACGAAGTCTCAAGGCTGTCCACCATGTCTCGCTAGATCGGAATCTGCAAACCATAAACCACAGAACACGCTGATTATGACTAAGTTTTGATTGATTAAGTTCTTAATCAGATTCTAATTTGTGTTCTTGAATGCCGATAAGCATACTAAAAGATACATCTTCTTTCACACGAACATAGAGTATATACATATAGATAATGGGTTGTGGAGGTCAGGTTGCAGTCGCATTACGGAAAATATCGAAGTTCAACCGAGGTTAAGGCCTCGAAAGAGACCAGATTGGTTAGATTAGATATGTTTAACCATACAAATATTAGTACTACGCGGGAGTCAAACCCACAACTATCGAATTGATACTATACAAGTCATTATAAAAAACAAAATCTTTTTTTCTCTAGCTAGTACCCACCTAATTATAGTGCTATGATTATAATTTATATCAATAAACAAAGTACTATTACTAATATACCACCCATGAAGGCTGTTTAGTCACGAACTCTGAATAGAGCAAGTAGTATACTACAAAGGTAGCAGACAAGCATACAACTTATTTGATATTAAGCGTAACTTTCAAGCGCGTGCTACACCAGGAGGTAGGACACGGCGGTATTTCCGCCCAATTGAGCAGTCCAACTGGGGAAGTACCTCCGCCCTACAGCATACCGCGGTTATAATAACGTCGTGTTGTGTTCCCGGCGGTGAGTAGTTTAGCCAGAGCTCACTGGAGAGTTTTTGTACTGTCAGTGGGACGACTAAAGTCTTGTCCTGCTTTGTCCTCTACACTGATGGCACAAAATCTCTGTTCTTACAGGGTCGGCAGCACGGATGTGACTCCACTGGTGTTACACACGTTCATAGGTCATGGTAACCACTTTCCATCAGGTGGGCCGTGTGCTTGTCTGCCACCTAAGTTGTATAAAAAAAACCTAAAGGAGTAAAAAAAGAAAAAGAACGAGAGTGGTTTCTCCTTCCAAATAAAACATAGACGTAAGGCCGCTTTTACACTATCCAGTCCGATATAGGTGTCGGACAACGATTACCGATATCCGATAGCTAACACTAAGTGCTGTTTTCACATTATATTCGATAAAATCGGTCCTATACGTCAAGGATCTGTCTGTAAAGTCTATGCTATAGAGCAAATGGACGTACCATTTGCTTTATAGCACATACTCAAAAAAGTATACATAAGCACAACCACGACTCCTTAGAAAACTCTACCATTAAATATGTCATGACATTTGTTTTTGATTTTTATTTAGCTGTTATGTTGACTGATCGATATTAATAGCCGATATCGGGTGAACACGGCGATGTTAGCTCCGATATCCGATAACGGGCCAGACAATGTGAAAAACAGATACATATTTCATACATTTTACTTCCTGTCGGCTATCATATGTCGGATATCGGAGCCAACACTAGTATCGGATCGGATAGTGGGCAAACCCTTTAAGAAATTAAATGAAAACCAGGGCATGTACGCCTAATATCATCCAGATATATTCAATAGTCTTTGTGTGAAAGCTTTTTCACACAACAAACAAACTTCAAATTTTCTTCATTTTCACAAGTCAGAACTAGGATAGTACAGATGGGAACAGGGATAAAATATTACTGAATAAGTGGGAACAAGATACTACCGAATAAGGAACCAGTACAGCTTTTTGGAATGTAAAAACATGATCGTATTAACTAGTATTATCGGTTCTCGGCGCTGTATGCTTGGAAAATTGAACAGCAGAACTGTAGGAAGGTGTGAGCATTCGTGATACAGGGTTCAGCTAATAACAATGCCTAAGCACTCCTTATAACCTAATTTAATGTATAGCATCTAACTTTCACCTACATTCTATGACTGTTATAAGGAGAAATTTGTAGTCTACCTATTGAAATAAATTGTTCTTATAATTAAGACCAAAACATAATGCACAAATCCGATCAAATGATCAATGAAATCTGACCCTATTACTATATGATTCATAGAAGTCATTCATACGTGACGTAAGCTATACGAAAACCGCGATAATACATACCTACTTAAGCATAGTCCGAATAGAAAGTAAGCATGTGAGGATATTTTCGTTGGAAATCTTTGGAAGGTCAGGTAGCAGTCGCTTCCTTAAAAGCTTTATACGCCAAACCAATAGAAGGAGAATGAGGTGAAGACCTTGGTTGCAATCGAGAACGATCGAATTAAGACGATGTTGATGATTTACCGGATATAAAAAAGCTAGTCAAGTGCGAGTCGGACTCCCGCACCGAGGGTTCCGTAACTTAAGCTACATAAACCGTAATATATTTTCAATGAGTTGTCTGCAAAGTTTTTGCACATTTTTAAGACGTTAAATACCTGAGTTGTGGCATGAATTTCAACTTGATACCTACGCGCATTCCTGAGAAAATGGTTTTGACAGACAGGCATACAGGCAGACAGACAGACTGACGAACAACGAAGTTATTTGTCTGTCTATCTGTGTTAGTTATATGGGTTCCGTTTTCCTTTTGAAGTACGGAACCCTAAAAAAAGCAGTTTTATTATAAACTGTGTTATTAATACAATTTCTTAACACCTTGTAAAGAACAAAACTATTAGTATATCGTAGACTTCGTGAGAAACATGACTTTAGTTTCAATTAAAATAAGTTCTTCATAAAAATATTGACAGCTTTGACCTCCTACTAACTATTCCTATTAATTTTTGATTCATTAAAATAAATTTAAAGCAAAAATCTATATAATAACAAATTATAGCAATAATGTGTACAGGAAACAGGATCTTTAACCTGCACGATAGAGACTGCGTCTACAGGAACAATGTACACAGGGAATAGGAACTTTAACCTGCACGATAGAGACTGCGTCTACAGGAACAATGTACACAGGGAATAGGAACTTTAACCTGCACGATAGAGATTCTGTCTGTCAGTGAGTCATCTTCAAGAGAGTGGTCTTGCCTTGACTTCTTCAGGCATATTGTATTAAGCGCATATTGTGTGCGCATAAGTATGTATTCATGTGCGTTTTTATTACTGTTATGTATGTATTGTAATTGAAATACCCAATAATATATGCACGAGGCCATCAGGTCATCGAACAAATATTTGCTAGACTAAAACAAAGCTTTTTTTTTTTATACCACCCAGGCGGCAGACAAGCGTACGGCCCACCTGATGGAAAGTGGTTACCGTGGCCTATGGACGTGTGTAACACCAGAGGAGTCACACTCGCGCTGCCGACCCTGTAAGCACAGAATTTCTGTGCCGTCAGTGTAGAGGACAAAGCAGGACAAGCCATTAGTCATCCCACTGACAGCACAAATTCTCCAGTGAGCTCTGGCTACCCTACTCACCGCTGGGAACACAACACGAAGTTATTATAACCGCGGTATTCTGTAGGGCGGAGGTACTTCCCCAGTCGGACTGCTTTTTGGTTTTTGGCATGCGCCATATATAATCCCTTTATACTTACCAGTTTACGTGTTTCCTTCTTCCTACAGTTCCAGGTCCTTTAAGCGGGACGTAAAAAAACATCTGATGAAGCTGTTAAGCTTAGGATCACATTGTGACTTTGTTGGTGTTCAAACTAGACAATTAATTCATTTATTATATGAATAATTTAACCCTTATGTATATATTATAATATCTAACTTATATTTATATTAAATTAAATTTCGTTTGGGTTTGTAATATCTAGAAGACAATAATTATAAGTAACTAACTACCTCAATATGTGACTTAAATGTTACAAAACCTGGAAAAGGCGCTAAGTTTACACTTGGTCAGCAATAAATGATTTTATTTGATTTGATGCTGACCCCTTTTTTGAGACTTAACTATTTGCTTTATATAAATGATCTTTTCTGCTTTAAGTTACTGGTTAAGTTACTTGTGCACAAACAGTACTAAATAAGAGCCTCAAGAAACGACCATCGCTCTCATAAAGTAATGTTCACCAACAAAACCTTTTTTTTTTTTTTATACCACTAAGTTGGCAGACAAGCACACGGCCCACCTGATGGGAAGCGGTTACCGTGGCCTATGGACGTATGCAACACCAGGGGTGTCACACTCGTGCTGCCAACCATGAAGAAACCTTCTGATGCCCCTCTTGAAGAACCCCATATTGTAGGCGCTTGGGAAAACCGCAGCAGGGAGGTCATTCCACAGCTTGAGTGTGCGTGGGATGAAGTTTCTTTCATACCGCACAGTTTCACCTTCTTTTCTTCTCTATTTTCTGGCTTTCTCTGTGTCGTATACAGACAGGGGCACTCAAGTTTCCTCTTTAACTTTTGTTTGAATAGTATATAATAACTACTTACCATACAATAACAAAAGCAATTGTCTATCGAACCTTAGAAGTCACATGAATATAAATCACAATTTGAATTTGGTAACATCGAGGCCAACACAAAGCAGGCTATCTAAACATCTAGCCCTAATATTTGTATTGATTTGATTGTAATCATTACAAAGAAGATCACGTTTTATTACAATTACATTTAGGTATAAAAAGTACTGAAAAGGTCAATCTATATAATTTCGGATTGTCTTAAAGACGGTTGCAACATCCATCAATCAGATTCGTGATCACTGTAATAATCTCTCCTGAAGACATAATTGTTTTCTATTCATCTTAAGGCAACCAAGATCAAAAATGTACAATTTCGTGACATCAGTTGAATGAACAATTTGATTAATGTACTTGAAGTGTTCTAATCAAAATTTGCAACGAAATTCCTTTACTATTGATCACAGGGTCACAATTACTAAAAAAAAAATTACAAATTAAAGAATCGGAGAAGAGGAAGCCCTTGACTGATTTGAGTCATCGCCACCAAACTGAGTGATAACAGAGCCGTCTCTGTTATCACGCAGTTTGGTAGTGAGGACTCAAATTTCAAATTTGGTCTATGGACCTCACAAAGCGACACAAGGCGTTTAATGGTATGCCATTAAACGCCTTGTGTCGCTTTGTGAGGATCTCACGTTAGATCCTCAAATAAAAGTATTGTAAAAAGTCTTAAGTGAGTCCTCTATTCTATTTGAATGAGTGCATAAATATTGTATGTCAGTTTAACTTAAAATTGACTTCTCGAGATTTGTTCATTTTGAAGACCATGGGAACGAAAATATATCCTTACCATTTAAAAGTTTTGTAGCGCAGTTTGAGCGCAGGCATTGCGACAGCTTTTTAAAAGGAGCGAAAATAGGTTAACGTCAGAACCTCTGGACCAAGTTCGATATTTTATGTTTGGAAAGTGTCGAATTACAGTACCTTTTTGATACTATTTGATACCTAAACTAAATTATTTAGTACCTCGATGGAGCGCGAGAAAACATGAAAAGATGGTGGCCAGACATTCTGACGTCAGGTTGTCTGGACCACATTTTTTTCACATAGGTCCAACATGACTTATTTTTTTTTGTATATATTTAATACCTTTTTAGTACCTGAACATAATTTTATTTTTTATTTTTATGGCGTCCCAAAAAAAAGTTACGGACGTATGAAATTTTTTAGGAAGTCAAATTTATTTTATGGCTCTTTAATTTGCAGAATATTTACCTATATAATATACTAGCTGTTGCCCGCGGCTCCGCCCGCGTGGATGTCGGTTATCGCGACCAAACATACCATCATAAATGTCCTCTCTTATGATCTAATCTATCCTTGTACCAAATTTTCACCTTTTCAATATACAACTTCAAATCACATCGCAATGACTGTAATATTGTAGCTCACACTTGTGACCAAAACATGATTAGAAACTGTACTACATGTCCAACAATAAATAAAACCAACTCAACAAAATACTTAGGTCTGATAATTGACCGTAACTTGTCATTCAAAGACCACACCCTGCAGCTAGTTAAAAAGATTAGGAAACTCACCCACATTTTTAAAACGCTCAGGTACATTACGGATTGGAAGTTGATTAGAACTGTGTACGAGTCTCTCTGCCAGTCAATTCTATCGTATGGAATCACTGCTTGGGGAGGTTTGAACAAAACTGACTGCATAAACATAGAGATTGCTCAAAGGCTAGTACTAAAAGTTGCTCTCTTCAAGCCTCGTCTATACTCCACAGATAGTCTCTACAAGGAAGCTAATGTACTGTCGGTTCGGAAGCTCTATATATTAGCCACTATTTTGAAGAAACACAACTCACTAAATGGGCTAATAATCAAAGACAAACCAAACACACGACGTAACTATGAAGTATGTGAGACAAATGCAGTGAAAACATCGTTTGCCCAAAAAATCTTTAATTTTAGGGGTAGTAAATTGTACAATAAGGCTAATCAGCTGTTATCAACTTTCAATCTATCAAAAGTAGAATATAAAAAAAGAGTAACTGAATGGCTATTGGGACTGGACTATGAAGAAACAGAAAAACTTCTCACTGTTTTATCCTAGTCTAGCATGATATTTTTCTATGAATAAACATACAAAGCACACTAATAAACTGGTACATACTGGCACAAATTCACATACGCACACACACAAATCATAAATAACACACAAACACACATACGCGTACGCGCACACACACACACACTCTCACACATTCACACCACACACACACACAAACATAGTCTTCTTACTCACCCACTACTGCATGCATAGATGTAACTCACTCACTAATCACTTCTTAATTATGTATACTTGAGTTCGAAATTCTTAACTAAACAGAACTGTTGATGCTCTTGGTACTACTGTATAAAACACGATTTTCGAGAGGGGGGCCAGGAGTCCATAGCACAGGGTATCCTAGTTTGGGTTCCTGACTCACACAAACTATAAGTAAAATAGGGTTGGATTTTGCTAGTAGGAATAATTGGGTTTGGTTACGGCTCGACTGGGTCCTCGCGTTTTGCTCAGTGAAAATCATCGGGCAAAACATGTAGGGCCTGATTACGGTTCGGCTAGGCTCGGTTCTTGCTGCTGGCGGGATCCACTCTGTTGTTCTAGGTGCTAAGAAAAATATGCGTTTCTATAATGTAAATTTGTTAAACGTATGCATATTATGTACAACTTATTGTGGGAGAAAATAAAAGCATTATTATTATTAATTTCATCAAAATCAGCTCAGTGATGTAGGCGTGAAGCTGTAGTTTATTATATTTTTGGTCACATCTCCGGTTCTAATCAACCGATTGCGATGAAACAAACGTAAGATTTTAAGTCTGACCAAGCCCTTTCTAACAAAAACCGCATCGAAATCCGTTCAGTAGTTTTTGCGTCCATCGCGAACAAACAGACAAACAGACAGGACCATATATTGTCCGTTATTGAATTTGTGCCATCTGCGACTCCCAAAGGTGTAGGACATTACAAGTCACATTGCCGACGTGGGTCAAAATGGCAATGTTACGACGATATGTCAAGTAGAATTACTGCAAGTTATAAAAAAAATGAGTGCTCGTTGTTTAATATACGCCAAAAAGTGTTAATTATTTTTTCAATTATCAATAACATCATGTTTAATACAATTCTGATTATTAAAATTATTATTTAAAACAGTGTATTTATTTCTAATTCACAATGAAATATTATACTTACTATGCAAAACTATATAAGTAATATATCGTTATCATTGTCATCAGCTTATAATATAAGTTCACTGCTGGGCATAGGCCTCCCCTCAATCGCGCCAACGACGAGCCAACTTAGGTACTTTGAGCCGTTCAACCCGTCATACATATAGGTACATAATATATTATATAGGTAAACATACTGCAAATTAAAGAGCTATAAAATAAATTTGACTTCCTAAAAAATTTCATTCATCCGTAACTTTTTTCTGGGACGCCATAAAAATTAAAAATTAAATTATTTTCAGATACTAAATAGGTATTAAATATATACAAAAAAATAAATAGGTTATGTTGGACCTAACTAAGTGAAAAAAATGTGGTCCAGACAACCTGACGTCAGAATGTCCGGCCACTATCTTTTCATGTTTTCTCGCGCTCCATCGAGGTAGTAAATAATTTAGTTTAGGTATCAAAAAGTATCAAAAAGGTACTGTAATTTGACACTTTCCAAACATAAAATATCGAACTTGGTCCAGAGGTTCTGACGTTAACGAAAATAGTTTTGACAGATACGTGGCCCAGTTCAACAACATCCATAGAAAAATGAGCTTTACGTACGAAATGGAAAAGAAAAGATTCCTTGCCTTCCTTGATGTGAGGATCGGTGTTCGTGGGGATGGGTCGTGTCGTTTATTGTGATACTGATGTGAGTGACCATGATAGTTTAAATACTAAAATTATGGATGTTTATCTAGGATAATTATATTTTATATAGGATAATAAATGTTAAATTACTTATTACATAATTATTATTAAGTGTTTTTCAATCTTCCCTATAACAGGTACAATAATAATTATGCTCAAATTATTTCTTGATATTTTATTGTTACTACTGTACAGCAATCATAAATTTTACAAGGGACTTTAGATCTTAAGTTCTGTAGCTGATATTATAATATGAATTAGGGTTAAGTTTCATAAAGTGCTTTTCCATTACGGTGTGCTTTAAGTTGTGCCTAATTTTGTATAACTAATTTTCAAGTAGAAGTCATTAAATATCTTTTATGCGTTCTTAAATTAATGTTTCATTTTAATCAAAAACTTATGATTACTGAAGTAGTAAAATACGAAGTCCGCGTATGTTTGTGTATAGGCTACAGTAGGTACTAGTATTGTACTATATTATTTATGATTAAACGAACTTACCCTAAGTGATGTTCTATCATGATTATACGAGGTGCTTCGTCCGAGGAGATTAGATGACAATTTGTAGTACACGTATTGTATCGCCATTCGTCCACATAAGTTTGTAGTAGGTAGCTATAAAAAAATATCAACTTATTGCCGGTATCTACCCATACAGCGTGGCACAGCCACCTACATTTTCATTTTTTGTTTTTGAAAGAGCCGACATAAAGACAATTAGAATGATATTTCACCTTAATGGGATCTAAATAACGCTGCATGCATTGCACCTTGAGGTGGGTGGGATCTAATCAATAACACATATCATGATCTCTTTATCGACTTCAGGTTCAACGGCATCAATAGGCAGAAGTGTAACATCCGATGAACTAGGTTGAACGTCGGGTACATCTGCCAATTTATTCTGGTCTGAGCTAGATTCGCATTGTGGTTCAGGCTGTGGTTCAGGTATCGGTTGCGTCTCGATCAACACAATAACAGTTTTCTCTAGGTTCACGTCTGAAAATTTATTCATTTTATAATACTTACATAACATATACTACTCCGATCAGGTAGGTACATAAGTATTCTGCTATAAAGTCGCAGCCGATGTATCATAAGTATAAAAGATATCGTAACTAGGCAAGGTCATAGTCCCGTAAACTATACACAGGCCTTTTTGTTACTATGTGAGGGTAACACCCCGTTCAGATGTACACAACACATATATATTGCACGGCAATAGTCCGTTCAACTACCCACATTGCATGTATTGAAGTATGGAATTTTTATGAGAGTAACATCACTTACAGATGTACACAACATTCTTCCGTACTTCTTTATTCGATTATAATATTTACCCTGATGATGCGACGGAGCAGGTGAAAGCTGGTAGTTTACACTCGACGATGAACTATGGCTTGAACCCGCGCGAACTTTGCGACGACTATTCAATTTTCTTTCCAGTTTTCGTAATTTTCGTCGAATATATTCGTCACTATCATGATCACTTCGTTTACGATTCGGCATGATTATATTTTACACAAATGAAACACTATAAAGCTATTTATGATTTTAAAAATTTTTTGCGTATGGGGAACGGCGGAGCACAAAAACGCTAATGAAAATGTAGGTGGCTGTGCCAAGCTGTATGGGTAGATACCCGCACAAAGTTGATATTTTTTTATAGCTACCTACTACAAACTTATGTGGTGGAATGGCGATACAATACGTGTACTACAAATTGTCATCTAATCTCGAGCGAGGACGAAGCATGAGTATAATACTAGTAGTAGAGTACTAAATTGTTTACTTGATTTTCGAGTATGTCGACCTATCGCCGGTTACCAAAATGGAATTTTTTTTTTCGTAGCCGGTTATGAGACTTGGTTCTGAAAACGAAAAAATTGCATGTTCGTAGCCAGTTATCAAAGTTATAGTACGATAGTGATAGAAAGTGATAGAAGCTCTATACTGGACCTTCTGCTGACTTCACGCCCGGACGAATACTCAGTAACTGTGGAAGCACCACTTGGTACTTCGGATCACAGCCTCGTTCGGGCGCAAGTGACTCTCACGCGGCCTGAACCATCGCGGCCACCTCAATGGCGGCATGTCTGGCACTACAAGTCGGCAGACTGGGATGGACTGCGAGAATTCTTCGCGTCGTACCCGTGGAGGCGGCTTTGCTTCACTTCAAATGATCCCAGCTCCTGTGCAACAGCAGTAGCTGATGCGATCCTAGCGGGTATGGAATGCTATATTCCGAACCGCTGGATCGCAACAGGAGAAAGCAAACGCCCTTGGTTTAATAGGCCCTGCAGAGAAGCAAGAGACCACAAGCAATCTGCATACAGGGCTTGGACCACGGCTCTTGCCAATAAAGATCCTAATATCACTGAAATGAAGCGAAAGTTGAATGCCGCCTCGAGGTCTAGTATAAAAGCTACGGCCAGGGCTAAGTTTGAGTTCATCGGCAGAATTGGCGAGCGGCTTGCGCGCTACCCATCTGGCAGTCGTGCATTTTGGTCGCTCGCCAAAGCTGCCGAGGGAAACTTCTGCCAGTCTTGCCTTCCACCGCTGCAAAAATCCGATAGTAGTCTGGCCCATGGCGCTAAGGAGAAAGCCGATCTGTAGGGTAATCTCTTTGCGTCAAACTCGACTATGAACGGCGGGAACGCCGAACCACCCATAATTCCCAGCTGTGGTGCTTCCATGTCTGAAGTTAAAATCACGCAACGGGCGGTCCGGCGTGAGCCCCTAGATGTTCGGAAGTCGAGTGGGCCGGACGGTATACCGGCGATGGTGCTTAAACACTGCGCCCCCGAGCTGTGCCCTGTACTTACACGCCTTTTCGCACTCTCATACTCCGCGCGGCAGGTCCCAGCCTCGTGGAAGACCGCATTCGTGCACTCTGTACCTAAGAAAGGTGACAGGACAGATCCGACCAATTACAGGCCTATCGCTATAACCTCCCTACTCTCGACTGAGCGACCGACAGTACGGCTTTCGCCACCGTCGCTCAACCGGTGACCTTCTTGTGTATCTCACAAACCGGTGGTCGCAAGCCATCGAGAGTCGGGGTGAGGCACTAGCGGTCAGCCTTGATATAGCAAAGGCCTTCGATCGGGTCTGGCACAAAGGTCTTCTTGCGAAGTTGCCGTACTATGGACTCCCCGAGGGACTTTGCGAATGGATCGCCAGCTTTTTGTCCAACAGAAGCATCCAAGCTGTCGTCGACGGCAGCTGCTCGGACCGCATGAACATAAACGCTGGTGTCCCACAAAGCTCCGTGTTGTCTCCGACGCTGTTTCTGCTGCATATCAATGACATGCTGCCTGATAGCTCCATTCATTGTTATGCGGACGACAGTACCGGGGACTCGTGTTACACGGGCCGTGCAAATATCCCTCAGTCCGAGGTGGAGAAGAGTCGCGAACAACTTGTGTCTAAAATCGAGACTACTCTGTCTGGAGTATCCGATTGGGGACGACTAAACCTAGTCCAATTCAACCCCACTAAGACACAAGTATGTGTATTCACCGCTAAGAAAGCCCCATTCATTGTAGCGCCGCAATTCCTGGGCACACCGCTTACCATCTCCTCAAGTATCGGGATCCTTGGTGTCGAAATCTCCAGGGACGTCCAATACCGAAGTCATTTGCAGGACAAGGTTAAGTTGGCATCAAGAAAACTCGGAGTGCTCAACAGGGCGAAGCAATACTTCACTGCGGGGCAGCGAATCCTTCTTTATAAGGCACAGGTCCGGCCTGACATGGAGTACTGCTGTCACCTTTTTGCTGGAGCACCTGCATACCAGCTTGACCCCTTCGACTCGTTGCAAAGACGGGCAATGAGGCTGGTTGACAATCCCATACTCACAGGTAGAGTGGAACCTCTTAGCCTTAGGAGGGATTTTACCTCACTGTGTGTGTTCTACCGCCTGTACAATGGTTTGTGCTCAGATGAATTGTTTGATATGATGCCCTTAGCTACATTCTATCATCGCACCTCTCGCCATAGGCAGGGAATTCATCCCCACACATTGCGACCTGAGACGGTGCGCACTGTGCGGTATGAAAGAAACTTCATCTCACGCACACTCAAGCTGTGGAACGACCTCCCTGCTGCGGTTTTCCCAAGCGCGTACAATATGGGGTTCTTCAAGAGGGGCATCAGAAGGTTTCTTCATGGTCGGTAGCACGAGTGTGACACCCCTGGTGTTGCATACGTCCATAGGCCACGGTAACCGCTTCCCATCAGGTGGGCCGTGTGCTTGTCTGCCAACTTAGTGGTATAAAAAAAAAAAAACGATAAACGAAGCTTTTTTTTTCATACGTTTTTAATTAGTACCTACTAAGGAAATAAACGTTTTTTTAAGGAAATTTATGTATTGAGCTAAGAATTACTACTCCTTATGGCGAACGCACGATTCAATATTAATAAACATTAACGACTTGATATTATTATGAATCTTTGATCCTATACAATAAATTTTTGTAAATGAACTGAGTGTTATTATTTAAATCAATCAATTCTACTAACCACGTAGCTTTGTCTTGTTCACAAATTGTATTGATAATTTTTTTAGAGGATTATCTACCATATTGGAATGAAATATACTTACTTAATATAATATTGAAGATCCTGAAGGATTTTAGTTATGAAATTCATGACCTGGCCATTTCATGAAAGGCTCAACAAAAACTGGCCATATCGTTGACGTCCACGATTAATGATAAATGTCTATCAATTAGGCCACATTAATAATAGTTGAAAGTACGTTGCGTTGATGATACAGCTATCCTTGGCTCGGCTCGGGAAAGAGCCAACGTCCGAATGCCACCACTGCGGTGAGCTAGGACTCTGGGCTGCACACGCTCACCGAGTAGCTGGCGTGGTAGACGCTAAGACGGGAGCTGGCTGCGGCCCTGGGAGTGAGATTTCTCACACTCGCAACCTTACTCGCGGCGATGGTTCGCTGCGCAGATGCTGCGTGCCCGCCCAGCCGGCGCCTCTTTCTGCGAGCAAGTAATGCTCGTGGAGGAGACGGCGTTGCGGGTGCGATGGAGACTCACAAACTGTGTCGCCTGCGAGTCGAGGCAGCACAGGCTTCGGATGTCGTAAAATGTCCTCCGTCCCCCATGAGCGCGGGCTTGGGGGTGACGGGTGGAGTCGCCTATCTCTCTAGCAGAAGCAGGCCACGGTGGCGGTGCGCGATGCGCGCCTACTCATACCCGGGGAAGAGATGGACTCCGTACTCCCCACACGCGAAGAGAGCCGCCGGCCGGGGTGCGGGTGATATGACTCACATAATCTCTCCACCAGCAGCCTGCAGCCCACACAGTCAGCGTGCTTTTTAGTCCGTTAAAGTCCGACATAACCTCCCCCACCGGTTCCAGTGGTGGGGAGTCCGTGGAGATTTTGCGCACATTAAAAAAACGAATCCTTGGCTATCAATATCATCATACGCTGCTTAGTTCATTGATCTACCCAGACAGTAATGGACTGACTAATTGACCAATGAAAATTGGCCATTTCATTAATTCCAACCATTTCATGGCAATTGATTCCCTGTTAAGTGTAACTAAAAACATAGCTGATGAATTTATCATTTGAAGTAGGCACTAGGTATACCATACCAGCTTTTTAGGTAATCTGTGTGTGTAAACATCTATGCGATTCATAATCTGATGTTATTCTCATTAATCTATCGTCTATTTTAAAAATCGCTGCTCTATTAAAACCGGATCGTAATCAATTCATCAATTTTATATAAATGAACACACAGACAAACGCAACCAATAACGGTACAATAGACTGTATAAAGACATCTAGCTGTATATACAACATTTTAATTAAAAATAATATTACTTTTGACGCCTTTAGACCTTTTAGAGGCTAGGTTTAAAGCATTTTTGTCTAAGGTTAATCTGTTAATTGAAAGAACAATCTTGAAATTTATGGTTATTACGGAGATCTGCTTGTATCTAACTCCAGTCGCTTGTTGTTAGGCAACTGAGGTGGTTGCGCAAATTGAGCTCTTATTTCAGCCTAGTAGCTAAAGATCAGACTTAAGAAAGTGAGGATCTTAAGTTCGACTAACTACTAACGTTGACACATTTCGTATTGATGGATGGCTCTAGGACACGATGGTATTTCCGTCCAATTGAGCAGTCCGACTGGGGAAGTACCTCCGCCCTATAGAATACCGGGGCCATAATAACCTTGTGTTGTGTTCGCGGTAGGGTAGCCAGAGCTTACTGGAGAATTTTTGTGCTATCAGTGAGAAGACCAAAGGCTTATCCTGTTTTGTCTTCTACACTGACGGCACAGTAACTTTGTTCTTACAGGGTGGGCAGCGCGTGTGGGACTCTCTTGGTGTTGCACAGGTCCACCAGTGAGGGGTCCTTGGACGCATTATTTGAATGTAACAGAATGTGTAGATGAATGATGATATTGACAAGTTACGTATACCATAAATATCTACAAGTCTGTTCTCGTATCATAAAAATATATTACTTTATGATTATATAGGTATCTAGCAATACTAGCGTTTCATGCTGGACGGTTCAAGTTCGATCCCCGGTCACGCACCTCTGACTTTTTTATGTTCATGTGCGTTGAACCAATTATCGTGCATTTTGGTTTAGTTGTGTAGGAATATCGTGAAGTGTTAGTCCTAGAATATGCTTCATAATTATAGTGGTGGGATTCTATTGTAATAATATTCTATTATACTCTACACAGTGCTATCTACTTAGTATTCAATAAGCAAAGTCGAATTAGATTGTAATATGAGTTTTAGAATGCGTATTGTACGAGTCTCATACATTGCTCTACTTATTATATGTTGTTAACACAGCATTTTATTTATATTTAATTATTCATGCCATTTACTTTAAGTGCAGTTCGCGTTCGACTACTGTGGACAAACCCCGCGTACAGCAACAGTTGTCGTGTATCTTATGTTATCTATTACTGAACTATTTAGAACCCAAGGTGTGTAGACCGTACACGAATATACATAGATTAAAAATCACACAGACACACCCAAACGTATAGACAAAATCACACATAAAAATATTTGTACCGAGAGGACATCGAACCCGCAGCCTCTGATATAACAGTCAAATGCTCTACCTCCAAACTATACACGTATTCTGACATATTCTTATAAATAAACTTTCATTTTATTTCGTCAAATTCATCAATCAATCATAATCATAAACTGAAATGAACTTTTTCAGATTATGACAAAAACAATTTCTTCAAAATCAAATTAATTCTAACGCTAAATATAATATATTCAAACGTCTCACTCTTCAATCACTGACCTTCCAACATCGCAGTATAAAATTTCTATGTCATCATAAAGAGCACTTAAGCTCACCGAAATAATTAAAACTTCAACTTCAAGTTATGAACCGTCGGTACGGACAGCATAGTCACGAAACACATTTCCATCAATCGCAGCATTTGTAACTACTACGAAATATGCATTTACTTTAACCTGTTCCGTTCTGTGCCTCGAACAGGTTAAAGAGAACAAAATTATCTTAAGGTTCATTGCCACCTGTGTTATTACCTAATAAATATTAAGGAAAAACTACACAACGCTATCTAGACTCAAAATAACAGAGCTGTCATATGAATTCTGGACTGTGAATAACATATGTGTTTAAAAACAATATGTTTTGTTATATTGTTTTAAAAACACATAATTGAGAAAGGAATGTTGAGATGGTTTGGTCATGTTGAGAGAATGAATCAAAGAAGACTAACGAAACAGGTGTATGAGGCGAGTGTGGATGTGGATGCACATACCTGGACCAAATCGGGGAAGATTTAGAAAAGGGGCAGGTCAGGAGTGATCTAAACCGACGAGCATGCATGAAGAATGTAATGAGAGTGAATGAAGCGAGAGTAGTATGTCAGGATCGTAGCAAGTGGAGATCCGTGATCTCTGCCTACCCCTATGGGAAACAGGCGTGATTTTATGTATGTATGTATGTATGTATGTATGTATGTATGTATGTATGTATGTATGTATGTATGTATGTTTTGTTATGTATATTTGAGCGGGAATTGATTCTGCAACCTCTGATTTAGCAGTCAAACCTTCTACCATTCTAACGTTCTGGTGTACGTCACTTCAAGTATACATAGACATTAAAGGGTTAATCAACACAGTTTCTTTCCAAGTTTTTGAGGGTTAATTTTTGTGACGGAGGCTTTAAAATTATTAATTAAATTTTTATACACTTTTTAAATTGACTAGCGCTTTGATTAGATATCTATATAGAGGGAGTTGTGAAAAAAATGAAATTCACCAAATAGCGGTACCTCAAGTTATTTAACAGGATACCTTTGTATGGTGAATGTATCTACAACACCTTCTTCCTACAGTCCCGGGTCCTTTAAGCGGGTCGCGAAAAAGCATCTGATGAGACCGCCAAGCTGAGTGCCACCATTGTAACATTACTTAGTGTCTATAATAGTGACCCTCTTTTCTGAGACTTTGCCTTTAGCTTACCATCAGGCGAGGTGAGGTCAAGTTGGCATGTCCTAGATAAAGAAAATTTGACATTTTGATATCGGCGCAGTCAGATAAAAATAATGTTAACACATCTTGATTCCGTGGTTATCATATTAGCGCAGACTAATTTTCGACAGTGATTGTAACATTCTAAGTTTCATAAGTACAAGGATACATTTTAATTACTTGGTATCGATATGTAAACACATGGATTTCGGAACGGCATAGATGTAGTGCTGGAGAATGTTGTGCAACAGGTCTAGATTGATGCTCCGGTCAGGCTGTGTTTGTTGATTTTTCTATTAGTAAATTTCTGATCCCTTTTGTTCCTGTGGAAGTCCACTCGGTTTTCCACTCTACTTCTCTTATTTTTTTTTATTTTTTTTTATGTATGACACGCCAACTTGACCTCACCTCGCCTGATGGTAAGCTAAAGGCAAAGTCTCAGGAAAGAGGGTCACCATTACAGACACTAAGTGCTACAATGGTGGCACTCAGCTTGGCGGCCTCATCAGATGCTCTCATTAGATGCTCTTATTAAAAAATTCTCACACTGGCCGCAACGTTCCACCACGGTATCCAGAAAAAAGTTTGTGGCAACAGGCATGGTTCGTTAATTTACAACATGTAAAATTTCACCAAGGTTTTCACTTTTGGAGCCCGGTATCTGCTAACTCCTTCTCCTCCCTTTGGTTTGACTTATACGGGTTTTATGGCAGTGACTGACCGTCTAGGTGTCTACCTAGGTAGTCAGACGGTATACTACGTGGTGTACTTCATTAACACAATTTTTGAATTCTTTGTATTTTTAGCATGATTACACAATCATAGGTCCTTTAAGTTTTGCGTGAAAAAGCATCTGATGAGGCTGTCAAGCTGAGAGCCACCATTGTTACATCTTAGTGTCTGTAATGGTGTCCCTCTTTCCTGAGACTTTACCTTCAGTTTACCATCAGGCGACGTGAAGTCAAATTGACGTGTCCTTTATATAAAATATATATTCAAAACAAAAATCAATCAACATCAAAATCAAAATCAATATCACGTGTGGTTTCCGGCAGACGCGGAATTTACACTCCGGGGAAAAAGGCGTGAATAAATCTAAGTATGTATACAGGAGACTATGATCAAATCTGTAGTAATAAAACATAACCTAATCAATATACAAAGAGCATAAATAAGTAATTGCTTGTATCATTTCACCAATCAAGACTGGTTTTATTTGCTCCGCCTCCTGTCTGAAGTGTCTGAACAGACATAACTACTTATAAATATTTATAGACCTATAAATTACGAATAATTAGTAGATCACCTCAATGTACCCTCTAATTAAGTTTATCTACAAACGTTTTGGCATTGAGCTATCTCAGATTATACCTACGTGTCTTGTGTCAGTTTGTTTGTTGATGCTCTTTGTTTCTTTTATATGTATATAGTTCTTACGTTATCAAGGTTACTATAAAAATGCCGCTGTGGAGTTTGTTGCACCGTTTCTTCTCCACTAGCGCCTAGAAAGCGGTGGTAAACTTAGTGGAATCTGGTGTCAAAAAGAAGTAATTTTATTGAATTATTATTAATATAAAAATGAAATATTAAGATTGTTGGTTGGAGTAAAGGGTTCTGCTATTTAAGTTGGAGTTGCTATTTAAGTTAAGAATTCACTTGTACTTTTCCACAGTAGATATTTTTTAAGACCAGTTTCGCCTTACTACATCCTCAAAAGTTTACAATGAAATGTTATTTATGGTTTACAATTGAAGTCGAAACGTTGGGTCCGTGGGGTTCAAACGCGCGCGCGCTATTCAAAGAAATTATAATAGCGAAGCGACTAATCGACGCTTCCCGTGACCATAAGGCTGGCCTTTACCTCGTTCAAAGAATTGGCATAGCCATTCAGCGTGGTAATGCCACCAGCCTCTTGGGCACGGTACCAGTAGAGATCGATAGGGGAGGAATTTTTCGATGCCTAAAATTGCAGTCTCCCTCTTTTTCTCTATTCCATTTTTGTATATACTGTATAGTTAGCATAATTTTATATAAATTTATAAGTAATTGTATATTATAATGGCATATTTTATGTACCTAAACTGAATAAACATATTATTTAAGGTTTACAATGAAATGTTATTTTAAACTTTTGAGAATGCCGTAAGGCGAATCCGGTCAGGTCTAATAACAAATAAAAAAATACTGTGTAAGTACTTGTACTATACAAGTGAGTTCTCAATACGTCTCAATACGTCAATAATCACGCCTTTACCCCTAGAGGGTTAGGCAGAGGTGAATTAACACCCATATTTCACCAATATTAAATTTGTATTTGGTCCCACGTAATCTCTATTACGCTCCCCCTCACCCCCTGGTGAGCCTGTTGCCGTTTTCCGGGCACTATTGTTGACTCGAGCCATGCATTTGAGGCTGAGTCTGGGCTGTGTATATCTGTCTGATGTTAAACAGCCATATCCCTTAGTCGCCTTGTACGACACCCAATGGATCACCTAATTCTACTCTGCCGGAAACCACGTGGCATTCCCAATATGTTTCATCCACGTATCTATCATTTACACTCATCCCAAATCAAATGAGAGCACTTTCTATTTTACTAAGATCACCTAAACAAGGGGATCCAACAATACTACAAGTATCAATTACACATGGATCCCTCTATTAGTAATATGATTAACATAAAGAGCTTTTCATCCTGACTCCTTGTGTGAGAAAGAAAGCCTTGTTTATCGTACGAAAAATCCCCCCGAATGCGGGGCCAGAGCCGGTGGGAGAGGTTATGTCTGACTCGAACTGTGTAAGAAGAAAGGCTAAGATTTTATTTACAGCTCCTCACTACCAAAAGGATTTTTTTTATTTTTTAAATACCACTAAGTTGGCAGACAAGCACACGGCCCACCTGATGGGAAGCGGTTACCGTGGCCTATGGACGTATGCAACACCAGGGGTGTCACACTCGCGCTGCCGACCATGAAGAAACCTTCTGATGCCCTTCTTGACGAACCCCATATTGGAATGAAGTATTACTTTCATGGCGTGTACAAAACAGATAAATATATTTTTAATTACAATTTAAAAAGGATATTACACAGCCAGAGCCGGGATATTGGATAGTTTTACTATCAGTATTTTAGACTGTATTTAAATATAGTGCATTACCTTCAATAAGTCAATTACTTGTAAACAAACTCATCGCGCTTGTCATCACGTCATCCTTGACTAGTTTCAAACGTTTTATTAATATTTTGCAATATAGTCTTAACCCGACAAAATTTGATAACCTTAGAATGAATCATGTAAGATACTTAATAGTTCAAAGATCTAGTTATTAAAACAACTTGTTAGAATTGCCCACTGCTCAACAATATATAGGTAATTAGTCTGGAGGAAGGATACGATGGTATTGCCGTCTAATTGAGCAGTCCGACTGGGGAAGTACCTCCTACCTAATAACCTTTTGTTGTGTTTCTGGCGGTGAGTAAGGTAGCTTGAGCTCATTGGAGAGTTTTTGTGCTGTCAGTGGGAAGACCAAAAGCTTGTCCTGCTTTACCTTTTACACTGACGGTACAGAGACTCTCTGTGCTTACAGGATTGGCAACGCGAGTGTGACTCCATTAGTTTTGCACACGTCCATAAGCCACAGTAACCATTTTCCACCAGGTGGGCCGTCTGCTTATCTGCCACCTAAGTGGTATAAAAAAAGAAGGTAATATTACTCCAATTCATACGGAAATCACTGCCGTATGATCCTATCTATCACGGTCTTAAAGCATCTGATGAGACCGTTAAGCTGAGAGCCACCTATATACGTCGTAAGGATATGTAACAATGACCCCATTTTCTGTGAATTTCCCTACAGGCGAATAATCCCGGTAGGGCAAGCCTGCGAAACCTGCTAATCGATGGTTGAGGCTCCACTCAACCGTCAATTAGCAGGTGCATTGGCTGGCAAGTGAGGTTTGTTTGGACCCACCCGGCTAGAGGTAATATGTAATAACCATGTACTACCTAGCGTCGGTTGCTTAATGGTTAAGGAATTGTCCTTACAGTCGAGAGGTCCTGGGTTCGAATCCTGGGATTTCACTTTCATTTGGGTTGGGCATTACACAACCGACGTGAACCCACTTTTAACACAATCAATTCAGCTTAACTGAATGGGTTAACGAGAATGTTAACACTGTTGATTGATGGCACTTGGTGGAACCTGTTACACATATTGAATAAGACACTCTGAACTATTCCACTATGTTTTATTTTTCACCTGACCGGTTTCTCCTCAGAGCATTCTGAAAAGTTCCTATTGGCGCTAATATTCAATATGGTTATCGAAAATACTAGTACCTTCACCCGAAGGGGTAGGCAGAGATAATATAGATTAGACATCATCTTCACATTTTGGCTAAAACGTCGTCATCGTCAGCATTTATTTAAATTAAAAATAATTATTTCTAATCAAGAGAGGTCAGAATGTCGTGTGTAATTACTCCATAAATTAAAACAATTAAAAATACGTAATATTTTTCTAAATTTAACCACGTGGGTGTACCCATGGTGTTTTACTTAATAGTTTGTATTTATTTTTCGATTACAATTAACATATTTGATAAGAATAATTATAATTTTATAGGCATTTGACCGTGATGTGTTTTGTAATCGTTTCTTACATCTAACATTCATTGCGTTTGTTATAAATCTTTAATCCTTTTGCTGGTTAGGATCTAGTCTAAAAATATTGTTAGGACTCTTCAAAAAAAAGTTTGCAAATATGCTTATTAGCATTTTAGCACCGTTTTTTATACTACTTAGGTGGCAGACAAGCGCACGGGCCACCTGATGAAAAGTGGTTACCGTGGCCTTGGGACGTGTGTAACACCAGAGAAGCCATACGCCCGCTGCCGGCCCTGTAAACACAGGAGTCACCTATTTAAATTATGAACTTTGTGTAAATTTGTCCTAGAATATTACCAATTATTCTATCGCTAAACTGCTGGACTAGGCCTCTCCCAATGTTGGGAGGCTTAGGCCTATTGTTTCCGCACTGGCTAGACGAGTTGGTACAGGGTTTTATTTCAATTTCCTTCTCTCGCAGTGATATCGTCTGCGTATTTTTTCCGTTGGTCGAATCTTACAACGCCCATCGGATGAGATGGGGTGGTGATACTCTGTCACCACATTGATAGTCACCACTAGAATATTAATAATGCTGTATAGAAAACAAGGTCTCCATCCTCTCCTTTTCTACACAAGACAATACGTGCAGGACTTAGATGTTCCCGCATTCGGAGCAAAATTATATTCTATCATGAATAAATCGGTTCAGCGAATCTTTTATTCGTCGCAACATTAAGCCCTTTAAGCGGGTCTTTTAATCGGGCCGTAACAAGTATTAGGTATGATGAGGCCGTCAAGCTGAGTTTCACCATTGTAACATGGCATATGTGAGTAATGATGACTCCCTTTTCTGAGACTTTGCGAAGGCAAACTGAAGAACTTACCATACAATATCAGGCGGAGTCAAATAGGTGTGTCCTATATAAAAAAAAGTCTTGGAATTCTTTACCACCACACGTGTCTCCTACAATCTCGGGTCCTTTAAGCAAGAGTGAAAAAGCATCTGATGAGTTTGTTGAGCTGAGGGTCACCCAGGTAATATTCATCTGTTGCCTTCAGTTTATTTGCATTTCGCTATTATACCATATTCTGACAAATAAAATTTTATTAATATAACATTATTGTTGTACAAAAAGTAGAGCCTATTATTCAAAGAATAATAATGGGCATAATAAAGCGATGTTCCAATAAATTTCTTAACAAACTTAATAAGAATAACCAAAATGGCCTTTACGTATTGCAAACAGTCGTTGCGGCATACTTTATTTTTTTTTAACAATAAATTATATTATTATTATCACGTTGTTTCATGTGTTAAGCTATAGTTTTTTATTATATTATTATGTGAAACGTGTAAGTAATGTTTTAATTATCAGATTTGTGCAATCATGCTTTTGTTGTAGTTCTGAAGAGTAGCTCATTGACTAAGTAGCTGCAAAGCTGATCAGGTTAAGGAGACCTGCAAGGTTAAGGGATCTGCCTTACTATAGTAAGGTCCTGGATTCGAATCCTGGCCATTACACTATTAACGTGAACCCACTGCTATTATAACCTATTTAGCTTAGCTGGAGGGATTATAATTTACTACCTCTGTGCAGATGTGTGTGAGCGTTTGACAGTTAGGTAAGTCTTGGTTTGGGTGAAAGTAGCAATTGTGTTCGCCTACGATTCATCTCAAATTTATATAATTATATAGATTTCCCTAAGCCCTACCAGTTTCTGCTTGGGTTTGTTTGATAATATTTCTACCTCTATTACTATTTTTTATACCATTAAGGTGGCAGATAAGCACAAAGTGGCTACCGTGGCCTATGGATGACGGCCTTTTGCAAGATCAGGGGAGTCACACTCATGCTGCCGACTCTGTAAAGAAGGTTTCTGTATTGTCAGTGCGTCAGTGAAGACAAAACAGGACAAGCCTTTGGCTTTCCGATTAACAGCATAAATCTCCTCAGTAAGCTCTGGCTATCCTACTCACAACTGATACAAAGAAAATAAGGACACGGCGGTATATCCGCCCGATTGAGCAGTCCGACTGGGGAAGTACCTCCGCCCTACAGAATACCGCGGTTATAATAACTTCGTGTTGTGTTCCCAGCGGTGAGTAGGGTAGCCAGAGCTCACTGGAGAATTTGTGCCGTCAGTGGGAAGACTAAAGGCTTGTCCTGATTTGTCTTCTACTGACGGCACAGAAACTCTGTACTTACAGGGTTGGCAGCGCGACTGTGACTCCTCTGGTGTTACAGACGTCCATAGACCACGGTAACTACTTTCCATCAGGTGGGCCGTGTGCTTGTCTGCCAACTAAGTGGTATAAAAAAAAAAAAAAAAGTTTATTTAAACACTCTTCTCTCTGAAATATGAAAAAAAAACACTTTTTTTAATTCACTACCTATTGAATACTGTTTAAGTTTACAATCACCGACTAGATATAAAATTATTCAGAATTCCAAATCAAAGCACTCAATTAAAACCTAATGATTCCATTATTTTGGAGGTAATTAATAAAAGCATTAATAAAATTCTTAAAATATTAATCCTACATCAAAACTAAACAAAGACTCAATAAACATGATTCCAAACAGTTCAACGCCATCTATCCTATATACGTGAAACTAATTACTTACGTAGCCACAAAGTAGAAAATAGGAATTATTACATAAGAGAAGGAAATCAGACTACAGACTTTGAATAGCGAGCTTCTAAGATAATGATGATAATGATAATCAAGAAAATAACTATGTTTTGTTCATTATACATCTGTTAATGCAACTGCACCCTGCTTGATGCTAGTATGGGTAAAACCCAAAATGTAAAGACCATCATTCCAAATAGGTACCTACCATCAAATCCAAAATTGTAATGGTACGGATCTAGAAGAAATTTGGCAACAGTTTTGATTATTTTAGAGTAATTATAATTATCTGCCTACCTAAGTATATTGAAATATCCAAAATATTTCTACATTTTTAAAGCACTCAACATTTCAAAATCACCATAAACGTATCTAATATCAATAATCACGATCGGCGATATAACAAGCACAGGTTAATGATAATATTTAATGATACCTATCTGTTTTTAATTTCTTTCATAATCTTCTATTAATATGTTAAAGAGAAAAATTATGGCTATTGCAATAAAAATATCAACAAAAATGTTTTACTTTGAGCGAATTCAAGGACATTGTAAAGATGCAAACTGTTTTGTGCGAATGTTTTAAGTAGATTCGTGTTGGTCGTTGAACTATTTCTTTCTTCGTTTGTATTCAGTTCATAATTCGATTACCGTAACGTAACGTAAACTATGTTTTAACAAGATAAATAAAATAAAATTTTTTAAAAGCCCCGACACTAAAACAGTAAGATTTTTTTTCATATAGAACTTTTTAAAATAGAATTTAATTAGACTTTGTCTCACCTGATGGTAAACTGAAAGAAAGTCTCAAAAAGAGGGTCACCAATACAGAGTTACATATACCATTGTACCAACAATGGTGACACTTAGCTTGACTCATCATATGCTTTGTCACGCCCCGATTAAAGGACCCGGGACTGCAGGAAGAAGGAAACACATGAGCTGGTAATGAATTTCAGGCCTTAATTTGCACAAACGAGATTTACTTGTCTGGTCTTTACGATGATGTCTGTTGTCACCTAAACACCTATCTAAGAACATGCACCAATCATCAAACCCATACCTGACCCCAAACGCATAAGAATACCATCTTCATTCCGTCGTGGGTAAAAATGAAATAAAACACACTAGGTAGTATTTTTTATTATTTTTAGTTGAACTCAAAATTTTGAGAGTAGCACACTGTGCGAGGTATATACCGTGCGAGGGATATGTCTTTTAACCTCACCTTCGGCAACCAAAAACGACCCACAGGCGGTGTTTTAGTTGGTTCGAGTCCGACATAACCTCTCCCACTGACTTCGATAGGATCCGCAGGGATATTTCGCACATAAAAAGTAAAAAAAGGTTGTCAATTATCTCTTGATATTTATAAGTTAGACCTAAAGGCAACATGGTATTCCTCTGCATCGACATCATTGCGTGGTCAAACACTCAGTAGACCATCAAGTTTTATCACTTTTATTGAATTACAATTACTCTTCGGAGTAGGTAGGACACGGCGGTATTTCGGTGAAGGTTATCCGGTTATAATAACTTCGTGTTGTGTTCCCGGCGGTGAGTAGGGTAGCCAGCGCTCACTGGAGAGTTTTTGTGCTGTCAGGGGGATGACCAAAGGCTTGTTCTGCTTTGGCCTCTACACTGACGGCACAAAATCTCTGTTCTTACAGGGTCGGCAGCACGGATGTGACTCCACTGGTGTTACACACGTTCACGTTTCCATCAGGTGGGCCGTGTGCTTGTCTGCCACCTAAGCTGAATTAAAAAAAAATACAACTGTTAAGCCTTCTAAGAGCGAACGTATGTGTGACGTATTTACAAGACAAGCTGGAGAGATCCCTATAGGCTTGTGCTGAGTAATATACCGAAGTCCAGCATATATCTGGAGTGTCAGTGAAAAGTGATATAACTCGAAAATCATAGTTTTGAGAAAATCCAGTTTAAAGTTTTAAAAAATTGTCACTTATTTTACAGTGAATTAAAATAAAAACATGCTACTGCGATTAATAAACACTATAATAACGAAGGTTTTTATGGTTGAATTTGAGGATTAATATGTATAGTTTTTTTATAATTTATGAAAATATACAGTTATATCAATAAACACATCAAACATTTATTAACCAATTTTGTGACCATTAATACAAATTAACTTGACTTACTTTACACATAGTCTATAGGTTTCATGACAAATGGTACAATTTTTTTAAATTCTATTGTTGTGCTCTAGACAAATGAAAAAATAGAAAGTGTTGAAATAAATATTATTCATTTAAGTAAATGTGAGTTGTATTGAGCGTTTAATTATAAATTTGTCAGAAAAAACACATTCATATCATTAGACACTTCTAGAGTCTATAAAAATATGATGTGTTTTTTTGCGGCACTAAGATACTTTCTAGAAGACTTGGCTCGAGAATAATGACTCTGGTAGGCAGGAAATTAATTAATGTGCTCTTCAACTGCTTTAAGTCGGTCTTCAGAAATTTTCTTGTAACTGGCAGCTCTGCCTTTTTCACTTTTAAGTACCCGACCATATTTTATTATTTTTTCACAAACTGTCTGTAAGAATCGATTACTCTCACCGAGAGTTTTTAATAAGCAACCTTTACATATTTTATATTCATCACCAAAATATATAATTTTATATGTATTATTGTATTCCCGTTTAAGTTTCGCCCCTATGGTGTGCGTTTTCTTTTTATTAATTTTTGTTAAACGTTCTGTATACTTAGCTCGTTCATCATATGAACCTAAAAGCCAATACTCTTTAAAAACACATTCCCTAATATCATGAGGTATACGAATGTTACATTTCATGCGACAATCCGTTATGGGTGCTAAAGATCTGCCCTGTTTTACTTTACCCAATTTCGTAACGTAGCTTTTCCCTGCATTTCTTAACATGAGTCTCTCCTGTCTGTCAGCTCTTCTCTCTTTGATCGATTTACGTAATTTTTTAACATTTGAACTAGAACAACTTGGTTCTGATTCTCCTACCGACGTAACCGACGAACTTTCTGAAATTCTGATACGTTTTTTTTGGCGTACTTTATTGAGGCAGCGTCGTCGACAAAATACACCATTGTCAGATGAATCATCTGTGTCTGTATTTGGTACGTAGTCGTCGCTGCTACCAGAACTGAAGTCAAACATTCTAGGTGACAAAGTTTCAGGACAGTCTGATTTAAGTTCAATATTTGTATTACCTGATGGCTCTTCTTTGGAGACCTCTAACGCCATATACATAATTTCATTTTCTTTGTCTGATAAATTTAACTGTGGTCTCAAAATCTTGATATGTTTGAATTTCAGTAGTATTTGATTCTTTCGTCTGCCTTTCAATTTGTTTTTTCGTAATGCTTGTCTTTTCATCCACTTTAGTGTGTTTTTCACCTCCTACGCCCTCCATAATCCTATTTATTCTTGCTTTTACTGCGGACTGTAAAAAATCGAAAAATCAATCCTGATGAAAATAAGACTTGTACTTAGATATTAAACTTATATTTAAAGAATACAAACAATATTCTTATATACATATAAAGTTCTCATGTCACAGTGTTAGTTAGGTACTATACTCCTCCGAAACTGCTTAATCGATTATTATCAAATTGTATATGTATAGGTACCTACTCAATAGGTCTAAGAATTGGCTACTATCTATTTTTCATACCTACCCCGAAAGGTTAAGCACCCGGGGGTATGAAGTATACGACGGGCAAAGCCGTCGGGCACAGCTAGTATACTATATAACACTCCCAAAAAGAAAGAATAAATAGGTAAGCAAGACATAATCGATTTAATCATTACAGTACACAGTAATTTAATATAAATACTCTAAGCTTATGATCTTTATAATTTAATACTATATTAATTAACTTTACTTAAATAGCATTATTATTTATATTTGCATAAAACTTGTATCAAATATTAATAAAATAATGCCAATAAAAATATTACGTATTTTGTGTAAAATGATACAACTTACTTACCATAAGCATTGTGCGCCCGTGAAGAACGTCGAAGCGAGACTAGCGAGTCGGTTGCATCACCAAACAACGTTATTCCTGTTTCACTTGGGTATTCCCTGTTAATATTACCATCCCGTTCGCACAGTGTTCAACGCGGGAAGGGGTCGCGGGAGGTGTACGCTAGGTAATTACCGCTGAGGATTTGTATCACTTTGCACTTAATTTTAGATGATGCAAATATTTGAATAAAAGCTTGTGTTTTTGGTACAACTATAATTGTATTATTAGACACTTATACCGACACTGTGTTTATATTGATACTAATTTAGTTATATCACTCGACACATTTTAACAATTGTAATATATCATGGTGTTAATTGATTCTTTAAGAATTGTATCATTTTACACATAACTTTATTAAAATTTATTTGTTTTTTTAACGTCATAAATATAATTGTATCACTTTTCACGAAATAATCTAAAGTAAGTTTTAAAATGTATATTAATGGAAGTGTACTTATATTACAATGTACTAATTCTAATCCATACATTTACATTGTGTTAAACTCGTTGATTCAATTTGTATCATTATACAGTACAGAAATAAAAATATTGTTTAGTTCAATTAGATATGATTTTAAAAGTATTATTTTACACAATTGAAATGGTAAAAAAACGTTCAGTTATATCATTATGCTCCAAATTAAGTCGCTCATTTTAAACCCTAAAGATACGGGGATAAGAGTCAAAGATAGATAATTTTTTATAGATCTTCTATATCAAAAAATAAAATAAATAATATAACTCGAAATGTATCACTTATCACTGACGCTCCAGATATAATAAGAGGTGCTTTGCTATATGTGTACGAATTTTCAATAAAAAACCAATGTATTTTTCTTTACAAATTTCTTGAACTAAGGCGGTAATAAGAGACAATATTTGAGCTGGTACACACTGGCAAAACACGCATGCTCAATATCGTAAACTTATTTATAACTTATCTATCCAATGTTTTCATGCAATATAATTTGGTAGCCGCGTGGTTCCCAGTAAAGTAGAATTTGGACGACTCCGTCTCTTCCCATGCTGTGTCGTACAAGGCGACTAAGGCAAAGGGCTGTTTTACATCAGCCCAGACTCAGACTCAGATGCTTGAGTCGACGAGAGAGAGAGAGAGACGAGTTGAGATAGTGCCCGTGGATATGTTTCTGGAAGTGAGTAGGGTAGCCAGAGCTCACTGGAAAGTTTTTAGGCTGTCAGTGAGAAGACAAAAAGATTGTCCTACTTTGTCTTTTACACTGGGGGCACATAAACTCTCTGTGCTTACAGTTTGACTCCCTTGCTTTTGCACAAGTCCATATACCATGGTAATCACTTTCTATCAGTTGGGTCGTGTGCTTGTCTGCCACATAAGTGGTATAAAAAAAGGAAGCTCGTGAAGCATGTAAGGATAGAAGCTAATGGCGGACTGTTGTCTCTACCTACCCCGGAGTAAATTAAACGTGTCTATGTGTAATATATGCAATTTAGAAGCGTGACAGCCACTTAGCAATATTGCTGCTGAACGACTTGATCCTTAACTTTCACGCCCCTGAGGTTAATTTCTGAATCTTGCATGTCTAATTGGCGTGAAATAGATTGCTAACACTTTACTGGGTATAGCTTCCTATTCCTTTTGATGCATATCGTAATATACACAGAGGTTAACTTAACTATTACAGTTTGCCACCTTTTTAATATTTAATGGTTATTATTTGCTACCACAAGCTAGTGCTTGTAATAGTTCTGGTACTAAACATATTGTAATAAGTAAGAAGATATTATAGACGGCACTGTAAATATGAATACCAAAATAAAATCAGCTATTCTGCGGAGTTCCTTTTTTAAACAGCAATACAAGAGCTAACCAATTGCCTGTCTTTTGTTTAGAGACATTTCTAAACGTTTAATTGACGCTGCCCGTGACCAGAGGGCTGGTTTATTCCTTGCGCAAAGGTCATTCAACGTGGTAATGCCGCCAGCCATCTGGCCACCCTCTTGGTTGACATCGATGGGGAGGAATTCTTTGATGCCAGAACCTGCAGGATTGTTTAGGTATATTCTGTATTGTTTTTATATTTTAATTTATATAGCTCCCATGTGAATAATTTAAATGATAAACAGCTAACCTATTTCTGCCTATGGTTGTCTTTACAAGACGAACAGTTTTGAGTAGTACCTTCTTCTCTCTGCTATATATTCATATCTATTCTAGTCCCATTTTGTTAGATTTGGCATATTAGCGTTTACTTTATAACCTGAAAAATACATACAAACATCTAATCACGCCTTTATCCCCGAAGGGTTAGGCAGAGGTGAATTAACACCCACATTTCACTAATAATTGTTTTCGGTCTAGGTAATAGGGGGTAAGCCTATTGCCGTATTCCGGACACTATTGTTGACTCGAGCCATTCATCTGAGGCTGAGTCTGGGCTGTATATATCTGTCTGATGTTAAACAGCCCTATTCTTTAAGTCCACTTGTACGACACCGCATGAGAAGAGATGGGGTGGCCCAAATTCTGCTCTAACGGTAGCCACGGTAACCAAGATAGTAATATTTGTAATTAACCATTTCTCAATGTATCTACAAGTATCGGTCACTATACCAAAATATGACTAAATCTTTCCATTTAATTAACTATCTGCCGTACCGTCGATATTTGGAAGAATCCAAACGAATTTTAAAGAATTAAATCACAAACTTTATTTCCTACTATATGAGATTCGCGGAAATCAGTGCACGCCTTTATATTCTTGTAAGGTCAAGGTAAACGGCTTCACAAACTTTGCACCTTTATAATTTTAGTCTTGCCCGACCACCTGATTCACTCTAGTTTGCTGGGAACCAGAGATCATAAAAATTTTACTCATTGTTTTTTTTTTATATGGGACAGTAAATCAGAAAAGAGGGTCACCATTACATACATACACCATGTAACTCAGTTTGACGGCCTCATCATATACTAGGTATGCTTTTTCACACCCCACTTAAAGGACCTGGGACTGTAGGAAGACGGAAACAGGTGAGCTGGTAATGAATTCCAGGCCTTAATGGTGAGTCTCCGAACCACAGTATAACTTAGGTGGCAGACAAGCACTGTGTCCACCTGATGGAAAGTAGTTACCGTGGCCTATGGACGTGTGCAACGATAGGGAAGTCACTCGTGTTGCCGATTCTGTAAGAGTGATGTAAATTGAGGTTGTTTGTTGACGTTGAGGTGTCAGCGACAGTCGCACCCGGAATAGTCGACGGAAGAATCTAAAACAATAAGTACAGGTGGCTATTTTATTGAAAGTACAGTAATCCCTAAGAATCCCCCGCTCCTTCATCGCTGGAGCGCGCGGGAGTGACTATTGTGAACTGGAACTCATATTGGGTAATTTTGCTGGAGATGATGTCTCCAGTCTCCAGGAAGATGTCATATCCCTTGCACCCCGGCCGACCGAGGGCCATCGTGATTCCTTCCTTCAGGAAGATGGCCGTGACCCCTTCGATTTCCAAAGTGCAAACTGTGAACGTAACTGAGAAATCACTATGAACACAATAATAATGATAACCCAGTAGGGGTCGACGTAGACATTTGTACCCGAAACCGGAGAGCATGTATACAAACAATTATGAAAATAGAAGAAGCGAAAGATCTATGCCAGGACCGTGGCAAGTGGTAACCTGTACTCTCTGCCTACCCCACTGGGGTATATATGTAAATAAGTTTGTCTCAGTGTTTTTATTCAAGCTAGATTTTCCAGTCAAGTTCCACATCCGCTAATAAAAACTTAAACAAATCATTTTTGCCATTTAATAAAATTATAACTAAAATAAAACTGGTTATGATTAATTGGTCTATCTAATATTGCGTTATTATACATTTTTGCGCGCCGCGTGGTTCTCGGCAGAGCAGAATTTGGGCCACCTCATTATCTTCCCATGTGGTGTCGTACAAGGCGACTAGGGGATATAGCTGCTTAACATTAGAAAGAAAGAAAAGAGTAAAACAACAACAAACAACCCAAACTTACATAAACAGGTGTGTCATTTACATAAATGTCGGCTGGTGTGGAGTTTATGTCTAAATGGCCACAGTTCAGCTAAATGCTACAGATTGGGTACAATCTGCAGCGCTGGTTTTCAACCGTAGCCCAGCCCAGTATATTCAGCCCAGACTCAGCCTCAAATGCATGGGTCGAGTCAACAATAGTGCCTGGAATACGGTAATAGGCTCACCGCCTATGACGTGGGACCGAATGTAATGATTAGCGAATTGTGGGTGTTAATTTGCCTCTGCCTAACCCTCCGGGGATAAAGACGGAAAGATTGAGCAGTCCGACTGGGGTAGTACCTCCGCCCTACAGAATACCACGGCTATAATAAATTCGTGTTGTGTTCCCAGCGGTGAGTAGGGTAGCCAGAGCTCACTGGAGAATTTGTGCTGTCAGTGGGAAGACGAAGGACTTGTCCTGATTGTGTCTTCTACTGACGGCACAGAAACAGGGTTGGCAGCGCGACTGTGACTCCTCTGGTGTTACAGACGTCCATAGGTCACGGTAACCACTTTCCATCAGGTGGGCCGTGTGCTTGTCTGCCAACTAAGTGGTATAAAAAAAAAAATTTGATGTAAAAGAAGAAAGAGAGGAATCACATTTATTGAGGTTTCGCACACATCGACGTAAATTACAGTACCCATATATATTTTACTAATGTCAATTCATTTTTGTCAGATTCCCCCCAATGCAAATAGCCATAAGTATATTTGCTTTGGTCTGGTCCTGGTTGCCATACGAATATCTTACATTACGGGTAGTTGGAGCACACAAAAAGCCGATTAATCTTAACTGCAGAACATCAATATCACCAATTAGTCGTGGAGATCAAATGGCAGTCACTTCACGGAAAATATCGAAGCTCAGCCGCATCAGATAGACTGGATAGTCGACCCCAACTGAGTTTAAAACTAAAACCCGACTAATAAAAATCACGCTATAAAGAGTATTAAACAAGAAAATATCAAGGATAGCCGTGGCCGTAGGCCACTTATCCATAGAATGTATTGTTACATACGACCACGGCTATCCTTGATATTTTCTTGTTAAATACTTTTTAATAATAAACATAACACAACATAAACTCACACCCATATCCCCGAAGAGGTAGGCAGAGGTGCTAGTACCCACATTTTGCCAGTTTATGTTTAGGTCCCAATGTAGGTGGCGAGCCTATCGCTATTAACCGGGCAATTATAAACCTGCGATAAATACACACATAACTTCGAAAAGCATCGAAAAGTCATTGGTGTGTGCCATAGTACCTGGGATCGAACCCGAAACCTCGTCTCAGCAGTCCATTACCCATACCACTAGGCTACCGCAGCTATAGTAATAATATATAGTATAATTTACGTATAGTTTAAATCCTAGAACAGTCATCAAATTTGATATTTATTGTACTACGACGCCTACGATAAGAAACATGACAGCTGATCCATTCACATTATTTCCATATTCTAATTCTAATATTTTTGGTGTTTTATATTTGGAAATTAATGAAACAAAACAATTTTTGAGTAGTATCTTGCCTAGGGTGTTCCACGTTCCGCATCCAGGAACCAAATATCCCCACCGCCTAGTGGGGGTGATTATGTCGGACTCGAACCAAATAAAACCGCAAGTCGTTTGGTTTTTCAGATACCAAGGTGTAAAATTGCCTAAACTATATTTCTCGCACTCCGGCTGACCCAAAGCCAACTCCGGTTTAGATATAGCACCCTCGGGTATGGGAACCACGATGTCATCATGCCTCAGGAAAGTTCAATGTTGGTGAAATATTTATTGTTCAATCGTCTAATAATATTGACTGCACCCTAAGCTTGCACTTACCTTAATCCATAGGCGTGACGGCACAGGCCATTCCTACTCTCCATAAAGCCCCTCAAACCACAACTCTTGCAATTCAAATACCACATCATTTATTATGTTTACTGCACTGCCTTTTTTTTTACGTGCGCAAAATCCCCGCGGATACCTCTCCACCGGAGCCGGTGAGAGAGGTTATGTCGGACTCGAACCGACTAAAACGCACGCCGCCTGCGTGTCGTTTTGGTTGCCGAAGGTGAGGTTGACAGGCATATACCTCTCACCCCGGCCGACCCAGGGCCATCTCTCACGATCTGGCCCTCTTCTACACTGCACTGCCTTTCTAATAAGACTGTTTTAAAGCATTGTAGATGTCAGTTTTTATATCATTAGTTTTTATATGCCTACAAACTGACTTTGCTGAGTCCTGACAAACCCATTATTCTGAGTGATAATGATAAACCGTTTCGCAACTTCACGCGTTTGTAATAGTCGACACATTTTTGTTGGTCTACTTTTCCACCAGTTATATCTTTCATATTAACCAATTGAAGTCTGTCGTCTTTTCACGTTATGAGTGCGTTCGAAACTCAATATCAATCAAAATAATGCCTCTGAATAGGAAATTTATCAGCACATAGACGCGTTGCGATTGCATGTACAGGAAAATCACTTTACAGACAAATGTTTACGATGTCGTTTAGGTTCTATTCATTTGCAACTTCTATGTCGCTTACTGATATATTACCATCTAGACTCGACCCTCTTCAGTATATTTTTCTTGGTATAAGCTTTGTTACTTCTGACAGGATGATAATACTGGCTGTGGTCCAGTTTCAAGTAGACAACTACACTACAAAAACTACATCGAAAGTATCATCAAAACAGCCTCACGAAAACTCGGAGTCCTGAACAGAGTGAGACGGTTTTTCACGCCGGAGCAGCGGTGTCTTCTATACAAGACACAAATTCGCTCCTGTGTGGAGTACTGCTCGCATCTCTGGGATGGTTCAGCAAAGTACTTACTAGATGCTCTCGACAGGTTGCAGCGACGTGCGGTCCGCATCATTGGGAATCCCGAGATCACGAACACCCTAGAACCTTTACAGCTGCGTAGAGATGTTGCGTCCATGGCTGTATTTTACCGTTTGTACCATGGGGAGTGTTCTGATGAGCTCTTCCAATTAGTCCCACCCTCCCCTTTCCTACACAGGACAACGCGTGCAGGTCTTAGATGTCATCCGCACACGGTGCAAAACATCCGATCAAGAACCAAGCGGTTCGGAGACTCTTTCCTCTGTCGCACCATTAAGGCCTGGAATTCATTACCAGCTCACGTGTTTCCTTCTTCCTACAGTCCCGGGTCCTTTAAGCGGGGCGTGAAAAAGCATATGATGAGGCCGTCAAGCTGAGTGTCACCATTGTCACACGGTATGTGTAAGTAATGGTGACCCTCTTTTCTGGGACTTTGCCTTCAGCTTACCATCAGGCAAGGCGAAGTCCAATTGACGTGTCCTATATAAAAAAAAAAAAAAAAAAAAAACATCTGATGCAAGCCCCAGTCAACATATTTCATTTTAGATGACTTTGATTTATGATTCGCCTGTCAGGTGTTAGTACTAACGTAATAATTGTTCAGTAGGCATAACAGATTTTTTATTGTTCTATGCTTTTGTTGAACAAATAGAGCATTTAGAAATTAATTTATCATTTGCTTTGTAGGTTTAAACATTTCGGTCGAACGTTGAGAAATCTCGAGTACAGTCTTAGCGATGAGATATTCGTTTGTTTTCCTTTTTATTTGTTTATTTTATATTAGTTATTGGCATGAATTCTCCAAATTTAAAATGATCGGTAGCTTAGTAATTTAAGGATTTGTCTAATGATCTATAGATTCCGCGTTCGCCTTCCGTGTGCGTCACCTTGGTGGTGCGACAGAGAAAAGAGTCTCCGTCCAGTCAAGCCCAGGTCTTGACCTGGAATTCATTACCAGCACACGTATTTCCTTCTTCCTACAGTCCCGGGGCCTTTAAGCGGGGCTTTTTCACGCCCGTAAATAAGCATCTGATGAGACTGCCAAGCAGAGTGCCACCATTGTAACACTTAGTGTCTGTAATGGTGACCCTCTTTCCTAAGACTTTGCCTTTAGCTTACCATCATGCGAGGTGAAGACAAGTTGGCGTGTCCTATATATAAAAAAAAATAGATACTAACTATACAATACTCGTATATAAAAAAATTAAATAGAGAATAAAAGGGAGATTGCAACTTTAATATATTTTTTTTTACAAATAGGACACGTCAATTAGACTTCGCCTTTCCTGATGGTAAGCTGAAGGCAAAGTCTCTGAAAAGAGGGTCACGGTTACTTACATATACCATGTGAAAATAGTGACAATCAGCTTGACGGCCTCATCATATGTTTGTTAATCTTTACCTAATTTATGCATTATGATAATAAAATAAGATAAATTAATTGCAATAGAATAATAAATAAAATAAATTGCACTTACGTACGTGCTTTTGTATATAAAATTTCACTTCTTTGTATAATATGCCTTGTAACTTGTAAGTATATAATAAAGAATAAATAAAGATAAAAAATACTGTCAATGAGTCAGCGCGTTTTTTTTTTTTATACCACTTAGTTGGCAGACAAGCACACGGCCCACCTGATGGAAAGTGGTTACCGTGACCTATGGACGTCTGTAACACCAGAGGAGTCACAGTCGCGCTGCCAACCCTGTAAGTACAGAGTTTCTGTGCCGTCAGTAGAAGACAAAGCAGGACAAGCCTTTAGTCTTCCCACTGACAGCACAAATTCTCCAGTGAGCTCTGGCTTCCCTACTCACCGCTGGGAACACAACACGAAGTTATTATAGCCGCGGTATTCTGTAGGGCGGAGGTACTACCCCAGTCGGACTGCTCAATCGGGCGAAAATACCGCCGTGTCGACCACCATAATTTTGGCATATAAATGATCGTTAAGACACTCTTCTTGTATCGTATCATCACGTCGTTTCTAATACTAGATAGTTCATAATCTTAAGACACTGATTGCAAACTAATGCAACAAAAGACTAACTTCGATATGAATGAATGAACGAATCAGGCTCAGAGAGATTGTAAATAGACAAAAAAAATACCAGCTGAGTTTCTTGCCGGAGTCTTCTCACGTCGTCGGTACCACGTGTCGAAGCAGTGGTCCATGATTTCCGTTTTTTTTGGAAGTCTCTCTAGTACCGACTTTTCTCTAGGAAAGTGGAGGTATGATGGCAGTCGCTCTCATAAAAGTCAATAAATCAATACAAAATAAGTGGCGGGATCCGTTCATTATTTTTATTTATTACCCAACGGCCAAGAAGGATTATGTTATTCGCACTTATCTTCTTATTTCCTTCATTTTGATACCTTACTCGATAAGTTTTAATGAAAATATTTTTAATGACAATATACATTTCAGCGCCAAAATTTCACCTAATAACTTTTTTCACATTTTATGTACCCAAAAACACTTGGGGGATAATTTGAGGATGAGGTAAAGCAAAACCAGTCAGGTAAACATAAAAACATTGTGGAAAAGAACAAGTGCCTTATTCAATATGATTGTAACAAGTTCCACCAAGCGCCAATGATCTCCAGTGTAAAGAGAAATAAAAGATAATATTATTATTGTTAACAATAATTTATTTGAACAATCTTCATATAAAAGAAATCACTTTCTCAAGCAAGTCCATTTTCTTTTTCTAAATAAAATCACTCCTTCAAATATTTGACCATTAAATGCTAAAATCAGAACATTGAATCATTTTCAAAATAATATTAAAATCCATTTCATTGGGAATACTCTTTTCATACTCGTATAACTTAAGTAGCAGAGAAGCACACGGCGCACCTGATAGATAGTGTGAAACATCAGGGGCGTCATATTCGTGCTACTGACCTTGCTTGTTGGTGTGTCAAATTTATCACTGCATTCTTCTTGACTGATTAATATAACATTTGGTACAGTCAGCATCAGATTGAATTTGACGAACAAAGTACTCAAAGAGATCGTAATGTCTTTGTTTTACTCCTTTTCTGTTGACTGATTATTCTTATATTTGGTACGCGCCTTTAGTTCGGACAATAATACAATTTTGAGACTTTGTTATCAATATTGTTCTGACATTGACTGTAAACACTTGTTTTTCGAATGATAACTTCAATTTAAATTTTAAAAACCGTTTAACCTTTTCAAGATTATTTAAATTTTAACATTACATTTGAGATTCGTTCAAAACATAAAAATATATTCGTACATCTATTATGGCACAGCAGTTTAATAATGATATCCAGTATTAATATCAAACTTAGGAGGTTCTCTAAATCCTACAAAAATTTCTCCTGGTCCTTGAAACCCTACTTTTTTTTCTACTTTCGAAAATGTTGTTTTACTTCCAGATACAACTTTGCTTGGCTCAGAAACACCTTGTACATTTTGTTGTCGATATATGTGTATTTCTGATGATGGATAACTATTGCTACTGCTGCTAACTGTAAATTGGTTATTATTTTGTAAATTTAATGTCTTAAACTCAAATGGTTGGTTTACAAACACTGGTTTCTGGAGTCCAGTAACTTGAGTTTGTTCGTAACCTGAATCAAAACCACCATAATGTTTATGTCCACCAAATCCACTTGCCGTTTGTGCTTTTTGTTGCTCAATAGTCTGTGATAGTAAACTGCCTATGGGCTGAACGCCACCGGTGCTAAACTGTGAGGTTTGATACTTAGAGGCTTGACTAGTTTGAATCCCATCAAAAGATCCCTGGAGTAAATCTTGTGAACCAATTGGTTTTTTATCATATTGAGAATTCAATGTACTATCGAACTGAGTTTGTGTAGAACTGGAGCCTATAGATGGCGAAGATCCGAAAGTTTCTGCACCAAATTTATTTGTTAGCTCCGATTGAACCTTCGATGTACCAGTCGAGAAAAGAGAACCACCTTGCGTAAACTGTAATTTTTCACCCAATGAGGAATCATGCTGAGTTTTTATACCTGAATTTGCATGTGATGTGTAAGTAGGGTTCTGTCCAACTATTGTAAATTGAGAATAAGATCCATCTGTCTGGCTGTTTTGACCTATTCGAGATCCAGTAGAGCCACTATGTTGGGATTGTTGGAAATAGTTTTGAGTAGACTGGAAATCAAAAGGTTTCTTATTGTATTGAGAAATAGGTATAACTTGAGGAGTAACGGTAGAGATAGTACCAAAACCTAGTTGTGATTTCTTATTGTTCTGAGAGTCAGATACGGTTCCAAACTGGGTTTGAGAAAAATCATATCCCGTGCTTAATGTAGGTTTCACAACAAACTGAGTCGTTAACCCAGATTGCCCCTTGGTTGCATCGTTAGTTGAAAATGAGCTAGTTTGGGTAGCCTGTGACTTTTCATTAAACAACAAACCAGATGAACTTCCAAATTTAGTCTTTTCATTCGTAGAGCTACTTTGTGAAACGCCAACCGGCTGTTGTCCAAAAGTAGTAGATGGTAGTGAAAAAAGTCCAGTTGTTTGTGGTTTCTGGTTGGCATATTGTTGGGTCTGTTGGAAGGAACCAAAAGTTGTAGATTGTGTACCGAATGGTTTTTTACTATACTGGGAAATAGGTGTTATATGAGGGAAGGTGGTGGAAATACTTCCAACACCTAACTGTGATTTTTGACCATCTTGAGTCCCAGATGTGCTACTGAGCTGCGTGTGAGAGAAACTAGATTCCGTATTTAAGTTAGCTCCGAAAGGATTAACACCAAATTGGGTTGTTGGTCCATATTGACCCTTAGATGATCCGCTAGATAACAAAGAACTACCTTGAGTAGACTGCAGTTTTTCATTCAATAATGAACTAGATGAAGAACCAAACTGAGTATTCTCAGACGTAGTGTCAGTTAGAGAAACGCCGACAGGTTTCACAACAAAAGTGGTTGATGTTTGGGAAAGAGTACCAGTCGTTTGCGGTTTCTGGTCGGAATAATGTTGGGTCTGTTGGAAGGAACCAAAAGTTGTAGGTTGTGTACCAAAAGGTTTTTTACTATACTGGGAAATAGGTGTTATATGAGGGAAGGTGGTTGAAATACTTCCAACACCTAACTGTGATTTTTGACCATTTTGAGTCCCAGATGTGCTACTGAGCTGAGTTTGAGAGAAACTAGATCCCGTGTTTAATTTAGCTCCAAAAGGATTAACGCCAATCTGAGTGGTTACCCCAGATTGACCTTTTGTTGCATCGCTGGAATCAGATGAGCTCCCTTGACTAGTTTGTGCCTTCCCATTAAACAATGTGCCAGATAAAGAACCAAACTGGGTCTTATCATAAGCAGCCAACTGGCTTTGTGAAGACCCAAAAGAATTTACTCCAAATTGACCAGTTTGAGTAGAACCGCCCTTAGAAGCACTACTAGTCAAAAACGAGCTATCTGAAGTAGTCTGTGGTTTAACACTAAGTGATGGGCTAGATAGGGAACCAAATTGGCTAGTGTTGTAATCAAAGTCCGTTTGCGATATTCCTGTAGGTTTTTGTCCAAATACTGTACCAGTTATTTGTGGCTGCTGAACAAATTTAGATCCAGTAGATGAACTATAATGTTGTGACTGTTGGAAAGACCCGAAAGTAGACTGTGCACCAAATGGTTTTTTGCCATACTGGGCAATAGGGGTTACATGAGGGAATGTGGTAGATATAGTTCCAATGCCTACCTGTGACTTCTGATCATTTTGAGATCCAAATGTACTACCGAACTTGCTCTGAGAAAAACCAGATCCCGTATTCAATGTAGAACCAAAAGGTTTCACTCCAAATTGAGACGTTAACCCATTTTGGCCCTTATATGTACCACTAGATGATAAAGAACCAAACTGAGTCTTCTCAGACGTACCGCTAGTTGATGTACTGCCAAACTGGGTTTGGGGGAAACTGGATCCCGTACTTAATGTAGAACCAAAAGGTTCCACATCAAACTGAGTTGAAAGACCCGATTGACCCTTCGATGCGGCATTGGATGCAAACGAACTGCTTTGGCTAGACTGTGACTTTTCATTAAATAATGAACCAGATGAAGAACCGAACTGAGTATTTTCAAACGTTGAACTACTTTGTGAAACATCAACAGGCTTTTGATCAAAAGCCAAAGTTGATATTTGAGGCTTCAGACCAGATTGGGATACAAATGTACTACCTAATTGAGTATGCGAGAAACTTCCAGTCGTTTGTGAAGAACCAATGGGTTTAACCCCAAATTGAACGTTTTGAGCAGATTCTCCTTTGGAGGAACCACTTTCTATAAAACTACCAAAACTTGACTGTGGCTTTTGACTGGGCAGTGAACCATATGAAGAACTAAACTGGGTCTTTTCATACTTGGTACTAGTTTGTGAATCACCAACGGGCTTTTGACCAAAAGCTGTTGATGTTTGAGACAGAGTGCCAGTAGTTTGCTGGTTCTGACCAAATAAAGATTCAGATGCACTACCATACTGAGTTTGTGAGAAACTGGATCCTGTGCCTTGTGAGACACCAGTAGACTTAGTATCTTTAGAGAACGTTAAACTTGCAGCTGGTTTATTGTATTCATAAATTGAACCCTGATTTTGTTGTGTTTCTTGTTGTAAATTAGAGCCAGATTGGGAGCTTTCAAATGGTTTTTGACTATACTGTGTTTGACTAGGTTTATTTAAGGAACCATGAGATCCAAGCAAAGTTTGACTAGTTCCAATCTGTGAATTAACCTGACTGGATATAACGTGTCCTTCTGAAGAAAGAGATGTAGTTGGTTTAGTATATTCATAAACGGTACCTTCTTGAGTACTTGATTGAGTATCACCAGTTACACTAAGTTTTTGATCATAGGTCGATTGACTATCTTTGGTAGGTTTCTGACTATGACTAATAGATAGTTTACCAAAATTGGATGAAAGTGAAGGTAAGAGTGATGGGAATGCGGAAATGGAAGCCTGGGTTATATCATTGTTATGAGATGAAGTTGAGCTATGATGCTGTCCAGATACAGAAGATAAAGAGGACCCTACAGTAGCAGAATTTGAATCAGTATTGATTGAGGTTTGTGCTGGTAAGTTACTTTGTAACGATCCTCCTAAAGTACCTACTTCTGCTGAAGAAGTACTTAAAGACACGTCTTTTGATGGCTGATTCGGTAACTTTGGTCTTTTATCAACTAGTTTTAAATAAGGTTGTGATGCAGCATTAAAAGAGTATGACCCAAATTTTGAACCCTGAGTACCTTGGACAGTAGCATCAATTTTGCCTGTAGAAGCAAAAGCACTGGCACTACCGGAACCAGCTGCAGTAGCTGAACTGTCTGATTGAACGCCAAAACGCTCTGTCTTTTGGAATACTGATTCTTGATTTACTTGTTGAGAACTGGTAGTTTGGAAACTCAATTGTGGTTTCACACCAAACAGATCGTGACCTAAATTTTGTTGTTTATCTTGACTTGTAGTTTGATGTTTTAAACCAAACTCATTCTTTTTATTTTCGAAGGTTTGTCCTCCGAAACCTTGAGCTTGTCCATACGAATCTTGAACACCAACCGATCCTGTTAAAGAACCAGTGCTTTGAGACTCTGCATTGGTTTTAACCACCTGGTTTGTGAATGATCCACCAATTGATGCAACATTATGGCTTGAATCACCCTTGTCTTTGTATTTTTGAGCGTTGTATGTGCCTGCAAATAAGAATGAAAGTTGTGAACCATTTGTCAACGATTTCCTGAGTCATATACATTTGTCAAACAACAAAGACCTTTAAAGTGTGACGATACCGAAATTAAGGATGAATGATAGGTTTTTTGGAGAGTTGTTTCATTGACAGTATGATTGATAGCTGTTAATATTTGAAGCTTTCAACTCTGCTTTACACTGACAGTACAATATCATCATCATGAGATACTAGCTAGCCATCCCTGGCTTCGCCTGTAATATACTACGAGCTCCTTTTTTATCCCTTCACGTAACATAACATAATATAAATTCACGCCTATTTCCCCGAAGGGGTAGGCAAAGGTGCTAGCACCCACATTTCACCAGTTTATGTTTAGGTCCCAATGTGGGAGCCTATTTCCATTAACCAGGCACTTATAAACTTGCGATAAATACACACATGACTTCGAAAAGCATCGAAAAGTCATTAGTGTGTGCCATATTAAGTTAATTTGCACATTTGCATTGTGTGTAGAATGTTGCAGATTTTTTTTTATTTTTTTTATTTATTATTTATTTATTTAATTATTTTAATAGATGAATGACTAATATCATATCATCATGTCTGCATGACGTATCTGTAGTTTATAATACATCATTGATATTATTTTATTATTTATTTATACTTAACCCGACGTTACAGCTTCTTTATATAACTCAAAAACAACGAAAAACAGCGTAAAAACCATCAGCACAGCAAGTGTATCTATCCGTTGGTATAGTCAGTCTCATATTAATTAAAACACTATAAATATGACTTACCATTATCAACTATTCCTGCGGCTTCTTCTTTGGCGTTCTGCTTTAAGGATTCCAAAATTTCATCAGGAATCGGTGGCGGGGTCGGTAGATGACTTCCTACAGGCCTATATCCATTTTTGTCAGCCGTATACTTCACATTATAGTCTTTTCCATCGTCGCCTTTGTAAGAATATTCACCATTGGCTTTAATACCATCGGTAGAAACACCTTTCGCTCCAACAGATATGCCATTGTCTGTTTCGAAACCGTATTTGTAATTTTTTAAACCCAATGAATTAACAAACTTCAGCGCATAAGCTTTATCGTCTTCATGCCTTGTATGTACGAAATCAATACCTGGAGTCGCACCAATGCCCAATCTCCCTGCATTTCCTTCTTTTACTGTAGTAGAGCCAAATCCAGAAACACCTGTTGAAATTGTATCGGCTCCTGGTGACACACCAATGCCTAAGCTTCCTGCATTGCCCTCTTTTACTTTACTAGATCCAAATCCAGATGCACCTGCTGAAATTGAACCATCTCCTGGTGACTCACCAATTCCGAAGCTTCCTGCATTCCCTTCTTTAAGCGTATCATAACTGGCTCCTTGTGCTACTCCAATTCCAAAATTGCCTGTATTTCCCCCTTCACCTGCAGCAGAGCCTAATCCAGTACCAATTGTAGGTGATGCACCAATTGGTAAGCCTCCTGAATTTCCATCTTTAACTGCAGCAGAGCCAGTAACACCTTTCACTCCAACAGATATGCCACTGTCTGTTTCAGAACTGTGTTTTTTTGAGCTCAATGAATTTGCAAACTCCAGCGCATGAACCTTTTCGTCTTTATGCCCTGTATGTACAAAATCAATTCCTAATGTCAAGCCGCTTCCTAGGCCTCCTACTTTTCCTCCTTTAATTGTAGTAGAGTCGAATCCAGAACCATCTGTTGAAATTGAACCGGATCCTGGTGACAGACCAATCCCGAAGCTGCCTGCATTTCCTCCTTTGGCTGCAGTCGAACCAAATCCAAAACCATCTGTTGCAATAGATCCAGTTCCTGGAGACACGCCAATTCCCAAGTCCGCTGCATTTCCTTTAAGTGCAGCCGAGCCAAATCCAGAACCATCGGTCGAAATTGAACTGGCTCCTGGTGATACACCAATTCCAAAGCTATCTGCATTTCCTCCCTTAGCTGCAGTGGAGCCAAATCCAAAACCATCTGTCGAAATAGATCCAGTTCCTGGAGATACGCCAATTCCCAAGCCCCCTGCATTTCCTCCTTTAAATGCAGCCGAGCCGAATCCAGAACTATCGGTCGAAATTGAACTGGCTCCTGGTGATACACCAATTCCAAAGCTATCTGCATTTCCTCCCTTAGCTGCAGTGGAACCAAATCCAAAACCATCTGTTGCAATAGATCCAGTTCCTGGAGACGCGCCAATTCCCAAGCCCCCTGCATTTCCCCCTTTAAGTGTAGCCGAGCCAAATCCAGAACCATCGGTCAAAATTGAACTGGCTCCTGGTAATACACCAATTCCAAAGCTATTTGCATTTCCTCCCTTAGCTGCAGTGGAACCAAATCCAAAACCATCTGTTGCAATAGATCCAGTTCCTAGAGACACGCCAATTCCCAAGCCCCCTGCATTTCCTCCTTTAAGTGCAGCCGAGCCAAATCCAGAACCATCGGTCGAAATTGAACTGGCTCCTGGTGATACACCAATTCCAAAGCTATTTGCATTTCCTCCCTTAGCTGCAGTGGAACCAAATCCAAAAGCATCTGTTGCAATAGATCCAGTTCCTGGAGACACGCCAATTCCCAAGTCCCCTGCATTTCCTCCTTTAAGTGCAGCAGATCCAAATCCAGAACCATCTTTTGAAATTGAAGCAGCCCCTGGTGACAAACCAATTCCGAAACTGCCTGTATTTCCTCCTTTAAACCCAGTAGAGCCAAGTCCAGAAACATCTGTTGAAATTGAACCTACTCCTGGCGACACACCAATACCGAAGGTTCCTGTATTTCCTCCTTTGACTGCGGCTGAGCCAAAACCGATTCGGGAAGCACCATTTTCAGCTGTGCCTAACCCGAAAAGTGGTGCTTTATTTTCTGCTCCTCCAACTTTAAATGCAGCCTCTCCAACCTTAGAATTAAATGATCCATATGCAGTTCTTGGACTACCAAGACCTGTAGGTTCTACTCCGGAGGTTCTTGTACCAGGTGCTACTGCATCTACGACCACCCCTTGGGCATCATTCGTATAGCCACCTGAAGGTACATCATTAGTCAAACCACGACCGAATAAGCCAACACTGCCACTTATGCCTGCACTGCCACCTACAGGCGCCCTACTACCTATACGCGCACTGCCTGGCAGAATGAACCTTTTCTCAAGTTTAGCCGCTCCGCAAACTGCCAGCACGGCAGTTAAAATAATCTGTTGACAAAAACAACGGTGAGATTGTAATCATGAATTTCTTTTAATTCTAATTTTATCACAAAAATTCGGTGTATGAAAAAAAAATATAATTTCTGAGGGAATAAACAAAATATATACACTCGAGAGCAATGAATCCGGGTCACTTAAAGAATGTTAAAAATCTCGGAAACTAAAAATGATAGGTTAATGCAATAAATTGTATTTAATAGACAATGTAATACTCCTTAAATGAAAGTAAAAAAAATATGAGTCACCATACATTTTATTAACACAAAATTACATAAAGAAAAAAACTGCTGATCTCTCCTTAAAACAAAAATAGGAAACATGAAATTTTTGAACTTTATTACGATTTTCTTGAATTTTAATACTTCGTATTGCCTCCTCGTGCTTCCATTACTGCGTTTACGCGGTTTGGCATGCTGTACACCAAGTTCCTTATACGATTTTGGGGAATATTCTCCCATTCCTCTGTGAGAGCAATTTTGAGCTCACGAAGCGTGATTGGGGGAGGGTTTCGTTGTTTTACGCATCTGCCTAGCTCGTCCCAAGCATGCTCGATCGGGTTGATATCCGGGCTGCGCGCTGGCCACTCCATACGAGTAATGTTCATCTCTTGAAGGTAGTCATTCACAATCCTACCTGTATGAGGTCTGGCATTGTCATGCATAAATATAGCATCCTCACCTAAATTGACCATAAATGGACCAACGTGATCATTGAGGATTTCTTCCACATATCTTACGCTAGTTAAAGAGCCGTTTTCTATGATCACCAGCTCTGTGCGACTTTCAGAAGAAATTCCGGCCCACACAAGTACAGACCCACCACCGTAGGCTACTTTTTCTTCGATGCATGCTTGCTTGAATCTTTCCCCTGGTCTTCGATACACTCTGTGTCTTCCATCGTGCTTGTAGAGCATAAATTTTGATTCGTCGGAGAACATAACTTTTGACCAATCTTCAATACTCCAATTTACGTGGCTCTGGGCATAACTTAGTCTCGAAATACGATGCCCACGCTCCAGTTTAGGGCCGTTTGCAGGTCTAAGGGGTTTTAAGTTAGATTCAGCAAGCCGACGTCTTACTGTCCATGCACTTGGGTTACTTCCTCCGAGGCGTCGAAACTGATTGGTGAGTTCAGTTCCTGTGAGAAAGCGATTTCGAAGCATGGTGTTCACCAAGTATCGGTCTTCTCGTGCTGTGGTACACCTGGTTCTGCCCGTTCCTGGTCTGCGTAGGTTAGAACCAGTTTCTTCGTAACGTCGGAGAACTCTTTGTACTGTTGACAGCGACACACCGACAGTCCTGGCTGTATCGCGCTGACTCCGGCCGGTTTCCAGCATTGTAAGTATTCTGGTGCATTCTTCAGGCGTAAGCGACATAATTTCAGCTTGATTAATGAATATAGAGCACTATCAACATGGTTTATGTACCCACATAAATGACAGATTACAAACAAAAGCAACACCAAATGCTGTAATTTCGTAGTTCCATCTTCGAAAGTGGCCCTTTTTCAAATTTGATTTTTTTATGATATAACTTTACAATAACTAAGAAGTTTTAATACCTTCATTTAAGGAGTATTACATTGTCTATTAAATACAATTTATTGCATTAACCTAGCATTTTTAGTTTCCGAGATTTTTAGGATTCTTTAAGTGACCCGGATTCATTGCTCTCGAGTGTATATTAACAACTCCTTATTGATGTCATTTTTAAAAGTTTAACTCCGAGCTACTGTCAAATATTTATTAACAGAAAACAAACACCAAAATACTAATGAACTAGCAAGTGATCACTAAGTACAATAGCTTAATTTTATTTACGTTTATCTGTTCCTTTTTATTTACGTCCCCACGGATATCTACCACCGGATTTTACTGTCGGACTCGAACCGACCAAAACGCCGCTTATGGGTCGTTTTTGGTTGCCGAAGGTGAGGTTGACAGGCATATCCCTCGCACCCCGGCCGACCCAGGGCCATCTCTTACGATCTGGCCCTCTTCTCGGGTTTGGGGACTACAGAGTCTCCAACTCGTCCCCGGGAACGGGGAGGCACGCGGCCTGCTTCTGCCAGTGTGACAGGCGGCTCCAACTGTCACCCCCAGGCCTGCGCTCAGGGGGGGCGGAGGTCGTTCATCGACCTCGTTTATCTGTCCCTACCACAATCAGCTCAACTACAAACATACTGAACAAACAAACAATGGTGTTGATACGTACGTCCCACGTTATAGAGTAAGCCAATCGCCTTTAAGAAAGCCTGAAATTTTGTCATGTGCTATATGTTTACTATTGGATGAAGGACAGCCCTGTGTACGACACCCACAGGAAAAGATGGTCTATTCTACTCCACCATGATCCAACACGGCTACCTCATCTCAGTTTCTATTTACCCGACTACGGCGAAGCAAAAGGAGGGTTATGATTTTCACAGGCTATGTATGTATGTATGTATGTAGATTCATCTGTTCGCTCATAGCTCCTCAACGACTAATTATAACTAGACAAATGAGGTATTGTTAGAAGCGTCTTAGTCGTCCGCTGGTTATAGGCTACATAATGTGTTACTGAATCAATTGTGGCGCCCTCTAGCAGTCATAAAGTAATGTAGTAAAAAAATAAATTGAGATATATATATCGTGTTTGGTATAAACTGAAAGGGCTTAATTAACACAATTCCAATATGTGTAAATTTAACCTATTGCTTGACCCAAAACAATATAAATAAAAAATTGAGTTTATTACCTACTGAAAAACAAACACTAAAATATTAAACAAGAAAATATCAAGGATAGCCGTGGTCGTATGGCACTTAGTCTAACAGAACATTCTAGGGAAAAGTGTCATACGACCACGGCTATCCTTAATATTTTCTTGTTTAATATTTTTCAGAGCGGAATATTTTCAGTAGTAGTCGGGTTTTAGTTTTAAACTGATTTTTTTTCCTAAAGAGGTATCGTCACAAGGAATCACGAATCGCTCTGCCCTCCTAGATAAGTGGCAATTTGTTAGCATATTGCAAGACATTATCCTATGTGAGCGACCAATGCGACAGCAAGATGTGTTGCGACATATCCCTTATCCCCTTATCCCAAGATTATTTGGGGTCGGCGCAACATGTGTTCTTTTTCCATTCATCTCTAATTGCAATCATTTCAACATTCACTCCCTTCTTAACCATATCATTATTTACACAGTCCATCGACCTCATTTTAGGTCTCCCTCTCCCCTTGTAGCCATCCACTTCCATAGTTAGTGCCTTCCTTACGACATTACTTTCATTCCTACGCATTACATGCCCGAACCAGGACAAACGATTTCCTCGTAGCTTTTCTGTGATTGGTGCGACGCGACGCATAAATATCAAATGATTCTTTATTGAGTCTTATGTTGTGTTGCGTCAATACGTCATGTGTGGAATGTAAGAATATGTCACGCATCGCGTCAAACAAACATCAAACATTCGTCATTCTATCCTACAACATACCGGTCAACTAATTGTCACTTACTTAGCTAGCTGATTGGAAATTCCCCTGACAATGTTTCCTCTAGTGAAAGAAGTCACAAGGATACTTTAACATAAATATAACCAAATCTTGGAGGTCACAAGTTCACTTAACGTTATGTCATACTAATAAAATGCAAATAAACCAAATCCGGTTCTTTAGCGTCACTTTTTTATGATGTAAAATAGTTTTATGTTTTTAAATTAGCATGTCCAGTCAAGCTTAGAATTAATTTATCTGACAGTTTGTAAGGACAAGGAGGTGCGAATAAAATTAGACTGGTAATCCGGTTTGTTAATTCAAAGTCTAGAATATTTAGAATTATTATAAAACTATTAGCCGATTCTATTTGTTTAGGAATGTTGTAAAAGACAGCTGTTTGAAGAGATTGTTAGAAATCTAAGATTTCTTTAGAATTGGGATATCCGGTTAATTTAAGTATTCGTCTCGGTATTTATTTACTAGTAAAAAGGATAGCCTCTCGTTTTCACTATCATCTAAGTATATATCAGTACATTTATCAATCTAATAATATAAAGCCGAAGTGGTTCCCGGCAGAGTAGAATTATTCCACCCTGTCTCTTCCCATGTTGTTGTTTGTTTGTTTGAACGCACTTATCTCAGAAACTACTGATTCTTTTTTTTTATATAGGACACGTCAATTGGACTTCGCCTTGCTTGATGGTAAGCTGGAGGCAAAGTCCCAGAAAAGAGGGTCACCATTAAGTAATGTACGTACACGGTATGTGTAAGTACACATACCGTGTGACAATGGTGACACTCAGCTTGACGGCCTCATCGTATGCTTTTTCACGCCCCGCTTAAAGGACCCGGGACTGTAGGAAGAAGGACACCTGAGATGGTAATGAATTCCTGGCCTTCTTTTTGTGTAAAATAGTCCGTTTATCGACGAAGGTTTTAGATTATATATCATCACACTACTATTTACCAGAGCGGAGCAGTGATCATAAATGTCAACAAATTTGGCTGATTAACATGCATTATTTAATAACCAAAAGTTACGGGTTCAAGGGGGTGTTAATATGAGGATTCAAAATATACCTCAAGCGATGACGGGCCCGGACATATTTTATTAAATAAAAGTATTCTAATCTACACATTATTGGATATAAGGAGGTAGGACACGGCGGTATATCCGCCCGATTGAGCAGTCCGACTGGGGAAGTACCTCCGCCCTACAGAATACCGCGGTTATAATAACTTCGTGTTGTGTTCCCAGCGGTGAGTAGGGTAGCCAGAGCTCACTGGAGAATTTGTGCCGTCAGTGGGAAGACTAAAGGCTTGTCCTGATTTGTCTTCTACTGACGGCACAGAAACTCTGTACTTACAGGGTTGGCAGCGCGACTGTGACTCCTCTGGTGTTACAGACGTCCATAGGCCACGGTAACTACTTTCCATCAGGTGGGCCGTGTGCTTGTCTGCCAACAAAGTGGTATAAAAAAAAAAAAAAAAAAAAATACATCCTACTGATAATATTATCGTCGTGATTATTCACGGAACTGCCTTAGAAATTATTATTACAAAATAGTTAATTGATACATTTATGACTCTAAGGATGTATTATTAAACAGATGAACCACCCTTTATTGAGAGCAGAAATCCACTGTAATATACCCTATTGAATATATTTATTGTCCTTTATGTTGTACTCGAAGCTACTAAAACCATATGTGATCTTCATCCTTCTTACCTAATAAACTACTATTTTATTATATATTTGGAAATGAGAAGAGTGTGGTCTTCTGATACAGGTATTTTTATACTTAAAATAGATAGATAAATAATTCTTTATTGTACACCAACAGATTTACAGTAGGACAAGTAGGTAGCATCTATACAGTTCAATGTACAATGGGCAGCCTTATCGCTGAAGCGATTTCTTCCAGGCAACCTAGGGATGGACAGTAATGTTATAAAAATAAAAGATATGGTGTAGTTATCGGCTAAAATAAATAGAATGTGCATTAAAAAGAAGAAAGAGAGAGAGAGAGAGAGAGAGAGAGAGACGTATAATTTTTATAAGAAACGGTTTTATTAACCATTATCATCATCATCACCGCGTGGTTTCCGGCAGAATAGAAGTTATACCACCCCATCTCTTCCCATGCGGTGTCGTACAAGGCGACTAAGGGATAAGACTGTTTAACATCAGACAGAAATATACAGCCCAGACTTAGCCAGAGATGCATGGACGAGGCAACAATAGTGCCCGGAAAACGGCAACAGGCTCACCCTCTATTACGTCTGACCGATTACAGTGATGTTGAAATGTGGGTGTTAATTCACCTCTGCCTAACCCTCCGGAGATAAAGGCGTGATTATATGTATGGATGTATGTACATGAACCATTATCATCATATACATATACTATAATATAGAAATAGATATATAAAGTAAATAGTTCATACTAATATGAAGGGAAAATTAAAAGAAGTCCTCAACATTTCTTTTTATAAAAGTTGATTGGAGAAGAAATTAAGATTACTATAATTAGCCTAGCGTTAATCCCAGTCGCAATCGAAGCTTGATTTGGTGGATGTGTGGATGTGGATGACCTCCACCACCCAAAAACGTTAACGCAGCATTGGGCCGAGATCCGAGATTATATCCCTCGCAACCCCAGCTATCTCATGATCATCTCTGGTTTGAAGATGTGAGCTTTACGCGCATAAGTTTACGGCTTTGAAAATAATTGTACAAAGCTAACCTTTGCACAAGTACGAGAAAAAAGTTAACAAGCTTTACAAGGCAATTTGGAACTGTAGTTGCAGCAGTTATATAAAGACTACGAACAGTTGCTTATTATCATATGATAAAGTCAATGACGGCCTCTGTGGCGTAGCGGTAGAACATTCGACTGGTACGTAGGGGGCGCCGGTTCAATTCCCACTCAGTGCAAATATTTGTTTACTTGAATTGATATACTTGTATTGGTCTCGGTGTTTATACGTATAATATGTATGTATTTACAAAAAAAAGTTTCTAAGTATAATTTATCCGCAGTCTAGATACCTAAACCCAAGCTGGTTAATCTATGCTTAGTATTAAAATTTTATGTAGGTACCTATAGGTATACATATATCTTTTACAAAAGTTGATCAACCGTGTTCAGTGTTCAGGACACTGAACACGGTTGATCAACTTTTGTAAAAGACCATCACAATAAAGTTGAATTTGAATAGCGTTGTGGGGAATGTTGTAGAATATATATATATATTTATTTATTTATAATTACAATATATCAGCCCGCTTTTAGAGAAATGTGGGGAGGTATCCGTGGGCGATTTTGCGCACGTAAAAAAAAAAAAGTATGTATCATTTGTCGAATGACCGATGGCTGTTGGAGCAAACGAGTCCTAAAGTGGAGATGGCAAACAGAAGGTAGGACGCCCCTTGGCCAGTGGACGGACGACCTGTAAAATGTTGCTGGGACAGACTGGATGCAGAAAGCATCAGCGGAAAGGATCAGGTGAAATGGCGTACATTTAGAGAGGTCTGTTCAGCAGTGGATTGCGGTGGACTATTTGATTGATGTATCATTTGAATGAATGAAAAAGAGACTAATTGGTTGATGTATCATTTGAATGAATGAGAGTAAAATAATTTATCAATAGTCAGCTGTCACACGTTTTGTCTGCAGAGTAAATGTAGGCGTCATGGTGAGAGTCAAATTAATAACGGTAACTAAACTAATATAATAGATAAATAGACTCTAGTGCAGAATGTTATTTCTATACCAACAAGTTGGCTAACAAGAATGGCAAAAATATTTGTATGCTGGAAATGTCTAATTGCATTGGTCTGAGTTATCCCTTTTTTTTTTATACCACCTGATGGAAAGTGGTTACCGTGGCCTATGGACGTGTGTAACACCAGAGGAGCCACACTCGCGCTGCCAACCCTGTAAGCACAGAGTTTCTGTGCCGTCAGTGTAGAGGACAAAGCAGGACAAGCCATAAGTCATCCCACTGACAGCACAAATTCTCCAGTGAGCTCTGGCTGCCCTACTCACCGTTGGGAACGCAACACGAAGTTATTATAACCGCGGTATTCTGTGGGGCGGAGGTACTTCCCCAGTCGGACTGCTCAATTGGGTGCCTCGGAAAGCATGTTAAGCCGTTGGTTCTGGTTACCATTATGATCATCTATCACAGTCGTTACGGGTATTCGTAGTCCTAAATAATATACAAAAAAAAAAAAGAAATGCCCGCTGAGTTTCTTGCCGGAGTGTTCTCAGGTCGGGGTCGCGTTTCGAACCGGTGGTCCATTTACTAAACTGATATTCAAGTTCCTTTTTTGTTGACGTTTTGTAAGTACCGATATAATGGTCTATACAGAATAAATTATTTTTGACTTTGACTTTGACTGAAAAGTTCGACTAATCTAAACATAGAAATTCAATATCGCTAAATGGTTGTGAAGTTCCGATGGCATTTTTTTTAAAAAGAATCAATTAATAATAAAATGGTATAAGTATAAGCTTCCTTTTGACTTCGTATCATTTTGCACGCCAAAGTGTTTTATATAATAAGGAAAATTTGCATGTCCAATTTAGGCAGAACATGATGTACCTAGTCATCTATACTATATCTAGGTATATATATAAAATAAAGTCGTGTTAGTTACACTATTTATAACTCAAGAACGGCTGTACCGATTTAGCCGAAAATTGGTGGGGATGTAGTTTAGAACCAGGAAATGGACATAGGATACTTTTCATCCCGTCCGAAACGGGGTCAGAAATCTTTGCGGGCAGAGCCGCGGGCAACAGCTAGTAATATTATAAAGAGGAAAGATTTGTATTTTTGTATGTAACGAATAAACTCAAAAAGTACTAGACCGATTTTAATTATTCTTTTTTCATTAGAAACCTACATTCTTCGTGAGTAACATAGGCTACTTTTTATCCCGATATTCCCATGGGATCAGGATTTACGAGGGTGAAACCGCGGCGTGGTGCTAGTAAGACATAATTTGTAACATTCTTATCACCATGTTCTAGCAAATAAAGATCTATTCTAACATAAGCTCACGCCTAAATCCCGCAGGTGTAGGCAGAGGTGCTAGCACCCACATTTCGCCAATGGAATTTGGCGAGCCTATTGCCATTAACCGGGCACTTATAAACCCAGACCAATGCAAACCGACATTATCATGAATACAAATATTTTTGTCACTTCAGCTAAGAACCAGATCCACCAAATCAGAGTTGCAATTTTAAATTCTGTATATCCGAAACTTCTCGGTTTCCACGTTTAAAAGATAAACATGGAACTCTTTTACAAAGACTTCACTGTATGTCTTATAAACTGTGATAGCTAGACTTGAAATTGAAAGAGGAAGATGAAAAAAGAGTTAAAATTTTCACAATAGACGTGGTTCTGTTAACAACAAATACTAAAAACAGAATATAAAACCTACATATTAAAGGAGGCTCCTATACAATGAATGTGATATTAAGGAGAGCTAACGAAATAGTACAAAACTTTTCGTGCGCGAGTCCTGGCTCGCACTTTGCCGGTTTTATTTTTATTTACGTGAGTCATTTCTTACATTAAAATACAAAATAAAATAAAAGCGTCGCGTGGCTCCCGGTAGAGTAGAATTTGGGCCTCCCCATCTCTTCCCATACGGTGTCGTACAAGGCGACTACGGGATAGGGGTGTTTAACATCAGACAGATATATACAGCTTAGCCTCAGGTATAGATACATGGCGCGACTTAACAATAGTGCCCGGAAGACGGCAATAAGCTCACCCGCTATTACGTGGGACCGAAAACAATGATTGGTGAAATGTGGATGTTAATGCACCTCTACCTAACCCTTCCGGGATGGAGGCGTGATTATATGTAGTATAGTATAGTATAGTATATAGTATTATTATAATTTCAAATTCATGTTTAAATGAATTAATAACCACAAACCACAAAGTTGATGACAATGAAAGTAGTTGCACTTGTAACAAGTTAATTTTCTAATGGCGTAAGATAAAAGCACTTCACACACAAAACACAAAAGATTATTACCAATTTCATTGTTCTTATCCCTCTGGGGGATGCGCGTTCACAGCAGAGCCCACACTAAACTGGTGACGCGATGTGCCAACTTTTGCTTTTTATAGCCTTTGAAAAGTCTTTTAAAAAACGTGCTTATATGTTCTAACAAACTTTATTTTACATCTCCTTCTTAACTGACTCCATTTATGTGACTTTTAGGAGTCTTACAATAAAGTTCAAATTGGTTGGTGAATCATATTTTCTATAGCACATCTATTTTTGTAACGATGCGCATTTTTGTTACTAGTTCACTTGTTTGAAAATGTGATTTACTTGTAAATTAAATATTTTTTCATTTTTTGGACACTATACAGTGCAAGGCAGTTGATGTTTTTTTAATGTATACAGTTTTAAAGTCAACAATACAGCTTCATATACATGCAAAGTTATGTATAGTCATGTGGTTCACGACAGAGTGGAATTTGGACCACCGCATCTCTTCCCATGCGGTGTAGTACAAGGCAACTAAGGGACAGGGCTGCTTAACATCAGGCAAATATATTCAGCCTCAAACGCAAGGCTCGAGTCAACAATAGTGCCCGGAATACGGCAATAGGTTTACCCCTTATTACGTGGGTCCGAATACAATTATTGGTGAAATGTGGGTGTTAATTCACCTCTGCCTAACCAGGGATAAAGGCGTGATTATATATATGTATGTATGTAAACTTATGTACATAATTTCATTCAAGGACAATAGTTTGTTTGATTCTTATATTGATCCTTTTATAAATAATATGCATCCTGTCGGTGTCATTAAGCGATTCAACAATATTATTTGTAGCTTACAAATGTTTGTCAGCAGTCTTTACTTTTTTTGCGTTCTTTTTCCTATTGACATTATTGTCACATTGTATTATTTCTTTTAAAACTCTGATGTTGATATCATATATTGACTGGATTTCAACTTAGCGTTGACGTGCAGTAGGTATTAATGAACTAACTGGTTTAGCCTTAGTAACAATGATAATGATTCAAAGCCTCAGTTTGTTGGACTGTCAACCAACCTACTGAGAATTTTCGACCTCTTGATTCTATATTAACTCACACAAATTAATAATCTCTCTCTCTCGATAAGCCTAAGACATATCTTAAGCTTATCGAATGGTAGCGAATTTGTGTAGCAAAATAATTACAATTTTTTTTTAATACGTGTGTGGTGAATATACCGTAAGTAAAAGTGAATTTACAAATTGCTAATCATAGGGAACATATGTTTTAACTTACATACACATACATACTTACATATAATCACGCTTCTACCCCCGAAAGGTTAGGCAGAGGTGAGTTGACACCCACATTTCACATATTATTAAATTCGGTCCCACGTTATAGGGGGTGAGCTTATTGCCGTCATTTGGGTACTATTGTTGACACAAGTATCTGAGACTGAGTCTGGGCTGTATATATCTGTCTGATGTTAAACAGCCCTATCCCTTAGTCGCCTTGTATGCATAGGAAGAGATGGTCCAAATTCTACTCTGCCGGGAACCACATGAACTAAATAATAAATAAATAACTATATTGGTTATATAACCATACATAGGCCTTGTAAGAATCATCGGCATTATTTTGATGAAAGATGCTTACATTATTGTATTCAAAAAATAGCATCATAATACAACATTGAATGATATAAAGTTTTTTTTTAATACTAACAAAGTAGCCGTGTGGTTCCCGGCAGAGTAGAATTTGGACTACCCCATCTTTTCCCATGCGGTGTCGTACAAGGCGACTAAGGGATAGGGCTGTTTAACATCAAACAAATATATCCAGACTATGCCTCAAATGCATGGCTCGAGTCAACAATAGTGCCCGGAAGGCGGCAATAGGCTCACCCCCTATTATGTGGGACCGAATACATTGATAGGTTAAATGTGGGTGTTAATTCACCTCTGCCTAACCCTTTGGGGATAAAGACGTGATTATATGTATGTATGTAGCAGTATTTATTGAAAAATACTAACTAACATTTACATGAATGAGATTATAGACATTCTAGGTATTTAAACTATCATGGTCACTCACATCAGTATCAAAATAAACGGGATATTTACCATGTTTCATTGTTTTGAGTTGAACATGAAACATGGTAAATATCCTGTTTATTTTGATACTGATTATAGACATTCGTTATTTTAATGTTTAATGTTAGCAACTCACCTGTATATTAAATAGTATCATAGTATATCACGTGTTTCTACATAACAAATAAAAAAATAAATAAATCCTTCTATTAGTTAATTATAAAATGTATTTGATTAAAACGTATGTTTTCACCGAAGCTGTAATATTTAATGAATACATGTTGTTTGTTTTCTCGACCATCGAAATCTCGCCTTCAGTACTTGACTTTTTAATATATAAATTAATGAAGATAACAAGTTTAACGCGTTTTAATGTTATGTTGTTCTTCCGTATCCAGTTTCCATAACAGATGTGTTATCAAGGATAAACCTTTTTAAAAAGTTCCAAGGCCATAATAATATCCATCCTATATATTATATTGTCTATAACTTCAATTGTAACGCATGTATGTACTTCATCTAACCTAGATGTGGCGTCTACCTTTATCATAGACAGATATATTTTTAGGAGGTAGGACACGGCGGTATTTCCGCCCAATTGAGCAGTCCGACTGGGGAAGTACCTCCGCCCTCCAGAATACCGTGGTTATAATAACTTCGTGTTGTGTTCCCAGCGGTAAGTAGGGTGATCAGAGCTCACTGGAGAATTTGTGCTGTCAGTGGGAAGATTAAAGACTTGTCCTGCTTTGTCTTCTCCACTGACGGCACAGAAACTCTGTACTTACAGGGTTGGCAGCGCGACTGTGACTCCTCTGGTGTTACAAACGTCGATATGCCACGGTAACCACTTTCCTTCAGGTGGGCCGTGTGCTTGTCTGCCACCTAAGTGGTATAAAAAAAAATTGGTTGTAAAATGGGCGGTCTTATTGCAATCAACGATTTCTTCCAGACAACCTTTGGATATCAGTATCAGAATAAACGGGATATTTACCATGTTTCATTATTTTGAGCTTGCAACAGCGCCGAAATATCGGAAGCTCAAAATAATGAAACATGGTAAATATCCCGTTTATTCTGATACTGATGTCAGTGACCATGATAGTTTAAAAACCTTTGGATAAACTGAATTACTGGACAATAAGTAGTAAGTTATGAACCTGCATTAAATTATTGCTAAGAAACTTAACTATCTCTAGAAGATGAAGAAATATTAATAGCATAGATTAAAATGTCAAAAGACTATTCCTTATATATTCCTTTCACGACAAAAATTGCGAGTAAAGATCAGTTAATAAAACAATAAGTGAAGGTAATCGAGAAGTGGACGAGTTACTTTTAAAAATTAATCGTCAAGTTGGATAGGTATATGTCTGTAATCCATGTACCTGCCTACTAATATTATAAATACGAATATAACTCTGTCAGTATGTCTGTTTTGCTTTCACGCCTAAATCACTGAACCGTCTTCGATGAAATTATGAATAAAATTGAATAAAGCTTAGGAAAGGATATAAACTATCTTTTATTATGAAAAAGAGGCTAAAAGGTACAAATAAAACTCAATCGGTCTATCTATTACGGCCTAACCCGCTAGACTGAACTTGTTGAAATTTCTTAAAGGAAAGAAGAAGAGGACAATAAAATTCTTGTGGTGACGGAGAAAGAATATGAGTATCATCACCCCATTTCATCAGGAAGGTAGCGTACGGAAAAACACGCAAACGACAGAATTTCGAGAGAAGAAAAGCTCGAAATAAAATCCATATCCAGTAGTGGACTGCGATAGGTTAATTCATATCATGAAACATAACATAACATAAACTGACGCCTATATCCCCGAAGGGGTAAGCAGAGGTGCTAGCACCGACGTTTCCCCAGTTTATGTTTAGATCCCAATGTAATAGGTGGTGAGCCTATTGGCATTAACCGGGTACTTATAAATCTGCGATAAATACACACATAACTTCGAAAAGCATCGAAAAGTTTGTTTAAGACGTTGTCATTATTGAAAATAACCTGATAATATTTGGTACACAGATGGATTAAAACTTGAGAAAGGACATAAGGTATGTTTGGCCGCAGTAACCAAGATTCATACGAGCGGAGCCGCGGGCAGTAGCTAGTAGTACCACAAATGTCACATAACCGCCTTTAAACGTGGACTGTTTTAATAAACACAAGGCGAATAAAGTCTATCTATTCTATTTGAAATGATGTTCTTGGAAAAACCAGATTTTGGGTTGAACTAGTTTTGTCCCCAAATATCTTTAGGTAGTTTGTTGTACCTACCCATATATCTTTCCGGCCTGTTTTAAAGATTCACACTAAAAACCTAGTTTGACTTGAATTTTTAATTCACATCCTTTTTTTTTTGTTATACGTGGTGAATTTCAATTAAAGAATTAATTTTGGTGCCTCGTCTTATTTCGAATTTCAACACAGCCTGTATATAAAATAGATTTGCATTTAAAATATATTTTATCGTTTTTGTTCTAATTATTGACATTTTATCAATTGCTTTTTTTTCACGAATTACGTTAGAGCTAAGAAAATTAATAAAAATCTTTTTTTACTTTATCTCCATCCCCCCATACTCCCATCGAATATTATGAACTTTTCAATAAAATATTTTCTACATTAGTCTTAATTATATACCTAATTCTTTTGTAAGTGTATTTGTCACCTAATTCCTCCTAAAACGCTGCACTGATTTGGATAAAAAAATATTTGGTCACTTTCAAAACACAATTTGACCCAATAGGTGACGTGTGAACCTTGTGGAATCGACAGTGTTCCTAGGCCTAAGTATTGGTGCTAAACTACAGTGGGGATCACATATTGAAAAAATTGCTAGTAGATTAGATAAGTTCGGCCTCATACTATTCTAGCTGTATTCGCGTTTGTCACAAAAAGATTAGGACTTTGACAGATTCGGCTAGAATAGTTTATTACAGCTTTTTTCATAGTATTTTGAGCTACGGAATTCTCCTCTGGGGTAATTCTGCGGACTTAAATACAATATTTGTGTTACAAAAACGGACTGTGCGAGCTTTTTATAATTTGGGCCCAAGAGTCTCCCTCCGAGAAAAGTTTAAGGAAATAGACATTCTAAACGTAGTGTCACAATATATTTTTAAGAACCTAATCTAGGTATGTAAGAAAAAATATCTTAAAATTTTCAAGCGTTTGTGACAGGCAAAATACCAGACACAAATACAATGTTGTAGTCTGTGATAGTAGACTTAAAAAAAACGGTCATTCTTTCCAGGGCAACTGTATACGCTTTTTTTAACAAGCTGCCTATTGAAATTAAGAATATAGCTGTTACAAATTTAAAAATACAGTAAAGAGTAAATTGTGCCAGAAAGGCTATTATAAAATCCAAGAATACCTAGATGATAAACAAGCTTGGACATAAGCTGTTCGCTCAACTATGCTACTCAAGTAAAATCATCCACCAAAACAGGGTTTTCGGAATTTCAAAGGCCGCTTAAGCACAAACATCATTCCTTCGTATTGCAAAAAAAACTCATCATTTTTAGAATTTTCGATCATTGTATTGTGGAAAGTATTCTTAAGAAAATAATATTATCTATACTAACATTTTAAAGCTGAAGAGTTGGTCCGTTAGTTTGTTTGAACGCGCTAATCTCAAGATCTACTAGTTCGAGTTCAAAAAAATATTTTTGTGTTAGAGTCTGTTTATTGACAAAGGTTTTAAGCTATATATCATTACGCTACTACTTAAGAGAGAGGAGCAGTGATCGTAAATGTCTACAAATCCGGCAAATTTTCTTACATTATTCGAAGATTTTAAAATTACGGACTCAAAGGGGTGACAAGTATGATATGATGTTACAAAATATACCACGAGCATAGCAGGGCGGATCAACTAGTACTTCAATATATAAAACACTCGTGCAAATGCGTGACAAAATTAACGACATCATTAAGAAGCTGTCGAACATATCATTAACTTATTAAATCATAAATTACAGTATTGATACGTAAAGTTTGAATTAATACATTTAAGATTGAATTAATTATAGAAGATTTATTAAAATGTTATGTTTTATTGTTACATATATAAATTATAAAACGTGGTCCCTCACTATAGGTCTCCTGAAAAAGCTCAAAGTTGCTCAACGAGCTATGGAGAGGGCTATGCTCGGTATTTCCCTACGTGATGATAAATGATGATATCCGTAGGAGAACAAAAGTAACCGACGTAGCCCAGTGGATTAGCTCGTTGAAGTGGCAATGGGCGGGACACATAGCGCGCAGAACAGAGCAAAAAAGTTCTGGAATGGCGACCGCATACGGTTAAACGTAGCGTAGGACGTCCAATGGCCAGGTGGAAAGACGACCTCATCAAGGTCGCCGGGAGTCGCTGGATGCGGGCTGCTTTAGATAGGTCATTCTGGAAGTCTGTGGGAGAGGCCTATGTTCAGCAGTGGACTGCGTGTGGCTGACATGATGATGATCATATAGTTATTGTAGCACAATATATCCACACCTCTCGTCTCTCACCTACAAATGATCATTGAGATATTGTGACAATGGTTGACATGACAAACCAGAGTGATATAACAATAATTTAGTTCCTCCATTCTTCGCTTCGAGGCATACAATACAATGTTATTTTAATATAAATTAATGTATTAAAAGTATAAAAAGATATTGCAGATTACAAAAAACGATTAAAAAATATTTCAAACAGTGACTGATAATAATCACATCCAAACCACTCTATTTATATAAAGAACTTCTATATTAGGGTTTTTTTTATATACCACTTAGGTGGCAGACAAGCACACGGCGCACCTGATGGAAAGTGGTTACCGTGGTCTATGGACTTGTGTAACACCAGAGGAGCCACACTCGCGCTGAAAACAAAGCAGGACAAGCCTTTAGTCTTCCCACTGACATCACAAATTCTCCAGTGAGCTCTAGCTACCCTACTCACCGCTGGGAACACAACACGAAGTTATTATGACCGCGGCATTCTGTAAGGCGGAGGTACTTCCCCAGTCGGACTGCTCAATTGTGTTACGAAATCTGTTGGTTATGAAGGCTCCTTGCCCCCTCTTTTCTATTACCAAAATGGAAAAAAAAAATTGCATTATTACGAGTGGTAGGTGAATTATCATGAAGACGGTCAAAGTCAGAATAGTCTCACCACAAATTAGATGGTCTTACTTCTCACTTTAGGGTAATAAAACAACACCCTGCAGAGTAGAGTTTTGACTTGGAAGATATAATTTTAAAAAACTGTTGTGTGATTCCAAACGAGTGTCGCTATATATATTTTTTTTTATACATATCACGTCAATATGACTTTACCTAGCCTAATGGTAAGTGTGACATCACTGCGACGTGAGCGAGGACTCAGGGCCGCACACACTCACCGAGTGTCCGGCGTGGGAGACGCTGAGACGGGAGCTTGTGGCGGCCCTGGGAGTGAGAGTTCTCACGCTCTCCACCTTGCTCGCGGCGATGATCCGCTGCGCTAATGCGTGGGCGGCCGGCGCCTTCTTCTGCGAACAAGTAATGCTCGTGAAGGAGGAGGCGGGGCTGGAGCGGCAGCGGGCGCGACGAAGGATCGCAAGCCAAGCTGCCCGCGTACGTAGGCAACTCGGGCGTCGGAGGTCGATGAACGACCTCCGCCCCCATGAGCGCCGGCCTGGGGGTGACAGGTGGAGCCGCCTGTCACCCTGGCAAAAGCAGGCCGCAGCGGTGGTGCGCCTGACTCGCCTCCCCGTTTCTGGGGATGAGTTGGGAACTCTGTAGTCCCCACATCCGAGAAGAGGGCCAGATCGTGAGAGATGGCCCTGGGTCGGCCGGGGTGCGAGGGATATGCCTGTCAACCTCACCTTCGGCCAAAAAACGACCCACAGGCGGCGTGCATTTTAGTCGGTTCGAGTCCGACATAACCTCCTCCACCGGCTCCGGTGGGGAGGTTTCCGTGGGGATTTTGCATAGTCTTAGGAAGAGGGTCACCTTTACAGACACCAATATTGCTTCAATGAAGAACCTTCTACACATCCCGACCCTGGTGTGACCCGGGATTTTGATAATATGAAGAAGGAAACACATGGTGGGCCGTGTGCCTGTTTGCCACCTGAGTGGTATTAAAAAAACAAATGTGTGCTTGTAAAGAATTCTAAGACTTTATGATACGGCAAAGATAAGAATTACAGAACCACTTGATTCTCCATCAAAGAATCAATTTAACTTATTCAGTTTAGGTACATAAAGAGCACATGAACGTCAAACTTTTACAATTATGTCAAGAAATAATATAAAAATATTAAATAATGTATAATAAACCGTTGGAAAATAATTATTTCGCTGGTACGGTAGGTTAGTTCTACTGAGAAGATACCAGCAATTTGCTTTAGTTTACAATTTATTTTGTGCAAGCAAGCAAGAGACTTATGTTGAACAAGCATTTACATCATCAAAATACTCATCTACTTTATAGTAAACCTTTTAATTCTAAATGGAATATTCTGCACTTTTTGCGGGGGATATTTAAGCCTTGCTAGTATTGTTATGTACTTATATAAGTATGGTACTAATTGAGAGCTCACAGGAACATTCAGCATTGCAGAGACGATAAATAACCGTTATTTATTTATCCTCTGCAGAAAATACAGTCAATACGATACTGTATTGACTCATCCAGGAGAACATTCACTTGGGTGATAATTTAGACAATGTTAAATTGGTTACTATAACAAAAAAATTATACCACTTGGTTGGCAGACAAGCACACGGCCCCCTGATGGAAAATGGTTACCGTGGCCTATGGCCGTATGTAACACCAGAGGAGCCACACTCGCGCTGCCGACCCTGTAAGCACAGAGTTTCTGTGCCGTCAGTGTAGAATACAAAGCAGGACAAGCCTTTAGTCTTCCCACAGACAGTATTAATTCTCCAGTGAGTTCTAGCTACCCTACTCACCGCTGGGAACACAACATGAAGTTATTATGACTGCGGTATTCTGCAGGGCGGAGGTACTTCCCAGTCGGACTGCTCAATTGGGCGGAAATACCGCCATGTCCTACCTCCTAGATAAAGAACTTATAAGTATTCATTCAAACGTCTGATTCTATATAATATCATATTGCAGAGTGATTATTGATCACTGATTAGAAATAACTGTTATAAACAGTATGTGATTATTTCTAGCAAATGCTCGATTAAGATTGTTCACGAATGAACGAATCAATGAATTCAGCTTGAGAGTTCCTTGATAAAGATCGTTCAAATGTGTACAGTCTATCAAGAAAAGTGTACACTTCATTTACTATAGCCGTCAATACAAGTTCCGTTACTCAATTTGCTGTTAAATGTACATCTCAAATAATATGAAACCCTAATGCTTGTACATTTACATAGAAAAGGTCTGTTTTATTTTGCTTGGCTTTCTCTACGTGGAAATTTGAATATGTTCCCGCAATTCACGCAAACATATTTCCGTGATAAAAAGTTATGTGTTATTTTTTATACCACTTAGGTGGCAGACAAGCACACGGTCCACCTAATGGGAAGTGGTTACCGTGGCCTATGGACGTATGTAATACCAGGGGCTTTAGACTCGCGCTGCCGACCATGAAGAAACCTTCTGATGCTCCTTTTGAAGAACCCCATATTGTAGACGCTATCTAACAAATTTCAGCTAGATCAGTCGTTAGAGCGTGATTGAATAATAAACATCCAAACGTCTTCACAAACACATATTTAATTAAGTTGCAGGGTCTGTTCAAGACACTATTTTGTACACCTAAAATGGTTTAGTATTACCTAACCTCGATATTAGTAGCTGAAACCACAACAACAACGGTATTTCCATCCAATTGAGCAGTCCAAGTGGAAAAATACCTCCGCCCTATAACATACCGTGGTTATAATAACCTCGTGTCTTGTTTCCAGCGGTGAGTAGGGTAGCTAGAGCTCACTGGAGAGTTTGTGCTGTCAGCGGGAAGACTAAGGGCTTGTTCTGCTTTGTCTTCTACACTGACGGTACAGAAACTCTCTGTGCTAATAGGGTCGGCAGCGCGAGTGTGACTCCTCTGCTATTCTACACGTCCATAAACCACGGTAACCACTTTCCTTCTGGTGGGCCGTGTACTTGTCTGCCACTTAAGTGGTATAAAAAAAAATATCACGCAGAAAAACTGTAACTGCAAATAACATAAGCTTTGACAATCGGATTTATAGCAATCAACCGGTCAAAGACCTCGTAAATAAACCGGTTGTCTAACAGCGAATTAGTTAACAGAATTTAATCATCTGTTATGTGTTGAAGGCGAGTTAATTGACGATCAGTTGATTATAATCTGTTACGCCTGTTTAGATATGTCACTTTGTTGTATATAACCTTGTTTTTTGACATAAGCTCTGTGGCGTGGAGTTAGTGAACGCGACTGGTACGGAGGAAGAGGGGCGGGTTCGTTGTGCGCTCAGTACAAATATTTGAATGTATGAATATAGCTATTTGTCCCGTTTGGTATGGCGGGTCCCAGCCCAGTTGCCATACGAATATCTATGGCCTTCGTTACGGGTAGTTTGAACCCTAAAAAGTTCAACAACTGGTCTAATTGCAATGCTTCGATATCGCCAATATAAGGGTTTTATAATAATAATAATAATAATTTATTTCTAAGAATATGGTACCTACATTGAGGTCTTTATGTTATTTCACTTGTTCAAACATATTCTACCATACCCTGGTGTAGAAATATTAAATTTTATAATAATAATATTTAAGATTTACAATATTATAGTAATGTCAAATATGTCACTCATGCAATCAATTAATTATTTATTTCTATTACGTTTTACAATAATAATATTTAAATTTTACAATAATAATATCAAATATATCACGCATGCAATCAATAATTATTAATTTAATTAGTCATTTATTTGAAATGAAATGAAATGAAATGAAATGAAATGAAATGAAATGAAATGAAATGAAATGAAATGAAATGAAATGAAATGAAATGAAATGAAATGAAATGAAATGAAATGAAATGAAATGAAATGAAATGAAATGAAATGAAATGAAATGAAATGAAATGAAATGAAATGAAATGAAATGAAATGAAATGAAATGAAATGAAATGAAATGAAATGAAATGAAATGAAATGAAATGAAATGAAATGAAATGAAAATGAAATGAAATGAAATGAAATGAAATGAAATGAAATGAAATGAAATGAAATGAAATGAAATGAAATGAAATGAAATGAAATGAAATGAAATGAAATGAAATGAAATGAAATGAAATGAAATGAAATGAAATGAAATGAAATGAAATGAAATGAAATGAAATGAAATGAAATGAAATGAAATGAAATGAAATGAAATGAAATGAAATGAAATGAAATGAAATGAAATGAAATGAAATGAAATGAAATGAAATGAAATGAAATGAAATGAAATGAAATGAAATGAAATGAAATGAAATGAAATGAAATGAAATGAAATGAAATGAAATGAAATGAAATGAAATGAAATGAAATGAAATGAAATGAAATGAAATGAAATGAAATGAAATGAAATGAAATGAAATGAAATGAAATGAAATGAAATGAAATGAAATGAAATGAAATGAAAATTTATTCGCAAGAGACACGGTGAAGATAAAAGTGTTAATTTGTCCAGTGTGGATAGTACAGCATATTTCGCCTGCATTAGGCATACGAATTTTTTAGGTACATTGTTGCTATTGTTGTTATATAAATATCATCATTGGTTAGTACTCCATAACCCACTATACCTGCACAAATTACACAGTCGACATTCTATTCGAAACAAAAATAAATTAAAATTATAATAAGTAACTAAGTACACAAAATAAATTCATGAATCAATCAACAGACGCCTTAACAATGCATGCGATAGAACAAACCGCAAAACCTTCATTCCAATTATCATGTCAAATATTTATCACGAAATTGTCAGAAATGTCAGGTTAGATGTTTAAAATAATATTATAATGATTTTAATGTCAATGAGCTTTCTTGTCAATATACCTACTTCAATAAATCGATGTCGCTAAATTACAATGTCAAGTACTACCATTACTAAATTAATATGTCAAATTAAAAGTATATTATATTAAATTGGAAATGTCAAGACTAATAAATTTTTATATATTTAGTCATTTGCAATCAAAAAATTCTTGCAGATCATAAAAACATTTATTTATAAGCCATTGCCTTAGTTTCGACCTAAATTGAGTCCTAGGCAGTTCCCTGATCACCTTTGGAATGTGATTGTAAACCTTAATGGTCATTATAAAGCAGTTTTTTTGGTAAAAGGTAGTTCTGCACATCTCGAACTTTATTTTAGTGGGGTTTCGAGACTCAAATCTGCATGTTGCACTTGCTTTAGCAAACAAGTGACTTTGGTTTATTACGAACATGCCTGCCTCCAATATGTAGACAGACACCAAAGTCAGCACCCCCAGCCTCTTAAAGAGTGGTCTACAGGTTTCTAGGGGCCCAACCCCACATACTGCTCTTATGCACTTTTTTTGCTTCAAGAACGCTCTCTCAATAGCAGTTGAATTGCCCCACAATAATATACCATAGCTTAATATCGAAGCAACGTGACCATAGTAGGCTATGAGAGCTGTTTTTCCGCAAGTTGTGCTTCTAAGCTGACGCAGGGCAAATGCAAATCTATTCACTCTTTTGCATACTGCATCTATATGTAGCTTCCAATTACAGTGTTCATCTAATATGAGACCAAGAAAGCGAATGTGACTATCCCTGCCTATTGCAACACCGTTTAACGTTAATTAAGATTTTGAGGTTTTTGTTTATAGTTCCTGAATTCAATATAATGTGTTTTCGATAAGTTTACTTTAAGGTTATTTAAATCAAGCCAATTCAGTATGTCTCTCATTGTTAGGTGCACAATTTCATCATGATTGTGATTGGGATTGCTAGGTATGACAATTGATACGTCATCAGCAAAGAGAACACATTTTTGGGAAGTGATACTCGGCAAATCATTGATGTACAGAAGGAATAGCAGAGGGCCCAGAATGCTACCTTGTGGGACTCCCAAGTTCTTAATTTGAAATTGAGATCTGTACTGCGTTAGTGTTTGATTCTCGTTTATGCGGGTTATTTCTACACATTGATTTCTATCGTAAAGATAGCTACTGAGCCAGTCCAGAGCTGGCCCTCGAATGCCGTATCGTTCGCACTTATCAAGTAGTCTCTCAAAATCTACCGTATCGAAAGCCTTGCTCATGTCCAAGAACACTACCGTTACTGTATTGCCCTTATCCACGTTTTCTGTTATGGTTTTGACCAAGGAGAAAGCTGCTAAAGTGGTAGATTTTCCCTTTTGGAACCCACTCTGCTCCTCCCTTATTATTTTATGTTTGTTAATGAATTGGGTTAGACGACTGTGCATTATTCTTTCGTAGACCTTTGAAAGTATAGGTATTAGTGCAATCGGTCTATAGTTATCAACGTCTAGTGGACTGCCTTTCTTATAAAGAGGTTTGACTATAGAAATTTTTAACTTAGTGGGAAATACACCATTTGTCTGAGATAAGTTTATAACGTGACTAAGTACGGGCGATATGTAAGCTGCACAAGACTTCAAGATATAAGTCGAAAGCTCATCATAGCCCACAGATTTTTTATTATTTAGTGATGTTATAGTTCTTAGTACTTCCACGGGTGTACAGGGATATAAGAATATACTGTCCATATTTCTATCTGGTTGTAACATAATGGGGGGTACAGAAATATCACGCACACTATCATTTCTGGAGCTTATTGAGAACACGTCATTAAATCTGTTTGCAATATCCGTGGGAGTAGTAATTAGCGCCTGATTATATTCTATACACTCAATTTGATGGCAAGTTCGTACTGCATCAGCTTTATTTTTTACAACCTCCCAAGTAGCTCGACTCTTATTTCTAGAGTGTTTAACAAATATATGATTTGTGATTTTTTTAGACCTAATTATACATTTTTTTAGAATTCTAGTGTAATTTATATATTTTTCTTTTATATTATTAATATTATTATTTTGTTTCATATAGCAAAGAGATCTCAGTTTCCTTTTATGTTTGTAACAAATTTTTATACCTTTAGTGATCCATTTAGGGGATGTGTTATTTGCATTCACCTTGATTCTCTTAACTGGAAAGCATAAATTGTGAAATAAGATTAACAAGTCCTGGAAGCTCTCAAAAGCCAAATTAGCGTCAGTTTCATTATAAATGTCAGACCACGATAGACTACATAATGCTTCATTAAATTTTCCGACATTTTCTTCACAATAGTCACGTACACTTATATACCAACACTTTAGAGACGGTTTTGATGCATGTGTTGGAAATGCTAGAACTTGACATGTATTATGGTCAGAAAGAGAAAGCTGATGGGTTCCACCCGTGGAATCCCTCATATTACTAAAGATATGATCTATACATGCACTTTGACGTGTCGGTGTTTTGTTTTACATCAGTCAATATAATGTCCTTAAAATTAAATTTGCTATCCATATATTCCCTCACTGAATAAAAACACTTATCTATTAAGAAATTAAATATGCTGAATTTAAATTTAGTCATAGGTAGCGCTCGCACACCAAATGGCAGTTTATTGTATATTTTTATAGCCATACAATATGCATTTGAGGAATATAGATGTATTCTTTGCTGGGGCACTAAAATTTTATAAGGATCTCTACTATTTGTCTTTTTCAATATGTCATCATGTAGCGGAAACATTTGTGGATATTTCTTCACAAATAGGCACATTTCATAAATATAAAGGCAAGGAAATGGCAGAATTCTTAGTTTTTTGAAGATTGGTTTGCAGTGTTCTCGGTATCCGGCTCCATACAGAGCTCTAACACACTTCTTCTGTGCCAGAAGTACACTCTCTACTTCTACCGAGTTACCCCATACAACGATACCATATCGTAGCACTGATGAGATGTATCCATGATACGCTGACAGAGCTGTCTCTCTGGAAGCTATCTGTCTCAATTTCCTTAGAGCGAATACAAACTTGTCCACTTTTGCACATACATTTCCAACATATCCTTTCCAATTTAAATACTTATCTATTGTTATTCCAAGAAACAGAGTTGAGTTGACAGGTTTAATAAATGTATTGTTAATATTAATATTTGGTGAAGCGCATTTAGAATTATATGTTTCAAACTTAACTATTTTAGTTTTATCGACATTAATCTGTAAGTTGTTGTTTTGTAACCATTGTATTGCCCTATTTAACTCCTGATTAGTTTCAGTTTCTATGTCAGATTTATTTTAACACTTAATCATAAGTGTCGTGTCATCAGCAAAGAGTATACAGTCATGCATAATATTATTGCTGAAGTCATTTATGTAAATGAGGAACAGTAAGGGCCCCAATACACTCCCTTGAGGAACACCGCAACTATTTATTTTTAATGTTTTATAGGTACTTCTATGATATAATAACTACATACATACACACATATAATCACACCTTTATCCCTGGAGGGTTAGGCAGAGGTGAATTAACACTCACATTTCACCAATAATTGTATACGGTGCCACGTAATAGGGGGTGAGCCTATTACCGTATTCCGGGCACTATTGCGGACTCGATGCATCTGAGGCTGAGTCTGAGCTGTATATATCCGTCTGATGTTAAACAGCCCTATCCCTTACTCGCCTTGTACGACACCGCATGGGAAGAGATGGGGTGGCCCTAATTCTACTCTACCGGAAACCACGCGGCCAATAACTAACTATTGTAATATTATTGAAATAAAAAAAAACCAACCGCGGTAACCTAGTGGTATTTAGGTGGTAGTGGTAATGGACTGCTGAGACGAGGTCTCGAGTTCGATACCAGGTTTTACCATGTCACCTAAGCACAAACCGGCGAAATGTGGGTGCTAGTACCTCTGCCTACCCCTTAAATATAGGCATAACTTTATGTTATGTATGTTATGTTATGTTACATCACACATTACACATTTATCATATTCAGCCAAATATCTCATTCCATAGAACATCTGTGTCTGAACTAGATAACTTAATATCCGTATTTCAGACAACAGCTCATTTATACAATACATAATAAATATCTAAACATTGAATAACAATTATTATATAATATGGTATAGCAGTTGGTTTGGTTACCTTATAATTTCATTCATTTTAAGTAGTCTACCAATATCTACCAAAAGACTTTAAGAATTTTGTTCCTCAATCAACTGCAATACCATCAAACAATACTTATGATAAAATTTTATTAACTAATATACTAATTAGTTATAATTGTTCAATTCAAAATTCAATTCAGATTAAATTAAATCAAAATTAAATCAAACACAACATATTTCTCTAATGCCTTTTATACAATATATTTCTCTAATGCTTTTAATATGGTCAATCATGATCTTCTTTTAAACACCTTCTCACACTTGATGATCTCATCGGATGCACTGGATTGGTTCTCTAGTTACCTTCAATGCCGCCAGCAGGCTGTACGTCGCGATGAAACCTCATCGTGTTGGCGTAGCATTGAGGCTGGCTTCCCTCAAGGCGGTATCTTATCTCCATTATTATTTTCCATCTTCATAAATCTCGTGACTCAAAATCTTCGATGTGCGTATCATTTGTATGCCGATGACCTGCAACTGTATTCACAAGCGAGTGTGGATGATTTGTGCACTGCGATAAACAAAATCAACCAGGACCTGGACCACATTGGCAGCTGGTCGAGCTGATTTGGATTGACTGTTACGTTACACTGTAAGTGCCAGGCTATAATTATAGGGAGTCAACGCTTTTGAGGACGGGTGGTTGCGGCATCTCTCCCGGCTTTCACACTCAATGGTTTAGTCATACCTGTGAGCCCGGCAGTCAAAGACCTTGGTTTGATTATTGACTCTACCCTGAGCTGGAGAGACCAAGTATCCCACGTGTGTCAGAGAATTACTGGTTCGCTTCGTGCATTTTATCGTTGACGGAACATTCTACCTACCTACACCAAAGCAATGCTTGTGCAGGCATTGCTATTCCCTATAATTGATTATGGCGATGTTTGCTACTTTGACCTGAATGCAGAGTATCTTAACAGATTTGACCGTCTTCTAAACAACTGTACCTGATTCGTCTTCAACCTCCGCAAGTATGATGTATCTGCTTGTCGGTCGCAACTAAATTGGTTGCCGATTCGTCAGCGTTGAAACCAACGTGCTCTTACCACTCTCTATACTATATTAACTTCTCCTAATTCTCCCTCTTACCTATCCCCCTATTTCCAATATCTTGGCTCCAATCATGACAGAAACTTGCGTTCTACAAACAGCCTCGTCTTGCACTGTCCTACTCATCATTCCGATTTCATCCAGTCTTCCTTTCCTGTGCAATCTATATTTCTTTGGAATGAGTTACCTCTCGGGATCAGGGGGGCCACAAGCCGTCACACATTTAAATTGGGAGTTCGGAAACTCATGCTGGATAAATTGGAGGAAACCTCATTGTAATTATATTTATCAATGTATGGTTGGATATTATTATGTGTATGTATATTTTATTTATATATTTATGTATATATGTATGTATTAATATATATTTTACCTTTCATAATGTACCTTGTTATTCTTTTCACCACCTATTGGGTTGACTGGTAGGGAATGCCTGTGGCATTAAGTCCGCCTATGTACATTTGTGCATGAAGTTTAAATAAATTAAAATAAATAAATAAAAACAAAATTCAAACAAATCCAAAACAAATCTAAATCAATGAAAATAAAAATTAAATAAAAATTAAATCAAAATTAAATCAAAACTAAATCAAAATTAAATCAAAATTAAATCAAAATTAAATCAAAATTAAATCAAAATTAAATCCAAATTAAATCAAAATTAAATCAAAATTAAATCCTCCTTTTGTAGCGTGTAGGTGTGTGTGTTTGTATTTGTGTGTATGTGTGCGTGTTTGCAAACGGTTCAGTGAGTAGTTTTATTAGTGGCATGTTAATCAAACTCTGAGGAATTTTATTAAATATTTTTATACAGCTGACTACAAACGAAATCTTCAGGTCAGGTCGAACCACGGGCAGACGCTAACGTCTAAAACACTGATGATTGCATACACATTCATACAATAAATCAAATATTATCAAACATTAATCAGAATCTTCTCTCAATGCATCATCTTCATATCGCTGATAATGAAATGTGTGTATCCATATCGTTTATAATTAAAAAATGCATTAATCTATAGATTGATTGCTTCGTGCATATCGAGCATTGTTTTTGCTTCTGTTGTTCTTAAAATGATTAACAAGACCTTGTGTATTATAACTGTGGTCTCACTAATTAAAATAATAAGAAGTAGGTTAACAAGACGACCTCCGTGGCGTAGCGGTAGAGCACTTGACTACTATGCAGGGGGCGCGAGTTCGATTCCCGCTCAGTGCAAATATTTGTATGCATGAATATGTAGATTTGCATTGGTCTGGGAGTTTCTATGTATAATATGTATGTATTTACAAAAAAAAAGTATCTAAGTATGTTTATCCGCATTCTAGATCCCATAACACAAGCTAGTTAAGATATGCTTACTATGTGTCTAGTTAGCGTTGTGTAAAATGTCGTGGAATATTTAAAAAAAAATGAATATTGAAAGGTTTAGCTGGCAGACAAGCACTGGAGAATTTGTGCTGTCAGTGGGATGACTAAAGGCTTGTCCTGCTTTGTCCTCTACACTGACGGCACCAAAACTCTGTGCTTACAGGGTCGGCACCGCGAGTGTGGCTTTTCTGGTGTTACACACTTCCATAGGCCACGGTAACTACTTTCCATCAGGTGGGCCGTGCGCTTGTCTGCAACCTAAGTGATATAAAAAAGTAGGTTTTTAAAAAGTGGTGTATAAAACAGGTACAGTGTATATTTTTGGTGGTAGTTGTCTGCACACGGCCCCTGATGGAAAGCGGTTATCGTGGCCTATGGGCTTGTGCAACATCTAGGGAGTCACATTCGTGCTGCTGATCCTGTAAGAACAGAAAGTTTCAGTACTACCAGTGCAGAAGACAAAACAGGATAAGCCTTTTTCTTCCCACTGAGAGCATAAAATCTCTCCAGTGAGCTCTGGTACAAAATCAGAGAGCCTACCACTACTTTCTCCCTCTTCTTAAAAATCGGTCTATTGATGCGGTATGTGAAAAAGTAGTACCGAAGTTAGTTAAACTGATAAACTTTTCGCTCGTTTTCATTATTAAACGAGTAACACTTAAAATATAGTTCCCGTTATAAGTGCCCGGTTAATGGCAATAGGCTCGCCACCTATTACATTGGGACCTAAACATAAACTGGCGAAATTTGGGTGCGAGTACCTCTGCCTGCCCCTTCGGGGATACAGCTGTGAGTTTATGTTATACAGTTCCGTATATTTCAATTGTTCAACGTACAAGACAAAACCGGTACCTACATTATGAAACTAACATTAATGAGACGGTTAATACAAACGTCCTTGAACACACATTTTCGTTATAAATGATCACGAGGACTTTTGCGTAGGTGAAATTTGAAACCTGCATCCCCCATCTGGTACAAGGCCAACCATCGTTATATTCTAATTCTTTCTTAATGAATCATTATTAATAAATGACCATGTTTACAATGAATTGAATGCCATAAGATTACCTTGAGATCTTGAATGGTCAGTGAAGTAATATTTCAAATTTGGAAGTGGATTGACAAGCATTATGGACTAGTGGCATAGTTTTATTTGTTCTATATTTAAATGTGGAATTTTAACCGAAGAGGGTACGGCTATTTATTTAATTGGTATTTAATAAACTTCGTAATGCAGTGGTAGCGAATATGACAGCTTTTATTTTATTTTATTTTATTTTATTTATTTAATAGGTTTTTCCACAGCAAATGTATTACAAATCGTTTATAAGATATGTTTAGCGAGTAATGTGGCTGATACATTTGCCATTTGCTTTACAAATATTTACATGGGTTAAATTAGTGAAATAGTAAAGGGTTATTCTCGGAATACGGTAAGCGCAGTTGGTGACACTTATCTCACCCCTATATTGTGAACATTATTTTCACAATTTAGGGTTTTCACAATTATATTGTATTCTAATAAAACACCTTCTTTTTTATAGTGGCTATGGCGACTCGATTCACACTCTGTTTTCTCCCAATGTTCTGTTACCTGGATGGCATTCTCAGAGGCACACGTCATGTGTACCTCCGAGAACGCTTCCGGCATACATGAATATGAGCATGTCGCACACGTCAATAGGTGGGTCATTGTCTCTAAAGTAACTCCACATTCACATCGCAGACCCCTGAAAACCCCCACCGAGAACAGTTTTCTTTGCTTCGGTCGACCTGTGTCCGAAGTCAGTTCAAGGACTTTGATGTGATCCAGGGTAGGTCATGTCCAGACGAGATTTTCATCAACAGCGCGACAGCAGGACGAAAGAGTGGTGGGTCCTGTACTCTCCAGTGGTTTATTCTCGCTTGGGAGGGATCACCGTCGATGGGGGCAACCCATGTCCAAAAATCCCTGCGGCTCTTCAGTCTTTATGGCACCTGGTACCTTAGGACGGCCTAGCATGGAATGTCGCTGGTTCGACTTCAGTTTGTCTCTCTCCACGTACATTCAGTGGTATACTTCAGGGTATACATCTTGGACCCAAAATATGCTCAAAATGCGCTCTATTTGAGAAATATTTTGAGGATAACACGGTGTTATATAGCGGTGGCCGAGTCCAAATTCACCTATGAATAATACCACCTTTCCATTTTATGTATGTTTTTAAGTGTCACGAATATTCGGACATGGTACCTATCGATGGAAAGTCCGTCACCCTAACCACTAAGCTACTGACGGCGACGCCTTGACAGGGTTTACGTGTTTTTAATATTTTAACTTCTTATAATATTTAATAGAGTGTGGGTAGTGTAATATTTCATACTAATAACGGTACTCAAGAGATAAAATCATTTTGACGTATGAGTGTATTAACTTAGCTAATTTACAAAACTTGCCTGCGATCAATTTCTTTTTAATAAGCACAGGTATACGTATACTATACAGACGGTCAATGCCTTCTGTTACCCGACTGGTGAAAAATGATAAACTAATGACTCCATATTTTTAATATTCAACCTCCTGTACACATACACACATATAATCACGCTTTTAGGAGGGTTAGGCAGAGGTGATTTAAAACCCACATTTCACCAATCGTTAAATTCGGTCACACGTAATAGGAGGTTAGCCTATTGCCGTCTTCCGGGCACTATTGTTGACTCGAGCCATGCATCTGAGCCTGAGTCTGGGTTGTATATATCTGTCTGATGTTAAACAGCCCTATTCCTTAGTCGCCTTGTACAACATCGCATGAGATATTGGTTAATGGTTTGGGTTCAACTATGTCACAATAATAATTATTTATTTCATTACTCGGTTGATATGTCTTTAAACCTATCAATAGCTATTTTAATCACGACATGAACTGTCCAACAGTCGCTTCTAACGAAGGTTAATAGGGACCAGGCTGGCGCTCATGGGGGGCGGAGGTCGTTCATCGGGTTAAAAGGGACTGTTACCTTGTTCTAAAAAGTAAAAACAAGGATCTTCCATGCTAAGGATAGACAAATTCTGAATGACTTGAGCTTGAGCTTGGAGCGTCGATAGCTTAGTGGTTAGGGAGCCGGCCTTACTATCGAAAGGTCCCGGGTTCCAATCCTGGCCAATACACTACCTAACACAAGCAATTTAGCATAAATGGAGGGGTTAGACGGAATATCAGTAATTTCGGTTCTAATATTCTTATTAAAAAAAAGTAAAAGAATGCTCATGGCATACTAGAATCATAGAAACGTTTTTGCGTTAGTCCTTCAGAATTACTTTAGAGGCCTTTACCTCGGAGTCTGGGGTTCGCTTTACGCTTTTTACTTCTGCACTTCGTATGGACTTGGGAATCCATGGTAGTGAGACCGTTGGCTACGACGACGCCAAGCCAGCACTCGCACACACGTACAACGCACAGCAAGCATAAAAGAGCTTACCCATCCTACCGAAGCCGGCATGGCAACTTTCACCATTGTAGTTTAGTGGTATTAAACTAAAATAGAACACATCATCCTTAGAGGTTAACAAGAATCAAAGTACAATGCAGACCACATTCGCGGACGTAGTCTCAAGAATGAAGGGAAAAAAGATTCAACAAGACAACGAAAGCAAAAGTAGGTACAGTCGTTATCAGAAATTACTGAACACCAAAAAATATAAAACATATATTGTGGACTATGTATATGTAATTATGATTTTATTCTGCGTATTCTTAAAAAGTTTCAAAACAATGTACTAAAATGTTCTAATAAGAATGAATTGTCCTTAAATTCTAATTTACATTGAAATTAAACTATAAATAATAATTGATTTAAGTATTTTTTTGATTTGAGATTTGAAGTTTTAATTTACTTAATTTAACAACACATCTGTGATGTATTTATTTTCTAACCATGTAAATGACTAGTGAAATTAATCAATTTAGAAAATTGATTTAAGCACAATACCAGACATTACATAAAGGTTTTTATTAAATTATTTAACTAGCTGACCCACCTTTTCAAAATTTGTATGAAAAATTGCCAGATTTGTTAATATTTATTATCAATGCTCCGCTCCCTTAAGTGGTAGCGTGATGATATATAACCTAAAATCTTCCTCGATAAATAGACTACCCAACACTGAAAGAATCATTCAAATCGGACCAGTAGTTCCAGAGATTAGCGCGTTCAAACAAACAAACAAATAAACTCTGCAGCTTTATAATATTAGTATAGATTAGTGAAATGTGGGTGTTAATTTAGCTCTACCTAACCCTCCGGGGACAAGAGTGTGATTATATGTATGTATGTATATTATTTAATTTGACAACTACATTTTTGACACATTTATTGTTCTGACGATTTCAATGACTAGAAACAAAGTTGACCTATAAATTCATTTGTTAATCGTCTTTTTTTATTTAGTTGGTATAATGATTATTGAAGTAATAGCTTTTAGCCAGGAGGTAGGACACGACGGTATTCCCGTCGCAAATGAGCAGTCCGACTGGGGAAGGACCTCCAACCCACAGAATACCACGGTTATGATAACCTCGTGTTGTGTTCCCGGCTGTGAGTAGGGTAGCCAGAGCTCACTGGAGAGTTTTTGTGCTGACAGTGGGAAGACTAAGGGTTGGCCTGATTGTCTGAAACTCTCTGTTCTTACAGGGTCACCTGTCGGTAGCACGGGTGTAACTCCCCTGGTATTGCCCACGTACAAATGTCTCGGTAACCACTTTCCATCAGGAGGGCCGTGTGCTTGTCTGCCACGTAAGTTGTATAAAAGAAAAAGCTTAAATAATAATGTATCTAAATAATTATATTTCTCAATTTAATTTTAAGTTTAATGTGATTCATAATCTTATTGTACGTCTTATCAGACTCACTACAGTGATACCCACATAATTATGTAATTGACAATACCTGTAACAATCAATAAATTAATTTGATTTGATTTGATTTGAATTATTTTTCTAATCTTCAAAGGATTTAACACCTTTTATTGTTTATTTATTATTGTGTGTAAAGCTTTAGACTTAGATAGATAGATAATACTTTATTGTACATCAAAACGTTTACAGTAGAGACAAATAAGTAGCATGTATCTACTGTTTAATGTACAATGGGCTTATCACTGATAGCAATTTCTTCCAGGCAATCTTAGGACAGTAATGTAACAAAACAAAAGATATATGGTGCAGTTATCATATAAAACTAGATAAAAGGTGAACTAAAACAAAAAGAAAGAAAGAGAAAAGCACAAATAAAGTAAAATAAAATAAATATACAGCTTTACGTAACATATTATATACACAATCATACAACCATAAATAGATATACAAGATCTACTAATATTTATGTTGATCGATAACTTAGAATGTATATAATAAGTGAACATTGATGGTGACTGTACTTGCACTTAAACCATGAAGAGCAATGGCTTTTAGAGGTCTATGGGTCAGAGTTCATTGACTTCACCTTGATAACTTCTCTAACATGTAATTGAATGGGAATGATGGTTCATGTTATGATGGGCATATACATTATACATATTCATGTGTGGTCTTACATGTAGACGTATGACTTAATAAGCTTCATGGGAGGCTATTGCTGTCATCCGGGATTATTTTTAGACTGCACATTCACTAGCGAATAGAGAATAACCTTCGTTATATCATGTGGAAATCCCCCCGGATAACCCCCTGCAACCGGTGGAGGCGACGTGCAGAGAATAGTCAACTCTATGATATGTTATAATAGGGTTGACTATTCTGCCCTTGGAAATCATTGGGTTCGATTGTTCTCTGCACGTCGCCTCCGCATGCCGGGCATTTTTCGTTGACTGCCACCAAGATGGCTGACGTCATGAGAGGTAGCCTGGGGGTTAATGGCCAATCCATGGTCACTTGCCAATCCAGGGGGTAATGATTCAAACGATACCCTATTCCATTTTCCGAATCAGTTCAAACATTTATTTAAAGCTTTTGGTGCAATTTTCTTTTTTATACCACTTAGTTGGGAGACAAGCACACGGTCCACATTTTGGAAAGTGGTTACCGTGGCCTATGGACGTGTGCTGCCAACCCTGTAAGCACAGAGAGTTTCTATGTAGTTAGTGTAAAAGACAAAGTAGGACAAGCTTTTGGTCTTCCCACTGACAGTAAAAAAACTCTCTAGTGAGCTCTGGCTACCCTACTCACCGCCGGGAACACAACACAACGTTATTATGGCTGCGGTATTCTATAGGGCAGAGGTACTTCCCCAGTCGGACTGCTTAATTGGACGGTCGTGTTCTACCTCCTCGAGTAAAAGAAACACACGACTGTACCTACACTATTCTCATTGTTCTTTTTATGTAGTCGAGTAATAAAAGCCGAGTGGTTCCCGGCAGAGTAGAATTTAGGCCACCCCATCACTTCCCATGCGGTGTCGTATAAGGCGACTAAGGGATAGGGCTGTTTAACACCAGACATATATATACAGTCCAGACTCAGCTTTAGATGCATTGCTCGAGTCAACAACAGTGCCCGGAAGACAGCAATAAGCTCACCCCCTATTATGTGGGACTGAATTCAATGATTGGTGAAATGTGGGTGTTAATTCACCTCTGCCTAACTCTCCGGGGATAAAGGCGTGATTATATGTATGTATGTATGTATGAGTAATAAAATAGAATGAACAAGGAACGACCATGAATACGGTTCTTCACTTAGTGATAGTTGCCCTCACCGCGGTACGTCACCAGTCTCCATGACTCAATCAGCTAGATGCCAATAAAATTGGAATCACGTCTTAAGTACTCGTTATAATGATAAATCAGCCTCAATTCGTTTACGTGTATTATAATGCAAATTATTATCGTGAGAACGTTTACGAAAGCTTATGCGATATTATTATACGTTGAAATAAAAATCCTTTTGGCAAAGTAGTGCTCCGTTTGTATGTTGTTTTTTGGTGGAGGTTTTTTTTTTATACCACTTTGGTGGCAGACAAGCACACGGCCCACCTGATGAAAAGTGGTTACCGTGGCTTATGGACGTATGCAACACCAGGGATGTTACACTCGCGCTGCCGACCATGAAGAAAGCTTCTGACGCCCCTCTTGAAGAACCCCATATTGTAGGTGCTTGGGAAAACCGCAGCAGGGAGGTCATTCCACATCTTAAGTGTGCGTGGGATGAAGTTTCTTTCATACCGCACAGTGCGCACCTTCTCAGTTCGCAATGTGTGAGGATGAATTCCCTGCCTATGGCAAGAGGTGCGATGATAGAATGTAGCTGTGGGCATCATGTCAAACAATTCATCTGAACACAAACCATTGTATAGGCGGTAGAACACACATAGCAAGCAAAGTCCCTCCTAAGGCTAAGAGGTTCCACGCTACCTGTGAGTATAGGATTGTCAACCAGCCTCAACGACCGTCCTTGCACCGAGTCGAAGTGGTCAGGCTGGTATGCAGGCGCTCCAGCAAAAAGGTGACAGCAGTACTCCATGTGGGGCCGGACCTGTGCCTTATAAAGAAGGAGTTGTATGGTTAAATCTTGTTCAGTTAAAAAATCCTGCGGAGTAGATATGATTTTGTAAAACGTTATCTGCTAGTAAGAGGGATACGTTTCCGCCTCCAAGAAACTCTCTATAGCACCGATTTTGTCGCCGGTATTTGCTGTAGCCGGCAGCTCGATGTCCCTCCTGTGTTGGAGAGGGACGTTGCCGTCTCCTTTGTACAGGGTACCATCACGTGGAGGTTCTGGTCCAAGCATCTCCGGGTTTATATACCTATTATGTATAGACAATGATGGTGTTAATTCATATACATTATAATAGTATACACCAAACTGTTTAACAAAGATTTAGGGACAGTTTTGAATTCTTACACGACAATGCTTGGTTATACTAAAACGTTTCCCGTTGTTATATAATGTTAAAAACTAATGTCCTGACCCCCGATTCTGCTAATTTCATGTCCTAATAAAACCATTGTCATACCACTGACACTGCAAAAAAATATATTAAATGTTAGATTTTATTGCTGAAGGCTTAAAGTTCAAAATTACCTAAAAGTTCATTACATCTTTTCATTCACTCTACAAGATGACATTTAATTTTAGACTCTAATAACATAGCAATAAAATAAACATAATAAACTCACGCCTATATCCCCGAAGGGATAGACAGAGGTGCTAGCACCTACATTTCGCCAGTTTATGTTTAGGTCCCAATGTAATAAGCCTATTGCCATTAACCGGGCACTTATAAACCTGCGATAAAAACACACATAACTTCGAAAAGCATCGAAAAGTCATTGGTGTGTGCAACGGTAAAACCTCGGATCCAACCCGAGACCTACGTCTCAGCAGTCCATTACCCATACCACTAGGCTACCGCGGTTAAATAAAATGGATAAAATAAAATCTAGAATTAAATGACATTGTGGTGTCAGAGGTATGTCATAAAATTAGCAGAATCGGGAACCTGTTTGTTTCATGTTTTTTTGTAGCAATGCTAACAGTATCTTCAAATGTCAATTAGCACAGATGTGCAGGTATGTGAATTTTGTATCGTACCTTGGATTCGGTTGTAAAAATTATGTCTTATTCGCGTAAAAACTGGTTTTTCTAAATTCAAATTCAAATTCATATTCATTTATTTACTAGAACATGGTGTATAGAGGTGTTATAATAACTTAGTGTAGTTCGCTCATATTTTGCCATGTGATGGCGTGCAAATTTAGTACATTTGTCAATTTCTTATATCTACATTAAATCTATAATCACTACCATTATGTCTTTATTATTATTATTAATTAACATCATTATTTATTTATGTTCAAGTGTCATTCTATAAATATGTCATTTAAATATTCATGTACGTCATAATAATTTTTATTTAATAACATTTCAGAATATATTATAACTCGCACCTTACGACCAAAATACTCTTGCTACTTTTACATATAGCTTAAGCAGCCACATCTAATCTCTGCCTCAAGTTAAAATACCTTCTGATTGACAGATAAGGTTTAATGTTACTGTGGAATAAAATGTATGTCTTCTTCTTCTTCTTATTTTATTTAAATGGCGCCTTGCATCGGTTATATAGATACCGATGATTCTGCCAACCTCAAGGTGGAGAGTAGGTTTACTCGTTTATAGAGGTCTCCAGGTATTCATGGTATTTTTAGTAATTTGGGTTTATCCTTTTTGGCACTGAAAAAGGGGGACATCACAAGTGTTTGTAATAATAAATATGTGAATATATATATATATATATATATATATATATAAAATTTATGGGATTTGACGTTTATGACATAGGTAGGTACATTGGCGACTGTCATAAACGTCAAATCATTTGACATTCTATTTTATAAGGTAAGAGGAGGTAGGACACGACGGTATTGACGTCTAATTGAGCAGTCTGACTGGGGAAGTAGGTACCTCCGCCCTATAGAATACCGCGGCCATAATAAACTTGTGTTGTGTTCCCGGCGGTGAATATGGTAGCCAGAGCTCACTAGAGAGTTTGTGTACTGTCAGTGGGAAGATCAAAAGCTTGTCCTGCTTTGTCTTTTACATTGACGGTACAACAACTCTCTGTGCTTACAAGGATGGCAGCGCGAATGTGACATCCTTGGTTTTGCACACGTCCATAGGCCACGGTAACCACTTTCCATTAGCACCACACATCCACATTCCATGTGCTTGTCAGCCACCTAAGTAGTACAAAAAAGGTGGACCGTGTGCTTGTCTGGCACTTAAGTGGTATAAAAAAACAGTACGTCAGTCAACGAATTGTTTCTTAGTCGTCTCTAGAGGGGCGGACTCCAATATGCATGCATTGAATGTAATCAGGAATGGTGCTCAGATTCGGAAAAAAAGCATTTAGATGGTCATTATCATCTTAACTTCACCAGGTTCTCCAGCCTCCTCCAGCAGGGTGTAGTCAATTAATAGGCCACAAAAAAAGAGATGCTACTAATAACATTCAAAATGCGCTCTGAGCCCGTACCTTAAACGCTCAACATACATATAATCACGCCTTTATCACCAGCGGGCTAGGCCAAGGTGAATTTCCCAAGGCCACATTTCACCAATCATTAAATTCGGTTCCACGTAATACGTAGTGAGCCTATTGCCGTCTTACGAACCATGTGTCGGAGGCTAAGACTGGGCTGCATGACGTTGATGTTAAACAGCCATATTCCATAGTCGCCTTGAACGACACCGCATGGGAAGAGATGAGGTGGCCCAAATTCTACTATGCCGGGAACCACGCGACATAAAATTTTGCAAAATAAACTGCACCATGATCTAGATATAGATATAGTATTTAGACACAATTTAAAATGCTAAGTCCGGGCAACCGAAGCCTTAAGTAACAACTAGAATATTAATATTATAAATCATCACCTAAATTAAGGTCTATACAATCATCTGGTAACACGGTAACTTTCAATTTGTTCTCACAACACGGACTTACCACGGCGACTTACCACGATGCCTGATTCTGCTGATTTTATGACGCACAGCAGATGACCAATGGTCACGGACAAACACACACTGCCCATCAATTACTTTCCACATTACGTGTCGGTCTGTTTTAAAACCGCAGATCCCATACACCGCTAGGCCTACGCTAAACATGTTGGAAATTAAAATTATTAAGAATTCTTAATTCACAGGGTACACTGTGTTGATGATAACTCAGTTGCGTCATCATTTACATACATACATATAATCAGGCCTTTATGCCCGGAAGGTTAGGCAGAGGTGAATTGAAACCCACATTTCACCAATCATTCAATTCGGCCCCACGTAATAGGGGGTAAGCTTATTGCCGTTTTTCGGATACTATTGTTGACTCAAGCCATACATCTGTGCCTGAGTCTGGACTGTATATATACGTCTGATGCTAAACACCCCTATCCCTTAGTCGTCTTGTACGACACCGCATAGGAAGAGATGGGGTGGCCCAAATTCTACTCTGCCGGGTACCACGTCATCGTTTGTGTGCTATTAATACATGTACTCGTATTGGTCATGTATTGGCTTTCCGACGCGTAAGATTCGCAATGGCACTTTAGCGATTCGCAGGCTGAACTACATCCAATCGCACATTAGCGCACCGTGGAAAGTCATCTTTATAAGTAAATAAATATTATTTTATAGTGTCAAGGCTTCTCCATATCGTAACACTGTGATATATTGTAATTACTAGGGTCATGTATTTTCTTATTACACGGAACATATAGAATCTAATTTACATGCTGATGGGCAAAATATTAATGATTTTTTAGGCCATAAGTAATTGAATAACCAACGCATTTTATCATTAATCTTTTAAAAATTACTTAAAACATTATATTTACTAAATAGTGCAAAAATATTACATCATTGCCAATATGATTTAAATTTGAGACAGGAGGTCTGAAAAGGTCACTTTATTGGAATCGTATTATGATAATACATATTTTGTCTTGCTTTTGTTTAAGATCTGCGTAGTAATTGAATTATCGTGATTTGGCTCATATGAGTGATCGTTTAACTAATTTTATAGGAATCTATTACATCTAGGTACTGGAAATTGATAAAGTTATTAGTTTTTAGCAGAATCACTCAATGTGGCCTTTTTAGACCCGGAGTTGCTAGAAACAAGTAACTTGATGAATTTCCAGTATAACTCATAACTCATTTATTGGTAAAAAATATTACACGTCACATAATACATATATCATCACATACTTTTAGTTGATAATACAGGATCGATCATAACTTACATTACAACAAAAAACAATAATCATAATTAAAAACAAAATGTCAGGTAAACAGTAGTGTCTACAATTAAAGTCTTCACATTTAAAAATGTCAGGTTTGGAGTCACAGAAATTAAAATACAAACATTACAATGTCAACAGATTATTAATGCTATTTATTTACATTGTTGTCCATTTGACGACCTCCGTGGCGTAGCGGTAGAACATTCGACTGCTATGCAGGGGGCGCGGGTTCGATTCCCGCTCAGTGCAAATATTTGTATGCATGAATATGTATATTTGCATTGGTCTGAGTGTTTCTATGTATAATATGTATGTATTTACAAAAAATAAAAAATGTATCTAAGTATGTTTATCCGCATTCTAGATTCCATAACACAAGCTAGTTAAGCTATGATTACCATGGGTGGTTGCGCCGATGTGGAAACTGTATTTTTTGACATGGAAACACACTCCTTTTAGATCCGTCTTCCCCTCCGCACTAACCATAGAGTAGGGCTAGCTGTAGCTTCCGTCCGCCATTGTGTGAGATGTGGTCGGCCAGTCTCGCTTTGAACTAGCCAGCGTAAAGGCGATCTCGCGCGCGCGTCTCTCAGAAATGAATAATATTTGTTGTATTTTAACCGCCTCATAGACCTTTACCGATCGGATGGTGCCTCTCGTGTGTTCCTCAAGGGATCTAGTGACGCTGACGGCAGCTCCTGAGCAAGGAAGAGAAGATCCGTGTACCGGCTGCGATGAAAAACACGTGGGTCGTGAAGGTTAGTGCATCCTCTCCTAATTTCTCGGGCTGCATTCACTGCCTGGATCGAATCCGCGGCAGCCCGGCCACCTGTCTTGTTTTGTGTGTAAAGTGTCAATAGAACAGTTATCTGCTTCCCCGCAATACAGTCCACTCGCACACGTTGGCCCACGCGCCACCATTTTTTGGTCCGGATCGAGCCGGATTCTTAGCCGTAGTTCGTATTTTGTTATTATTCTAATGGGAATGAGCGCACCGCACCTAAGTGCCTGGTTATTTTAGTAGAAAACCCCGCATCCAGACACTTAGGCTTAGAATTTGTTGTCCGTTCGCCGCTGGCTCGCATTGTACCTACCTAATACATAAATAGGTTAGGTATCATATCAACACTTAATCGTAGTTCACAATTTTCGCATCGCACCTAAGTGCCTGGTTATTTTAGTAGAAAACCCCGCATCCAGACATTTAGGCTTAGATCTTAGGTATACTCAGACACCCTAGTGCATAGGCACAGTGTAATACCTAACGCATTTGGCTTTGTTTTGTTTTTTTCAATTACGTTGTTCTCGGCTCACGTCGTATTTGCCTAGTACCTGCGTGGGTAGACACGTGGCTGTGCCTACCTCGCTCGCATCTCATCCCAATTCATACGAAAGTATTTTAATTTGAATAGATATTACGCAATACTTAATCTCGGAAATAATAGTTGAATCTAGACAGCGACCATCGCGCAGGTGCGACCTTGTTGCTATGCGCGTTTGTTCAAGCGTGCATTCACAGTTGTAAGCACCTACCTACCTACATAGTTAACGCTCGCGCCGCCTCGCTGCTCTGTACCGCTAGGATTAAGTCATTTCATATTTAATTGTAAACATGTCCCCAAAGGTTGATAAGACCGGTAAGGTTCAATTGAAACTTTTATACGCTAAAAAAGAAATGATTTACTCTCGCGTACAATCGATTTATGATAGTGCACTTAAAACCTCTGATTTGGTCATCAGAGATTCGTTCTTGTGTTCTATAGAAAACTTAGATAGTCTACGCGCGGATTTCGAAACCTTAGTGCATGACATCAACGTTTTAGAGTTGAATTTGGATCCCGATTACTCAGTGAGTTATCAAGCCTTGTCGTCGTTTGACGATTTGTATTGTCGTATCAAGCGCGTCGCGAGGAGTTTGGAGAAGCCGTCTGACCGACCCAACCCCACTCGCGACCGACCTAAGTTGCCACCAATTCAAATACCCGAGTTTGATGGTAACATTCGCAATTGGTGTCGATTTATAGATAGTTTTGAGAATACAATAGATAAGAACGATTCGTTGACAGATCACGAAAAATTGCATTATCTCGTTGAAAAATTGACTGGTAAAGCTATAACCGCTTGCGCTGGAATTACGTTTAGTGCCGGGAATTATAATTTAATTTTAAATACTTTGAAAGCTAAGTATGAGGATAAAAGATCGGTAGCTAACGCCTATTTAGATCAGATGTCTGATTTGAAATCTATTACGGCATGTAACGATCAAAACTTAGAGAAATTTCTAGATACTTTCGCGTCAGCTGTTCGCGCCGTAAAGAACTTGAAGATCGATGACCTCTGCGACTTCGTATTTTTGTATATGGGTTTAAAGAAATTAGATTCCGAAACCATTCGTTTGTTTGAGTCGGATCATCGCGGCAGTAAAATTCCTAAGTTCGAAGACTTAGAAAGTTTTGTTCGCGAGCATATAAAGGTATTGCAACGCTCTTCATCGAAACATGAAGGCGCGAAGAAGGTTGTTACTTCTGAACGCAAAATAGATGCGTCATCGAAGTCACTGAGGTCAACCCATACTTATGTTAATACCGCACCAGCACGTGTACAATCACCTGTTTGCTCTTTGTGTAGTACTCATCACTCGCAACTGTACAAGTGTCCTGGTTTCCTAAAATTGTCGCCTAGTGATCGTTATAAATTTGTTCGCGCTAATAATCTTTGTTTTAATTGTCTCGGTACTAAACACCGCGTGGGTTTATGTAATAGTGGAAATGGTTGTCGCAAATGTCAAGCGAGACACCACACTTTGCTTCATTTTGAAAATAGTAATGCCGCATCCAAGGTGAGCACAGTTGGTTCGTCGAGCGGTGACGCGCGGCAGCCTGCGCCGCAGCCGCAGCCCGAGCTCGCACGCGCTCCGGCCTGCCCGGGGACCGCTACGAATGACGTCACCTTGTGTTCGTTCTCCGCTAGTGCTGCCCTCACTACGGTTTGTCTTGCGACCGCTCGCGTGGTTATTGTTGATGCATTAGGTAAACCGCACATTGTTCGAGCGCTATTAGATGGCGCTTCGCAAAGTAATTTTATTACTCAAGATTGTTGTCAACGTCTTGGTTTCAATGTTGATAGGCGTTCAACCTACTCAGTGGTGACGGGTTTTGGAGGTTTACGGTCAGCTGTTCATGGCACAGTTAAAACGAGGTTTGGATCTCGTTTTAATAATAAAATTTGGTTTGACATGGATTCGCTCGTTACAGATAAAATAACTGAACAGTTGCCTACCGTCCCAGTTGACACGTCTTTATTAACGAAATTTAAAGACTTGCCTTTAGCTGATGAGACTTACGCTGTTCCTGGAGTCGTCGATATATTGATCGGCGCTTCGATTCTCCCGCACCTCCAGTTATCACGTAAGGTCAAAGGGGGACCGACGTACCCCGCTCCGCACGCCCTGGAAACAGTTCTGGGTTTTGTTATAATTGGTTCCGCACCCGCTTCTATAGATAGTTTTAGTCACTCGACTGCCTCGTTCTGTTGCACCGTCGAGCCGCCACTGGAGTCTACCATCCGCAAGTTTTGGGAGATTGAAGAGGTCAATGTCCCACCAATCCTAAGCCCCGATGACAAGATGGCTGAGGAGATTTATTGTCGCACGACTACTCGTGATGAGCAGGGTCGTTATGTGGTCGCGCTCCCTTTCAAGGGAGATATTTTTTCGCTCGGGGACTCCCGTGCATCCGCTGAAAGACGCTTTCTTTGTTTAGAACGAAAGATGCAGGCGTCTCCAAAGTTAAAGCAAGCCTATGATGAGGTTGTTAACGAATATTTAGATAAAGGTTACATCTCACCTGCGCCTGCGGACACTGACGAGACCCAGCCTTCGTACGTTATCCCGCACCACGGAGTTATTAGAGAAGATAAGCTTACTACTAAACTCCGCGTAGTTTTAGATGGCAGTGCTAAGACTAGCACTTCCGTGTCGCTTAATGACATTTTGTATTGTGGTCAAAATCTTCAAGGTAATTTATTTGACATAATTGTAAATTTTCGTTTATTCGCTGTGGCACTCTCTGCAGATATTCGACAAATGTTTTTGTGCCTTGAAGTGCGCGAACCCGATCGTAGGTTTCAACGATTTTTGTATAGATTTTCACCGCAAGAACCTTTAATGGTTTACGAGTTTAATCGTGTTTGCTTCGGGCTTAAATCTAGCCCTTTTCACGCACTTCGCACCGTCAAGCAGTTGGCCGCTGACGAGGGCGATGCATTTCCTAAAGCGAGAGCCACCATTGAGACTGGCTTATACATGGACGACTTCGTGTATAGTGTAGATAGCGAGGCCGAGGCTGTCGAGACGGCCGCTCAGGTTATAAGTCTCATGAAGGCGGGTCAATTTGATCTCGTGAAATGGACGAGCAACTCGCAAACAGCGTTAGAGTCGATTCCACCGTCGCACCGATTGTCTTCGGTTAAGGAGTTCGATGAAAGTGATACGCACAAGGTGCTTGGTTTAAGCTGGTCGCCCGCATCTGATACGTTTAGTTTGAAAAGTAGTTCGACCCCGCAAACTTGTACTAAACGCATTATCCTGTCGTGTGTGGCACGGATATGGGACGTAATGGGATTCGTAGCTCCTGTCGTTCTGTACGCCAAACTACTTATAAAAGAGCTTTGGCTTTCGAATTGTGATTGGGACGACACCGCGCCCGACAACATTGCTAAGTTGTGGGCTCGCTTTAGAAAAGAACTCTCTGTGCTTGACCAAGTACAAATTCCGCGTCATGTAGGTATATCGCAACCTAGTGTTGTTACGGTAGTAGGCTTCGCGGACGCTAGTGAGAGGGCGTATGGAGGAGTAGTCTATTTTCATGTCTCGAATGTAGGTAAGGTTTCAATTAGCCTTATAAGCGCGAAATCGAAGGTCTCTCCCCGTAAGGTCGTCTCTCTGGCACGCCTCGAGCTATGCGCTTTACTATTGTTGGTTAGATTGATCACCTCTATCGCCAATGCTTGTAGTAGTCGCATTAATATTAATAGAATTTTAGCTTTTTCGGACTCAACAGTCGCTTTGTGTTGGGCCCACTCTTCGCCCCATCGTTGGGACACCTTCGTCGCTAATAGAGTGGCAAAAATTCAATCGGAATTAGCGCCAAAAAATCTCTTTCACGTTGCTGGCACCGACAACCCAGCCGATTGTCTCTCTCGCGGACTGCTTCCTTCGCAAATATTAGATCACCCGTTATGGTTTAGTGGACCGTCCTGGATTCATGCCGCGTTAGATAAGTGGCCAGTTAGTCAATTCAATCCCACTACGGTTTCCGAACCACCCGAGGAAAAGAAGCACTCGCTTGTGGTGTCGGTCCCGCGTGAAGAGTCCCTGGTTTGTTGTTGGCTAATCGCGTCTCGTCTTGGTCGAGACTGTTGCGTTGTGTTGTTTATGTAGGCCGATTTTTGAGAATTTTATCTACACGCGGTCATATAACCGCCGCTGATTTAGATAAGGCTGAATTGATCATACTTCGCGAATTGCAGAAGTGTTATTTTGCTTCTGAATTTAAAAATTTAGAATTTAACAAACCTTGTAGTCGTTCTTTCCGACACTTGAAACCATTTTTGGAAGATGGACTCATTCGAGTAGGTGGTCGTTTGAGAAATTCAGGTTTAGGATTTGAACAAAGGCACCCAGTAATTCTCCCGCGTAAGGACCACGTATTAGATTTGTTAGTAGATTATCATCACAAGGTGAATTGTCACGCTGGTCCCGATTTGTTAATGTCTATTTTGAGACAGAAATACTGGATAATTTCCGCTCGTAATTTGATTCGCGCTAGAGTACACAGATGTGTACCTTGTTTTAAACTCCGCCCGCGTTTTATCGCGCCTGAAATGGCCGATCATCGCTCTTGTCGTGTTGTTCAATCCGCAAAACCTTTCGTACACACCGGCACAGACTTTGCTGGGCCTTTCAAGGTCACCATTGCTCGTGGTCGTGGCATTCGCTCCACGAAAGCTTATGTTTGTTTGTTCATTTGTATGACAACTCGCGCGGTTCATATAGAGTTGACCGGTGATTTAAGTACGCCAAATTTTATGTCCGCTTTTAAACGTTTTTTGTCGCGTCGGGGTCCGGTTAAGCGCATGTATTCGGACAACGGTACAAACTATGTAGGGGCCCGACGTAGTATTTCGGAATTGCACACATTCTTACGGTCTAAGTACTACCAAAGTGAATTCGCTCACATCTTAGCCGAAAATCGCATTGAATGGTACTTTAACACGCCTGCAGCTAGTCATTTTGGTGGTAATTGGGAAGCGAATATTAAAAGCCTTAAGTCGCATCTGTTTCGCGTCATAGGCGAACAGATTCTCTCGTTCGAGGAGTTGAGTACCGTACTCGCGCAAGTAGAGGCGGTGATGAACACGCGTCCGCTGTGTCGGACTCTATCTAGCGATCCGTCAGAGCCGTTAGCGCTGACGCCAGCTCACTTCTTAAATATGACTCCTTTAAAATATTTGCCCGCAATAGATGTTGATGACGATAGAATGCACCTCCTAACTCGTCACGCTCTTTTAGATAAGATGGTCCAATCGTTTTGGAATCGTTGGAGAACCGATTATTTGCACACGCTGCAGTCACGTCAAAAATGGAATACTCCATCCAACCCAATTACTGTAGGTACGGTGGTAGTCCTTATGACTGAGAATGCGCCTCCTTTACATTGGCCTCTAGGAGTAGTAGAGGAAATTTTTCCCGATGCCCGCGGGATAACTCGTGTTGTACGGGTTAAAACTGCAACCGGATCGTATCTGCGCCCGGTTGTTCGCCTCTGCCCTCTGCCTAGCCAGCAGTAGGCACGAGTTCCAATCTATGTTTATATTTTAGTTGTTATTTCGCAAACCTAGATTTAGATTAGACATTAGTTTTGTTCCACATTTTTCGTTTCGAAGGTAACCCTTCAAGCCGGGGGGAATGGTTGCGCCGATGTGGAAACTGTATTTTTTGACATGGAAACACACTCCTTTTAGATCCGTCTTCCCCTCCGCACTAACCATAGAGTAGGGCTAGCTGTAGCTTCCGTCCGCCATTGTGTGAGATGTGGTCGGCCAGTCTCGCTTTGAACTAGCCAGCGTAAAGGCGATCTCGCGCGCGCGTCTCTCAGAAATGAATAATATTTGTTGTATTTTAACCGCCTCATAGACCTTTACCGATCGGATGGTGCCTCTCGTGTGTTCCTCAAGGGATCTAGTGACGCTGACGGCAGCTCCTGAGCAAGGAAGAGAAGATCCGTGTACCGGCTGCGATGAAAAACACGTGGGTCGTGAAGGTTAGTGCATCCTCTCCTAATTTCTCGGGCTGCATTCACTGCCTGGATCGAATCCGCGGCAGCCCGGCCACCTGTCTTGTTTTGTGTGTAAAGTGTCAATAGAACAGTTATCTGCTTCCCCGCAATACAGTCCACTCGCACACGTTGGCCCACGCGCCACCAATGGGTCTAGATAGCGTTGTGTAGAATGTCGTGGAATATTTATATTTATATTTATTTATATTGACACAAGTTCGTTCAAATGAGTAGAATGCTTGCTCAATAAGCCATCGTTTTAACCGTCGCTTAAAGGACCCAATCCCTGTAGCGGAAGTCACGTTAGGCGGCAACTTGTTGTACACCAACGGCCCCATGACACGAGTCGTCTTTTCAATGGATTCATATAAACTCATAAAATTATCACACATATGAGCTGAATCACAAAAATTCATTTACTAAGCAGGTTCTAATTTCGAGTAAATGTTGCCGCATGACAAAATATTATCTTAACACGACTTAGACCTGCAGACTGACCCGAGACAAAGTCCGGCCTGGAAGTGGCCGGTAGATCTGCTAGTGTTCATTGGCGGACGCTTTCGTAAATGACGCGATAAAGCAAGTGATCAGAGTCTCGATTCTGCTAAAGCAAAACCATAGTCATGCCACAGACACTGCTAAAAAATCCATTTAATTGTAGACTTTAAGTCAATGACCGTAAAGTCCAAAATTAAAAGGCTTTCTGCAGAATGAATGATAAAGTGTTATGAAAATATTTTTATTTAATTTTGGACTTCAAGAGTATAGAAATTCGCCGCGTGGTTTCCGGCAGAGTAGAATTAGGGCCACCCCATCTCTTCCCACGCGGCGTCGTACAAGGCGACTAAGGGATAGGGCTGTTAACATCAGACAGATATATAGATATATATAGTCAACAATAGTGTCCGGAATACGGCAATAGGCTCACCCCCTATTTCGTGGGACCTAATACAATTATTAGTGAAACGTGGGAGTTAATTCACCTCTGCCTATCTCTCCAGGGATAAAGGCGTGATCATATGTATATATGCTTAAATCAATGTTGTTAAAGTCCAAATTAAAAGGCTTTTTACCTACAGAGTGAATGATAAACTGTAATGAACTTTTTTTTATTTAATTTTGGTCTATAAGCGTATAGAAATATATTCTAAAATTAAATACCATTTTAGCAGTGTCTGTGTCAGTGTCTGGTTTTGCTTTAGTAGAATTTTTAAGGAGGTAGGACACGGCGGTATTTCCGCCCAATTGTGCAGTCCGACTGGGGAAGTACCTCCGCCCTACAGAATACCGCGGCTATAATAACTTCGTGTTGTGTTTCCAGCGGTCAGTTGGGTAGCCAGAGCTCACTGGAGAATTTGTGCTGTCAGTTGGAAGACTAAAGCCTTGTCCCGCTTTGTCTTCTACACTGACGGCACAGAAACTTTGTACTTACTTCCTTTGGTGTTACAAACGTCCATAAGCCACGGTAACTACTTTCCATTAGGTGGTCCGTGTGCTTGTCTGCCACCCAAGTGGTATAAAAAAAAACGAGGGCCAGAAGGAGAATCTCCTACTCCTTCTAGCCCACGATGCTCATAGTGCAAGTCTTGAATATATCGGGTATTGCCACTACATAATGATACCTATTTACAATTATGTACCTAGATACCTAAGTAATAAAATTTCATGAACGGCATGCCATCAGCAATATAATTGAGTACAATAGGTAATACTAAGAATTATATTATCTGTGATAATAGCAAATTTAAAGGCATCAAATCTAAATGTTAACTAATGATTACCAATATATTTTATGGAAATCTGTTATTACGATGGATAGGTTTGACGTTTAGTTGAATTATGTCGATAATCTTCTATATAAAATTCTCGTGTCACAATGTTCGTTCCCGTACTCGGCTTGACCGATTCTCATGAAATTTTTATGAGCATATTGAGTAGGTCTGAGAATTGGCCAACATCTATTTTTCATACCCCTTAGTGATAAGGGTCGTCCACCCTGGGAACCGACATCCACGCGGGCGGAGCCGCGGGCAAAAGCTAGTTTAAGATAATAATATAACTTAAATACATGTTATATTAACTACAAGAAGCCTAGCAGACCTGTCCCCGATTCGTACTAGATGGCGTGAGACTAAATTTCTTGAGAGCTCTTTTAATCAGATTGCAACTCCATCTAGCGGGACCAGACTATACCAACAAATTTTTGAGTAATTGCAAGCATTCAATTTTACTGTCTGACTGCCTTAATCTTCTGGGAGATCAGACGGTAAATTTTCTTATTTCCTTATGTAGTATGTCTAACTAACAAAATATCAATATGATACTTTTAGAGTTTATTGCTTTTTTTTTATACCACTTAGTTGGCAGACAAGCACACGGCCCACCTGATGGAAAGTAGTTACCGTGGCCTATGGACGTCTGTAACACCAGAGGAGTCACAGTCGCGCTGCCAACCCTGTAAGTACAGAGTTTCTGTGCCGTCAGTAGAAGACAAATCAGGACAAGCCTTTAGTCTTCCCACTGACGGCACAAATTCTCCAGTGAGCTCTGGCTACCCTACTCACTTGCTTCTTTTTGTTATAGCAAAATTTGTTTCAAGGTCGCTTAGGCACAGGTTTACTTTTTAAAAGTTATGTAGGTATACCTATTATCATAGATGTCAAAATAAGAAATTTGGTAACTGTTTAAAAAATGGTTTAAGACTGGTAGTAAAATCTTACGTGAAGTTGCTTTACGATTAAAAAATACTAACCAATATCTAAATTAATTATTAACAACGAAAGCAAACTAACTATTACAAAAATATCAGGCGTTGACAGACACTAACTTCTTCTTCGTCTGTCATACACAGACAGACGTTTATATAACAGTACAAACAAGTAACAGTAGTGCTAACAGCACTCCTAAAAGCTATGAGAATTATATTATATATAATTGTAGTTGAATTTTGCTAACGATTTCACAAAATGAATTTTATTGAGTAAAACGTGAGCACTCAGTTCAGTTGAACGAATTTTTGCTAGTGAAATCCAGACTTCATTTTCATCCAGACTCCAGACCAGCAAAAAAACCGCGGTAGCCTAGTGGTATGGGTAATGGACTGCTGAGACGAGGTCTCGGGTTCAATCCCAGGTTTACTTACCATGACACACACCAATGACTTTATCGCAGGTTTATAAGTGCCCGGTTAATGGCAATAGGCTCGCCACCTATTACATTGGGACCTAAACATAAACTGGCAAAATGTGGGTGCTAGCACCTCTGCCTACCCCTTCGGGGATATAGGCGTGAGTTTTTGTTATGTTATGTTAAATCCAGACTTAGGTAGAATTTCAAGATGTGTTGTACAGGATTGCGGTTTGTATTGACGGACAGTGGACGGATATACCGTTAACCGTTCCTAATTATACAATATACTTACGTATTTTAGAAAAATAAACGATCCGAATGACAGTAGGAGAAAAACAATAAATAATAAAATACCTAACAAGATAATAAAAAACTATTGAATGAAATTTTGAAGAATTTAGTATGCTAACTTGAAGCAGGCCGCGGCGGTGGCGCGCCTAGCGCGCCTCCTCGTTTCCAGGGACGTGTTGGGGACTCTGTAGTGCCCACACCCGAGAAGAGGGCCAGATCGTCAGAGATGGCCCTGGGTCGGCCGGGGTGCGAGGGATATGCCTGTCAACCTCACCTTCGGCAACAAAGGCGACCCACAGGCGGCGTGCGTTTTAGTCGATTCGAGTCCGACATAACCTCCTCCACCGGCTCCGGTGGGAAGGTATCCGTGGGGACTTTCCGCACGTAAAAAAAAAAAAGTATGCTAACTTTTCAAAACGTTTGAAATAGAATTTATATTCATCTAGGGGCGATGGTGAATGGGAAGATGTGGACGACTTCAGGCATCGTGTGGTCTCTCAGTAGTCAGAGATTTACCCCTGTAAGGGAAAGATCGCTGGTTCGAATTTCGTCTGACCGATTCAATTCTCAATTGATTAAAAAAATAAGTTTAAAACTAAAACCTGACTACTGTAAAATCACGCTCTAAAAAGTATTAAACAAGAAAATATCAAGACCGTAACGGTGGTCGTACATATTGCCACTTTTCCCTACAGTGTATTGTTTTGTTAAACTAAGTGGCAAACGACTACGCTATCCTTAATATTTTCTTGTTTGATACTTTTTAGAACGTGATTTTTCTGTAGGAGTCGGGTTTTAGTTTTAAACAATTTTTTTATTTACCTATATTATTTTGGGTATAATTTATACATAACATAATTTGGGTAGTCCTTTCAGTCGATACCAAACACGATAGGTATTTATCTGAAACTAGCTGTCCCGGCAAACGTTGTTTTGCCATGTTAAAAAAAGTTAGGGTGGACTAACCTTAACATTTAGGGGGATGAAACATAGATGTTGTCCGATTCTCAGACCTACCCAATATGCACACAAAATTTCATGAGAATCGGTCAAGCCGTTTCGAAGGAGTTTAACCACAAACACCGCGACACGAGAATTTTATATATAAGATGTATTTTTTAACACAGTACCTACTTTAAGACCGCTAGAGGGCGCCGCAATAGAAAAATGACACATTATGTAGGCCTAACGATACCTCATGTGTCCAGTTCTAATAAGTGGTTGATGAGCTATGAAGGTACAGATGAACCTACTTACATACACATATAGACTGTCAAAGTCATAACCTTCCTTTTGTTTCCGTTGTACCTAACAGTCCACATAATACATAAGTAAACAAAATCTAAATATCTATGTTATTGTTGTGAATGTTAAAATTTTCGAAAGAAAAAACAGAACCCAAACATCAAAATAATGTATATTTCATTAATATTTGATAGGCGATGAAGATTCACTATTCGTTTCTGGATTTGTCCACGATTCAACGGTCCATCTGAAGCGGCCCTCGTCTTTATAGACATCACCATTGTGTCCCATTAATAACCTATCCCCTTTCGGATCAGTATCTATAACCAATTTCAATCCTTGGCGGTACATACCGTTTATTATATAGAACACTAAAACTCCATTCTTTATATAAGGCTCCACATAATACCCTTGTCTATTCTCTCCAGAATCTTTTGAACCCAAAGCTTGTCTGTCTCCTACGTTATCACCAGTAGCATCCAGTTTCAAATACATGTCATTTTCCACATTATATAGGTAGAAGGTTACTTCATTGTTTAACCAAACAGGTACAAATTGCCAATTCACTATTTTGCTTGTTTTATCTTGGTTGTCTCCCCAAGCGAGTCTATTACCCTGTGCATTAATTCCGACATCCAGTTTCAGTGCTTGAAGATATCCTGTATTCACTACAGTCACGTTCTCCTGACCAACGATCAGTTTGATGGGAACTGGAAAATTATTTCGGACAACATCTTGAGCTCCACTGTTCCACAGTTTGTAAGCATACGACATCATCTTTACATCAACAGTAGAATTTGATTGCAGAAGTTTTTGCACAGCATCCGCCACCACTATATCTGTGCCTTCCTTGTCGAATTTCTTCGTCAGTGTAACAGCAGCATCATATTCGCCATCAGTGACGAGTTTGAACAAGATGTTTTTAAGTTCGTTGGTATTTATAAACGCTATATGATCATCGAATAAAGTTAAACCTTGAAGTTCCCCTGGTAGTTTATAGTTGGGATAGTGATATAGACCTTTGGGTTTTAATGCAGTGGTAAGATTCTGAATCTCTTTTGAGTTACTACCGAAACCATACACTACTACTTTGCCAAGATCGCTATTGACCATGCGTGCTATGTCTGATGCGCAGCTACTGTTGATTGGAGCTCCCATGAGAGTAACTGTTATTACGGAATTATCTCTGATGTAAGCGCTGGTGTCACAATTGGTATAGGTAACCACGGGGATTCTATTAGGGATCTTCCTGTCGCGGTCCTCGCCATTGCTTACCAGCTGGTAAGTATGATTAACATTGTAGCAGTTGGAGAAACCACTCGTGCCGAGTTGGGAGACGATCTTACCTTCTCCCCAATAGTCCACATGATCTATGAGCTTGTTTAGGGAGTGGGGAATCTTAATCAAGTTATATTCGCCGAGAAAGGGGACTTCGGAGTAAGGAAATTCCCTGTCTACATTGGTGATGTAATTTGGTGGGCGTGTACGCTTCCAAAGCGATATGGAATGCATCTTCAAATTTCGTTTGTTCAGCTGGAATATAAATATTGAAACTGTTTTATTTTATTTGTTATAATATGTAGGCATTTTAGAACACAGTACAATGGTTAACCAACAGCCATTGGGAATTTTGGGTCCCTCATCAAGATCTTCCTAAATCAACCTAATCTGCAAGCCGGTACAGCTGCTTCTAAACTAGCGGTGGCGCTAGCCTGCGCTCCTCTCTGGGTTGAAAGATCAAATGTAGGAGAAGCAGCAAATGGAACCATCTTTTTCTTTACGTGAAATAAATCTCCACGGATCTCCACTACCGGAGCTGATGGGAGAGGTTATGTCGGACTCGAACCAACTAAAACGCACGATGCCTGTTGGTTGTTTTTAGTTGCCGAAGGTGAAGTTAACAGGCATATCCTTCGCACCCTTTTTTTTTTTTTTACGTGCGCAAAATCCCCACGGATACCTCCCCACCGGAGCCGGTGGAGGAGGTTATGTCGGACACGAACCGACTAAAACGCACGCCGCCTGTGGGTCGTTTTGGTTGCCGAAGGTGAGGTTGACAGGCATATCCCTCGCACCCCGGCCGACCCAGGGCCATCTCTCACGATCTGGCCCTCTTCTCGGGTGTGGGGACTACAGAGTCCCCAACTCGACCCCAGAAACGGGGAGGCGCGCCACGCGCGCCATCGCCGCGGCCTGCTTCTGCCAGGGTGACAGGCGGCTTCACCTGTCACCCCCAGGCCGGCGCTCATGGGGGGCGGAGGTCGTTCATCGACCTCCGACGCCCGAGTTGCCTTCGTACGCGGGCAGCTTGTCTTGCGATCCTTCGTCGCTCCTGCTGCCGCTCCCGCCCCGCCTCCTCCTTCACGAGCATTACTTGCTCGCAGAAGGAGGCGCCGGCCGCCCACGCATCCGCGCAGCGAACCATCGCCGCGAGCAAGGTGGAGAGCGTGAGAACCCTCACTCCCAGGGCCGCCACAAGCTCCCGCCTCGGCGTCTCCCACGCCGGACACTCGGTGAGCGTGTGCGGACCTGAGTCCTCGCTCGCGTCGCAGTGATGGCACTCGGACGTTGGCTCTTTCTGCATCCGACGCAGATACTTTCCGAAGCATCCGTGCTCGGTGATCATCTGCGTCAGACGGTACGAGAGGCTGCCGTGTGGCCTCTCTAGCCACTCCCCCATGATGGGTCTTACCGCCGTTACTACGGCGTGCCCTTATCCCTCGCACCCTGGCCAACCCAGGGCCATCTCTCTCGATCAGGCCCTCTCCTGGGGTATGGGGACCACAGAGTCCCCAACTCGTCCCCGGAAATGGGAAGGCGCTCGAGGCGCACCGCCACCGCAGCAGCTTCTGCCAGGGTGACAGGCGGCTCCACCCGTCACCGCCAGGCTTGCGCTCATAGGGGGCGATGGTCATTCATCGACCTCCGACGGCCGAGTTGCCTTCGTACGCGGGCAGCTTGGCTTGCGATCCTTCGTCACCCCCGCCGCCGCTCTCGCCCCGCCTCCTCCTTCACGAGCTTTACTTGCTCGCAGAAAGAGGCGCCGGCCACCCACGCAGCGAAACATCGCCGCGAGTAAGGTGGTGAGCGTGAGAAGTCTCACTCTCAGGGCCGCCACCAGCTCCCGTCTCGGCGTCTCCCACGCCGGACACTCGGTGAGCGTGTGCAGCCCCGCTTTTAATTCCATTAAGATTTGATTTTGAATAATATTTAAATGTTTACCTGAATCCTCTGAACTTTGGGAGCGCGATGCACGAATCGTATTCTATGTAATATATTGCATTGTGCTGACCTTATATACTTCCTAAATAGAACATCCATTATATTTTATAAGTGTGGTTGCGCCGACCACATCCTTGACAATTGCTACTGTGTCTGCCACAAAACGATAAGATATCATATAGTGACTATCTAACAATGTTCTGGAAGGAGTCCCACGAGTATTTTACATATAATAATAAGGTAGAAAATAAGCATACATGTTGACTTATACCGCGGTTTGACTGAAGGTTATCTAGCGGTTATCATAGTTTCTATTGAAATTTAAATAATTGTGCAGAAGCTAACGTACCTATATTGTGAATTACTTATAAAGTTTCTGGATTAGCTCTCATACATGTCCTTGAGGTGAGCTGTACCTACTGCTATGCGCACAGGCTATTCATATATTATACATAATTTATTCTATATTTAGTACCTAATGCTATACTGTAAAATACTTAGAACCTACCTACTCAGGAATAAAACATTTAAGATTTGACTTACTTATTTTTTATACCACTTAGGTGGCAAGTACACACAGATGGGAAGTGGTTTCCGTGGCTGGACGTATGGGCATTACACTCGCGCGGCCGACCATTATATTGACATATTAAAATAAATACTTTTGCTAAATAGTTTCAGAACGATACCTTTTACCCGCCAATAAATTTAATAAGCTGAGGGTAGGTTCGGGGAACACGCTGCACTGTAAGCGAAATATTGGCGCTTTTGTCTAATTAAGTACGGCTGAACGAGGTCAACATCGTTCCTCATTGGATAGAATACATTGATGTATTATACTTACGTCCATGATAAAATGTTGTTCCATAATATAGTATTTATATTACCGAAAGCAAGCTCCGTGAACCTACCCTAAAATTGCCATGACAATCAAATTTGTTTGACAAGTTACAAGTTTACGCTTTGAATAGCAACCAAAAAATACTCTATTGATCAAACAGGTAACGAATCTAATGTGTAATCTGGTTTAAAAACAGCTCTGAGTAATGGATAAAGCTTTAGAAATACAGAGACAAGTGCGCGATAACGCTAAATCACTTCACACTTACATGACAGATTTGCAGAATTGGGAAGTCGAAATGAAAAGAAAAGAAGCAGCTTTGAACGGTGTTTCCGAACAGGTTTAGACCTATTTACCGTAATTTGTGTCTTATTTGTAACGTTATATAGTATATATCTTTCATATATATATATATATTTACATGTATATGGTTTGTATCAGCTGTGTAAGATTTGTCATGTATTTAGTAAGGTTAGATTTTTAATTTTGCTTTTTACGTTGAGAATGGCCGTATAGATGTCGTGACGCATACTCTAAATTCGAATACTAATTTGTTTATTTTTTTGAGGGTAGGAATTACCACCAATTCGTAGTAAAGTGAAAAAAGAGCGTCCTGTCAGAGAGGTGAAGAAAAATCCTGAAAAACGGATCAAAAGTTATGATTATACAGCTTGGGAAAAGTATGATGTTGTAAGTATCCCACAGACTATATTTTGTGTTTTTTTTTTAATATAGGACATGTCTACACTATGCTATATTGTCACCTAACCTGATTGTGAGCTGTAGACAAAGTTTCAAGATAGAGGATCATCATCATTTGTGCCGGGAAAATGGTGATAGGCTTGATTTGAAATTAAGTCATACTTAGAACAACAATAATTAAAAGCCAAGAATATTTAAGAATTTTTAATAAAAAAAATGGAACCCTTATAGAATCACTTCGTTGTCCGGCTGTCCGTCTGTCTGCCTGCATTTCAAGACCTTTTTCTCAGAAATCTGTGGGGGTATCAATTTTATTTTTATTTTATATTTTTATACAACAAAGGTGGCAGACAAGCACATGGCCCACCTGATGGAAAGTTGTTACCATGACCTATGAACGTGTGTAACACCAGTGGAGTCACATCTGTGCTGCCGACCCTGTAAGAACAGAGATTTTGTGCCGTCAGTGTAGAGGACCAAGCAGGACAAGCCTTTGGTCATCCCACTGACAGCACAAAAACTCTCCAGTGAGCTCTGGCTACCCTACTCACCGCCGGGAACACAACACGAAGTTATTATAACCGCGGTATTCTGTAGGGCGGAGGTACTTCCCCAGTCAAGTTGAAATTCATGCCACCAGGTCTATAACATCTTAAAACTGTGCAAACTTCGAAAGTGGGCGAGTCCAACTCACACTTGACTAGCTGTTTTTCACAGTTTCAGAACCCAGGTTATTGATTGTAAGGTCTCATAAGTCTTTTTTGATAACTGTTATGAACTTATAAATATGTTTTTAATCGTTAATAGTCAGATAAAATTAATCGGTTGATTTAGTACTTGTCACTTTGTGATTTGTATTTTGAGTGTCCAATATTTCTGCTCTGTTACATGCATCAATCTGAACATGTACTGAGTACATTCATGATCATGGGCTTGTAACTGTTCTAAAATATTGACATAACATAACATGAACATAAACTCACACGTATATCCCCGAAGTGGTAGGCAGAGGTGCTAGCACCCACATTTCCCCACTCCCACGTCCCAATGTAATAGGTGACGAGCCTATTGCCATTAGCCGGGCACTTATAAACCTGCGATAAATACACACATAACTTCGAAAAGCATTGAAAAGTCATTGGTGTGTGCCATGGTAAAACCTGGGATCGAACCTGAGACCTCATCTCAGCAGTCCATTACCCATACCACTAGGCTACCATGACTAAAATATTGAATACTCCAAAAGTTAATAAATATTACAAATATATCCCTGTGAGTTTTTAAAGCATTTAGTATCCTAACATTCCTAACTATTCAAAATGATTAAGATAGGTGTGGACTGTGCGGTATGAAAGAAACTTCATCCCACGCACACTCAAGCTTTGGAATGACCTCCCTGTTGTGGTTTTCCCAAGCGCCTACAATATGGGGTTCTTCACGAGGGGCATCAGAAGGTTTCTTCATGGTTGGCTGCGCGAGTGTAACACCCCCGGTGTTGCATACGTCCATAGGCCACGGTAACCGCTTCCCATCAGGTGGGCCGTGTGCTTGTCTGCCAACTAAGTGGAATAAAAAAAAAAAAAAGGTATAGACATATGTATAGAAGAATTTGGATGGTTTTGGGTGAAGGTTCTGAGATTTAGAGGTCAGAGCATTCCCCCTGTAAGGGAAAGATCATGAGTTTGAATCCCGCTTGAACCAACTAAATTTTTCTATATCTTAATCTATCTCTTTGAGTGTCATAATCGACCATGTCAGTCTAAAATTAAGAATTAACAGTTAATTAATTGAGAATTTATAATGTTTAATTAATAAAAAAATAAATAAAACTAATGTTATAAAAATTTGTAAACATTTTCAGGATAAAGCCTGTGAGGACGTAGATATGTCAGACGTAGGGCCTACATCGTTAGACAGTAAGAAAAGTCAAGAAGCCAAGCTGGAGAAACTCAGGGATGAAGCACAGTACGAGAAGGAGAGGGTAAATACAATATTTTTTACTGCTGTCATATAGTCCGGTGAGATACAGGGAGAGTTGGAGGCTACTGGGGGAGGGCCTTTGTGCCTCATGGGCAGATTGAGTGAGAGGATAGCTGTGCAACACTTACTAGATTAACACTGTCATTTATTACGATAGGAAGTTAATTCAATTCATAACCTATCCAGATATTTATGATTTCTTTTATAAATTTCCAATGTAACTCCTATTCTGTGAAACTCAAAACAATTAGGCATAGAATTAGGCTAACTCGGGCATACCTTTAGTGCAATCAAATGTCATGAGAGGTACGGGCTATATTCCTCCTCATTGCAAGTATTTATATGGTTGCTAGAATATTTGTAGTATTTATAGATGTGTTATGAGTTAAAGGAGGTAGGACACGGCGGTATTTCCGCCCAATTGAACAGTCCGACTGGGGAAGTACCGCGCGGTTATAATAACTTCGTGTTGTGTTCCCAGCGGTAAGTAGGGTAGCCAGAGCTCACTGGAGCTGTTGTGCTGTCAGTGGGATGACTAAAGGCTTGCCCTGCTTTGACCTCTACACTGATGGCACAGAAACTCTGTGCTTACAGGGTCGGCAGCGCGAGTGTGACTTCTCTAGTGTTACACACGTCTATAGGCCATGGTAACCACTTTCCAACAGGTGGGCCGAGCGCTTGTCTGCCACCTAAGTGGTATAAAAAAAAATATACATCCACATTTAAGTTCAATTAAATCTCACATCCATAGGCTGAGGTAACCACATCCCATCTGACCCTCGAATCTGCTAAAGCAAAACCACTGTCAAACCATGGACACTGCAAAAAAAAGCATTAAAGCCTTAGACTTTATGTCTATATGTTTGAAGTCCAAAATTAAAAGAATTCATTCTGCAAAAAGCCTTTTAATTTTTAACTTTAACTGTATTGCTTTGAAGTCTAAATGAATTTTTTAGCAGTTTCCATGGTATGACAGTGGTTTTACTTTAGCAGAATCGAGGCCCAGATGAGCTGTGCGTACTTATCTACTACCAAGCAGTATTTTTTCTTCATCCCGTTTATTCGCAATCACTAAAACAAGTTGCGTGGTTCCCGGCATGAGCCGCGTGGTTCCCGGCATGAGCCGCGTGGTTCCCGGCAGAGTAGAATTTGGACCACCTCATCTCTTCTCATGCGGTGTCGTACAAGGCGCCCAATGGATAGTGCTGTTTAACATCAGACAGATAATATACAGCCCAGACTCAGCCTCAAATGCATCGTTCGAGTCAACAATAGTGCCCGGTAAACGGCAATAGGCTCACCCCTTATCACGTGAGATAAAGGCGTGATTAAATGTATATGTACTAAATCAAGCCAGAATCAGGTTTCATTGCTTTTTGAATTCCAAAGCAGTATAAAAAGAAATTACAAATGCATGCAGCATTATTTTCGTTGTCATGAAAACCGTGCAGTATTTTGTATAGTCAATAATGTAATTATTGTATATTGTTGTTGTTCTGCTATTGATTCATGTTCCTTGGTTTCCAGGGCAACACATTTGTGAAACATGAGAAGTGGGACGAGGCTATATCATGCTACAATAGAGCTATTGAACTGGTCAAAGATGATGCTATTTATTATGCCAACAGAGGACTCTGCTATTTGAAAAAAGACAGGTGTGATATTCATTGATACTTTTTTACATGCGAATTATCCCCACGGGTAAATAGTTTTATTTCAAAGCAATAATTTGTTCACTTCCAGTCTTCACCTAGCAGAATCCGATTGCACAGAAGCCCTTCGCCTCGACCCTACTTATGTCAAGGCATTGCAACGCAGAGCTACAGCAAGAGAACGTCTTGGCTCACTGCGGGCAGCGTCCCATGATCTGACCGAAGTGTTGAAGCTCGAGCCACACAATAATGCAGCGAAACGACAGCTTGATGCTATTAAAGCTAGGATGGGGACTAAAGGGGTAAGTGGCAAGATGCACAACAAGTTATTTCATTTATTCGGAAATAGGGTAGTGTCCTGAATCATCGAAGTCTCACCAATACGAATTAATGTCTAAGTATTTTGTCTAAAAATATGCATAGTTAACTAAGATATTGCCTAATTAAACGCAAACTATGACTTTTTTTTTTAATTCCCAAAATAGGACAAAATATAAACAATCAAAATATAGCAAAATTTACAACTTTTTAGATTCCTTATTAAATTTCAAATCTTATTATGTACGTGTAAACGCAACATAGACTGATATTAATGTGATATTCTCATGCACTCCATACATGCTCACTACGCGCCAGAGCGCTGTGACGTCACCACGTGCCACGATTTTGTGACGTCACCACGTGCCACGTTTTCGGGCGACTCGAGAAATTGAAGTTTTAAAATCAAATATCTTTAAAACTATTTGTCATAAGAAAGTTTAACTTATACAGTTCATTATATTATTATAAAATGCATAGTTTACTGGTGGTAGAAACTTGGTGGCACAAATTTGTCTCAAGTTTCGACCGGGTAGGTACCACCGTGCACTATTGCGAAAAACCCTCCATAGCAATTCAATCTCGGTTGGATTGTGTTCAGGGGTCAGCATGTGCATAGCCGGGCAGAGGTGGTGGTTGTCGCAGCACTAGTGGGACCAGTGGGTCTTGGCGTAGTCTAGTGGGGATGGCGCGGGGCGATGCGCCGAACAGGGAGACCTGTAGAAATGGTGGTGCCGCTGGCCGCCCGCGGTATAGTACAGGGGCCCAACTGGGGTTAACCACCTTGGGAGGCTGCCTCACCAGGCCGCGCATAATCCCGATATGGTTCGTCGTGCCGGTTGGTGACCGGATTTGGGAGCCCGGCGACCATACTCGGGGGGGTACGGGGGCCCTTCCGTTCGGCGCGTCGGCTCTCGCCATGCCTCACATTCATAGATAAAACCAATATCCCGCGCTTTGTCACACGGTGCTGCGGCGGCAATCACTTCTTTTTTTTTTCACGCCTTCTCCCACCCAAACTCATGGCAGCGCAATTTATAGAAAAAGGCAACACAGCGGCTCGTCACACTCCCAAAAGCTTGCTATTTGAGGTGGAGTCCACTAACATCTGTGGGCTCCATGCAAACCTCAACGCCGTCCACCAACACCTAGAGACGGCGAAACCTGCCATGTTTTTTCTAACGGAGACGCAAATACACCGCCCTGACGACACGACCTACTTGCTCTACCCTGGCTATGTTCTTGAGGAAAGTTTTCGTGCAAAAGCCGGGGTGTGCGTGTTTGTTAGGGCGGATGTTTGCTGTCGCCGTTTGCGCTGCCTAGAGGACCCATCCTTCTCCGTCCTTTGGGTACACGTAGACCATGGCCCTACGAGTCAGATCTATGTGTGCCTCTACCGTTCCCATACAGGAGATGCTGAGACAACTCGACTCTTTGAATATCTGAGTCAGGCGGCAGATGATGCGCAGGAGCGATTTCCGAATGCCGAAATGGTATTTTTGGGGGATTTTAACGCCCACCACGAGATCTGGTTGGGCTCCTCCAAAACAGACCATGCGGGAAGAGCCGCCCACGCATTTGCTCTGGCGCACGGCCTGACCCAATTGGTGCACGAGGTCACTAGGATACCAAGAAGGTCGGGCCAAGCACCTTCTCTGCTAGACCTTCTGCTGACGAGTGATCCGGACCGGTACAGTGTATCGGTGCGAGCCGCGTTAGGCAACTCTGACCACTGCCTGGTCTGTTCCACGGTGCCTATTATGGCGCCCCCACGACCCGTGCAGGGGAAGCGGCGTCTCTGGCACTACTCGTCAGCGGACTGGGATGGACTTCGTGACTATTTTGCGTCCATCCCGTGGGTTGAGCGCTGCTTTGAAGGTAAGAACCCATCGGATTGTGCTACTGCTGTCGCCGGTGAGATCGGTCTGGGTATGGAATACTATATCTCATACACCGATGTCACCGGTGACCGCGGGGTGCGCCCTTGGTTCGGGCGCGAGTGCGCGGAAGCTGTTGAACAAAAACAGTCTGCGTACCGCGCTTGGGTAAGGGCGCGCGCCCCGCGCCATCCCAATCTGGGCCACTTCAAGGCAGCGTACAACAGAGCCACAAAGGTCTGTAGAAGGGCCTATGTCAGAGCGGATGCCCTGCGCATAGCGCGGCTTGGTCAAGAGCTAGTGATGCATCCCACGGGAAGCCGTGGCTACTGGCGACTGGCTAAAGCCGTGCAAGCCAACTTCTGTCAGCCTTCGCTGCCTCCGCTGCGTAACCCTGATGGATCCCTGGCCCATGAGTCGCAAGAGAAGGCAAATCTGCTGGCTAATCTCTTTGCGGCCAACTCCCGAATCGATGATTGTGGTACGCAGCCACCAACACTACCCGACAGTGACCACGCGATGCCTGATATCCATATCAGGCAACGCGATGTCCGTGCAGTGCTGCAATCACTCGATGTCCGGAAAGCCAGTGGTCCGGATGGTATTCCAGCGGTAGTTTTGAAAAAATGTGCAGCGGAGTTGTCTCCAATGCTTACGCGCCTGTACCGGCTATCCTACAGTTCGGGTACAGTGCCTTTGCCTTGGAAAGAGGCGAATGTTCAGCCGATTCCCAAGAAGGGGGATCGCTCGGAGCCAGCCAACTATCGACCCATAGCCGTCACCTCAGTGCTGTGCAAAGTGTTTGAGCACATAATTAACAAACAGCTCATGCGGCACCTAGAGGATCACTCCTTAATTAATGACCGGCAATATGGCTTCAGACCGAAACGGTCAACGGGTGATCTTCTAGCATACGTTACCCATCTTTGGGGTGAGGCTATGGACAAGCACGGCGAGTCACTGGCAATTAGTCTTGACATCGCCAAAGCTTTCGATAGAGTCTGGCACAAATCGCTTCTTTCTAAGCTACCTGCCTTTGGTCTGCCTTCTAGGCTGTGCAACTGGGTTGCTAGCTTCCTGCAGGGGCGCCGTATTCGCGTCCTTTGTGACGGACGAGCTTCGGAGTTTCTGCAGGTTAATGCTGGCGTGCCCCAGGGGTCCGTCTTATCACCCACTCTCTTTCTTCTGCATATCAACGACATGCTGTCTACCGGCAATGTTCATTGTTATGCAGACGATAGCACTTTACATGGGAGTTATCATGGACATCCAGCGGCCAAGCAGTCAGATATCGCAGAGAAAAGGCAGCTTCTTGTCACTGAGCTTGACGGGGTCCTGAATCACATTTCTCAATGGGGCTCTGAGAACCTGGTTGAGTTCAATGCCAAGAAGACGCAGGCATGTGCGTTTACAGCAAAAGTATCTTCTTTCCTTCCCCTCCCCACTCTTCAGAGCACGCCACTGCCGCTGCAGGACAATCTCAATATCCTAGGTATGGATGTTCGCTGCAACCTAAATAACAAAAACTACATCGAAAGCATCATCAAAACAGCCTCACGAAAACTCGGAGTCCTGAACAGAGTGAGACGATTTTTCACGCCGGAGCAGCGGTGTCTTCTATACAAGACACAAATTCGCTCCTGTGTGGAGTACTGCTCGCATCTCTGGGATGGTTCAGCAAAGTACTTACTAGATGCTCTCGACAGGTTGCAGCGACGTGCGATCCGCATCATTGGGAAGCCCGAGATCACGAACACCCTAGAACCTTTACAGCTGCGTAGAGATGTTGCGTCCATGGCTGTATTTTACCGTCTGTACCATGGGGAGTGTTCTGATGAGCTCTTCCAATTAGTCCCACCCTCCCCTTTCCTACACAGGACAACGCGTGCAGGTCTTAGATGTCATCCGCACACGGTGCAAAACATCCGATCAAGAACCAAGCGGTTCGGAGACTCTTTCCTCTGTCGCACCATTAAGGCCTGGAATTCATTACCAGCTCACGTGTTTCCTTCTTCCTACAGTCCCGGGTCCTTTAAGCGGGGCGTGAAAAAGCATATGATAAGGCCGTCAAGCTGAGTGTCACCATTGTCACACGGTATGTGTAAGTAATGGTGACCCTCTTTTCTGGGATTTTGCCTTCAGCTTACCATCAGGCAAGGCGAAGTCCAATTGACGTGTCCTATATAAAAAAAAAAAAAAAAAAAAAAAAAAAAAGTTTACAAAAAAGAGGCACAATCCTATTCTTATAGCAGCAAGATATTACTACAGTAGGATCTTAATACTAATCAGTATAAAATACCATATTTGATCTACTCCGTGGAAATCAGTAAATGGTAAATGCGAACTGTATATCACTTAAGACTGAACAAGTTATTTGACGACCTCCGTGGCATAGCGGTAGAGCATTCGACTGCTATGCAGGGGGCGCGGGTTCGATTCCCGCTCAGTACAAATATTTGTATGCATGAATATGTATATTTGCATTAGTCTGGGTGTATCTATATATAATATGTATGAATTTACAAAAAAAAAAGTATCTAAGTATGTTTATCCGCATTCTAGATGCCATAACACAAGCTAGTTAAGCTATGCTTACCATGGCTAGATAGCATTGTGTAGAATGTCGTGGAATATTTATTGTCGTGGAATATTTATTATTTAATGAATCTATTGTGTACCAGTACTAACAGTGTATAATCCGACTGATACTATTCATTTGAAAGTTTGTGAAGATGTTTGAGTGAATGGAAAGGCTGTGGAAATTTGCACTGGAATAATATATAGGTAAAATTATCATTATTTAAATTATGGATGAGCAGCACTTTGCTGAAATGTCCACTACATATTTTTGGAGTATACATAACATACATAAACTCACGCTTATATCCCCGAAGAGGTAGGCAGAGGTGCTAGCACCCACTTATAAAATACACACATAACTTCGAAAAGCATCAAAAGTCATTGGTGTGTGTCATGGTAAAATCTGGGATCAAACCCAAGATCTCGTCTCAGTAGTCTATTACCCATACCACTAGGCTACCGCGGTTTTGGAGTATAGTTCAGTCTTATACATATCAATTTTATTGTTTGTTGTTAGCTATAAGCCAAACAACACTTGAAGGTGGTTGACATAGCAGCTGACACCACATCCTCGGGCAATTTGTTCCACAGTCCTCTGAGTAGGTCCAATAAGTAGCAGCAAATGAATCGAGATTTCTCGTGGGTGAAGCTGCGGGCGTCAGCTAGTGACCATTAAATTTTAAATCAGTCCATTTACATACAAATTGTCTTAGTTGGAACTGCTCAATACACTTACTGGTGACATAAAAGATTACACTCATCATAATCGTCATTGTTCAGTGGCATTGTTCCCACTTGCAACCTGGTGCATGGTGCCTGCAAGTACACTTGTATTATTTTTTTACACCACTTAAATGGCCGACAAGCACACGGCCTACCTGATGGAAAGTAGTCACACTCGCGTTGCCAACCCTGCAAGAATGGGAGCGGTAGCGGGTGCGACGAAGGATCGCAAGCCAACCTGCCCGCGTACGAAGGCAACTCGAGCGTCGGAGGTCGATGAACGACCTCCGCCCCCCATGAGCGCCGGCCTGGGGGTGACAGGTGGAGCCGCCTGTCACCCTGGCAGAAGCAGGCCGCGGCCCGTGGCGTGCCCGTTTCCGGGGACGAGTTGGGGACTCTGTAGTCCCCACACCCGAGAAGAGGGCCGGGGTGCGAGGGATATGCCTGTAACCTCACCTTCGGCAACCAAAACGGCGTGCGTTTTAGTCGGTTCGAGTCCGATATAACCTCTCTCACCGGCTCCGGTGAAGAGGTATCCGTGGGGACTATGCGCACGTAAAAAAAAAACCCTGCAAGAATTGAGAGTTTCTGTGCCATCAGTGTAAAAAATAAAGCAGGACATGCTTTTGGTCTTTCCACTGACCGCACACAAACCCTCCAGTGAGCTCTGGCTACCCTACTCACCGCCGGGAACTCAACACGATATATCTTCCTTTTAGTTTGGCTTATACGGATTTTATGGAAATGATTGTCGCCTGACCTCCCAATATTAAGACGAAAGTCAGCTCCCAAGTCTGCATTAATCAGCTTATGTAACAGCCTGCAGATGGTGTTGGTTTGGCACTAAAGACTTAAAACATCTGCAAGGTTTGATAAAATATCCCATTGTTACTTTTCAGGCAAAGTCCAAATCGTCTCCATTATCAACACCTACCTTGGAAAGCAAGTCACTACTTCAAGGGAAGACCCAAGCCAAGATCATAGAGCTGCCTCCCGAGCCTGTGGTGAAGGAACTCACTTTGGAGGAAAAGTGGCGAGATGGTGTTGGAGAGAACATCACTGTCATTAAACCGGTGAAAAAGCCTCCCCATCTGCGGTCTAAGGTGAGGGATAAACCATAACAATGTCTAAATAACCTATTTTATTTTATTGAATATTAGTAGTATTGATAACTTATGTCTAGTAATACATACCTCTAATACTTATTTGAAACTAGTTGAAGTCGGTTTTCGTTACTATTGGTGTATACCTATTCAACCAATTTCTATGAAATATGAGATTTAAAGTTTGACCAAGACCTTTCAAACGTAAAACACAACATGAAAATCCGTTCAGTAGTTTTTGCGTCCATCGTGCTTGTGTTTTCATAATTTGATCACATTCGCCAATAGTTCCCAACAGTGAGGTTTAGAGTACCTTAGAATTGATTAGACATGAAGGCAGCCTTCATGTCTAATCAATTCTAAGGTCCAGGCAATCTTTACGCGTGACTTCACACATCCACCATAGCATATTCATCTCCTGCTTGGGTCGCTCCAGTTGCATGTCTCATGTAAAAGGACAGGCATTCTACATTTTTGCGTTTGGTGACTAGTTAACATTGCTAACCACAACCAATCTATTTTTCAGAGACCACTTAAGTCAATATCAATTCAAGAGATTGAGCTAGGCAAAACTTCTCCTGAAAAACCACCAACTCGCCTCAAAATAATAGACATTGAGGACAGCCTGGCTCACGGAGACACAAACAACAACGACTCTAACAAAATTGAGGAAACTCCAGTAAAAGCTATAGATAGTAAAGAAGAGAAAGGTGAAGGGGATAAGCTTTCTAGTCCAGAATCTGTGAAACTCATTACGGAGACAATAGTGTCGGAGAAGGATATTCAGAATTTGGTACCGCCAGTCAACAGTGTTCAGTTTATGGCAGAATGGAAGTATTTAAAAGGGAAAGATGTTGCCAGATGTCATTATTTGAGTGTAAGTATTTTTGCCATCCCTTTTACTGTGATGGTTCCCGGTGTAGTATACTAGGGCTACCACATATCGTTCCATGGGTGTCGTAGAAGGTGACTAAGGAATAAGACTGGTCTCCATTTAACAATAAGCATACAAAGTGCCCGCTTGACGGCTATAGGCTTTAATTTTCGGTCCATTACTACAAGGGACCGAAAATTATAGTTTACATATTGTGGAAATATTCGACTCTTATGCTTGTAAATACAGAGACGTGTTATAAATCATTCAAATTAAATCGATTGAATAAGTGAATGCAAAAATTTTTTTGGACTGTCCTTAGTAAAAAGGGTCTATGCCAAAAACATAAAACTGAACTCAATATTGACAAAACTTCAAAATAATTAATAAACAGGAATATTGTTTGTCTGATCACTATCAAACTTCACATCACCCACTGGAAATCTGGAAATTGTTTGAATTTCATCAGAAATAATTCAGCTTTTTAATGACTCCATGATCCTCCGATTACCTTCCCAATTCATTTGGAGTCGGCTTTTTTTTAATCCACTTAGGTGGCAGACAAGCACACGGCCCACCTCATGGAAAGTGGTTACCGTGGTCTATGGACGTTTGTAACACTAGAGAAGTCAGTCGCGCTGCCAACCCTGTAAGTACAGAGTTTCTGTGCCGTCAGTGTAGAAGACAAAGCAGGACAAGCCTTTAGTCTTCCCACTGACAGCACAAATTCTCCAGTGAGCTCTGGCTACCCTACTCACCGCTGGGAACACAACACGAAGTTATTGTAGCCGCGGTATTATGTAAGGCGGCTTTTAGTTAACTATTAAATGGTTGAACTTCAATTTCATGAACATATCGGATATCATATACATATTTTACCTTATCATTACAGTTAATAGATCCAACTAAAATCCCGTCCATATTCGAGAACGCTTTAGAAAGTGATGTGTTGTCTGATGTACTCCGTATCCTGCATGACAACACCAAGACGTTCAGTGACAAGACGGTGACCGCTTACCTTGTGGGACTGAGCAGCGTCAAGCGCTTCTCTGCACTCGCTATGTTCCTGTCCACAACTGATAAAAATAGTAAGTTAATATTACAAATATCTCTTATATTCTATTCAGTTCTAGGTACTTGTAGCGATTTTTTATAAAAACATTTTAAATAAATAAACTAGGCTAACTAACTGACTAACTAATGGTTCCATTTCAGTTTTTAGTCTTTAGAATGAGTTTTTAAACAGAAAAATATTATTTATATTGTAGATTGATTGCACTTGGTGGAATTTGTTGTCACACATCTTAAGAATACACTTGTACTTTTTCTACAGTATTTTTTTTTATATATATTTTTTTTATATATTGGACACGCCAACTTGACCTCACCTCGCCTGATGGTAAGCTAAAGGCAAAGTCTCAGGAAAGAGGGTCACCATTACAGACACTAATGGTGGCACTCAGCTTGGCGGCCTCATCAGATGCTTTTTCACGCCCCGCTTAAAGGCCCCGGGACTGTAGGAAGAAGGAAACACGTGTGCTGGTAATGAATTCCAGATCTTGGTGGTGCGGCAAAGAAAAGAGTCTCCAAACCGCTTGGTTCTTGCTCGTATATTCTGCACAGTGTGAGGGTGACGTCAGGTCTAATAAAAAAATAGGGTTTCGTCTTACGGCATCCTCAAAAGTTCACAATAACACTTAAGAACATTCTTCCATAAACATTGTGACACTCGGCCACATTTCGTATGTGGGTAGTTGTAAAATTATGTATACCAGTACAATTTTTTTTTCCCGAAAACTAGAATATAAGTGGGGAAATTATTAAGAAACTGAGTTTTGCATGAAACATATTTTAATATGTTTTATGTATGTATTTTTTTTATACCACTTAGTTGGCAGACAAGCACACGGCCCACCTGATGGAAAGTGGTTACCGTGACCTATGGACGTCTGTAACACCAGAGGAGTCACAGTCGCGCTGCCAACCCTGTAAGTACAGAGTTTCTGTGCCGTCAGTAGAAGACAAAGCAGGACAAGCCTTTAGTCTTCCCACTGACAGCACAAATTCTCCAGTGACCTCTGGCTACCCTACTCACCGCTGGGTACACAACACGAAGTTATTATAGCCGCGGTATTCTGTAGGGCGGAGGTACTTCCCCAGACGGACTGCTCAATTTGAGACGGGAGATACCGTCGTGTCCTACCACCTTTAATGTATGTCATAAATCAAGATTATTTATTATTTGGTTAGTTATCTAACTGAATGGAGTGTAGTTCTTTTAAGTTTTATATCAAACTCAACACACAGTAAGTTATGAAAGGAAATTCATTCCACACACGCTTAAGCTGTGAAACAATCTGCCGTGTTATTTCCATCAGAAGGTTCTTACAGGGTCAGCAGCGTGAATATGACAGCCCTAGAGTTGCACACGTCCATAGGCCACGGTGACCACTTCCTGTCAAGTGGGCCATAATATGCTTGTCTGTAACTTTAGTGGTTCCTTTCATACCGTTTCCGGTCACAATGTGTGAGGATGAATTCTCTGCCTGTGGCAGACGGAGCGATGATAGAAATTATAGAGTGTGCTTTGGGCATCATTATAGCATTGTTCTCGGTTCAATTAGGGCTTTCACCTCGAAGCCTGGAGTCTTCTTATTTCTTCTCTTCCCATTAATTTATACACAACTTTGTTATAATTATATTTTATTGTATACACACACACAAAATTACATTTATACAGAATAATAGATGTACTTAATGTCAAGTTGGACTGTCCTAGATAAAGAAAAAATCTAATGTGCAAAGGCGAGCTTGACTCAAAATTGAGTTTTCTTCCATCAAATCCGTGAGTGCACAGAGGAAGCAAAGTCTAGTGTACATGAAAGTGGAGATTTTAATGTAAGAGGCATACAAGATGTATACCCCAGGCAATAGGAATACATAAACACATACATACATACATACATAAATACGCAAATACATACATACATACAGACATACATATACTCATACATACATACATACATATATATATATATATATATATATATATCCAAATTCTTACTAACCCCAAGAGTTGCCAGAGCTTATTCCCTCAATCAACAGGTGTACCGACTTGCAGAGGATCTGACACAGAACATCCCATTTGTAAAATGTCATGGTGAAAAAGAAAAGTCCTGTGCGGGTAATGTCGCTAATGTTGCTAAATGTCCCATTCGCAAAAGGTCCCATTGTCCGTATTAAACTACAACCTTTTTTTTAGTATACCTTGGCAAATAACATCAAATGAACTAATTCAAAAAAAAACTAATTGAAAATAGACATTTTACGCTAGGGATATTATGCGTAAGCGATATTTTGCGAAAAAGACATTATGCGAAAGGGACATTATGCGAAGGGGACGCTATGCCAAAGGGACATTTTGCGAAGTGGACGTTTTGCGAATGATCCGAAATGAAAGCTAATGAGATTCTTTTACTTTTCCAGTGTTGACAACGTTGCTAAACCACTGCAAGACGGCGGAGAATTGCAACGAAAATATCATAGCTGATCTAAAGAACAAATTTGAACTCTAAGCTATTTTTAATAAGTTTTATTTTAGTTTGTTATTTTATGCTTGTCAAACAAGAGGTGAGCTTGCGAAATTGCTATATAATGTATTAAGATTATATACAGGTGGTACACAGCACAGCTATTCTTTATAAGATAAACATAAAAGTGTCCAAGTTGACGGTAATAGGTTTACCCCTATTGCATGGGACAAGAAACATAGTTGATGAAATATTAAAGACAATACATCTCTGCCTACACCATCTTGGATGTATATCGTCACGCTAGCACCGGTGAAGGACGATATAAATATACTGAAGAGTAGGAGAGTGGAAGAGGTTTTCACGCCTGTAAATCTCAGGAGGTTGGGCAGATGTATATTAGTACTCATAGCTCATCAACTATGTCTCTTTAATAAATAAATCACCAAACGCACCAATAGTTAAATATCTCTGAAGTGTCCTTTTTGTGAATAATGTCTCTGCCTACCCCAATGGGCTAGAAGCGTGACTAAATGTATATATGTGTGTCCCTTTTGTACTCTACTTAGTTAGCAAATTGTCAGGGTAAGTTAGTCTAAGGAATATATGCCAGTGATTATAGGATACTATGGGAAGAGAATGAATGTGATATACATAAGAGCCCTTATTCTGATAGAATAAAACCAAGCAACCAGCATATTTATAGTAATCACAAAATAAAAGTTATTAAACAACCTACAATCCAAGCACCTACAATATGGGGTTCTTCAAGAGGGGCGTCAGAAGGGTTCTTTGTGGTCGGCAGCACGAGTGTAACACCAATAATGTTGCATACGTCCATAGGTCACGGTAACCACTTCCCATCAGGTGGGCCGTGTGCTTGACTGCCACTTAAGTTGTATAAAAAAAGAAATACGAGTGTACCCGATACTCACAGGCACGTTCATACTATGGTGAGCATCTAAGAGGATAATAGACAGCACTTTTCAAATATATTTTTTTTAAAGTACCGGTCTATATTTAAGCATATAAAAATTTAATTTTAAATTATTTTAACTTAAACTGATACAGTGTTACGAAAGGTTAAAAAAACGGACTAGAAAATATATCTTATTCAATTATTATTTTTCTTAACCGTATATTAATAGTCTGTGGACATTTGAAATAATCGTTATGCACAGCACCCGTCAATTAAAAATTTAATTACCTTTAGAACATTTAGATCGGTATAAAATAGATAACTTCATGGGCGTGAACTGTCAAAACGGACCTTTTATTTTGTGATGACTAAAAAAAAATGTATTCTACCACTAGATAGATAGATAATTCTTTATTGTACACCAATAGATTACAGTAGAACTTGTAGGTAGCATGCATACAGTTTAATGTACAATGGGCAGCCTTATCGCTGGAAGCGATTTCTTTCAGGCATCAGGTCCTTTCTTATAAGTTTAACTATTGAAATTTTCAAACCTAGTCACGATATCACCACTGCTCAACAAAAATAAATGAAATTTTGTTTTAGAATTAAATATTATCACCTCAAATCATTACTAACGTCCTAACTTAGGTGATATGGTAAACAAACGCACGATCCACTTGATGGAAAGTGGTTACCATGGCCTATAGATGACGGACGTGTCAATAAACTAAACAATAACAGTATGTGACGGCGTTTAAATGAAATTGAAGTTTCATTAATTTCTTCTAATTTAAAACTTGACATCAAATAATTATCTAAAAACGATTAATTGAAAATAGGTCAAATAATTCCCTAATAATGATTGATCAAATGATTCAGAATGAGGAAAAACAATAAAAATGGATATAATTTTTATCATTATTTTACTATTCTTTTATTAAATAAGCTCAATTTTTTTCAAATCAATTTGAAATTATATAGATATTAACGCACTTACTAGCTTTTTTACCACGTCGGGAAGAAGAGATATCCTAAGATCGATTCGCTTCAGTTATGTAGTGTTCTTGAGACTATGACTCTTCTTCCAGACGGGCCAGCGCCATAGACAAGTGGCACAATCCTTAGAATACAATATCAATGTATTGTATTGACACGTAATGTGACGTTTATGCTTGACATAAACATGTCAAGCACATACATTTGATTATTTTAATCTAGAGTCAACGCTAGAAAATAAGTCCCGCGGTCAAATTTGGAACTAAAAATGACATCGCCGCCATACTCGACCATACTGTGTGTTGATTGGTTCAGCCCATGACAGTACGGTTTAGAGTTGCCAGCACATTTTTTTATGATATACTAGTGGGAATTATAGTTCATGGCATCTATTTTAATCCCAATAAAACAACAAACAACAACTAGCCCATCGCAGTCCACTGCTGGACTAGGCATCTCCCAATGTTGGGAGGCTTTGGCCTACTGTTTCGACCCTGGCCAGACGGGTTGGTACAGGGTTTTATTTCAAGTTTTCCTTCTCTCGCAGTGATATCGTCTGCGTATTGTTCCGTTAGTCGCCTCTTACGACACCCTTCGGATGAGATGGGGTGGTGATACTTACAAGTATCACCACCCCATCTCATCCGAAGGGTCACATCTTTCTCCGTCACCCACGGACAGTTTTAATCCCAATCACATCACAATATGTAAACTACATATAATATCACAGGGATGATAGCATGAGGTACTACAGTGTCGGAGGAGCTCAAATTTACTTATCAACATAAAACGTTTATAGCTGAGAGGTTTCACATGATTCAAAACTATCTGTTGATACACTTTGGCTGAAGTTTTCACTCTTTCAACCTCTTAAGTTCAGCAGTTCAACTAAGTACTATTACATTCATTTCTGAACAATAAAAGTTCTGGTAAAATAAAAAGACGATACTGGCAACATTACATGTTGTGACTGCCACACCGCCACCAAGGGACTTATGTTTGTGACTTATGTTTGTAGACTTATGTTTGTGGCGCGTACTCTAACGAATTGGCACTTTTCTAGGGGGGCTAATTAAAAAGCCTCTGTCACTATTTTGATGTATATAGAATTTCGCAAGCTCACGACCTTAGTAAATGGTCACATCACTATCGCATTTAAGATACGTTTAGTTTTATTTACTTTGAATACCATATGGGGTCCGATTCGCTAAAGTTAATTATTTAAAACGTGTGATTCCAATCCTTACCGACGGAAAATAAAATAAAAAACTGGTATTTCGTATGTTCTGTCAAAACTAAACCTAACTACGTTTTCACGAGATTCAGAATCCCTCATGTGTTTTGATTCGTATTCAATCGGATTTTTGAATTTTAATTGCATATTGAATTAAATTTTAAAGCATTCAGTATGCTAACAATTCAAATCAATTAAGATAGCAAAAAAAAAGTAATCAGCTCAAGTAGTATTCGAACTTGTGATCTTTCCCTTATAGGGGAAATGCTCTGACCATTGAGCCACCGAACTCAGTAAGGAAGTAAAATCGCATATTCAAGTACTGCCTGAACTGATTCATATTTTCTCCTATCTTAAGTCTATCTGCAGTTCTTAAGCATTGAAATCTCACGTTTTGGACAAGTGGCAACACTGAATCGGGTTCCCGGTTTAAAAGCACGGAATATCAAATAAAATGGAAGTGTCTCGTACCTCTTGTATGCTTCAAAGCTGTGAAGATGTGCTACATAAGCCGCAACGCCATTGGTTACTGACTAACGTTTAACCAATGACGTCACAGTCTAGTGTGCTGTGATTGGTCATACAGTGAGAGGTTAAAGCGTTAAGTCACTTGGTTTTGTATTCCGTGGTTAAAAACGAACAAAATTTACAATAATTTTCTGCAGATGTGGCTGTATACTTGTTATTATTGGCACTAGAAATATATGGAAAGTTATATACAATAAAGTTCACAGGAATGGTTTTGAAATGTTTGATGTTTTGATTATGGAAACAGACAATATAAAAGTATACTAGCTGTTACCCGCGGCTACGTCCGCTTGTAACAGCTTTATCGCGACCAAATATAGCCTACTAGCTTTTGCCCGCGGCTCCGCCCGCGTAGATGTCGGTTATCGCGACAAAACATAGCCTATGTCCTTTCCCAATATCTAATCTACCCCATGTACCAAATTTCAGCAAAATCGGTTCAGTGGTTTAGGCGTGAAAGCGTAACAGACAGACAGACAGAGTTACTTTCACATTTATAATTTAGTAAGGATATCCTACCCCAAAGTCTAATCTATCTGTGTACTAAATTTCATAAAAATCGGTTCAGTGGTTTAGGTGTGAGAGACAGACGAGAGTTACTTTCGCATTTTTAATATATGTATGGATGTACAGTGGGCTGCAGAAATCTGTGTACAATATGAAATTAAAACTGTATGAAGAGATGCAACACGCCATCTAGTAGGTAAGTGGCAGTAGAATGTTTGACTGCTACACAGGAGGCGCGGGTTCATTTCCCGCTCTGTGCAAATATTTGTATGAATGAATATGTAATATTTGCATTGGTCTGGGTGTTAAAAAAGTATCTAAGTATGTTTATCCGCATTCTAGATTCCATAACACAAGCTAGTTTTGCTATGCTTATCATGGGTCTAGAATGTTGTAGAATATTTATTATTATCATTATATTTAAGTAATAAACTGGTAACCAATGAATTTTAATTAAATTCAGTTCTTTCTTTCTCTCCCTTTTTCTAACTGTCTGTAATAGGTGTTTTTTAGTTTTGTCAATCATCATATTTCATTCTGTTAAATTGAGTTAAGTGCCCTTAAGTTAAGCTGTCCACAGAATTCTACAGCCTACTACTGTACAGAAAGCAAAGTACATCTTCATATAAAGTTGTATAAAAAGGTGTATACGTATGTCTTTTATCAACTGGAGGGTTTTTGTGCTGTCAGTGCAAAGACCAAAAGCTTGTCCTGCTTTATCTTTTACACTAACGGCACAGTAACTCTCAATGCTTGCAGGGTTGCCAGCGCGAGTGTGACTCTCTTGGTTTTGCACGCGTCCATAGGCCACGGTGACCACTTTCCATCAGGTGAGCCGTGTGCTTGTCTGCCACCGAAGTGGTATAAAAATAACTGTACTGTTCAAACCTTGTACCGTTGCCCACTCGTTGTCAGTTCTCCAACATCGCCTTTCCAGTTTCCTTTTTACTTTAATCTAATATTTTATCTACCACAAATTTGTCGAAGCTTCCCCAAAATTGTCCATTTATTTCTAGTACCAATAAATTATTTATATCACTTCTAAGACAATAAGAAAGCATGAATTGAACTAGGGGCTTGTACGGGCAGAATTTGAATTAGTGTACTTTTTTTGAACATAATAATATTAATAAATATTCTTGTGTACAATATACACCAAAATACACAAATGAACATGGATTTTATACATAATAATGTAAAATGGGCGGCTTTATTGCAAACAACAATCTCTTCCAGGCAACCTTTGGATGGACAGGAGTGTATAGAAATAAAAGTGGGTTTATGGTGTAAAAATCAATTTACAGACTACTTAATAAAATTACTCAAATGAAATAATAATACATGTACACTACATACAATGTCTACATACAATACAAACTATATCTAAATACAATACACATTATATCAATTTAAGCTATCGTAGTCCACTGCTGAACATAGGTCTCTCCAAATGTTGGGAGGCTTTGGCCTACTGTTTCCACACTGGCTAGACGAGTTAGTACAGGGTTTTATTTCAAGTTTTCCTTCTCTCGCAGTGATGTGTATTTTTTCCTCTAGTCGCCTCTTACGACATCCTTCGGATGAGATGGGATGGTGATGCTTGTATTCTTTTGCCCATCATTTGTTTCTAATATGAAGAATTACATACATATAATCTCGCCTTTATTCCCGGAGGGTCAGGCAGAGGTCGTCAAAAATTAATGTTTAAAAATTATTGTAATATCATTTATTGGTTTCGATAGTTCGTACGAGTATCGGTAAATGACTCCCACCGTTGCTGCAAGACGGATATATATATAGGAAAATTTAGGTTCGGTGGCTTAATAGTTAGAGCATTCCCCTGTAAGGGAGAGATCGCTAGTTCGAATCCCATCTGAACCAATTCAATTTTTTCTATCTTAATCGATCAATACAAACTGTTATATTACACTTTAAAACACATGAACTGAACCTATTTTCAATTGACTTCAAAATATAATTAATTTTAAATACACTTTTTCAAATTCGCCTGTACATAAATTATTTTATTATTTGATTTAATCTATAAACATACACGTATAGTGATCGACAAACTGCGTGGTTATGTATTCAGGCTATGCAAAACGCGGTGTTAGGTCTCTTTGGCGGTAAGCGCGGGGCGCGACGGCAGGGACGCGGCCATCAACCAATCATATATTACTGTTGACTTGCTCACACACACCGAGTGCAGTGACGAGACAGTTCTCTCGGCCGAGTGCTATCTACGTGTAAATTACTCGCTATGTTCAAACGTACCGAGCATCCGTCGAGTGTACTGTCTCGCCTCTCTGCTGCTGTATCTGATCAAGGCATTAAACTTTCAAGTTCCATGATATACAATAGTGGTAATTAAAGTGATTATGGTATAGGTACCTACATACCTTTGTTTTTGTATGACGTGAGGTTTCGACAAGGGCTTTGGTTCTGCTAAAGCAAAATCACTGTTAAAGGCACTGCTAAAAAAACATTTAATTTTTAGATTTTAAAGCAATGCTGTTAAAGTCCAAAATTAAAAGTCTGCATATCGAATGAAAAAGGGTTGTGAAATTTCATTTCATTTTGAACTTTACGTGAATAGAAATAAGGTTTAAAAATCAATGCCATTTTGCAGTGTCTGATATAACAGTAGTTTTGTTTTAGTAAAATCGAGGACCAGGTGACACCGGCTGTGGTCACAGGCTGACTGGTCCTCAGTCGGCGAGTCCTTGTAGAAAGTTCTTCATCTACCCGCAAATTTTCAATAAACCTCAGACGGTTACCCCGTCCGAGGTTTACTGAAAATTAATGCACATACAATTTTTGACGTTCTTTCACGCAGTTTTTCGATAACCATACTAGTAATACAATTGTAAATTTTGTACTGTCTTTATCAATAGCCTCTGCCTACCTACTTATTCTTATTACTATGAAGTGGGTTATGTTTTAGATAAATAAATGATATCTCAGTGATTTCCAAGATGCGGCGTTATTAGTTTTTCCTATTTTAATTGTGGTGCGAAGATGCGGTTTTTAAGTTCTGTGATTGATTTCAGCCCCAATAAAAATTATGATGTTTTTATATTGCTGTTTTTTTTACGTTATTCACCACCCCCGCCTGATGGTAAGATTGTGTGACGCTTGTTAGTAAGGCTGTCATTCGAGTAGCTGCAACAAGGGTGTTCGGGTTACAAATAATTATTTATCTGTGGTTTCTTCCTTGTGATTTTATATTTGGTGAAAGCAAATTTAGTGTAAAAACTAAAACCCGATTACTAAAAATCATACATACCTAATCACGCCTTATCTCAGAGGATAAGGCGTGTTAGGCAGAGGTGAATTAACATCCACATTTCACCAATCATTGTATTCGGTCCTACGTAATAGGGGGTGAACCTATTGCCGTATTCCGGGCACTATTGTTGACCCGAGCCATGCATCTGAGGCTGAGTCTGGGTAGTATGTATTTGTCTGATGTTAAACAGCCCTATCCCTTAGACGCCTTGTACGACACAGCATGCGAAGAGTTCGGGTGATCCAAATTCTACTCTGTCGGGAACCACTAACCAAATTACTTTCTAAAAAGTATTAAGCAAGAAAATATCAAGGATAGTTGTGATCGATTGCCATTTTTCCCTAGAATGTATTGTTTTTTTTTAAACTAAGTAGCATGCCTACGACCACTGCTATCCTTGATATTTTCTTGTTTATTACTTTTTACCCGATTGGTAAAAAAGGATGGATTGGTAAAGAAGGAGGAGAAGAGAAAGAAGGGTTATAATTTTGATAGTCTATTATGCATGTAGGTTCATTTGCTATATTATAACTCAACTACTTATTAGAACTGACCTCATAAATTACCGAAACACAATTTGAGCAAAACAACTTGTGTATCTATTAAGACGAATCTGTGGCGGCGCTTCTTATAATTGATTATATTATCGTAGTCTTCATTATCTTGAGCGTGAACACTTCTTAAGGGCATGTTTACAATAGAGCAGATTCTTTTTTTGGTGCGCGTGAAATGCGTCTCTTGCTTGTTGCTCGCACAAAATAAATTGTAAACTAAGCAAATTTAAAAAAGAAAAATAATCTAGTTCTAATATAGTTTGCCGAGTTTCTTGCTGGTATCTTCTCAGTAGAACTAACCTACCGAAACAGCGAAAGAATCATTTTCCAATGATTTATTTTTAAATTATTAAATATTTTTATATTATTTCTTGACATATCCAATTGTAAAATGTTGACGTTCATACGTGCTCTTTGCCTAAACTGAATAAATAAAATTGATTCTTTGATTCTTCTTTGAATAACCCGGGATATCCTCCCTGCTGGAGCCGGTCGGGTGGTTATGTCGGACTCGAACCGACTAAAACGCACGCAATCTGTGGGTTGTAGGTTGCCAGAGGTGAGATTGTCTGACATATCCCTAGCACTACAGCTCGAAAGAGAAAGCCCTAGGTCAGCCGGCCATGGCTATCTCTTTTGAGCTGACCATCTTCGGGTATGAGGACCACAGAGTCCGCATTTAGCCCCCGTAGCCCATGTATTGCGTCGCGGCCCGGCTTGCCTCTACTAGTGAATTGAACAGTTCCTGGTCGCCGTTGGTTGTGTAATGAGTAGGTAATGTAATGACACTACCGACGGCAATGTGATCCTTCTCCTAACACAAGCAATTTAGCATAGCTGGATTGGTGCACGGGAATACCTACTAGTAATTTTAATTACTTTATTATCCCCCCCCCCCCCTCACTTTTCCCATTTTGAGAACACAGGATTTATTCACCGCATGCTCAAGCTGTGGAATAACCTCCCTAGGGGAGACCTAGGAGAGTTGTGGCAATTTTTAGTTTTAGGGGAATATCTCGCTCCAGAAATATACCACAGTTACGACCTATGTGAATAAGTGTAGCAACATTCCTTCCCTTTCTAAAACAATTATCAAAATTAAGGATAGTATTACAGTTTTCGAGATATTCAACAAAAAGAACGATTACTCCCTTTGTCACAACTCCCCTATCACCGAGGTAAGATGTGACAGGTACCGAGGAAAGTTGTGACAGCTATTTATTTATACTGTTTAATTATTAAAAAATACCATTACACATATTATAAATAAATTAAACATGTTTTTTTTAACATAAGTAGTTTAATCATCTTTTAGCACATCAAGTATCAACAAATACAATGTATTCATAACAAGTAATCATATCTTATACTGATAGGCAATTATGGCAAACGTATTTCAGCTCTCCTCCAGTACAATCTGCGTGTGACCAAGCTTTACATTCTAGGCATTGCACCCACTCCTTATTTGATCTGCTGTTTGAAAAGGCTTCAAGGCAAACCATGCAAAAACAATTATTTTCTGCCTCTTCTTCGTCATCACCTGTTCTCTTCTACTTATTAGTCTTCTTGGCTGTTTTAGGTTTCTTCTTATCTTCGCTTAAGACACGTTTTTTCACATTCTTCGCCTTTCTATTGGATTCTATAGCAGCTATTTCGTCCTTAGTAGGTGTATCAGTAAGCATAGAAGATTTGATTTTGCGTTTGTTCGGTTGACTGTTTTTTCTTGGCGGAGCTTTTGGCAACGACCTAATTGATTCTGGCGAGAACACATTAGAAACAGTGGCAAGAGGAGTATGGACTGTAGACATGGAGGCAACAGGTTCATTGGAATTATGGTTCACAGCGAATGAATTTCTAAATGGCATGGCATGTTCTATAGATGAGCTTGGAGTAATGGCTTTTGCTTCAACGTTATCAACTGTGCCGGTGTTGATATTTGGAGTTCGTCGTTGCATGAATAGTTTGAGCCACACTTCTCCTGTCTGTTCATTCTCCTCCCATGACTTTGGAATTTTTTTATTATATTTTTTGGCTAACTTATATGCAATGACCCTCGTTTCTTTTTTTGTTAGATGATGCACATGTTAGCAAATAATAACTTAATATTTTCTCCTCCTCTTCTGTAAATGTCGTTGGACGTGCAAAACCCATAGATGGAGCCTCGCCTATTGGGTTTGCTTGATAAGCCTTTTCTTCGTAATATATCTCGACAAAGACATATAGTTAAGATTGTAAGACGACGCGGCATCTCTTAAACTTTTGCCTCTCAATCTTACCTCTTCAAAGGTCAGTTCATATATTTCAACACTAGCAGTGCCTTTATCTGGTTTTCGTTTGTTGTTATTAGGCATTCTGAAACAAAAAAGTAGTCGTCCAGCATGCAGAATTTGCACCACCAAACCACAACCAACGCATTATTTCTTATCGTAAATGACTTTTTTGACACATGCTTTTATTGTGAATTGTACTTGCAATATTTTGCCTTAATATTCCAATGTACAAACACACATACAGACATTGCAAATGAATAAAAAAGTGTCGAGATAACCCAGCAGAAAAATGAAGTCAAATAGGAGAGTTGTGACAGGCTGTCACAATTCTCCTAGGTGCTCAAAATTACGCCTTGCACCGAATAATAATTTAAATTTTCTAAACAAGATGCAAACAAAAAAAAATTAGGATACCTTTTGAGACTTAAATAACTACACAACTTAAGAAAAAATAACAAAACAACGCACATGTAATATTGTATGGTATAAATTCAATCAAAATTTTGACGAAAAACTTACTTTTCGACTTTTTTTGCACGCCGATGTTATAACCACGAAACCTCTTCGCGTGCGCCGCCGGCGGGTACTAAGTCAACTAGTGTGTCGTTAAAACGTTAATCGAGTGTGGTTGCCAGCTCGCTCACCTTCGTAGGTAAGGAGAAATAGCGTCTGTCACAACTCACCTCTGTCACTAATCTCCTAGGTCTCCCCTACTCTGGTTATTCCAAACGATTGCAATATAGAATTCTTCAAAAAGGATATTAGAAGGTTTTTATGGGGTCGGCAGTACGATTTTGACGCCTCTGGTGTTGCACATGTCCATAGGCAACAGTAACCCTTTCCATAAGATGGGTCGTGGGCTTATCTGCCCATCTAAACAGTATAAAAAAGGGTATTAGAAGGTTCTTAGCAGCACGAGTATGATACCTTTCATGCCACGGTAACCACTTCCTATCAAGTGGGTCGTGTGCTTGTCGTCACCTCTGTAAGGGTCTGAAAAAGTAAGTAGGTAGGTACATCATCTCTTCCCATGCGACATCGTACAAGGCGACTAAGTGATAGGACTGTTTAACATCAGACATATATACCTACAGCCCAGACTCAGCCTCAGATACATGACTCGATTCAACAGTAGTGCCCGGAATACGGCAATATGCTCACCCCTATTACGTGGGATCTAATACAAATATTGGTGAAATGTGGGTGTTATTCACCTCTGCCTAAGCCTCCGGTGATAAAGGCGTGCTTATATGTATGTATGTATCATACAGGTGGAGCTGCAGACATTATATTTTATTTAATCTAAACATTAATATCAAGTAAAATGATAACTCGGTGATCATAAACACACCCTTACTCTCGAAATGAGAAGGAAAAATGTGTTCAGCAATTATTTGCTACGAAATATTAAAGACAAGTTACCACGCTTTGTGAATTAAGAAAATTGCTCAAATTAGATAATATCTAACAACAAATTTACATAGTAATAATATTTTTGGCAAGTATTTTTTTCTTTTTGTTGAAATTAGTATCATCTAAGAATTTCGAATTAGATTAATTTGATGAGGGATATTATTTAAATTAATAGAAACTTATTAAACAAAGATGGAAGAAAAACGGATTAAGAAAACAAAATTTCAGTAGAGCTAGTTAAGTACATGCATGCTCACGCCTATCTCTCCGGGGTAGGCAGAGACCACTGTCCACGGATTGATTTAATACTAACAGACTTCACGCGCTTCCATTATCGTCATTAAACCTTTTAAACTAATTAGTTTTAATTTCTATAATTCAAAGTTCATTTTTGATAAGTAATAAATGTAATCCCACTGTCTTCCTTTATATTCAGATGAACACATATCGCCCATATCAGGTTAGATGTCACTCAAATACAGTACAAACAAAACTGCCTCGAACCAAACAGTGCATGACTTTTTTTAACGTGCGAAAATCCACTCAAATATCCCACGCTGAGCCCAGAGGGGTGGTTATGTCAGGCTCGAACCAATTAAAACCGCACGGCCGTCTTGGGCCATCTGTTGCCGGGGGTGAGGTATCCTCTGGCATAACCCTCGCGAGTTCATGACTTCCGTTCTTTGGTCCGCGATAATGAACTGCAAAGCTCCTTACTTACATACGTCTATCCTTCTTCTCCTCTCCTGGGTTCTATAACGGAACATATCTATCGAGTTCATTTTAACACTACATTACTTACGCGGGTGACATATGTCACCTAAGTCGGTAAACAAACGACTCACGAAACGTCTCCTAAAACTAGACAGAACAAGTCTAAGAATAATGATAGGGACAAAAACGGGCCACTGCCCTCTCCTCAAGCACCTATACACCATCGGTGTTACGGACTATCCCCTTTGCAGGGGGTGTTTTGTTGCCGAGGAAACGTCCGCCCACGTAATACTGGAATGAGAGGCAGTAGCCCATCAACGGTCACAAATCCTCGGTACATTGGCACAATGGCCTAAAAGGAGGCTAAGTGCGGACAAAGGAGTCCCTTTCCATTCCATATATCACCCAAGGTGTAATATTGCAACACCGTTTCTAAACGCTTCGCTCTATGGTGCTGTGCTCTCAGGTAATCCTCAAATATAATAAATGTACAGTCAGCAGCAAATAGAAAGCGACATTCAAGGCTGTCAAATAGTTAGATACAGCCAAAGTGGTCAATAGCATCGATACAGCCAAAGTGGTCAATTTATTGAGTGCACCCAGCCTGTCCAAATATATCGATACACCGTGTTGTCAAATACATTGATACACGCTAGCCGCCATTATTATAGCTACAGGCAAAGCGTCAATAGTAACCAAACACCCAAAGTGGTCAAACATATCGATACACATAATTGGACGATTGACCCCCGAAACCAATTAAATGAACCCTATTGGGTTTAATTAGATCGGATGAGTTTTTCCTGAATATGTTAATTTAATGGGAAGTTCACCATTGGTGGGACTTGTCGGTGGGGATTTGTGGAATAGATCAGATTTTATTATATTGCTATGTTATTCTTATATTGCTTCATACTTAAATTGCTGGGCGGATTTGGTTGAAATTAAGCCTACGGAGATAGCTTAACAGGCTATTTTTTATTTTTACTCAACTATAATATACAGGGTGTCTCATTTAAAACGGTCAGTAGGAGAAACTCAGAAACGGTAAGACATACGAAGATCTGTTCTTAGAAACCATGTCATCGATTTTAATAAAAAGAAAAACTGCATTCATAAATTTCAGAAAAATCCTTAACTCGGCGCCGGCGGTTGTTTATAAAAAAAAAATTACGAAGTAGTAACGAAGTAATAAAGTCATCTCATTGACACCTTCATATAAACTAATAACCTATACGTTAAATTAATACTTTAAAAACATTTACATGTTCCGTTCTAATTTAATTTGTTATTTTAAGGTTCAATTTTCAAAACGCATCTCTATCGCTACCTAATAAAAAAAATAGTGACACAAACAGACAGTTTATTTTATTTTATATATACGTGATATGTGAAATAATATGTTGAAATTGGTATTAATATTTTGAGATATTATTTGAATCTATTGAACTAAAAACAAAACACATGGCAATGACGTCACTCACGAAATAACAAAGATTGTTACATACAAAGTTTTAGAGGAAAGAAAGAGATAGACGCCTTTCACCATAATTTCAGACAACTGTCATCGTTGTTACTTCCCAGTTACTAATTTAATTTGAGCTCTATGCCCATTGGTTAGGGTGTAATTGTGCAATTGTACCGATGTTTATGGCAAGGATGTTGCTTAGTTACATATGGTGATTTGGCTGTCATCATATAAGTGTCACCCTGGGGGTGACAGGTGAAGCCGCCTGTCACCCTTGCAGAAGCAGGCCGCGGCGGCGGCGCGCGTGGCGCGCCTCCCCGTTTCCGGGGACGAGTTGGGGACTCTGTGGTCCCCACACCCGAGAAGAGGGCCAGATCGTGAGAGATGGCCCTGGGTCGGCCGGGGTGCGAGGGATATGCCTGTCAACCTCACCTTCGGCAACCGAAATGACCCACAGGCGGCGTGCGTTTTAGTCGGTTCGAGTCCGACATAACCTCCTCCACCGGCTCCGGTGGGGAGGTATCCGTGGGGATTTTGCGCACGTAAAAAAAAAAAAAAAAAAAAAAGTGTCACCCTAGTAGAGCCGATATAAATGGTAACATGCGCGTTCCGTTAAGAATGAAATGTCTCTATCTATGTGAGCGTCTCGGGTGTATCGATGTTATTGACCACTGGCTGTATCTAACTATTTGACAGCCTTGAATGTCGCTATCTATTTGCTGCTGACTGTACTACCATTCTGTTGCGTGCCAGTTGACACACTACATCCACGTCTGCGCAGTTTGGTTTAAAGTTCCTAAGTGACGTATATCCCCCGCGCGAGCAGTCGCAGAAGTGTTTGCAAAGGAACATTATGATGTAAATATCCTCTCATGGCCACATGGCCATAATAACGAATGGTACGAACGGTAAGCCGCGTCGTTTCCGGCAGAGTAGAATTTGGACCACCCCATCTCTTTCCATGCGGTGTCGTACAAGGCTACTAAGGGATAGGGTAGTTTAACATCAGACAAATATACACAGCCCAGACTCCGCCTCAGATGCATGGCTCGAGTTTCGGAGAGGAGGTAGGACGCGACGGTATTTTCGTCCAATTGTGCAGTCCAACGGGGGAAGTACCTCCGCCCTAGAGAATACCACGGCCATAATAACCTCGTGTTGTGTTCCCGGCGGTGAGTAAGGTAGCCAGAGCTCACTGGAGAGACTTTGTACGACAGTGGGGAGACCAAAAGCTTGTCATGCTTTGTCTTTTACACTGACGGCACAGAAACTCTTGTGCTTACAGGGTTGGTAGCGAAAGTGTGACTCCCTTGGTGTTGCACACGTCCATAGGCCACGGTAACCACTTTCCATCAGGTGGGCCGTGTGCTTGTCTGCCAACCAAGTGGTATACAAAAAAGTGCCCGGAAGACGGCAATAGGCTCACCTCCTATTACGTGGGACAGAATACAATGATTGGTAAAATTTGGGTTTTAATTCACCTCTGTCTAACCCTCCGGGGATAAAGGCGTGATTATATGTATGTATGTACGAATGGATAACAAACGGTGGACAACGAAGTGATCCTAAAAGGGTTTCGTTTTTTTTTCTTTTAAGATATGGAACCCTAAAAATGAGAGACGTCCCTATTCTCTATCAAAACAATCATAAATATCATGACGTCATGCCGGTAGAAAAATATGTAATATCAAGAGTGACCCTTCGAGAAAATACAATTTGTTATAAGATGAATTGCTGATACAAGTGGAATCAATTAGTAACGGTCGATGATAAGAATATGAAGCACTCAGACTTGTAGGCCCGGAGCTTGGAGATGAAAATAATGACCGTAATTTTTACCATAGGACCAAACATTGATTAATAGATATAGGTATTTTCAGTCTTATGGCAGAATTGTGCGTATAATACCTATTAGACTAGCGGCACGCAACAAAAAAAAAAGATATCCCCTTGAGACACTTTACTAGCAACATTTTGCCACTTATTGTAGCTTCATTTAGATGACATTATAACATTTATAATGATACAGATCGCCATCTAACTACTGCTGTCCTTACATACTTCATTTTAGACATTTTAAATACATTAATTTGACAATACATTTTAGAATTTTCTTAACACAAATTACAAACAACCGCAATGCTTTAATTACTTGATATAAAACAAGTATCAATTAAGTAAAGTCAATATTATATAACGTTCTTACCTCCAAAATAAAAACTCTAATTAGAACTACTAACTACGAACAATTGCGCTGAAACGCCACAAAAGAGCTTTTGGCTTTTCTTACTTTGCAACGAAACAATAACTCCAATTTTAAACTGCAATTTTAAGAAAGAAACAAAAACCATTTTACCTAATTAATTTTTCATTTAGCTCCCGCACTACAACGCAACGGGGCAGAAGGAAAAATCTGAAATAATAAGAAAAACTTGTGTTTATACTTGGAAAAGGATTACGAAGGTTGTTTGCATTATTTTCAGGAGGTACAGAATACAGGAACTTAGGAAAAGGTTTTCTATTAATTTGGTGTAGCCTTTTTTTTTTTTTTTTTTTTATATAGAGGACACGTCAATTGGACTTCGCCTTGCCTGATGGTAAGCTGAAGGCAAAATCCCAGAAAAGAGGGTCACCATTACTTACACATACCGTGTGACAATGGTGACACTCAGCTTGACGGCCTTATCATATGCTTTTTCACGCCCCGCTTAAAGGACCCGGGACTGTAGGAAGAAGGAAACACGTGAGCTGGTAATGAATTCCAGGCCTTAATGGTGCGACAGAGGAAAGAGTCTCCGAACCGCTTGGTTCTTGATCGGATGTTTTGCACCGTGTGCGGATGACATCTAAGACCTGCACGCGTTGTCCTGTGTAGGAAAGGGGAGGGTGGGACTAATTGGAAGAGCTCATCAGAACACTCCCCATGGTACAGACGGTAAAATACAGCCATGGACGCAACATCTCTACGCAGCTGTAAAGGTTCTAGGGTGTTCGTGATCTCGGGATTCCCAATGATGCGGACCGCACGTCGCTGCAACCTGTCGAGAGCATCTAGTAAGTACTTTGCTGAACCATCCCAGAGATGCGAGCAGTACTCCACACAGGAGCGAATTTGTGTCTTGTATAGAAGACACCGCTGCTCCGGCGTGAAAAATCGTCTCACTCTGTTCAGGACTCCGAGTTTTCGTGAGGCTGTTTTGATGATGCTTTCGATGTAGTTTTTGTTATTCAAGTTGCAGCGAACATCCATACCTAGGATATTGAGATTGTCCTGCAGCGGCAGTGGCGTGCTCTGAAGAGTGGGGAGGGGAAGGAAAGAAGATACTTTTGCTGTAAACGCACATGCCTGCGTCTTCTTGGCATTGAACTCAACCAGGTTCTCAGAGCCCCATTGAGAAATGTGATTCAGGACCCCGTCAAGCTCAGTGACAAGAAGCTGCCTTTTCTCTGCGATATCTGACTGCTTGGCCGCTGGATGTCCATGATAACTCCCATGTAAAGTGCTATCGTCTGCATAACAATGAACATTGCCGGTAGACAGCATGTCGTTGATATGCAGAAGAAAGAGAGTGGGTGATAAGACGGACCCCTGGGGCACGCCAGCATTAACCTGCAGAAACTCCGAAGCTCGTCCGTCACAAAGGACGCGAATACGGCGCCCCTGCAGAAAGCTAGCAACCCAGTTGCACAGCCTAGAAGGCAGACCAAAGGCAGGTAGCTTAGAAAGAAGCGATTTGTGCCAGACTCTATCGAAAGCTTTGGCGATGTCAAGACTAATTGCCAGTGACTCACCGTGCTTGTCCATAGCCTCACCCCAAAGATGGGTAACGTATGCCAGAAGATCACCCGTTGACCGTTTCGGTCTGAAGCCATATTGCCGGTCATTAATTAAGGAGTGATCCTCTAGGTGCCGCATGAGCTGTTTGTTAATTATGTGCTCGAACACTTTGCACAGCACTGAGGTAACGGCTATGGGTCGATAGTTGGCTGGCTCCGAGCGATCCCCCTTCTTGGGAATCGACTGAACATTCGCCTCTTTCCAAGGCAAAGGCACTGTACCCGAACTGTAGGATAGCCGGTACAGGCGCGTAAGCATTGGAGACAACTCCGCTGCACGCAGTTGTAAATTTGCACATTTTAAAACTGTTATATTTTAATAGATACTATTACGGATCAACATCTCTAGAAAAAATGTGCAAGCGATTCGCAATTTCTATTTCAATGAGAAAAAATTAAACGAACTGCTACATTTCTTGCGGATAAAAATAATAGACATTCTATAGAACGATCATTTGGCCTAGCAACTGGCTTTGTATCTATTTGGACACCAAATATGGATGACCTACGGTAATTCCTTTAGGTCCTAAAGTTTAAGAGAATATTCTATTGAAATCTTGTAATAGGCAACTAGCAGAGTGGGGTTGTATTGTGACATTCGTAATCTTGTAGTATATGTTTTTGTATAACTCCGCTTCATTTCGAATCCAATAAGTAGCTAACACAGAGCTACATGCAGTATTCGAGAAAGAAAGCTTCATAATTAAATTTGACAAAACAGAGTACACGGTAAAGTACACAAAATTCTTCAAAAACAAACTCCGAATATAATCCTAACTTGATAAATTCCAGCTAAGTTGAAAAACCACACAAATGAATTTCCAAATCTGATAACACTGTTGGAGCGTGAAATTTTTCATGGCGAACCACGGCGAGACTAATTAAAGTGCCATTAGCAATACCATAAAATATAATTAATTTGCAAAGTTCGTATCACCGCGGAGTGCTCAATAGAAATATTTAATGAATGATTAAACAGGTTTTAGTGGTAGGGTGGATATCTTGCATTATGACTGGATGGAGTTCTTATAAATTTATTAGCTGATGCCTGTGGCTCTCTATCCCAATCCCGCTACCTATAGGAACCTGTTTCAGGGATGAAAAGTCAAAGACCTGTGTAGTATTCCAGACTATACCTATCCGTGTACCAAATTTCAGCAAAATATTAAATTAATAAACATCCAAACATAGGAATATCAGTAGGACGTAGGATAGAATAATTAGCAGTTATTTTATTTTTTATGACGGTTATTATTTTCACGTCTCACGGTATAATATGCTGTAATAACTTTTAAACTATCGCGTTCCATGATATACAATAATGTTAAGAGAATTAACCCGATCATGGTATAGGTACATACATAGATAGATAGATAGATAGATAGATAGATAGATAGATAGATAGATAATTCTTTATTGTACACCAATAGATTACAGTAAAATTTGTAGTGAGCATGCATACAGTTTAATGTACAATGGGCGGCCTTATCGCTGGAAGCGATTTCTTCCAGGCAACCTTGGGATGGACTTGGTTTGCCTGACGTTTTCGACCAGGTTACACCGGCTGTGGTCACAGACACATTCCCGTTAACAATATTGTATAGACTATGCTGTAATTGTGAATGAATATCACAAAAACTAATGTGTAACCAACCATGCCACGTGGTTCCCGGCAGAGTAGAATTTGGACCACCCCATCTCTTCACATGCGGTGTCGTACAAGGCGACAAAGGAATAGGGCTGTTTAACATCAGACAGATATATACTCAGCCTCAGATGCATGACTTGAATCAACAATAGTGCCCGGCAGACGGCAATAGACCTATTACGTGGTGAAATGTGGGTGTTATTCACCTCTGCCTAACCCTCTCGGGATAAAGGCGTGATTATATGTATGTATGTAACCAACCATATTCTGAGAAATAAATATTGATTTAATTTGGAATTTATCGTAGTGTTTAATAATTTCATTAGGTTTGTATGTAAAATTCTACTGCGCATGTTTTCTAGACTCCGCGTTGCGGCTGATACTTTATTTAGGACTTTATTTTCCAACAATACTGCCACCGGGTCCAGGTAGACCAAAGATATAGAACTTAAGAGATATTCATAGATCATAAAAAATTACAAGTGGTACCAATGGTTTCACTGTCAGATATGCCTAAAATTGTGCGAAGTGGAGCAGAAAAAGTTGGAAAGTGGTTGCGGACTTGGAGATGAATACTTTGGATGAGACTGGGCCTCAATGCTGATAATATTATTTTGGTGTTGTTTCAATTATTTGGTTTCTCTTTCTCTGCCTTCTCTTTATTTAAGACTCAACAACCACATTGTACATTAATTATGATAAAACATGGTCGCCCTAATAATATCTTTGTCCTAGTTTTCCTTAACATAAAGAAAGAGAATGAATTATTATTAAATTTGTTTTGATCTACCCATTGTTCAGTGGTTTTAATTCAAATGATATTGGTTCTTTTATTTATTATTCCAAGTACCAACTTCATAGTGAAATTAATTAGGTACCTTGGTTGACTTTATATTTATGTATAGTTAACTGTATTATCTAGTAATAAGATTAGGATGAAGACTTTATTTATTTAATTTTTTATTATTATTGAGTATAAGAAATATGATCGAATGTGAAACTGCGGAGGTAGTACAGATACCGTCATATATACAATAGCATAGGTATACAATGCATTCATGAATATCAGTCATATATTCATATTAATGCAAACAGATAATAAATAAACAAATGGAAATGTATAATACAGTAAATATATAGAAATTGGGTGGATGGGTAGATTAAGAATAAATTTAAGAATTTAAAAATGTATGAGCGAACGCCTACAAACTGCTCCAGCAGTTTGGCGAAGCTAATTAATTGTATAAAGATGAATCGTTTAAAATTTAATAAAAAAGAAAAATTAAAAAATATTTCGTCACCAAATTGTGAGAGTAACGAGGCCCTGTTGTACTAGGATTGGTTTATAACATAATCAATGGTAGGTGGACTTTTGCTTCTTCACCATCGTAGCACCCCGTCTTATCCTCAAATGACATTCAAAAAATTCGTACATTTTGTGCCGAGACTAGGGATTTTAGTATTATGTTATTTGTGTCATGATATAGGAGGTAGGACACGACGAATTTCCGTCCAATTGAGCAGTCTGACATGGGAACTACCTCCGCCCTACAGAATACCGCGGCCATAATAACCTCGTGTTGTGTTCCCGGCGGTAAGTTGAGTAGCCAGTGTTCACTGGAGAGTTTTTGTACGGTCAGCGGGAAGACCAAAAGCTTGCCCTGCTTTGTCTTTTACACTGACGGCACAGAAACTGTTGTGCTTACAGGGTTCGCAGAGCGAGTGTGACTCCCTTGGTGTTGCACACGTCCATAGGCCACGGTAATTTGCATCAGATAGGCCGTGTGCTTGTTTGCCAACCAGGTGGCATAAAAAATACATTTGGCTACCACATCTTATATTATTGTGTACTGTTTGTCAGCGATGGATGCATAAACCAATGAAGGAATTTCGAAGCTGTTTTTTGTCAGGTCTTAGCTAGACTTGAAATCTTCTATATGTTTGATAGTAAATGGTTTTTTTATACAACTTAGGTGGCAGACAAGAACACGGTTCACATGATGGAAAGTGGTTACCGTAACCTATGAACGTGTGTAACACCAGGGGAGTCACACCTGTGCTGCCGACACTGTAAGAATAGAGATTTTCTGTGTCTTGGTTGGGTGTAATCGGAGATTACCGACACCCACGTGGGCGAGGCTGCGGGCATTAGTTAGTTAGGACATCACACCTTTTGCGAATCATGGATTATCTCCAATAAAAATTTACCCATACTACCCATGACCCAAAATAAGTTAACACGCTAATGTGATTCCGAAATCCCTAGTGCCTCGTCACACGATTCACAATCAAATAAGAACCCTATAGCAGAACGTAATTACAACGTTTCTTCTTTGTTAAACAACTATTACTCAGTGTAAAAACAAAGAGTTTATCACTAGTAATTTGGGAAATTACCCGACGGGTTCATTCGAAACTGATCCCGGAAAAGGTCCGGGATTAATCACTACTGTTTGTAAAACATTTCCGATTTTCCTCATAAAATATTTATAAGATAAATTGGATATAAATAAGTAGTGTCGGTGAATACTGTTAATGGAAAATTCGCGTCACAAATATTGTTGTTGTTCTTCTTTACAGAGTTTGACAGAAGTGCCATAGACTCGACAGAAGATATCCAATCTATGGCACTTCTATTCTCAAAATCTGTTTTCCCAGTGTGTTGCTAGTTTGCTGCACTTGCTACTTGGATTGCATTCTCGGAAGCGCTAATAAGATCCTCTGGTGCACAAATGGATGGGCATGCAGTACACATCAGCAGGTAGGCTATGCTCTTTGTGTTGTTGTAAATAAAAATAATACTAGCCTAGCTCTCAACAGACAGTTAAAGCATACAGAAATCTCCTTGCCTTGGTCTTCTCAATGATTGTCTTTTCGTAATTTCTATAACAAGTTACCCTGGCTGAACATTTTCATATGACTATAAAACATTAAGGAATTTATTCAAACACACACGAGATTCCATCAAAATCGGCTTAACTGTTTAGGAAGAATTGAGTGAAGCACACTTGTACAAGTAGGTACTACTGTATTGTAGGGAGGTTTTTAGAGGAACAGGTTTTTATATGGATGACCTTTATATTGACTAGTGGTAAAGCTTTTGAATACATTAAGTAAATAGCTGTTTATCGAAAAATATGTACATGCAATCTCCTGTTTCCAGCAGAGAAGATTTTGGGCCACCTCATCTTTTCCCATGCGGTGTCTTACAAGGCAACTAAGGGACAGGATAGATGTTTAACATTAAATATATATATATATACCGGAATACAGCAATAGGCTCACCCACTATTACGTGGGACCAACTACAATTATTCGTGAAATGAGGGTGTTAATTCACATCTGCCCTTCACATAAACCTCCAGAGATGGTGGCGTGATTATTATGTATATATTTACAATCTCAACAGACCCTTGGGGAATAAGATACAAGTATAAAAATACAGTATATATATTTTCTGAACATGATTCGTCGAGTAATGTTCTAATGCAGTATTAATGAGGAGTGCACTTAACAGTGCGTAGTGTCGTGACGATGCATCGCCGCAAATGAATGGCATATCGTGTGACGAGACAGGAATCAGAGGTTACATGGCCATCGATATTTAAATATTAGATACTCCGCGGTAGCCTAGTGGTATGGATAATGGACTGCTGAAACGAGGTCTCGGTTTCAATCCCAGGTTTTACCATGGCACACACACCAATGACTTTTCGATGCTTTTCGAAGTTGTGTGTATTTATCGCAGGTTTATAAGTGCCCGGTTAATGGCAATAGGCTCGCCACCTATTATATTGGGACTTAAACCTAAACTGGCGAACTGTGGGTGCTAGCTTTATGTTATGTTAGATACCTGCACTTATTGACTGATTGATGGCCTCTGTGGTGTAGCGGTAGAATGTTCGACTGCTACGCAGGAAACGCGGGATTGATTCCCGCTCATACAAATATTTGCAAGCATGAATATGTATATTTGCATTGGTCTGAATGTTTCTATGTATGATATGTATGTATTTACAATAAAAGTACGTATCTAAGTATGTTTATCCGCATTCTAGATTCTATATCACAAGCTATATAAGCTATGCTTACCATGGGCCTAGATTGCGTTGTGTAGAATGTTGTGGAATATTTATTGTATTATTTATTTATTACAGGATAAAGTGGCAATACGTTTGTAGAATGGAAGGGACAGTTATTTTTTTGATTTTGATTGATAAGTATATTGACGATTATAACGTCTATAACAGTCAGGACTTAGACTCATCACCTTTAAGGACCACATTACACCCAGTCGCATATCAATTTTTGTACAGAACTGCATCTCACGCGGTCACCACATAGCATTCAAGTGGTAGGACACAGTGGTATTTCCGCCCAATTGAGCAGTCCGACTGGGGAAGGTACGACTTTGACTGCTGAATTGTAAACTGTGTAGGTGTTTTGTTTACGATGATTATAATTTTTCCTTATTTATTTATTTATAAGATTTGTAATGTTTTGTACTGAAGTGAGAATCGCAGGTGTCGCACACAAGCTCCAGTAGCTTTAGCGGTACATTAAGTCTATTTTCTTGTTGTTAAATACGTATTCTGATAACTAAATAATAATATTAAAAAAGTACCTCCGCCCTACAGAATACCGCGGTTATAATAACTTCGTGTTGTGTTCCCAGCGGTGAGTAGGGTAGCCAGAGCTCACTGGAGAATTTGTGATGTCAGTGGGATGACCAAAGGTCCTCTAGATTGACGGCACAGAGAATCTGTGCTTACAGGGTCGGCAGCGCGAGTGTGGCTTCTCTAGTGTTACACACGTTCATAGGCCACGGTAACAAATTTCCATCAGGTGGGCCGTGCGCTTGTCTGCCACCTTAGTGGTATAAAAAAAACTCTTCTTCAGGCTAGCGTTAATCCCAGTCGCATCCGAAGATTCCATCACGGAGTCTCGGGTCCGTTTTACCAGTGTAACTACGGATTTGGTTGAACTTCGATATTTTCCGTGAATCAACTGCTATCTGACTTCCACAGCCCAAAGGCGTTATCCTAGATCAGTTTTGGACTTTTTAGGACTTAAACTAATGAAGTTTTGTACGGCAACCGGGACCGAGGGCTGCACGTGCTCTCCGAGGTACGACCAGAGAAATGCAAATACCCATATTCATGTATACAAATATTTGCACTGAGCGGGTATTGAACTCGCACCTCCTGCGTAGTGGCTGCGTTCACTACCATCGCGCCACAGAGGCTGTTGAACTCTACCTACTGCCTGACAGACCTGCCCCCAAACAACTATATAAGGTAATCTAGAAATAGAAAACGGAAGGTCAATTCTTCTTGTCAAAAATCTATTCAAAATACATTCAAGTACCGCGGTGTTCCCAGTGGTGAGTAGAGTAGCCAGAGCTCACTGGAGAATTTGTGCTGTCAGTGGGATGACTAAAGGCTTGTCCTGCTTTGTCCTCTACACTGACGGCACGGTAACTCTGTGCTTACAGGGTCGGCAGCGCGAGTGTGGCTTCTCTGGTGTTACACACGTCCATAGGCCACGGTAAACACTTTACATCAGGTGGGCCGTGCCTGCCACCTATATGGTATAAAAAAAAAATCTAGATCTGTCAAAATGAGGCCTAGAAAATTGGTACGCAAACCAGAATGAATGTACCTTCGTATTTGTGTCAAGCTATGCCAATATATGAGCGGAGTCATTAATTATACCGTAGCGACCGATGTTAGGTGCGATGGCTATCGGAATCATATTGCTTGTATGGTCAATTAATCGGTGATTTGTAAAATTAAATGAAAATCGATTTAAAAATTCCATGAAGTAAACGTTGACACAAAGGGTTTTTTCAAAGAATTTTGTGCATAATTAAAAAAACATTAAAACTCAGTACTAGCTTTATTTTAGATTCGTTGTTGCTCGCGGTTTCACCCACGAAGTATTGTGTTTTCGTTCTTATAACCTCTCGATAGGTTGCAGCGACGTGCGGTCCGCATCATTGGGAATCCCGAGGTCAGAAACACCCTAGAACCTTTACAGATGCGTAGAGATGTTACGTCCATGGCTGTATTTTACCGTCTGTACCATGGGGAGTGTTCTGATGAGCTCTTCCAATTAGTCCCACCCTCCCCTTTCCTACACAGGACAACACGTGCAGGTCTTCGATGTCACCCGCACACGGTGCAGAACATCCGATCAAGAAACAAGCGGTTCGGTGACTCTTTCCTCTGTCGCACCATTAAGGCCTGGAATTCATTACCAACTCACGTGTTTCCCTCTTCCTACAGTCCCAGGTCCTTTAAGCGGGGCGTGAAAAAGCATATGATGAGACCGTCAAGGTGAGTGTCACCATTGTCACATGGTATGTGTAGGTAATGGTGACCCTCTTTTCTGAGACTTTGCCTTCAGCTTACCATCAGGCAAGGCGAAGTCTAATTGACGGTGGTGGCCACCTGAGCTAGTGGACTGTATTATGCGGGGATGAAGTTAACTGTTCCATTGACGCTTTACACAACAAACAAGATAGGTGATCGGGTTGCCGCGGAGGTGGTTTAGGCATTGAATGCAACCCGAGAAATTAGGAGAGGATGCACTAACCTTCACGGGGCCACGTGCCGTCGCAGCCGGTGCACCGATCTTCTCTTCCTGGCTCAGGAGTTGCCGCCCACATCACTAAATCACTTGAGGGACACACGAGAGGCACAATCCGATCGGTAAAGGTCTATGAAAGCGGTTAAAATCCAACAAACATTATTAATTTCTAAGAGTCGCGTGCGCGGCCGCCATTGTTTACTAGTTCAAATGCGAAGTGACGATGCGGCTACTCTGACCATTGGCGGGCGAAAACTATTGCTATCTTTCACTTAGAGGTAGTGCGGGAGGGAGATGGGTACAGGAAGCGTGTGCAGCGCCAACCAATTAAGACGATTCGAGTATGCTACTACTGGCGCCACTATTCCCCCCGGCTTGAAGGGTTACCTTCAAAACGAAAAATGCGGAACAAATCTAAAGTCTAATCTAAATCTAGGTTTGGGAAATAACAACTAAAATATAAATCTAGATTTGAACTCGTGCCTACTGCTGGCTAGGCAGAGGGCAGAGGCGAACAACCGGGCGCAGATACGATCCGGTTGCGGTTTTAACCCGTACAACACGAGTTATCCCGCGGGAATCGGGAAAAACTTCCTCTACTACTCCTAGAGGCCAATGTAAAGGAGGCGCATTCTCAGTCATAAGGACCACCACCGTACCTACAGTAATTGGGTTGGATGGAGTATTCCATTTTTGACGCGACTGCAGCGTGTGCAAATAATCGGTTCTCCAACGATTCCAAAACGATTGGACTAATTTATCTAAAAGAGCGTGACGAGTTAGAAGGTGCATTCTATCGTCATCAACATCTATTGCGGGCAAATATTTTAGAGGAGTCGTATTTAAGAAGTGAGCTGGCGTCAACGCTAATGGCTCTGACGGATCGCTAGATAGAGTCCGACACAGCGGACGCGTGTTCATCACCGCCTCTACTTGAGCGAGTACGGTACTCAACTCCTCGAACGAGAGAATCTGTTCGCCTATGACGCGAAACAGATGCGACTTAAGGCTTTTAATATTCGCTTCCCAATTACCACCAAAATGACTAGCTGCAGGCGTGTTAAAGTACCATTCAATGCGATTTTCTGCTAAGATGTGAGCGAATTCACTTTGGTAGTACTAAGACCGTAAGAATGTGTGCAATTCCGAAATACTACGTCGGGCCCCTACATAGTTTGTACCGTTGTCCGAATACATGCGCTTAACCGGACCACGACGCGACAAAAAACGTTTAAAAGCGGACAAAAAATTTTGCGTACTTAAATCACGGGTCAACTCTATATGAACCGCGCGAGTTGTCATACAAATGAACAAACAAACATAAGCTTTCGTGGAGCGAATGCCACGACCACGAGCAATGGTGACTTTGAAAGGGCCAGCAAAGTCTGTGCCGGTGTGTACGAAAGGTTTTGCGGATTGAACAACACGACAAGAGCGATGATCGGCCATTTCAGGCGCGATAAAACGCGGGCGGAGTTTAAAACAAGGTACACATCTGTGTACTCTAGCGCGAATCAAATTACGAGCGGAAATTATCCAGTATTTCTGTCTCAAAATAGACATTAACAAATCGGGACCAGCGTGACAATTCACCTTATGATGATAATCTACTAACAAATCTAATACGTGGTCCTTACGCGGGAGAACTACTGGATGCCTTTGTTCAAATCCTAAACTTGAATTTCTCAAACGACCACCTACTCGAATGAGTCCATCTTCCAAAAATGGTTTCAAGTGTCGGAAAGAACGACTACAAGGTTTGTTAAATTCTAAATTTTTAAATTCAGAAGCAAAATAACATTTCTGCAACTCACGAAGTATGACCAATTCAGCTTTATCTAAATCAGCGGCGGTTATATGACCGCGCGTAGATAAAATTCTCAAAATCGGCCTATATAAACAACACAACGCAACAGTCTCGACCAAGACGAGACGCGATTAGCCAACAACAAAATAAGGGACTCTTCACGTGGGACCGATACAACAAACGAGTGCTTCTTCTCCTCGGGTGGTTCGGAAACCGAAGTGGGACTGAATTGACCAACTGGCCACCCATCCAACGCGGCATGAATCCAGGACGGTCCACTAAACCATAACGGGTGATCTAAAATTTGCGAAGGAAGCAATCCACGAGAGAGACAATCGGCTGTGTTGTCGGTGCCAGCAACGTGAAAGAGATTTTGTGGCGCTAATTCAGATTGAATTTTTGCCACTCTATTAGCGACGAATGTGTCCCAACGATGGGGCGAAGAGTGGGCCCAACACAAAGCGACTGTTGAGTCCGAAAAAGCTAAAATTCTACTAATATTAATGCGAAAATTTACAATTATGTCAAATAAATTACCTTAAAGATTTTGACCACAATACAAAATGTCATTAAGCGACACGGAAGTGCTAGTCTTAGCACTGCCATCCAAAACTACGCGGAGTTTAGTAGTAAGCTTATCTTCTCTAATAACTCCGTGGTGCGGGACAATGCACGAAGGCTGGGTCTCGTCAGCGTCCGCAAGCGCAGGTGAGATGTAACCCTTATCTAAACATTCGTTAACAACCTCATCATAGGCTTGCTTTAACTTTGGAGACGCCTGCATCTTTCGTTCTAAACAAAGAAAGCGTTTTTCAGCGGATACACGGGAGTCACCGAGCGAAAAAATATCTCCCTTGAAAGGGAGCGCGACAACATAACGACCCTGCTCATCACGAGTAGTCGTGCGACAACAAATCTCCTCAGCCATCTTGTCATCAGGGCTTAGGATAGGTGGGACATTGACCTCTTCAATTTCCCAAGACTTGCGGAAGGTAGACTCCAGTGGCGGCTCGACGGTGCAACAGAACGAAGCAGTCGAGTGACTAAAACTATCTATAGAAGCGGGTGCGGAACCAATTATAACAAAACCAAGAACTGTTTCCAGTGCGTGCGGAGCGGGGTACGTCGGTCCCCCTTGAACCTTACGTGATAACTGGAGGTGCGGGAGAATCGAAGCGCCGATCAATATATCGACGACTCCAGGAACAGCGTAAGTCTCATCTGCTAAAGGCAAGTCTTTAAATTTCGTTAATAAAGACGTGTCAACCGGGACGGTAGGCAACTGTTCAGTTATTTTATCTATAACGAGCGAATCCATGTCAAACCAAATATTATTATTAAAACGAGATCCAAACCTTGTTTTAACGGTGCCATGAACAGCTGACCGTAAACCTCCAAAACCCTTCACCACTGAGCGGGTTGAACGCTTATTAACATTGAAACCAAGACGTTGACAACAATCTTGAGTAATAAAATTACTTTGCGAAGCGCCATCTAATAGCGCTCGAACAATGTGCGGCTTACCCAATGCATCAACAATAATAACGCGAGCAGTCGCGAGAACCACAGTAGTGAGCGCAGAACTAGCGGACAACGAACACAAGGTGACGTCATTCGCAGCGGTCTCCAGGCGGGCCGGAGCGCGCGCGAGCGCGAGCTGCGGCTGTTGCGCAGGCCGCCGTGTGCCACCGCTTGACGAACCAACTGTGCTCACATTGGATGCGGCATTACTATTTTCAAAATGAAGTAAAGTGTGGTGTCTCGCTTGACATTTGCGACAACTATCTCTACTATTACATAAAACAACGCGGTGTTTAGTACCGAGACAATTAAAACAAAAATTATTAGCGCGAACAAATTTATAACGATCATTAGGCGATAATTTTAGGAAACCCGGACACTTGTACAATTGCGAATGACGAGCATTACACAAAGAGCAAACAGGTGACTGCACATGTGCTGGTGCGGCATTAACATAAGCATGAGTTGACCTCAGTGACCTCGATGACGTATCTACTTTGCGTTCCGAACTAACAACCTTCTTCGCGCCTTCATGTCTCGATGAAGAGCGTTGCAATATTTTTATATGCTCGCGAACAAAACTTTCTAAGTCTTCGAACTCAGGAATTTTATTGCCGCGGTGATCCGACTCAAATAAACGAATGGTTTCGGGATCCAATTTCTTTAAACCCATATACAAAAATAAGAAGTCGCAGAGGTCATCGATCTTTAGGTTCTTTACGGCGCGAACAGATGATGCGAAAGTATCTAGAAACCTCTCTAAGTTTTGATCGCTACATGCCGTAATGGGTTTCAAGTCAAACATCTGATCCAAATATGCGTTAGCTACCGATCTTTTATCCTCATACTTAGCTTTCAAAGTATTTAAAATTAAATTATAATTTTCGGCACTAAACGTAATTCCAGCGCAAACGGCTACAGCTTTACCAGTCAATCCTTCAACGAGATAATGCAATTTTTCGTGAGCTGTCAACGAATCGTTCTTATCTATTGTATTCTCAAAACTATCTATAAATAAACACCAATTGCGAATGTTACCATCAAATTCGGGTATTTGAATTGGTGGCAACTTAGGTCGGTCGCGAGTGGGATTGGGTCGGTCAGACGGTTCCTCCAAACTCCTAGCGACGCGTTTGATACGACAATACAAATCGTCAAACGACGACAAGGCCTGATAACTCACTGAGTAATCGGGATTTAAATTTAACTCTAAAACGTTGATGTCATGTACCAAGGTTTCGAAATCCGCGCGTAAACTATCTAAGTTTTCTATAGAACACAAGAACGAATCTCTAATGGCCAAATCAGAGGTTTTAAGTGCATTATCACAAATCGATTGTACGCGAGAGTAAATCATTTCTCTTTTAGCGTATAAAAGTTTCAATTGAACCCCACTACCGGTACTACCAACCTTTGGGGGCATGTTTACAATTAAATATCAAACTAAAGTGCGGTAAACAACAAAATATGAAATGACTTAATCTTAGCGGTACCTATAGAACAGCGACGCGGCGCGAGCGATATTTCGTAGGTAGGTAGGTAACATAGCAATCTATCTTTCACTTAGAGGTAGTGCGGGAGGGAGATGGGTACAGGAAGCGTGTGCAGCGCCAACCAATTAAGACGATTCGAGTATGCTACTACTGGCGCCACCAGACGGGTTCTATATATAAAAAAAAATTTGCAGGAATGAAAACACCTATTATGATATTCCAGATTATATATACTTAAGCTATTTTCTTAAGCTTTCATTTAATATTGGTAAGATTTACATACACATATATATAATCACGGCTTTATCCCCGGAGGGATAGGCAGAGGAGAATTAACATCCACAATTCACCAATAGTAGTATTCGGTCCCACGTAATAGGGGGTGAGTCTATTGCTGTATTCTGGGCACTATTGTTGACTCGAGCCATGCATCTGATGCTGAGTCTGGGCTCTGAGCTGAATCTATCTGATTTAAGCAAGTAGATTATTTAAACGACTGTTCAGCCCAAGGAATTTAGCTGAAATGCGTGAAAGATTATACTGCAAGGATGGAGGTACTAAGGAAATGAAACCCAACAAGAATATATGCAGGAAAATGACAAGTTGTTCCGATCTCAGTTTTTTTTTTGGGACAAGAACGAGACAAGGGACAAGAGTTAATAACATTTTCTACATATTACTAGTGTTATCGAGTAGAACCATTCATAACATGGCAGATAAAATTCAGTCCTTCAGTCCAAAGTCGTACACGTAAATGTGACCAAGTTATAAGGCAGCCAGCATGCTACATGAGTAACAAACATTCTCGGCTCTATTAGCAGACGAAAATCTAAAAAACGTAATTACTACTACATATCTATATCTACCGAAAAACAGCCGCGTGGTTCCCGGCAGAGAAGAATTTGGACCACCCCATCTCCTCCCATGCCGTGTCGTACAAGGTGACTAAGGGATAGGGCTGTTTTACATCAGACAGATATATACAGCTCAGACTCAGGCACAGATACAAGGCTTGAGTCAACAATAGTGCACGGAAGACGGCAATAGGCTAGGCTAGGCTAGGCTAGGCTTTTATGTATGTATGTATGTATGTACGTATCAAAATCTCGGAGTTCATAATACCGAAGTACAAAATCCCGAAGTTCAAAATCCCGAAAAATTAGAAATTGGGGTGGTTTTGTATAAGTGGTTATAAAAAAGAACCAATACCTATATTAATGAATTATACGTTATCTAATCAACTCTTATTATTTTCGATATTATACAGAAATTTAACAATTACTTTTACTAAATTTAACTCCTATTAGAATCTAACACTCGTAAAATAATTGATTTTCATAAATTATTGATGCAATATTGTGACAGGACTGAAACCTGTGATACTAAATTTTTGACATTGTTATGTACGTTTTTGATTTCATATTTGACAAAAGACGATTATTATTAAGAATGGAAAGTTAAGTGAGAAACTTGCTTTAACGATTGGGAATGATATATTATGACGTGTAATGATTATACTTATGAATAAATGAGTTATGGGTTAATGCCACATGTGTGTGTGGCATTAACTCATAACTTTTGGCATTAATTCATAAAGGCCTCACTGCCATGAATATCCACAGAAAAAAAGGTATAGTTGCGATTTCCCCCGCTCCTGATTCAGTATTACGTTCGGTTGTATTTTTCGGTTTTTAAATAGCGTCTTATCACGGTATTAAGGCAAATGTTTTTGGGGAAAATCGAGAACATGGTGATCGCGACTAATCTAAAACAATAATTATCAAAATAATTCAAATATGACAATATTTGTTTCTATCAAAAACAAGATAATCATATGAATAAATTATAACTCTCAAACTTGCTTAGCTGCCGCGTGGTTCCCGGCAGAGTAGAATTTGGACCACCCCATCTCTTCCCATGCGGTGTCGTATAAGGCGACTAAGGGATAGAGCTGTTTAACATTCGACAAATATATACTGCCCAGACTCAGCCTCAGATGCATGGCTCGAGTCAACAATAGTGCCCAGAAGACGGCAATAGGCTCACCCCCTATTACGTAGGTCCGAATACAATTATTGGTGAAATATGGGTGTTAATTCACCTCTGCCTAAACCTCCGGGGAAGAAGGCGTGATTATATGTATGTATGTAAACTTGCTTAGTTATAATTATTTTGGTAGTCTCCAGCAATAATTATTTGTTTTTATGAAATAACAATGTATGTGGATCAGCATGTTTTTCATACGTTTCTATAGCATGCATGCATAACATGTCATGACATCAATTTTATTAACAGTAAAACATAATTGCGTGTACCACTAATGAAATTCTTTACAGAGTGCTATTTACTTGATTAAATTTGCTTACTAATAAATTAGAATGTTGATTGAGATTATAATATCACGCGAATGACATAAAACTATTCAAGGATAACCATAATATTAGAGTAATTACTTTATAAGATTTTACACTATGAAGCAGTACTAAGATCAAATCATGTAAGTGCTATAGTATAAGAGGTTAGGCTATATTTCTTTGCATAAGACTTATGCTTTCTAGGTAACGTTAGTTATAGTACTACAAAATGCAACAAAGTAGATATAGAAAAAATTTAATTGGCTTAGGCGGGATTCGAACTTGCGATTTTCCCTTACAGGGGTAACGCTTTGACCACTAAGTCACAGAACCTTTACCTTAAACCATCCAAATTCTTCTATACATTTATCCGTCTTACGGCGACGTTACCGTTTCCGTAAGGGGTTGCGAATCCCACTTGAACCAATTCATTTTTTTCCATATGATAATTGATTTGAATAGTTAGCATACTAAATGCTATAAAATTTCATTCAAAAGTAAAAATAATTGAGAGGAATGTAAGCCATAATAGAATTTCTGCACAAAGTTCGTAATACTAAAGATACTAAGTCATTGCATGTTCTGCAACATGATGATGGTATAAGTAACTACTACAGAGCACATGGAAACCAGCAAGGTGTAGTCCATAGTGACAAATTTAGCAGCATGGAACTTAATTGGCCTGGTGATAAGGAGGTTGCGGAACTCACTGAGATTCGTTTTCAGGTCGGCATCTGAAAAATGTTAAATAATGTTGATTTACCTGCTCAACGGCTACAGTAGCTTATTGGTTCTTTTTTATACCACTTAGGTGGTAGATAAGCACACGGTCCATCGGATGGGATGAGGTTACCGTGGTTTATTTACGTGTGCGGCACCAGGGGCGTTACACTCGCGCTGCTGACCCTAAAGAAACCTGCTAATGGCCCTATTGAAGGACTTCATATTGTAGGCATTTGGGAAAACCGCAGCACCTTAAGAGACTTCTTCGGACTTCTTCAGATCACCGGACCGTTACACTACTGGCGAAACTAACATAACAAGGTTTTAGAACCAATCTAGCTGTGGTAAGAACAAAATACTAGATATAGATCCATGGTATTGAAAACGCTGCTCAGGAAGGCCAGATCAAGAGAGATGGCCTTCGATCGGTCGTGGTGCGAGGGATATGATTGTCAACCTCACCTTGGGCAACCAAAAACGACCCACAGGCAACGTGCGTTTTGTCGGTTCGAGTCCGACATACATAACCTCTCCCACCGGTTCCGGCTGAGAGTAAAAAAAAGTTATTAAAACGCTAAGAATATTGTAGGCCTTAGGAGCGGCTGGAACTTAATAAAAGATGATGATGATGATGATAAAAATACATTTAAGTATATGACCACGCACCCCAAATTACATACATACGGGTTAAGCAGAGCACATTTCACCAATTATTAAAGTTGCTCCCACGTAATAGGGAGTGAGCCTATTGCCGTCATTCGGGCGCTACTGTTGACTAGAGCCGTGCATCTGAGGCTGAGTCTGGGCTATATATATCTGTCTGATGTAAAACAGCGGCTTTAATGAACCCAGATTAAAAGAATAATATAAACAGAACGCATTGAACTCACATAAAGTAATACTATGGTAGTATCATTTCACTAGCGCTCTCTATGAGCACATTAGTTCTATGTGTTCCGTCTTCCAAGCACATAGTGATGAAACAAACCTAAACAAAATATGCCAAGACCCTGTCATACTTACTATTGCTATGCTCAGCTAACAACAGATCAACGGTCTCCAAAATTCTTTCACTCTCCTTGTACGTCTGCTCGCATCGATACATTACTAGTGCAGATATCACCCCGTAATTTACCGCTCTAATTGCTGAGAACATACTCGGTAGACAGGTATAATGGGTATACCCACTGCGAGGCTTCTGCAGAAAAAGTTTAATAAAATTACTTTAAAATCGGTACGTCCTACTATTGATATTATAAATGTGAAAGACAGTGAAAATGTTGGGATGTTTGTCACTCAATCCCGCTCAAACGACTGAACAAGTCTGGCTGAAATTTGATCCAGTGATAGATTATAATAAAATAAACAATACGTAAGTTATTTTTATACCTTTTACGTGCGCAAAATCCCCGCGGATACCCCCCACCGGAGCCGGTGGAAGAGGTTATGTCGGACTCGAACCGACTAAAACGCACGCCGCCTGTGGGTCGCTTTGGTTGCCGAAGGTGAGGTTGACAGGCATACCCCTCGCACCCCGGCCGACCCAGGGCCATCTCTTACGATCTGGCCCTCTTCGCGGGTGTGGGACTACAGAGTCCCCAACTCGTCCCCGAAAACGGAGAGGCGCGCGAGGCGCGCCACCGCCGCGGCCTGCTTCTGCCAGTGTGATAGGCAGCTCCACTTGTCACCCCCAGTTATTTTTATACCTAGTATTATGACTCTCACAAGTAGTAGCAACGTGATCAGAATTCCATCCAGATGGAGCCACAGACAATAATTATAAATACATTTATAATGAACGTGGGTTACATTACCATAGTTCCGTTTATCGTTCTGATAGCTAAATTCAGTAAATTAATGGCATTGAATAGAGAATTTATACAGTTGACTAGAACCTGTAAAATAAAGAACATTTATAATAAATTAAATATTCATTTCGAACTTGCTGATGAAAATGAAAAAATAAAAGTTTTAGTCTATGAAGAACATAAGAGATTAAAATTTCGTAACAAGCATATAGGTTAAACACAGAAACTTATTTCCTAAATAGCTGTTTGAGATATATTTACTGTAGTAAGCGTGTTTTTTCTTTTTACGTGCGCAAAATCCCCACGGATACCCCTGCCACCGGAGCCGGTGGAAAAGGTTTTGTCGGACTCGAACCGACCAAAACGCACGTCACCTGTGGGTCGTTTTTGGTTGCCGAAGCTGAGGTTGACAGGCATATCCCGGCTGACCCAGGGCCATCTCTTTCGATCTGGCCCTCTCCTCGGGTGTGGGGGCTATAGTAAGCGTGTTAGCATCTGAGTTGTCGTCGGGCCATAAATGTCAAAGAAAACAAATTTCTATTTTAATGACACAGAGAATTGATTTATGGCCCGGCGGCTATGTTGATAATGCGTTTACTATAGAATTGTTGTGTTAAAACAAAGATACATACAATTTTAGAAAACTATTTGTCAAATGAAATTTTATATTGTTCCATACATTTTTTGAATTAAGTTAACAACAAAGAACATTTTATTGAATATTCATATTTAACACAATATCAAATATTCACTACTTAAATCTATTATAATACTATATACATTAATAAAAAATAAAATAAAACAAAAGTTTAAACGCATCGTGGAATTAGAAATAAATTAAACTTACTCGAAATCCATAACAGCTATTCAAGAAAGTTACTTGCTCCAGTAGTTTTATATAAGATCTACTGAACCACGCTGTTTCAAAATATCTACTATGAGACAGCATTTTTAACGTATGTAGTGACTTATTTGTGCCATTTTGAGTAATCGATATGTTTATATTTTTGTCATTACCGTGCTTTATAAAGCTTCTTTTGTTGTAGTCCTTAAACGTTTACAATTTTATAGTTCCTTTCTCTTTTAGTTAACATTATAAAAGCATTAATAATATTAGTACCATAACATTAAACGTATTTACTTATAGATCGACCGCAACCGCTATACCGCGTGGCACGGTGGGGGACGAGGTTAAGAAAGAGAAAGAAAGAGCGTAAATTGAGAGCGGGCGAGATACTGCTGTAAGCGTTCTCACTGAAGTTACGTACGATACTTCTGCTGTCTCACCGTGCACACAACCAAGGCGCGGTACAGCTTTATAGGTTACAGTCAAACTATGTTCATTACATAGTAATTTAATTTACAAATAAATGCATTTATACCTGTAGCAAATTATGGAGCATTTTAACGCGGTACTCAATTTGAATGATATGAGAAACAGTATCAAGTAGTGTCAGCATATTCAGAAAGAAATATAAATAATCTACTGAATATATAGTAGATGACTTCAAGTCTTCCACTAAAATCCAGCTTACATAGTCAAAGAAGGAACATATCAAGAATATTGCAACTGAGGAAACAGTGGTATGCAATATAGTTTTACGAATTTCATTATAAGAAGGATTGCCTAGCATTTGATCAATATTTTCAAAAGTTTTAAAATATTTCAGAAGGCAATCTCGACCGTATTTGTAGACACAAAATAAATCAATGATATATTCAAAATAAGACACCCAATAAGTAATTTGAATAGAATTGGAGAATTTGACAAGGCAAAGATTCAAATAAGTGTTGCATTTGAATGTTTTAAATTTGAAGTACAAGCAGAAAACATTCAGGCAACCAAAAATGATCAAATAAATTGTAGTTTTGGTCAAGGATCCTGATTCAAGCAAGTGATCGTCTTGAGAATATATATTAGACAATGCAGTGATTCTTAGTAATACATTTATAGGAATTACTGAATAAAATGTGCCACTAGACATTTTCGCAGCAATTAACTTTCTTGTTGCTTATTCAACCCACGCTTGACTTATGCACTTCTTTCTACGTCTAATAGCAGTTCTGTTTAATTAATGGACTGCACTTAGTGATTGTAGTAGTAATAACTTAATGTTTGTTAGTAATTATTTCAATATTTATACTTTTAACATAAACAATTCATTGTATGGAAGTCATCAAACCCAATCAAATAAGAAAAAAGTAACATTTATCATGTGACATAATTATGTTAGTGAAATTAAAATTGCTTGATGTTTCATATTTTTTCTTTAACGTTTTGTAAATTCTGTTTTAATAATATGTTTCAACGACATAATTTGGAGAGCTAATGTCCTGTGTATGCACGCAACATGCAAGGTCTGACGGCAGGAGACCGGATGGTATGACTTTGGTGCCATGGAAGAATCCAATCCAAGCCACCTGGGTCATACGGTCTGAATTCCGGCCGCTGCTGTGGAGGATGCAATCGCCGGGAAACAGCTTAAATACGAGGCATTGCAGAATTGGTACTTGTTCGTCCCTTCGCGGTGGAGATGTTCGGAGCTGGAGCGTGGAGGCTAAGCGGTTTGTGGAGGAGATCAGGCGCAGGTTGAGGGAGAAATATGGAGACACCCGCTCCTCGTCGAACCTGGTGCAAAGACTGGCCAGGGCTATTAAAAGAGGCAATGCAGCCAGCCTATTGGGTACCTTCATACTGGGTACAGGCCCGGGTGCATTGTAGAACGAACCTGATAGGGGATATTGTGACAAAACTGTAATTTTTATCTATGTGTGTAGTTAAATGAATTGCATTTTAATAATTAATAAAATAAATACTACAGAATACTGCGGTTATAATAACTTCGTGTTGTGTTCCCGGTGGTGAGTAGGGTAGCCAGAGCTCACTGAAGAGTTTTTGTGCTGTCAGTGGGATGACCAAAGGCTTGTCCTACTTTGTCCTCTACACTGACGGCACAAAATCTCTGTTCTTACAGGGTCGGCAACACGGATGTGACTCCACTGGTGTTACACACGTTCATAGGTCATGGTAACCACTTTCCATCAGGTGGGCCGTGTGCTTGTCTGCCACCTAAGTAGTATATAAAAAAAATAAAAAATAAACCGCGGTAGCCTAGTCGTATGGGTAATGGACTGCTGAGTCGAGGTCTTGGGTTCGATCCCAGGTTTTACCATGGCACACACCAATGACTTTTCGATGCTTTTCGAAGTTATGTGTGTATTTATCGCAGGTTTATAAGTGCCCGGTTAAAGGCAAAAGGCTCGCCACCTATTACATTGGGACCTAAACATAAATTGGCGAAATGTGGGTGCTAGCACCTTTGTACCCCTTCGGGGATATAGGCGTGAGTTTATGTTAAAAAAAATTAATGAAGTTAAGATATTTGCAAAATAAATGCCTTTTGAGTTTGAATTAACTTTAATGAATTAATTATATTTCTTTGATCGTTTATTTTTAATGTAGGTAATCGAAATTTAATCAACTTGTTCTTTAGCCGCCAACCATTTGACGCCCACGCTCGATTGCTCAAAGTCTCTAAGAATGACTAATTTCTAACTGTTGTGAACTGGAACGAAATACATAATACTTAGTTTCCCTTAAATTTGAAATACAAAGCAAACAAACGGTCCTAAATACATTTAAATTGGAATATTTCAACCCACAGGGGACGATACTCTACCCTGTGGCAGTACACTTTACGAACTGAGCTACTTCGACCTATGCCCCGATGTAAGCTTTCCAAAGAAATAGATATCTGCTTAACAAAAAGAGGATATCCCAATGCAATCCCTTGAATCATTATTATTAAAAATTACAGCGTAGAACTCACCAGAATATTTATCTCAAATCATACATTACAAAAATTTCTTACAAAACGGTTGGATTACTTTGATTAATGTAGGTAATAAGTTTTGTAGAAATCTTACCTAACACTAGGATTCACACAGAACGTTGTACGCTATTATGAGACTTAGAGAGTACTAGATTGGGTAGGTACTACAAAAAATTTGTAAGTTTTTTTTAGTAAGATATATATATTCTCATATAAACAATTCTCTAATAGTAAGTTTTTTCAAGACTTTATTAAATCACTCCAATGATCTGCCGTCTGAGCTAATTTTATTGATATTAGTTACCCCAAATGCCTCAAGCGATACAATATCAAAGACCTAAGTCCAGATACTACAGGAGGTAGGAAATGACGGTATTCCCGTCCGAATTGAGCAGTCTGACTGGGGAAGTACCTCCCTACAGAATACCACGGCTATAATAAGCTCGTGTTATGTTCCCGGTGGTGAGTCGGGTAGTCAGAGCTCACTGGAGAGTTTTTGTGCTATCAGTGGGAAGACCAATGGCTTGTCCTGATTTTGTGTTCTGCACTGAGGGCACATAAATCTCTGTTCTTACAGGGTCGGCAGCACGAATGTGACACCATTGGTGTTACACACGTTCATAGGTCACGGTAACCGCTTTCCATCAGTTGGGCGTTTGCTTGTCTGCAACAATGTTTTTTTTTTCACTTCTACCCTCAGTTGAATCATCAAATAACTTTGAAAACAGTGAAAAACTATAGATTGAGCCCTATCTAATAACTGTGATATAAATTAGGCGGGAAAAATAACGAACTGTAAAAAAAAATTGCGTCGTAATTAATTTCGCTTAGACATACCAGTACCGGTCTTAAATACCAAAAGAAATGAAGTGTTTTAAGTGCGAAAACGAGTTTAATGATGAGAATACGGTGCAGTGTGATGGTTGCAAGAGGAATATCTGCCTGCAATGCAGTAATTTGACGAGTAGCGAGGCGCGCGTAATGGGTTTGAAAGGCAAGCGGACGTTGCTATACCTATGCCCGCCGTGTCGTGAGGCGTTGTTTCAGGTGCCAAAGCTTATTAAAGCATATGATAGTCTCCGTGAAGAACTAAACGAAGTAAAGCAGCACATATCTGAATCGTTAAACGCCCCAACCCCGGCACCTGAAAAGGCAGCTGGAATACCAGTGAATACACCGGCGTCGTTGACTTCTGGAGATACCAATGCGTTACTTGCGGAACTTTTGGAGCGAGAGCAGAGGGCAAGCAACATTATTCTTGTGGGTGTAAGAGAAAGCGATTCCGAACTAGGTATAGACCGAAAATTGCACGACGAATCAGCTGTCAAACAAATGTTACAGGAAATAAACGATGGTAGTGATTACTCAAGCAAAGTGTTGGTGATGCAACGTTTAGGCCGTCGTGAACCTGACAGCCAGAAGCCCCGACCTATGAAGGTGGTCTTCAAGACCCGAGAGGATGCTGTCTGGATCCTCAAAAACAAGAGTAAGGCCAGTAGGGAGGTAAGAGTATATAATGATAAGACACCATTACAACGTGAGGAACTCAACAAACTTCGTGAGACCCTTAAGGTTAGGACTGAAAAGGGAGAATCTGGCTTAACCATTAAATGTTACATTAAAAGGTAGCCCCAAAATTATACACCAAAAAAACTAAATAACTCAAACAGAAACCCATACACAGACCTTACGTTTTGTTATACCAACCTATGTTCGCTACCAGCCAAGTTTGACTTACTTCTCCTATACATAAACACAAACAAACCATGCATAGTAGTTTTGACTGAAACTTGGCTAAATCACAAAGACCGCAGCAGTACTTACAATATTCCAGACTATACACTCCACAGACTTGACCGTAAACACAAAAAGAATAAAACAGAGGGGAAGACCCGGGGCGGAGGTGTAGCCATGTATATCAGAAATAGTGTAAATGGTACCTCTATTATTTCTAGTATAAACAAGTCATACATGTGTGATGATGTTGAGGCACTTTATGTTGATATACAATTAGGCACTCAACATTTTCTTGTGATAGGGGTATACCGTTCGGAAAATGATAATGAGAGGATCTGGAGACCTCATGATCTGAAATTACTGACAAATTTGACCGCAGCTTCTGAAAATAACTCGGTGATTGTAGCAGGTGACTTTAACTATCCCACTATTAATTGGCCTATCCTCGCTGACCAACATCATTCGGGAGCAGCTGAACTATTTGCCAACAAGTATCTTGATAGTAACCTGTACCAACTGGTGTCTAGCCCTACTAGATTTAGGGAGGGCTGTGAACCATCACTCCTGGACTTAGTTATGGTGAATGACGAGACTCTTGTTGGTGATACTATACATAAGGCACCCATAGGTAAAAGTGATCACTGTGTGTTGGAATTTAGTGTTCAATGCCTGATACAAAAACCAAATACAAAACCTAAGGTTAAAAGAAACTACCAATTAATTAACTACAGTGACTATAACAATGAATTAGATAAATGTATAGACACCTTGAAACCTTCATCGGACCCAGAGGAATTGTGGCAAGGTATCTTGCATGCGATTGGTTCCACAACCGATAAATTTGCACCAGAAAAGACCATCAAAAACAGAACAAATAATAGGCTGTGGATAAACAGTGACGTCCTTAAATTGGTGTCGGATAAGAAAAGACTGTGGAATATCTACAGAAAGTTTGGGACGGCGGCAGACTATGCGAACTTTAGGGAAGTCAGTAACAAGTGTGTGGCACTGACTAGAAGGTTGAGAAGCTTGTTTGAAATAAGAATACTGGAAGATGGCGACAAAGCATTCTATTCGCATATTCGCCGCTGTACCTCATCTAAAGTATGCATCCCACCTGCTATAAGAAATGGAAATGGTGACCTTGTCACAGATCCGAAAGACATTGCCAACGCCTTTGCAGAGGAATTCGAGAAGGCATACTCCAGAGAGCCAGCTCTGACTGGTCAGCACTGTGCTAGACAAACTGAGAATGGTGTGTCTGATATTGTGTTCACAGTTGATGATGTAACAAAAGTGCTCTCCAACTTGAACATCCACTCCTCTCCCGGACCTGATCATATTCCTAACTGTATTCTCAAAAATTGTGCCCCAACCCTTGTGGGTCCTCTTACTGTACTAATGAATAAATCAATGCAAAGCGGATATGTACCTCAAGATTGGAAACATGCGGTGGTGACACCTGTCTACAAGAAGGGTGACAGAACTGCTCCTGGGAACTTTCAACCAATCAGCCTCACCTCTGGTATTGTCAAGGTTATGGAAAAAATTATCAGCAAAAATCTAACACAACACCTAAAAAGGGAAAACATAATATCTACAAAACAACATGGATTTGTTGAAAAGAGATCGACAATCACTAACCTCTTATCATGTCTGCATTCATGGACAAATGATCTTGACGGCAGGAGGCCAGTTGACATCCTCTATCTTGACTTCGAACGTGCTTTTGACAAAGTTCCTCATAAGCGTCTACTCATAAAACTAAGCCAATATGGAATTCGTGGCAAATTGTTAAAATGGATAGAAATGTACCTCTCCAATAGAACATTTCAGGTAAGAATAGGAGACACATTATCTCAAAAGAAACAAGTGCTGAGTGGTGTTCCTCAAGGATCCGTCCTCTCGGCCCATCTATTCAGCATATATGTGTCAGACCTGATTGAACGCATCAAATCTGAATCCTCCTTCTTCGCGGACGACGGAAAGTTCTTTGCCAATCCACTCATCCACTCTGGTCAGCTACAAAATGACTTAAATCAAGTTCACGAATGGACAAAGGATTGGATCATCCAGTTAAACCAGTCCAAGTGCAGTGTACTCCACCTTGGGCAAACAAACCCCAAAATCACATACACGTTGGATGGCATGCCTATTAACTCTGTTAGCAAACAAAAAGACTTGGGGGTTGTGATAACCTCTAACCTAAAATGGGAAGATCACATTGCTAAAATTGTAAAAAAAGCCAATTCTTTCATATATGTCATAAGAAAGTCGTTCCAGACCTTAACTGTGGAAGTTTTACTAAAAATATACAAAACCTACATAAGACCACTTCTGGAGTACGGATTCCAAATTTGGAGCCCATACTTCCAGAAGGATATTGACCTTTTGGAGAGTGTGCAAAGGAAAGTCACTAAGCTCCCTGCTTGTCTACGACGTAAAACATACGCAGAGAGACTAGAAGCATTACATCTCACTACCCTGCAGGAGAGACGCCTTCGAGGTGACCTAATAGAGACATTTAAGATCATAACCCATAAGTATAACCTGCCTGATATGCACACAATTTACATACCAAAAGTTCCCACTAAATCAGCCAGAGGACATAGCCTAAGAATAATTCGTGCAACAACAAACACAAACACTGCGCACCACTTTCTTAGTAACCGGGTAGTCCACAACTGGAATAGACTACCCGAAGATGTTGTGACTGCCACTTCAGTGAACAACTTTAAAAACAGACTGGATCACTGGTTGCTAACAAACAAACTTCACAACTATGGGCTCAATCAAGTGTAGTGACTAAATTGAACTGTTCTTCAACATGTGTGAACTGTGACATAGACATATCAGCTCAAAGCTGCTCGTCTATAATCAATAATAATAATAATAATAACCTAAGTTGTATAAAAAAATATATTGGGAAAGGTGCTACCGCTTGGAAGTACCTCCGAAAACATACTAACCGCTCAACAAATCCACTCATAGTCAAGGACTGATTGCAGATATTGAAAAAGAATACTGGTTAGGTCTAAATCAAAAAAGGTTTAGGTAAGATTAAGAACGGCGGTGGCGCACCTGGCGCGCCTCCCCATTTCCGGGGACGAGTCGGGGACTCTGTAGTCCCCACACCCGAGAAGAGGGCCAGATCGTGAGAGATGGCCCTGGGTCGGCCGGGGTGCGAGGGATATGCCTGTCAACCTCACCTTCGACAACCAAAGCGACCCACAGGCGGCGTGCGTTTTAGTCGGTTCGAGTCCGACATAACCTCTCCCACCGGCTCAGGTGGGGAGGTATCCGTGGGGATTTAGCGCACGTAAAAAAAAAGTAAGATTAAGAAAAATAGGTTTTGAAATCATTATAATAAGTCAACAATTTAAAATAATGACGTCACTGTATGCTTTGTAACATAATGACAGTATAAGTAACGACCACAGAACTCATTGAAACCAGCAAGGTGTAATCCATAGTGAAAAAATTAGCAGCATGGAATTTAATTGGTCTGGTGATGAGGAGGTTACGGAACTCCTTGAGACTTAATTTTAAGTCAGCGTCTGAAATCAGAAAAAAAATGTCTTACTAATCTAGACAGATTTGGAAATAATAGATATGGAATTGTTAAGTAATTTACCTATATTTAAAGATACAAAATTCTTAGCTATTCATGGATTCAGATGGGTTCATCGTGAGGCCGCGAGAGAAACCCAAGCAGATCTAAAGACTTATGACTCGGTTTGTATATTTAAGGGGTAATTTTTCGACGGATACCGACGTAAGTGTTGATGTATGTCGTTTCACAACTCGTGCTTCTCGCCCTGCCTAGTGAAATCTGGTACGAACTTGATAATGCACCTTTTGATACTCATTCTAGCATAGAACTTACTGCAGTTTCAGATAAACCACGGCCTTTCAACAGGTTATGGAGAGATTTTACTGGTAAACTCTTGATCTTATAATGATTTGATATTTTTAAAATTATTATTTTGATGTGGAGTTCTTGATTAAAACTAGATTAAATATAATATGATTGGCAAATAAAATTACTTAATATCAAAATTACAACTTGCGATCATTTATAGGACTAAACGGATAATGGAATTGGACTACGATGTCCCACAAGGCTCCGTGTTGTCTCCCTCGCTGTTTCTGCTGCATATCAATGACATACTGTCTGATGGCTCCATTAATTGTTATGCGGATGACAGTACCGGAGACACGTTTTACACGAGCCATGCCTATCCCTCAGTCCGAGGTGGAGAAGAGTCACGAACAACTTGTCTGAAATTGAGACTACTCTCTCTGGAGTATCCGATTGGGGACGACTAAGCCTAGTCCAATTCAACCCCACTAAGACACAAGTATGTGTATTCACCGCTAAGAAAACCCCATTCATTGTAGCGCCGCAATTCCTGGGCACACCATAATTACACCTTGCACCAGCTTACCATCTCCTCGAGTATCGGAATCCTTGGTGTCGATATCTCCAGTGACGTCCAATACCGAAGTCATTTGCAGGACAAGGTTAAGTTGACATCAAGAAAACTCGGAGTGCTCAACAGGGCGAAATAGTACTTCACTGCGAGGCAGCAACTCCTTCTTTATAAAGCACAGGTCCGGCCTCACATGGAGTACTGCTGTCACCTCGTTGCTGGAGCACCTGCATACCAGCTTGACCCCTTCGACTCAGTGTAAAGACGGGCATTGAGTCTGGTTGACAATCCCATACTCACAGGTAGTGTGGAACCTCTAGTGGTATAAAGTGGTACAAAAAAAAAGGAAGGATTTTGCCTCACTGTGTGTGTTCTACCGCCTATACAATGGTTTGTGCTCAGATGAATTATTTGACATGATGCCCGTAGCTACATTCTATCATCGCACCTCTCGCCATAGGCAGGGAATTTATCCTCACACATTGCGACCTGAGACGGTGCGCTCTGTGCAGTATGAAAGAAACTTCGTCCCACACACACTCAAGCTGTGGAATGCCCTTCCTGCTGCGGTTTTCCCAACCGCCTACAATATATTTTTTTTTTATATAGGACACGCCAACTTGACCTTTAGCTTACCATCAGGCGAGGTGTCGCCTGATGGTAAGCTAAAGGCAAAGTCTCAGGAAAGAGGGTCACCATTACAGACACTAAGTGCTACAATGGTGGCACTCAGCTTGGCGGCCTCATCAGATGCTTTTTCACGCCCCGCTTAAAGGCCCCGGGACTGTAGGAAGAAGAAAACACGTGTGCTGGTAATGAATTCCAGGTCTTGGTGGTGCGGCAAAGAAAAGAGTCTCGAACCGCTTGGTTCATGCTCGTATATTCTGCACAGTGTGAGGGTGACATCTAAGGCCTGCACGTGTTGTCCTATGTAGGAAAAGAGGTGGTGGGATTAGTTGGAGGAGCTCGTCAGAACACTCACCGTGGTAGAGACGGTAAAATACAGCCAAGGAAGCAATATCTCTACGCATCTGCAAAGGCTCGAGGGTGTTCGTGACCTCAGGGTTCTCAATAATTCGGACCGCGCGTCGCTGCAACCTGTCGAGAGCATCTAGTAGGTATTTCGCGGAGCCATCCCAGAGATGCAAGCAGTATTCCACGCAGGAGCGAATTTGTGTCTTGTATAGAAGACACCGCTGCTCCGGCGTGAAAAAACGTCTCACTTTGTTTAGGAGTCCGAGTTTTCGTGAGGCTGTTTTGATTATACTTTCGATGTAGTTTTTGTTATTCAGTTTGCAGCGAATATCCATGCCTAGGATATTGAGATTGTCCTGCAGTGGCAGTGGCGTGCTCTGAAGAGTGGGATGGGGAAGGAAAGAAGATACCTTTGCTGTGAACGCACAAGCCTGCGTCTTCTTAGCATTGAACTTGACCATGTTCTCAGAGCCCCATTGAGAAATGTGATTCAAGATCCGGTCCAGTTCAGTGACAAGAAGCTGTCTTTTTTCCACGATATCAGACTGTTTGGCCGCAGGTTGTCCGTGATAACTCCCGTGTAAGGTGCTATCGTCTGCATAGCAATGTACGCTGCCGGTGGACAGCATGTCGTTGATATGCAGAAGAAAGAGAGCGGGAGATAATACAGACCCCTGCGGTACGCCAGCATTTATTTGCAAGAACTCCGAAGCCCGTCCATCGCAGAGGACGCGGATACGGCGCTCCCGCAGGAAACTAGCAATCCAGTTGCACAGTCTAGGAGGCAGACCAAAGGCTGGTAGCTTGGAGAGAAGCGATTTGTGCCAGACTCTATCGAAAGCTTTGGCGATATCAAGACTAATTGCCAGTGACTCGCCGTGCTTGTCCATAGCCTCACCCCAAAGATGGGTAACGTATGCTAGAAGATCACCCGTTGACCGTTTCGGCCTGAAGCCATATTGCCGGTCATTAATTAAGGAGTGATCCTCTAGGTGACGCATGAGCTGTTTGTTAATGATGTGCTCGAAGACCTTGCACAGCACTGAGGTGACGGCTATGGGTCGATAGTTGGCTGGCTCTGAGCGATCCCCCTTCTTGGGAATCGGCTGTACATTCGCCTCTTTCCAAGCCGAAGGCACTGTACCCGAGCTGTAGGACAGTCGCTACAGCCGCGTAAGCATCGGAGACAACTCCGCTGCACATTTTTGTAAGACCACCGCTGGAATACTATCCGGGCCACTGGCTTTCCGGACATCGAGTGATTGAAACACCGCACGGACATCGCATTGCCTGATACGTATTTCAGGCATTACGTGGTCACCATTGGGTAGTGTCGGCGGTTATATACCGCAATCATCGACTCGGGAATTGGCCGCGAAGAGATTTACTAGCATATTGGCTTTCTCTTGCGGTCCATGGGCCAGGGATCCATCAGGGTAGCGCAGCGGTGGCAGCGAAGGCTGACAGAAGTTGGCCTGCACGGCTTTGGCCAGTCGCCAGTATCCACGGCTGCCCGTGGGATGTGCCACTAGCTCTTGACCAAGCCGCGCAATGCGCAGGGCATCCGCTCTGACGTAAGCCCTCTTGCATAATAATAACCCCTAATATGGGGTTCCCTGGTGTAACATCCCTGGTGATACACACGTCCACAGGCCACGGTAAACGCTTCTCATCAGGTGGGCCGTGTGCATGTCTGCAAACTAAGTGGTTTAAAAAAAAAACTTACTGTTGCTATGAGTAGTCAATAACAAGTCAATATTATTAAGAATATTTTCATTCTTCTTGTAGGTCTGTTCGCACCGATACATTACTAAGATTGCCATTATTGCGTAGTTCATCACTCTCGTAGCAGCAGACGCACTTGGCAAAAAAAAATATTTCGTACGGCCGTGGCTGGTGCCCTGTTCATAAAGTTGTATTTAGTTTAAATTGATAAAAATGTAAAATTCTATGAATAGGCAAGCTTACCATAGTTCCATTTATCATTCTAATAGTTAAATTCAGCAAGCTAATGGAATTGAAAAGGAGATTCGTACAGTAGACCAGCACCTGTAAAATTAACAACTTGGATAATTCAAATACAACCAGGTGTACACTTCTTACGAAATTTAATTATAATACCTAATTATGTCACATCTATACATCTATATTAACATATATTATATGTTATATATATTATATATAATAAAAATTGAATATATCAAATACTTCAGAAATTATCATCAGATATAAATATTTTGTAGGTAAAATAATTTGTCTGCAATGAAACTGATTTCAAGATAAAACAATGTTAACGGGAACTAACAAGATCAAGGTATAGGTACAGGTACCTTTGCTTTGCCTGACATTTCGACCAGGTTACACCGGCCGTGGTTATGATATCAAGATATTAATTTATAAACAACTTAAAGTAAACCCGCATAGAAATTTTGATAAAAAATGAAGTTAGAAGATAGATGGATATCACTTACTCGGAATCCAAAAATGTTGTTCAAAAAAGTTACTTGCTCAAGTAGTATTATGTAGCATTTACTGAACCATTCTGTTTCAAAGTATCTGCTGTGGGACAACATGTCCAATGATCGTAAGGACTTGTTTATATCGTCTTTGACAGTATTTTTATTAATGTGATGCTTAATAAAATGTCCATTGTTGTAGTCCTAAAACAGTTATCTTATTATATTACTTCCACTCATGGCTATTATATCTCAAAAGCAAAGACTGTACTTCAGTATCTTCAGGTTCTCGTGATAGAGGACGATCAACTTGGTGCCTAATTGATGGATGGAGGATGAAGAGATGGAAAAATAGGGAAAATTTATTGCAGGAAGAGATGGATATATTGGAAAGGGATTCGAGATATGGACAAGTTAGGATCACCGTCTTTGTTACTCAAACTGTCTACTGTTGGAACTTTAATGTTATCTTGTTTGGTATTATATTGATATATTATATTATTAATATTGATACTAAAATGTTTTATACCACAGCATTTATTTTGTAAGTTATATATAAAATATACGTACTTGTAGTAAATCTCCCAGCATTTTAAGTCGATGCTCTACTTGAATAATATGAGAAATTGCATCAAGTAATGTTAGCATATTAAGGAAAAAATATAAATAGTCCACTGCGTATATAGTGGCTGTAATCCCGTCTTCTAAAAGAAACCAGCTAAAGTAATCAAACATGGAACAAATCAAGAAGATTATAACTGAGTAAGTAATAGTGTGGAGTATAGTTTTACGAATTTCATTATAAGCAGGATTGCCCAACATTTGATCAATACGATCAAGAGGCGTAAAATATTTCAGAAGAAAATTTCGACTATATTTGTAAACACAGAACAAATCAATTGTATATGCTAAATAAGACATCCAGTATGTCATTTGAATGGAATCAGAGAACCTAACAATACCAGTGTCTGTATTGCCTTGAAATGTTTCAATTTTGAAAGACAAACAAAATACGTTTAATGCTCCAAAAATTATACAATAGATTATAGTTTTAGTAAGTGACGCTGATTCAACTAATTTATCTTCATGGCAATATATATTTGATAATGCAGTTATTCTTAGTAACCAATTTATAGGGCTTATAAAATAAGGCGTGCGTCTATTATTTTTCTCAGCAATTTTAACTTTCATGTTGTTGTTTTGATGAATGTCTAGCTTTGGAAGTTCTCGATCTACAATATCGTTATTCTACTAAGTAATGTAAATAATTACTTAATGAATTATACTTCTGTCATAAAAAAATATTATAGTCATCAAAACCAAATTAATATAAGTACAATAATATATTATTTCATTGCGACGAAAATTACCAATAGAATTATTAATATTTAATAGTTCAATGTTACTTTAGGTGGATTTTAGCTTTATGTCAAATGTATATCTTCAATTTCAAATATTCCTTAGTAGTATTTTGTTCATGTTTCTATTACTGCTAGCATTTAGTTATTCGTTTCCGTGACACACACTCGTTTAGATAGAACTTTCTCAAAACTCAGGTGTTGAGTTGTGTATGTTGAGTTGTAATAGGTTTATTATTTTTGATGTGCTCCACTTTAGATAACAGAAGTAGCAACGCTTTCTTCTTTTCTTTGGGAGAGGCGTTGCTCCTACCATGTAACGTTATACTTGAATAATTAAGATTTACATATGGGCTCCGGTAGAACTGCCATCGATTTCGGTGATCTGCTGTAGTTCTTATATACTTTATAAGCGCTCTCTACTGTAATTAAGCCTGCGAGATGAATCGAAAATCTATATCAATCTAATAAATGATCTAAATATTTTGTGCCGCTTAACCAACTTAGTAATCGAAGAGTACTACCTAGCGGTACTTGTTTCACGGAGTTTTTCATTTATAACGATATTAACGTATGTTAAGGCTTTATGAAAATTTTAACTACGAGTATGAGATTTATTTTTGTCACTTTTTCTTCTGTTTTCGATGTTTTTGCGTAATTTCAGAATTCATTATAATGTTATTGTATAATAAATTAAAAACACACGATGTTTAGGCATCCTGAAATGAAAATCTCATGATTTCTATGGAAAAATAAATTCAGACGAGTTCTCATCTTCAGAAATCGATGGATAAAGACGTTCAAAGTAAATATGAATATAAATACTTTGCTGCAGAGATTTTTTCTACACCAGGTCCCATTAATTAATCTAACTTCGCTCCTGTTACAGAAGGTAGCACAGGATCTCATCATGACCAGGTTTTGTGTTCCACCTATCTTAATGGTCTGTGACTGTATTCTAGGCTATCTTGAATATGGTCTCAATTCAGCTGTAATTTGAGGTCACTATATGGTCGCGTACAATAAAACCCTGAATAAAGAGAATTCGTGAAACAGTTCAGCACAGATTTAGTTAAGCCTTTAATGGAGATTAGACTTCAAGTACCGACTTTGAAGACGTCATTACAGGAAAATATAAACCAAATTCTTGTAAAATCAGAATCAGTAGATACAACTAATAAGCTTCCAGTTTATTCTCGTTCTCTTATTTTGTTATAATAAATAGCTATTTTTAATTGTTATTTTAATTCATAAATATGTTTGTTATTATTTATTTACATCCCAACCATCAGTTTTCTTTAAAAAGAAACACATAAGTGGGTATATTTCAGCCTATGAATTGTCATTTAGAGATACGCCTCTGAGACTTGTGACAGGGCTTCGTGTATCTCTGAAATAGATTAGGCTGCTAGGGTTTATTAATAATATTTCGAGGCATAACAATTTTTATTCATTACATTATTGCATATTTTGCAACATAATAATAGAATAAGTAACAACCACTGAGTTTAGAGACACAAGCATGGTATAATCCATGGTGAAAAACTTCGCAGCATGAAACTTGATTGGCCTAGTGATGAGAAGGTTGCGGAACTCCACGAGATTCGGCTTCAAGTCACTGTCTGTAATAGAAATAAATATTATAATTAAGCAATAGAACAAATCTCAGTTGCTATTTAAAATATTCAAATAATAGGTTCAATGAATGAACGTAGAGGGATTTAGGACTAGAGGTACGCTCTTGAAAAGAGGTATTTTCCAGGACGTTATTCCAGTCTCAATTGAGCAATCTAACTGGGGAAGTACCTGCACCCTATAGAATACCTCGGCTATAATAACTTCATGTTGTGTTCCCGGCGGTGAGTAGGGTAGCCAGAGCTCACTGAAGAGTTTTTTTTTGTGATTGTGTCCTCAGCACTGACGGCACAGAAACTCTCTGTTCTTACAGGGTCGGCAGCACGGGTGTGAATTGCCTGGTGTTGCACATATTCATAAATCATGGTAACCACTTTCTATCAGGTGGGCCGTGTACTTGTCTGCCAACTAAGTTGTATAAAAAGATTAAAAAAGGAAACGAAACTAAGAAGATATGACATTTGACGTTTCGATTTTAGTCATTTCTCAAAATCGTTGGGCTTACTATAATTATATAGGTAATTATGACTGTGTCAGTTATTTGAAGTTTGACAATAAAACGAGTAGAAATTGAAAAGTACATACGATATTTTTTACTAGCCAGCAGTTTATCAATCGTTTCCAAAATCCTTTCACTCTGTATATAGGTCTGCTCACATCGGTACATTAAGACAATGGCCATCATCTCGTAAGTCAACGCTCTCAGCATACCAGACGTGAATTGAAGCAAAATGAATACAATTGATGATGAAGACAATATCTCATCTCCTTGAGGCTCCACCTAAAATTTTGATTTACTAAAAATATATATTTGTCGTGTGTGGTCTACTTAAACGGGAGCCTTACCGCCATCTCTGAAAAGTAATTTTAATTCAATCTTACTTTACTTTCATAGTGTTAATCTAACTTGAACTGCTGTCGTTTGTTGATATTTGTGTACTGAATATTTTAAGATAAGTGTTAAATCTAACAAATTAAAGAAATAAATGTATCCACCACATAAGAGATATTTTTTGTCTCACTTTGACTATATAACACCAGTATCCTGATTATCCTGATGGATGCTGACGGTCTGACTACCACTGTGAAAGCCAGAGTTCTCACGCTAGCCACCTTGATCCCCTGGGTTGCCCGGGGAGCGAGGGATATGCCTGTCAACCTCACCTTCGGCAACCAAAAACGAGCCACAGGCGGCGTACATTTTGGTCGGTTCGAGTCCGACCAAAATGCAAATAACCAATAGAATAAATAACCTCTTCCACCGGCTCCGGTGGGGGGGGGGGGGAGGGGTGTAACCGCGGGGCATTTGCGCACGTTAAAAAAAAAAGACACCATGTAAGATGAAAACAATACTGCTAGAGATGGTAGTAGTCACCTAGGTATAAAACTCACTATGTCTTCATTTCTAATTCTGAATGCTAAATTCAATAAATCCATCATGTTGATCAGCAGGTTCACGCAGTGAACCATGACCTGTTAAAGAAATGTAGTCAATCATAAAATAATCAAAAGGATGGTTTTCTTGGTTCACCCTTGTTTGGTATAACAAAGTAATGGTCGAATGTTACTAATTCGAATATTCGATATGATCTCTCGACTAAATCATTATTAGTCTAATGAAGCATTAGTTTAAATACAATTAGTGCAACTGAAAATTGAATACAAGTGAAATGACATTATACCAAATAAAAAAATTCGCTAAATAAAATTCTACCAATTAAATATTTGGTCAAATGAATAATTATGTGAAATGACTTTATTGTAACTGAAATTAATCAAAGTGATTTTCGACCAATTGTTGTTATACCAAGCAAGGGTGAACCGATTTTCTTACAAGAATGATTCTGAGTATATTTATGGTCTATGTTCAAGTCCATAAAGATGAAATAAAAAAAACTTACTCGAAATCCATAGCTGGTGTTCAAATAAGTTACTTGATCCAGTAATAATAAGTAACATTTGGTAAACCATGCTGTCTCCAGGCCAGTGAAACAGGGCGTTTCTGAAGAATTCATAAGCTCATAATTGTTAACAGAAGTGAACGATTGATTGAAGTTAATAACAGGGTTTATACAATTCAAAACATTTTTGTTCTGCAAAAGTACAATAAAACAATTGATGAAAATAATAAAATCTAAAGAATGCGTACTAAAATACCAATTTTCAACGATGATAAAATAATTATTAAGTAAATGATAAATAAAGATAAATATTCCACAACATTCTACACAATGATATCTAGACCCAGCTTAGCTTAGCTTAGCTTAGCTTAGCGCATAGCTTAAGTAGCTTATGTTATGGAATCTAGAATGCGGCTAAACATTAGATATTTCTTTTTTATAAATACATACGTATTATACATAGAAACACCTAGACCAAAGCAAATATACACATTCGTGTATACAAATATTTGCACTAAATAAACAACACAAGATAGATCACTTACTTGTAGCAGTTTCTTGACCATTTTAAGACGATACTCTATCTGAATGACATGCGAAATTATATCAAGTATAGTCAACATATTAATATAAAAATATATATAATCGACTGCATATAATGTGGGGTTTTGCCATCCTTCGACTAATAACCAAGTCACATAATCAAAGAACGAAGTAAAGATAAAGATGGTTATGACCAAGAATATGATACTGACAATCTTTCTACGGATTCTGTCATATGGGATATCACCAAAAATGTTGTCAATATGATCAAAGGTTTTAAAATATTTTATGAGATACTCTCTGCCGTACTTGTAAACGAAGTATACATCAATGATATAGATGACGAAAGACACCCAATAAGTCATTTGTATTATGTCAGAGAATTGTATAATGCTATTACGAATTTGTCTATTAATTTTTAGTATTTTAAAATACAAGCATAAGAAATTTAGACAAGTTAACACGAATATGTAGATTATAATTTTGACTATTGAACCTGAAGTTTTAAGACGAATTCCTTTACGATAAATATTTGATAGTGCCATGTTTTTTAAGAGCCAGTTGATAGGCATTAAGGAGTAAAAGGTATCCTTGAATATCATTTTATATATGTGGCACTGAATAAGCTAGCAATGACTTGCGAGTTTCTATTAAACTGTATTGGAATATATTTCGAGACATTTCTGTTAGAATTACGGCTTAATTAATTAAAGGTATGAAGTAATTACTTAAGTGTTCATGCTCTTGTTTGTTAATTTTAGTAAAATTTGTTGGTAATAAATTAAATGTGTGATTCCGGTGGTTTGTAAGATATAAATAGTTATCTAATGTGAGTCTGTCTCTACCCACCCCAATAAGAAAGAGGCGAGGTGATTTATGCATCTCTATATCTGTATACTATTATATAATTATAAATCTACCATCTACCATTGTGAGTATTGTGATGAGCTATTCCTACTAATCCCACCCTCTCCTTTCCTACATAGGACAACACGTGCAGGACTTAGATGTCACCCTCACACTGTGCAGAATATACGAGCAAGAACCAAGCGGTACGGAGACTCTTTTCTTTGCCGCACCACCAAGACCTGGAATTCATTACCAGCACACGTGTTTCCTTCTTCCTACAGTACCGGGGCCTTTAAGCGGGGCGTGAAAAAGCATCTGATGAGGCCGCCAAGCCGAGTGCCACCATTGTAACATTACTTAGTGTCTGTAATGGTGACCCTCTTTCCTGAGACTTTGCCTTTAGCTTACCATTAGGCGAGGTGAAGTCAAATTGGCGCGTCCTATATAAAATTTGGACCACCCCATCTCTTCTCATGCGGTGTCGTACAAGGCGACTAAGGGCTAGGGCTGTTTAACATCAGACAGATATATACTCGAGTAATTGAGTCAACAATAGTGCCTGGAAGACGGCAATAGGCTCACTCCCTATTACGCGGGACCAAAATCAATGATTGGTGAAATGTGGGTGTAAATTCACCTCTGCCTAACCCTCCGGGGATAAAGGCGTTATTATATGTATGCATATAAAAAAGCTATTACCTTTTATAGAATTTCTAAATTATACCCAACGTCGACTTTGTCTGGTAACTTGTTCTTCTTACAAATTCAGTGCCGATTTTACGGAATAAATGTATTTGTTCGATGAATTTCAGACAGATAAACTGCGACAGTATTTCAGCTCTGCTGCTTACGCAAACGAGAAAACTGTTTATCTTATTTGCTTGGCATTAAACTAGTGAATCACTGAAAATGTGCTGGTAAATATTTTGTTGGTTTTCTATTTCTAATTTACTGGCTTTTTTATACCACTTAGGTGGCAGACAAGCGCACGGCCCACCTGATGGAAAGTGGTTACCGTGGCCTATGGACGTATGTAACACCAGAGAAGCCACACTCACGCTGCCGACCCTGTAAGCACAGAGTTTCTGTGCCGTCAGTGTAGAGGACAAAGCAGGACACGCCTTTAGTCATCCCACTAACAGCACAAATTCTCCAGTGACCTCTGGCTACCCTACTCACTGCTGGGAACACAACATGATGTTATAACCGCGGTATTCTATAGGGCAGAGGTACTTCCCCAGTCGGACTACTCAATTGGGCGGAAATACCACCGTGTTCTACCTCCTATATATTTTAGCTTAAGGCATATTTTATTGGATTGCATGTTGGTATAGAGGGCGCACAAAGATCTTCTAGATCTGGGTCTGTGGACTCTTTTGTTTTTTGTCTTTTTTTTTTTTTACGTGCGCAAAATCCCCACGGTTACCTCCCCACCGGAGCCGGTAGAGGAGGTTATGTCGGACTCGAACCGCCTGTGGGTCGTTCTGGTTGCCGAAGGTGAGGTTGACAGGCATATCCCTCGCACCCCGGCCGACCCAGGGCCATTTCTCACGATCTGGCCCTCGTCTCGGGTATGGGGACTAAAGAGTCCCCAACTCGACCCCGGAAACGGGGAGGCGCACTGGGCGCGCCACTGCCGCGGCCTGCTTCTGCCAGGGTGACAGGTGGCTCCACCTGTCACCCCCAAGTGTCGGTGGACTCTGTGGTGTACTTGCTTTGATTCAAATTTTTTTTGGGGTTGGGGACTCAAGCGGTAGTACCCATAAAAGTCAATTTATAATCTAGACTATCTAGTCAGTCAATTATAATTTTTAATTACGTCATTCTCAATTTAATTTATTTTATCGTTATTTACGAACATTCTTAATTTAATTAGTTTATAGTTAAACATTCGCAAAATAGTAACAAACACTTAAATTAGGAATGGAATTATTCTAATACAATATTCTACTACGGCAATTTTTTTTATAAAGAATTTTAGAACCGAAATTACTAATCTTCCCTCTAATCCCTCCAGATAGGCTAAATTGCTTGTACTAGTAGTGGGTTCACTTCAGTAGTTTAATGTCCAGGAATCGAACCCGGGACCTCTTGATCGTAAGGCCGATTCCTTAACCACTAAGCTACAGACGCTTTTTATTTTACTGGTTTTATAGCATCAGGCATGTTTTATTGGATTACATATTGGGCCCCACAAAGACCTTCTGGTCCTGCGGTACACCTGCTGCGATGCTCTGACGCTGACTTTTCTTAGGGTTGGGGACTCAAGCGGTAGTGCCACACGTAAGTCAAATGCTGCTGTGATTAGAGCGCGAATGATATCATGTGGGTCACATGCCTGGCAGAGCTCTGAAAAAAGACAAGTAATATTATAATTTATATTCACATTATCATATATCATCCTTAGTTTACTTGTTTAGGCAGACATTCGATTAAAAATACCTATCATCTACTCCGTTCAAAATATTTGCATTCTAATTTTCACGAATGCAAAAAGAGGCAATTGACCCCGACGTGATTTGAACACGCAACCTTCTAATCTGGAGTCAGACGCGCTACCGTTGCGCCACGGAGTCGCTGACTAACCACGGCCATATTGTGGACTACGTTTATCTCAATCGAAATATCTTTGGAAATGACGAGTTGTTCTGACGTCACTAGCACGATCTAGATACTCGCCTACAAATTTACCTCGTGATGTGACTGATAATGTTTTTTTTTTGTTATCTATGTATATATTCTGAATAGAATATTATTTATGTAAAACTAGCTGTATTCCTCGGCTTTGCCCTCGTGGTATTTTTTTATCCTATCTAGAGAACCTATTCCCAGATTAAAAAGAAGTCTATGTGTTATTCCGGACTGTAATCAATTACTGGATGCGGAAGTCAGAGGATTGGATAAAATTGCGCCAATTGGGAGAGGCCTATGTTCAGCAGTGGACTGTGGAGGGCTAATTGATTGATTGATTGAATCAATTTCTGTACCGAAGGAGTTGTGTTATATAAATAAATAAATAAATATTCCACGACATTCTACACAACGCTATCTAGACCCATGGTAAGCATAGCTTAACTAGCTTGTGTTATGGGATCTAGAACTCTAATATAAATTCGTACATTGTAGTCTCAATTAATTCAGAACTTTGTGAGTGCAATATTTAACTTGCTTCCGAGATGGTTCTTAGCCATGTCTTTTTAATACATCAGTAGATGGCGCTACAATCAGTTTATGTGATTTTTTTACGATTATAATATTACCGAGGGAAGCTGGAACCCAGACCTATTTCTTCTATCTCTATATATCTATTTGTATAATAGAAAGTCCTGTTAGTTACACTGTTTGTAACTCCAGAACGTCTGTATCGATTTGGCTGAAAATTGGCGGGACATCCACGCAGCTTAGAACTAGGAGAAGGACATAGAATTCATTCAATCATTTCGTTCGACCTTCATCCCGTTCGACTGCATTCCCGTGTGTGACATAAAACCGCAAAGAGGAAACAAGTCACTATAATCCGTATAATCGTATAACAAAAACACATCTGACTTAGAATAACAAAACGCAAATCAGAGCTTAACACAATTTTGTCTATAGTTAAGCTATATTTTATTGACCATAATCAGAGCTTAACATAATTTCGTCTATAGTTAAAGACATAATTATGTTAAGCTCAGATTATGGTAAAAAAAAATATTATTATAAATTTTGCCTCCATGTCGCATACACTCATAGGCCACAGTAACCACTTTCCCTCAATTGGGCCGTGTACATGCCTGCCACCTAAGCTGTAAAAAAAAAAACAACACCAACACGGGTGGAGCTGCGGGCGACAGGTAGTTAGGGTATGAACTTGTTAAAATAATGTACATATCAATGTGTGCGAGTACTGTTTGCATACATTTTTGACAATATTCTAATATATGTATGGGTTCTTTAGGTGAATTTTGAATGTACATGGTCACTCTCAGAGCACTCTCCCTGCAAGAGACTGTTAGCGAGTTCCAATTTTATCTAAACCTTAACTTTTTAACTGACTGCGAGGGTAGTGTTTTTGGTGCGTATGTATGTATGTATGTACTTTTTTTTATCTAACATAACATAAACTCACGCCTATATCCCCGAAGGGGTAGGCAAAGGTGCTAGCACTCGCCAATTTATGTTTAGGTCCCATTGTAATAGGTGGCAAGCCTATTGCCATTAACCGGGCACTTTAAACCTGCGACTACCCTACTACACTACACACATAACTTTGAAAAGCATCAAAAAGCCATTGGTGTGTGCCATGGTAAAACCTGGGATTGAACCCGAGACCTCGTCTCAGCAGTCCATTACCCATACCACTAGGCTACCGCGGTATATAGAACACGTCAATTAGACTTCACCTTGCCTGACGGTAAGCTGAAGGCAAAGACTCAGTAAAGAGGGTCACCATTACTTATATATACCATGTAATAATGGTGATACTCAGCTTGACGGCCTCATCATATCCTTTTTCACGGTCCGCTTAAAGGACACGGGACTGTAGGAAGATGGAAACACGTGAGCTGGTAATGAATTCCAGGTGTTGGTGGTGTGGCAAAGAAAAGAGTCTCTGAACCGCTTGGCTCCAGGTCTTAATGTTCTTTGTTCTCCTATACAGGCCAAACGGCTGAAAGGATTTCTATGAGTGGGGTATTAATCTCCCATTTGTCACATAATATATAAAATGTCAATAAAAATATACGGTGAATTTTTGGGTCGGGAGGCTTTGTGGACCGGGACCACGGTCCACAAAATTCCCTTTTATTTTACTCACTATAAAGTGTTAGGCTTTGTGGACCACGGCAGTGGTCCACAAAACGTCTTTCATTTTATATACTGTTTTGAGGTAGGCTTTGGGGCCCTTAATTGAATTGGAATTACTTATGTGTAAAAGTACAGTCATAAACAAATTAGTTTCATTATTTTTAAAGAGAAATAACTAGAAACATTTGATAATTATGAGTATGATACTAATTCTGTAGCATCAATAAATTACTAATTCTTTAGCCATGATAAATTATTTCTCACTATAGTCAAGTGACTACAGTATACAGTTATCCACCGACTTTATCGATGACTCACCAAGACTCGGCCCATTGTGTATGTTTCGTTATCAGCAAAAGCTACCTGGGTATGACCTATAGCCAATCAGGGTGGCTTACGATGGCGATACCCAAGCTTATACGGTACGCTTCATACTTTGGATGGATAATTTAATATTATTCCAGTGTCACTGTGTCAGTGTTAGTGGGAGGTGCAAGTACAGGATTACTAGGTAAGTGCATTTTCACATGTTATGTTTAAGATATAATTCTAAATAAGGTACATAGGATAGAATTACAAATGAAGTAAGTACGTTAATAAATTTAAAAAATTAGCTTTATTACGGCCTCCATTTTGTGCAGTAAGATTTAAAAACAAGTGAATATGTTGTGTTTATTTGTGGTGTTATTGATTATTGTGATGTTAAGCGTTAGAAACTATCTAAAATCATTATGTACCATTTTTTAACAATATTTATTTATTTTTAATAAACTAATCAAAACTGATTATCGTTTGTATGTATGTAATTACGTATTTTTCAATAGGTAGACATTAAAATAGCCTCTAGAATTTTACATCGTGAAATGTTGAATCCGTACCCGGATAACCATCCGGATTCCATCTTAAAATTGCACATTTTTGGGTAGATTTCGGAAATAGTTTATTAGTAGTTTTTTATTTAAGCAACGTGGTATTTTATTGTTTAATCGGTTTGTGTACCTATATTCATGAAATTGTAGAAAAATAATTATGATGTTGAGTAAACTTATTAGTATTATTATCGTATGATTGAAAAAAATAACATTAAAATTATAATCTAAATGGTTAAATGGTTTTACTACTTGAACTTGGAACCGCGGTAGCCTAGTGGTATGGGTAATGGACTGCTGAGACGAGGTCTCGGGTTCGATCCCAGGTTTTACCATGACACACACCAATGACTTTTAGATGCTTTTCGAAGTTATGTGTGTATTTATCGCAGGTTTATAAGTGCCCGGTTAATGGCAATAGGCTCGCCACCTATTACATTGGGACCTAAACATAAACTGGCGAAATGTGGGTGCTTAGCACCTCTGCCTACCCCTTCGGGGATATAGGCGTGAGTTTATGTTATGTTATGTTATGTTATCGGCAGATGAGTTGCAGGAGATTTTAACTATGCATGAAGCTTTTGAGAGGAAAGGAATGAAAGTGAATGTTAGTAAGACAAAAGTTATGGTTTTTGAAAGAGATGAATGCGTGACAGAGTGTAGGATTTGTATAGATGGAGAAAAAGTGGAACAAGTGAATGAGTTCATATATTTGGGAATATTGTTTACGAGAGATGGAAAGCATGAAGAAGATGTTGAAAGGAGAGTGATGGCTGGAAATAGAGTGAATGGGGCACTACACAACTTTATGAGCAGCCGGAAAGTGTCCGAAAAGGCACGACTGGCTGTACATGGAGGAGTATTGGTGCCGACTCTTATGTATGGTAGTGAAAGTTGGGTGTGGCAGCAAAAGCATCAGAGTAGAGTGAATGCAGTAGTTAATGCAGAAGTATGTGTGGCTTGACCTTGAAAGATAGAGTGAGAAATAGCGTGATAAGAGAACGATGTGGAGTGATAGAAGATGTAGTGATGAGAATTGAGAGAGGAATGTTGAGATGGTTTGGTCATGTTGAGAGAATGAATGAAAGAAGACTAACGAAACAGGTGTATGAGGCGAGTGTGGATGGTACCGTCAGAAGGGGAAGACCTAGGCGCACATATCTGGACCAAATCGGGGAAGTTTTAGAAAAGGGGCATGTCAGGAGTACTCTAAACCGACGAGCATGCATGAAGAATGTAATGAGAGTGAACGAAGCGAGAGTAGTATGTCAGGATCGTAGCAAATGGAGATCCGTGATCTCTGCCTACCCCTTTGGGAGACAGGCGTGATTTTATGTATGTATGTATGTAAATGGTGTCAAAACTTTGAGATAAAATAGTTCATATAATGATTTCATACTGGAATTAATAATACATTACATGGCTAAGCATAGACAAACTTATAATCTCCAGTTGTTGTTCATATAGATTTCAACAACATATCATAACTACATATATTATTATAACTACAATACTAAACATCTGTGATTAAGTCGTTTTAAACTACTGTGGCGCAGCGCGCGAGTTCAGTCAAAAGTCCGAGCATATGGGGCCCTATTGCACCTAACATCGGTTAATGTTTAAAAAATAGATTAAGTACTCATATGTAAAGATATTTTTCAGCGCTAATTCATATCAATGATATAATCAATAGTTAGTAAACTAAGGCTTAAAATGTTATCCTAGAAGAATCTGCTGTTACAATGACATGACTGTGCACGTTATGATTATTATTTGTATACCTTATTTAGAATTATATCTTAAACATAACATGTAAAAATGCACTTACCTAGTAATCCTGTACTTGCACCTCCCACTAACACTGACACAGTGACACTGGAATAATATTAAATTATCCATCCAAAGTATGAAGCGTACCGTATAAGCTTGGGTATCGCTATCGTAAGGCACCCTGATTGGCTATAGGTCATACCCAGGTAGCTTTTGCTGATAACGAAACATACACAATGGGCCGAGTCTTGGTGAGTCATCGATAAAGTCGGTGGATAACTGTATACTGTAGTCACTTGACTATAGTGAGAAATAATTTATCATGGCTAAAGAATTAGTAATTTATTGATGCTACAGAATTAGTATCATACTCATAATTATCAAATGTTTCTAGTTATTTCTCTTTAAAAATAATGAAACTAATTTGTTTATGACTGTACTTTTACACATAAGTAATTCCAATTCAATTAAGGGCCCCAAAGCCTACCTCAAAACAGTATATAAAATGATAGACGTTTTGTGGACCACTGCCGTGGTCCACAAAGCCTAACACTTTATAGTGAGTAAAATAAAAAGGAATTTTGTGGACCGTGGTCCCGGTCCACAAAGCCTCCCGACCCGAATTTTTGGTGCTAAAATGCGTGTTGTATAAAAAAATAAAAAGTTTAAAATAAAATAAATTCTTAAAAAATAAAAAACCCGACTGCTGTCTAAAATATCAAAACAAGTTAGTCGGCAATACCCATTAAGTTCCTTTCGGTTTATGATCTGCTGCTATTAATCATTTCGGTTTATCACCGTATTTATTTTAATTTTTTGATAATTCCAAACTAGATCGATTTAAATATTTTAAAAAACTTCAATGACATCTCTATTGCAAATAAACTGGCTACGTTAAAACAACGACCAAATAAACAATTCTGAAGCCGTCTGAAGCCATTCAACAACAAATATACAATACGATAAGTACGAAGCAGGCGGAATTTTGGTCTGCGATCGTTTGGCTGCGGTCGGACTCCGAGCGGAATGACCGCCACGGTCAAACGCCTCTGTGATATAATTTAGCTACGGACTTAACATTGTTAGACTGGACATTGAATTAAATCTGGGATTATATAGTGATTTATTTACTATTATTCCCGAAGAGAGGGCGAGATTGAGAGAGATGGCCCTGGGTCGGCCGGGGTGCGAGGTATATGCCTCAACCTCACCTTTGGCAATCAATAACAACAACTGTCGTGCGTTTTAGTCGGTTTGAGTCCGACATAACCTCCCCCACCGGCTCCAGTGGTGGGGTATCCGTGGGGATTTTACGCAGGTAAAAAAAGTGTTATTTTGCAGGAGAGTCGCCTTCGCTGGTGCAGTCTTGTTTTGCAGAAGCCACCAGGTTACGCAAGTAACAATTGTCTGGTAATAGCGCCCCCGCCGGGTCCCGGTGGCAGAAGTAAGCCCAAGAAGTATTGACGCCATAGTAGGTGACATGCATGCCAATGGTCTCACTACCATGGATGCCAACAGTCGTACGAAGTAGGGAAGAAGAGCTGGATGAAGGACCCTGAGCTCCGAGTTCACCTCGGTTTCGGATACAATGAGGCAAATACGTCTTTCTTATCTAGAGCAAGCTGAAGGCAAAGTCTCAGATAAGAGGATCATCGTTGCTTACGTTACAATGGTGACACTCAGCTTGACGGCCTCATCATATGCTTTTTTACGTTCCGCTTAAAGGACCCAGGACTGTAGGAAGAAGGAATCCATAATGATAATTTTTCTGTGTTATTTTATTAATCTAACAGTAATTTTACCGCCGTAAAAGAACTCGCTAGCGACAAACTCACAAGTATTTTTTCTGCCAGTCTGTCTTTTTGTATGTGTAATCTCCAAAAGGTATGGCCGATTTTGGCGGCCTTTTACTGTAGATAGCTAACATCGAAACGTTACTTAGGCAAGAACTTTAGACTAAGCTACGCTTTTAAAATGGACTTTTATTTCCAAAAAATATAAAGGTTCCATGAAGAGATTAAACAAAACGCAGATCGAAGCGTAGCTATAGTCATGAATATGTTTAAAACCGGGTCAAATATAATTAACTATTACCTATATTATTCAAATATCAAACGGTACGTTAAAAAATTAAACAAAACAATTTCTCTGTTATTAATAAGCCGAGTATCAAGTAAATTAAATGGAGGTGTTACCTGAGGCACACAACGCTCTAACCGCCAGAGGTCATTCACAAAGCGGCCAAGAATTCTAAATATTCACACAATTACTGTACCCATGTTATGGGCCTTGCTGAATTATGTACATGTTATATTTTTAGAGAAATTAAACTCTATTCGCCTGAGATTAAGGATGTACATAGGTTGTAAGAAGCTGAATACATTTCTAGTTATAAAAAAGAGTATTTTGGTAAGTTAGTATCGCGTTAAAAAAAGGGAGTAGTGATATTTTTTTACCTGTAGGTATTTTGTTAGATTAAGTCTGTGAACCTCTATATATGAACTTGACAAGGTCTTGACGCAGAACGTCACTTTCGCAAAATGTCATCGTGAAAATTTTGGTCACTTTAGCACAATGTCACTTTTTGTTTTCTCAATTACTTTTGGTTTTCATTATTTATTATTTTCAAATTCGTGAAAATACGTACATACAAATGTCACAAATTTTGTCTGATTATGTCACATTGAATAACTGAGGACAGATTGTATTCTAGATGAACATTTCAACGCCATTGTGAGAGTCTAAAAATACAACAAACAAAATAACATACTCGAGATCTTTAATAAGAACATATAATAAAATAGCCACAAAAGCAGCACACAGCAGTTAAGTTTATGTTTGTCTGTTTGTGTCTATCATATCGGTGAGCTCCGCGCTATGTCGGGAATTACATCAATCCAATTTAAGAAACGGTCCGCATTACCAACATTCCGAGATCTAGAAATTAGGGGGTGGTGATTGTGAGGAGAGCCAGCGGGAGCGGGTAATGACGTGAGCTTACGAGAATTCCGTAGTAATTCCGGGCCTTCGTCAATTCGGAATTTAGGTATGAATATTTTTGGTATTGGATTGTTATGGATAAATATAGAAGTTTCAATATTATCGGTTTCGGTGTGATGCTAATGTGTTAGATAAGTAACCGTTCATAATAAAAGTAATGGTAGCTTGTTCCCCGCATACCACTCGATGCTCGCAAGCTAGTTCGTGACCACGGGTGCTGCAACGCATCCGAAACGTCGGCAGAAATAGTAAGTTCCATGATTTAATCGCAAAAGTTCCGAACCTTTGTATAATTATGATGTTTTTTTCCAAGAAATAATGCCAGTCGCCACATAGAGCTTTGAAGACATAGGTCCTCTTCGGCCGGGGGGCGAGGAATATGTCTGTCAACCTCACCTTCGGCAACCAACAACGACCCACAGGCGCCGTGCGTATTAGTCGGTTCGAGTCCGACATAACCTCTCCCACCAGCTCCAGTGGGGGTATCCGTGGGGATTTACCGCACGTAAAAAAGGTCCTCTCTCTTACTTCTGATATGGACTATCGCCATTTTTTCTTTTATTATTTTTAGTATTTTAAAGAGCCAGCCTGTGACCATGGCTGGTGAAACCTGGTTGAAACGTTAGGCAAATCAAAGGTATGTATGTACTTATACCATGTTTGCGTTAATTTCCGTCAACATTATTGTATATTTCTATATGATGATCTGAAAATACATTCAGTGATAAATATATCGGCTGGAATAAATTAGCATTGAAAGTCTCAATTTATTGCTGGATTAATAAAAATAGATTTTGAAACTAATAACTACACACTCGCAGTTTTACGTGTGAGTGTGTGTTTGTGAATGTGCTGGTGGTACACACGTAAACTTATGTTTGTATGAATAAAAGTCAATAAACGATAAACCCCTAGACAAGTAGCCATTCGTTGACCGGCTTATCGTAGAATAGATTTTTTTATACAACTCAGGTGGCAGATAAGCACACTTTCCATATGATGGAAAGTGGTTACCGCGGTCTATAAACGTGTACAACACCAAAGAGTCACACCCGCGCTACCGATCCTGTAAGAACGGAGAGTTTCTGTGCCGTAAGTGCAGGACAAGTCTTTGGTCTTCCTACTGACAGCACAAAATCTTTCCAGTGAACTCTGGCCTTCGCTTTTCATCACCGGGAACACAACGCAAGGTTATTATAGCGATGATATTCTGTAGGTACTTCCCCAGTCGGACTGCTTAATTGGGACGGGAATACTGCCGTGCCCTACCTCCTGTAGGCGTAAATACAGAATAACGAATGTACTGGGTTTGACGTTTATGACATGCGTTGACAACTGTCAATTATATCAAATCCCATACATTTGTCATTATATTCTACAATATACCGGTCGTCAAATTACTACTTGTCTAGGAGGTTATTGTACTTTCATATCTAAATCAGTCTATTCGTGCTGTGAAACAAATAGCTCTACCATCAAAACGTCAAATCTCCCTCAATTAAAATATAATGACTGTAACAATCAACCATTAAATAAATCGTCAAGTTTTCGCTACATCCCATTTCTCACGCGGCCCTTCAGAGCGCCCTCGGCATAAAAATGAAATGCTACACAGTAAAAAGTAAGATGTCAGGGCTATTGTCCGTGAGCGGTGACAACGTTCGCAGCGAGTAATTGAGACATTCAGACGTTACACTGTTCCGCTGTTATGCTGATTCGGAAAATGGAGTCACAGTACTTATAATTTTTGAATTGCGAATAAGGATTTTCAAGGATTCGCATGTAGTGGAGGAGCCTATATTTGTGTGCGAAGATATCTTTAGGTTTCTTACATAAAGAAACAGGTTACCGGTATCGGTGAACCGGCTTCGTCGTGGTCAGAATTTAAACTGATCGTAACCGGTTACTGCACCGGTAAAGCGCACACGGAGTAGGGTGTGTGTAAATGAGTTTGAATGATGGACAATGTTATGTAATGTTCTGTTGATTCCCTTTCTTGTTGAAATCTATATCATGTATGTATATTATAAAGCTGCAGAATTTATTTTCTTGGTTGAATGCACTAGTTTCACTAGGAAAAATATTTTTTATATTAAAACCTACTATGGTTTTAATATAAAAAATATTTTTATGTAAAATAGTCCGTTTATTGTTATTATATATAACTTCCCCGAAGAACGAAATATTCAACACAAAAATATTTTTTCAATTGAAACCTACTGTTCGTGTACTGACATTAGCGCGTCTAACCAAACAAGCAAATGAACAAACAAACTCAACGCTGTAATATTACTTAATGCATACAAGGTATATATTTAAAATTATCTCTTATTCTTCTTCACTTCTGTTTTCTAAATGCAATACTAGATACAAATATTAAACAATTGTAACTTGGTGTACACCGCAAACTACCCTGATAACTGGAAGTATAGTACATACACTGGTTGTCTGGAAGAGATCGCAGACTACTGTAATATGTATATATCGTATGTATCCTATGTTTGGTGTGCAATAAAAAATATTAATCTTTTCTTATATCACAAAGAAAATAAATCTACAAGACTGCTCTCCGAGCAAACTCATTTACACACACCCTACTAAGTTTAAACAAGCGTCGATCGCGCTGGCTCCCCGATACTGGTAACTTGCTTCTCTATGTAAGCACCCATAGGAGTTAATGATAAGGTGGGTAAGACGGACTCGGGCGGGGTGCGAGGGATATGTCTCAGATAATCTTACCTCCGACAGCCTACACAGTCAGCGTGCGTTTTAGTTGCTTTAAATCCGACATAACCTCCCCCACCGGCCCCGGTGGTGGGGGTATCCGTGGGGATTTTGCGCACATGAAAAAAAGGTAAAACCACGGTAGCCTAGTGGTATGGGTAAAAGACTGTTGAGACGAGGTCTCGGGTTCAATCCCAGGTTTTACCATGGCACACACCAATGACTTTTCGATGCTTTTCGAAGTTATGTGTGTATTTATTGCAGGTTTATAAGTGCCTGGTTAATGGCAATAGCCTCGCCACCATTGAGGCTCGCCACATTGGGACCTAAACATAAACTGGCGAAATGTGGGTGCTAGCATCTCTGCCTACCCCTCCGGGGATATAATATAATAATAATCATTTATTCATCAGACCATATTAAGTCCATTTGGTTAATAACAATCAATTTCTTATAGTATATGTTAGAAAAATTATATAGGAAACGTCAATTAGACTTCGCCTTGTCTGATGGTAAGCTGAAGGCAAAGTCTCAGAAAATAGGGTCACCATTACTTACACATACCGTGTGACAATGGTGACACTCAGCTTGAAGGCCTTATCATAATATGCTTTTTCACGCCCCGCATAGAGGACCCAGGACTGTAGGAAGAAGGAAACACGTGAGCTGGTAATGAATTCCAGGCTTTAATGGTGCGACAAAGGAAGTGTTTAGTCACATATGTTCATTTTAATACAATTTAGGTGGCAGACAAGCACACGGCCCACCTGATGGAAAATGGTTACCATGACCTATGAGCGTGAGTAACAACAGTGGAGTCACATTCGTGCTACCGATATGTTTACTTATTTGCTACATTAGTTGTAGAAAAAAGCCTATACCAAATTAAGTATGATTGAAGACCCTTCAAAACCGATGAAGTATCACATCCTTTCGCATCGAGGCTAAGTTAACCCTCAACAATAGATATGAGAGTTACAATTCCCTCTGAAGGACAAAGGTTAATAAAAAACAGGCTTTTGTCTGCAGTAAAACGAGATTGGGATATATCTTTAATTCTTTGAGACTTAACAGGGTCCTATTGTACCCTCATTCAAATAGAAATTGAAACTGTAAATTTTGATATTACTCCGTTTTAAGGGAAAAGGTCAATTTAAACCGGGATTAAGTTGGCAGGGATTTTGGGGAAAAGTATTGTCTTTGTTCCAGTGGACGTTTTAAGCTTTATTAAGTTCCATCTTTTACATTTTATGTTAAAAAATTCTTCATTACGTATGTGTGTAACTGAACTCAGAACTTTGATCTGAACTCCCGACTTTAGATGAAATTTTATGTGGGTTTTTATAAGGTTGTAATTCTATAAATATAATTGAAATAGCAGTAGGTAAGTCAATTAAGGGGTGTATCCTACCAAAACCTATGGGGCTGAACCAACCTGATCTGCCAGTCAGTACAGATGTACTTAATAACGAACCGTGCTCAAGCACAAGTATTCCTCTGAGTACAGAGGCTAGACAGCAGGCTCTTCCGGAAAAGTCGACAAACATATGTACATTCCGTCACGTCTCTTTCCCACTAGGGTAGGCAGAGATCACATTTTACCACCTGCTACGGTCCTTGCATACATATATGTGTATTGCTTCTTCTACTTTCATAAATACTTTCAGATATGCGTGTCAGTTTTACTCTAGACATATTCATTATTCTAATTATTATTCACACAATTAGGTTTATTGAACAATATATACATATTTTTAAAGTTATTTTTAAGTATAGAATTTGTTTAAAAGCCAACATACAATTCAAAAATATCAGCAAATACGTACGCAACTATAAAATCCCTACGAGGAGGATAATGCCATGCAAATAATAAATTAAAAAGGTACAAAAGACAGAGAATAAGAAAACCGTTGACATATTCACATACAATTGCTTTGAGACCGAGTATTCATCAACCCGCTCAGAACAAAATCCTTTAGTTGTAGCACTTGTACAAAGAGTGGTGTTTTCGTGAACGTTTTAGTTCATTCGTTCAGTGTCGTGTCTAATGGATTGTGAGTGGAGGCGCTCGCGTGTACGGATCTGTCTGTATTATGAGGATGGTTCAAGGTGAAAGCGATAGCGGGTATGAAGCAAAATAGATACATTTGTGTACTTTTGTTTGTAGGCAGCTGCATAAAAATATTAAAAAAAAATCCTAAGGTTTTGATTAACATGCCACTAAATAAATTAAAAAAAGAAGTTAAAAAAACTTTTATGAATAAAGGTAACTAAAAAGTAGATGAGTATCTTGATGATGTAAATGCGTGGTCAGCATAAGTCTCTTGCTTGCTCGCACTAAATAAATTGTAAATTTAAAAAAATAAAGGTAATCTAGTTCTAATACAGTTCTCTGAGTTTCCAGCAAAAGAATAATTTTCCAATGGTTTATTTATACATTATTTAATATGTTTATACTCGTATTATTTCTTTACATAATTGTAAAATTTTGACGTTTATATGTGGCCTTTATGTGCCTAAACTGAATAAATGAAATTGATTCTTTGATTTTTTGATTTATATTGAGAACACAAGGCGAAAATTCTTCTAAATTATCGTCTTAGAGCCAGATGAAAATCAGTGATGATTCGGTGTAATACTGAAATGGCTCTTTTGTTAATGCAACAATTAAAATGTAGTGCAGTTTGCTTATAGTGTAAGCGGTTACCCCGGCTTAATGGACGTGTGCAATCTTGCAAAAACCTCCTAATAACCTTCTTAAAGAACTCCATAATGTTGTCGCTTGGGAAATCAACACATGAAGATTATTCCACAGTCTGAGCGAGCGCGTAGTGAAGTTTTCATATTTTTAACATACATTATCAAGTAAATCCTAATATCCTAAGTCCTAACAGCGTCGTTGCTTAAGACAATCGCTTCATTCTGCAACTTGTCCCCTGCCCAAAGTTTCCAATCCTACTAACACTCTTACCAGGTTTTAATCTCATGCAACTTAACCTTTATCACAAGGCATTAAATTCTATTTTTGTTTGACAGAATGTATGCTGTTTGTAATCATCGTATTATATGCGTCTTAAGGGGCTGTTTATGGGTTGAATTTTTTTGATTTCGGAAATCGACATTAAACATAATAGAGTTTTTATACAGCCTAAGTTACAGGCAAGCACACGGCCCATCTGATAGAAAATGGTTACCGTGGCTTATATAGACGTGTGCATCACCAGGCGAGTTACATTTGCGCTGCCGACCCTGCAAGCGCAGAAAGTTGGGAACACTGTGGACTCCACATCCGAAGAGAGGGCCAGATTGAGAGAGATGGCCTTGTGTCGGCCGGGTTGCGAGGGATATGCCTGTCAACCATACCTTTGGCAACCAAAAAACGACCCACACGCGTCATGCATTTTAGACGGTTCGAGTTCGACATAATCTGTCCCACCGGCTCCGGTGGTGCGGGTATAAAAAGGGTTATGTGTGTGGCGAGATGGAGAGTATTGACCAAACGCCCATCAGATTCGGTCAGAAGCCGGTATGTCACTCGTTCTCGACTCATGGACTTTCTTTACCTTTTTTTTTATACGACTTAGTTGGCAGACAAGCACACGGCCCACCTGATGGAAAGTGGTTACTGTGACCTATGGACGTCTGTAACACCAGAGGAATCACAGTCGCGCTGCCAACCCTGTAAGTACAGAGTTTCTGTGCCGTCAGTAGAAGACAAAGCAGGACAAGCCTTTATTCTTCCCACTGACGGGGGGCAGAGTTATTCGCGTCCGTAGGAACTACCTAGCCACTACCCTACACGTGCCCCCTGGGTGGTGCCAAATGAATAACAACGCCGGGTCTCGGGCGGCGGTGAATTAACCCGACCAAACCAGCCTAATCAGCTTGGTCTAACAGTGAGAGTAGGAAATGACTCACACAAACCGCAACCCTGTGAACTCTATCTGCAGGATCGGTAGCCTTGGCTTAATTGTCCGGACTATGAAGAAGACAACTTCTATAAAAAATTACCCTAAGTCTACGGTGAGATTCGTGCCAAGAGACTGCATGGCTGGTGGGAGACCAGTCGCAAACGATCCACATCGACGGACCTGGCAAACGTCGTTGCATTAGCCTTCTAGGGAGAATAGGCGTCACCTTCCTAGCGACCTGTTATATCGGCCTTACTCGTGGGAATAAAATGAACCAATTAGATACAAATAATCAACAAACTTTACCAAACTCTAAAAAACCAACCAACCCTAACAGCATGATCCAACAAACTCTGTATGAAAGCATGTTTACTCGGAACAGAAGCAACTCGACATCGTCTCTGCCAACTAAGCTTAATTACTATAATTACAACCAACAAAACAAGGAGAAAGACAATCTGGATTCACAGACCGATACTCTGCCGATTGCCAGTGACGACATAATATCAGACCATGAAGAATGGCAAAGGGATGAAATTCCCACCAGAAGAAAGAAAAGGAAAGAAACAAGTCCAATTCACAATGACGGGAATAAAAAACAGAAAAATTCCCCAGACTTTGTGATTCCTACACGCAATAGTTTTGAACTACTCGATACGGAGCCTACGAATAAAACCAACAATACAGATAAAGTATATGTACCAAAGCCAGAACCCATCTTTGTTACGGGCGTAATTAATGTAAATTCTCTTAAAGATGTACTAAACAAATTTGTACAAAGCGATCTTTACCTCATGACCACACTAAGATCTGGGCACGTCATAAAAATTATACCTAAAGACATCCAGACATACAAAACGATTCGAGAGAATTTCATTGCCGATAATATCTCACACTATACTTACCAGCTTAAAAGCGAGCGTGCGTACAGAGTAGTATTACGCGGACTCCATGCTTCAGAAAATACCACAGAAATTTCAAAAGAATTGTATGAAATTGGACACGAAGTGAGACAAATAGTCAATATCAGACATCGAGCTACAAAGGAACCGTTGCCTGTTTTTTATGTCGACTTAGAACCAAAACCAAACAACAAAGCCATTTTCGATGTAAAATACTTGAATAACATGAAGATTACTTTTGAAGCCCCATATAAGAAAAAGGAAATCATTCAATGCAAGAGGTGTCAGAGATTTGGGCATTCCAAGAACCAATGTTTCAGGCCCTATCGCTGTGTTAAATGCGGTAGCGCTCACCCTACAACAACATGTACCAAAAAACCAGACACTGAGGCTACTTGCGCGAACTGTGACGAAAAACACCCCGCTAGTTACAAAGGATGCAAAATGTACAAGCAGTATAGAGAAAGAATTCTTAAATTAAACCCTAAGACAAAAGAAACACCAATGCCTAGCAATATAGAGATGAAAACCCCGGGTTTCCACCCGGGTTCAAAGCCTAACTGCACAGATAATCAAAACCTAATTAAAACCTATTCAGAAGCAACGAAAACCAAAAAACAATATACTCAAAAAGACATAAAGAACGACTTGGCCGATCTTACTGACTTAATGGACATAATGTTCGAAAAACTACAACATTCAATGTTGACAATGATGGAAAAAATCATGGACAAAATGATGGACCGTATGGTCCAGCTAGTCAGCAGCCTGGTTAAAAAATGACCCGAAACCTCCAAGTAGTCACTTGGAACGCCAACGGCTTGACGGAACGACGTCAAGAACTAGAAACTTTTCTCAGAACAGAAATGATTGATATTGCACTAATCTCTGAAACAAGATTCACACCGAAGACACACATAAACTTTAATAACTATACAGTGTATACAACCAATCACCCAACTGGGAATAGCCATGGAGGAACAGCAGTGATTATTAAAAGCAACATTAAACACTACCCTATTGAGGAATACCGAACAGAAAAAATACAAGCAACATCTATTAAACTTGTAGACAGCAAACTAGAAACAGTATTCTCCGCTGTATACTGTCCTCCAAAACATACTATAACTGCCAGCGACTTCGTAAATTATTTTTCTACATTGGGCAACAGATTTATATGTGCTGGCGACTGGAATTCAAAACATTTAAATTGGGGATCTAGGCTGACCAACACTAGAGGAAGACAACTCTGTAAAGCCACAAAAGAGATGAAATTAGAATGTCATTCCGGCAGAGAACCTACCTATTGGCCTACCGACAGACTAAGAATCCCAGACTTATTAGACTTCTTTATTATTAAAAACATAGATAGTAACTACTTAAACATAGAACCACGTATAGATCTCACATCTGACCACACACCAGTTATACTGAATGTTACTATAACAGTTAATCTGGTAGAACCCCCCCTTAGAATATACAACTTGAACACTACAGACTGGACAATCTATAAAAATATAATCACGACAGAGACAGAACTAAAGACCAAGATTAATACAATAGAAGAACTCGAAAGACAACTGGAACAACTTAATATGACTATTCACATTGCTGCCCATTCTGCAACTCCAAAAAAGACAGGTAAAGGAAAACCTATGAAACATAACTCATATCCAAAGGATATTAAAGAGAAAATACAAGAGCGCCGTCGTTTGAGAAAAACCTGGCATACTACTGGATATCCCAGTGATAGGACTGCATTCAATAGGTTCTCAAACGAACTCAAAGGCCTTATCAGCACCCTAGAAAATGATAATATTCAACACTATCTTTCGAACCTAGATCCAACGAGAGACACAAACTACTCGTTGTGTAAGGCTACCAAGAATCTAAAGCGCCCGAAAATCCACATATCTCCTATAAATGATGGAAAAGGAGGATGGGCAAGATCAAATAAAGAAAAGGCAACAATCTTTGCAGAACATTTGAAAATAGTTTTCCAACCATTCCCTGAAAACAATCCCGAACAAACTATGGAAATCAAGAAATACATTGAATCTGCGAACCAAATGTGCCTTCCACTAAAAAGTACCAGCCCAAAAGAAATCATGAAAGAAATAAGGAACCTTAAGGAAGGTAAAGCACCCGGCTATGACCTCATTGATGCCACATTACTTGAAAACCTGCCTCATAAAGGTGTAATGAAATTAGTTAACATCTTTAATGCCAGCTTAAGTCTAGAACATTTCCCTGGGCAATGGAAAATTGCACATGTAGTCATGGTACCGAAACCCGGTAAACCCCCACACGAAGCTACTTCATATAGACCTATCAGCCTGCTACCAGTTATTGGCAAACTGTTTGAAAGGATATTGCTTAACAGGATGAAAGAACATCTAAGTGCAGTATTACCGGACCATCAATTTGGATTTCGGGAAAAACACGGGACAATTGAACAGGTACACCGTATAATTGACACCATTAGCAGATGCCTTGAAAATAAATTATATTGCTCGGCAGTCTTTTTGGATATCAGCCAAGCGTTTGATAAGGTATGGCATGACGGTCTCCTGTTCAAGATAAAAAAGCATCTCCCGCATTGTCTATTCCGAATACTTAAATCTTACTTAGATAAAAGATGCTACCAAGTGAAGTACAGCGATGATCTCTCAGAAGTACACGAAATAAAATCAGGCGTCCCTCAAGGCAGTATCTTGGGCCCTGTACTATACCAAATTTTTACAGCAGATATCCCAACAACTGACTACACCACGACTGCGACTTACGCTGACGATACGGCATTACTGTCGGCTCATAGCAACCCAGAAACGGCTTCATCACAGTTGCAAAACCACCTAACAGAAGTTGAGACGTGGCTGAAGCGTTGGAGTATAAAAGCCAATGAGAGCAAATCGGTACATGTAACATTTACACTTAGGCGAGAAACATGTCCACCAGTAAAGCTAAACTGCAAAGTTATCCCTCAAGATAATAACGCAAAATACTTGGGCATGCACCTAGACAGAAAACTTACATGGCAAAAACATATTTGGACAAAGCGGAAACAACTAGATGGAAAATTGCGGTCACTGAACTGGTTATTGGGACGCCAATCACAACTAAATCCCAACAGCAAGATGCTAGTGTATAAAACTACCATAAAACCAATCTGGACTTACGGAATACAGTTGTGGGGAACTGCCAGCAATAGCAATATAGATATCCTGGAAAGATTCCAGACCAAAGCTCTGAGAACAATGTTTGGCATCCCTCATTGTATAAGTAATAGATACATATACTTCGACTTCGGCCTAAAAACAGTTCGGCAGGAAATAGCCCAACACAGCCTGAAGTATCAGGAGAAGCTGACCGTCCATGTAAACAAACTGGCACACGCTCTAAGTGGAGAAGATGCTCTTCAGTATACCCGGCTAAAAAGAAGTGACATACCGAGCCTACATAAAAGATTTACCACTTGACAACAAGAGAGTCGTGTGAAAAGAATTTTCGCACAAGTGTGGCTCTTGAGGAAAACATAAACTGAGAAATCAAACAAAGAAGTGGCTTATTGTTGGAAAACAGATTGCCATGAAGCAGAAATCATCAAAAAAAAAAAAAAAAAATTCTTCCCACTGACAACACAAATTCTCCAGTGAGCTCTGGCTACCCTACTCACCGCTGGGAACTCAACACGAAGTTATTATAGCCGCGGTATTCTGTAGGGCGGTATTACCCCAGTTGGATTGCTCAATCGGGCGGAAATACCGCCGTGTCCTACCTCCTTACCTTGTTCAGTGGTCACGGGACTATGCAACATATGCGTCATGAAACCCACGTGTTGAGCAACATTGTCGAACCGCTTGTGCAATACGTATTGCGTTTTAATGCTTTAGCCAAAGGTTGGCCATGTGCTTATATATAAGACCTTTTTCAACTGGACTTGGACAGCCTGGCGACTGACTAACTCAACAAAGATTATCTACCGTCTCAGCTATAATTCAATGACAGTAATAAAACTTAAATCCATAAATCTACGGCAGTATACATAAGAATCTACAAACTACGATATCACGAAGAAGCTAAAAAAGTATAATAAGATTAAGATATATTAGTTTGGTATGTTTTGGGTAGAATTATTTCAGAACTGTGTTGTATGTATTCTTGGGCCTACGGACTGAAGTTTATTTTAAAAGATATACAATGTTTTAGAATATTTATTTATTTTATTATTTTTAGCGACGTTAAGAAGTGGATGGATAATTTCCATCCAGATCAAGTGCAAGCCACTTTTTACATATGGAGTGTTTTATACGTATAAGTATTTTTTTACTTTACGGATAGATTACGTTGATTTTCTTCAAATACCAATTTTTTCATAATAAATATATATATCTGATTATTACAATTATAAAAATAAAACGTCACGCAATTCAAAGATTTGTATACCTACTTGCTGTTATCGCAACTAAACATAGCCTATGTTCTTCCTCAAGGTCTCATCGGGTTCCAGTTGAAAACCACCGCTAGGTTTCTACCTGGCAAATGCTGAACTGGACACCCATTTGGTGAATTTGTATGTCGCACTGATTGCACGTTTGTTGCGTTTGGAGTTTGAAAGCATGTTTATTATTAATGTGTGAACATGCTTCCAGTACTTCCAATGGTATTATTGTTTATTGTGTAATTTCCTATATATGTGACCACTTAGCACTAAATAAATGTTTCTTTCTTTCTACCCACAGATATTCAGTACCCGTGAATCTACACCTAAACCAAAGTTTATCAAAATCGGTTCAGTGGTTTAGACGTAAAATCGTAACATAGACATACAGGCATAGTGACTTAAGCATTTATAATATTACTATGGATTATTTCCCGTTAACATTATTAATTATCATGAAACGAGAAAGTTTAAAAGTTAGTAAGAGTATCAACTTACTTTTTTTTAAACCTGCAGTATTTCCTTTGAACCGGGCGTCTTGTTAAATAAAAAGTATCCACTAACATAAAACTCTCACATAACTGTTTACTAACCACTAATGACTTACAGTATTGTGTGGTATTACAAAGTTAAACGTGCAATGACATTCAGTACCACAAAAGGCAGAGTTAGCGCAGAAGTTTAACACACATACGAATGAATATGAATACAAATAAGTTCGTAACAGCTACAATTAGGGATTGCGGCACAACTGGCAGCTATTGCAGTCGACTGGAAAATCTTCAAAATTCTCTCCGTACAGGAATGGCGAGAGTCAACTTCGCTGTAAGATTACAGCAGTTGAAAATTGATAATAGGCTACAAACTAATATTTTTTTTATACCACTTACGTGGCAGACAAGCACACGGCCCACCTGATGGGAAGTGGTTACCGTGGCCTATGGATGTATGCACCACACGGGTGTTACACTCGCGCTGCTGACAATGAAGAAACCTTCTGATACTTGAAGAATCCCTTATTGTAGGTGCTTGGGAAAGCCACAGCAGGGAGGTCATTCCACAGCTTGAGTGTGCGTGGGATGAAGTTTCTTTTATACCGCACAGTGCGCACGGTATCAGGTCGTAATGTGTGAGGATGAATTACATCCTACAATCCTAGTTACATACATACATACATATAATCACGCCTTTATCCCTGAAGGGTTAGGAAGAGGTGAATTAACACCCACATTTCAGTAATAATTGTATTCGGTCCTACGTAATAGGTATACTACGTAATCGAGCCATGTATCTGAGGCCTAGTCTGGGCTATATATATCTGTCTGATGTTAAACATCCTAGTTCCTTACCTATAATCACTATTTACCCATCAAAAAAGCATAAACGGTCCACAATCTCCGAATTGCAAACTTTGGATGGGACTGACATTAATTGTATGTTATAACAGCGCACAAAATACGAACGAATATATATTTGATAACGTTCGAACATCATTTACCAATACTGTAATGTTATCAGATCGCGCGCGACCGTCCCCATTCACGAAATATATTTTATTAACAGCACAGAACCAATATCACGTAACTCAATATACATTTACCAGCCTTTTTAATACAAAAAGCACTCTCCATTCAAATTAAAGTTTATTAAGATTATCGTAACATGAAAATGGGCTCAAAATTGCGCATAAAATGTACTTTTATTAGACAGGCTTAGTTGTAGCCAGAATAACATAAAAAACATTTTTTAGGGTTCCATAATTCAAAATGTATATTAAATATAATAAAACGGAACCCATATAGGATCACTTCTTTGCCCGTCTGTCTGTCTGTCAAGAGTCTTCTCTCAGGAATGCGTAGAGGTATCAAATTGAAATTCATACCACATCCTCAGGTCTCTAATGTCTTGAAACTGTGTAATAAAATTCTAAGTCAACGCACTTAGAATATAATACCGTTTATGTAGCTTAAGTTACGGAACCCTCAGTACATGAATACGACTCACACTTGACTAGCATTTTTATTTAAAGGTCAACTAAAGGGTAATATATAGGACTAGCCGACTTTACCCGGCATCGCCCGTAACATACTTCAAAATTCCATGTCCATGTCCTTTAAACCATATTTACCTGCAATTATTTTTTAAAAGTATTTTTAAACGTAAATATACCTTGCCTTGCCTGCAGTATGAGCGTCATCGTATGAAGTCTTCCTTGATAAACTGACTATTGAACACAAAAATATTTTTTTCAATTCGAACCATTCGTTTCTGAGATGAGCGCGTTCAAACAAATAAACTCTTAAGTTTTATAAGAGCAAATATATCGATCTATCCTCTTTCGAGTTCTTTTACGACGCGCCAATACTCCAGTATCTTCATGGTCATAGTGCTTCCAACAGCACAGAAATATCGGACACTCAGAACAATACAACATGGTAAATAGCCCAATAATTTTAATACTAACAGTAATATTAATAGAGATTGAATTGATTGATATCTCCAATTGAAGTGATTACAATGGCTTTGATCAGAATCTCATGTATAGCAGACTAAAATACAGACCTAAAACGATTTAGGAAACCAGATCCTAGCATAATGTATACGACACCACACGCTACAGGAATTCAGGGGCTAAGTTATAACCAAGTATCTTAGCTACTTGGGTAACCACTTAAGTGGATTTAGTGGTAACCAAGTAATTTAGCTACTTAGAAATTTGGACAATTCTTGCATGAATTTGCTATTTTCTTTATAACACGACAGTTTAAAAAAAAAACTTCTAACTCTTTTTTACCCGACTACAGCAAATTCAAGGAATGATTTTGACAGGCTATGTATGTATGTTCATCTGTTCCCTCATAGCTCCTCAAAAGCCTATTAAAACTGGACAAATTTACCAGGAGGTAGGACACGACGGTATTCCCATCTCAATTGAGCAGTCCGGCCGACACCCAACCTAGAGAATACTGCGACTATAATAACCTCGTGTTGTGTTCCCGGCGGTGAGTAGGGCAGCCAGAACTTACTGGAGAGCTTTTGTGCTGTTAGTGAGAACACTATAGGCTTGTCCTGATTGTTTTTTCTGCACTGACGACACTGAAACTCTCTGTTATACAGCACAGATGTGATGACCTTGGACAAATGTGGTATCGTTAGAAGCATCTTGGGCGTCCGCTGGTTTTAGGCTATACGGCGGGTTACTCTAGCGATCATAAATTACTGATTTAAAAATAAATTTGAGATAAATATGCCGTGTTTGGTGTCCACTAAAAGACTTAATTAGCATTTTCAAATATGTATAAATTATAGTTGTTGCTTGCCCCGAAATAATATACATAAAAAAATTAGTTTAAAGCTTTAGTCGGGCTTTAACTAATCCAATCTAAACTTATTCCAGTGTCTATAAGTAACTGCTTACCCTCAAATGGATCTGGTTGCTTCTTCAGTAACCAAAATAATTTGATTTTCTTTGTCATAAAAATAGAAACTCTTAAATTCTTTTTGCTCCTCAAACTTAAGCCCTAATTTTATCTGACTCCGAAACTAAAGAAGCGAGTACAAATCACGGCTTAATAAACCTTATTTGACAGATCACAAACAATGGACAATCACAATACAGTCGGCATCAGCAGGGTGAATGACCGTGAGGTCACAGAGGTCAGGACCTTGACCCCAGTGTTATCTTTTCTTTCTGTCTCAGTAATTACAGCGGGGAAAGTGATACAGTTTAGATGGATTCGCTAGATTAACTTTTTGTGATCAACTAAGGTTATTTGTGTAAGTGACACCAGGGATTTGATTGAAGAAACTGTTGGGGCATTAATTTATTTGTATTGTTTTAATTTTCTGATATTTTAATAAAATATATTTTTTTTTACAACTTAGGTGGCAGACAACCACACGGCCCACCTGATGGAAAGTGGTTACCGTGACCTATGAACGTGTGTAACATCAGTGGAGTCACATAGGTGCTGCCGACCCTGTAAGAACAGAGATTTTATGTGCCCTCAGTGCAGAAAACAAAATCAGGACAAGCCTTTGGTCTTCCCACTGTCAGCACAAAAACCCTCCAGTGAGCTCTGGCTACCCTACTCACCACCGGGAGCACAACACGAGGTAATGTTTTTAGTGGTGGTGGATTAGCTGTGATGTTCTTCTAGTGACCAGTTATACAGGTAATCTATTACCTACCACAGGTACCAGCGACCCATAACCAAATTCTGTATACCTTAATTTGTGCAAACACTATATTTTGTAATTTGGTTGTTGGTGAAAAATAAATTTATTTAATTAATTAATTAATGTACAATTATTTTAATTTATTATAACAAATAAATTTATTTTATGACATAATTTAATTTTGTAATTGTGTCCCTCTTTCCTGAGGCTTTGCCTTTAGCTTACCATCAGGCGAGGTAAAGTCTATTTGGTCTGTTCTAGATAAAAAAATATTCTTCCGAAGAAAGGAAGACGCCTCTATTATTTGAGTAAGCCTGGCGGGATACGCCATAACCGCTAGGATTAGGATTTACTAAATACTATGGGAATTTTCATTACACAAGTAGTTTCGTAGGAATTTGGTTTGCATGTAATACGATAGTTGCCACTACATACATTTTATAACACCATAATAATGGCAATATGATACTGTAGCACTCACTTTGCATATAAGGGATAGAAGAGTAGCAGTTTAAGACTACGTTCTCATTTAGTTGGTGAGTATCGAAGTAAACTAGAGATATGCAAGAACTATGATACCTTCCAAAATGCATTAAATTTTAACTGATGTCACTGTTCTTCTTCCTACAGTCCCGGGTCCTTTAAGCGGGGCGTGAAAAAGCATATGATGAGGCCGTCAAGCTGAGTATCACCTTTGTCACACGGTATGTGTACGTAATGGTGACCCTCTTTTCTGAGACTTTGCCTTCAGCTTACCATCAGGCAAGGCGATGTCTAATTGACGTGTTCTATTTAAAAAAAAAATCTAAATAAATGTTAAATAATATCATAGTTCTTTAATTCATTGAAATTTGGACGTATATGTATAAGATAAATATTCAAAAGCATATATAAATAATAATAATTGCCTTTCACAACTCATCTCCAATTGTCCACATGATTGGTTGATTTTTGCACGACTTTTTCCCGCCTGAGTGACAATCTCAAAAGTATTTACTTTTTTTTTTAATAGAAACCGGTCAAGAGCGAGTCAGAGACGCGCACGAAGGGTTTCACTGCCATATATCAGTGGCTACTTTAGCCCCCCTTAAATGTTTATTTTATTTTGTTTTTAGCATTTGTTGTTTGTCGGAAACAAAAATATGTTATTGAATGAAAATTTAAAGCATTTAGTATGCTAACTATTCAAATCGATTAAGATTAATGGATAATTCGTACTAATGTCGGTAGATGGCACTTAACCGTCACCATAAGACGGATATATGTGTAGAAGAATTTGGGTGGTTTCGGGCGAAGGTTCCAGGGCTTAGTGGTTAGAGCGTTTCTCCTGTAAGGGAAAGATCGCGGTTTTGAATTCCGCCTAAACCGTTGAAATTTTTTCTATATCTACGTTATTGTATTGAGCTGTGCCCTGTACTTACACGCCTTTTCGCACTCTCATACTCCGCGCGGCAGGTCCCAGCGTCGTGGAAGACCGCATTCGTGCACCCTGTACCTAAGAAAGGAGACAGGACAGATCCGACCAATTACAGGCCTATCGCTATAACCTCCCTACTCTCGAAGGTTATGGAGCGTGTCATTAATACACAGCTCCTGAGATACCTTGAAGGAAACGATCTACTGAGCGACCGACAGTACAGCTTTCGCCACCGTCGCTCAACCGGTGACCTTCTTGTGTATCTCACAAACCGGTGGTCGCAAGCCATCGAGAGTCGGGGTGAGGCACTAGCGGTCAGCCTCGATATAGCGAAGGCCTTCGATCGGGTCTGGCACAAAGGTCTTCTTGCAAAGTTGCCGTACTATGGACTCCCCGAGGGACTTTGCGAATGGATCGCCAGCTTTTTGTCCAACAGAAGCATCCAAGCCGTCGTCGACGGCAGCTGCTCGGACCGCATGAACATAAACGCTGGTGTCCCACAAGGCTCCGTGTTGTCTCCGACGCTGTTTCTGCTGCATATCAATGACATGCTGTCTGATGGCTCCATTTATTGTTATGCGGACGACAGTACCGGGGACACGTGTTACACGGGCCGCGCGAATATCCCTCAGTCCGAGGTGGAGAAGAGTCGCGAACAACTTGTATCTAAAATCGAGACTACTCTCTCTGGAGTATCCGATTGGGGACGACTAAATCTAGTCCAATTCAACCCCACTAAGACACAAGTATGTGTATTCACCGCTAAGAAAACCCCATTCGTTGTGGCGCCGCAATTCCTGGGCACACCGCTCACCATCTCCTCGAGTATCGGGATCCTTGGTGTCGATATCTCCAGCGACGTCCAATACCGAAGTCATTTGCAGGAAAAGGTTAAGTTGGCATCAAGAAAACTCGGAGTGCTCAACAGGGCGAAGCAGTACTTCACTGCGGGGCAGCAACTCCTTCTTTATAAAGCACAGGTCCGGCCTCACATGGAGTACTGCTGTCACCTTTTTGCTGGAGCACCTGCATACCAGCTTGACCCCTTCGACTCGTTGCAAAGACGGGCATTGAGGCTGGTTGACAATCCCATACTCGCAGGTAGAGTGGAACCTCTTAGCCTTAGGAGGGATTTTGCCTCACTGTGTGTGTTCTACCGCCTATACAATGGTTTGTGCTCAGATGAATTGTTTGACATGATGCCCGTAGCTACATTCTATCATCGCACCTCTCGCCATAGGCAGGGAATTCATCCCCACACATTGCGACCTGAGCCGGTGCGCACTGTGCGGTATGAAAGAAACTTCATCCCACGCACACTCAAGCTGTGGAATGACCTCCCTGCTGCGGTTTTCCCAAGCGCCTACAATATGGGGTTCTTCAAGAGGGGCATCAGAAGGTTTCTTCATGGTCGGCAGCACGAGTGTGACTCCCCTGGTGTTGCATACGTCCATAGGCCACGGTAACCGCTTCCCATCAGGTGGGCCGTGTGCTTGTCTGCCAACTAAGTGGTATAAAAAAAATAATTGTAAAATTTCAACTGTTAGCTTATTATCTTTCATAAATAGCTGATACATTTTTCAATCAGCAATTCTTCTGTACAGACTAACTCTTTCGTCCTCTTAGAAACTGATACAAAAGAAGTCGATAATACTCTAATGAGTTTGAGATCTGATAGTGCGGCGAGCTGGGATAACAACCCCGTATCTTTTATGAAACTAGCGCGGTATATAATTGTACCCAGAATTGCTCACCTCGCTAACCTCTGTTTTCAACAAGGGGTTTTTCCAGCTGTGCTAAAAAAGTCCATCATTACACCAGTGTATAACAGTGGAATTAGAAATGAAGTTGGTAACTATAGGCCAATCTCTGTTCTTCCTGCCATTTCTAAGATTCTTGAGAGACTTATAAACTCCAGACTGATAAGTTACTTTGACAAATACCAACTTCTATCTGAGTCACAGTTTCGCTTCAGACATGGTAAATCCACTGAAGACGCAGTAACCGCTCTCAGTCAACTTGTGGCTAGTAAGGTTGATGAGGGGAATAAGTATTTATCAGTATTTATTGACCTCCAAAAAGCATTCGATACTGTATCTATCCCTATACTGGGTCATAAATTAGAGCTATACGGTATCAGAGATACTACGCTCTCCCTTCTTAAAAAATATCTCTCAGGTAGAACACAAAGGGTAAAACTCGGTCAGTATTGTAGTGGGGACGCCAGTGTATCATTCGGTGTGCACAAGGAAGTGTACTGGGACCTACACATTTCTTTTACATCAACGAACTGTGTAATCTCAAAATTAACAATGCACATATTTTTTCCTATGCGGATGATACGGCTGTCGTCGTCACTGTAAAGTGTTGGGCTTCGGTAAAGGAGGCTGCTGAGCGTGGCATAAACATCATATCGAATTGGTTAAAAAATAATTTGCTTACTCTGAACACTTCCAAAACTAAGTACATTTGCTACAGTATCCAAAATCATACACAACCTAATGAAGATTTCAAACTTAGACTTCACTGTTGTGAATCACTTGCACAGAGTGTTGAATGTGATTGCCCGGCATTAGATAAAATTGAGAAAATAAAATACCTTGGTGTTGTGATTGATCAGCGGCTTTCCTGGCATTCACATATTGAATTAAACTCCACCAGAATTCGAAAATTAATCTGGGTATTCAAAACTCTAAGACACGTACTACCAGCTAGCAAGCAGATTGATCATGACTCATCGAGAAATATATTAAAGGAAACCTATATGGCATTAGCGCAATCTTTTTTAACTTACTACATCCCTGTAAGGGGAGGTGCCAATAAAACGAAAATGATACAGGTAAAACGCGCTCAACGTGCTCTATGTATTAAAGGTCATGTACTTCAAACGTAGGAGATTCCCAACAGATACTCTATATGCCCTCAGTCAAGTCTTATCCGTTAGAAAATTGTACATACTATTCACAATTTTGAAAAAACATAAAAGCACTCCTTATGACCCCGATAAAATACGTGCCAGAAGAAAACATGTCACTTCTATTACCAAAACTAAAACCTCCTTTTCTGACAAACAATTCATCAGTCGTTCAAATTTCTTATATAATAAAATTAATAAACTGCTACAGATCTATGATAAAACATTGTATGATTGCAAATCTTTAGTAACAAAGTACGTAATGCCACTTGATTATGAAGAAACTGAAACTTTATTATCACATGACAGTTGAAACACACCTACACACATACACACAAACAGACACACACACATACACATATATACACACACACACACACACATACAAACACACACGCACACATAAACATACATACACACAAATTTACACATATAAATTAACAATAATATAGTTGTAATTAACTCTAAAGTAAAGCACTTGTATTTACATAATACCTAGATAGTTCATGCTTGCATTTATTTGTAATAGTTGATTTACAGCAACATGTAACTCTAATAACCAGTAGATATGGAATAGCGATGTCACCTGGCACAGGCAAATTTTGCTTAAAAGGTGACTTCGATCACTGTACATTTAAACTGTAACTTATTTCTAACGAAAATAAATAATAATAATTATTATTTTAAATATATTTTATTATTATTATGGTTCCATGACTCTCGGGACTATGGAGTCCCGGTCCTTTGGAAGGCGTGCGTCGGGCCGAAGCCACGACATAGAGGCCCTTTTATGAGAATTTAATATGCTAGGAATCACACACATGGCGGATATCATCCCCGAGCGCACAATATGATACTCCGGGAGATGGTCCCCGCCAGGTGCAGAGACTATTGCTGTGCGGTGCTGTGGCCGCACGAAACTAAATTATAGGCTATGGGATTGAGAATTGGATGGACTGGTGAATGGGCTATGGGGGGAACTAACGGACGCCTGCCGTGGCAATAAGTCTAAAAATTGTAAAAAGGCAGACGGTGACTTGTCAACTCATTGCATGGGCCCCATTAAAATAGCCACATACAGTGCGACCATGGAGCAACATCCGTTGAGCGGCTAAGGTTGCCGAGAGGTGAGTCTGCAGGGCGCAAGTTTCCGGTATACCAGTCTGTATGCCCCCGGCGTTATGACATTTTACACTTCCAACCTGGAGCATAGGTTCTGCTCTTGCAACTCCACTCATGGCCGGCCAATAAAGGCAAGCACACAAGGTAAGGGGGAATAAATCCTAATCCTCGGGAGAATCGGTAATCGTGGTATCGCCACGCACCAACAGCTCGCCACAAGCTGCTTATTATTATTATTATTGAGTTGGTTTAGTTTTCCACTAGCCCTATCTTTTAATATTAACCAATTGAAACCTACCGTCTTCTCACGTTACAAATGCGTTTGAAACTCTATTTGATTCAATGTCCCTGGCGATAGACAGGCTGATGAATAGTGGAGTCTTGTAATAGGGTCCCGCTTTTACTCATTTAAATACGGTACCCTAAAAAGTTCATCTTATCTCTGACTGCATTCGCAATTTAGCTGTCTGGGAACTAAATTGAGCGTGAATACTTGCAAAGTAAATATATCTTACGTATGTATGTCAGTTGTATTTGTGTTGTGTGTGTTTATCTCCTAGCTTTATGAGTCTAAGGTCATGAGGCTCTATTTAATACATGAGCCAGACCCGCATAAATTTTCACAAGGCTAAATAGCGACGGATATAAAAGCAAGGCGAGACATGTTTCAATTTGATTAGAAAGTTATATGTCGATTGTACTTAGGACTTGTTTAGTACTATGTTTGTAGTGTGTGTTGTGTTGTTTAGTATTAGTACTACGAAGACATTCTGTGTGACCATAATAATTGGTACCGCCGGCTGTCAACATACAAACATACATATAAACACGCCTTTATCCCCGAAGGGTTAGGCATTAGTTTTGGTGATTTGAATGTGAATTAGGATTGTACCATGTAATAGGGGGTGAACCTGATGCCGTCTTCCAGGCACTATTATTGACTCGAGCCTTGTATATGTGCCTGAGTTAACTCATTTTATGTGTGAGTGTATTGGAGTTTTTATTTTATTGTTCTATTCCACTTATTTTAGCTTATGAAGAATATTTAATGAAGTTTATTCTAGAGATAAAATTTAACAACATTGAAGTAATCATAGATTTTATTGATAGTTTATTTTGTTGTCTTTTATTTCTACTGGCAGTCAATAAGTACTTACTATGTTTTTATAATAGTATTATAGAGGTTTATTTAAATGATTTGCCTCAGATTGAATTACTAATAATACAAGATTGAATTATTAATATATAAGATATATGTATATGTGTATATACATTTATCACTTCTTCTTCATCCAAGCGTTAATTCCAGTCGCATCCGAAGCTTTGACCTAAGAGTCTGGAGTGCGCTTTATCAGTCTAACTGCGGATTTACCTGAAGTTTGATATTTTCAGTGAAGCGATTGTGATCTGACTTCCACAACCCAGAGGCGATACTGAAGCATTGCAGTTAGACCAGCTGTTGGAATGTTTAGAGCTCCAACTACCCGTAACGACAGTCATAGATGATCGTATGGCAACCGGGGCTGCCATATAGCGTGCTCTCCGAGGCACGACCAAACCAATGCAAATACCCATATTTATGCACACAAACCTTTGCACTGAGCGGGGATCGAACCCGCGCCTCCCGCGTAGTGGTCGCGTTCACTACTGCCATGCCACAGAGACTGTCATACACACATAATATATGTAGGGTCGGTAGACTAAACCACATAAGTCAAAAAAATGCTTTTTGTTATTACAATTCCAACCACATTCAATAAAATTAATACACCGACCGACTAAAACACGTAAGTCATAGTCGGCCATAGCAATATGAACTCTAATATGTACTTTTTCAACCTTGTAGCTCTCTTCAAATCTTACGATGTTATAAATAACACAAGTCAACATATGTCAAAAGGTCCACGAACGTTTTTGTATTTAGTAAGACGATGTCTAATGACTTATGTGATTAAGGACGTTAAGTGGGTGACGTTATCATTTTGCTAGCTTGACGGTAGTTCATTAAGAATATAATTTATTGACTAAAAATATTGAAGTGCATGTGTTGCTCGAGACGTATAACGCTAATTCACTCAGTCGATCATTAAAAACTTTGGTTTAGTGTAGACGTTATAAATAAAATACCATATTTTCATATTGAATATGGATAATCGCCGAGGAAAGAAATTAGTCGAGATAGTGTTAAAACCTTCATCTACTCAAGGTAAGTCTGAGAACTATTCGAATTAAAATATGTATTAAAGAAAGTACTGTATTTGCATTTCATAATGTTTTTTTTTATTTCTTTGGAAAAAAGAATGAAATTCTTATGTTCGTATGTCGATATCGTTCAAAATACTAAGTATGTTATTTTCTAGGTGATCAGAATGACCACAGCCAAGAGTTCCATAAATTAGGGTTATCATTCAAAAAATCTCGTGCCGATACGTGTTATACGTGTGATAGATATAAAATGCAAATTCAGTTGTGTCAAGATAGCCAAACGAAAGCTGAGTTACTTGCTCAACATAATGAACACAAGCCTGCTGCTGCTGATCAAGCTTACAACAGGAAGAAAATTGATACACAGATGTGCAAAAATGATAGTTCTGTTCAAGTGTAATCTTTTGATTTGCAGCAGTGTTTACCTACTCCAACGCTAACTTCGTCTGTAGCTTTCTACAAACGTCAATTGTGAACCTTCAATTTAACTGTACACGACAACAAAACTGGTAAAGCTGTTTGCTACATATGGTACGAAACTGTTGCTGCAAGAGGAGCTAATCAAATAGCCTCTTGTCTTTTTAAGCACATGCAAGCGTATCTTCCAGAAAACAAAAAGCATGTTATATTCTATTTTGATACTTGTGGGGGCCAGAACCGAAACTCTCATGTAAGTGCAATGTTTACCTGGGCTCCGCAAAAATTGAACATTGATATTATTGATCACAAATTTATGATTCCCGGTCACAGCCATTTAGAAGTAGATACCGACCAAGGGATTATTGTAAAAAGAAAGAAAAAACCGAACTGCAAATCTATCATCCGCACGATTGGATGCAATTGATAAGATCAAGCAGCAAAAAATTTAAGGTGGTCGAAATGTAAAATACAGATTTTTTTGACTTCTCTTCATTGCTAAAGGGTCCGTTAGTATTATGACACAAAGATAAAGATGGGCGACAACTTAAGTGGCTCGATAAAAGATGGCTGCGGTATGACAACGAATATGGAGTTATTTCTTACAAAAATGACTTGGAAGAAGAAACAGATTTTTTTAAACTCAACTTGAAAAGAAGAGGTTCTGTTGTACCAGATAGCATTCCCATAATATCGTTACAGCCTTTACCGATATCCAAGGACAAAAAAGAAGATTTAATATCTTTATTCACATTAATACCTGACATTTTCCACAGCTTTTATAGAGATTTGCCTACTGCAAATGATTTGAGGAATACTGACCCCGATATTGTAGACAGTGAAGATGATGAATAATTTATTTTTTACAAAGTCTTTACACGTACCCTACTTACCTACTTTATTCAAAAGAAAATAGAAATTAATTTAGAATTAAGTTATCATTTGTTTTTTTTATACATCTGCACTGTTCTTATTCCCCTTAAGTCACAATTTTAGGCACAAGATAGCTGTTCCTAATTACATAAGTCACCAAAAAACGACTCTTTTAATTTTATATTTACAGAAGTTTATGTTGCATGTTAGTATTGTATTGTAAACTTAAAAAAATAAAATAAAATGTAATTAAATACCCATCATAATTTTTTTTTTTGTTATTTGTTATTCCTGAAAAGTATGACTTTTTGACATATGTGGTTTAGTCTACCGACCCTACATATATTCACGCCTATATATCTCAGACAAGAAGAGTAGGAAAGAGTAAGCGGACGCGTACTATAGTTTGACCGCTACCGCTGTACCGCGCCCTAGGTATGTGCGGTGAGGCGGGGGACGGGTAAGAAAGAGCATGAGTTCACACGAGATTGATATTGTCTGACGGATCTTACGATATCATTTGACAGTTTTAATGTACGACTAGTGTGTAAAGCCCAAGATTATTAAATTTAATAGGGAATTGTCATATTGAATGAAATGTCATATTAATTGTAAATATTTATTTGTTTAGATATTTAATGTTATTCTTACATAGATTCTGTTTCGCCATCGGAACTGGAGTCGGAGTCATTTTGCAAATTTATTATGAAAGGGTCGATAATATCGTCGAATCTACTATCACGATCCCAATAAGTATTTTAATTTTTTTGGACATGATCATCACATTTCTTCCATTTTTCTGCCGTAAACTCCGAAAACAATTTGGTCATTATGCTTATCTTTTCATCTAGTGAAGAATTGATATGGTTTTGGGCTACATTGTTTTTAATATCAGCCCAAACCAACCCAATGGGATTTAAATCAGGATGGTACGGCGGTAAACGGAGAACAGTATGGCCATGGGTTTTCAGCAGTTCGTCAATTCTGTACAAGAGTTCTTTTTGTGTATCATTGATAAGAAGTTGCAGTTGAGCTTTTGTCATGGTCTCTGAAAATTCAACATTGTGGCGCCGTAACCAGTCCTGCATTTTAATTTTGAGGCTAGCTATGGTTGGTTTCTTCTCAACCTGAACGCGAAAGAATTCGGCAGCAACTTATCTTTTAATTTTTCATCCACCCACTTGTAAAAAGTAGACCCGTTCATGTCTCCATGATAATCGCCAGTCTTAGCGTCTGATTTGAATATCGTTAATGCACCATCAACCAAGCCATTTCGACAGCCAGCGTGTAAAATTACTAATCGCCGTCCTTTCCTAATATCAGCATGAATTCCAGGTTCAGATGATGATTGCCAACATTTACTCACATTATGAGTGGCGTTTATATACGTTTCATCGAGGAAATATATGTTGCGGTTTTGCATTCTGTAGTTTCGGATTTGTGTTAGGTATTTTTTCCGCCACTCTGTAATGTTAGGCTGCTCTATAAGGAGATGTCTCTTTGATTTGCATTTTTTGAAACTATAACCCATTGTGTGTAAAAGCTTTCTAAGGTATTCTCGTCCACAATCCAGTATGCCATCTTTTCTCAAACTTGATAGTAACTTACGGGTACTTGGAACTTGTTTTTCGATTTCGTAAAACTGATGATTTTTTCTTCTGATAACTCCTAAATCAAAATCATCAACAACATACTTCTTCTTTATAACTTTTGTTTTTTTTGGAGAATTAAATTTTAATCGGCCCAAATTTTCCGTTGATGAATTACCCACCTTTACTATATTTCTTACGGTTTTGTAGCATCCGCTACAATTTTAGCAATGTTTGCATCACTGCTACCTTAAAAATGATGTTTTTCACATCACGAGATAACGCACGACCCATCTTGCGATACTAATCACTTGTGCACCCGACACACAGTGTCCGCTACAAGTGACACTAGCTACCGCCGTAAGCGTTGGCAGCCGACTAACACAACGGAATGGTCGGTACTCTCCCCCGCCGCGCCGCGCACATACCTAAGGCGCGGTACAGCGGTTGTGGTCAAGCTATAACACATATATTTCATCAATTATAATTTCCGGTGCCATGTAATAAGAGGCGAGTTTATTTGTGTCTGTATGTTTTATGCCGTAGGAAGGACAGCCCTATCCCTTAGGCGCCTTCTGCGACACCCATTGGAAGAGATGGGGTGGCATTATTGTACTCCACCAGGAACCAATATATAATACATACATACATATAATCACACTTTTATCTCTGGACTGCCTAACCCAGCAGAGATGAATTAACACCCACAATTTACCACTAATTGTAAACGCTCCGAAATAATTTATTACAAAATTGAATTCAATAACTTTCATAAAAAGTTTTCAAGTACATTTAAAATATATTTAGCTTTAAATAAAGTTACTTTCCAAAACATAACATTATCAATATTTTTGTATTCTTTATATTCTTTAAAACAAGAGTATCATAAAATTTGCACGAATAAACAGAGAGATAAAGGTGTACCAAATCGGCTAAAAATACCTTTGAAAAACATTTTTATATTACCGCACCCCTATTCTAGGGAGCGCTGCGAACTTAGCCGACGCCTTATCAGAGTTTTCCGGTACACTGGTCCAGCGTAATTAGCAATGTAATTATTTACCTTGGGCAATATACGTTTTAAATGTTCGGGAAAATGTAAATTTTGGAGTAATGGATGATATTTGAGGGTAGTTAGAAAAATATTTAGTGCTGGTTTTAATAGCTTATCGATTTAGGTAATTTGTTATTGTAAAGGAGGGTTAAATAATATTTATTTTGTGATTACTCTTACACTTGTAGATTTGTGCGGCGTAACGGTAAAGCATTACATTGTTAAGTTCAATACCGGATCTGTGCAAATATTTGTTATACATAATATATATACAAATATTATTTGCCCACAGCTACATTCTATCATCGCACCTCTCGCCATAAGCAGGGAATTCATCCTTACACATTGCGACCTGAGACGGTGCGCACTGTGCGGCATGAAAGAAACTTCATCCCACGCACACTCAAGCTGTGGAATGACTTCCCTGCTGCGGTTTTCCCAAGCGCCTACAATATGGGGTTCTTCAAGAGGCATCAGAAGGTTTCTTCATGGTCATCAGCGCGAGTGTGACACCCCTGGTGTTGCATAGATCCATAGGCCACGGTAATCTCTTCCCATCAGGTAGGCCGTGTACTTGTCTGCCAACTAAGTAGTATAAAAAATATATTTTACATACATTTTACATACTTACATTCTTTAAAAACTGAAAGTAGTTTAAAAAAATGCCGATTTTAATTTTGTACTCGACCTAGGAGGTAGGACACGGCGGTATTTCCTCCCAATTGAGCAGTCCGACTGGAAAAGTACCTCCGCCCTACAGAATACCGTGGTTATAATAACTTCGTGTTGTGTTCCCAGCGGTGAGTAGGGTTGCCAGAGCTCACTGGAGAATTTGTGCAGTCAATGGGATGAGTAATGGCTTGTCCTGCTTTGTCCTCTACACTGACGGCACAGAAACTCTGTGCTTACAGGGTCGACAGCGCGAGTGTGGCTCCTCTGGTGTTACACACGTCCCTAGGCCGCGGTAACCACTTTCCATCAGGTGTGCCGTGCGCTTATCTGCCACCTAAGTGATAAAAAAAAAACTAACCAATCGAGCATGCAGTGGCTGCCTTAAAAGGTTAAACAACCAAAAAGTATCCCAAGTGTATGTATTAAATTGTATTTGTATTGTTGTATTTAACCAATGACTGTCCGAAATATTAAAAAAAAAAGTTTGGGCTCAAAGGGATGATATTATGAAGTTTCAAAATATGCCAAAGGCGAAGCTAGGGTGACTCAGTTAATGTAAATATAAGGAGCCATATACAAATTTTCATTAATTTGGCTTCTTCTATCCCACTTCGCTTGCACAAATTCGATGTAGGGATATATTATCGTCTGTAATAACATATAGAATACTGTTTACCATGGGTGTCGGGATCGGGAGACTGAAGTTCCACGTAAGTGTAGTGGACAATTTGAACTAAACTTCTATTAAGTGACGCCACACGCCATCTAGTAAGTAATACTAACACTAGTAACAACCAATGTATTAACTGTGAATAAAAGCATCTTTCCTTTTTTTATTTCTTTTCTTCTAACAGACGTTACAAACGTCTATCACATAGATGTTTGTTTTGTTTTATTACAAATATTTTTTTTATACAAATTAGGAGGCAGATAACAACAACTTATGTACAATACCAGGGGAGTCACACCCGTGCTGCTGACCCTGAATAAACAGAGAGTTTCTGTGCCGTCAGCGCAGAACACAAAATCATGACAAATTTTTGGTCTTCCCACTGACAGCACAAAATCTCTCCATTGAGCTCTGGCGAACCTACTCACCGCCGGTAACAAAACACGAGGTTATTATTTATACGTTGGTGCTCAAAGGATTATAGACCATAGAATCAAAGAATCAATTTCATTTATTTAGTTTAGGCACACAAAGAGCACATCTGAATGTCAAAATTTTACAATTGGGTATGCCAAGAAATGATATAAAATATTAAATGATGTACAAATAAACCATTGGAAAATGATTCTTTCGCTGGTTCGGTAGGTTAGTTCTACTGAGAAGATACCAGCAAGAAACTCAGCGAACTATATTAGAACTAGATAATTTTTTTTTTTTAATTTGCTTTAGTTTACAATTTATTTTGTGCGAGCAAGCAAGAGACTTATGTTGACCACGCATTAACATCATTAAGATGCTCATCCACTTTATAGTAACCTTTACTCATTAGCTGTCCACGGACTTCTGGTGCCCACTGTACAGTCAGATTCAAATCGATCATGGCTCAAAAGTCTAAAAATGATCTTAAAATCAAGGAATTAAGGTTAAGACAAACTGTTTTAATTATTTAAATTATATAATTGCCCAAACTAAACGTATGTACCAAATATCAGAACATACAATCAACAGGAATGGGAGAAAACCAAGGCATTAAGATAATTTTGAGTACTTTCTTCGTCAAGATCGATCTGATGCTGACTGTACCAGTTAAACAATATCATTGAAACCCACGTCGTTTAGAGTGAAAGTCCATAGCAATGTAAACAAGATTTCCATTGAACTGAGCACAATTGGTCGCCTAACTCATTACGACTACCGTCGTATAACAGCTTGCCATACAAATCGAGCGATCTTTTCCGTACATTACTTTTGACGTGAGAACGAAACACAATTGGATGCGGCATATATTTGAACAAAATATAATGATAAAACGAAATAAATTCTTAATATAGTTTGCTGTAAAGCTGCAACAGAATGGTGTCCCAAACATAGTAAAGACAGAGAGGCAGACCATACCGTAGATGGGAAGACGATATTAGGAAAATAGCAGGTCCGTGCTGGATGAGATCAGCAAAAAAACAGAGCAGTATGGAAACCCTTGGGGAGGCTTATGATCATTAATGTGTGCCTGTGGATGATGAAATGTAACTAAAATGTAATGGTTTGTTAATAAAGGCTTTTATTATTATTATTGCTCAGCTATATTATGTGCCCATGCATATGCAGATAATCATTTTAAATATTTTTTTATAAGTGCAAGGTAGCTCGTGGTTATGGAGTCGTCCCAGGATTGAATCTTGGCCATTACACTACCGACGTGAAGCTACTCCTAGCACAAGTAATTTTGTATAGCTGGAAGCGTTAGAGGAAATATTAATAATTTCGGTTGCTAATATTCTTAAAAAAAATTGTCTTGCTAGCAATGTTCCCGGTTGCCTAGGAAATGATCTCTTCATAGCCCGGTGTCCACATATGCATTCTTTTGGTCTTGGAGTGACTTTCGTTCCAGCCCCGAAAACCTGCGCCTACATCAGAGCCAACCACACTTAAGTACGTAAACGTTACATGTAGCTTCGTAGACGAGCAGCTACGGCGTAGATGACATCTACGGCGCACTGTATTTCAAAATAGCCTATTTAATATCACTTCCATTTTCTGCTTGAATAGTATAGTTATTATCATAAGAAAAATCAGAACAAAACTCCCGAACTCCGTCGCTACGACTTCTAGATGTTTTTTAAAAAATCTCGACGTTAAGATTTTCACAAGTTCGGAATTAAGAAATAACGTTTTTTTTCTTAAGTTTTTACTTTAAATTGTTCTGATATTTTTCACTGATAATCTCTTCTTAATTTTTCTTGTATTTACAATGGTTACTTATAGTTAAAATAAATTCAACTCCAAACTACCGCATCCTTGGTATAGATCAAGATTACCCACCGTCGTAGCTGTCCACTCGCCAGACACATTAATCCAATGCTGTTTGCATTATACGTTTTATTATGTCGCAGGCGCCTGCACGGCTGCCATCATCTCGTTATATGTGTCAATAGTAACTTATTATATGGGTTGATAAACTACTAAAAGGTATGAAAAATGGTTTGTGATAAAGTGATAGTCCTGGTAAGGAATACATGTAAAGGCCTACTAATAATACGAATATGAAAGTTTGTGAAAATGTTATACATGAAAGGTTCTGGCTGACATTTAGTAAAGGTATAGATTACCTTTTGGAATATAAATTTATTAATTACCTTTTGGAAAGGTTTAAATTTCCCATTTCCCAGGCTATAGGAAAACTCAAAATAAAACCCTGTACCAACCTGTCTGACCGCCCTGGAAATAGTAGGCTAAAGTCTCCCAAAATTGGGAGAGGCATGTGCCCAGCAGTGGGCTGCAATAGGCTTAATTAACCTTTTGGAATACCCTTTTCATTTTCATAAGTTACGGAAACGAGAACAAAATTCCATGTGTTATAAACTAAAGATATAAAGATGACGATCATTTTTTGTACATATGTCATACAGCAAAAATTTATTCAAACTATGCAAAAAAAAAAAAATTGATATAAATAATAATGCAATTCACATACACACATACAAATAATCAAGCCTTTATCCCAAATTAACACCCACATTTCACCAATAATGGTATGAGGGGGTGAGCCTATTGACGTATTCCGGGTCCTATTATAGACTTGAGACATGCATCATAAATAGTGTCTGCGCTATTTTGGAAAGCCGCGCTCTTCGTCCTTTATCCTCAGAGGGTTAGGCAGCGGAGAATTAACACCCACGTAAATTGTATGACGTATCTTTAATATATAATAATACGTCGTTGCTGGTAGAGTATAAAAAGCACTGCTTGATCAGATTGCTTGCTGGCGAAAGTATTTTGTAAATATCTTCTTGTTAATTGCTGTTGATAAAAGATTTTAGTGTAAATTTGCATGGATGAGTGATTTTTTTAGATTCTACTTAGGTGATAGATAAGCACACGGCCCACCTGATGGAAAGTGGTTACCGTGGTCTATGGACGTGTGCAAAACCGAGGAAGTCACACTGGCGCTGCCAACCCTGTAATCACAGAGAGTTTTTGTGTCTTCCCATTGACAGCACAAAAACTCTCCAGTGAACTCTGGCTACCCTACTCACCGCCAGGAACATAATACAAGGTTATGCTCAATTAGACGGAACTACCGTATAGTCGTACCTCGATGAAAAAAAAAAAAGTAATTATAGTTGTGAGAAACGTATAACCACGAAACAGAGAAGTTTTTTTTTTGTTCTGTGCATGTGATACAAAATGAATCACCATAAATTACTCCAAAAAATTATATTATTTCAGTAAAGAAAAACAGTTTGTAACACTTGGCATTGAAATTCTAAAACATCTTCATCTTAAATTCGAATTGTGATGCAAATTGTACTAAACTAAATCCGTCATAGAACGATACAAGCAAAATTAGGTCAAGGGCTATGATGTTTACCAAGCCATCCTCACTCTGTCACACTCTAAGAAATATGCGGGCAGAAATTGGTCCGTGTTATGCAATATAACAACACAACTATTTTTTATATTCTTATGATAAGTCGCTTGGCTCCCGGTAGAGTAGAATTTGGGCCACCCCATCTCTTCTTATGTGGTGTCATACAAGGCAACTGAGGGATAGAGCTGATTAACATCAGACAGGCAATAGGCTCACCCCCTCTTAATTGTGCAAACTAACAACAAAAAAACATTTGTTATTAGTAGGTACATTGCAGGTAAAGACAATAGAGAGCCTTATCGTTTTTAGTGTTTCCAGCGGAGTAGAAAACTGCATGGGAAGGGATCGGGTGGTCCAAATGGACCACCCGGTCCCTTCCCGTGCAGTGTCATACAAGGCGACTTAGGAATAGAGCTATTTAACATTAGATAGATATATACCGCCCAGATTCATGGCTTGAGTCAACAATAGTGCCCAGAAAACGACAATAGGCTCTACTCCTATCCGAACCGAATACAATGATTGGTGAAATGTGGGTGTTAATTTACTTCTGCTAAATTTTCCGGGGATAAAGGTGTGATTTTAAGTATGTTTGTATTATGACAATACTTATAATGGTATATCATTACCCTTTATTGACTGTATTTTAAGGTTGAGAGATACTAATGGAGAAAGAATACTTAAATCACTACCCTGTCTCATCCGAAGGGTGTCGTAAGAGGCGACTAACGGCAAAATACGCAGAGAACATCACTCCGAGAGAAGGAATACTCGAAATAAAACCCTTTATCAACCTGTCTGACCAGGGTGAAAACAGTAGGCCAAAGCCTCCCAATATTGGGAGAGGCAGTCCAGCAGTGGACTGCGATAAGTTTATTGATAAATTGAATCAGACAGTGAAAAAATTGAGGAAAACTGGATTAATAGAAGAACCTCAGTTTAATTTCAATAATGTAAGGAATAACACTAAAAAACCTCAACCTGTTCCATTGTTTTGTCGGTTAATAGTAGAGCTACAGTCCCAACTTTTGTTATGGCACGTCAGTCATAAAAACGAGAGTTCGATTATAATCGACTGGTCTCGGTTTTGTTAAGCGTTGTCTCTATTGTACATCGGGCAAAAAAATTTATATTGAATGAAATTTTAAAGCAGCTCCCATCGTCGCTGTAAGACAGATATCATAACATACATAAACTCACGCCTATATCCCCGAAGGGGTAGGCAGAGGTGCTAGCACCCACATTTCGCCAGTTTATGTTTAGGTCCCAATGTAATAGGTGGCGAGCCTGTAGAAGTAGCTTACAGTGGAACAGAAGTAGGTAAGGTACTTCTATCGTAGTCCAGAAGAATGAAGGGTTATGTGATGAGATGAGATGAAATAAGCGAACGAACACAAAAGGCGGTGAAATGAAGAATATTATTATGAGATTAAGCAGCGATATATATTAATTTATAGAATAATGTACACTTTAAATATAATTACTAAATTTAAATGAAACAAGCAAAGTATGGGCGGATAGACAATAACAATTTATAACGTACGCACGCGAGTAGGGACAACCGAGTAGTGTCGTCTATGTACTAGCGCAGTCGCGGCAAAACCGGTTTCCTAAGGCGTTGGCCCGGTTATTGCCATTAACCGGGCTCTTGTAAACCTGCGATAAATACACACATAACTTCGAAAAGCATCGAAAAGTCATTGGTGTGTGCCATGGTAAAACCTGGGATCGAGACCTCGTCTCAGCAGTCCATTACCCAAACCACTAGGCTACCGCGGTATAGATATATATACGAAAATGTATGGCTTCAGGTGAGGTTTGATGGCTCAGTGCTTAGAGCATTCCCAATTGATTTTTTTTCAAATATTTCGCTCCATATAATCGATGAAAATTTGATACCATAAAAGTAGTGAATTTTTACTGCTTCTTTTTTATGAGAGCTAATAAATAAACATAATGTCAGCAAAAAAGCAAAGGCCAAAAAAAAAATTGTTGACTTAACATTTCTCGCATAGCGCTATCCAAATAACCTATTTATTTGTCACTATTTTTCCTGTTAGTACAAACTTTGGCCATGTCTACAAAAGTGTGGGAGGAACTTGGAAGAAATAGACCCTTCTTTCTTCGCCTATATATTATAGTAATACAGTAGAGAGGAAAGTTTTGTTTATATTATAACTTTATAAAATACAGCCCCTAACTGAAATACATTATAATATTATAAATGTGGAAGTGAGATTGTTTGTCATTTTGACGGAGTTTGATTCTAAGAAAGAATGAGACATTTTTAATTGTTGTCCAGTCTTTTATGTGCTACATGTTAAATTCATCACAAGTTTGCAAAGTCAAACTACTTTAAATTATTTCTATTTATAACTGTTTAACATCAAATAGATATAGACAGCCCAGACTCAGCCTCAGATGCATGGCTCGAGTCAACAATAGTGCCCGGAACACGGCAATTGGCTCACCCCCTATTACGTGGGACCGAATGCAATTATTGGTGAAATGTGGGTGTTAATTCACCTCTGTCTAACCCTCCAGGGATAAAGGCTTGATTATATGTATATATTTATGTATATATATCTGTCGCCCGCGGCTAGCTGAAGAAGGAAAGACTATGTTTGCAACCAAATAAACAAATAAACAATAAATATAATAATAACAAAAATAAACAAACCAGTCTCCAAACTGATGACGTTGGAATTTGATACTGGAGCAGATTTCCTATATCAAATTTCAACGTAATCGTTTCAGTGGATTAAGCGTGAAAGCGTAACATATAGACAGACAGAGTTTCTTTCGCGTCTCTAATTTTATTATTTAGCTTTTATACATTTTTATTTTATTTTACTTTATAATGTGTAAGTACTAAAAATCAATGAACTTTTAATACTAATAAATGATAAATCCAAATGGCTCTATATACATATACAAATCAATACAATTCAATTGAAAATTAAAACTAAAACTATTATTAGATAGCTAATAAAATACACTAAAATAAAATAAACATAAAAATTACATACATAATGCGTCATGAAATTCCTCCGCATCATCACCGACCGGTAACGTACCCAGAAGGCTGGCAGCATTGCCACGTTGAATGGCAATGCTTATCCTCTGTGCAAGATAATAACCAGCCTTCTGGTCACGCGTAGCGTCGATCAGCTGCTTTGCCAAGTCTACTTTATTATTTATATCACTGGTATGGTTAAACCTGCATAGATAGATAAAAAAAACACTAGAAAAATATATTTTTTAATAATAAAATGAGATCTAGAGAGAGAGACAGAGAATTTAGCTTATTGCCATCAATTACTAGACATGAGCGTCTCTCATTGTGCCCCATATACATTTGTACTATTATTATAAAGCTGAAGAATTTGTTTGTTTGTTTGCCTGTTTTTATTGTTTGTTTCATCGCGTTAATCTCAGGAACTGCTACGTGGGCGCAGCCGCGGGCATCACCTAGTAATTAATACGGTATATCTATATTCACGAAATTTGATGAAACTTACATTTTCAGATAAAAAACATATAACAACCTTTAAAGCAAAATTTATTCTTATGCATTTTATTTTTAACTAAAATAGACCTTATTCAATTTTGCACTCCAAGAAAATAATTATATGAAGAAAATAAGCAACAAATAAAACTCGTAGTAAGTGAAACTGCGCAACAACGACTTAAAAATATATGGCTGTCGTGTCGTTCTGTCATGTCTAGATTAAATGGGCCAATGTCGTTGCAATTTCATTACAACAAACTTGAAAATGAGATGTATTTCCCATTGAAGACGCTACGTTAGATGCCAGTTTCTTTTGGTTTTACTGTGATGTTTGTTTTTATATTTATTTAGATATTTTTTTTTATATATAGAATACGTCAATTAGACTTCGCCTTGCCTGATGGTAAGCTGAAGGCAAAGTCTCAGAATTACAGTACACAATACAGTACCTTGTGACAATGGTGACACTCAGCTTGACGGCCTCATCATATCGACACCAACAATTTATACTACGCTAACTCGATTTTTAGGTAAATTCGTTTTTTTATGCCAAAGTTCTTAAATGTGCTATTTTATATGTAAAAAAAAAATCATGCAGAAATATACAAAAATAACGAAGTTACAAATTTTATAAAACGCTAAGTATAGGTATTTTTTGAAATCGCTCGATTTATATTCCGCTAACTATTATTATCGGTGTGTACGCGGGAAGGGGGCGCGCCGCTTGTTTGTTTACACTAGCCTAACGCTACTTGGCGCTTTGTTAAATGGAAGTGCGCGGTTTTAAATACTTTATTAGTGTAATGATAAATAATAGAGTTATATTTACAAGTTCATTGAAATATTAATAGTGTTAGTGTGTTATTATAAACATGTCACGAAAACGAGCTAAATATTTAGTGGAATTAACCAAAAAGGAGGAATATTCATTGAGGAGTGTTCATGAAAATGATGAGATTCCACTTTATACTGGCGAAAGAGGTAAGTTTAATGTGATATCAAAGATTATAATGTATAATAATGTATATAAATATGGTTAATAATAATTTACTACATGTTTTTGAAAGTTTGAACCATTTTGCTCAAAGTCCGTATAACACTACGCTAACATTTACTTGGCTTAGTATAGCGCGTTCCAGTTGACATTTTTGATTGGTCAAGCACAAGTTAGCGACTCTTATGTGTTAATCAAAGCGCATATAAAACTATATTATATACTTTATTTACAGTTGCTTGACATTTTATACGTAATTCTAAGTACCTGCGTGCTTTATTATAATAATAATGAATTGCATTATACCTATTGTTATAGAATCGTCACCATTACCTGCCGAAGTTGATAAACCTGAATTCATGGCTTTGTATAATTACATCATGGTTGATGAGTCTGTTCAAGAGCAAAATTATTCCATATCCAGTTCTGCAAGCTGAGATATAATCTCTTCCGAAAATGATGTAGTATTAAAAGATGTAAATTTAAACGATTTGATGGCGCCTAATACTCCACTTAATATTTGTTCACCAAAGGTATTGACTTCTATTCGTAACCCTTCTCCGATGATATTAACTCCACCTAGTATCGAACCTTTGTTTTCAGTTCTCACTAATGATCTTTCTGACAGCATAGATAATACCCCCGTACCATCACCCTATTGTGACTTTTGGGAAACTTCACAAAGCTTAAACGATACTTTGATGCCGACTTCTTGTCAAAATACCGAAGATACAACTCTCACACCTGAAGTCGGTATATCTGCTCAAGAAGATTTTTCAGATGCCCAAATGGATAACGGCCTCATCAATAACACGGATTCAGTATCGGCAATATCTACTCCCTGTAACTCTATTTTCTCACCTACAACGTGCAATGATAGTGACTATTCTGCCGTATCGACTCCAAGAAATAATAAACGTAGATCTAAAAAGAGAACTCATGTGGGTCTAAAACGTCTAAAGATTGAAGATGAGTGGATAGTTAGGAAGAGAAAACGTCTGTGTAATAAAGGATTGGAGTATATAACGTCAAAAGGGAAAACCAAAGTTGCAAGAAACATGAAAGCCAGCTGTGTCAATTGTCGTCTGCAATGCTATAATAAAATAAGTCAAGAAGTTCGTATTCACTTGTTTGATAAGTTCTGGGGTACTGGTAATCATGCGAAACAATGGCAAATCATCGCCAAGTATGTCAAACAAAAAAATAAAAAGACTGCCACTAATGTTGAAAACGAATCAAGTCGTCGATCACACACTTTACATTGGTGGTACACTGGTGGTAGAAACTTGGTGGCACAAATTTGTCTCAAGTTTCGACCGGGTAGGTACCACCGTGCACTATTGCGAAAAACCCTCCATAGCAATTCAATCTCGGTTGGATTGTGTTCAGGGGTCAGCATGTGCATAGCCGGGCAGAGGTGGTGGTTGTCGCAGCACTAGTGGGACCAGTGGGTCTTGGCGTAGTCTAGTGGGGATGGCGCGGGGCGATGCGCCGAACAGGGAGACCTGTAGAAACGGTGGTGCCGCTGGCCGCCCGCGGTATAGTACAGGGGCCCAACTGGGGTTAACCACCTTGGGAGGCTGCCTCACCAGGCCGCGCATAATCCCGATATGGTTCGTCGTGCCGGTTGGTGACCGGATTTGGGAGCCCGGCGACCATACTCGGGGGGGTACGGGGGCCCTTCCGTTCGGCGCGTCGGCTCTCGCCATGCCTCACATTCATAGATAAAACCAATATCCCGCGCTTTGTCACACGGTGCTGCGGCGGCAATCACTTCTTTTTTTCACGCCTTCTCCCACCCAAACTCATGGCAGCGCAATTTATAGAAAAAGGCAACACAGCGGCTCGTCACACTCCCAAAAGCTTGCTATTTGAGGTGGAGTCCACTAACATCTGTGGGCTCCATGCAAACCTCAACGCCGTCCACCAACACCTAGAGACGGCGAAACCTGCCATGTTTTTTCTAACGGAGACGCAAATACACCGCCCTGACGACACGACCTACTTGCTCTACCCTGGCTATGTTCTTGAGGAAAGTTTTCGTGCAAAAGCCGGGGTGTGCGTGTTTGTTAGGGCGGATGTTTGCTGTCGCCGTTTGCGCTGCCTAGAGGACCCATCCTTCTCCGTCCTTTGGGTACACGTAGACCATGGCCCTACGAGTCAGATCTATGTGTGCCTCTACCGTTCCCATACAGGAGATGCTGAGACAACTCGACTCTTTGAATATCTGAGTCAGGCGGCAGATGATGCGCAGGAGCGATTTCCGAATGCCGAAATGGTATTTTTGGGGGATTTTAACGCCCACCACGAGATCTGGTTGGGCTCCTCCAAAACAGACAATGCGGGAAGAGCCGCCCACGCATTTGCTCTGGCGCACGGCCTGACCCAATTGGTGCACGAGGTCACTAGGATACCAAGAAGGTCGGGCCAAGCACCTTCTCTGCTAGACCTTCTGCTGACGAGTGATCCGGACCGGTACAGTGTATCGGTGCGAGCCGCGTTAGGCAACTCTGACCACTGCCTGGTCTGTTCCACGGTGCCTATTATGGCGCCCCCACGACCCGTGCAGGGGAAGCGGCGTCTCTGGCACTACTCGTCAGCGGACTGGGATGGACTTCGTGACTATTTTGCGTCCATCCCGTGGGTTGAGCGCTGCTTTGAAGGTAAGAACCCATCGGATTGTGCTACTGCTGTCGCCGGTGAGATCGGTCTGGGTATGGAATACTATATCTCATACACCGATGTCACCGGTGACCGCGGGGTGCGCCCTTGGTTCGGGCGCGAGTGCGCGGAAGCTGTTGAACAAAAACAGTCTGCGTACCGCGCTTGGGTAAGGGCGCGCGCCACGCGCCATCCCAATCTGGGCCACTTCAAGGCAGCGTACAACAGAGCCACAAAGGTCTGTAGAAGGGCCTATGTCAGAGCGGATGCCCTGCGCATAGCGCGGCTTGGTCAAGAGCTAGTGATGCATCCCACGGGAAGCCGTGGCTACTGGCGACTGGCTAAAGCCGTGCAAGCCAACTTCTGTCAGCCTTCGCTGCCTCCGCTGCGTAACCCTGATGGATCCCTGGCCCATGAGTCGCAAGAGAAGGCAAATCTGCTGGCTAATTTCTTTGCGGCCAACTCCCGAATCGATGATTGTGGTACGCAGCCACCAACACTACCCGACAGTGACCACGCGATGCCTGATATCCATATCAGGCAACGCGATGTCCGTGCAGTGCTGCAATCACTCGATGTCCGGAAAGCCAGTGGTCCGGATGGTATTCCAGCGGTAGTTTTGAAAAAATGTGCAGCGGAGTTGTCTCCAATGCTTACGCGCCTGTACCGGCTATCCTACAGTTCGGGTACAGTGCCTTTGCCTTGGAAAGAGGCGAATGTTCAGCCGATTCCCAAGAAGGGGGATCGCTCGGAGCCAGCCAACTATCGACCCATAGCCGTCACCTCAGTGCTGTGCAAAGTGTTTGAGCACATAATTAACAAACAGCTCATGCGGCACCTAGAGGATCACTCCTTAATTAATGACCGGCAATATGGCTTCAGACCGAAACGGTCAACGGGTGATCTTCTAGCATACGTTACCCATCTTTGGGGTGAGGCTATGGACAAGCACGGCGAGTCACTGGCAATTAGTCTTGACATCGCCAAAGCTTTCGATAGAGTCTGGCACAAATCGCTTCTTTCTAAGCTACCTGCCTTTGGTCTGCCTTCTAGGCTGTGCAACTGGGTTGCTAGCTTCCTGCAGGGGCGCCGTATTCGCGTCCTTTGTGACGGACGAGCTTCAGAGTTTCTGCAGGTTAATGCTGGCGTGCCCCAGGGGTCCGTCTTATCACCCACTCTCTTTCTTCTGCATATCAACGACATGCTGTCTACCGGCAATGTTCATTGTTATGCAGACGATAGCACTTTACATGGGAGTTATCATGGACATCCAGCGGCCAAGCAGTCAGATATCGCAGAGAAAAGGCAGCTTCTTGTCACTGAGCTTGACGGGGTCCTGAATCACATTTCTCAATGGGGCTCTGAGAACCTGGTTGAGTTCAATGCCAAGAAGACGCAGGCATGTGCGTTTACAGCAAAAGTATCTTCTTTCCTTCCCCTCCCCACTCTTCAGAGCACGCCACTGCCGCTGCAGGACAATCTCAATATCCTAGGTATGGATGTACGCTGCAACCTGAATAACAAAAACTACATCGAAAGCATCATCAAAACAGCCTCACGAAAACTCGGAGTCCTGAACAGAGTGAGACGATTTTTCACGCCGGAGCAGCGGTGTCTTCTATACAAGACACAAATTCGCTCCTGTGTGGAGTACTGCTCGCATCTCTGGGATGGTTCAGCAAAGTACTTACTAGATGCTCTCGACAGGTTGCAGCGACGTGCGATCCGCATCATTGGGAATCCCGAGATCACGAACACCCTAGAACCTTTACAGCTGCGTAGAGATGTTGCGTCCATGGCTGTATTTTACCGTCTGTACCATGGGGAGTGTTCTGATGAGCTCTTCCAATTAGTCCCACCCTCCCCTTTCCTACACAGGACAACGCGTGCAGGTCTTAGATGTCATCCGCACACGGTGCAAAACATCCGATCAAGAACCAAGCGGTTCGGAGACTCTTTCCTCTGTCGCACCATTAAGGCCTGGAATTCATTACCAGCTCACGTGTTTCCTTCTTCCTACAGTCCCGGGTCCTTTAAGCGGGGCGTGAAAAAGCATATGATAAGGCCGTCAAGCTGAGTGTCACCATTGTCACACGGTATGTGTAAGTAATGGTGACCCTCTTTTCTGGGATTTTGCCTTCAGCTTACCATCAGGCAAGGCGAAGTCCAATTGACGTGTCCTATATAAAAAAAAAAAAAAAAAAAAAAAAAAATCATGAATTCCGACCATGGCATCATATTACAAAAAGTTTGCAAAACAATGTTTTTAAACACGTTCAATATTAGTAAAGATTTTGTTTACACTGCAATACGAAAAAACATAATGAACAATGATTTAACTAATGTTACTGATGACAGAGGCCGCCATAAAAATCATAAATATATCATTTCAAATGAAATGAAACAAAATGTCATAGATCACGTTAATTCTTTCATCCCTGTTGAGTCTCACTATGTTAGAAAATGTTCGAATAAAAAATATTTAGATCCTTCGTTATCTTTTTCAAAAATGTTTAAGCTGTATGTTGATTGGTGTACCGATAATAATTACAATGTTAGAGTCCAAACTGTAAGACAGTATAGAGATATTGTCAATAGTAATTTAAAGATAGGCTTTCATTTACCAAAAAAAGACCAATGTGACCTCTGTCGTCAGTATAAAAATACATCAAACCCTACAGATGAATTGAATGAAAAATTTGCTAAACATCAAACAGAAAAAGAAATTTCACGTAAATTAAAATTAGAATGTAAACTATTAGCGATTTCTAATAATAAAGTAGCCTGTGTTGTACTCGATTTTCAAAAGTGTTGTGTACACCGCATGGTAATACAAGTGTCTATTATTATAGACGTAAGCTCAATGTATATAATTTTACAATTTATAATATGGCATCAAAAGAAGCATTTTGTTATATGATATGTGGGATGAGCAAACGGCTAAGAGAGGGGCTAATGAAGTGGCTAGTTGCTTATATGACTTTTTTAATAAATTAACTTCTAAGGGAATTCACGAATTCAACCTATGGTCGGACAACTGTGGGGGACAAAATCGTAACCGTATTGTTTACTATATGTATTTATTGGCTACTAAAATGTTTGAAATGAAGATTAGCCACCATTTCATGGAAAAGGGCCATACACAAAATGAGGGCGATTCAGTCCATGCTTTGATAGAAAAGACTGCAAGAGGTAGAGATATATATTCGCCAGATGAATGGTATTCACTAATACGATGGGCTAAGGACAATGGGAATCCTTATAATGTTGTTGAGGTCAATCAAAACATGATATTTGATTTTAAAAGTAATATTAACAAAAAAAATTGGACTAAAAATTTAAATAACGAAAAAATTATGTGGAACAAAATTAAAAGAATTGAAGTGTCTCCTGATAATTACGGGTTGTTGCATTATAAGTATAGTTTAGCTGATAACGAAAGCAATCAATTGCAATGTTTTAGAAAAACTTCTACTCGACTCTCCCAATTGGAACCTTTTCCCGAAAAAGCATACAAAAGCTTACTCAAAATTAAAGTAGCAAAATATAGAGACTTAATATATTATTGTGATAACAATATTATTCCCGAAAAGTACCACACATTCTATAGGAATATACTTACGACTGAAAATGATGAGGAGAATATAAGTGATGATGAGGATTGAATTTTCTTATTGTTATCTACTTATTTAAACCGATAATAATTATTTAATATACGAGTATAATATGAGAATAGAAGTTATTAAAAGTAAAAAAAGTAAGAATAACTAATTATGTGCAATTTGTGATTTAAATATAGTTAATATTACCTACTTATCGAGCTGTGATTGACCTGATCTCATATTATTGATAATTAATAAGTAAATAAAAATAATAAACATTTAAGTATTAATAAGTGATTATTGTGCCATTTTTGTTCATAATATATTTTTGATAGAAAAAAAGAAAAAAAAACACTGAAGTTGATTACTATGCTATTCTTGTTTTAATTATAATATTTACCTACATAAAATAGTGCTATCTACTCAATTTCACCCATAGTTTATAAATATCAGCTTTAATACTACGTTGAAATTTATACATTATAAAATTAAATCTAAATTTATGAACTTCTTTTTATATTTATATTCATATTTTTTTCTAGAAGTAAAATTATAATACGCTAACTTACGGTCAGGTGAATGTATAGTACGCTATATATAAATTAGCGGTTTTTAATACCATGTACGCAAGTATCGCGTTTACCGTTTAAATAAAGCTAACTTAAATAACTTGGTATTTAGCAAATAAATTTGATATAATATACTTGATTAATAAACGTACAAACCTAAAATTACAATTAATGTATAATATATTATAGAGTAACCCTTATAATGCACTAAAAATTGCACTTGTTAGTATTGTGCTCGCCCGCAGTACACTACGCTAACGCTAGTTAGCCATGTATAGTGCGTAAAATATTATTCAGTAATTACGGATATATACAGCTAACTTGCGCTTAATCAAAAACTATGAATAATTAAGAAAAAATAAATATAAGGAATTACTATAAATAAATCAAAGATGAATAGTGCCAAATTACAAACCAATATCTTTATTAATGTAAAAGTTATCACGATTTTCCCTTCATAAGCGTCTCCTGTAAAGTACACTTTTACGAGTTAGCTTAGTATAAATTGCTGGTGTCGATATGCTTTTTCACGTCCCGCTTAAAGGACCCGGGACTGTAGCAAAAAGGAAACACGTGAGCTGGTAATGAATTCCAGGCCTTATTGGTGCGACAGAGGAAAGAGTCACCGAACCGCTTGGTTCTTTTTCGGATGTTCTGCACCGTGGACGCAACATCTCTACGCATCTTTAAAGGTTATTATTATAAGATATACAATAAAAAGATAGAGGTTAGAGGTATGGGTTATGGACTGCTGAGATGAACTTTCTGGTTCGATCCCAGGTTTTACCATGGCACACACCAATGACTTTTCGATGCTTATCGAGGTAATGTATGTATTTATCGCAGGTTTATAAGTGCCCGGTTAATGGTAATAGGCGTGCCACCTATTACATTGGGACTTAAACATAAACTGGCGAAATGTGGGTGCTAGCACCTCTGCCAACCCCTTCGGGGATACAGGCGTGAGTTTATGTTATGCTATGTTATTTTTACATACAACAAATTACAATTAGTCATAACATTAACGATACATTAGCAACCAGCAAACATTTTAAACTGAATTGTAACTCAGAACAGTGTTTACAAAAAAACAGAAAGGAGAAAGGGTTACCGAAACGAGTTAAAAATTAAAACATGCAACATTTAATGGTACTTAATTGATAGTGGTACAAGAAACAGTGGGATTGTTTATCAGAACACAACGTATCTGTCTTATATAGCAAAGGTCTGGGGGTGACAGGTGGAGTTGCCTGTCACCCTAGTAGAAGCAGGCCGCGGCAGTGGCGTGCGTTGCGCGTCTCCCCGTTTCCGGAGACGAGTTGGGGACCTTGCGATTCTGCACCCGAGGAGGGTCAGATCGAAAAGATGACCCTAGGTCAGCTGGAGTGCGAGGTATACGTCTGTCAACCTCACCTTCGGCAACCAACAATGACCCACAGGAGCCAGGCGTTTTAGACAGTTCGAGTCCGACAAAACCTCTCCCATCGGCTCCGGTTGAGATTATCCGTGGGGATATTTTCATGAAAAAGCATGTCTTGTATGTCCTAATCAACCTGTTCAGGTTGGAGGATATCCTTTATGACCGCATTGTAACTGTTAAAATTTTATTCAAAAATGTCAATGTCGACATTATTCTTTAATAATTCATTATACTGCTGAGCCATTCTTACAATTGGATTAAAGTACGAAGTGTTACTTCTAAAGACGACTTCAGTAGCGTGGCGTAAGAGCATTCGACTGCTATGGCAGAGGACGTGGATTTGATTTTCGCTTAGCTCAAATATTTATTTGAGTATGTGTATTTGAATTGATCCGGTTGTTTCTATGCCACGTAAGTGGTAGACAAGCAAACGGCTCAGCTGATGAAAAGACTTTTTAAGTTAAACTGTGTTTAAAAACGAGTTTAACTTAAAAAATCGCTACAGAAACCCTAGTTTCTGTAGCGTTAGCGAAAAAAAGAAAAAGCTTTTGGTCTTCCCACTGACAGCTCAGAAACACTCCAGTGAGCTCTGGCTACCTTACTTACCACCGGGAACACAACAACCGTGGCCTATAGCTGTTTATCCCAGTCAACTCACCAATAACTCAACTCGGACTTACTCTCTTAACTCGGAGGAGATAGGACACGGCGGTATTTCCGCCCGATTGAGCAGTCCGACTGGGGTAGTACCTCCGCCCTACAGAATACCGCTGCTATAATAACTTCGTGTTTCCGGCGGTGAGTAGGGTAGCCAGAGCTCACTGAAGAATTTGTGCTGTCAGTGGGAAGACTAAAGGCTTGTCTTGCTTTGTCTTCTACTGATTTTTGATACTAATTTATTTAGAAAAAAAAAACCCTTACGATGATGCCTTCCGATCGGTATTATAAAACTACAGACCAATTTTTGTTTTTCGTGTACCGGGTTCGATTCTCGGTTCAAAGAGTCAATTATTAAAAATGTATGATTGCAGTTCAAATGGTTTTTAAAATTAAAATGAAGTCTTCTTTCGGTAAAACGTCCTTCTACAATAATTAAGGTACTTTCCGACCATGTGGCATTGTCGTGAGACGCCCTGTATATTTATGTTTATGTGTATGGTATATACACATAAACATACATATACATATACAGTATAGGTATTTAAACTATCATGGTCACTCACATCAGTATCAGAATAAACGGGATATTTACCATGTTTCATTATTTTGAGTTTCCGATATTTCGGCGCTGTTGCAAGCACCATGATCACGGAGGAACTGGAGTAGTGGGTATTATACAATACAATATATATGTTTGTTTGGTATAAATCCACCGCAATAGGTACGGAAAGGCATTCGTTAAAATCTTAATGCTTTTCAACCTTGTTATTATGAGGTGGGTGGTGGTGAGCCGGCACTAGAGGAGCCATTTTGATTATATAAGAAACACTTCATCCCTGGCTATTTATAGAAAAGGCTTATTTCTGTACTTAGTTTCCATCATCATGCATTTATGCATTTACAAGCACCATGATTACGGATAAAACATGGTAAATATCCCGTTTATTTTGATACTGATGTGAGTGACCATGATAGTTTAAATACTTAGTTTCCATCAGACTGAAACTTGTTAACTTAAGTGTACAGTCTCACGATAATTTAATCTACCTATTTATGAATATTTTAGTTTAAAATCACATACCGCACGTACTATCAACCGTTTACTAAACTCCGACGCAAAAACGACTGAGTGTGATAAGTTTGATGTGTCTGTGTGTGTCTGTCTGTGGCATCGGAGCTTCTAAACAGATGAATCGATTTGGTTTTAGTTATTTTGTTTGAAATATATATTAGTCGGGTTTGTCCTTAGCTATGTTTAATAAAAACTGGTCCAAGATGGCCGCCGCTACAAAATGACGGAGTACATATTTTTTCTCAACTCCTTCAATATGGGTATCAAATGAAAGGGTTTGACTAGTAGAACACTATACAATATGACAAATTTCAAATCCAAGATGGCCGCATCCACAAAATGGCGAATTACATTTTATTACACATCTCCCTCAATATGGGTATCAAATCAAAGAGCTTGACGAGTAGAAAAAACCCCCGTCTCCAAAAATAACACGCAAAAAGTCGAAAATAACTTGTGTTAGTTAGTCCTATAACATTGATATACCTAGTAATACATATTTTAATTCAAGCGTTGTCATTGTCGGGGGGACCTTGGATCGTTCCGACAATATTTCGTAGTGCTCTACCAGTTAGGGTCCCCCGACAAAACAAGGCTTGAATCAAAATATGTATTACTAGATATATCAAAGTTATAGGGCTAAAATACAACTTATTTTCGACTTTTTGGGAGTTATTTTTTGTGACGGGGGTTTTTTATATTTTTAATAATACATATACAAATTGAAAGCCCTAGTTATGGGGACATATTTCCGGTATAAAAATTTATAAGTAAGTAAGAATCTCTTATTTGTGCCAACTAACAATAATAAAACATGTGTTATTAGTAGGCACATTGCAGGTATAGACATTAGGGGGTCCAAATTCTACTCTACCGGGTTGAATTTGGACCACCCCATTTATTCCCATGCTGAATCGTACAAGGCGCCTAAGGGATAGGGCTATTTAACATCAGAATGATATATACTGCACAGACTCCGCGCCATATTCATGGCTTGAGTCAACAATAGTGCCCGGTAGACGGTCATAGGCTTACCCCATATAACGTGGGACCGAATTTAATGATTAGTGAAATATGGGTATTAATCACCTCTGCCTAACCCTACGGGGATAAAGGCATGATTATATGTATGTATGTGTTTATGCAGTCTAACATAGCCGTCGTTTGCGCACGTTAAAAAAAGAACCTTTGTTGGAGAAGTTGTGCAATATTGGTACGATGTCTCTCTTCCAAAATTAAAAATAAATACCACACAATCTAATACTCCGTCCTTAACGTAAAAAATAACTAACAAAGAGACTATATCTTATCTAGACAGTAAAAACAAAATTCCACAACGAAACTCACCAACTGAATGCAAATCGAGTATCAGAGTTAAAGAGGCTCGTACATAAACGTATTGCATATCTTAGCATATTATGCTATGTATTCGGTTAAGCAGAAGTTATAAAAAAATAGGTCAAGGTACGTTCGCAGCATTAATATGTATGTGTTAAGAGGCAGCGACATAAATGCGGAGGTAGGATATAATAAAAAAAAAATTATACCACTTAGTTGGCAGACAAGCACACGGCCCACCTGATGGAAAGTGGTTACCGTGGCCTATGGACGCTTGTAACACCAGAGGAGTCACAGTCGCGCTGCTAACTCTGTAAGTAAAGAGTTTCTGTGCCGCCATAGAAGACAAAGCAGGACAAGCCTTTAGTCTTCCCACTGACAGCACAAATTCTCCAGTGAGCTCTGGATACCCTACTCACCGCTGGGAATACAACACTAAGTTATTATAGCCGCGGTATTCTGTAGGGCGGAGGTACTTCCCCAGTCGGACTGCTCAATTGGAACGGAAATACCGTCGTGTCAACAAGATTTAGTGATCAAATTTTGAACCGAAGAAGAAAAAGGAGGAAGAAGAACTGGTGTCAAGTAGGATCCCGGTGAAGGAGAATAGGGTCACCCCATCTTTTCTCGCGGGTGTCGTAGAAACCAACTAAGGAATAGAGCTGTTGTCAAATCCCATAACAAAGGCTCGCCCACCTGTTAGCCTCAAACTGAATATCATAGATATTAAAATGTGGGTGTTAAAAAATCTCTGCCTACCCCTTGGGGGTTTTACAGGTGTGAATATATGGGTATGTTACTGAAGAGCGAAGAATCAAACAACAAATCAACCTCCCTGCTGCGGTTTTCCCAAGCACCTACAATATGCGGTTCTTCAAGAGGGGCATCAGAAGGTTTCTTCATGATCGGCAGCGCGAGTGTAACACCTCTGGTGTTGCATACGTCCAAAGGTCACGGTAACCACTTCCCATCAGGTGGGCCGTGTGATTGTCTGCCACCTAAGTGGTATAAAAAAATGATTTAATGGTACTGTTAGAAGTTGGAAGATGATCCGCATGATCGGTGGGTACCGTGTCATGTGACTGGCAATAACCTGATGTTCGAGACAGGAACTTTACTTTTTTACGAATACAATTTCTTTTTATTAATTGAAAACGTAATTAACTATTTATTATAAGTTTAATTAAAAACTCCGCTCGAACCTTCTTGTTTTCGGTCTAGCTAGAAAGTAATCAACACACAGTGTGTACAGTTGAAGCGATGTTCAAATACAAACTACGCCACTGCAGCTAAAATCTGCTGAACTAGTCAATATTCATTTAAATTTCACTCACAAATAAAAACAAATATAGCACTGAAGTTTTGTATTTTTTGTGTATTGACATCTGATAGGTTTACATAGTCTCTGATTTATTTGTATAATGTATTAACGGTCAAAAGTATCTAGGTTGAGGGGTGTGTAGGTCTCTACCTGTCACCCCTATAGGGGTGACAGGAAGAGCCGCTTGTCACCCTAGCATAAGCAGGTCGAATAGGCGGCGCGATGCGCGCTTATTTCTATACGGTGCTAGATGGGACTGCGAGGTCCCACACTCGAGGGTACCATTTCAACAAATGACCCAAAGTGGTGTGCGGTTTTAGTCGGTTCAAGTCTGACATAACCATTCCGCCACTAGCTAAAGCAAGAGGGTAACTGTGGGGTTATCTGCACTTTAAAGATATGTAGGGCCCTATTAAGACCGTGAGGGCCCAAACCTACCTCAACTGCTGGCTTATCTCGTGGGATCAGGAGGTCGAACGACTGTCACTTGTGGAACAAGCAACATACCTATCAAAAGTCACCTAGCAACAAACAGGGAATGGTGGTGATGAGGAGAATCCGCTAAGAGCCATTACGCACTGTCAACAAGCCGCTGGTAACTCAATCTTCTTCTTCAAAGATTTCACCTGGGAGTCTGGGGTCTGCTTTATCAGTTTAACTGATTTTTTTATACCACTTAGGTGGCAGACAAGCGCACGGCCCACCTGATGGAAAGTGGTTACCGTGGCCTATGGACGTGTATAACACCCGAGAAGTCACACTCGCGCTGCCGATCCTGTAAGCAGAGTTTCTGTGCCGTCAGTGTAGAGGACAAAGCAGGACAAGCCTTTAGTCATCCCACTGACAGCACAAATTCTCCAGTGAGCTCTGGCTACCCTACTCACTGTTGGGAACACAACACGAAGTTATTATAACCGCGATGTTCTATTTGGCCGATCATCGATATTGGCGACTCGGTTTCTCATCGACTATAACATAAGCGAGCGACCAGCGACTAAGTGCGTAAACATCTATTAGAGGTAATTAAAGACACAGTCGCTGTCGACCGAGTCGATTTATAATAGATAGTACATAATAGCGTGCTGCCCCAGAAAGGGGAGAGAGCGAAAATGGTGGGGCACATAAAATAATTTGTAGGGAGTCAAGAAATGCGCGCCTGAAAGAGAGCAGACGCCAGTACGGTGCGCATCTCCCAAGATTCGGCCCGCTATAACCAAGATGGTTGGTAGGGCCATGGGAAGGATGTGGGAATAGTACATAATAGCCTTAAAATAATTTTATTCCAGCTAGTTCTTTACACCATTTATGATCAATGACTTGCAGCTTCACGAACACTAAGATTACAATAGAAAACGTACGAGAACGGATATGTTCATAATAAAATCTAACGTTTGCTCCCTGAATAGAACACCATTAATCAAGTTAAGTAAGGTATGCAAATTCGAATCCAGCGTTAGTTCAGGGCTTTAAATATAAATTTATTGCATATTTTTGCATACAACGTGCGTTATTACACTATATTTTAGAGAGCTTTGTCATTGGACATAATACAGACCCAAAGTTAGCATAGTAAGCTATATTGAATCGATATATCGAAATCGAATTGATTAAATGAATGAATCGAATGAATCGATACAGACTTGAAACATATGTGAATTTTAAAAATGATCATGCGAATCCCTGTCCCATTATTATTTTTTCTTTCATAAATTAAAGGAGCAAAATAAGACAAGTACCTACGTAATTTAACAAAAAAATTACTTTTATTCACTTGAACTATCGGAACTGCTATCTTCATCACTGCTGTCAGCACTCAGAGATATTATTAATTCATTTTCAATAATATTGTCTATTCTCACATCTCGTTTTCTTTGTCTTCTCCACGACTTTTCGCCAGTCTTCTGTAGTGACTTCTGCACATGCAGTTTGTAGCAGAGTCATCATTTTAGCAGTACTGAAGGGTGGTTCAGTATTGTTCCGCGCTGCATGACCCTTTATTTGTGCCCAAATAAGCTCGATGGCGTTATACTGGCAATGGTAGGGAGGCAATCGAATAACTTCGTGTCCATGCTCTAGGGCTAGTTCATCGATTACATAGCGGAGCTTGGACGGCTTAGTTGCTTTTACCAGATTTAACAACTCAACTTTTAATAAAGTTGGACTTGCCTCCACACCATTTCTTACCAGCCACGAGACAATTTCTTGCTTTTTATTTGCTTGAGTTGGTGGTTTATCAACTTGTACAGAATGATACGGAGCATTGTCCATTAAAATTTTCGATGGGTTTTCTAAGCTGACTAGCAGCTTCGCAAACCACTTTTTAAAAACATCAAAGTTCATTTCCTCATGGTAATCTGTTGTAGTTTTAGAGGCGAATGCGAGGAGGCAGTCTGGAATAAAACCTTGAGAAGCTGATCCCGCGTGACATATAATAAGTCGGGCTCCTTTTCCCGATGGAACTTTTGAGGTGGAGGCCGCTGTATCATCGGTCCATGTCCGCGCAACCGTATGGTTCGCATTCAACCATGTTTCGTCAATAAACACGACATTGTCCCAATCCGTAATTTTATTTACCTGACGTAAGAACGTTATTCTCTTCAAAATAATATCGTAGCGTTCTAGCAGGATTTTCCGCTTGTCGGATTTTTTAAATCTAAAGCCAATCGATTTCAAAACCTTTGATAGAGACGATTTGCCTCCAAAAAATAAGCGTGCGCCTTTTAACGAACTCAATAGCTTTTCCCGTGTAGGATATTCTTTTCTCGAGTAATATCCATAAATGTGGTTGCGAATTGCAGCAGCATCAAAATTATCAACGTCAACAATTTTCTTGTCCCTCTTTCGTTTTTTCGGTGTACGTAAAGTATTATCTTCTGAGCCTGATGGTCCGTATTTCTCTTTCAGAATTTGAGTTACTGTCTTCTTCCCTATTCCCAATGCTTCGGCAACGCGTTCTCTCGGTGGTTTCAATGGTAAAAGAGGCCCATCGTTAACTGATTCACGTCCAAAATAATTGTACAATTTCAGCACTAGTTCGCGAGATTGACTGTTTAGAGTTTTCCCCCGTTTCGACATAGTAAGACTGTAATGTTTTTCTTGTTTAATAATCGTTAAGCAATCGGAGTCCAATTTATAGCCAGGTAAACGTAGTCAGTAAGATCAGTTCAATGAAAAAGCCGGATTGGAAGAAAATAACAGAGAGCACACCAAAAACGCACAGTCACTTCGCACAGCAACAAAAGACTGCGTCATCATCATGTTATGGCGACATGACATGCGTCATCGACAGGCACTGGTGTTGCCAGCAACATTCACCTAAATTGCACCCAACATCAATGACCTTTCTATTTAGTTATTTTTTTGTATTTTTATAGTTAGTTAAAAGAATAATAAATATGTATAATTAGGTTTTATTATAATCACAACGTGGTTATAAATTTATGGTGATTTTTCTTCACAAGTAATCATTGCATTCGATTCAACTTACAATCCTATCAGCTTTTGATTTTTAGAGTAACATCCCTAGTGTTTAAAAAGAAAAAGGGTTGACTGACGCAACATTGTAACGACGTTCAGTTCTTTAGATCAGAAATTGTTTATTATGTTTAGAATGGTTTATTAGTGAAAGCAAATCGTAAAATTACTCGTATCGGTCATTATTACAATAAATATGTAAACGTAATTGAAAAAAGTTAAGCAATTGTGCAGTTCTTATTTTATGCCCGCCGTTACAAGGTTACGTTGTTGAATTTTGATGAAATGTCAAAAGTGACCTATTATCTTGTCCCTACTTTAGTGGATATTTATTTGGAAAATATATTTGTTATGGAATACTAAAACGAACGCAAATGTATCCAAATATTTGCACTAAGAGGGAATCCAATCCATGGCCCCTGGTGTAGCAGTCAAACATTTTATTGCTATGCTACAGAAGTCGTATATAATTTACAATTCATAGAAAGAGATGTTCCAAATTATAATTTGTACTAAATTTCATTAAAATCTGGTCCGAACCTGCACACATACATATGCACGCCCGCACACACACATTCCCACCCACATACACACACACACACATACATTCACACACACATACATACATTCATTCACACACACATTCACACAAATTTCACAATATTAAACACACTAGAAATACCGAAAGTAAAAACAGCGTAACATTATCACTTAACTACGTGACAAGCTCTCAAGCCCTTTTGAACGGCGACGTCTTCATAATTATGCTATCTCACTTAATATTCAGTTTCAAATTATCAAAACTAGCTGTTTCACTTAAGCCTGTTCAACTACGAACAAAGTTCATTATGGGTTTGTTTTACAAGTGGTCATCCTTGATCTGAATCTAACAAAGAGCATGGGTCCTTGAGACCATGTCATTTTAAATTTTTGATATACATATAATAAGATATCTCTAAGTCCATTATTGCCTTCCTCTTTCAGACTGGATGCGGAAGGCAAATTATCAGCATAAATGGTGAACATGGGGCTATATATGTCCAGCAGTGGACTCCAACAGCCTAATTGATTGATTGAAGTTCATTATCATCAGGAAAGAAATAAATTTTCCTACTACGTAGATCTATTACTGTCGTCTCAGTGACAATGTTACCTTCAGATTGTCACTGCACAGCAGCACAGCGAGTTGCGGGTAGCGGTAGAATAAAAACCGGTGTCTAGAATAATATCTATTTTTTGAATTTATTAGGATTAATGATTAGCATTATGAGTCAAAGTGTAGTTAAATTATTACTAAACTTATTAGTCTTATTATTAACTAAAAAATCAATAAATTGATTTTGTCATTTTGTCTTGTGCACATTTGTTTTCTCGTACCCACCTAAACTTACTCAATTCAACTTGACCCTTTTTGAACTTTTTTCACCACATCCTTAAGCTCTAGTATATCACTATTCCCTGGCAGAAGCAGACCGCGGCGGTGGCGCGCCTGGCACACCTCCCAGTTTTCGGGGACGAGTTGGGGACTCTGTAGTCCCCACACCCGAAAAGAGGGTCAGATCGTGAGAGATGGCCCTGAGTGGGCCGGGGTGCGAGGGATATGCATGTCAACCTCACCTTCGGCAACCAAAACGACCCACAGGCGGCGTGCGTTTTAGTCGGTTCGAGTCCGACATAACCTCCTTCACCGGCTCTGGTGGGGAGGTATCCGTGGGGATTTTGCGCACGTAAAAAAAAAAAAGTATATCTATTTTCTTCAAGTATCACCGAACACCCAAAATATTTAATCGGATCAGGCGGGATTCGAACTCTCGATCTTTCCCTTACAGGGGGAACGCTCTGCCCACTAAGCCACAGAACCTTCGCCCGAAACCATACAAATTCTTCTATACAAATATCCGGCTTACGGCGACGGTATTTCTCTTTAACAGGAGTTAAGGTTAATGTTATATCATGAACGCAAAATAAAAAGTTTATAAATAAAAAAGGTTGAAACCTTTCGAAGTTATTGGTACTTTGAAACACGAGGCTTTAAAACATAAAATATATTTTTAAGGTCAATAAATAGTGCTAAAGCATTTATTAAGGCCATCAAGGTAGGGACCACCATTTTAAGTTCCATAGTTTCGAAAGTGGTGGTCTGTATCTTTTGGACTGCACCTTAGCTTTTTACCATCTAGCAGGATGTAGTCAAAAAAATTTACAACTGAAAGTATAGGAACCCCAAACTGCGAGATGAAGGCCTCAAATGCGTCCGTGACTAGGATGATGATGATTCTAAGGGTGAAAAAAATAATTAAATAGTCCAGTAGCATTTCATTACTAGCTGTAATAGCGCGGCGTCGCTTGTCAAATATACCTGAGATCCAGTACTTAATCTTCAAATATAGCTATAGTTGCGGCACGCTACGATGGCCGTTTTGACACGACTTGTTTTGCTTGTTTTATCTTTCTTGGTGTGTGAAGTTAATTTTCTTCTGTGCCAGTCTCGTCATATTTTTCTTTAGTTATTCGGCTAACAGTTCGTTGTCCAATATTAAGCACACCAAAAAAGAGAAAACGTGTAAAACCAGTCGTATCTAAACGGCCATCATAGTGAACCGCAACTATAGTCTATGTATCAAATCAAATCAAATCATATTTATTGTAAATCATAGGTACAGAAGATGTTCTCATAATAATTAGTTCAGCTATGTTTCACCATTTGGGTTTACAATATTAAGTAGATTATTAATTTTATCAAATTATTAGATTATTAATTAAATTGTCAATTTAGTTATCACATAAAATTAAATAAAAAATACAAATAGCACAAAGTCAATCGTAACAGAAATTAAATTCATCAATAAATTATCATGCACCAGCACCACATTCATTTTCATTTTGTCATTATAGGTATTAATTACAGTGAGTTATCCTCCAAAAATTCATTAATGGTATAATAACATTTTCAATTAATAATTTGCGAAGTTAAAATTTAAAATTGTCCATTTCAATTATATCTCTAATTTTTATTGGTATTTTATTTTATTTTCGTGGACCTAGGCAAAACACACTGTCAATTACACACACACGGACAATTTATCACAGTTTCGAGCCCTAGTATTATTAGTACTATTCCATACTAAATCTCTGTGCCAAATTTTATCTTAACGATTTACTAACATACACTCATACTCCATTCAAACTTTCACATTTATGATAGTAGTAAGATTAATGTATAAATGCAGAAGAGTAAGAGGCCATGAATGCCAAATACGACCATAGCATATGCGAACTAGTTTAAAGCTAATGCTTGTATAGACAATCTGGTTTTGCTTTCCAGAAGTTTTGCGTCTAACGCACTAGTTAAGCTCTGTAGCCAATACAGATAAAGATACTGCAACGACCAAAGTCAGCCGATAAACCCGGGTATTTCCTTCAAACATCCGGGTTCCGTCAATACACCCTCCCATGACTATAAGGTATTTAGCTGAGGATCTAGTCAACTCCATTTTGATAATGCCACTTCTAGATGAAGCAAACAATGAATTCAAATTTAGAAGTTCGTTCAAGTTTAGTAAGTAACGAACGAAATTAAAAAGTCTACCTCTTTTTTAACACAAAGACAGTTTAAAAATAAATAGAATTACGTAGTACTGCGACCTTGTCTCGAACAATTAAGAGTCGTTCTGTAACTTTTATTTTTCTGTTGATTGCGCGGGAAATTGAAAAAAAAGTAAAGTGTGGGTTGAGTTGGTTTGAGAAAAAGTTAAACAAGTGTCGTTTTGAGAAATAAATGTCTTCATTGAACAAAGATAAATGTCTGAAGTGACTATTTTAAGCTTTTATTTGACGTTAAAATTACCATGCGTAGCGAAAAATTGTAAATTTTTTAGATAGGTAATAATGAATAAAGGAAATCATATTTTTATAAATGTAGACTAGATTTTCTATTGATATGATGTGGAGGCTTACAAAACAAAGCTTGATTTTTATTCATACCTATCTCAGAAAAGACTAAACAGACTGTATCTATTTTATTTACAGAAATAAATTTAACATAGAGGCTCAACCTAGTGATCGAGTTCTCAATAGTAAAACTAGTCATTAAACCTTTAAATTAAAATGTTAGGATCAAGTACTGGAAGGAAAAAAATCCTATAGATCGACTGTGACCGCTGTTCATCGCTTTTGGTACGCGAGGTGTGGCGGGGGACAAGATAAAGAAAGAGCTCGAATTGAGAGCGAGGGAGATAGCACCATGAGCGTTCGATTTGCTGATACTCCGCCGTGTCAAGGTGCAACACAGCGGTTACGTCCAGTCACAGATAATATAATTCTTATAGTCCAGTTCAAGGAGAAACCGCAATAGCACGACACTGCAGCGGCGCGGATCGGTACGGCGCGAGTCAGCTAATAAGATACGTTGCAGTACTAGTATAGTGCGTTTTACTTCATAAAAAACAAGGGCAAGAATATTTTTTTTTTTTTTTTATATAGGACACGTCAATTGGACTTCGCCTTGCCTGATGGTAAGCTGAAGGCAAAGTCCCAGAAAAGAGGGTCACCATTACTTACACTTACCGTGTGACAATGGTGACACTCAGCTTGACGGCCTTATCATATGCTTTTTCACGCCTCGCTTAAAGGACCCGGGACTGTAGGAAGAAGGAAACACGTGAGCTGGTAATGAATTCCAGGCCTTAATGGTGCGACAGAGGAAAGAGTCTCCGAACCGCTTGGTTCTTGATCGGATGTTTTGCACCGTGTGCGGATGACATCTAAGACCTGCACGCGTTGTCCTGTGTAGGAAAGGAGAGGGTGGGACTAATTGGAAGAGCTCATCAGAACACTCCCCATGGTACAGACGGTAAAATACAGCCATGGACGCAACATCTCTACGCAGCTGTAAAGGTTCTAGGGTGTTCGTGATCTCGGGATACCCAATGATGCGGACCGCACGTCGCTGCAACCTGTCGAGAGCATCTAGTAAGTACTTTGCTGAACCATCCCAGAGATGCGAGCAGTACTCCACACAGGAGCGAATTTGTGTCTTGTATAGAAGACACCGCTACTCCGGCGTGAAAAATCGTCTCACTCTGTTCAGGACTCCGAGTTTTCGTGAGGCTGTTTTGATTATGCTTTCGATGTAGTTTTTGTTATTCAGGTTGCAGCGAACATCCATACCTAGGATATTGAGATTAAAATTTTTCTATCTGCTGCAGTGCCGCGCTAGTGCGGTTTCTCCTTTACAATAATTAGTTTGGCGCATCAAGAAACTAATTGCGCTTGAACCACAAAAAATGTATAAAAATCGTCGCACTTTTCAAACCCATTCGGTATCAGCAATACATCACTTTTACCCTCACATCAAAGAACACAAACAATTTTCAAACACATAATCGTTTTAGCGAACTGCGGGGCCGCTAAAAAGCCGCAATCGACGTTTCACGCGCCGGCAGACATCTCATCTTAACGACCCCCCCGAGAGTTATTCCTTTCTCCATATCTTTTCAGTTATAAAGGGCTTACAGATTAACAAAGACGGGAATAAACACGGTCATGGTTGGTTAGTGTAAATCTTTTTTGTACGCATGAATTTGTATTTGCATTGATTTGTTTGTATCACTTAGGTGGCAGAGAAGCACATGGCCAGATGGAAAGCGGTTATAATGGCCTATGGACGTGTGTAAAACCAGAAGAGTCTCACTTGTGCCGCCGACCCTGTGAGAACAAAAAGTGTTCTGTGCCATCAGTGCAGAAGACAAAGCAGGACAAATCTTTGATCTTCCTTCTGACAGTACAAAAAATCTCCAGTGAGCTCTGGCTACCCTTCCACCGGAACCACAACACGAGGTTATCATGGCCGCGGTATTCTGTAGGGTGGGAGCTACTTCCCCAGTCGAACTGCTCAATTGGAACACGAATGCCGCTATGTCGATTACCTTGGTTTAGGTGTTTCTTGGTATGTCTGAACAAGTATATTTGCATTGGTTATTTTATAATTCATAATTCATTTATTTCGTGGATCATAGGTTAGTTACAATGGTCCTAAAATTATGTTAAGTGCGCTATGTCCTACCACAAGTGGTGTACAAATTAACCTAAGCAAGCAAGTAGTATAATCAAATAATCAACTAATCAACTTAAAACAATATAAAACATCACCATAGATTGACAGAAAGAATCAAAAAATTAATTGTCAAGTCGTATATATTATATGTCATGTCAAACAATATAACCATAGATTACAATTAACAAATGTCTGTCATAGACTTTTAATGTCTATAGTACCCACACAATAATAAGTCAATAAGAATTATAATAAAATGTCAATTTGTAATAATATCATTTATGAAACCTTCAATAGAATAATATGTCTTGTTAATCAATAATATCAAAAAAGCAAAAAAAGGGCGAAATACGCTGCAATGGAGCCACAATATTATTTTGTGCCCATTGCGGTGGAGACTATGGGCAGTTGGGGTCGGACACGAAGCGATGATCGCGGAAATTGGCCGCCGCATCCACGACCATGGCGGTGACTTCCGATCCGGCTCGTTCCTGGGGCAAAGGTTGGCTATTGCGATTCAGCGGGGCAACGCGGCCAGCATCATGGGCACCTTTGCGCCAGGAACGATGTGGAGTGGGTTGTTTGACGCGACATGATCGCGAGTTTGTTTCGTGTATTTATGTTTTAATTATTTTGTATGTGATAATTACAATTCTACTACAGGAAATACCCAATTCAAATAATAGTCACTCCACGAAGGCAGGTATGTAACGTAAAAATTTTATACTTTATTTCGAAGCCATTAAAGATCAAAAATATTGATAACTCTTTTTTAAATTTATTTAAATTCGGTTCTACTCTAATGGATTTCGGCAATTTGCTAAATATCTTTTGTTGGCGCGATTGGCCACGTGAGCTAGTGGACTGTATTATGCGGGGATGGAGTTAACTGTTCCATTGACGCTTTACACACAAACAAGACAGGTGATCGGGTTGCCGCGGATGTGATTAGGCATTGAATGCAACCCGAGAAATTAGGAGAGGATGCACTAACCTTTACTACGCCACGTGCTGTTTTGTCATTTGCTGGCTGGGCCGTTGCACCGATCTTCTCTTCCTGGCTCAGGAGCTGCTGTCCACATCACTAAATCACTTGAGGGACACACGAGAGGCACAATCCGATCGGTAAAGGTCTATGAAAGCGGTTAAAATACAACAAATATTATTCATTTCTGAGAGACGCGAGCGCCGCCGCCATTGCGCTGGCTAGTTCAAAGCGGGACTGATTAAGCGTGTATTTTCACAATTGGCGGGCGAAAACTATTGCTATCTTTCACTTAGAGGTAGTGCGGGAGGGGAGATGGGTACAGGAAGCGTGTGTTTCCGCGTCAGAAAATACAGATTCTACCACCGGCGCAACCATTCCCCCCGGCTTGAAGGGTTACCTTCGAAACGAAAAATGCGGGACAAATCTAAAGTCTAATCTAAATCTAGGTTTGGGAAATAACAACTAAAATATAAACCTAGATTTGAACTCGTGCCTACTGCTGGCTAGGCAGAGGGCAGAGGCGAACAACCGGGCGCAGATACGATCCGGTTGCGGTATTTTTTTTATTATTTTTTTTTATTTTTTTTTTTCGGGAAAAACTTCCACTACTACTCCTAGAGGCCAATGCAAAGGAGGCGCATTCCCAGTCATAAGGACTACCACCGTACCTACAGTAATTGGGTTAGACGAAGCATTCCATCTTTGACGCGACTGCAGCGTGTGCAAACAATCGGCTCTCCAACGATTCCAAAACGATTGGACTAATCTATCTAAAAGAGCGTGACGAGTTAGAAGGAGCATTCCATCGTCACCAACATCTATTGCGGGCAAATATTTTAGCGTACTTAAATCACCGGTCAACTATATGACCGCGCGTAGATAAAATTCTCAAAAATCGGCCCACATAGACAACACAACGCAATAGTCTCGACCAAGACGAGACGCGATTAGCCAACAACAAATAAGGGACTCTTCACGCGGGACCGATACAACAAGCGAGTGCTTCTTCTCCTCGGGTGGTTCGGAAACCGTAGTGGGATTGAATTGACTAACTGGCCACTTATCTAACGCGGCATGAATCCAGGACGGTCCACTAAACCATAACGGGTGATCTAAAATTTGCGAAGGAAGCAATCCACGAGAGAGACAATCGGCTGGGTTGTCGGTGCCAGCAACGTGAAAGGGATTTTGTGGCGCTAATTCAGATTGAATTTTTGCCACTCTATTAGCGACGAATGTGTCCCAACGATGGGGCGAAGAGTGGGCCCAACACAAAGCGACTGTTGAGCCCTAAAAGCTAAAATTCTACTAATATTAATGCGAAAATTTACAATTATGTCAAATAAATTACCTTAAAGATTTTGACCACAATACAAAATGTCATAAAGCGACACGGAAGTGCTAGTCTTAGCACTGCCATCCAAAACTACGCGGAGTTTAGTAGTAAGCTTATCTTCTCTAATAACTCCGTGGTGCGGGATAATGTACGAAGGCTGGGTCTCGTCAGTGTCCGCAGGCGCAGGTGAGATGCAACCTTTATCTAAATATTCGTTAACAACCTCATCACAGGCCCGCTTCAACTTTGGAGACGCCTGCATCTTTCGTTCTAAACAAAGAAAGCGTTTTTCAGCGGATACACGGGAGTCACCGAGCGAAAAAATATCTCCCTTGAAAGGGAGCGCGACAACATAACGACCCTGCTCATCACGAGTAGTCGTGCGACAACAAATCTCCTCAGCCATCTTGTCATCAGGGCTTAGGATAGGTGGGACATTGACCTCTTCAATTTCCCAAAACTTGCGGATGGTAGACTCCAGTGGCGGCTCGACGGTGCAACAGAACGAAGCAGTCGAGTGACTAAAACTATCTATAGAAGCGGGTGCGGAACCAATTATAACAAAACCAAGAACTGTTTCCAGTGCGTGCGGAGCGGGGTACGTCGGTCCCCCTTGAATCTTACGTGATAACTGGAGGTGCGGGAGAATCGAAGCGCCGATCAATATATCGACGACTCCAGGAACAGCGTAAGTCTCATCTGCTAAAGGCAAGTCTTTAAATTTCGTTAATAAAGACGTGTCAACCGGGACGGTAGGCAACTGTTCAGTTATTTTTTCTATAACGAGCGAATCCATGTCAAACCAAATATTATTATTAAAACGAGATCTAAACCTTGTTTTAACGGTGCCCTGAACAGCTGACCGTAAGCCCCCAAAACCCTTCACCACTGAGCGGGCTGAACGCTTATTAACATTGAAACCAAGACGTTGACAACAATCTTGAGTAATAAAATTACTTTGCGAAGCGCCATCTAACAGCGCTCGAACAATGCGCGGCTTACCTAATGCATCAACAATAACAACGCGAGCGGTCGCGAGACACACAGTAGTGAGCGCGGCACTAGCTGAGACCGAACACAAGGTGACGTCACTCGCAGCGGTCACCGGGCGGGCCGGAGCGCGCGCGAGCGCGGGCTGCGGCTGCGGCGCAGGCTGCCGTGTGTCACCGCTCGACGAGCCAACCGTGCTCACATTGGATGCGGCATTACTATTCTCAAAATGAAGTAAAGTGTGGTGTCTCGCCTGACATTTGCGACAACCATTTCTACTATTACATAAAACAACGCGGTGTTTAGTACCGAGACAATTAAAACAAAAATTATTAGCGCGAACAAATTTATAACGATCACTAGGCGACAATTTTAGGAAACCAGGACACTTGTACAATTGCGAATGATGAGTATTACACAAAGAGCAAACAGGTGATTGTACATGTGCTGGTGCGGTATTAACATAAGTATGAGTTGACCTCAGTGACCTCGATGAGGCATCTATCCCGCGTTCAGAACTAACAACTTTCTTCGCGCCTTCATGTTTTGATGAAGAGCGTTGCAATACCTTTATATGCTCGCGAACAAAACTTTCTAAGTCTCTATATAAGCCTATATCTCTATATAAGTCAACTTAGGAATTTTATTGCCGCGATGATCCGACTCAAATAAACGAATGGTTTCGGAATCTAATTTCTTTAAACCCATATACAAAAATAAGAAGTCGCAGAGGTCATCGATCTTTAGGTTCTTTACGGCGCGAACAGATGATGCGAAAGTATCTAGAAATTTCTCTAAGTTTTGATCGTTACATGCCGTAATGGATTTCAAATCAAACATCTGATCTAAATATGCGTTAGCTACCGATCTTTTATCCTCATACTTAGCTTTCAAAGTATTTAAAATTAAATTATAATTCTCGGCACTAAACGTAATTCCAGCGCAAACGGTTATAGCTTTACCAGTCAATTTTTCAACGAGATAATGCAATTTTTCGTGATCTGTCAACGAATCGTTCCTATCTATTGTATTCTCAAAACTATCTATAAACAAACACCAATTGCGAATGTTACCATCAAATTCGGGTATTTGAATTGGTGGCAACTTAGGTCGGTCGCGAGTGGGGTTGGGTCGGTCAGACGGTTTCTCCAAACTCCTAGCGACGCGTTTGATACGACAATACAAATCGTCAAACGACGACAAGGCCTGATAACTCACTGAGTAATCGGGATTTAAATTTAACTCTAAAACGTTGATGTCATGTACTAAAGACTCGAAATCCGCGCGTAGACTATCTAAGTTTTCTATAGAACACAAGAACGAATCTCTAATGGCCAAATCAGAGGTTTTAAGTGCATTATCACAAATCGATTGTACACGAGAGTAAATCATTTCTCTTTTAGCGTATAAAAGTTTCAGTTGAACTTTACTATCGGTACTACCAACCTTTGGGGGCATGTTTACAATTAAATATCAAACTAAAGTGGTAAACAACAAATATGAAATGACTTAATCCTAGCGGTACAGAGCAGCGACGCGGCGCGAGCGATATCCGTAGGTAGGTAGGTACTTATGACCGCGCGTGCAAGCTTGAACAAAACGCGCATAGCAACAGCCAGATCGTACTTACGCGAGCCAGGCCGCTGTCTAGGTTCAACTATTATTTCAGGGATTAAGTATTGCGTAATATCTATTCAAATTAAAATACTTTCGTATGAATTTGAATGAAATGCGAGCGAGGTAGTGCGTTTATTCTCTGTGGAATAAATAACAAAGCGAACTACGACTAAAGATCGATACGATAAGTAAGAGAAATGCGAGCGAGGTATAGCTGTGTACCTACCGTATTAGGTAAATACGATGCGAGCCAGCGGCGAACGGACAACTTAGAAATTGAAACAAATAAAAACAAAAGCCAAATGCGTTAGGTATTACACTGTGCCTATGCACTAGGGTGTCTAGGATACCTAAGATCTAAACTTAGCCTGCCTAGATGCGGGGTTTTCTACTAAAATAACTAGGCATTCAGGTGCGGTGCGTTTATTCTCAATAGAATAATAACAAATGCCAAACTACGACCAAGGATTGATACGATAAGAGGAATGCGAGCGAGGTATAGCTGTGTACCTACCGTATTAGGTAAATACGATGCGAGCTAGCGGTGAACGGACAACTTAGAGATTGAAACAAATAAAAACAAAAGCCAAATGCGTTAGGTATTACACTGTGCCTATGCACTAGGGTGTCTAGTATACCTAAGATCTAACCTAAACGCCTAGATGCGGGGTTTTCTACTAAAATAACTAGGTATTTAGGCGCGGTGCGTTTATTCCCAATAGAATAATAACAAAATTGCGAAACTACGACTAAGTGTCGATACGATGCCTAACCTATGTATGTATTAGGTAGGTACGATGCGAGCCAGCGGCGAACGGACAACAAAATTCTAAGCCTAAATGCCTAGATGCGGGGTTTTCTACTAAAATAACCAGGCATCCATGTGCGGTGCGTTTATTCCCAATAGAATAACAACAAACTACGAACTACGGCCAAGGATCCGGTTCGATCAGGACCAAAAAGAATGTTGGCGCGATTGGCCACGTGAGCTAGTGGACTGTATTATGCGGGGATGGAGTTAACTGTTCCATTGACGCTTTACACACAAACAAGACAGGTGATCGGGTTGCCGCGGATGTGATTAGGCATTGAATGCAACCCGAGAAATTAGGAGAGGATGCACTAACCTTTACTACGCCACGTGCTGTTTTGTCATTTGCTGGCTGGGCCGTTGCACCGATCTTCTCTTCCTGGCTCAGGAGCTGCTGTCCACATCACTAAATCACTTGAGGGACACACGAGAGGCACAATCCGATCGGTAAAGGTCTATGAAAGCGGTTAAAATACAACAAATATTATTCATTTCTGAGAGACGCGAGCGCCGCCGCCATTGCGCTGGCTAGTTCAAAGCGGGACTGATTAAGCGTGTATTTTCACAATTGGCGGGCGAAAACTATTGCTATCTTTCACTTAGAGGTAGTGCGGGAGGGGAGATGGGTACAGGAAGCGTGTGTTTCCGCGTCAGAAAATACAGATTCTACCACCGGCGCAACCATCTTTGGTGACATGGCAAAAATGCTGCTATGATACAGTGCCGTTTTACTGGCGACCAGGTGCATGCGGGTGCATACATGGACTATATAATATGTACGACTCCATTGTAAGCTGAAGGCAAATTCTTAGGAAAGAGGATTACCATAACTTTTAAACTATCGCGTTCCATGATATACAATAATGTTAACGGGAATTAACGCGATCGTGGTATAGGTACAGCCAGTCATCCTGTGACCACGGCAGGTGTAACCTGGTCGAAATGTCAGGCAAACGACATTGCAACCAGGTATAATCACAATACAACGGTAGACACTGATCGGTACGCACGCATACACTCCGATAATTTCGCTCGTGTACCTGACGACAGTAACAGCGTTTCTCAAACTTTCGTAAATTAATATAATGTCTACATTTACGTGCAAGAGGTGTGAGGTTGAGTCTATCGACGGTGTCATGTGTTCAGCGTGCAATGGGCGTTTTGACTTTCCTTGTGCTGGTATAAAAGAGGCTGGCTGGAGAAAACTTGGCGACAGGAAGCTTACTTGGAAGTGCATTGACTGTAAAAACCTAACGATAAGTCCCCGTGCTGGATCTTCGAAGACTACCCCAGCGGATATTGACAGTGTACTTGTGGAACTCAAGAGGTTATCCACTCATATGGATTCACTGCCATCTATAATGGAGAACTTGAAATCAATTAACATTGAGTTGGCGGAACTCAGATCCATGAGAGCGGAATTTTCGGACGTCAAAACATCTATATCGGATATGAAGTCATCTATAGAGTATGTGCATAGCTCGATTATGGATCTGACTGAAAAGCTAAGAGGCATTGAGCAAGAGGTCGAGGGTTTGAAGAAGACCAAACAGGATGTGTTGACTTTACAAGACCGCATCGGAATCCTAGAAATTCAATATCGTGAAAACGAGCAGAGATCTAGAAGTAATAATATCGAGATCAAAGGCATCCCTGTATCTGGCTCTGAAAACCTCTTCAATATTCTATCCAGCATAGGAGAGAGGATCAACTGCCGGATTCCCAAAGAACAAATAAATTATATCGCTAGAATTCCAATGCGAAATGATAACAGCAATAAAACAATAATATGTTCGGTACACAACAGTTATCTTAAGAACGATTTTATTGCCGCTGCTAGAATTTACAAAAAATTAAATACTGGTGATCTGGGATTCGAAGGAGATAAGAAGATTTTCATTAACGATCATCTAACTATGGACAATAAGGCATTACTTAATAAGACCAAAATTCTAGCTAAGGAACGTGGTTATGATTATGTTTGGGTGCGGGCGTGCAAAATATATGTGCGAAGAAATAACTCTTCACCAAAGTATCAAATTAGAGCAGAACAGGACCTTAAAAAGTATTTTTAAATAGCAGGTCGGGACGACTTTCCGATGCGTTGTTCATACTATTTACGACAACTTTGAGAAACACAGGTACTTATTTTTTGCATGCATTCCATTCTGACCCGCCTTTTGTTCTCGCTGTGGTCGGAAGTCACTATTCATTCATGTTAAATCTATGCAATTTTAAACGTTATTTGTTTAACGATGGAGTTGACATCTACTTGAATATAATTAAGTTTAAGTTAGAGTACAAAATATATATTGTTTATTCTTTAGATACAGCTTTAGCCAATGCATTTGAATTGTACCCACTTCACAGAATTTATAACACTTTATTAGGTATAGAACGAATTTTTGAGTGCAAATTGTACTTGGTGACGATATTGAGTGTGCTTTATGTTGTTATTATATTTATGTCTTTTGTACAAATTCACACCACTTAGTATTTTTTATCAAAATGTTCGGGGACTACGGACGAAAACTTCTTTATTTTATAGAAATGTATGTCTTAGTTGTTTTGATGTCATCTGCCTGACGGAAACGTGGCTTATTGACAGTATTGAGGATAGTGAATTATTTGATAGTAGATATATTGTTTGGCGGCGTGACCGGGACTATGCACTAACGGATCAGATGTTAGGTGGAGGAGTGTTAATAGCGGTACGTCGTGAACTCGTCGCTGACGTTCGCAGAGACTGGTGCTCCTCTGCCGAAGACTTATGGATAACCTTGACCTTAAATCAATCGAAACCCAGAATCTCCCATAAAATCAATATATGTGTAGTTTATGTGTGCATCCAGAAAGGTGGTCAGTCTTTGATGGGACAACTGAATAATTTTTCAGACAATCTTACTGACATTGTTATGAAGAACTCATCCGACAAGTTTATTGTTGTAGGTGACTTTAATCAAAGTAATATCGTATGGCAAACTGTGACTGATGGATATCACCTATATCCTAGTCATTTAGAAGGACCTATCCAGGCTAAATTTTGTGATAATCTTGTTGTGTGTAATTTATTGCAATATAACTCTCATGTAAATATTAATGATAGGATACTAGACCTTGTACTGTCCACTGACGAAGTTCATGTTATGCACTGTCAGAATCCCCTAGTAAAAGAAGACTTACAGCATAAAGCAGTTTGTTTCGTCGTTGAATTTATTCAGACCCAGCAGTTACATTCTCGACCACGGCTAAAATATTTATATAATCAAGCAAATTACAACGCCATCAACAAGGATATGAACCAAGTTGATTGGGCATTAGAACTGGGAAGTAGACCCCTTGTGGATGCGGTTGGGTTTTTCTATGGCACTATCAATGAACTCCAAAAGCAGTTTATACCCACGAAGACTGTTTTTGCGCGATGCAGGTACCCTCCATGGTATAAAAGCTCATTGATTAAAATCATAAAAGAAAAGGCCAAATATCACTCAAAGTTTAAAAAATACGGTAACATCTCTGATCATCAATCATTCATTGTGTTGCGTCAGCGAATTAAAGATATAGAACAGAACATGTTTAACAACTATATTGCAAATACAGAATTAGCTATCTCAAGAAACCCTAGAGCTTTATGGCAGTACGTGAAATCTAAACATTATTCTAATTCTTACCCGCCTGTACTCAAATTTGGGGATTTAAGTTATAGTAATGGTGAAGACATCTGCAACATGTTCGGGGAATACTTTTATTCCAATTTTAGAGAACGTACTGACAGTGACAACTCGTTATTTTCGGGTGGTATTGATGATATAGGTAACCAAACTACTGGTGTAACTGACATCCGTTCCGTGAAGGTACAAGAAGACGAAGTTCTTGGGTTTTTGAAACAGGTTGACCTATCAAAGTCTGCAGGTCCTGACAATATTTCACCAATTTTCATACTGAATTGTGCCAAATCTTTATCAGTTCCGTTAACAATTCTACTCAATAAATCATATTCTCAGGGAGAAGTGCCTGTAATTTGGAAATCAGCGTATATAACACCGATCCATAAAAAGGGACCCAGAGACTGTATAGAAAACTATAGACCGATATCTAAGTTGTGCGTATTTGCAAAAATCATGGAGAAAGTAATTCATAAGCATCTTTATTTTGCATTAAAACTAGGCTTTAGTAATGATCAACATGGATTCATAAAAGGTCGTTCAACTACATCCAATCTGGTGGTCTGTAGCGATTATATATCAGAACACATGGAAATGAGGTCCCAGGTCGATGTTATTTACACTGATTTCAGTAAATGTTTCGATCGTATTGATCATAATTTACTATTGCGCAAACTTTGTCTAATGGGCATTTCAGGTAACTTATACAGATGGTTTACATCTTACGTGCAAAACAGATGTCAAATAGTGGCTCTTAATGGATATACCTCCAGAGCCGTATCTATACCATCTGGAGTTCCTCAAGGATCCCTGCTAGGTCCCATGTTATTCAATATCTTCATAAATGACGTCGGTGTATGCTTTCAAAACTCTAAAATTCTGCTATATGCCGACGATATGAAGGTTTTAAGGCAAATAACAACCGTAGGGGATGCTTGCTGCTTGCAGGATGATTTGAACAAATTTCAAAATTATTGCGTTCGGAACAGGTTGGATTTAAATGTCTCCAAATGCTACGTTTGCACATTTACACGTAAACTAAACCCAATAGCTTATGATTATACACTATTAAATGCGTCAATAGCGAGAGTCACTGCCATTAAAGATCTTGGAGTGACATTCGACTCAAAACTGATATTTGATTCTCACATTGAATCGGTTGTCAAGAAAGCATCCAAAGCTTTGGGTTTTATCATTAGGTTATCCTCTGATTTTAATAATATTAAGACAATGAAAATTCTTTACTGCGCGTTCGTCCGTAGCCACCTCGAATACTCTTCCCCAGTTTGGAATCCAAATTATGGTATATACATCAATCGCCTTGAAGGTATACAGAGAAGATTTCTAAAGTATATTCAATATCGTTCTCAAATATACTTACCTAACTATATAGCAAGATGTAGAAAATTTCATATACTCCCGCTGTATGAGAGAAGGAAAATTGCAAATCAAATCAAATCAAATCAAATCAGTTTATTGTGAAAATGGGTAGGTACAATAGTGATACAGTAGGTGCAATAATATAATATGGTTTCTCCATTCTCCGCCTCAAGGCATACAATAAAATTTACTAATATAATAATTAAGTATTGTGGTAATTAAATTATGTCAGCATACCAAAAAATCTTACAATTTCTACAATTTTATGCCCAACAGGGAATGTCCATATTGTCCATATTTAAATTTGTCATTACATTTTGTCACAAAAATATTTGTATTATCACTTACAAAGTTTTATCTTCAAGATACTCCTTTATTGTGTAGTATACCTTGTTAGTCAATAGTTTCTTAACTTCTCTTTTGAAAAATATAATATTTCTAATTTGAAGAATGAATTCTGGTAATTTATTATATATTTTGGGCGCCATTCCAAGAAAATTTTGATTAAACACGGTTTTTTTATGTTGTACACATCTAATTTTATAACTATACCGTGAACTATTGAGAGTCTCAAATAAATGAAAGTTATTTTTTATGAATGTGACCACTTCAAATATATATAAACAAGGTAATGTTAAAATGCCAAGACTTAAGAAATGAGGTTTGCAGCTATCGGTACTTTTTATACCACATATAGCTCTAACACATCTTTTTTGTGACTTAAATACCATTTCTGTATTATTGGAATTACCCCAATATATGACCCCATATCTTAGAGAAGATGTTACAAAAGCATGATACGCGGTAAGCACAGTTGTCTGGTTCACTATTTTGGAGAGGTTGTACAGCGCATATGAACATTGACTCAGTCGTTTGCAAACACTCTCACTGTGACTTTTCCAAGACATGTCTCGGTCTAATACTATGCCCAAAAACTTTGTGGAATCAGTTTCTTCAATCACCTTCATGTCATATCTTATGTCAGGTTTTATGTGATTAGTCCTTTGTTCAAATGTCATAATTTTAGTTTTATCAAAGTTTAATTTTAAATTGTTAGCCTCTAGCCAGTTAATAAGTACCCTTAGACACTCATTTATATCAATTTCTATTGTTTGAGTTTTATTAGCACTAAAAAGTATGGTGCTGTCATCAGCAAACAAGACCATTGGATGACGTGTAACTTTGGGCATATCATTAATGTACAGAAGAAATAATAGTGGCCCTAAAATACTCCCTTGCGGTACACCATATTTAGTTACTCTTAGATCTGAGACGTATTTTATTTCTGTTTTTGATTCTATACAGATTTTACTTAGGGTAGTCATTTGTTTCCTGTCTGTTAAATAACTTTTTATGAGGGCATGAGCATTACCTCTGATTCCATACCTTTCTAGTTTTTTTAGGAGTCTAGATCGATCCACACAATCAAATGCCTTACTCATATCCATGAACAGAGCCGCTACAGGATTTCTTGTATCAATATTAGTTATAATCCTTTCATTTAGTTTATACATGGCCATGTTAATATTTTTATTTTTTCGAAAACCGTACTGTTCGTCTACTAGGATTTTATTGTGTTCTAAGAAAGAGTACAAACTGTTATATAATACCTTTTCAAAAATTTTAGAGAATATTGACAGTAGAGCTATCGGTCTGTAATTACTGAGACTTTCTCTGTTACCTTTTTTGTACAAAGGCTTGATCACAGACAGCTTTAATCTCTCTGGAAAAATACCCCTTTCGATGCACATGTTCATAACGTGACTGAGGATAGGTGCAACAATAGTAGCCACCGATTTAATAATATGAGTAGCAATTTCGTCACATCCTGTGCTATTTGTATTATTTAATGCATTTATTATTGTTATAATGTCATTAGAAATTGTCGGTGATAAGAATAAAGAATTACATTGCATGTCAAATTTTAAATAATCATTATCGTCATTAGTACCACTCAAGCATTCAATTTCATCAATAAAATAGTCATTGAATGTCTGAGCTATGCAATTTGGGTCAGTTAAAATCCTTTTGTTTGTTATAATTTTATTTATTCCATCCATCGGTTTATTGTTTTTACCTTTTTTAATTATTTTCCATACAGCTGCACTCTTATTTTTAGCCTTATATATATAGTTATTATTTTGTACCTTTTGTGTCAAGCGAATTATCGTTTTCAGCCTTTTAGAATAACATTTGTATAGTCGTTTATTATTGGGGGTAGGCAATTTACGAAACTCCCATAACATACTGCGCTTACGTTTGCAACATACTTTTATTCCTTTACTAATCCATTGCGGCTTCCGTACTAAGGTCATTTTTATTCTTTTAAGAGGAAAGCACATATTATAAAATAACTGAAAGGAATCGTGAAATCTATTAAATGCTTGGTTTGGTTCATTGCATTCATACACTTCATTGAATGAAAGATCCTGTAGACATTTCTTAAACTTGACAATATTTTCCTTACAGTAATTACGTCCAAAGATAAACCAGTATGGCATTATACACTTCTTTTCTATGGGGCATTGAATGAGTTGGGCAGTGTGGTCTGACACTGATAACTCAATTACCTCACACTTGCTGCCTTTGATATTACAAATTATATTGTCTATACAGGTTCCAGTACATATTCTGGTAGGTACACGTATACCTATGATCATCCTATAGCTAGTCATTAGGTTAAGGAAATACTGAGCACTCTCTGTTTTCTTCATTATGTCTACATTAAAGTCTCCACACAATATGGTCTTTTTTTTACGTGATAAGCAAATGTAGTTTAAAATGTTGTCGAGATTCAACTGAAACGTGTTCAAAGAAAACTTATCCACCTTAGGTGGTCTATATAGGCAAATGATAACAATTTGAGGGTTTAATAATTCTACTGCGCAACACTCAATTATAGTAGGTTGGCACCATTTTTCTATGTCAAGTTGTTGACATTCAAGACTATTTTTTAAAAGTATACATGAGCCACCATGTCTATTCTCTCTACCATAGTATGCACCTAAATAATAGTTTGGTAAATTGAGATGAACGTGGTCGCCCCTCCTCATATTCGTTTCTGTTACACAGACTACATCTACAGATTTATCTTCCTCTGTCAAATTATTCAGATGCACGCTTAGTAAACTCGATTTACTGACCAGTCCATTTAAATTTTGGTGTAGTATGGTAATATGATTATGAACGAAAAAATGTTTCATTATAAACTGGATTAGGTTCAGTATTTAAAGTAGAAATTTTCGGGATTAATATATTGGGATTTCTCTGTTCTGGTTTGAAGTAATTTAATATACTTTTTTGACAAACTTTAGTACATTTTGGGGGTTTATTTATAAGGTGTTTTTTTCTAACATACAGCTCCCTATTTTTTAGAAATGATTGCTCATATTTCAGATAATCAATTTCAATATTTAATTTATAACTAAGCTTATTTAGACATATTACATTACTTTTCTGAGAGACTAAATGATGGTACTGCACAAAATCCAAAATATCAACAAATTTACAGTTTGTGCAATTTTGAACTAATAATTTCATGTTTTGATTTAACATATGCTCATTTAAGTGTTTATTGTATTGCACACCTAGCAAAAAAATTTGTTTACATATTTGAAATCTATTCAAAAGAATACACAGTTCTTTACTGAACGAAAAAGGATTCTTCTCATTTGTTCCAACGGAAATAACGACAATGTCCTCCCCAGTAACAGATTCAAAAATGTCCGTATTGCACTGAAATTGCGAGCAGTTAGCACCTGGTTTAATCATAGCTGTGATCGTGTAACAGTTATTCCATTTATTTTGTCTCATTTTTATCATTACTTGAGCCAGTCCCCGTACCTGTTCATCCCCTAGTATTATAATTCTAGGTTTCATTTTAGACGCCTCTATTGCAGCCACTTGCGATGTTTGATCACTTTGCATAGTGTTGGAGTTTATGTGTGTAACATCCTTTAATTGATAATTTCTCAAGAGCTGTTGTGATAGTGTTATTTGACTATTTTGGTCTTCCTTTTCATCGTTATTCATTCCAAAGTCTATTGTTCTCCTACATTGCTTTTTATTCCCTTTCTTTCGGGTTGAATTAGTTCTACTCAAAGGAGTACCTGTACAAATAGTTTTTAAGTAAGTGATTTTCCTTTCTTGTTCTTGAATTGTTTTGTTCATTGTGCCATTTTCGAGTAGTAACTCTTCAATTTGTTGGTGTGCACTGTCAAGCTGGCTGGTTAAACTATTAATTTTGTCTTTTAGACTTATTATATAATCGTCGTCGGTGTTTTTATCGGGCAAACTATCCGCTATGGAATTATTATAGTCTGATAACGATGGACTTGAGATACACAAACTATTCACTCGTTCACATGAAGATGACTTTTTCTGTTTATGTCTCAGTGTAACGTTCTCAGAAGTCATTTTATAAATTTGACTTACTACAAAAAGAGCGTCGAAATGTAGGGATCGAACTTAAGATTTGCCACTCTCGATGTCCGATTTATGCCTCCAGACCATGAACTGCATGTAATGTGGGTGTGAAAAATATGTTCCTATCCAGCATATATGTACTTAGTAGTAATTGTGATTTATTTCTATTATTTATTATAGTGTTACTTAGTACACAGTGATTTAATACAATGTACCCACACTCAAACAAAGCAAAACAGGCCACTTTTTATTTTTATAATTATTATGTTTTGATACTTTTAAACACTTTGTCACTAATTAAATGTTATGATTATTTTGGAGTTATTATTCAAATAGCTAACTGGTATTTCTAATACTTTTATTTTAACCGATCACTTCAACATTAATGTCATTGGACATCAAAAATGTAAACACATTTATCTTCTATATCACTGTTGCCACACTACTACTAACGATAGATGATGATTATTCTTTAGCAAGCTACTAGTAAATAGCAATAGATGAGATATGTCACTATTATTTGATGTGATGAATGGTCGTATTGACGTCCCTGAGTTAGTAAGCAAAATTGATTTACGTGTGCCTTTGGCATTCCTACGAAGGACAAACATTGTAAATGTACCTGCTGTTAAAACTACATATAGACAGAACTCGTGTCTCATTAGAGCTTGTCGCTCATTTAATTTAGGGTGTCGTAAAGTAGATCTTGACCTGTTTGCAACGAGTATTCCTAAAATGAAAAAGGATCTTAGTTCTTGTTTCTTTGACAATAGGTAAACATTGTATTTTGATAATGCTCCTGTTTTCTTTATTATTTTTGTAATTTTTTTTATTTTTTTTTATTCGGCTATTGTTTTCGTGTTTATGTGGATTGTCTACCGCTTACTAAATATTTTCAACCAATATTTAGCAGTGAAAACTTTTAATTGGCCGTCTATTATTTTATATATCTTTGTAACACTAATTGATAGCTGTAAGTTTTCCTACTATGAAATAAATAAATAAATAAATAAATAAATAACTGCGGTATAACAAAGGTAACGCTCAGCTTGACAGCCTCGTCCTTTAGGTAGGACTGTCAGTCAATCAATCAATTAGCCCACTGCAGTCCACTGCTGGACATAGGCCTCTCCCAATGTGCGCCATTTTCTCCGATCCTCCGCCTTCCGCATCCATCCCATCCATCTTTTTCAGGTCGTCCGTCCATGTAGAACTGTAGGAAGAAGGAATTAATTGGTTTGTATGCGTTTCTTTATATTGTATGTTTATAAATAAGAAATGTGTCTTGGTATGTTTAGCAATTTTGAATTCAAACCGCGGGTATTCGCTAGTCTTAGAATAACTTCGTGTTGTGTTCCCAGCGATGAGTAGGGTAGCCAGAGCTCACTGGAGAATTTGTGCTGTCAGTGGGATGACTAAAAGTTTGTCCTGCTTTGTCCTCCACACTGACAGCACAGAAACTCTGTGCTTTTTTTTTTTTTTTTACGTGCGCAAAATCCCCACGGATACCTCCCCACCGGGGCCGGTGGAGGAGGTTATGTCGGACTCGAACCGACTAAAACGCACGCCGCCTGTGGGTAGTTTTGGTTGCCGAAGGTGAGGTTGACAGGCATATCCCTCGCACCCCGGCCGACCCAGGGCCATCTCTCACGATCTGGCCCTCTTCTCGGGTGTGGGACTACAGAGTCCCCAACTCGTCCCCGGAAACGGGGAGGCGCGCCACGCGCGCCACCGCCGCGGCCTGCTTCTGCCAGGGTGACAGGCGGCTTCACCTGTCACCCCCAGGCCGGCGCTCATGGGGGGCGGAGGTCGTTCATCGACCTCCGACGCCCGAGTTGCCTTCGTACGCGGGCAGCTTGTCTTGCGATCCTTCGTCGCTCCCGCTGCCGCTCCCGCCCCGCCTCCTCCTTCACGAGCATTACTTGCTCGCAGAAGGAGGCGCCGGCCGCCCACGCATCCGCGCAGCGAACCATCGCCGCGAGCAAGGTGGAGAGCGTGAGAACCCTCACTCCCAGGGCCGCCACAAGCTCCCGCCTCGGCGTCTCCCACGCCGGACACTCGGTGAGCGTGTGCGGACCTGAGTCCTCGCTCGCGTCGCAGTGATGGCACTCGGACGTTGGCTCTTTCTGCATCCGACGCAGATACTTTCCGAAGCATCCGTGCTCGGTGATCATCTGCGTCAGACGGTACGAGAGGCTGCCGTGTGGCCTCTCTAGCCACTCCCCCATGATGGGTCTTACCGCTGTTACTACGGCGTGCCCAGCGCCTGGTTGCCCAAGTCGTATCTCCCATTCCGCCACCATTTCCCTGTGGAGCCGGGATCTCACGGCCCGAATTTCTTCGGGCTCGGGATCGTGACCCCGCTCCAGCGCCGCCCTTCGGAACCGGTATAGCGCCGAAAGGCATCTCGCTTCCAGGATCCATGGTGGCGATCCGGCGAGGTGACTCGCCGCGTTAAATGATATCGTATGGTACCCCCTTATGATGCGGCACGCCAACTTCCGCTGCGGACGCTGCAGCAGGAGCATGTGCCGATCACTCAGGGTGTCCGCCCACACGGGACACCCGTACAGGGCCATGGACCGCACGACACCCGCGTAGAGTCTCCTGCAGGAGTCCTCCGGGCCCCTCAGGTTGGGCAGTAGCCGCGCCAGAGCGTTGGCTGTGCCCGCCAATTTGGGGCCCAGACTTCGGAAGTGCTTCCCGAAGTCCCACCGGCCGTCGAGCACGAGCCCCAGATATTTCATCTGGGGCTTGATGCCGATGAGAGTGCCTCCCACTGTGAGACTGGAACCAGGTGGTGGCGTGCGCCGAGGTCCATGAAAGAACATGGCCTCGGATTTATGCAAAGCCACCTCAAGGCCCAGCCGCCGGATCCGTTCCACGACTTGAGCAACCGCGGTCGTGGCCCTCAGGATCGCTTCGCGGTGTGTAGGCCCGCTCGCCGTCACTAGCGTGTCGTCCGCATAGCACGTGACGGCGGCGCCGTCCGCAAGCTCACCGCGAAGCACCCAGTCGTATCCAATGTTCCACAGTAGCGGCCCGAGAACCGATCCCTGTGGAACACCGCACGACATCTCACGCCGACCGACGCCGGTCGCACTTGGGTAGATGACGGCTCTCTCCGTCAGGTACGCCCCGACTATGCGGCGGAGGTAGAGAGGCACACCGTGGTACACGAGTGCCTCCCTGATGCAACTCCAGGGCAAGGTATTGAACGCGTTGGAGATGTCCAAGGACACCGCCAACGTCACCTCACCCCGGGCAACTGCCTCCTCCGCCAAAGTCCTCACGCGCATGATGGCATCCACGGTGGACCGCCACCGGCGGAAGCCATATTGGGATCCGCCAGGTCCGGCCCCCTACCAGAGAGGTGCTCGACGAGGCGCTTCGCAATAACTCTTTCAAAGAGCTTGCCCACCTCGTCGAGCAATACAATGGGCCGGTAGCCGGACGGTTCGTCCGCCGGGCGACCCTCCTTTCGGATGAGGACCAGTTTCCCCGTCTTCCACATCTTCGGAAACTGGCCCCGCTCCAAGCATGCGCTGAGGAACCCTCTCAGCCGGGGTTCGAGACCGTCTTCTCCCAGAGCTAGGACCCACGCGCGGCCTGGAATGCCGTCGGGTCCCGGGGCGGTGCTCTTCTTGGCTCTAAGCCTTCGCACCGCCAGCTCCAGTTCTACCCAAGTGACCTCGGGGACTTCGTCGTCAACTACCACACTGGGCGCCATAGGCGACCGAGGTGGCGGAGTCATCTGCGGCGGAACGTGTTCCGCTCGCGCCGGGAACAGGGACTCGACCACTCCACCGAGCAGAGCTGGCTGGAGAACCCGGTTCAACGGCGGGGCCCGGGGGCGCAGCTTTCCTCTTACCATAAGGTAAGGCCGCCCCCATGGGTCCCGCTCCAGCGTCTCCATGAGCTCCTTATAAGCCGCGGCTTTCGCCCGCTTAATCTCCGCTCGGAGGGCATCTCTGGCCTCCCTGTATCCCACATGAAGCTCCGCCACTCGGGGCTCCGTATCTGCAGTTCGGCTACGCCTCCTACGGAGTCTGGTCCACCGGCGGTGCGCGATCACGCAGGCTTGCCGTAGCCTCGCGATCTCCGCAGACCACCAGTAGACCCGACGCCTCGGACTATAGGGTGGTGCCCTAGGCATACCCGCATCGCAGACACGAGTCATGGCCTCCCGGAACCACACCGCCTCATCGTCGATATCGACAGGCCTGTCCGGCGCAATGGCCCAGGCCTGTACGATGGCGGCCTCCAGGAGGACCTCCCGATTCAGTCTCCCAAGCACCCAGCGTGGCTCGCGTGGGGCCGGTATGACCGGCGCATCACCCGCGGGGGGGGAGACATCAAACCGAACGTATCGGTGATCCGCCAGTGTCTCCACCCCCACAACAACACGCCAGTCCCGCACACGGTGCGACAGCGAAGCGCCTGCGAACGATAGGTCGATAATCGAACTGCGCTCCGCGGTCACGAACGTGGCTTCGGCCCCGCGATTCTGGAGAACTAGACCGTGATTAGCGGCCCAGCTCTCCAGAGCCCTACCTCGTGGGTTCGTGTGCCGGGACCCCCAGGTCACGGGGCACCCATAGCGGCGTTGTACACCAGTGCCGCCGATCCGTCCAGGTCGACCACCCAGGCAGGCCCCAGGTGCCGGTGGGTGTACGGATCGGCGACAGCAGCGACGTGTACGGACCACTGTGCCATGCTCTGGAGCAGAAGACCCTGAGCATCGGCACCGTGGCCCACGTTCGCCTGCAGGATGCGGAGCTGAGGATCCATTATGGAACCATCTCCGCATCCCGCCGCGAACTTTGGGTGGAGCTCCCGCCTTGCGGCTTCGGCTCCCCCCCGGTGCAGGTCTTGCTGCCAACCCTATGGTCAGCCGGTTTGCCCCCCGCTGCACACCTGAAACAGTGCAGCGGAGCTTCGCATCCACCGGCCGTATGGCCGGGTTGGCCACAGCGGAAGCAGCGGTCATCGACCGTCACCGCCGCCGTGCACTGCACCCCCACGTGGCCGACCGACAGGCACCTATAACACCTAGTCGGTCGAGCCTGCAGGAGCCGGACCTGCACCCGCACCACGCCTCCAACGGCGAGGAACCCCCGGTCGGCAGCCTTTTTGGCTGCTGCGATGGGGCAGCCGACAACTGCCGCTCCCAGTCCACGGCGGCCGAAGCGGATCGCTCCGACCTTAACCGTATCTAGGGGGCAGCCCCCGGCCTCCGCCACGGTGAGGCGGATTTGCTCCGCCGTGATGGAGTCGTCCAGGTCCGAAATGCGCAGTTCTGCGCACTTGTTGGGCCTGGACACCCTGACGTCGGCTGCGTCAAGCGTCTCCCTAAGCTTAGCCGCTAGGGCATCAGCCTGGGGACCGCTCGAAGCGCCTGGGATCTCGAGTAGCCGAGCACCCGTCCGAGTGGGTTTCACCCGGATGGGGCCCGGCATGTCGAGGGCCTTCATGTCAACGCAGGCTCTCGCCTGCGTGACAATCTGGGCGTACTGCACGCCCCTATCCGCCGCCTCCGCCGTCATCGTTAGGACGACGGCGGTTGAGCGGGGGACGCGCAGCCTCCCCGGCACTCCCCTCGCAGGCTTTGGCTGCCTTTCGGTTCGCCTTGCGCCGCTTTTTTGAGGCTCCGGCAACCTCCCAGCCCCCCTCCGGCGAGAAGCTTGTGGCGGCAATCCCCGCCGGGGTTCGGGCCAGGGCTGGGGCTGGGGCTAGGGCTGGGGACTTCTTCCCCTTGCCCTTCCCCTTTCCCCTGCCCCTGCCCCGGGCGACCTGCGCATTCTGGGGGGGGGCTCCCAGCCCCCGCAGCGAGAGCAGCCCGAGCGGGCGGAGCGGCAGGGGCGGCAAACGCAGCGGACGGGCTGCTGGCCGACCCCTGCGGTGACCCCGCCACTACCGGACAGGTGGGGCTCCTCTTAACCGCCCCGGCATACCCGGCTGGAGCCGCCAGGGGCGGTCGGCGGCTGGAGTCCATTATGGACTCCAGCCAGCTCCGGGTGCGCTCCTCCTGCGCCACCCGCCACGCCCGCTGCTCCGCCAGCGCCTTCTCCTGGCGCTTCTCCATGGCAGCTATTGCCGCCATGCAGAGCGCCAACGGGTCCGCAGGCCGAGCCGGCTGCAGCACCGGCGACTCCGGCTGAACTGGTCGGGCCGGCGACTTCGGCGGCTCCGGCTGCGGGCAACAGCGGCCGCGCAGGCCGCCCCGACGGCGTCGGCTGCGCCAGCGACTCCGGCCGCAGCGGCGACCTCGACCGCACGGGCAACAGCGGCCGCGTCGGCGGCGTTGGCTGCGCCACCAGTTGCCTCCGCGCCGACCGCGTCACCCGCTCCGCCGGCAGCCCAGCGACGACCGCTTGAAGGCTCGCCAGTTCGGCCGCCATCCTCCCCATCTCCTTGCGGTATTCGGCCGCCATCCGCTCATTTTTCTCCAGGAGCTCCACATGCCTCCTGCCTAAATGAGCTCTGTCGAGCCGCAGCTCGGCTAGCTCCGCCCTCAGGAGGTCGAAGAGCTCGACAAGCCGCGTCGTCGCCTGCGTGACCCGGTGCTCCTCCGTCGTTGGAGAATCGGTGCGGGCCCCGGCCCAACCTTCTAGGGCTTCTATTACCTCCTTCGACATTATGTCGTCGCGAGGTAAGGGTAAGGACGCCGCCGAGGTGGAGGAACTCGGCGGCGCCTCCACATCCTCCGGGGCCCTGAGGCTATCACCCCGCTGCAGCTGCGTGCGGCTGACCGCTAGCTGCTTCGGCGGTGGTGGATGCAGCGTTACGTCACCGTCTTGACTGCTGCTAGTGGAAGAGGAGTCGGTCAAGGTGAGCTCCAAGTCCGACTCCGTCTTCTGTGGTGGAGGTGAAGGAGGAGGAAGAGACTTCTTCCTGAATCTCCTCTTCCGCCGTACAGATTTCCGGGTCTGTAGGCCCACCGGGCTGTTCGCCCTACTCTTCTCCGTGGCGGTGTCGAATTTCTCCGACACCGCGGCTTGGGACGCGACCTCCGCGTCGTGGTGCTGCGCGACCTCCGCGCAGACTGTTCCGCTTGGTTTGGGTTTTAAGGTTAATAATGAATTTTCCATGTAAATCCCACGAGTTTGACGCTATTTAAACTACACTTCCTGGGTGACGCTCATTCCAGGAAGCGGGGTACATACTGTGGAGTTCCCCAGGTATCCACAGGTTTTAAGCGACTTCGCTGTCGGGTTTTCAAGACTTTTCCTTGTCGCGGGCCGGCCAATTAAGGCAAGCCCCGCGGCCTTCAGGATACCGGCTTCCCAAGTGTGGCTAGCACTCAGGTCGTTGTCGATATCCTGGAGGTTACGCGACGCGGGAGAGCAGCCAACTCTCCCAACACCGACGGTGGCACGAATGCCTGCCAGCCTCTGCGCGAGCAGTAGGCCGGCCCGTCCCAGGATCCCATGGATCCTTGTGTCGCCCCCATGTCCCCTCTGAAAGCAGAGGGATACCGGGAGCGACAGGCTAGCCCTAAAAGGGGCTGTTTGGGATGGAAGGGATTCTACGAATCCCTTCCCGCGGGCCTTGCAGGTCCGCCATACCACGACCCCCTCAGGGTCAGCTAGCCCTAAAAAGGGCTTGTCGGGTTATTGGTCGACGGCTAGCAGAGCTCCTTCTCCTTGGAGTCAGAGTCTACTAACCGTCGTCCAGGGTGCACCAGCCTCCCCGTTTCCGTTCCCCAGGACCGCGGTCCAGAGGGAAAAGAAACAGGTGAGCCAACGTGGAGGTTACCCAACCCGCACCCCAGAAACTCTGTGCTTACAGGGTCGGTAGAACGAGTGTGGCTTCTCTGGTGTTACACAAGTCCATAGGCCACGGTAACCACTTTCCATCAGGTGGGCCGTGCGCTTGTCTGCCACATGAGTGGTATAAAAAAAAAGTTATTATTCATAGTTATATTTTTTTTATTAGGTACTCTAAGAATTTTTGATTTCAAAAATATATAAAAGAACTAGTTTTTCTCATGATTATATAACAAACTGAAAACGATCTGAAGATACAAAACCAAGGACGCTCAGATAAAACGCTACTTTCAGTATTCAGCCAATCTAGTTATATCGGTTTCCTATAACCGACGTAAGAGTGAGGCAATTTAGACGGTAAGCCGCCGTGGTCTCGATACTATAACGTATCTGGTTTCAGATCAAAATTACTTTCAACATTGTTAAATTAAACGTTTTCTTTAAACCGCAGGGGCTTTTAAGGAGAGCGTGATTCTTTTGTATAAATATTCGTAAGTTGTATACTTGTAAGATAATGTAGTTTGTTGGTAGTTTTGTGCCTTTTTATACCACTTAGGTGGCACACAAACAAGCGGCCCATCTGATGGAAAGTGGTTACCTTGGACGTGTGTAAAACCAGGGCAGTTACACTCGTGCTGCCGTCCCTGTAAGCACAGAGTTTATGTGTCGTCAGTGTAGAAGACAAAGCAGAAAAAGCCTTTGGTCTTCCCACTGACAGCACAAAACCTTTCCAGTGAGCTCTGGCTACTCTAATCACCGCCGGGAACACAACACGAGGTCATTATTCCGCGGTATTCTATAGCAAATGTACTTCCCCAGTCCCGTCCAGCCCAATTTTAGATTGAGAGGTTTTGATTTGAGTTCCAGTTGTGGCTATTATATTATTGACATGAGCGTGAGTTCACGTGGTTAATTTAATAGTCACGATGTATAGAAGAATTTCGAATATTCAAGACGTGTTCAAGTAGCACAGTTCATCAAAGCGTTTCTCCTGTAAGGGTCTGGCAGCGGGTTCAAGTCTTGTTTTGAAAGTTCACTATTTTCGACTTAACACTATCCTTATCTTTTATTTTTTATATAAAGTCTCATGAAAGATGGTCTCCATTATAGACACGTAGTATGTTACAATGGTGGCACTCAGCTTGGTGGCCTCATCAGATGCTTTTCACTGCCCGCTTAAAGGAACTGGGACTGTAGGAAGAAGGAAACACGTGAGCTGGTAAAGAATTTCAGGTCAGAAGTGCGGCAAAGGAAAGGGATTTTGCGCACGTAAAAATAAATATATATAAAAAGGAAATACCGAGATGTTTGTCCGTTATGCGTGTGACTCCCGAATGATTGCACCAAATTGAATAATGAATTCATAATTTGGGTAGCTAATAAAGAATCAATTAAAGAATTAATCAATCAATTTCATTGATTCAGGAGTTTTACATAATGAGCCCATATTAACGTCAAAATTGTAGAATTATGTCAAAAATATTACAAAATTATGTAAATAAGAACACATTACATAATTTTATAATAATCTATAGGAAAATGATTATTTCGCTGGTTCGGTAGGATGGTTTTACTGAGAAGATACTAGCAAGAAACTGAGACAGTTAGAATTAGATTATCTTTTTTTATTTGGTAATGTTTATAATTTATATTGTGTTAGCAAGCAGGATATTAGGTTGACCATGCATTTTTATCATTAAAATATCTACTTTATGATAACTGTTTTCCAATTATCATTTTTTCACTTCTATTTTAAACGTATTAAGTGGCATGTCAACTGACTCCTGAGGAATTTTATAAAATATTTTTATACAGTCGCGTGAGTCCCCGGCAGAGTAGAATTTGGAAAACCCCATCTCTTCTCATGCGGTGTCTTACAAGGCGACTATGGGATAGGGCTGTTTAACATCAGACAGATGTATAGACTCAGCCTCAGATGCATGGCTTGATTCAATAATAGTGCCCGAAAGAAGGCAATGGGCTCACCCCCTATAACGTGGGACTGAATTAAATGACTGGTGAAATGTAGGTGTTAATTCACCTCTACCTAACCCTCCTTTATCCCCAAAGGCGCGATTATATATATTTGTGAATGGGGCAAACCCAAAATATTCAGCTAGAATGTTTATGAGCTCAGTGCTGTTCTCAGTTGTATTTATAATTAAAAAAATAAAAATAATCAATTTTCCAATAACCTGCTATTTTAGCTATTTTATAATAACCCTGTCACTAATATTTATTAGTATTATCGTTTTATTTGTCAAGCAAAAGTAGTCACGAGAAGCGATGAACAAGCTATACGAAAAAAAAAATCTCTTAAAAATTAAGAGCACAGTAATTTAAAATTAGACCCTCGTACCCAACGTTTCAAGGTATAATGTCAATTTGAGTAATTTTTTATAAGCAAAGTATTAATAAAAGCTTTTTTTATGATATTTCGGATTTATAGCATAATAAAAAATAATAATATTGTTTAACTTTTACGTTTCAACTTCACCGGTTAAAGAGCGCTTAATTGGGCTTGTAAAAGTTAAGGGCTAATATCATTTTGATACTAAGAAGTATTCAAAAGAATTTACTTTCCTGTTTTTTTTATGTTTGTAACGACACAGTGTTTGTGCAGACGGGTTTCGTACTCATTATCGATAGACATATTTGCGAAGCCCATTTCTACAAACGCCAAATCATCGAAGAGCCATTTAACCGATGGGTCATTTGTTCTTGGGGCCATTTCATCGAAAAAACACATGCTCGAACTCCCATATCACCAACAGCACATTTCTTCGAGTACTCCATGTTCGAAGGTCCAATAAAAATATTTTTTAAATCAATAAGTTTTATTTTATAATGGCTACTCGTAATGTAAATTATTATACTTAATTTTATAAATAGTGCTTTTAATCAACTTAAAATAAAAGAAAACCTTAAAACCTAAAAGAATCTATTATATTTTATTTATTTATGTTATTAGCAATTGCTTTCAAAAATTCCGTGACATCCATACTTTCTCTGTTTCTCAGAATGGCTGCAAGAGAATTTCACATTCTTCTCCCTCTCTTTGTAGGCGTTACCTCTTCGACGAACGATTAAAATTTTAAAAGAACAGATTTTACCTCCAGAAGCGGAACCAATTACTACCTGGTTTGAAACATATTATGTATTGGGAAAAACAAAATCACATCTAGATGGAACGAAAATGACAATTTCAAGATCTCAGCCCACATTTCCACTACTGTTATGGTCTATTCATGGAAATACAGAATGCCGATTGCCACGTACTCAGAACAACGTAGAAACGTGGCACCGCCGCTGGAACACTTTACTGAACAATCGAAAACTTGGACTCTACGCGACCATACGTGAACTAATAAAAGAACAAATATCTACTAATCATATAATTATGAAGGCAAGAGCGTTCGTCGAAGAGGTAACGCCTAAAAAGAGAGGAAGAAAAATGGAAAATTCTCTTGCAGCCATTCTGAGAAACAGAGAAAGTATGGATGTCACGGAATTTTTGAAAGCAACTGCTAATAACATAAATATATAAAATTTAATAGATTCTTTAAGGTTTTAAGGTTTTCTTTTATTTTAAGCTGATTAAAAGCACTACTTATAAAATTAAGCATAATAATTTATATTACGAGTAGCCATTTTAAAATAAAACTTATTGATTTAATAAATATTTTTATTTGACCTTCGAACATGGAGCACTCGAAGAAATGTGCTGTTGGTGATATGGGAGTTCGAGCATGTGTTTTTTCGATGAAATAGCCCCAAGAACAAATGACCCATCGGTTAAATGACTCTTCGATGATTTGGCGTTTGTAGAAATGGGCTTCGCAAATATGTCTATCGATAATGAGTACGAAACCCGTGCAGACAGAGCAAACTCCGATTGCAATGGCGACATGGAACGATCGTTCGCCCAAGCTCGCTAGTTACTCCCAAAACGCGTGGCTGTTCACTAAAACCCTGCGTCACCCCCTTCGCGAATAGTTATTAGTAACAGTGTAACCTAGTGTATAGCCACGTGGTTCCCGGCAGAGTAGAACTTGGACCACCCTATCTCTTCCCATGCGGTGTCGTACAAGGCGACTAAGGGATAGAACTGTTTAACATCAGTCAAATATATACAGCCCAGACTCAGCTTCAGATGCATAGCTTGAGTCAACAATAATGTCCGGAAGATGACAATAGGCTCACCCCCTATTACGTGGGACCGAATTCAATGATTGGTGTTAATTCAAGTCTGCCTAACCCTTCGGGGTAAACCTTGTAAACCTTGTAATTTTTCAACCGATATACGGTTACAGTATCTCAAGTCGAAAAGTTTCATTTGTCTCTTTTTACCTTATGATCACCGTCCACTACGGGTAGAAGCCAAACGAGCTTCCAGTGGGCACGTAGACTGCTCGTGCCTAACCTTTAAACCAGACACGCACCTTCATTATATATATATATATATATTCACATAACCTAATATAAGCCCCACAGTGGTTCCTAGATAACGACTGCAAAGGGTCCTAGCAACATCCTGGAGGTTTTTTTTTATACCACTGAGGCGGCAGACACGCACACAGCTCATCTGATGGGAAGTGGTTACCGTGGCCTATGGAAGTGTGCAACACCAAGGGTGTTGCCACTCGCGCTGCTGACCCTGAAGAAACCTTCTCATGACCGTCTTGAAGAACCCCATATTGTGAGCCACAGATTGAGTGTACGTGGGATGAAGTTTTTTTCATACCGCTCAATGCGCACCATCTCAGGTTGCAATGTGTGGGGATGAATTCCCTGCCTATGGTCTATTATAATATATAATATAATAATTATTATAGGTAAGTTTATATTATATAAGTATATATTATATGAATATATATAAATACCTAATATATTTAAAAGTATGTGTATGGATTTCTTTTGTATTATAATGTGTATGTATAATGTATGTATTATTATCGTGAACATAGATGATATGATAATAAATCTTATTTCTTTAAATTAAATTTTAAATTAATTTAAATCTTATATAAATAAATTACTATAGCCTGACAAATTGGTTGGTGACACTCCCATGGTCCGCGCGAGTGGTGGGGGACGTAATTATCGATGACCGTTACACACGGTACTAATTACGTTACGAATATGTCTAAAGATATCCCTGTGAAATATCTTACATTGTCTAAATTGATTGATGTTGTTTTTTTATATAACTTGCTTTGGCCCGCGACTTTCATCGCGTGAAGCGTTTAAAAAAACTATTACTACTTGGAAAAAAATTAAAAAATAGGAGCATTGTACATTTGTAAGTAGTTGAAAAAATCTGAGAATTAAACATTTTATGGTTTGTTTTAATTTTTAATACCAATCTTAAAAAAAAAAACAGAATAAACATACATCATTTAATCAGAGTCATCACAGTCCATGTCGTGTTCCGAACTATCTTCGCTGTCGTAATCCGAACTATCAGAATCATCGTTTAATGATATAATAAACCTGTCCAACTCATTGTCACATATACGATCGTCGTTGTAGTATTTGTCCTCATTTTTAATTATGTGATCATCGCATTTTTTCCATTTTTCAGTAATGTAATTAGCAAACAAGGTTGCAAGAGCGTCTTTCTTCTGATCTAATGTAGAATTGACATAATTCCTTGCCAAGTCGTCTTTTATATCACCCCATACCATCTCGATTGGATTGAGGTCGGGATGGTATGGAGGTAAACGAAGTACTGTGTGTCCACCCTGATTTAGAATTTCATCCACTGTATATTGTTTTGGTAATGTTTGGCTGTTAATTAAAATAATTAAATCACATTTACGCAACGTTTCGTCAAATGGAACATTATGTTTTGTTACCCAATCTTGCATTACCTTTTTTGTACAACTCATTGTTGGTTTTTTTTTCAATTTATTTACAGTGGTACGTTGCGTTATCCATGACTATCACAGAATGACTTGGAATATTAGGCAGCAGTTGTTCTTTTAACCATTTTTCGAAATTTTGCGAGTTCATATCTCCGTGATACTTACCGCTTTTGGAATGCGATTTAAATATCAACAGGCCATTTTTAACGAACCCAGTTCGTCCACCAGCATGTACAATAAATAACCTAAGTCCTTTGCCAATATTTGTCAATATTTGTCAATATTCCACGTTCATTGGTAGATTGCCAGCAGTTAGACACAGTATGCGATTGATTGACATATGTCTCGTCGAGATAAAATATTGCTCTACCTTCATTTCGATATTTTTTGATAGCTAAAAGATAGTGCCACCTTAAATACGTAATGTCAGGGCGCTCGATGAGCAGTTTTCGTTTGGACTGGCATTTTTTATATGTAAAACCAAGCCTCCGCAAAGTATTTCTTAAATACTCCCGAGAACAGTCTAATATACCATCTTCCTTTAAATCAGCGTTTATTTTTCTTAAAGTAGGGACCTCTTTCTTAACGGTGTAATATTGTGTTATTTTCCTCCAAATAACACCTTCCGTAAAGTAATCAATTATAATACGTTTCTTTGCAATTTTGTTTTTCTTTGGAGATTTGAAAGTAGCAGTACCATCATTTTCACACAGCAATTTTCCTTGGCGAACAATATTCCTAACTGTAGTATTCGATAAACCTGTTACATTAGCCACTAAGTTTGCCAAATTAACATCGTTTTGATATTCAAACGAAGCTGGATCATCTTTGCGATTTTTAAAATAGTTACATTGTAAGTAATTTGTTTAGCTTGATGTCCAATAACTTTGCCTATCGGCGGACTCATCTTCATATATTAATATCGTGTGCGTTTTGTGACGTGCGACCGTACTCAATATGTGTTGCCGTCAACAGCGACGACGCGCAACTGAATGACGGCTCTGAGAGCCGCCTCCACCCCGCGCTCGTCTCTTACTCCCCCCGCTGTCTTTCGTCCCCCGCGCCCGCAGACCATGGGAGTGTCACGAACGAGCTTGCCAGACTATAATCATAAACCGGATGAATATTAATAGGTACCACATGCTATCAAACTTGTTTCGATCTTTTCAGCATCTGTGGGGATTTTTATTTTTAATAATTATTTGCTGCGTGGTTCCCGGTAGAGTAGAATTTGAGCCACCCCATCTCTTCCCATGCGGTGTCATACAAGGCGACTAAGGGATAGAGCTGTTTAACATCAAACAGATATATACAGCTAATTTAATAATACTACAGATCTTTTAATATTTAAAAAGAAATCAAAACTGGGTTATGATTATGGCATACCATTTTGAAATTAGGGGGTAGGACACAGCGATATTTCCGCCCAATTGAGCAGTCCGACTGGGGCAGTACCTCCGCCCTACAGAATACCGCGGCTATAATAACTTCGTGTTATGTTCCCAGCGGTGAGTAGGGTAGCCAGAGCTCACTGGAGAATTTGTGCTGTCAGTGGAAAGACTAAAGGCTTGTCCTGCTTTATCTTCTACACTAACGGCACAGAAACTCTGTACTTACAGGGTTGGCAGCGCGACTTTGACTCCTCTGGTGTTACAAACGTCCATAGGCCACGGTAACCACTTTCCATCAGGTGGGCCGTGTGCTTGTCTGCCACCTAAGTGGTATATAAAAAAGTCCTCGTGATAAGCCCTTTAAATTGATACCCATATTACAGCATTCAATTTATTTTTATTGTTTGCTGCTTAAAGAACAGCAGGGCCAGATCGTGAGAGATGGCCCTGGGTCGGCCGGGGTGCGAGGGATATGCCTGTCAACCTCACCTTCGGCAACCAAAGCGACCCGCAGGCGGCATGCGTTTTAGTCGGTTCGAGTCCGACATAACCTCTCCCACCGGCTCCGGTGGGGAGGTATGCGTGGGGATTTTGCGCACGTAAAAAAAAAAAAGCATATTACAGCGGCCCTGACGGTTTTTTGTCGTGTCACCTATCTGAGGACACTTGGGTTAACGAGACAAATCTAACAATATGTTAATTGAAGAAATCCGTTATGTAGTTTGGAAGATATAAAAAAAATTTCAAACTTACAAACAAGATACGCGCGAAAAACATAACCGTTCTTGGCAGTGGGGTAAAATAAACCAACTCTCTTTGCTTCAACTTACCAGGGTCCTGAAGTCAGTTTACAGATATGTTTCATGTAAAGTCATATTCAGAAGAAGATTTTCTCACACCTTGATTTAATTCAAATTATTCTTTAGATCCGACATTTGTGTCGTCCTTGTCGTTTATTTTTTATTATTTTACTATATTCATTTTGCATTTGTTCTCTTTAATTTGTTACCCGAAAGCTTTGTCGCCAGATATTATTATAAAACAATTTAATACAATTCGCGTGTCTGTCTCTAAATCCACCAGTTTTTTTCATTAGGTAAATCACAAACCTGCTTCAATCAAATCGCAATTTTGCTTGTCCCCTCTTCGTAAATGAAATACAAAAATACTGAGCCGGATTTAATGATATTTGCAAAGGCCGTCTGATTTAATTTAGTTTTTTATATATTTTATATTACCTCAGTAACTTAGTGGGTCTGTAGTGGGCTTTACGATGAAGAGTTCACGGTTTCAAATCCTAGCATCTACCAAAGAGAACCCATTCGTAAATACAAACAATTAAACTGAGCTAGAGGGTTTTTTTTCAGTAATTTCGGTTACTAATATTCTTTAAAAACATATTGTGAAGGCATATGCACTCAATTGTATGTAGTTCAGCTCATAAAAGCTTAGAATCAAAGAAGAATCAAAGAATCAATTTCATTTATTCAGTTTAGGCACATAAAGAGCACATATGAACGTCAAAATTTTACAAATATGTATGTCAAGAAATAATATAAAAATATTAAATAATTTAAAAATAAACCATTGGAAAATGATTCTTTCGCTGGTTCGGTAGATTAGTTCTACTGAGAAGATACCAGCAAGAAACTCAGCGAACTACATTAGAACTAGTTTATTTTTCTTTTATAAATTTGTTTTGTTTACAATTTATTTTGTGCGAGCAAGCAAGAGACTTATGTTGACCACGCATTAACATCATTAAGGTACTCATCCACTTTATAGTAACCTTTACTCATTAAAGTTTTTTTCACTTCTATTTTAAATTTATTTATTGGCATATTAATCAAGTCCTGAGGAATTTATTTAAATATTTTTATGCAGCTGCCTACAAATGAATCACCAACCTTGTGAAGCCTAAGTTTTGGTACAACTAGTTTATCTTTATTTCTCGTGTTAAAAATGTGTACATCAGATGGTTTTTTGAAAATATTAAGGTTTTTTCGTACATATAAGATATTTTCATAGATGTATTGAGAAGCAACTGTTAAAATATTAATTTCTTTGAAAAGTTCTTTCAGCGAGTCACGGGGTCTGAGGCTATAGATCGCTCGTATCGCTCGTTTCTGTAGTACAAATATAGTTTCAATATCGGCAGCTGAGCCCCACAGCAGCAGACCGTATGACATAACGCTATGAAAGTAGCTAAAATAAACTAGTCGTGCAGTTTCCTCATCAGTCAGTGACCTTATTTTTCTAACCGCATAGGCAGCTGAGCTAAGTCTTCCTGCCAAGGCTGTGATATGAGAACCCCATTGCAGTTTACTATCTAGAGTTATTCCAAGAAGAACTGTGGTATTGACTATTTGGACAGATTCGTTATTCATTTTAATATTAATATCTGTCTGTCTTACATTTGGCATAGCAAACTTTACACATTTAGTTTTCTTCGCATTGAGCAGCAAGTTGTTACTTGTGAACCAATGTAATATATCAGAAAGGGTATTATTCACTTCGTCAAGTACTACTTTATGTCTATCAGTCTTAAAAATTAATGATGTATCATCAGCAAATAATACAATTTCACAAAGATTTGTCGCGAAGTAAGGAAGATCATTAACATATATCAAGAATAGAAGGGGTCCTAATATCGAGCCCTGGGGTACTCCCATAACTAATGGGGCACCAGAAGAGTCAGTGCCATTAAAATTAACTTTTTGAATTCTGTCCGTAAGGTAAGACGTAAGTAATCTAAGTGAGCCGCTTGAAACACCATAATATTCTAATTTTAGTAACAACGTCTCATGATCAACACAATCAAAAGCTTTTGATAGATCACAAAAAATACCAATGGCATCCTGCTTCTTTTCCAATGCATCAAATATATGTTTGACAAGTGCAACTCCTGCATCTGTCGTGTTTCTACCTTTAGTGAAACCAAACTGTTTATCATGAAGTAAATTATTTTCTGTAAAATATGAAAGCAGTTGATTAAATATTATTTTTTCAAAAATTTTACTTAGGGCTGGAAGTATGGAGATGGGTCTAAAATTTGAAGGATCACTTTTGTCCCCTGCTTTGAATAACGGTATGATTTTACTGTACTTCATAAGGTTATGAAATTGGTTTTCATCTATACATTTATTGAAAATGAATGCCAGGTAAGGCGCGATAGCAGGCATTATTGATTGTATTATATTGATTGAAATGCCCCAAAGATCCTCAGTCTTTTTTACATTTAGTTGCTTAAAAGTTTTAAGTATAGTTATAAAATCAATATACTGAAAATCAAAGTTAGTACTACATTTATCAACACTAGATTTAAGAAGAGAAGCAGCTATATTTTTTGAAGAATTTAATGAATTTGTAGTGGTAATTGGAATATTTGTGAAAAAAGATTCAAATGCATTAGCCACTGCAGCATCAGTATTAATGTGTTTACCATCTATTTCTAACTCGAAAGAACGATCACGTGACCTTGTTTTACAGGTTTCTTTGTTAATAACATTCCATGTTGCCTTAATTTTATCATCGGATTTTTTTATTTTAGCCCGAATATAATTAGATTTGGCTATTGAACAGACTTTCTTAAACAGTTTCGAGTATTTTTTAATATGTTCGATTACTTGTGGCTCATTTGTACATGCCTTTGTCTCATACAATTTATGCATTTCATTTAAAAACAATTCTAGTTCTAACTCTTTGCCAGAAGAACCTTGAATATTTTGATGAATAATATTCAAGTACATAGACTTTTCCTTTGTCCCTAAGATTAAGTTGCTAGAGATCTCCCCTATTGTCCTAGAATTATATTTAAATGATTGTCACACTTTTTTGGAACAGATTCCAAGGTCGCAAGACAAACATTGTCATTTTTCTGCTCAAAAGGAGCAGCTTGGGTAGCCAAGTTCTTGGCTGAACAAGTAATATAATATGATAGCAAAGATGCTATCTGTCTCTTAAAATAAATATTCAAATAGAATTTATCTTTTGTCAATAATAATTTATTCTCTAAGTATACGTTTATGTCAACTAAATGGAATTTATTTTGATTATGAAATGCCATTGTATGTAAAGTTAGATTGAGCGTATGTCTAAGATTGTTTTCTGCCTGTGACAAGCTACGGCTATAAGGGAGTGTGAATAATATTATATTTTTAACATTTAATGACTTCAGTGATTCAAAACAATTTATAAGTGCATTTCTGTCTGCATTTCCCCTGTCTCCCACTAAAATGATAAGCGTATTGTTGCTGTTTAAACTATAATTCTTAATTTTTTTAATGATGTTACAGTAAGTTAATCCCGGCTTACAATAATTAGTAATCTTATGTTCTAAATATGAACTTAGTAACTGGCCCATTGATTTCCCCAATTCATCACAATACATCACTATTTCAGGTTTTACATTACTTATTACATTGAAGGAACCACTGGTTTTTTCATTTAAATCAACTAAAGGGCCAATGTGTGAAGTAAGCGAGGACTTACAGACTGGCTCAGGACTGAGTAAATTGATGTTCGATGTTAATGTGGAATTTAGACTCATCAGATCCTTCATAGCCAGAACATACTCCTGATACTCACTTCTCACATCACTGTACCTGTCAGTCATTATGTCTAGTGATTTTTTTAAGTTACTAATTTCAGTTTCTAACTTTAAGATGTTATTATTATGTTCTGAAATGTTATTTTCAATTAACAACGAATACATATCAAGTTCATCACCTAGTTGCCTTCTTTCTTTAATATACTTGACTTTTTTGTACATACATTTTTGTCTTTTAATAAGTTTTTGCGTTTTTCTTATGTTTTATTAATTTTTACATATTTCTTAAGTTTGTTTCTACTGCACTCAACTATGCCCATCTTGGGATAGGAGGTATAAGATGTTAATGTATCATCCTTTGTAAGGTCAATAGTAACTGTGGGTTGTAAGTTAGGTTCAGTAGAAACAAGGCTGGGCACACTACCGACTAACTCCTCAAACAAGTTATGGGTATGGGAAGCTATTGTGTCACGTTTTTCGGCCTCCAGGTGGGTAATGTGGTGATGGGCTTCCTGCAGTTCCTGCTCCAAGACCGACAGGCGCTTAAGACCCTGTTCGTACTCATCACTGCACTCCCTAAACCCACTTACAATGTTGTGCAATCTGTCCCGCTCATCTAACACTAACCTATGCTCTGTGTGCAGCTCAGCCATCTGTTTTTTTATCAAGTCGTACTTATTTAAGCTATCCAGTAGTTCCTTTTCATTGTCATCTCTTTCTCTGTGCAACTGCTCAACCAACGTTTTGGATGCATCCAATTCCTTCAATGTCAGGTCTAGCTTTCTCAAGATATTATCTAGTTTAGCCTCATCACGGCGTGCTGAAGACATGCTACGGGTGACTGGCATTATGATCTAATAGATGTATAGAAGAATAATTGGAATAAATACCAAAAGGCAGTTTGATCAATATGTACCCTCCATAAACAAATATGTAACCTCAAAACGAAATGGATTAAATACGCTGTTAATAATTAATACGATAAAAACTAGTTATTGGTGCGATTACCTGTATAAGATATGGTTAAGATATGATTCCGATCTTGGCAATCGTAGCCCGGTAGCCACGGCCCATCAGTTAGGGCTACTGGTTGTATGGATTTGTATGCATTCGGCCGAGCTACGCGATATGATAGAGCCGCTCCGGGAGCAGTAAGGTAGAAAACGACGAATTTCTAGTAGAGTAGATTGGAAGTCGCCGCTCGAGTCACGGCTATCTGAAAGCTACAAGCGTCCCACAGGGCTCCGATTCTACTATGTTTATGGTCATAACAAAACTACTGTTGTACCACTGATACTGCAGAAAATGCCCTTAAATTTCAGACTTTATTTATATGCGGCTAAAGTTCAAAATTAAATGAAAAAGGTTCACTACATCATACATGTAACGATGGCAAATGGTGTTTTAGCGGCAGTTAGTATAATCTGTGAGGTGATAGTGGCCTGACTAACGATCAGGATGAATGTTATCAAGTGAAATGTTGTGATGTACGGGTGATGAAATATTGTCGTGTGAGGAAATGCTACTTACTTTTTTGGAATAGAAGTATACATCCTTCTGGTGCTTAAGTCTCTTGCTGATTATCGTGTCTTCTTCGATTTCAAGTAGCGTTATTGCATGACGATGAGAAAAGTGTATTAGTAAAAACCAGTGCTGTGAGTTAGGCAATCCGCCGACCTGCAAGATTGCTGACGACGCATCGTACGACACCGACACGCGCGACCGGAATTGGCGACGCATCGATTTCATCATAGTTTTGATTATAAGAATATTAAAATATGTAAATTAGTCTTGTAGTACATTTCTTATTGTAAACACTTTTTATTAAATAAATATTTTTTTATAAATAATCGCGTTCGCCGTTATTTATCTGGCGCAGTCGGTAGGATCGCGACACTCTAGCTTCGAATAGAACTCTTCAGCCTGAGTGAACGGTATCTATCGTTATCTTCGCGATCGCATATACGAATCTACGAACGGCGACAACCCTGCGGGAAATCCGGAGAATTGGAGATCCTGCTGTACTACAAGGCCCGACTAGGAGATGCAGAGGATACTAGGGTGAGTGCTTGTTGTATTCCCAGTTCCTGTGCTATATTTCCTGTCGTATTCTTTGAATGTTTTATGTGTTTGTGTGTAGGCTAACATCGCTGCAGACAAATAACATTTTTATATAGATAATCTTAAATAGGAATAAGTGTGTTCGTATACGTGCTAAACTCGCAGTATACGCTTCGCAGTGCATAATAAGTAGGTATATGATATTACATTACCTTTGTGTTTATTTATAGCCAAAACGGCCAGCAAATTAACAGATCTAATTGCTTTAACTTCACGCTCCTGCAGACATATAGAGTAGGCAGAGAGGTTGTTAATTGTGTCAAATATTTTATAACTTAATTTAATTAAATTCAAATATAATGGCGACCATTGAGTTAGCTACATTTAAATTCGTATCTGACCTGTTACCGAAATATGATGGTAACAAGAAAACACTGAATTATTTCATTAGAGAGGTAGAGAATGTGCTATCATTGCTAGAGGCTCCCGTAAGGGCCAACCCCGCGGTTGTATGTTTAATTAAAAGCAAACTGAGCGGTTCTGCCGTCGACGCTATAGCGTCTGAGGGGATAGTAGACAGCTGGGAGGCCGTTAAAGCCGCGTTGACCCGTAGGTTAGGAGAGCCTCGTAACGAAATTCAGTTGATGCAGGAATTGACCCGCCTGCGGCGCAATAAAAATGAAGACGCCGAATCTTTTGGTAAACGTTTAAGAGAGGTGTTAGATACGCTAAACGTAGTTGGTAGGCACTCAGATAAAACATATTATGAAAATATGGTAATAGATCAATATGTGAATCATCTCGACTTCCATGTATCTATAGGCGTGCGAATAGCGAGACCTACGACCCTAGAAGCGGCAATAGTAGCGGCTAGACAGGAAGAAGCGCGTCTAGCATTTAATAGATTAAATAACAGTTTTAATTCGCTTTCCATACAAGCCAAACCGAAAGAAATGCCTAAGCCTAACCCCACGACGCACTTAGCTAACCAACCAGGATTTAGCCGTAACTTTCCACCACGTAATAACTGGGTCCCAGACCAGAACCAGCACAGAGGTCCATGGAGGAATGGACCCAATCAAGGTGTCCGGCCTAGTGGCTCAGGGACCTTCAGGAACTCAGGTAATTTTAGACCTCAACCAAATATACCCCGCCAACAAGTGAACCCACCGCAGAGGGTATCTGACGTCACTATGAGGTCAGTGAATAAGCCCGAGAAGCCTAGCTTTACGTCTGAGGAACTTTTCTATACACAGCCCAGTCAGCCCACTCCAGAACATGGTTATCCAGATAACTACGAGCCATACTACAACGGTGAGTACGCTAGTAATAATTTACAGGATCATGAGCAGGACTACAGTCAGGAGTACTCACAGGAGACATCGAGTGGAGGACCAAGCTATCAGGATTTTCCTGAGGACGAGACTCAATTGGACAACAGCTAATAAGTACGGTAGACCTTAATCATCACGGGAAAGACCATCTCCCTTACATAGAGCTTCCCGAATTCCAAGGTAAGTTTTTACTGGATACAGGAGCCTCACGATCTATCATATCGCCCGATGCAATAGCAGGTACTTGGTTAGAGGAGCACATCGAAAGCGAACCCTTCCAGGTAAAAACTGCACATGGTGTATCCTTTCACGAACACATGATAGTCTTACCCTTACCACCCCAGTTTAAGTCCGATAAATCTCATAAATTCCTAATATTCGAATTTGACCCAAAATACAAAGGCTTGATAGGTGTGGACATCCTGAAAGAATTAGGATGCAACATAGACTTGAAAAACAAGTTGTTGCGAACCACTAATGCTGAAATTCCAATTTACTTTGACTATCCCATAAAAAACATCAAAGTAGAACCTAATTACGAGAAACTCATAGTAATAAAGACTAACTATTTAGATGGACAATATATTCATGACGACTTTCAGTGGACTAAAGGACTAAAATCACCCGCGGCCATCGTAACCGTTAAAAACGGAACATTCAGGACTTCTATTATTAACTACACCGATAAACCACAGATAATTAGCAACAATTGTACTTTACCCCTCGAACAGTTACCCCCACAACTATTAGATAGCTATACAGTTCACAAAATTAACACACTTGAAACTAGAACTGACATTAACAAAGAACTTTGTGACAACTTAAATAAAATTCGAACTGACCATATGAACGAAGAAGAGAGACGTGAAATTACTAAACTTTGCTATCAATATAGAGAAATCTTTTACTCTGAAAACATACCATTGTCTTTTACTAGTGCGGTCAAACATCAACTGCGAGTAACTGACAACACTCCGATTTTTGTTAGAAGTTACAGACAAGCCCCTCAACAGCGTATAGAAATTCAAAAACAAATTGATAACCTACTAAAGCAAGGAATCATACGCGAAAGTATCTCACCATGGTCTTGCCCTGTTCACATAGTCCCAAAGAAACCCGACGCTTCTGGAAAGGTTAAATGGAGACTTGTAATTGACTATAGACGACTTAATGACAGAATTATAGAAGACAAATACCCTTTACCTAACATAAACGACATTCTTGATCGATTAGGACGCGCCCAGTATTTTACAACCCTTGACCTGGCTAGCGGTTACCATCAACTTGAAATGCACCCTGACGATATCGAAAAGACTGCATTTACCACCGAGAGAGGTCACTATGAATTCCTGCGTATGCCTTTTGGGCTCAAAAACGCGCCCAGTACGTTCCAGCGTCTCATGGACCACATCCTTAGAGGGCTAGATAACGTATTTACATATCTCGATGACGTCATAATAGCATCTACGTCGCTACAAAGCCACAACGAAACTCTAAAGTTAGTCTTTGAACGATTTAAAGTTCACAACTTAAAAATACAGTTGGACAAGTCAGAGTTCCTACAGAAACAAGTTAACTTCCTAGGACATGAATTGACCGACCAGGGCCTTAAGCCTAACAAAGACAAAATAAAAGCAGTCTTAAACTTCCCCATACCACAGACTCAAAAAGACATTAAAGCATTTCTAGGCCTAGTTGGCTATTACAGGAAGTTCATTAAGGACTTCGCTAAACTGACAAAACCTTTGACAGTCTGCCTAAAAAAGAATGCTAAAATCATACACACAGATGAATTCCTTGACTCGGTTAAGAAATGTAAACAAATCCTAACAAACGCCCCGATCCTTCAATATCCCGACTTTGACAAGCAATTTATCCTGACAACAGACGCATCAGACTTCGCTTTAGGCGCTGTTCTCTCACAGGGAACGGTCGGCTCAGACAAGCCAGTTGCATTTGCATCCCGAACACTATCCGATACAGAGACACGTTATTCGACTACAGAAAAAGAACTGTTAGCAATCATTTGGGCAACGAAGTACTTTAGACCATATTTATACGGTCGTAAGTTCACAATCTATACAGACCATAGACCCCTAATGTGGCTTATGTCCTTAAAAGATCCCAACTCAAAATTAACTCGTTGGAAACTAAAATTAGCCGAATACGATTTCCAAGTAGTTTATAAAAAGGGCAAACAAAATACCAATGCAGACGCACTATCTAGAGTCAAAATATTCCATAACAGTGTAGACTCCCTAGCAGTAAATCCCGGAGAGGACGATAATGAACACATTAATAGACTATTAGAAGACGTACTTAGAGATGTTGAAGCAGATAACAACCCGCTACGTCCTTATGACATCAATAGGGGCATGAGGGATGACGACGACATCGCTACCAGTAGCGCTTTGCCGTCAAATACTGACAAAGACACAGACACGATGAGCATAACAATAATTGACCCCGACCAGTTAGTTTCGACAAATCACACACAGCCTGATAACGAAAACAATGGTATACCAATACTTTCTGACGCAATAGACAAACAGCTAAAACAATTTTATATTAGATCCACCCCAGGATCCTCTTATAGGGTAGAAGACAGATCCACTAATTCCAGAAATGTTATTAAAGACGTTTTTATCCCAATTAATAACACTGAGTCTGAAATAATTCGATTCCTAAAGGAACATACGATTGCCAACCGTATCTTCCATTGCTATTTTTATGATGAAAACCTATATCTAGCTTTTTCTAGAGTCTATACTACAATCTTTAATGACAGGGGTCCCAAATTAATAAGGTGTACGTCACGTGTTACAGTCATAGAAAATAAAACTGAACAAGAAGAGATGATAAAACGGTACCATGAGGGTAAATCATCGCATAGAGGTATCCAAGAAACCCATAAACACCTCCTTAGAAATTATCATTGGCCTAATATGTTACTCTCTATCCAAAAATTCATAAATCAATGCGACGTGTGTCTTAGGGCGAAATATGAAAGACATCCTGTAAGACCCACGCTAGCTATAACAGAAACACCCACTAAACCTTTTCAACACCTATTTATGGATCTATATTCCACAGGGGGTGCAACATTTCTGACAATAATAGATAATTTTTCTAAATTTGCACAAGCTGTGCCCTTAAACGCATCCAGTAGTGTTCACATAGCCGAAGCACTGTTGCAAATATTTTCTGTCTTAGGTTTGCCACTTAAAATCACCACAGATTCCGACACAAAATTTGACAATGACGTAATAAAGGAAATATGTGCTTCTCATGATATCAATATCCACTTTACAACACCCTACAACCCAAACTCAAACTCCCCAATAGAACGATTTCATTCAACTATTGGTGAAATCATTAGAATTCAACGAATGACCAACAAAGACGACCCGATACAGCTACTGATGAAATACGCAATAATAGCTTATAATAATGCCATCCACTCCACAACAGGATACACACCACGAGAACTTTTATTTGGTCACACAGCTTCCAGGAACCCCTTAGAACTGTTTTACCCTAAAGAGTTCTACCAGGACTATGTACTTAACCACCGGAAAAATGCAGAAGCAGTACAGGAGTGCTTAGCAGCTCACGTATCGAAAAACAAAGAACAGGTGATAGAAAAGAGAAACCAGACTGCCGAAGCTATGATGTTTAAGGTAGGTGAAACAGTCTATAAGCAAGTAGCCAAGACTACGAGGAGCGACAAGACAAAGCCGGTATTTAAAGGCCCCTACAAAATCATTCACCTACACCCTAACAACGTAGCAGAAATTATAGGTAACCACCCGAACTCAAAATCCATAAGAGTTCATTTTAAGCTCTTACGCAGACCCCATCTTGTTACAGAATCCTCGTCACAGGAGCCTTCGTGCTCTACGCAGCCGCAACCGTAACCCTTAATCCTGTAGATAACATGAATGGAATCCTCCTTCTAAAACAAGGTCAGCTTTTGAAGCAGGTTGACACTTTTAGTTTGGCTTGCGTGTATAACGTTTCATATTTATACGAAACTGCGATTAAGCTTATGGTTATATATACTGATACTAAGCATGCTGAAGAGGATGAGGATTTACATAGAACCTATAAGGATCAAATAGAAAATAGTATAAGTTTGATAAGTAAGAAAATTATATTTATAACCCCAAAACATAGAGTTAGACGTGGTCTTATCAATGGTTTAGGCTCTATCATTAAAACAATTACAGGCAACTTAGATTACGACGATGCAGTTAAATTTGAAAACGAAATCTCTGGTTTACGCAATTCAGTTAATAAAGTAGCTTCATCTCAGAAACAAACGCTATTTGTAGCCGAACACGCTGTAAGCGAGATTACAAAACAAATCAATCTTGTAAACCAGAATCAACAGAAATTAGGCTCAATATTAAGAAATACCACTCGTAATTATAATGTAATTATAAATAGGATACACTTTCTAGACTTATATATCCAAATTAACTTTAGTTTACAACTACTTTTAGATAAGTTGGTAATCTTAGAAGATGCCATGACTTTTGCTCAGTTAGAGGTAATGCATCCTAGTATTATAAGTCCCCATAGCCTTATTACAGAGATGATTACCATACAAAAATTAAATGAGTTTAGGCCAGTAGACATTATTAGTATAAAGAACATACACAATATAGAGAAATCTATTAGCGTTAAAGCCTATAGTACAGAGCACACATTAACATTCATATTGGATATCCCATCTACCGATCAAAATCCTTATGACCTTATCCATCTATACTCCATTCCCGACAAACAAGGCCTTACCATCATCCCCAAAGCCAAATACCTAGCACTGGGAAGCAGCGAGTACTCATACCTGGAGGAAGACTGTAAGAAAATCACACCAGACACACAGCTCTGCCAATCACTAACGACGCAACCATTGGACAAATCTGAGGACTGCGTAGTATCCCTCATTCAACACCATAACACCAACTGCACCCGTGCCAGGATGGACATCAAGCAAGGAAAGATCCAACAGTTACAAGATAATAAGTGGCTTATTATTCTCCTAGAGGAAGAAACCGTAACAACCCACTGTGGCAGGAAGACAGAATACAAAAGGACCAAGGGAATATATATAACCAGCTTGACAAGCGACTGTCATCTGGAAGTGCTCAACCGGACGCTGAAAACGAACATCAATACAGTTATTATAGATGAGATTATACCCCTTCCCAGCCAACCAATTGTAACGGAGCAGAGCATCGAGTACAGCTTACAGTTAGAAGATGTCGATCTAGACAGCATCCACAAGATCATGGACCGTGCCCAAAAACTAGAAGAACCCACCATCGACTGGCAAATGATGATGGCCACGCCCAGCTGGTCGACACTAGGCCTCTACCTGGCGCTAACAACAGTAATTGGATGGAAAGCATGGCAATGGAGGCGAGCAAAACTAAGCCAACAGGAACTCCGCACCGAGGACGCTGCAGGAAGCTGCGGGACGCGCTTCTGTCTTAAGGAGGGAGGAGTTAGGCAATCCGCCGACCTGCAAGATTGCTGACGACGCATCGTACGACACCGACACGCGCTACCGGAATTGGCGACGCATCGATTTCATCATAGTTTTGATTATAAGAATATTAAAATATGTAAATTAGTCTTGTAGTACATTTCTTATTGTAAACACTTTTTATTAAATAAATATTTTTTTATAAATAATCGCGTTCGCCGTTATTTATCTTGTGTCACAATAAAAATTTTTTTTTCTTTCTTTCTTTCTTACATTTTTCATTCACTCTACAAGAAGTCATTTCATTTTAGACTTTAAAAACATGAAGGTGAAATCTAAATTTAATTGTCATTTTTGCTGTTTCTGTGGCATGACAATGGCCCGACATAAAATTAGCGGAATCAAGGGTCAGCAGTGATGACGAGTCGCGACTATCGAGATCCGAATGCTACCTTTACAAGAAACTGTTTATCATTTTCTCATAATACAGAGGTAGCAAACAAGCACATTATATTCTCAGCGTTTTTAACTGTGTTCTGAACGGCACTCTGATGTACATTACAGAAATTAACGATAGAACGATCGACTGCTACGCTGGGGGCGCGGGTTCAATTGCATCCGCTCAGTGCAAATATTTGTATGCATGATTATGACTTTTTGCATTGGTTTGGGTGTTTCTATGTATAATATGTATGTATTTACAAAAAAAAAGTATCTAACTATGTTTATCCGCATTCTAGGTTTCCTAACGCAAGCTAGTTAAGCTATGCTTGGTTTTGATCTAGATAGCATTGTGTAAAATCGATTAAGATAGAAATATTGAATCGGTTCAGGAGGGATTCGAACACGCGATCTTTCCATTACAGTGGGAATGCTCTAACCACTGAGTCCGAACCGATGCAATTTTTTCTATAATTAAGATATCGATTTTGATCATTGTGTTAAATGTTGTGAAATATTTATTAAATATAAATGGCTAATGTTTGGACGTTTTATACCAAAAGTGGCAGACAAGCACACAGCTCACCTGATGGAAAGTAGTTACCGTGGCCAATAGACGTATGCAACAATTGGGAAGTTAGACTCGCGCTGCCGACTCTGTAAGCGGAGAGATTAGAGTTCTCACGCTCTGCACCTTGCTCGCGGTGATGGTCCGCTGCGCGGATGCGTGGGCGGCTGGCGCGGGCGCCTCCTACTGCGTGCAAGTAATGCTCGTGAAGGAGGGGGCGGGGCAGGAGCGGCAGCAGGTGCGACGAACGATCGCAAGACAAGCTTACGAAGGCAACTCGGGCGTCGGAGGTCGATGAACGACCTCCGCCCCCCATGAGCGCAGGCCTGGGGGTGACAGGTGGAGCCGCCTGTCACCCTAGCAGAAGCAGGCCACGGCGGTGGCGCGCCTAGCGCGCCTCCCCGTTTCCGGGGACGAGTTGGGAACTCTGTAGTCCCCACACTCGAGAAGAGGGCCAGATCGTGAGAGATGGCCCTATGTCGGCCGGGGTGCGAGGGATATGCCTGTCAACCTCACCTTCGGCAATCAAAACGACCCACAGGTGGCGTGTGTTTTAGTCGGTTTGAGTCCGACATAACTTCTTCCACCGGCTCCGGTGGGGAGGTATCCGTGGGGATTTTGCGCACGTAAAAAAAAAGCACAGAGACTTTCTGTGCTGTCAGTGTAGAAGACAAAGCAGGGCAAGCTTTTGATATTCCCACCGATAGCACAAAAACTCTCCAGTAACCTCTGGCTTCTCTGCTTGTCGCCGGGAACACAACACGAGGTTATCATGGTCGCGATATTCTGTAGTTTACTTCCCCAGTCGGATTGTTCAATTAGACGGAAATACCGTCGTGTCCATGGGATGCGTTCTGATCTGATACAATCTCATTTAATCTGGTAGTCAACTCATGTTTAGCTCACGTTAGACATCTACTTTACCAACATAACATGACTCAAAAAATTCAATTACATCTCAAATCGAATCACAACTCAGAAATAAATCGTGTGCCCCATCAAACATTGTGTATGTTCCCGGTGTTAATTATCGTCAATCACGAGTGTGTCTGTAATTAAATAGATTAATTAAATTAAGGAAGATCACAGAGAATATGGTCCTTCGTCATTTGTCCTTCGAGAATAATTATGTTTGGTATTTTTACGCTGTTTTTGGTGATTAATTACGATATTTGGGGAAGATGACATCGATCATAGTAAATGGTATATTCGCTACGTGGTATATCTCTGATCAAAAACTGTGGCACATGAGTAATTCTTTATAGGACTGTCCACTTACTACGGAAGAAAGTCAACAGTATTAGAAACTCTAGGACTTAGTCAAGCGGACCCCGGGCTCCGAGGTGAAGACTTCCAATGCGACCGAGATGAATGCAAAGATGATGATGAATATTAGAAACTCTATTTAAACCATCATGGTAAAATTATCGAGATATTTATCAACCGAGTTCTAATTTTCCGATATTTCGGCGCTGTTACAAACACCATGATCACGACTGGAAATATTAGCGATGAACATAAATCCTAAAAACTTTTTCACTGTTCACCGCCGATACTGCAGTTCCTCCGTGATCAGGGAGCTTGTAACAGCACCGAAATATCGGAAACTCAGAACAACATGGAAATATTCCGATAGTTATGATATTAATTAGAACTACACTGCAGATATTAAAAGTATATATATCGGGCCTAACTAAATGTCATTTTTTGAAGTGGCTGTGTCTTGCGCTGACTTAAAATTAGCGAAATTGACGCCCTGATGAACCGTGTGCTTGTCTGCCACTTAAGTGATTTAAAAAAAGTTTTCTTCTCGAGGTTGAGAGAAAACATACATAGCGTTCAAACGACGTAAGTGTGTCGAATACTAATTACATTGGCTATGTGTACAAATGAGAATAATAATGTACAATTTCAATTCACCAGTTCCTCTGTGATCATGGTGCTTGCAATAGCGCCGAAATATCGAATACTCGAAACAATACAACATGGTAAATATCTCGATAGGTCTACTAATGTGAGTGCACATGATAGTTTAGATACTTATAATCCATACTTTTGGATTTAAAAATGGAGGACAAACAACCCTGAGCTAGTTAACTTGTAATCACAACAGTATTAACCGACCATAATATCAAGCAGTTTAATGGATGGAAAATGCTAATTCCTGCACACAATCTCGTATATTACATAGCGTAAGTTTAAAATTGATTAAAACTGTCCGCGTTATAACAGTTTTCTATAGCATGAGCTGTGGTTTTAATAATTCTCCAGTGTTTTAACTGATAGTGTCAAAGGTTACCACAAAGCTTTTGAACTAAAAATATTATACCTAGTTACTGATTAATTTACGTGTTGCTGAAATCATTCGGCTACAAAATTGAAATTAGAAGTACAATACGACTGTATTCCCGTCCCAATTGAGCAGGCCGACTGGGGAAGTACCTCTACCCTACAAAATACCGTACCCTATTGTATGTTGTAACAGCCACTAGGTAAGAATTTTTTTGTATTTTCACAGTTAAGTGGGTAAAAAAGACATATACCCTTGTGGAGCCAACATGGTTCTTTAGCACTCATTAGATTCATTACCAGCACACGTGTTTCCTTCTTCCTACAGTCCCGGGTCCATTAAGCGGGGCGTGAAAAAGCATATGATGAGGCCGTCAAACTGAGTGTCACCATTGTCACACGGTATGTGTAAGTAATGGTGACCCTCTTTTCTGGGACTTTGCCTTCAGCTTACCAACAGGCAAGGCGAAGTCCAATTGACGTGTCCTATATAAACAAAAAAAAAAGATAGGTAAATTGATCGTTGTTACAAGTTAAAAAAGAATAAGTATAATGAAATGAAGCGTTAGTAGCTTAGTGGTGAGATCGAGAGGTTTGGGTTTCGAATCGTGGCCATTATACTACCGACGTGAACCCAATGTACATGCACATAAGTAATTTAGTTCAACTGGAGATGTTAGAGACAATATTAGTAATTGCGGTTAAATTTTTGAAAAAATAATACCGGAATAAAATTACAATGGTTTCCTCGAGGCCTGGGCGGCCTTCTAGTGAAGGAGTCTTAATGATTATCGAGAATTGCTGGATTCAACATTTGGTATGAACTAAATACGTGAAGAACGTTATTAACAGTTACCCTATTAAAATATTAGCACATTCCGAGCATAAAATTTGAAATCATACATTAACATACATAAAAGGTAACTGAAACTGTAATTTCACTAATTTTCCTTCCCCACATGTTACAAATACTCGATATTGATACAATTTCAGGCTCTTTGGCACCAGTTCCTTTGATCATATGTCTCACACTAAGCGTTTGTACCGAGATCGAATCCACAAGTGAAACAAACAAGCCCGCTATTCTGTACTAATACGTAATTTATTGTTCAAAGGAATTAAATTTGGGGGTGCGATTCATTCCCTATTATGTTCACACACTGGTGGGTGCAAAGGAACGTTCAGTTCCTCCTTTAACCCACTGTACTACGGTTGACAAGCACATTGTACTGTTAAATATATAGTTGGATTATAATACTGTAAATCTGTGTATATTAAAGACATAAAACTATAGTTTTCGTTTAAAATGCTATTACGTTGTTCTGCTATATTTTTACATGCATACAAACATAAAATCACGCATGTATAGACGGAGGGTTAGGCAGAGGTGAATTAACACCCACATTTCACTAATCATTGATTTCGGTCCCACGTAAAAGGGGGTGAGCCTATCGCCGTCTTTCAGGCACTATTGTGGACTCCAGTCTCAAGCATCTGAGGGTGAGTCTGGGCTGTATATATCTGTCTGATGTTAAACAGCCCTATCCCTTAGTCGCCTTCTACCACATCGCATGTGAAGAGATAGTGTGGTTCAAATTCTACTCTAACGGGAACCATGCGGCTAATATTATATTTTTATGTTCTTTAAGGTCTATTAAGGTTTTAGGTTGAAAATTCAAAACTCAGGACGAGAATTGAACCCGCGAACTGTATCTTTCTCTGTAATGATCTAAACTCAACTGAGCTAAATGGATATGATCGAAATTAATTAACAGGTAAATAACTTATTTTATGCAATTTATTTTACATAGAATAGAAATCATTAAGTATTGTTTCAAAAAATACTTTGTTTAGGTTTGTCAATTACGTGTGATAAATAACATCTGCCAGTTGGTCACCTCTAGCCGCCACAATGAATTACCACAAATGTGAGCTCTTTTTATCATGACTTTCATCATATTTTCGCACACTCCCGAGATCATCCCACTGAGTGCATCTCAGATATTCTGTTTTAAATGTTGGAGATTCATTGGCTTGTCAGCATTAACACGTCTCTTAAATAAGCTCAAAGAGAAAAGTCAGGATGTCTCGTGACTTTTCTCTGTAGGGAAAATGACCTGAGTCTGTAGGCCCAGGTCGTTCTTCAGAATAACCTGAAGAGAACCTGTCTTAATTTTCAGTTGTTTTGCACGTTGCATAGTGTACAATGTCGGAGTTCTGGTTACGTTTTCACGAACTCCTTCAATATTCTGCTCCGAACAAACTCCTCTGGCTCAATGAGGAACTGGTTTATTTATTTCTATGTCATGCTGTTCAAATTTTTACACCAAACAAGAGCTGTAAAGGTAGGTTGGATGCAATTTTCTCAGCGTTGCCGCAATAGAAGATTGGTTTGAGTAGAAGATATTGCTAACACAAAAAAAAACACTGCAATGTCGAATTTGCAGTATCCATAGAAAAATATTAATACCGCAATACTGTCAAATCTGTCGCCCAAACAAAATGACAACAAAAAATAATTGTATACCTCCTAGTTCACCACCTGTATATACATCCGGAGACAACCCTGGAATTAAGAAACAAAACTTAAAAACTAATGGATAAGTGATATAAAGAACGGTATTACAATATTTGTTATTTAAAAATAATGGTGTAATCTTTTAAATTTGTTTAAGAATTATATTGTTACGACAGAGTACTCCGCCATGGATCAATGAAATCTCTGAGAAAAGGGTCACATGATCAATACGTATTAATTAATCAGCCTTAGGCCCTCCTAAGGCTGAATAATTAAGACACGCATGTTTTCTACCGTCTATACAATGGTTTGTGCTCAGATGAATTGTTTGACATGCTGCCCACACCTACATTCTATCATTGTACCGCTCTCTTTAGGCAGGGAATTCATCCTCACATATAGCAACCTGAGAACGTGCTCACTGTTATTTGCCAATTTTCATTAAGTATCAAGTTTCAATCAACATTTGCTTTACATGTTCTAGCTATAGCCGTAACACATGCTACGATCCATTAACCAGACACGAATTGCCTGCTGTCCCTTCAAAATACACTATGCCTTAGGCAAACTTAGCATAACTACCATCCTAAACACATAGAACTCGAAGATAGATTTTAGTAATGTTATATTAGGCCAATTATTTACATAAAATATATTCAATATTGACTTAGGTGACAGCCTTCTAAGTTCAAAGTTTCTTTAGGTTTTTGTTATGATAGTTATATAACTGTATAATAATTGTATGATATGATAACCTGCTGATGCCCGCGGTTCCTCACGGTTATATGTCGATAAGCCTGACTAAATATAGGCTATGTCCTTTCCAAGGTCTGATTACCCGATTACAGCGAAGCAAAAGGAGGGTTATGATTTTCACAGGCTATGTAAGCATCTGTTACCCCATAGCTTCTCTGCCACTTATTAGAATTGGTCAAATGGCCGGCCTGGGGGCGACAGGTGGAGCCGCCTGTCACCCTAGCAGAAGCAGGCCGCGGCGGTGGCGCGCCTGGCGCGCCTCCCCGTTTACCGGGACCGAGTTGGGGACTCTGTGGTCCCCACACACCCGAGAAGAGGGCCAGATCGTGAGAGATGGCCCTAGGTCGGCCGGGGTGCGAGGGATATGCCTGTCAACCTCACCTTCGGCAACCAAAGCGACCCACAGGCGGCGTGCGTTTTAGTCGGTTCGAGTCCGACATAAACTCTCCCACCGGCTCCGGTGGGGAGGTATCCGTGGGGATTTTGCGCACGTAAAAAAAAAAAAAAAGAATTGGTCAAATGAGATACCGTTAAAAGCGTCTTAGATGTCTTAGATAAATATGTCGTGTTTAATATAATAGCTTATCAACTGAAAGACCTTCAATAGCACATTTTAAATATGCATAAATTGTACCTATTGCTTGCCCCAAAATAATATTTAATAAAAATAAGTTTAAAATTAAAACCTACTACCTAGCTACCTAGCCTACTGAAAAATGACGCTCTAAAAATAGTTAAATAAGAAAATATCAAGGATAGCCGTGGTCATATGCCACTTAACTCTAACAAAACAATGCATTCTAGCGAAAAATGTCATACGACCAATTTATACCCTTGATATTTTCTTGTTTAATACTTTTTAGACCGTGATTTTTCAGTAGAGGGGTTTTAGTTTTAATCTATCTTTGTTCTAAATTTCAAAATCGGTTCAGTAATTTAAGCACGCAAGTGTAACTGATAGACAGACAGAGTTACTTTAGCATTTATCATATATAACACTATCCTACAACTGAGCATTTTTGTGGTACCTTTTACTGAAAAACTATCACACTTGTAGATTTGAGGTTTAACAAATTTATTTAAGTATTTAAATGATCATGATCACTCACATTAGTATTAAAGTTATCGAAATATTTACTATGTTGTTCTGAATTTCCGATATTGCGGTGATCACGAAGGAGCAACTTCTCTTTCGTGATCATGGCGCTTGCAACAATATCGAAAAAAAATATCGAAATATCGAAAACTCAAAACAATACAACATGGTAAATATTCCGAAAACTTTAGTACTAAAATTAATTTAACGTCATATCTTGATGTGTTTCTGTCTAAAAAAGAAAATTTTGTATTCATTGAATATAAAAACTATACAAACCCTCAAAAAGCTCAGCATTTCGCTAGTAATATTAGTATGACTATTATCGTGTTAAATATGTAATCAGAATATGCCTCAAGCTATCTCAGTTGCATCCTAAACTTGCACTCGAAGCCAATGTCCTTTCCTTAGTGTAAAAGTTTATTTTGATTTTTACGGGCGCTTCTGATGTTTGACTCTTACTTCGATAGGAAACTGCACCAGAGCCTCAACCTGCAATCAACAAGTGTACACATCCCCGATTATAGTAAAACAAAACCATTGTCAGACCAAAGACACTAAAAAATTGGCATTGACCCTTTAGAGTTTATTTTTATACCATTATACCCAAAATTAAATGTGTTATTTTTTTATTTATTTATTTATTTATTAATAGACACACCAACAGTATACATATAAATCGTTGACATCGTAGAATACAGAGTATAAGTTCTGATATGTACACCAATTAGAGGCATGTACAGTTCACACCATAAGATAGCGTACGGTTAAGTGCTAGTTAACAAATTATGATTCAAAAATTGAAGAGTCATTGGACAAAAAAAAAAATTCGCAAAGTCTATAAAAGTGATCTCAATACCTTTGCCCTAAAAGCACCAAACGAGTCGTGGAAAATATCCAGCTGGTCGAGTTTACTGTTTAACGCATTGTACTCACGACACGCACGTGTCAGAGGTGAATTAAGTCCTATGTTGGTTCTCACTAATGGTTGGCAGAACGTTCTGATCAAAGGGTGACGCGGTGGATTTCGAGGCACGTTGTACAGAAGGCGGTTTGATAGGTTACTGAGGTCAGTATTACTGTTTATGGTTTTATATAAGAAGGTCATATCGTGCAGCCTACGACGATTCGTTAGCGATGTCATTTTGAAGTGTTTTAGACGCTGATCATAGCTAGCTCTGTGTGAAATGCCCCGTGAGATGAATGCTAGATGTCGTGTAAATGCGCGTTGTATGGATTCTATTCGCTGCGCGTGTGCGGCATAAAAGGGATTCCAAATCACGGAACCATATTCTAACTGACTGCGAACCAATGCATTGAAAAGTGTGATTCTGGTTTTAGCATGTCTGAAGCCTCTGGTATTCCGCTTCAAGAACCCCAGCATTTGGGCAGCTTTTCCGGTAATTGCGTTCATGTGTGAAATAAAACGTAGCTGTCCGTCCATTGTTACTCCGAGGTCTCTAATTTCGTCCACCTGCTGAAGCTCAACTGTGCCGATGCTATATTTGGAGACAATTCCGTGTTTCTTCCTTGAAAATCTAACGTGGCAACATTTGGCCACATTAAGTTGCATTAAATTAAGGTTGCACCAAACCTGTAATCTATCCAAGTCGCCTTGAATAAGATCTATATCATTCTGAGACTTTACAACCCTGTAAAGTTTCAAGTCATCGGCGAAAAGAAGGCAATTACAATTTTTTATGACAGATGTAATGTCGTTTATGAAAATTGAGAACAGAACTGGGGCCAGATGGGAGCCCTGAGGCACTCCAGAGACCGCGTAGTAAGGTTGTGAAGTATACCCATTGACAGTAACTATTTGAAGTCTTTTTGCTAAGTATGACTGAAACCAATGTAAAAGAGACCCTGTTATACCGAAATGGTTTAATTTTTCAATGAGAATTTTGTGATTTACCTTGTCAAACGCGCTGGCAAGGTCCGTGTATATTGCGTCGACCTCCAATCCCTTATCCAAGTTATCACTTAAATCGGACATGAAAGAGCACAAATTTGTCGTAGTCGAACGACCAGCACGAAAGCCGTGTTGGTTAGGTGATAGCAACGCATCCACATGAGCAGTCAAGACAGGACAGACTATTGACTCGAAGAGCTTGGAGAAACATGATAAGATTGCTATGGGCCGATAGTTCTTAGCATCGCTGGGGTCACCCTTTTTAAATAGCGGTAGTATTCTAGCTTTTTTCCATTCGTCTGGAAAGCATCCTTCTTTTAGTGAACGGTTAAATAATAGAGCCAGTGGTAGACCCAGTGTCCTGCCGCAGCGTTTGATGAAAATAGGAGGTATATCGTCAGGACCTGCACCCTTAAAAACATTTAATTTTTTTATTTTGTTAATTACTTCCTTTTCTGACACCTCGACCATGGCTATACAACTGTCGTAAGAAACTGAATTGAATTTAATATTAGATGCAAGGAGTGGGTTATTGTCTTCGAGCGTATAAACAGAGGAGAATTGGGATGAAAGTAAATCAGCAATTGCTGGCCCAGTGTCGGCTGTGTTATCCTCCCTATGCATACGAGATGGAATTGACGACGAGTTACTTTTTTTTTCTTATATAAATTGCCAAAAAGCTTTTGGATTATTTGAGATGTTTTGTTCCGTATTGTAAATGTATTGTGAGTGACAGGTACGATATAGTTTGTTACAATGTTCTCGCAATGTGTGAAAAGTTATTAAGTCCAAGGGATTCTTATACCGACGATATCTTAGTCTAGCTTTTTCCTTTTCTCCTAGCCTCCTGATTAATGCATAGCTGAACCACGAAGGGTATTTTGATTTGGCAGAGTTTCGTTTGGGAACGTACTTTTCGACCAACTTCATAAGTACTTCGTAAAAGACCGAAACCATGGCATTTACACCTTCACATGCTTCAAAGGTTTTGTGCCAGTCAATACATTTCAAATCCGCAGACAGAACATCATATTTTGCTTTGAAATAATTAAATTTTTTAGCTTTCGCCGACCCCAGAAACTGCGGACTTAAAGGGACCTGGCATGATACGACAAGCACCAGTCCGGGATGTCTTTTGTCCAACTTACTCAAAAGGCCTAACGGTTCTTCTACTGTCGCGTGCGGTAGATTGGTTAGGACAAGGTCCAGGATTCTCCCCTCGATATTATGGTAGTGATTATATTGGTGAAGGTTATTAATGGACATAAAATCGATGAGTGAATGGCCTAACGAATCGCTGTGAATTACGGGAACTGCATACGAATGGTCGTTACACTTAGCCCATTTTATGGAAGGCAAGTTAAAGTCTCCAAGAAGGATTATATCGTCAACCGTGTCCATCACACCATCGACATTGTCGAGCAACCTATTGAGAGTTACTAAGTTATTTGGTGGTGGTAGATAGGCGACGCAAATAGCTACTTTTTTTAAAGTGCCGTTTAAGTTTATGTCAATAGTGATCCATATGTTTTCGCAATTACACTCCCAGTTAAACATGCGGTTTGAAGGGATATTGCGAGACACAGCTATGATTACACCCCCGCCATCCTTCTTAGAACTCTCGGCAAATGAACGGTCTCTACGATATATTGTGTATCTAGAATCTATAATCTCACCGTCGTGAATTTTTGATTTAAGCCACGTTTCCGTCAGCACAATGACGCTGTAATTAGTTTTGAGGATATTTTCCAGGACGCTTACAGTTTTGGTGCGGAGCCCGCCTACATTCTGATAATATATTTGAAGTTCTGAATTATTGACAATACTCCATAGTATAGAATACCGAGATTGAGACGACAATTTAAACTACAAGTTTCAGGCTATCAGTACTTCGAATAAGCAGTGCCTGGCTCGATTCGTCCTTGCGTACATAGATACGCCCGTTACGAAACCAATTGAACTTATAGTTCATTTCCTTGGCCTTTCTTCGAGCGGCCGCATGCAGGGCTTTATTACTTGGAGTGAGGTGTTCGGCTACGTATACAGGCACGCGTGGGCCCCCCAACCCAAGTTGGTGAGAGTTCAGTTTGTCGTTAGGATGTTTTTTATTAAAATTTATTACAGCCGCAAGTACAGTGTCGCGTTGATGGGCACTGCGAAGCTTGACTATAACTGAACGAGGTCTTTCATTGTCATTGTTTAATTTTGCGACTCTGGTTGCCTTATAAATGTCCTGTTCGGGAATAACACAGCCGATTGTTTTTGTAAGTTGCGAGACAGTAGATATAAGATTCTCTGTGCGATGTTCTGGCAGGCCGTTGATTTCAAGATTGCTCTCGCGAAGATGCTGTTCCGCAATAGACAATCTAGACGAGAGATCTTTGACTGTTGAGTTAAGTATTTCATTATCGGACTGTAATTTACATATCGTAGACGATTTTTCCTCAATACAGGCTCTAAGTTCTTCAAATTTGGCATTCATGAAAGATATAGATTCATGGTATGAAGTTAATTGTTGTTTAATAATATTCAATTCTTCTGAGACCTTATTTTTAACTATGGCCATCATTTCCTGCTTAATCACATCTCTAATGTTGTCGAGGGTAAGTCTTGGTTGCTGACTTGGCCTGAACGTTACATTAGAATAAGGCGGCGAATCGCTGGTCGCCAGCGTCGTGTCCAAGGTGTCTGGACCGGGTGATTTTGTAATATTGGCGACTTGACGAACAGGCGTATTGGTGTTTCCTTTTTTAGGCTGCTTGCTAACACACTCCGGGCATCTCCATGCGCTCTTATGTTCTTTGTTCATGCCATTGAAGCGTTTTTCCGATACGTTAGAACATAGTAGGTCGAATTTTTTAGCACAGAGGCAGCACACTAGAAAGTCCTTTGTTTTTATTGCATTATTGCATCCTGCGCAAGCATGATTAGGAGCCATAGTATTTTGTTTTAATAATAGATCATAAAATTTACAATGTTTACAATATTGAGCAATGTAGGTAAACTTAAAGAACCTCTGTACCAAGCTGACGGTGCGCTGCGACGAGTTATCCGTATACCGCCTTGAACTTCGAACGAGTTGGCGAGAAGAAGGTCGTAAGCGCCAGGGAAACGGCGGCGCTTACGCGTTTGCGCCGTATACTACTAGTTGTTTGTTGTCGTAAAATTTTCGGAAATTAATTTGCTGTTATATCTGTCGATATTGATAGGATAGCACTGCTACTTATCACAAAGTGTACTCACGCAATCAGAGAACCCCGTAATTGCAAAATTGGAGATATATTTGCAATTTAACCACTTAACACAGATAAGTTTCGGGAGCACAGTGTCCTGCACAACTTTTTGTAACTTGAATCTTCGAACGAATCCTTCGAATGTTATTACATTCACATTTTTTTTTAATGAAAAAAATATATTTACGGAAAACAAGCATTGTTACAATATTTTTCTTCTGCCAAAGTGTAAACAGTTTGTTGGCAGATGTTTGTGCTTTAACATATTAATTTATCTTCATACCTTATGTGTTTCTGTCTCAAAAATAAAGTTTTGTATTCATTGGATATAATGAAAAACTACCCTCAAAAAGCTCAGCATTTTGCGAGTAATATTAGTATGACTACTATTGTGTTAAATATGTTGTCCAGACAATCTCAGTTGCATACCATAGGAGCACCTGCTGCCTCTTACTTCGATAGGGAACTGCACCAGAGCCTCACACTGCAATCAACAAGTGTACACATCCTCGATTATAGTAAAACAAAACCATTGTCAGACCAAAGACAAAAATGCTGAAAAATGCTGAAAAATTGGCATTTAATCATTTATCATTTAATCATATATAAACAGTGAACATTGCAAGCTTACAGTGAGCACCAAGACGCTTGCAATGTTATTCTAATTACAAAAAAAAAACCATTAAATTCCATATCTTACTTATTATACAATACATTAAAATACCAACTATTATATATATATTCATCAATCGTCAATCATTTGATTCATTTACATCAATATTAGTTCATACTACAAAAATTTATATAAATATAAAAATTAATAATTCAGAATGTCAATAATATCAATGTCGTCACACTTTAAATTTTATCAATGTCATTAACAAATGTAAAAATAAAATATATAAAAAATAATAATTCTAAATGTCAGTAATGTCAATGTCGTTACATTTTAATTTTATCAATGTCAATAACAAATGAATACAGAACAAACAACAAGAAATTAAAATCGATTTGATAGGTAAATTAATAATGTCAGATTCTCAATTGTTATTATTTTTATAAAATTCTCATGAACCCTTCTACTGTGGGGGGCAAAGTTGTTCGCGTCCGTAGGAGCTACCTAACCACTTCCCTACACGTGTCCCCTGGGTGGTGCTAAAGAACAACATACGCCGAGTCGTAGGCGGCGGTCAACTAACCTACTAGGCAGGCCTAACGGCCTGCTCCTGTAGAGGTAGGAAATGACCTCTCCAAACCGTAAACTCGCGGTCATGTGTTGTGAGAACGGTGGTCTTGGCTTAATCGCCTGGGCCATGAGGAAGACAACCTCCATAATAAATTACCCCAATCCTAAGGTGGGAACCGCGCCGACAGGATGAATGGCTGAGGGAACGCAGTCTCTAGCGCCAACCTCGGTGAACTGGCCACATCGTTGTATAGTGCCTTCTCACAGGAATGGGCGTTACCCTGTGAGTGACCAATAATTCGACCCTACTCGTGGGAACAATAATGAAGTCTAATAATCCCCCAAAAAACCCTCAACCACAACACAAACTGTTAACTCAGCAAGTATTCCACCCAAGCTTATTTAACAGACAACGATCGTCATCTCTCTCCGACATAGGAAGGTCAACACAAGGCAATGAAACGGATAATGCAGAGGAACCAAATGAAAAAAGTAACCAGCCGGAAGTAAGTTCAATGGAAGACACCCCCCAATATCCTGCTCCTCCACCATGGCAAAGGGTACCATCACCCAACGACAGAAGCAGAAAGAAAAGAAAACTCTGCAGCTCTCCGCCGGAGGCTCAGAGTACCGCCACGAAAAATCAGTTCAGCACCTTACCTCTAGACCCAGCTGACGAATCATCCGTCACCGTCCAACCCAAACCTAGCAAACCTCCGCCTATCGTTCTTAATGGTATAGAGGATGTTACCGAGCTATCGAAGCTTCTTCAAACCGTCAGCAGCAAAGAAGAGTTCAAATTCAAGCTAATTAACAAACACCTACTCCATATTCTTGTCAACACTGCTGAGGAGTACAAGAAAATCATAACGGTCATAAGAGATAATGGTCTCATAGGACATACATTTACCCCTAAAGACTCCAAATGCTATCGTATTGTCATAAAGGACCTCCATCACAGCACTCCCCATGAAGCAATATCAGAAGCCATTGAGGTAACCAACAATAAAATTAAAGGTGAAATCATCAATGCACGATACGGACCCGACAAGAAACCTACATCGACGTTCTTTGTAAACCTTGAGCCCAGTGCTAACAACCCTGCAGTCAGAAACATCGTTCACATATTCAACCAAAAAGTTAAGATAGAGGATCCTCGTAAGTCAAAAAGTATCGTCCAATGCCAACGTTGCCAGCGCTATGGGCATTCAAAAAATAATTGCATGAGACCATTCAGGTGCGTCAAATGCGGGGAAGGTCACAAAACCTCCGAGTGCAAAAAGATAGATAGATCTTCACCTGCTAAATGCGCTCTCTGCTCTTGCGACCACCCGGCTAACTACAAAGGGTGTGAAATATATAAAGAAATCCTTGCCCGACGAAATAAAAATTCTACCCCAAGGGAAACTCGACCCGCCCCAGCAACCTCAACTCTGCCTACTATCCCAATATGCTCTACCTCAACAATAACCGAAGGAACCGAAAAACCCACACACCAACGCACATACGCTGAAGTTACCGATGGCAAGAATACCCAATCAAATAAACAATCCTACAACAAGCTGGAAGATATCCTACTCAAACAAAGCGAGAAAATGGATCTCCTAATACAACAAATAGGCTCCTTAGTGAGTCTTATCACCACTCTCGTCTCTAAACTTACAAAATGACTTCCCTACTCATTGCTACTTGGAACATCAACGGCCTTGCCCCTAATAAAGACGAACTTGAGATGCTCATCAAATCCAATAAAATTGACGCTTGCCATATTTCTGATACGCATACTAATATACTACAACAAGAAGCCGAATATGCATCCCAGGATATTCCGTGTATTTCACCTGCCATCCTGATGGTGGGGCCCATGCTGGCACCGCAATAGTAATCAAAAACAGTGTGAAGCATTGCCTCTTGGATTCCACAACGGCCCCCTATCTTCAAGCCACGACTGTAAGGGTGGAAGACCGATCGGGACCCCTTAATCTTTCTGCGGTATACTGTCCTCCACGCCACACCATAAAGGAGAAAATGTTTACTGACTTCTTCAAGACACTGGGCAACCGATTCATTGCTGGTGGTGATTGGAATGCCAAGCATTCATATTGGGGATCTAGACTAACAGTCACTAGAGGGCGTGAACTGAAAATGAGTATAGACGCAAATCACCTATTAGCTATGTCAACCGGGGAGCCTACATATTGGCCCACGGACCGCAATAAAACACCTGATCTGCTAGACTTTTTTATCACAAAGGGTATCAGCGTACAGAACACCCTCATAAAGTCAAGTCTCGATGGTAGCTCTGACCACTCGCCTGTCTTACTAACAATTAGTCCAGGGGCCATACCCAGTGACACTCAGACTGACCATCTCCACAATCACAGAACTGATTGGAGATGCTTTCGGGAGTTCCTGGACTCAAACATAAACCTCAATGTCCCACTTAAAACCAAGGAGGAAGTGGATGACGCGTGTTTACACATCACAAACCTGATCCAAGTGGCGGCTTGGTCTAGTACTCCTGAACTGAAGAATCCATCGCATGGGGTACCGATCCCTCTTGTTGTCAAGAAGAAAATCGCTGAAAAACGTCGCCTTCGCAGAATTTGGCAGACGTCCCACAGGCGCGCGGATAAAACCAGATTAAACCGAGCAATCAAAGAACTCAAAGATCTTCTGGCTGATGCTGCGAACGAATCCCTCAAACAGAGATTGGTTAAAATGTCTCCAAATGCTAATGGAACCCACAATCTCTGGAAGGCAACTAAGTACCTCCCACAGCCGCAACAGTGCTCTCCGCCTATTAGATCCGGAAACAAATGGGCACGAACTGACCAAGAAAAATCCCAGGTCTTTGCTACATACCTAGCTGGAGTCTTTAAACCCAACAATACGGATGTTCCTGAAGATCCGGAAATAGATCAAGTCCTAAGGCAAGATCTACAACTATGCCTGCCGTTAAGGTCTACCTCACCAAGGGAGATAGCAAGCGAAATAGCCAAAATGGACCCTAACAAAGCACCTGGATTTGATTTGATCACCCCCCGGATACTGAAAGAGCTCCCTAGGAAGTGCGTCGTCTTTTTGACCATTCTTATAAACGCCACACTGAGAACCTCACATGTTCCTGCACTCTGGAAAACATCTCAAATCGTTATGATCCAAAAGCCTTGCAAGCCTCCTAACGAAGTCTCTTCTTATCGGCCTATTAGTTTGACGCCAGTGTTGTCAAAATTATGGGAAAGGATCATTCTCTTACGATTATCCCCCTGCCTAGATATGGACCACGTGATACCTGATCACCAGTTTGGCTTCCGGAAGCACCACTCAACCATAGAACAAGTCCACAGAGTCTATTACACAATTAGGCAGTGTCTGGAAAAGAAAGAATACTGTTCGGCTGCATTTCTCGATATACAACAGGCCTTTGACCGGGTTTGGCATAAAGGGCTACTCTGCAAAATTAAAAACTTCCTTCCACACTCCTACTACCTGCTGATGGACTCTTACCTGAGTGACAGAAAGTTTCAAGTCAAGCTTCGTGACGCAAGATCTTCCCTCTTCGACTGCAGAGCAGGAGTGCCCCAGGGCTCAGTACTTGGTCCGGTGCTTTACAACATATTCACTAGTGACTTTCCCCAGTCGCCCGAAACAACTGTAGCAACATTTGCCGACGATGCAGCCTTCCTCAGTTGTAACAGTGATCCAATTGAGGCGAGTAGACTGTTGCAATCTCAGCTAAATGCCACCAGTGCTTGGCTTACCAAGTGGCGCATAAAAGCAACCGCCCCAAAGTCTCACCACATCACATTTACCCTAAGACGTGAATCCTGCCCCCCGGTCATCCTAGGCCTCGACACACTGCCCCAATCAACCTGCGTTAAATACCTAGGATTTCACCTGGATCGAAGGATGACATGGAAAGATCATATAAAAACGAAGCGCAATGAAATTAACCTGAGATTTAAAAACCTACTCTGGCTCCTCGGTAGACAGTCTGCCTTATCCCTATCTAACAAGCTAAGGGTATATTGCTCCATAATAAAACCAATCTGGACATATGGTGTCCAACTGTGGTCGACAGCCAGCAAATCTAACATCATGTGCCTGCAGAGAGCTCAAAACAATATTCTAAGGGTACTTTCCTCTGCACCCTGGTATGCTCGCAATTCGGAAATCCACGAATACCTGGGAATCTCAACCATTTATTTTATTTATTATTTAATTCTTTATGCACACACAGTACAGAGATCATACACAAAACACATCAAAGAAGATGTACAAAGGCGAGCTTAACTCAAAATGAGTTCTCTCCCAGCAAACCTTTGAGTAGCAGAGAAGCATAAAATAATGAAAGGGGATGTGAAGCGTACATTACAAAAAAAAAAGAAACAAAAAGAAAAGGAAATAAAAATAAAAAGATAATAAGCGTACCTACCTGAACAGGTAGGTACATGTATTTACACAAACATAGCATACATAGTATTATATTAATACATACTTACACATACACATAATACATAATATACCTACATACATATACATATATACATAAATATATATATATACATATATAATATAAATATATATAAATATACAAAGCATACATAGATAAATATACAGACTTCATTATTGTGAGAGAAAATGTTCCCTTGTTCTTCTTCTGAAAATGTCCAGAGTATTACTACTGCGAATGGTGTGAGGTAGTGCGTTCCAAAGACGTACAGCTTGCACCGTGAAGGATCCATCATAACAGCTGGAACTGTGTGCAGGTGTGCGAAGCAGAAGAGAGGAAGAAAGACGACAGGGTTGGCCCCTAGGCACAAGATAATTGAAGCGTTCCCGCAAATAAGTTGGAGCATTAGGATTGTGAAGAATAGTATAGAGAAGAGTTAGAATGTGTAGGTCACGGCGCTGTCGAATAGGGAGCCAGTTCAATCTTTTACGATATTCCGTGACATGGTCATATTTACGAAGGCCAAACACAAATCGGATTCCCAGATTTTGCAAGCGTTCGAGTTTGTTCAGCAGTTCCTCCGATGCATCGAGATAACAGACATCAGCATAGTCTAGTAGAGAGAGTAAGAGAGATTGTGCAAGAGTAACTTTAGTCTGAAGAGGTAGGAGTTTCTGGAGACGTTTGAGGGATTGAAATGAACAGTATACCCTTCTACTTACCTCCGCGATGTGAACATCCCAGGCAAGCATAGAGTCGATGTGCACGCCTAAATTTTTTACACTTTTGGAATAACCAATTACTACAGAATCATATGTTACTGGAGGCAGAGATTCATGATCCAGTAGGCGGAGCATGTATCTACCACCAACAATAAGCGCTTGAGATTTTTTTGGGTTGACCAGCAATCCAAAAGATTTGGCCCAGATATTGATGTTTTCAAGGTCACTGTTGATGGCATCCACAGCCCCAGGTAGTTCATCAGCTTTGAAATGTCGATATATCTGCAAGTCGTCTGCGTAGAGGTGATAATGCGAAGTTAGGACCTTCGTGATGGCGTTAATGAAGACAGAGAAGAGAAGAGGAGAAAGGACGCCACCTTGTGGAACGCCTGCTACTAAGTCGCACCAATCGGAGGAAGCATCATTCATTCTAACAGATTGTGAGCGTCCATGGAGGTATGATTTAAACCATTTAGTTGCAGAGGCAGAAATATTGATGGATGAAAGAATACCTAAGAGAATGTCAAAATCAACCGAGTTGAAGGCACTACTGAAGTCCAATAAGACCAAAACTGTAAGTTGTTTGTTCTCCATGGCCAATCTTATGTCATCTGTAACTTTAACTAGAGTTGTTATAGTACTATGGCCACGGCGAAACCCAGATTGGAAAGTACTTAGCAGGCCATTAGAGGAGAGGTAATAGGTGAGTTGATCGTGAACAATACTCTCAAGTACCTTTGACAGGATGGGAAGAATTGAAATGGGGCGGAATTGGGAGTATGTTGTAGGATTGGGTACTTTGGGCAAAGGTATAACAGAAGCTTTCTTCCATGATGAAGGGAAAAGGTTAGAATATAAGGAGTAGTTTATAATGTGAGCTAGGATAGGAAGAATGAGATTTACGATGGGGAGAAACATTGGAAGTTGAAGGCCATCGTCACCGACCGCCCGAGTGGATATGGATTTTAAATGTTTACTAACATCCGCTTCTGTTACCGGATGAAATGAGAAGGAAGTATTTAAAGGTAGTGGAAGAGAAGAGAGAAGATTTAATAATAATAATAATAATAATAAATCATTTATTTCAGGCAATAATAGAAAAGTTACAGGATGTTAAAAACTTATTCTACGGCCCATAAATATATACCTTAAAACTAAAAATACATATAATATATCTTAACCTAAAACACACGTAATGACGTCGACGTGTCACGGGACGGGGTGTCGCGTGTCGGCAGGCGTCCTCGGAAGCGCCGAAACTTCACCCCCGTCGGCCAAAAGTCAGGACGCAGGATGGTAGCGGTGTGGCTGTTTGGAACTCGCACCACAAAAGAGTTGAAGCTCACGTTGTGACGAGAGTCCAGCTTCTCCACCCTTAAGCCCATCCCGGTTTTCTTTTGGAGATAGTTCGCGACGTCTACGATCTTCACGCTGTGATGTACACGAGATACGTAGACCATCGTCGAAGGGACCTCTGCGCGGAACTGCTGCTCAATGCTCCTCGCTGCAGTACCACACTGGTTCTTGCGGGAGGACTTCTTCTTCTTCTTCTCAACAACTTTGAAGTCCTCCACATCACAAGGCTCCTTCCCCGGCGCCTTGACGGATGCAGTGTTGCATTGAATGACACTACACTGCCGTCTCTTTGTGGGTACGGCTGTAGGGGTGCTGGCCGTAACAGCTGCGTAGTCACGTGGCTGAGGAACTTGCAACGTGATATTCGGCCTCTTCACCGACGATGAAGGGGCAGCGGGGGCGGCGGGGCGCGCGATCGTGTTCGCGGCACGCTCCTCGGCCATCGGCGACTCAGGCGAATCAAATTTTGCTGACTCAAAACTGCAAAATGACGCATTCTGCGCGCCTCGTCGTACGTTGACATTATTAGAGACATTTAAGGTTGTAGATTTAACATCAATAGGGATAGCAGTTGGAGGCGCTGAGAAATAGGCATTTAATGCATTGGGATCCATGTCAGAAAGGTTGTCATAGGCGACCTTACCAATACCCAAGGATTTTAGGAACTGCCATTGTTGTGAAGTGTCAAGGTTTTCAATTGACTTGTGAATGTGGTCTCGTCTCGCATCCCTACACATACGATTGCAGCGATTACGCAGTTTCTTATATAACTTCAACCCCTCCTCAGACGGGCACTTCATATATTTGCGCTTGGCCTTATCTCGCTTTGACATCATGTTTTTAATAGTTGGAGAAAGCCATGGCGCAGGACGATGTCTAACTCTTACCTTTTTAAGAGGAGCATGTACATCAAAGATTGACAACAATGTGCTGGTAAAGATTGACACCTTCTCATCCAGGTCATCGCAGTCATAAACAGACGACCAGTCAGTACCATCCACATCAGCACCCAAACGTTCCAGATCAATGTCTTTAAAATTACGAAGATATAGATATTTACCCTTGCGTTTCGGAGGACGGAGTTTATAGGAGAGATATAAGAGATCATGGTATGAAAAAGGAGCAGATAACTGACCGTGTGAGGCCACCTTATGAGGGTTGGAGACTAGAATGAGGTCCAGTAGCGAAGGCTGAGTTTTTGGAACCTTATGTGTGGCTTTTAGAGGAAGAATGTGCATGTCCACAGAAGAGACAAGAGAGCAGAGTTTACGGCTACGTGAATCTTTTTTTAGTAGACAGGTATTAAAGTCCCCGAGGATAATTCTCTGTTCATACATTGACGAAAATTTTTCCAATTGTACTTCAAAAGCAGAGAAATAATCAATATTGCTCACAGGGCTGTAGTATACGCCAAGTAATGCTTTGGTGTGCTTAAAATCAATTTCAATAAAAAGATATTCTGTAAAATTTGAGTATACACCTGGAGACTGGTCAACAATTTTATGAGATATATCCCCACGCAGATATACAGCAACCCCGCCGCCACCCTTACCAGTTCTGTCAACACGCACAAGCTTATACCCGGGTAGAGAATACTGGGTGGAAGGGAGTGAAGGCTTAAGAAAAGATTCAGAGATAAGGATAGCATGAACACAGTCAGAATTATTGAAAGAAGCCAGCATATCACAATAATGTCCAGGAATGCTTTGAGCATTTATATGGACAACATTGAAATAGTAAGGAAGGGCTGAAAAAATAGAGGACAGTTCGTCACAGAGCTGAGCAGCATTATTGTTACCAGTTGCACTGGCAAAACTGTCATTAGACGCAACCGAAGAAGAACAAGAAGCAAAACTATCATCCGAGTCTGAAGTAACGTCTGAGTTTTCAGACATACAAACAAAAATAAAAAAATAATAATAAAAATACTAAATATATAAATATCTAATTTTGAATAATATATAAATTAATTATATAATATATAAAATAAATAATTAGTAGTTTGAACCTAAAGCCAATCCTCTATGCACTCGCTAGTTGCATTAAAAAAAAAAAAAAAAAAATTACAAAAAATTTATAAAAAAGTTTTACATCGCAAAAAGACTAGTATTCAAATATTAAGTATTGACGTTTCCGAACGATTAACATAATGTTGTAAGACGTCAGTTACGTCAAAGTCTATGTAAATTAAACAAACTAAAAAGCAAAACAAAAATGTGTAACTGACCGCCATTATTAATTCTCAACAAGAACAATAAAAATAATAATAATAATAATATTATATAACAAGTATGAAAAAATTCGTTGTCGATCTATTTGCGCGGTTTCCTCTGCGAAACTGTGACCGAACTAGCAGATGTCGCTTCGCCCACAGGATATTTCTCGAGAAGTTGTTGCAGTTCTGCCGCCGACTCGATTTTATGCCGCGAATTATCCGTGACTTGGACAACAATCTTCCCATCAGAGGTCCAGCACTGTCTCACACCATAATGCTTTCGAGCGCATACAAATAGGTCATGTCTTGGCTTTGTGAGGAACTCCGATAATGTTTATGACGTGCTATGCGTCATAGGCAAAGTACACTATAACTAGGAAACAATATTATATAAACAGCACGTATCAATAAACAATAATGTCAGCACTAAACTTATATGAGTAAAACCCCACTCTTAATCTCAGTAAAATCATGTAGAATAATTAGTATACAAGAGTGTGTAAATAGTAAATAAATTAATCTTGTTCCAACTGGTAAACCATCTTTTACTCACCTCCGCAATATTGGTGACCCCGACGTGATCTCCTAGTGCTGATATAATTGCAGGCCAACTGCAGCCCTGAAAAGGTTTTCAGCAGCAAACCTAGGAACTATCACAGAAACGGTGGAGCCATATAAGGAAAAATTTACCCAACAGCCCACCAGCTTACTGACCACCACCATCAGCGAAATAGCGAAATAGCACATTTCAGTTGACTTCCCACAAGCGGGTCCAAACCAGCTGAAATATCAAGAGGCTAGAAAAATGGCACCGATAATTCCAGGGACACCTCAAAAAAACCCCGGTACATCGGCTGAATCAATCAGCGACAGCCAGGTGGTGGCTGCAATTAGCATTACGGAGAAAATACCAGCGTTTTGGACAGATTCACCGCGCTTATGGTTCGCGCAATTCGAGGCCATCGTAGCCTCCCAAAAACAAGGTGACGAATATAAATATAACAGCGTCATCGCAAAATTACCAAAAGAGGTCATACATCAAGTCAGCGACATCCTGACGTCACCAAACGCAGACAAGTACCTTAAAATCAAGGAAAGATTAATTGCGTGCTATGAGGAAAGCGAGCAACGACGCTTCCACAAATTGCTTTCGGAGATGGACCTAGGTGACTCAACACCATCACAGCTGTTGAGAAAAATGAAAGAAGCCAGCTGCGACAAAATGACCGAAGATACCATCAGATTATTATGGTTCAGACAGCTTCCGGTATCAATCACCTCCATATTGGCAGTCTCCGAAGACCTCGACCTCACAAAATTATGCGAAATGGCGGACCGAATTTATGAAAATATGCGCTATAAAACCAAAACAAACAACTCGTCACAGGAATCCGCCGACGTTAACTTAATAACAATGCTGACGTCACAAATTGCAGCTATGCGAGTTGAAATAAACGAGCTCCGCGGTATGAGTAATCGCCGACCGATGCAACGCAGCAAATTCCGAGCAAGGTCGCAATCACGCTCACGGTCACGTACACGGCTATGTTATTATCACAGACGATTCAAAACAAAAGCATATAAATGCGATCAGCCGTGCTCGTGGATAAATAAAACCGATAAAAATTCGGGAAACGAGAACTAGCGCAGAATAAGACGGGACTCTGTGCCATACACCCCGCCAACCGTCTAACTATAACCGACTCAAACAGTGGTTATAGGTTTTTAGTAGACACGGGAGCAAATATTTCTGTATTACAAAACGCACAGGGTAAGAAAAACCCAAGCAACTACAAACTGTATGCCGCAAACGGGTCAACTATTGAAACTTATGGCGAAAGCACATTAACGCTAAATCTGGGGTTACGCAGACCTTTTACTTGGACGTTTGTAATCGCCGATGTAAAAATGCCTATCTTAGGAGCTGATTTCCTAGAGCACCACAGATTATTAGTGGATCTATACGGCAAAAGGCTGATCGACCAAGAAACAAAATTAACGACGCATGCGAAAATTGCAAGAGCAACACACATGCCTTCAATTAGATCCATCGACGCGAAATTACCAGAACATATAAAGCACCTGCTAGAGAAATACGTAAACGTCACTAGACCAACACCACTTAAAAAACCCACAGAACATGGAATACAGCATCACATCATAACAAAAGGTCCTCCAGTTTATGCCCGCGCGCGCCCACTACCACCCGACAAATATAAGGCAGCAAAAAAGGAATTCCAAGAGCTAATAAACTTAGGAATATTAGAACCTTCCAGTAGTCCTTGGGCATCGCCTCTCCACATGGTAAAGAAAAAGAATGGGGAATGGAGGCCATGCGGAGACTACCGCGCGTTAAATAAAATAACAGTTCCCGACAGATATCCCTTGCCAAGACTGTTAGACTTTACATACATCGCAAGTGGAAAAACAATATTCAGCAAAATTGATATAAAGAAGGCGTTCCACCAAATCCCTGTTGCGGAACCAGAAAAGACCGCAATAATCACGCAAATGGGTTTATTTCACTGGAATTACATGCCATTTGGCCTCAGAAATTCAGCCCAAACGTTCCAGAGGTTTATGGACTCCCTGTTTAGAGACCTGGACTATATATATGTTTTCGTGGACGACATACTCATAGCAAGTCAAAATACCGAACAACATTACGTTCAACTAGAGGAAGTATTCACTCGCCTAAGTAAAAACGGCATCTCAATCAATACGAGCAAATGCGAATTCGAAAAGACAGAGATAGATTTCTTAGGTTATCATATAACGAGCCAAGGAATCACCCCCACGTCTGAGAAAGTACGAGTAATAAACGAATACCCAAAGCCAAAGGTGGTAAAGGAGCTACGTCGATTTTTGGGAATGATGAATTTCTACAGAAGTAGCATCCCACACGCCGCCGGACACCAAGCTCCGCTCAACAAATACTTAATAAACTGCAAAAAGAATGACAATACGCCAATCGAGTGGAATACGGAAGCTAACCAAGCATTCGAACACTGCAAACAGGACATAAGAGATGTCACAACACTCGCATTTCCGGAAACAGACACACCTCTAGCCATTATGACAGATGCTAGTTTAAAATGTGTAGGCGCCGTACTTCAGCAAAAAGTTCAAGGAAATTGAAAAACCATATCATTTTTTTCAAAAGGGTTAAGCGAGACACAAACAAAATATTCCACATACGATCGAGAACTACTCGGTATTTACATGGCAATAAAAAACTTTAGACGACTAATAGAAGGTCGCACATTTACAATATACACTGATCATAAGCCACTGATTCATGCATTCGACAAGAAGCAATCAGTGGATGAATCCCCTAGAAGAATAAGGTACCTAGAATATATTGCACAATTCAGCACAGACATAAGGCACGTCACGGGCAGCGAAAACGTGGTAGCCGACGCACTATCACGGGTAATAGAAACAATAGAACTACCCCAAATTCTCAACTGGCAAGAGGTAAAAAAATACCAAGACTGTGACCCGGAGTTAACAAAACTAAAACAAAATAAGTCACTAAAAATAACACAGGTACCAGTACAAAACAATAATACCAAAATTTATTGTGATATATCCACCGGTACAACAAGGCCATACCTACCACAAAAGTTCAGAAAAACAATTTTTGATAGTTTTCACAACATGAGCCACCCAGGGAAAAACACAACAAAAAAGTTGATAACCGCAAAATACATCTGGACTAGCATGCACAAAGACATTTACGAAATGTGCAAAACATGTTTACAATGCCAGCAATCAAAAGTTCAGCGGCACACAGTATCACCCCTGGGCAAATTTATGCCAGCAGAACGATTTAGCCACATACACATAGACATTGTGGGCCCCCTACCGACATCACAAAACAAAAGATACATCGTCACTACATAGGTTACACTAAAAGTTTCCGGAACTGGCCACTTACATAAACAATATTTAAAAATTTATTACAACATTTGAAAATAGAACTCTTTGGCTGTAGAATACAGTTTGTTTCATCTGACTGTCTTTTGTTTTTACCTTGTGGCGCCATTTAAAAAATTGTGTGTCTGCATCAACATGGATTTAACTCGGGAAAATTTTCGTAGTATGATTTTCTACGATTTTAAGTGTAATTTGACGGCTCAACAGAGCATCGCTCGGCTTGAAACAGCTTTTGGCGATGAAGCTCCATGCAAGACGACTGTTTATAGCTGGTTTGCAGAATTCAAGCGTGGTCGTATCAATCTCAGTGACGAATCTCGCGATGGTCGGCCGTCCACCGCTGTGACCAACAAAAACATCGATGCTGTGCGCCGTATGATTGAAACAGACAGGCATGTGACCTACCATGAAATTCGCGCATCCTTAGAAATAGGCATGAGTCAAATACAATCAATCCTACACAAACATTTGGCTGTGAGAAAGCTGTGCTCGCGGTGGATCCCACATAACTTGACCGAGGATCAAAAAACGGACCGCGTCACTTGGTGCAGTGCCATGCTTACCAGATTCAACGAAGGTGCGTCAAATTTGGTGTGGGACATAATAACAGGTGACGAAACATGGATTTATTGCTACGATCCCAAAACAAAGCAGCAATCGAGCGTATGGGTCTTTCAAGATGAGCCGAAACCAACCAAAGTGGCGCGCGTGAAAAGTGCATCTAAGCGGATGATTGCTTCTTTTTTTAATAAAACTGGACACGTGGCTACTGTTGCTTTAGAAAATCGTCGTACTGTGAATAGTGACTGGTACACGACCATTTGTTTGCCGGAAGTTATTGACGAACTCCGTAAAAATAACCGTAAACGCCGTATCATCCTGCACCACGACAATGCTAGTTCTCACACGGCCAGACAGACAAACGACTTTTTGAAGGCGAAAAATGTAGAACTCATGAGTCATCCTGCATACAGTCCCGACCTGGCACCTTGTGACTTTTATCTGTTCCCAAAAATTAAGAACCAATTACGCGGCCAACGATTTTCATCACCAGTAGAGGCTGTCGAGGAGTATGAAAAACACGTTTCAGAGGTCACCACAGAGGAGTGGCACAAAAGTTTTCAAAACTGGTTTGATCGAATGAAAAAGTGCATAGACGCCAAGGGAGATTATTTTGAAAAACAATAAATTAATTTTGTACCTTTAATAGTATTTTTTCATATTCATTCCGGAAACTTATAGTGCGCCCCACGTATGATCGATCGTTGTACGTCATGGCCAGAAGCATATCCTATTTCGGACATCACAGCAGAAACTGTAGCCAAAACCCTATACGATGGCTGGATCACACGTTTTGGATGCCCCAATTATATAACAACGGATCAAGGACGACAATTCGAGTCTGAGCTATTCAGAAGCCTAACCAAATTCCTGGGTATACAAAAAATCCGTACTACACCATATCACCCTCAATCAAACTCCAAAGTAGAAAGACTGCACAGAACCATGAAAGCAGCTTTGATGGCAAGAGGAAATACCGAAAATTGGACGAAAGAATTACCATCGGTATTATTCGGGATACGTACCAGCATTCGACAAGACACTGGATACTCAGCAGCCGAATTGGTCTACGGAACAACAATAAAATTACCAGCAGCATATTTTGGCGACTGTTCTAAAAACACAACGTATGCAGAGTTTGTGGAGAAAATTAAAGATAACATAACGCACATGACGTCAATTCCACAACGACAAAGCTCAAACAAAAACATATTCGTACACCCACGCTTAGCCGACTGTACACACGTGTTTCTACGATGCGATAAGCTACGTCCTACGCTCACAAAACCTTACGACGGACCGTTTCTCGTAGTCAAACGTGACAACAAAATAGTCACGATCAAGCGAAACGGCAGGGAAGTGAACGTGTCGATTGACAGGCTAAAGCCAGCATTCACGACGAGCGACGACAAGATAGAAGCTCAAAATCAAGAGCAAGATAAGGCAGAGCCAATTCAAAACATAAAAAGAACACGTACGGGAAGAATATCACGACCCACGGTCCGTTTCAAACAATGATATAAAAAGGGCAAAATGAAAATAAAAGTCACTCCACAGCAAGCCACAAGAAACAACACACAAGATGGGAAGCAGTCAAACCCACGAAAAGGAGCAAATAAACATGGTGCAGAACAATAACCTGGCAGAAAAGGCAGAAAAGAACACACACATGGCAGCAGAAATTGAAAAAATAAAAATCTGGATCGGAGTACTCATCGCTATAATTATACTAGCAGCAATAATAATAACAATCACCAGACTCGTACGGAAAACTAACAAAGTCATGGACAAAAAGATAAACAAAATAATCAAGGAAATGCAACAAGTGTAAACAACTGCAGAAAAAGTACAACTCAGCAAACAGCGTGCACGGACAAGGTCGACGCACCACAGCAAATAATAACTAGAATTTTTATAAAGGGGGGAGTACTATGACGTGCTATGCGTCATAGGCAAAGTACACTATAACTAGGAAACAATATTATATAAACAGCACGTATCAATAAACAATAATGTCAGCACTAAACTTATATGAGTAAAACCCCACTCTTAATCTCAGTAAAATCATGTAGAATAATTAGTATATAAGAGTGTGTAAATAGTAAATAAATTAATCTTGTTCCAACTGGTAAACCATCTTTTACTCACCTCCGCAATAATGTTAAACCAGTGCCTTTGAGCTTAGACTTATTACGCCATACCTGGCTCCGGGTCGCACGATTTTCAAACCTTACCAATAGTGGGCGAGGTTTACCAGTGTCACTCCCCAGCCGATGGCAAACAGCAATGTCTTTAGCTGTGACACTTATAGCGTTCATTTTATTTGTGATTACTTTTATGACACTGCCCGTGAGATCCGCTGTACTTTCCTCAGAGAGGCCATGCAGAAGAAGAACTTTAGCTCTTGATGCCATCTCATGCCGGTCTAAGCCCTTCACGAGTAATTCCATCTGGGATTTCAGAGCACCCAAGGTCTTCCATACAAGGCCCTTAAAATCAGTGAAATCCCGAGAAAGACTGGCTACACTCTTATGGATAGTGGACTCACCTCCAGCATTCTTCAAGTCCTCTTCATATTGTGCCATCCGTCTTGAGAATGTGGTTGAAAGCTCCTCCATGCAGGCAAATAAGTTTGTGTAGAGATCCATTTTTGTTAACAAAGTTATTATGCAGTTGAGTGATTATGAATTAGAATTTATTATGTGAGAGGGTGCAATAGAGGATATAGAAGGTTTTTAGCTGTTATAAGGCATACAATTGTAAGTAAAATATTAATATTAAATTAAAATACACAAGAGCTCTTTTAAAATGTCTTGACACTTCAACAGCTACCCCCTTTTACCCCCCAACCATCCTGGATGAAGTCAAACAATACTCAGCCAACTACAGGGACCGCTTGACAACTCACCCAAACCCGTTATCCAGTATGCTTTTGCAGCCAAACCCGATTGGAAGACTCAAAAGATCCGACGTGTTGACTTAATAAGGGGAGACGGAGCAGTGGCTCTGAATCACCAAACGCCAAGCACTCACAACTTACCTGATTATAGTCTAGATGACTGATCGCAGGTCCATGCGAAGAGAAAAAAAAAAAAAAAAAAAAACCCTTCTACTGTGGCTCCGTTCCCATCGTGATTGCATTCAGGTAGTTCGTGACGCATAACGCTATCTGACTCATGCTATCAGAGAATAAGTCTACTTTGGGATATGTGCGCAACAGACCATTTATCAGCACCATAGCTCTCGCGGTAGGAGTATTGGCCGACTGCGGCAAACGCCACGATGGCGGAGTGGTCAACAGGCGATGTTGCCGACGCCCAGTAGCGCGTACATACATGTCCGGCACAAAAAGACAAATGCACTCAGTCACTGATGGGTTGTCTACTTTATTGGATAGAAGAAGACAATAGTGAATAATATGCGTGACTTTTTGTCTCATTTCGAGTGTTTCCAGCCCTATCATCCCCGAAACAAACAAGGATGGATAAAGAAATGGGTAATATCCAAACTCTCGCTTGTAGAGATAGCGTGCGAATCTTCTCTGTATTTTCTCAATCATATCTATGTACAGCTTCTCATGGGGATACCAAACAATGGCATTGTATTCCAGTTTGCTCCTTACATACGCGTTGTAGAGAAGTTTCACTATATGTAAGCTACCGAATTGGGAAGCTGTTCTAATTATAAAACCCAGGGATTTACTTGCTGCCTTGCACGTATTTATAATATGGTCGCGAAAGTTTAAACCAGGGTCGAATGTCACCCCAAGATCACGTATTGAAGTGACCCGCTCAAGCGCATCTCCAGCAAGCATATATGTTGTCATTATTGGAGAACGCGACCTGGTGAAAGTGATCGATTTACATTTTGCGGTGTTCAAGGACAGCTTGTTCGCAATGCTCCACTCCATAACAGCGTCGATGTCACACTGCAAGGTCGCGCAATCATCAACACCCCTAACCGATGCAAATACTTTTAGGTCATCGGCAAACATGAGACATTTTGAGCCGGAGAGAACTGTTGGCAGGTCATTCACCATGATTAAAAACAAGGTTGGGCCAAGAGTGCTACCTTGACTTACGCCAGATCGAGTATAATATTCATGGGACTTATAGCTACCCAGCTTGACGTATTGTCTTCGGTCTCTGAGATAGTCTGCTACTAGTCCCAGGAGCATCCGATCAAATCCCAGTGACGAAAGCTTAGAAAGGAGGACATCATTATCTATACGATCGAAAGCTTTTGCAAAATCAAAATATGCCGCATCGACCTGACAACCCGGCGCCACATTATTCCTCAAGTAATCAACAAACCCAATGTGATTAGTCTGAGTGGAGCGTGCGGGGCGGAAACCGTGTTGGGCGTTATTGAGAAAATGGTTGGCTTGGAGCAAGATGTGCTTATTAAGAATTGACTCAAATATTTTGCCAAATACCGATAGTATTGCGATGGGTCTAAAGCTAGCGATATCCGCAGATGCTGCACTCTTAGGAATCGGTGTAACCCGCGAAACCTTCCACCTGTTTGGATAGGAACACTGTTTGAGGGATAGATTGAACAAGAACAGTAGTGGTTCCTCTAAAGCAGGCATACAATCTTTAACCAAGTACGGTGGTATATTGTCCGGACCGTGCACGGATTTAGCTTTTAAACGACGCGTTGCAACTTTCAGGTCTGTACTAGTTATAGAAGGTATGCCGATTTGATGTTCGTAAGAGATGACGTCGATGTCAGCTTTTTGAGGATTTAATTGTGGAATGTTTTTATGAAAAACCGAACTAAAAAAAATTGCGAAGCTGTCAGCTGCCTCCTGTCCACAGACCGTTCTACCTTCATAGGAAAATACTTGGTTTTGGTGTCTATCCCTCTTTCTACTCTTAACATATTCCCAGAAAATTGAAGGGTCACTAGCTATTTTACCCTCTATGGTGCTCAAATAGTTCTGGTAAGCTTTGTCTATTAGCGTCTTAACTTTTGTCCTGTAGTATCTAAAAAGCTCTTTATTAAAAACCTTTCCTTCCTTTTTAAACATTTTTAGGTTAAAATGCTTCTGTTTGATGAAATATATAATTTCTCCTGTATACCACGTGGGATAAACATACTTTTTTTGGTACTGTGCTGCACTCTTTATTGGGACGTGTCTATTAATTGCATTAGTTAGATTCCTGTATAGACTATCTACAGCTAGATTAACATCAGTCTCCTGTAGAAGATCGCTCCAGTCTATGCATGCAATTTCCGAATACAGGGCATGCAAATCAGCCCTTCGAAAGTTCCACTCAGGGTTATGGTAAGTGACGCCGTCACTTTGAGGAGGGGGAGGTTTTTGTACAGTTGAGTTGTTCCCAATGCAGGTGAAATATATTTCAAGAGCAGGGTGGTTTGCTGCTTTGTCTAATGGTACGAGGGGTTCAGTTTCGAAACCTACTTTAAATTTTTTTGTGTCCTCGGATGTTAGTATCAGATCAAGGTTGTATGTACATGTAACATCGTTGTAGATATTGTAACAAGGTCGTAATTTACAAAATTCCAGAAACAAATCAAATTGTTTTACCGTAGCCTTAGTACATGAGTTTAGATTAAAATCACCTAACACTATTATTTTATAATCAGAGTATGCATTTACAGCATTTTCCATGCATGTGAGAACATCAAGATATTGATTAACACTATAGCTAGGAGGAAGGTAAACAATACATACAAACAACCTAATACACTTACTTGATATAATTGCAAATAATAGTTCCTTATCCTCCGTTAACCCATCTATATCCGTGATTCTTTTTACCACGTAAGAGTCTCTAACAGCTATCAATAAACCACCGTATCCTGTATCTCCAGCTCTGTCTTTCCGAAATACCATATAGTCTGGCGGAAATAATTCGGCATTATGCACAGAACTATCAAGAAACGTCTCCGTAAGAGTAATTATGTCATATGAGTTAGCGAGTACATTATTGTGTAAAACTGTAGTTTTAGATCGTAAACCCCTTACATTTTGGTAGTAGATTATACATTTCTTAGCCTTTACTTTAAACCGCGTATTATTCGTTTTCATACCATTTATATTAACTTTATTTATATACCTCTGTAACGATATTTCTACCCAAGAAAAAACTTCGAAGAGTCAGAGTTAGTACAATGAGTTGTCGGAAGAGTTGAATATTTACATATGTCAATTTTTATATTATCTACTATTACATTGTATATTGATCTAAATCCTTGTCTATTAATTATACCAGAATTATAGGAGAACATGTCAAGTGAAAGGTAACTATTAGTATCAAAATAATATACATTGGTGGAGTGGAGGAGCTGTTTATGTAGTTGGTAGCCAAATGATTCCACTTTATAATTGTATATAGGCGCCCCACATATATATGTGGGACAACATACCACAATATTTGTATAATGTACATGCTTCAGATATTCACTTATAAACATCGCCAGCTCCGCACTGTCATCTTGTTTGAAAATATTACCACCCAACATAATTATGCAGTAGTCATTCATGTTGTAGTCTTGCAATTTGCCATTAATATTATTTAAAAGTTGCTTAACAGTACAATTCGCCAACACATAGCGACAATAATCGAAATGACGACCGAAGGTGTCTTCAATCATTCTCTGCGTACCGGGAGAGTTAATATTGGTGAGTATACATACTTTACTTTTAACTGGGTTTGGCAGGTAGGTCTCTTCATTATTGATTTTGCTACCTGGTGACTGGCAGCTGACGTTATCCTGGCGAGTTACACTTACAGCTTTCTGCAGCGAAATAATTTGTATATTAAGGCGATCTATCTCTTTTTTGGCTTCGTTGAGCTGCTTTTCCAAATCCATGATAGATGCCTGCATTGATGTTACAGTTTCCATGGTGTCTGACACAATAGGGTCTAAGGTAAAGCGCCGGGAAGGTGTGCAGATGGCGCTTACCATAGTTCTTTGAAGGGAACATCTTTTTTTCGGTGCATTTTGACTCACCTTTTCGGTTAATAATTTTTTCAAAGTTAGGTTATCCTTACATAACCTGTCAATTTGCTGCCGGAGGTCGTTATTTTCCAGAATAATAATTTCTAGTTCGTTCTGAGAGCTCCCCAGTTCTGATTGTAATTTGTTAATTGATTCCTGCATTTCTTGTATAGACAATAGGTCTGTTACAGTATAGTCCATACTTCTTGAAAGAGGTTGATCTACATTTACAAGCGTGTTCAATGAGGTGCCAGTAGATAGAAAGTCAGTAGGTACAAAGTCTGAGTGATTATCTGCGTCTGCGGCCCCAATGGGGCTACTCGTGAGTGGGACTGCATTGGGACCATTGGGCGACCGAGGAGACTTCACCTGTGGCGACACTAAATTTGTTTTTTTTCTGTGGGTTATAAAGGACTGCTCTGTACTGGGCTTATTTTTCGACATTATCTTTACTTTACACAGATTACACCGCCAGGTATTAATTTTGAAGTTTTTGTGCTGGATCTCAACACCAATGCAGTCGTAATCGAAAAATTCCTTGCATTCTGCACACGACATCGAGTTCACACGGTCGACTTGTTTTTTGCATTTTTTACAGGTCACTAATGACATCTTGCGGCGCTTGCCAACCAATGTTTTAGTTTGTAGTGAAGTCATTTTCAATATTGATCGATTGTTCAGAGTACTGCGAGTGCAACCTTACTTCGCTAGATGTCGCTGTTACAAATTAAGTCAAAATGTTTGATCGACCATTCAAATATGTGAAAAATAACGGCTGAAAAATGCTGCAATTATTGAAATCACTGAAATATGCACTAAGGTACGATTGTTTTCTGTAATTAGGGTTAACTGTGATGGTACAAACAGTATAAACCAACGTCCAAGCAGGTACAGTTTCAATTTGCAACACAAAATCACTCAAATAGTTAGTCACTGTCGATGAGTTATTTTATTTGATACACTTCACATTTCACGAAGATAACATTTGAAATTCGGTATTATCACTTTAGCTATTAGATTGACTATGATTTGTTGCAATAAGTCAGTTTTTACTATTTATTTTGTACCATTATACACTGAGTCGATGTCAACACAGCAACTAGCGCCATCTATCCTTATATCTATTAGGAATATAGACTTTATTTATATATTCCTAAAGCCCAAAATTAAATGAAAAGAGTCATTACAATTTTACATTCACTCATATTATACGTGGTTGCGCCGATAGTAAAATTTGTATTTTCCCGCTCAATAGTAGTAGTATATCGAATAATTCAAATCATCTCTCAGTTGATTGACACTGAACACACGCTTCCTATACCCATCTCCCTCCCGCACTACCTTTAAAGTGAGATAGCAATAGTTTTCGCCCCGCTCAATTGTTGAAATAGCCGCATCTTCACTTCCGCATCGAACTAGCACCATCAATGGCGGCGGCGCGCGCGACTCTCAGAAATTAATAATATTTGTTGGATTTTAACCGCTTTCATAGACTTTCACCGATCGGATTGTGCCTCTCGTGTCCCTCAAGTGATTTAGTGAAGTGGGCAGCAGCTCCTGAGCCAGGAAGAGAAGACCGGTGCACCGGCTCCGACAGCAAGTGGCGTCATAAAGGTTAGTGCATCCTCTCCTACTTTCTTGGGTTGCATTCACTGCCTAAACCACCTCCGCGGCAACCCGATCACCTATCTTGTTTGTTGTGTAAAGTGTCATCTGAAATATTTAGCTTCATCCCCCGTAAAATACAGTCCACTAGCTCACGTGGCGTGAGAATCGCGCCACCATTCTTTTTGGTCCCTCTCACCGGATCCTTAGTCGTAGTTCGCATTTTGTTATTTATTCCATAGGGAATAAACGCACCGCACCTAAATACCTTGTTATTTTAGTAGAAAACCCCGCATCTAGGCATTTAGGTTTAGATCTTAGGTATCCTAGACACCCTAGTGCATAGGCACAGTGTAATACCTAACGCATTTGGCTATTTCAATTTCTAAGTTGTCCGTTCGCCGCTAGTTCGCATCGTATTTACCTAATACCTACATAGGTAGGTACGCGGTTATACCTCGCTCGCATTTCATTCAAATTCATACGAAAGTATTTTAATTTGAATAGATATTACGCAATACTTAATCCCTGAAATAATAGTTGAACCTAGACAGCGATCTAGCTCGCGTAGGTACGATCTGGTTGTTGTTATTCGCGTTTTGTTCAAACTTGCACTCGCAGTTATAAGTACCTACCTACCTACGGGATATATCGTTCGCGCCGCGTCGCTGTTCTATACCGCTGAGATTAAGTTATTTCATTTGTTGTTTACCGCACTTTAGTTTGATATTTAGTTGTAAAAATGTCCCCAAAGGTTGGTAGTACCGATAGTAAAGTTCAATTGAAACTTTTATACGCTAAAAGAGAAATGCTTTACTCTCGCGTACAATCGATTTGTGATAATGCACTTAAAACCTCTGATTTGGCTATTAGAGATTCGTTCTTATGTTCTATAGAAAACTTAGATAGTTTACGCGCGGATTTCGAATCCTTAGTACATGACATCAACGTTTTAGAGTTAGATTTAAATCCCGATTACTCAGTGAGTTATCAGGCCTTGTCGTCGTTTGACGATTTGTATTGTCGTATCAAACGCGTCGCTAGGAGTTTGGAGAAACCGTCTGACCGACCCAATCCCACTCGCGACCGACCTAAGTTGCCACTAATTCAAATACCCGAATTTGATGGTAACATCCGCAATTGGTGTTTATTTATAGATAGTTTTGAGAATACAATAAATAAGAACGTTTCGTTGACAGATCACGAAAAATTGCATTATCTCGTTGAAAAATTAACTGGTAAAGCTATAACCGTTTGCGCTGGAATTACGTTTAGTGCCGAAAATTATAATTTTAATTTTAAATACTTTGAAAGCTAAGTATGAGGATAAAAGATCGGTAGCTAACGCATATTTGGATCAGACGTTTGATTTGAAATCCATTACGGCATGTAACGATCAAAACTTAGAGAAGTTTCTAGATACTTTCGCATCATCTGTTCGCGCCGTAAAGAACCTAAAGATCGAAGACCTCTGCGACTTCTTATTTTTGTATATGGGTTTAAAGAAATTAGATTCCGAAACCATTCGTTTATTTGAGTCGGATCATCGCGGCAATAAAATTCCTAAGTTTAACAAAACTTTCTAAGTCTTCGACTTAGAAAGTTTTGTTCGCGAGCATATAAAAATATTGCAACGCTCTTCATCGAAACATGAAGGCGCGAAGAAAGTTGTTAGTTCCGAACGTAAAATAGATGCGTCATCGAAGTCACTGAAGTCAACTCATACTTATGTTAATACCGCACCAGCACATGTACAATCACCTGTTTGCTCTTTGTGTAATGCTCATCATTCGCAATTGTACAAGTGTCCGGGTTCCAAAATTATCGCCTAATGATCGTTATAAATTTGTTCGCGCTAATAATTTTTGTTTTAATTGTCTCGGTACTAAACACCGCGTTGTTTTATGTAATAGTAGCAATAGTTGTCGCAAATGTCCAGCGAGACACCACACTTTACTTCATTTTGAAAATAGTAACGCCGCATCCAATGTGAGCACAGTTGGTTCGTCGAGCGGTGGCACACCGTCGCATAGCTCGCCCGCGTCGGTGACGCCTGCGCCACAGCCGCAGCCCGCGCTCGCGCGCGGTCCTGCCCGCACGGAGACCGCTGCGAATGACGTCACCTTGTGTTCGTTGTCCGCTAGTGCTGCGCTCACTACTGTTGTTCTCGCGACTGCTCGCGTTATTATTGTTGATGCATTAGGTAAACCGCACATTGTTCGAGCGCTATTAGATGGCGCTTCGCAAAGTAATTTTATTACTCAAGATTGTTGTCAACGTCTTGGTTTCAATGTTAATAAGCGTTCAACCCGCTCAGTGGTGAAGGGTTTTGGAGGTTTACAGGCAGCTATTCATGGCACCGTTAAAACAAGGTTTGGATCTCGTTTTAATAATAATATTTGGTTTGACATGGATTCGCTCGTTACAGATAAAATAACTGAACAGTTGCCTACCGTCCCGGTGGACACGTCTTTATTAACGAAATTTAAAGACTTGCCTTTAGCAGATGAGACTTACGCTGTTCCTGGAGTCGTCGATATATTGATCGGCGCTTCGATTCTCCCGCACCTCCAGTTATCACGTAAGGTTCAAGGGGGACCGACGTAACCCGCTCCGCACGCACTGGAAACAGTTCTTGGTTTTGTTATAATTGGTTCCGCACCCGCTTCTATAGATAGTTTTAGTCACTCGACTGCTTCGTTCTGTTGCACCGTCGAGCCGCCACTGGAGTCTACCATCCGCAAGTTTTGGGAAATTGAAGAGGTCAATGTCCCACCTATCCTAAGCCCTTGTAGCGACCATTATCCGCTACTACAACCGCTACCGCTTATAACGGTGAGACCACGGCAAGAAATCACGTCGGGGTCACCAGTGAAGAGACCTGTCGAGTGCAGACTTGGTCGCCTCTTTTACGTCGAATGCACCCGGAATCGAACCCGCGTACTGCGCGGACGAATGGGTTCCTTATGCGGAGAGCAATTAAAACGCAAGCGTAAAGCACGAACAACTGGTTAAATTTATTTAATTTAAGCGTTAAACTAAGACACTCTTCCGTACGCTTTCGCTCCACTCGCTTACTTGATTAATGTCTTAGTTTAACGCTTAAATTAAATAAATTTAACCAGTTGTTCGTGCTTTACGCTTGCGTTTTAATTGCTCTCCGCATAAGGAACCCATTCGTCCGCGCAGTACGCGGGTTCGATTCCGGGTGCATTCGACGTAAAAGAGGCGACCAAGTCTGCACTCGACAGGTCTCTTCACCCTGATGACAAGATGGCTGAGGAGATTTATTGTCGCACGACTACTCGTGATGAGCAGGATCGTTATGTTGTCGCGCTCCCTTTCAAGGGAGATATTTTTTCGCTCGGTGACTCCCGTGTATCCGCTGAAAAACGCTTTCTTTGTTTAGAACGAAAGATGCAGGCGTCTCCAAAGTTAAAGCAAGCCTATGATGAGGTTGTTAACGAATATTTAGATAAAGGTTACATCTCACCTGCGCCTGCGGACACTGACGAGACCCAGCCTTCGTACATTATCCCGCACCACGGAGTTATTAGAGAAGATAAGCTTACTACTAAACTCCGCGTAGTTTTGGATGGCAGTGCTAAGACTAGCACTTCCGTGTCGCTTAATGACATTTTGTATTGTGGTCAAAATCTTCAAGGTAATTTATTTGACATAATTGTAAATTTTCGCTTATTCGCTGTTGCACTCTCTGCAGATATTCGACAAATGTTTTTGTGTCTTGAAGTGCGCAAATCCGATCGTAGGTTTCAACGATTTTTGTATAGATTTTCACCGCAAGAACCTTTAATGGTTTACGAATTTAATCGTGTTTGCTTCGGGCTTAAATCTAGTCCTTTTCACGCACTTCGCACCGTCAAGCAGTTGGCCGCTGACGAGGGCGATGCATTTCCGAAAGCGAGAGCCACCATTGAGACTGGCTTATACATGGATGATTTCGTGTATAGTGTAGATAGCGAGGCAGAGGCTGTCGAGACGGCCGTTCAAGTTTTAAGTCTCATGAAGGCTGGTCAATTTGATCTCGTGAAATGGACGAGCAACTCGCAAACTGCGTTAGAGTCGATTCCACCGTCGCAGCGATTGTCTTCGGTTAAGGAATTCGATGAAAGTGATACGCACAGGGTGCTTGGCTTAAGCTGGTCGCCCGCATCTGATATGTTTAGTTTGAAAATTAGTTCGACCCCGCAAACTTGTACTAAACGCATTATCCTGTCGTGTGTGGCACGGATATGGGACGTAATGGGATTCGTAGCTCCTGTCGTTTTGTACGCCAAGCTACTTATAAAAGAGCTTTGGCTTTCCAATTGTGATTGGGACGACACCGCGCCCGACAACATTGTTAAGTTGTGGGCTCGCTTTAGAAAAGAACTTTCTGTGCTTGACCAAATACAAATTCCGCGTCATGTAGGTATATCGCAACATAGTGTTGTTACTGTAGTAGGCTTCGCGGACGCTAGTGAGAAGGCGTATGGAGGAGTAGTTTATTTTCATGTCTCGAATGCAGGTAAGGTTTCAATTAGCCTTATAAGCGCGAAATCAAAGGTCTCTCCCCGTAAGGTCGTCTCTCTGGCGCGCCTCGAGCTATGCGCTTTACTATTGTTAGTTAGATTGATCACCTCTTTCGTCAATGCTTGTAGTAGTCGCATTAAAATTAGTAGAATTTTAGCTTTTTCGGACTCAACAGTCGCTTTGTGTTGGGCCCACTCTTCGCCCCATCGTTGGGACACATTCGTCGCTAATAGAGTGGCAAAAATTCAATCTGAATTAGCGCCACAAAATCTCTTTCACGTTGCTGGCACCGACAACCCAGCCGATTGTCTCTCTCGTGGATTGCTTCCTTCGCAAATTTTAGATCACCCGTTATGGTTTAGTGGACCGTCCTGGATTCATGCCGCGTTAGATAAGTGGCCAGTTAGTCAATTCAATCCCACTACGGTTTCCGAACCACCCGAGGAGAAGAAGCACTCGCTTGTTGTATCGGTCCCGCGTGAAGAGTCCCTTATTTTGTTGTTGGCTAATCGCGTCTCGTCTTGGTCGAGACTGTTGCGTTGTGTTATTTATGTAGGCCGATTTTTGAGAATTTTATCTACGCGCGGTCATATAACCGCCGCTGATTTAGATAAAGCTGAATTGGTCATACTTCGCGAGTTGCAGAAATTTTATTTTGCTTCTGAATTTAAAAATTTAGAATTTAACAAACCTTGTAGTCGTTCTTTCCGACACTTGAAACCATTTTTGGAAGATGGACTCATTCGAGTAGGTGGTCGTTTGAGAAGTTCAAGTTTAGGATTTGAACAAAGGCATCCAGTAGTTCTCCCGCGTAAGGACCACGTATTAGATTTGTTAGTAGATTATCATCATAAGGTGAATTGTCATGCTGGTCCCGATTTGTTAATGTCTATTTTGAGACAGAAATACTGGATAATTTCCGCTCGTAATTTGATTCGCGCTAGAGTACACAGATGTGTACCTTGTTTTAAACTCCGCCCGCGTTTTATCGCGCCTGAAATGGCCGATCATCGCTCTTGTCGTGTTGTTCAATCCGCAAAACCTTTCGTACACACCGGCACAGACTTTGCTGGGCCTTTCAAAGTCACTATTGCTCGTGGTCGTGGCATTCGCTCCACGAAAGCTTATGTTTGTTTGTTCATTTGTATGACAACTCGCGCGGTTCATATAGAGTTGACCGGTGATTTAAGTACGCAAAATTTTATGTCCGCTTTTAAACGTTTTTTGTCGCGTCGTGGTCCGGTTAAGCGCATGTATTCTGACAACGGTACAAACTATGTAGGGGCCCGACGTAGTATTTCGGAATCGCACGCATTCTTACGGTCTAATTACTACCAAAGTGAATTCGCTCACATCTTAGCCGAAAATCGCATTGAATGGTACTTTAACACGCCTGCAGCTAGTCATTTTGGTGGTAATTGGGAAGCGAATATTAAAAGCCTTAAGTCGCATCTGTTTCGCGTCATAGGCGAACAGATTCTCTCGTTCGAGGAGTTGAGTACCGTACTCGCTCAAGTAGAGGCGGTGATGAACACGCGTCCGCTGTGTCGGACTCTATCTAGCGATCCGTCAGAGCCATTAGCGTTAACGCCAGCTCACTTCTTAAATACGACTCCTCTAAAACATTTGCCCGCAATGGATGTTGATGACGATAGAATGCACCTTCTAACTCGTCACGCTCTTTTAGATAAATTAGTCCAATCGTTTTGGAATCGTTGGAGAACCGATTATTTGCACACGCTGCAGTCGCGTCAAAAATGGAATACTCCATCCAACCCAATTACTGTAGGTACGGTGGTAGTCCTTATGACTGAGAATGCGCCTCCTTTACATTGGCCTCTAGGGGTAGTAGAGGAAGTTTTTCCCGATTCCCGCGGGATAACTCGTGTTGTACGGGTTAAAACCGCAACCGGATCGTATCTGCGCCCGGTTGTTCGCCTCTGCCCTCTGCCTAACCAGCAGTAGGCACGAGTTCAAACCTAGTTTTATATTTTAGTTGTTATTTCCCAAACCTAGATTTAGATTAGACTTTAGATTTGTTCCGCATTTTTCGTTTTGAAGGTAACCCTTCAAGCCGGGGGGAATGGTGGCGCCAGTAGTAGTAAATTCAAATCGTCTCAATTGGTTGACGCTGAGCACACGCTCCCTATACCCATCTCCCTCCCGCACTACCTCTAAAGTGAGATAACAATAGTTTTCGTCCCGCTCAATTGTTGAAATAGCCGCATCTTCACTTCCGCATCGAACTAGCACCATCAATGGCGGCGGCGCGCGCGACTCTCAGAAATTAATAATATTTGTTGGATTTTAACCGCTTTCATAGACTTTTACCGATCGGATTGTGCCTCTCGTATCCCTCAAGTGATTTAGTGAAGTGGGCAGCAGCTCCTGAGCCAGGAAGAGAAGACCGGTGCACCGGCTCCGACAGCAAGTGGCGTCATAAAGGTTAGTGCATCCTCTCCTACTTTCTTGGGTTGCATTCACTGCCTAAACCACCTCCGCGGCAACCCGATCACCTATCTTGTTTGTTGTGTAAAGTGTCATCTGAAATATTTAGCTTCACCCCCCGCAGAATACAGTCCACTAGCTCACGTGGCGTGAGAATCGCGCCACCAATACGCATTGCTTTAAAGTCGAAACTAAAAAGGATTTTTTTAGCAGCGTCTGTGGTATGACGTGGTATACACAGTAACTAAACCTCACAATATTATGTTCATACCTGCTTCAATTTATTTATATACTAGCTATCACTAACTATTAGTCTACCTAATTGTCGTATCCCTATTGGATCTAAGTCACAAAAGAAACGAGGCCCTGCACGCGTATAGTGTACATTTTTTTATCTAGGACACGCCAACTTGACTACTACCTGATGGTAAGCTAAAGACAAAGACTCAGGAAAAAGGTCACCATTATAGACACTAAGTAATGTTACAATGGTGGTACTCAGCTTGTCGGCCTCATCAGATGCTTTTTCACGCCCCGCTTAAAGGACTCGGGGACTCTAGGAAGAAGGAAACCAGGTCTTGGTGGTGCGGCAAAGGAAAGAGTCTCCGAACCGACTGGTTCTTGCTCGTATATTCTGCACAGTGTGAGGGTGACATCTAAGCCCTGCACGTGGGTTGTCCTATGTAGGAAAGGAGAGGGTGGAATTAGTTGGAAGAGCTCATCAGAACACTCACCATGGTAGAGATGGTAATATACAGCCAAGGAAGCAACATCTCTACACATCTGCAAAGGCTCGAGGGTGTTTGTGACCTCAGGATTCTCAATATTGCGGAGCGCGCGTCGCTGCAAGCTGTCGAGAGCATTCAGTCGAGTACATTTTAAGTCTTAAATATATTTTCCGAGGTATAACTAGTAAACACTAACACTAAACTGCAAACCGAGGCACTATTTCGTTCCCTAACTAAGTGAACGATCATTTACATAATCCAAATTGTTTGCACGTAAACGCCGACTCAACGGTACATGCTTTGTGATCAATTTTTCGTGTCTTCACCCAAAGGTATTATTCTACTTGACCATGAATTTTTGTCTTCTTCTTCGAGTCGATGGCTAGGTCTGACATATAGTGGTCTGGTATTTAAATTTTACTGACCCAGATTTGGCCACAGCAACAGCACTCTCCGTTGCTCTACATAGGTCGTCGGCAGTGCAAGTGAAGGGGCACATCGAGCATGAAAGTAAATGCAACATGGACTGAAATTGGGCCTCGCCATCGCAGGACTCTTGTGACCGGTCGATAAAGCCCCATTTTGCCATGTTTTCTCTGCAGCGGCCAACTTGGGTCCGCAGGCGGTTTAAAGACTTCCAAGTTGACCACTCGAGATGAAATCCAGGCGGCAGGTCTTTGCTTGGTCTGATGTAACCTACCGGAGCTGGATGCTTGTCTTCCCAACTTTGCTTTTAATCACAATTGTAACGTGAGTGGCGAACAATATCGAAAGATAAAAGATTCAAAATGGGAGACAATGAAAAAATCTTACCTCAATCTAGTTTGTCATGCACAATGCTGCATATTGAGAAGCAGGCAGAAATTGGATAATAGGGACTCCGGCCATTGATATTAGGGTTTCTATAATTCCTAAAATTCTATAATTTTTTTTTTTACTTTAACCTAAAAGATAGAACTGGCGTAAAACCAAACCAACATAAATGTGTCGGTTAATATATCTTTTTATTGTTAATAAAATGTCAAACTTATTTCATTTAGACATAGTAAATTACATAAGTACTGTTCCTTGCTGCTATTTTAAGCTTTATCTTAATGGATTAAAATTGACATTCAATTGCTACTTAAAAAGTCGAAAATTTTTCACCTGAATAAAACTGACCTTAATATTTTTTTACAACATAGGTGGTAGAGACAAGCTCATGGCCCACCTGATGGAAAGTGGTTACTGTGGCCTATGAACGTGGGTAACACCAGGGGAGTCACAAACATGCTGCCGACCCTGTAAGAACAGAGAATTCCTGTGCCGTTAGCGCAGAAGACACAATCAGGACAAGGCTTTGGTCACAAAAACTCAATCAAACAAAAACTCTCCACTGAGCTCTGACTACCCTATTCACTACCGGAAACATAACACGAGGTTATTACTGTCGAATTTTGAAGTGTGAAGGTACCTCCCTAGTCGGACTGCTCAATTGGGACGGGAATACAGTCGTGTCTTACCTCCTATTATCTTTGTGTGTAGCCTGTGTCCTAATATGAACGCGCGTAGTTAAGTTACGGCTGGTCAAGCATAATAAGGGTCCAGTAACATTAGGCTTTCAATAGTCTGGCGAATTGCCAGATACCTGTTCGTACCTGCCATGTTTCGCACCAATTGAAGCTTAGGTTTGTCTCATATAAGTTTATAGATCGGAATTTCGAGTTTTATTTGTCGTAATTTGTCAAAACTAGTCATATTGGTAAGTAATGGACCATTGTAGTTGGAATTTTAAGTTGCTTTGTAGATAATAGTGAGATATTTGTGTGCCTGCTGCCGCGTTTATCAAGCTGTGATGTTAACTCCATGCTGTGATTTCCCAAGCGACTGCAAAATGGGGTTCTTCTTTAGTACATTTTTTTAAAGAAGATGATTAGGCATTAGATTTCTACAGGGTCGGTATCGCAAGTGTGACACCCCGGTGTTGCACACGTCCATAGGCCACGGTAACCACTTTCCATCAGATGGACCGTATTCTTGTTTTGCCTCCTAAGTGGCATAAAAATCATTAGGTAAACCGTCGGCTGGAATTATATTCAGACACAATACCTCAAGGATATGTTTTTGCCTCCTAAATGGCATAAAACGTCTGTAGGGGTATTGTTGACTGGAATTATATACAGACACTACGGCAAGGATATGCTTTTGCCTCTTAAGTGGCATATAATATCTGTAGGTGTACCGTCAACTGGAATTAAATACAGACACGATACGGCAAGGATATGCCACGTATCAGCTGCATTAGAATGGTTTCTAAAAATCTCATCATTATTTCTGTATAAGTCTAATGATTACGATATTAATCTCTATTGAATGTGAGCGGAACACAATAATTTTGGGTTAATCAATATAGCCTAGCGTTTATTATAAGGGTCTAGTAGGTATTTGTAAAAGACCCTCATCATCAGTACACATGAACCAACCATTTTCGTGCCCATTTGATGATAATTAGCTTATCATACGTTCCATGGAACCGAAAAACATAGTTAATAAATACTAATACTTTAAAGCTGAAGAGTTTGTTTGTTTGAACGCGCTAATCATCAAGAACTACTATTACGAAATGAAAAATTAGTTTTGTATTGAATAGTCCGTTTATTGACAATAGTTTTAGGCTATATATCATCACGCTACTGCTTCAGAGCGTGGAGCAGTGATCATAAATGTCATCAAATCCAGCAGATTCTTATACATTATTTGAAATTTGATAACTAAAAAATACTGACTCAAACCAGTATTTCTTTAGTTTTCAAATAATGTTAGGTGATATTAGGTTTCAAAATATGTCACAGACGAAGCTGGAGCGAGTCATCTAGTCAATAATAAGGGTTATTACTCTGGTCAGACAGGCATGAGTTCTCGTATATGCACGAGTAAATACGTTCAAAATTGGATTGAGTTAATCTAGATTTACTCGTAATCCGGATTAACATTAGCTAGTACGTAGGCCGTCCCCATCAAAATTGTTTCTCCAACGAGAATGTCCGCGAAAAGTTTTACAGTTTCAAATTTCCGTTTCAGAAATACCTATCAAGTTCATACCGTACAGTTTAAAACTTGTTACTTTAATAGCGGAAATAATTGTTGAAGTTTAATGTTTAGTGAACTTTCTTTATTCATTGTATTCGGTCCCACGTATTAAAAGGTGAGCCTATTGCCGTATTCTGGGCACTATTGTTGACTCAAGCTATGCATCTAAGGCTAAGTCTGGGCTTTATGTATCTGTCTGATGTTAAACAGCCCTATCCCTTAGTCGCCTTGTACAACACCGCATGGGAAGAGATCGGGTGGTTGAAATTCTACTCTACCGGGAACCACTCACCAAATTACTTACCGTATTGCCGTACTCTGGGCACTATAATTGTTGACTCAAGCCATGCTTCTGAGGCTGTTTACTAGGCTCTATATATCTGTCTGATACTAAATAGCCCTATCCCTTAGTCGCTTTGTACGACACCGCATGGGAAGAGATGGAGTGGCCCTAATTCTACCCTGCCGGTGCTGGTGTTCAGCTGAATTGTTTGACTTGATGCCCACAGCTACATTTTATCATTGCACCGCTCGCCATAGGCAAGGAATTCATCCTCACTATTGACCGGACGGTGCGAACTGTGTGGTATGAAAGGAACTTCATCTCACGCACGCTCAAGAAAGAACTCTCTGCCAAATCTCATTCTACTTTGCCGGGAACCACGCGGCTAGAAGAAAATTATATTTACGTTCTGCGAAATTTTTTATGAGTTTCTTCTTTTATGAACCTTATCCTAAGCAAACAAGACGTTTATCAAAGGTCATCTGAATACTCCTCGATGACTCCAGTGGCGTGGCGGTAGGAAACGCAGCCGATACGCAGGAGGGGTAGGTTCGATCCATACTGAGTGCAAATATTAATATGCATGAATGAGGGTATTTACATTGGTCTGGTCGAGCCTCGAAAAGCACGTCAAGCCGACGGTTGTCATACGAACATCTATGGTTATCGTTACGTGTAGTTGGAGCCCTAAAAAGTCCTATAACTGGTTTAAGTGCAATCGCCATTGCCATTGGGTTGTGGAGGTCAGGTGATAGTTGTGGACATAAGAAAATGCGAGCCCCGAACTTTCCGATGAAAGTTTCGGATGACAACGGGATTAACGCAAAGATTTTTGTTTGTGTATCAAACTGGGTCAAACTCTCACCGCAACACTTCGTGCACCTGCCTTTGAAATAAATATCTCTGCCCTGATTTGCAGAAATTGCCTAGGGCATTAAGTTCGCGAGGGATATGCCTGTCAACCTCACCTTCGGCAACCAAAGCGACCCACAGGCGGCGTGCGTTTTAGTTGGTTCGAGTCCGGCATAAACTCCTCCACCGGCTCCGGTGGGGAGGTATCCGTGGGGATTTTGCGCACGTAAAAAAAAAGGGCATTAAGTTCGCCTTTGTACAATCATTTTGTATTTGAGTAAAAAGTTTAAATAAATAAATAAAAACAATGATGATGATGATAATATGTGTCCCATCGGTACCGTCGGTAGCTCAGTGGTTAAGGAGTCGGCCTGACGATCGAGAGGTCCTAGGTCCAAATCCTGGTTATTACACTACCGACGCGAACCCACTCCTAACACAAGCAATTTAGCTCAGCTGTGAGGGTTAGAGGGAATATTAGCAATTTCGGTTTTACTATTCATTTCTTAAAAAAAAGTTTCCCACGTGAATTTTCATACATACAAACTTACATATAGTCACGTCTTTATCTCCGAAGGGCTAGGCATAGGTGAATAAACACCTGCATTTCACCAATCAATGTTTTCGGCCCCGCGTAATAGGGGCGACCCGATTGCCGTCTTCCGGGCACTATTGTTGACTCGAGACTTATGTCTGTGCCTGAGTCTGAGCTCTATGTATCTGTCTGAGTTATATATATCTGTCTGATGCTAAACATCCCTATCCTTTAGTCGCCTTGTATGACACCGCATGGGCAGAGATGGAGTGACCCAAATTCTTCTCTGCCGGGACCACGCGGTTGAAATTTCAACCAGATTTAAAAAATTTCTTAACATAATTAAAATGCCCATCATGGCGTTCTATGGTTGTACTCGTAAGACTTATATAGGTAAGAATTATATCTACAGAATAAAATAAATATTTGTACGATTGAGGGTAAAATAATAATTAGTATTCAGATCGCAGACAGAATCTACTTTGCTTGTATATTTACTGGCAAAGCCTTGATAACGATAACATAAATGGGTTTGTTCTAGTTAGTACTCGACGTATCAGTTAGATTTATTTCGAAATATACTATTTTTTTGGCAACGAAACATATGTATGTGGTCTTTTTATATGATGGTCATCGTCCTCTTAGTTTAATTCTTGTTCAGTTCACTCAGCTATCGTTCTAACTACGAAAAGGTTCAATTTTGATATTTTCTGTGAGGTGACTGCAAATTGACCTTCATAATAAGCTGACGATATTGTAGTACTGTAGTTAGACCGGATTGACGAAATTTTTCCCTGCTGCGGTTTTCCCAAGCACCTACAATATGGGGTTCTTCAAGAGGGGCATCAGAAGGTTTCTTCATGGTTGGCGGAGCGAGTGTAACACCCCTTGTGTTGCATACGTCCATAGGCCACGGTAACCACTTCCCATCAGGTGGTCCGTGTGCTTGTCTGCCACCTAAGTGATAAAAAAAAATATGCTGACGATATCGAAGTACTGCTTGACCAGATAGACGAAATTATAAAGACTTTGAGGTGAAAGTCTCAGCTGCAAACTGGAAGAATGTCCAGATAGCGATGATCCTAGAGAGGTGACCACGACAAGGTTAACGGAAGGTAAGAGGGGGTGTATGGATGGACGACCTGAAAAAGGTGGCTGGGACAGACTGGATGCGGAGGGCAGAGGATCGGATAAAAAAACGCACTTTGGGAGAGGCCTATGTCCAGCAGTGGACTGCAGTGGGCTAATTGATTAATTACAGTCAATTTTAATATTTCTACATTTGCTTTAATATTTTTACATAAATAAAAGTCACCTCTACATTTATGTAATACTAGCTGACACGTCCCAGCTTCACTAGTGCCATATTTTGAAACCCCATATCACGCCTTTGAGCCAGTATTTTTTACTCTTCGAAATAATATATGGAAATGTGCTGGATTTGTTGATATTTATGATCACTGCTTCGCTCCCTTAAGTATAAGCGTGCTGGTACCCATAATCTTTGTCAATAGACGGACTATTTACTAAAAGAAAGAATTTCAACTTGAACTAGCAGTTCCTGAGATTAGCGCGTTCAAACAAACAAACAAACTATTCAGCTTTATAATATTACCTACAATTAATATACTTTGTTTAAACTTAAGAGATACGCTCTTGTCAGTGGAGTATTTTTTTTATACAACTTAGCACACGGCCCACCTGATGGAAAGTGGTTACCGTGATCTATCAACGTATGTAACACCAGGGGAGTAATACCCGTGCACCCTGTAAGAACAGAGATTATCTGTGCAGTCAGTGCAGAATACAAAATCAGGACAAGCCTTTGGTCATCCTACTGACAGAACAAAAACTCTCCAGTGAGCTCTGGCTACCCTACTCACCGCCGGGAACACAACACGAGGTTATTGTAGCCGTGGTGTTCTGTAGGGTGGAGGTATTCCCCAGTCGGACTGCTCAATTGGACGGAAATACCGTCGTGTTCCACCTCCTGTTCGCAATCTTCTCTCTTCTCCGCCTTTGACCTCCTGATACGATATGACATGTATCTTTACCTTTATCTGTGCCATAAAGGTTCTTCTTTCCCTACCTCTTTCTTTTACCAAAAGTCTATTACATACCCTAAAAGCTACGTTTATTAATCATCAATTAGCCTACCATAGTCCACTGCTGGTAATAGGCCTCTCCCAATGTCAGGAGGCTTTGGCCTACTGTTTGCACGCAGGCCAAATGAGATAGTACAGGGTTTTATTTTGAGCTTTCTTTCTCTCGCAGTGATATCTACTACGTATTGTTACGTTAGTCGCCTCTTATGACACCCTTCGGATGAGATGGAGTGGTGATACCTACTTGTAATCTTTCTCCGTCACTACACTGATAAAATTTATAAGCAAAGGTTTTAATATGAACGTTTCTTTTTGTTTTGGTACAGAAATATTATCGTGATTGGGTTCAAGCTGAACATATCAGATTAGCCCCGGGTGCCGCCTCTGTGGAGGTTGCTAATAATTACGTTGTTTTGTGGTTTATATAATGTCAAGATCTACTTAACGTACATGTACTCATATACTTAATATATGTATAAAGATAACATACTGTGAACTTTTCATATTAATATTTTCACTTGACAGTCTTACCTTCTTGCGAGTATTTCTGCTAACTGTTGCACCGCTCCGGGTTTCTTAACTTAATTGAGTTAACATTTTAAATTGTAATGATAACATTATTTTAACTATATATATAAGAATACCTATCTGACAGAAGGAACATCTGACAGAAAGACCTCCGTGGCGTAGCGGTAGAGCATTCGACTGCTATGTAGGGGGCGCGGGTTCGATTCCCGCTCAATGCAAATATTTGCAATAATCTTAGTCATGCATAATATGTGTATGCATGATTAAGTCTATTTGTATTGGTCTGGGTGTTTCTATGAATAATATGTATGTATTTACAAAACAAAAAATCTAAGTATGTTTATCCGCACTCTAGATCCCATAACACAAGTTAGTTAAGCTATACTTACCATGGGTCAAGATAGCGTTGTATAGAATGTCGTGGAATATTTATTTATTGCAAAGACTAAATCTTTGCTCAGCCGCTATAGTTGTAACATATTTACTATAAATTTTTTTGTAACATATTTTTTTTACTCGAGTTTTAAAGCTTAAAGTTTGGATTTAAAAAACATCAACCTTTTTGAAGTTATTCAAAAAGATTTAAACTATACCTATAAGTTAAAAGTAAAATTAATTTTCTTCTGTATAGACAATTAGAACGGATCATAAAACGTTAAAAAAAGCAAAGTGACTTCTCGAACATGTTGAAAACTCTGAAGATAGAATAACAATAAGTGGTAATTTTCTTTAAAATACTACCTTTTTCGCTTCACTTTCTATTGGCACTAAATTAAATTCTCCTTGTCCACAAATGTGCAATATTTTAGCTTAAAATGGCCATCGAGTACTTTAACTAGCTCTTCAAAGTAAGCTCGTCGCTGCGAATTCGTTTGCAATCGAAAGGTATTTACTCTTTGAGATTGCGTTGAATTTTACAACTTTTACTGTATTTAATTTAAAGATTTAACAGCTTCTGTGGCGTGGCAGTACTGAACGCGTCCGCTAAGCACTAGGCGCGGGCTAGATCTCGGCTCAGTGCAAATATTTTAATTTTTTTTTATACCACTTATGTGGCAGACAAGCACACGGCCCACCTGATAGAAAGTTGTGGCTTGCACGAAAGGACATCCACAAAGGACTGTTGTCTCTGCCTGCCCCGGAACGAAAAAGATATGAGTATAAAATATGTATGTTTGTGTAGATGGTATATTTTCTAATACGTTTTTATATACCACTTAGGTGGCAGACAAGCACACGGCCCACCTGATGGAAAGTGGTTACCGTGGCCTATGGACGTTTGTAACACCAGAGGAGTCACAGTCGCGCTGCCAATCCTGTAAGTACAGAGTTTCTGTACCGTCAGTGTAGACGACAAAGCAGGTCAAGCCTTTAATCTTCTCACTGACAGTACAAATTCTCCAGTAAGCTCTGGCTATCCTACTTACCGCTGCGAACACAACACAAAGTTATTATAGCCGCGGTATTCTGTAGGGCGGAGGTACTTCCCCAGTCGGACTGCTCAATTGGGCGGAAATACCGCCGTGTCCTACCTCCTTACATACATAAATATGGGTATTTGCGTTGATCTGGTCGTGCCTCAGAGAGCACGTTAAGCCGTCTGTCTCAGTTGCCATACGAACGTCTATGGCAGTTGTTACGGGTAGTTAGAGCACTAAAAAGTTCAACAGCTCGTTTAACTGCAATGCTTCGATGGTAATCGGTTCACAGAAAATATCGAATTTCAGCCAATTTCGCAGAGAAATTAGTTAAGTGGACACCAGACCCCGAGGTGAAAGCTTCGGATTAACGATAAAATAAAGAAGAAGAAGCAGAAAAGTTTCAAGATTTGAGTTGATGTACTTTTGTGAATCTGTCGATCACTAGTGTTATGAATAAAATAGTTAAATGTCCCTAATATGCATTACTAAGAGTAGTTCTATCTCACAGAGGACGCACCGAACTCAAAAACCTAAAAATATTTTTTTATACCAGTTAGGTGGCAGATAAGTACACGACCAACGTGACGGGAACACAAGAGTCGTCATGTCACACTTGTGCTACTGACCCTATGAGAACTTTCTAGTGCCTTTCCTAGAAAAAAAAAGAAACAATGTAGTCGCTTGAAAAAGTAAGCAAGCAGATAATTCTGGCATTACAGAAATGTATTTTTTACGTGCAAAAATGCCGCACTAATACACACCTCCTGCCGGAGTCGTTGGGATAGGTTATGTGGAACTCGAACCGACTAAAACGCACGACGCCTGTGGGATATTTTTGGCTGCCGAAGGTGAGGTTGACAGATATATCCCTCGCACTCCGAACGGAAATATTCTAGTCTTGAACAATCATACTCAGAATATCAATAGCAGTATTTCACTTAAAATCAGCGTGCAATTTTTCCTCAGACACAAAAAACACCCAAAAACTTCCTCATCAAAATTTTTTTGGAACAAATCTTTTCACGTTGTCAAGGATAATTAATTTAATCTTAGAGCTTTATCTGAGGGTATAGAAACAGCAAATGAATAGGAGCCTTCTGTTTTGGTAATTAGGCACCATGGATGAGATTTGCTTATGAATGGACGCAGAGATATCGTATTTTGTTAGTAGTGTTTATATTAGTTTTTTTTTAAACGAATGTTGATTATTCTATATACAGCGAAAAAAAAATTGTTCGTCTAGGACACGCCAACTTGACTTCACCTCGCCTGACGATGAGCTAAAGGCAAAGTCTCAGGAAACAGGGCCACTATTACAGACACTAAGTAATGTTATCATGGTGGCTGTTCACGCGCGAGGCACGTGTGCAACGAGCTACGCAACAAACGACACGGCGAGGGGCGCAGGGGGCACGGATCGGAGCCTCGTGACTTGATCACCGAGCGGCGCGCACGACACTCGCAGTACATCCATACCGGGTTGACGTGTTTTTGTTACTTACAAACAAATATAAATTATTACAGTCCACTGTTCATTATTGTCGACATAAATACGATATCACCCAAAGCCCCAACAATTGACTTAGCGAGATTCCTGCCACCCAACGGCCAATACATAAGACGCAAATGCGCTAATAACAGTTGAGGACCCGCGTGTAGCATCTTCAAATGTTGCATATGAAATAGTGTTTTAGTTAGGTGGTGTTTACTACAAAGCAATATAGGATATTTGGTGTTGTAGTCGTACGGAGAATTGTCGAGTCTACCACCTACTCGTATGACTTTTTCAGAATCTAGAAAAGGCGTTAGTGAAATCAATCTATTTTTACGCGGTAGCGGTAGAGGTTTTCCTTTTGTGCGCTGCGTAGTAAACACATCAATGAATTATTTAACTCATCGCTAGAAAGAGCACCTTGTAATTTAGAATTAGGGGTTTTTAAATTGTAAATAAATCTTTTAATGTAGGCTAGGACTCTTTGCAGGCGATTAAAATTAGAGTGATAATAAATTAATGATTGTATGATGTCTGGTGATTGATTTGTATTAGTAGATGATTCATGAATAAAATTTGAAATAACTTCAGGTAGATCTTGTTTCCCATTAGCAGAGGGCATAGTAGGCCAGTCATGTTCATGACTTTGTAAAAAGCTCGGGCCTGACCACCACAGATTATTCACACCGATGGAATCGGCCTTCCCCCGCGAGAAACAAGATCCGCCGGATTCTCTTTCGACGGAACGTACCTCCACGTGTGACTGGTAGAATTTTCATTAATTTCATTGATTCGATTACGCACAAATGGCTTGAGTTGATTTGAAGGAGCATTCAACCACCCGAGTACGATCATCGAATCACGCCAAAAGAAACATTGATTTATAGTCATAGTTAATGACTCTAAAACAGTTGTACACAGTCTTGACCCCAATAAAGCGGCACAAAGTTCAAGCCGTGGGATTGTAATTGGTTGTATCGGTGCTACACGGTTTTTGGACAGGAGAAGACTAACCCTGAAAGAGCCAGTGTGACTTATGGATCGAACATAAATACATGCGCCATAAGCCTTCTCAGACGCATCACAAAAAACGTGAATTTCGTGTTTCACGCACGAATCTATAGAAACCCATCGAGGAATATTCAAAAGGTTTAAACTAGGAAGTGTTAAAACAAGTGTCGCGACCACATATCGATTATTTCCTTGCAAACCTCATCGTCCCACTCACACTTATTTACCCAAAGTTGTTGCATGATAATTTTCGCCTCGACAATACAAGGGCCGACTAAACCTAGAGGATCAAAAATTTGGCTGATAACTGACAATATGTGTCGTTTTGTGACCTTTTCTACTCGGTCAATATTAATAGAAAACGACAAGGAATCAGAGCCACATAACCAGTTTAGGCCTAGAGTTTTAGAAGATGTGTTGTGGTCTGAAAGATTTAAGGAAGAGAAATTATTCTGCTCGTATGAATCGCCCATAATAGATTTTATAATTTCTGGGCTGTTAGATTGCCACTTTAACTACCGCGGTAGCCTAGTGGTTTGGGTAATGGACTGCTGAGACGAGGTCTCGGGTTCGATCCCAGGTTTCACCATGGCACACACCAATGACTTTTCGATGCTTTTCGAAGTTATGTGTGTATTTATCGCAGGTTTATAAGTGCCCGGTTAATGGCAATAGGCTCGCCACCTATTACATTGGGACCTAAACATAAACTGGCGAAATGTGGGTGCTAGCACCTCTGCCTACCCCTTCGGGGATATAGGCGTGAGTTTATGTTATGTTATGTTATGTTTATATTATGTTAGAGTACAAAGTTTAAAAAAAATACAAATTTTTAGGGTTCCGTACCTCAAAGTAAAAAAAATGGATCCCTTATAGAATCTCTTAGTTGTCGATCAGTCTGTATGTATCTCTCTGTCTGTCTGTCAGTCAAGACCTTTGACTCAGGAATGCATGGATGTATCAAGTTGTAGTGAATCCTCAGAGCGCGAGTCCGACTCGCACTTGACCGATATTTTTTTACAAAACACAAGATTGTAAAATATAAAAATATATATCCAATAATACACTGCTGGACTTAAGCCTCTCCTGGCCCTCAATTCTACTAAAGCAGTACCACTGTCATACCACAGACACTGCAAAAAATGGCATTAAATTTTAGACTTTATTTCTACAGCTTTAAAGTCCAAAAGAGTTTCATTACAAATTTACATTTACTCTGTAAAAGGTCTTTTAATTTTAAACTTTAATAGCATTGCGTTAAAGTCTAAGCTCAAATGGATTTGTTAGCAGTGTCCGTGGCATGACAATGGTTTTGTTTTAGCAGTATAGATGCCCTGCTCTATTACTCCCGATCCTCTCTCTCTCCGATCTAACTCAGTTTTCTTACTGTACCTTCTCCTAGTGCGATGGATATACAGAGAAACATTAGCCGTATCATTTAAAAAGAAACAAAATTCCACAGAGTCACAAAGTACTTTTGAAAATCCACACCATCTGAAATTTCAGAATGGTTTCAGTCATATATTATTATAATTCATTGGGCTATACATCACGAAAAATCCTTTGTAACAAGCGCTAAGTTAAATGAACTGCTCCCTGAGGAGGTTTCGAACAAGATTTCACATAATAGTTCGCTTCGGGCTGTACATTTCCAAAAATGTAATAGCAGAACTATGTGAAAATAGATATCTAGAAGCCACTTAAAAGTACATACTCATATTAGCCTTTACTATATATAGTATGTTTACCTAGACTTCTAGAGCTATTATATTACGGGTTCCAATTCTTTGAGTAATATACCCTAGGGAAATGGGTAAGTTTCTCGAATGACTTTATCATTCCTTTTTCCCATTGTACTAAGCAAATACAAATTGTATTTTTTTTGTAGTCTTTTATGTGTATTGATTCTATTTTAATTATAATAATATACTAATAATAATAATAATATATCTCTTTATTGTATGTAAACGAAGAAGGGATACAGAAAGACAATAGTTGGTACAGTTTTGTGGCATAACAAATGGCGGACGTATTGTACAAGGCAATCTCTACGAGGCAACCGCGGTATTTATCATGGTAGTATTAGAGCTATCGGATTATTTACGATTTTGTATTGTTTTAAGTTTCTGAAATTTGCAACAGCATCGAAATACGAGTATCAGAAATTCGAAACATTGTATTGACAGCTCTTATTTATCGACCCTCATACTATGTTTCTACTTTCATGGGTATATTTATAAATGCTCAAGCCAGTGTCACTTACAAATTAACACCTGCTGATCACCGGACAAAGCTCTGGCGCAGGCATTTTTCTTGTACTTGCGGTTTAAAAAGCAGTCGTTCCCGTAAAAGTCAAAATGTTACATCAAGACTACCGAGTAGGAGAGTGAATGCCGATATCTAGACTACAAACTTCAGATGCATATTATACACCAAATTGACTTCACCTTGCCTGATGGTTAGTTAAAGGCGATGTCTCAAAAAGTGGATCACTATTGCAGACATATACCATGTTACACTGGTGGCAATCATCTAGACACGCATCAGATGCTTTTTCAGGCCCCGCTTATAGGACCCGGGACTGTAGAGATAAGGGAACACGCTGAGCTGATACTCGCAAGGAAATCCAGGTCCTAATGATGCGGCAAAGGAAAAAGTCAATAAAAAAGGTAATTATGATGAAAGTATTCTGTACAGACCCGTATTGAACATCAAAATAGCTGAGTTATATCGAGATTATTCCATAAAATGTGCAGAACCCACTTCAATCTCAACAAACACTCCAGCATTCACAAATTTAACTACCAATAAGTCACTAAATTTAAAGCAACAGTTTGATATTGAGTTTACTTGCAGAATAGGACAAAATTATATACAGCTAGCCAATTCATTGCAGCTTAGTACTTGATTCTACAAGTGTACGTAGGTGAAGTGTACATAGAAAATATGTTTGCCTCGGGCCTCGGTGTTGCAACGCATCAGAGATCTTTATGGAGGCTCGCGTTGACAGTTTTTACAGGCTCATGCGGAAACAGCGCGCATTCCTGGCGCGTCGTATGCGAGTCAGTTTCAATAGCATCCATGCGTGTATAGTCTGTAGAATCGACTGTACATATATCAATCACTGCTGCAGGCTCTCCATATCTCTGTTGAACCTGAAATGGTGATTCATAATATACATAGACAGTTAATAAACTATTTATACTGTTGATTGATGGCACTTGGTGGAATTTGTTGTTACACATATTGAGAAACTCACTTGTACTTTTCCATATTATTTTTAATAAAGATTCTTAATTCTTAATTCTTTATTGACAGTACAGAGGTCAAACACAAAATAAATATATGAGAAATATGTACAAAGGCGAGCTTAACTCAATATGAGTTCTCTACCAGCAAACCATTGAGTAGCAGAGAAGCAGTTAAAATAATAAAGGGACGTGAAGTGTACATTAATTTTTGAGATAAAAGAAGGGTACCTAAACAGGTACATATATATACACATAAACATACATACACAGCATACATATTACACCTACTTACAAATATACATATATACATACATACATACATAAGATTAGACCTGCAGTAAGGTGAAACCGGTCAGGTTTTATCTATATTAAAAATAACGTAGAAAATACAAGTGAGTTTCTCAATATGTGTAGTTAATAAACTTTTGTGCTCGCAAATTTGTTCTATTATAGTTTTATTAACAAAGAATAAGAGAATTGTGACTAACATAAAGAGACTTTGTATTCTTAAATAAATAATAAACATTTCTGAACGTTTAATTGACGCTACCCGTGATCAGAGGGCTCGTTTATTCTTTGCGCAAAGAATTGGTATTGCCATTCAACGTGGCAATGCCGCTAGCCTTCTGGCCACCTTCCCGGTTGACATCGATGGCGAGGAATTCTTTGACGCCTGAACCTGCAGGATTATTTAGATATATATTCTTTTTTATATATATATTTTTATTTCTATAATTTCCGTGTATATTATGTTAATTATTAATAGATAAAAAGTCATTTATTTCTCATAAAAACATAAAGTTCACTTAAAATTAGATTTACAATAATTTAGAAATTAGAGTACGCCAATATATAAAAATTAATTATTACATTATACAATTAAAATATTGTCCACATTTTTGTACAGTCAGAGTGACAGTCTAATCTATTAACCCGCCCCTCATCGTACCTGGTGCAAAGGTACCCATGACACTGGCGGCATTGCCCCGTTGAACAGCTATGGCCAACCGTTGCCCCAGGTACGAGCCGGAGCGGGAGTCACCGGTTTTGTCCCTCAACCTGCGCCCTAATTCGCTCACCAGATTCTTGGCGTCGGTACCCCAACTACCCATTGTCTCGACCGCAAAGGGAGCGAACATATATTGCTCTGTCAACGCCGCATACTTCTCTCGTTTTTTATCTGCTGCGTCCTCAGCAGCAGCTGCCGGAGACCGGACAGTACGGCTCAGGTGACTGGGCGCAACCGTGCTGACACACGTGGCATCCCACAGAAGGCACTTACCATTTTTCCATGGCACCAGAGTCATACCGTCCGGCCTTTTGCCGTCGGATCTGCTGAGGCCAGGTGGTTCTAATAGGCATGGGATATCCGCCGACACAAAGGCTCTCCGAAGTATGTCGTTGAGAGCATGGTGGCGCGGAAACCTACCCGTACTTCTACGACAACTCAGTGCGTGATGGCCATCGCTCGCCACCATGGAACCGCAGGTGCATCTATGGGGTTCACACAACCCGCAGCCCAGGCGGAGGGCCACCGCCACCCGCAACGAATTGTCATCCAACAAAGTGCCCAGGTGAGGTGAAGGCAGCGCGTGCAACCACGCTCCCGATTCCGGCTGTGACACTGCTCGGAGCCTGGCCATATCGGCTCCCGAAGCAACCTCCAATAACTGCTTATTTTTTTATTTTTATTAATATTATTAATATTTTATTAATAAATAATAGTATATTATGGGATAAGTGTGTAGAGTTGGTGATTAATGTAAATGTGCCATTGAGCTGCAGACGGTAGTCGTCAATAAACTACGACATCGTACGACACATACGACGTTTTTCAACACACTTGCAAAGAAAATAATACTAAAACAGATATTTACCCTCGTAGTTTTCAGGTAGTAAACTTTTCATAACGTTAAGGGCTTGACATCTTATATCAGGTGGTGAACAGCATCAATTATTATCTTTATAATTATAGTTATTTATTAATTGTTTTATGTACTTACCAGTATATTTAGGTATATATAATTAACTATAATTTCAACTGAGAAAACGAGTTTAAAATAGTTCTTGCAATTTCTACGCACACCCATCTAGTACAGATCATAGAGTAAAATAATGAGGTTTCTTTTTTTAGGAACATAGAAAATAGGGAAGTTTTTTGTTTTCAACATCAACCCACGTGTGCAAAACCAGAGGAGTTATACTCGCGCTGCCGACCCTGTAAGCACATAAAGTTTTTGGGCTGTCAGTGGGAAGATCAAAGGCTTGTCCTGCTTTGTCTTCTGCACTGACGGCATAGAAGCTCTCTGTGCTTACAGGGTTGGTAATGCGAGTGTGACTCCTCTGGTGCTGCACACGTCCATAGGCCACGGTTACAACTTTCCATCTGATAGGCCACATGCTTGTCTGCCTTCCAAGTAGTATAAAAAATAATTGCCCATCACTACAGTGGGTCAAGGTAAAGACATCAGTATTTCATGCGAGTAAAGCAGCATAACTTGTGAAGTACAAAAAAAAATGTAACTTATATTTTGACGAGAGTCAAAATATAAGTTACATCTCATTTAGCCATTTCAGTGCAGTGAAGTTCAAATCCCCGGCTACTGAGACATAAACGAACAAAGATAAGTACTTACTAATTAGTCGCTAACTTGTTTTAACTTATCTCGAAATGAGTTAGTTTAATTCTCCGTTTAATAGCCCAGATTTCAGTACCTAAGTGTTATTTCAGCTTTGAGCAAGGTTATATTTGAGATACAGACAGCATCAGATCGATGTAGATGAACGAAGTACTCAAAATGATCTTTTCTTTTTAATTTATTTATTAGAGACCAAAAAACAGTTGTGCGTTATATTTATCTTGTATATAAAATTTTCGTGTCACAACGTTTGTTCCCGTACTCCTCCGAAACGGCTTGACCGATTCTCATGAAATTTTGTGAGCATATTGAGTAGGTCTGATAATCGGCCAACATCTATTTTTCATACCTCTTAGTGATAAGGGTTGTCCACCCTGGGAACAGACATCCACGCGGGCGGAGCCGCGGGCAAAAGCTAGTATATAATAAAACCTTAAAAACCAGGCATACAAAATAAAAACGCACAACCCACACTATTGTCTACGAATTTACACTTGTGTTTTAAATACGAATAAGTAAACTCTGCTTCAAAATCTCAATCCTCGCAGAGTGACACCTGATTAGGAGGTATTAGCGAGAATTTCAGTTTCTTTTTCTTAAATTTTTTCTCAGAAAGCTCAAAAATATCGAGATCAGCAAAATGTGAGTTGTAGGTTGCCTGTAATCGGCGCAGAGGTGCAAGGTCCCCCGCGTTTGTTCTACACTTTTCTGTGTAATACAATCTGGGCAAGCACACCTCACGCCGCATAACAGTCCTAGGGACCACATTACAGAATTTGTTGGTAGTAAGTGCAATTGAATTTATTACTGCATATGCCGTACAGCATCATACCCATCAGCACTTTAAGTCGCTTAATGCCCAACTGATTGTAAAGTTATATGGTACACACCTTTAGTTCGGATAATAATACAATTTAAATTAATACAAAATTAACATTGCACCTGGCTTCCCAAACGTTACAATAACAAATTTCAAATGAAATACGATAATCAATAACTACGAAACTCAAACTAAGGCAAACGTGCAACGGTCACGTGTTGTGGAGGCTACTGGACTCAAAGGATGAGATCGGAGCCTCGTGCGAGGATCCAAGAGAGGGGTTGTTTTCTAGTCAGGTGCCATGTTAATTCGCACGAGTTGTACCATTCAACGTGGCAATGTTGCCAGCCTTCTGGGAACGTTCTGGAGGAACGTCTGGTGGGCTCATAATCCCGTCAAGAGTTCATTTATTTACTTTCTTCCATTGGATTTGGCTAGTTCGGAGAGTATACCGACTTATAGACTTACAGACAAACACATGGCCCACTTGATGGGAAGTGACTACCGTGGCCTATGTAGACATGTAACACCAGGGGCTCTACATTCTTGCTGTATGCATGTATCATTGCCGACCCTGAAGAAACCTTTTAATGCCCTTCTTGAAGTACCCCATATTGTACTTGCTTTTGAAAATCACAGCAGAGAATTCTTTCTACAGCTTGAGCGTGCGTGAAACGAAGTTCCTCTCATACCACACAGTGCGCACCGCCCGGTCAATATTGAGGATGAATTCCTTGCCTATGGCGAGCAGTGCAATGTTAAATGTAGCTGTGGGCATCAAGTCAAACAATTCATCTGAACACCAGCACCAGCAGAGTAGAATTAGGGTCACCCCATCTCTTCCCATGCGGTGTTGTACCATCAGGCTATACAGCCTGGCCCAGATATATACAGCCCGAACTCAGACTCAGATGCATGCCTCGAGTCAACAATAGTGCCCGAAATTCGGCAATAGGCTCATCCCCTATTACGTGGGACCGAATACAATTATTGGTGAAATGTGGGTGTTAATTCACCTCTGCCTAACCCTCCGGGGATAAAGGCGCGATTATATGTATGTATGGATGTACCATTTAAAGACTTCAAAATAAAAAAAATGCTTGCAATTTTTGCATAAAATTTTCAGTAATACTCAAACAAAAAATCAGTGTAATTTTAGTTACTATTTACGCGATAAAAACTTCTTATACGTTTTACTTAGTAAGTTGTAACGCTCCACAGTCCTCGTTAGGTACGAGGCAGTAGATGGTTCGGTGAAGATATTAAGTTTCCGTTTCATTAATTAAAATATCGCTGAATATCGTGGGAACTTTCCTCTCCGAGATTTTCAGTAAGCTGTGTGCATAGTAGACATTGGAAACTGTTGAAAAATAATTGTTTTTGGGTAGATTTTTTAGTTAAGATAAAAATACTTATGACATGCGATATAAGTTTCTTGTTAACGCGAGTTACATTATTAACCAATCAATCAGTTACCCCACCGCAGTCCATTGCTAGATATAGGCCAATCAAATCAAATCAAATCAAAATAGTTTATTTGTCAGAACATGGTACAAGATATATTACAAATGTGCAAATTTTCAGGTTATAATTAATATTACTTATATGCTAAAATTAATTAAATTAAAAGATATTGTTAAATGTTATTGTATCGTCCAAGAAATCATTAATATTGTAATACATTTTGTTTAATAACATGTCAAATAATTGTTTCTTAAATAATGTCATACGTAGGTTAGTCAAACTTGATGGAAGATTATTATATATTCTGATACACATGCAGTAAACATTCCTTCTAAATAGTTTTATTTCAATTAGTGGTAAATGTAACCTGTTTTTATGTCTCGTCCGGCTAGCCAGATAGCCTCTCCCAATGTGCGGCATTTATCTGATTCTCTGGCTTCCGCATCCAGTTTGTCCCAGCTACCTTTTTCAGGTCGTCCGTCCATCTAGCTAGGGGGCGTCCTACCTTGCGATTACCTTCTTGCGGTCTCCACTCTAGGACTCGTCTGCTAAAACGGCCATCGGTCCTTCGACAAACGTGGCCAGCCACTTCAGTCTGCTTATTCTGTGACCTATGTCGCTAACTTTAGTTCTCTGTCGGATAACCTCGTTCCGAATTCTATCCTTCAGAGTAACTCCAAGCGTAGCTCGCTGCATAGCTTATATTGCCAATTAAGTATTTGTTATTATACTATTAGCTACAGGTACGTAAAAAAGATAAACATAATTAGAAAATTTATATGTTATGTAATACAATGAAGTACGGCTTTAGATTTATCAAGATAATACCCAATTATTATTACGTATCACATAATAATAAAATAAAATATTATGGTTTCCGGAAGAGTAGAATTTGGGTCACCCCATCTCTTCCCATGCGGTGTTATATAATGCGACTAAAAGATGTTTAATATCAGACATGTATATTCAGCTCAGACTCGGCGTCAGATGCATGGCTCGAGTCAACAATAGTATGGGATACGACTATAGGCTCACACACATTATTGTAATTATATTGAATATTGAATAATATTGAAAAAAAAAGTGAAATGAGGGTGTTAATTCACCTCTGCCTAATCCTCCGGGGATAAAGACATGATTATATGTATGTTTGTATCTATAAAATATTAATCATCTACGACCTCTTACTTTTGTTTTTACAAGAATTTGGCAGTGTAATGTTTTTATATTATAAATGCTATGGGCATTTACTTACTACACAAGTTTTTTCTTAGCATGGGTATCAGTGTTCAACTAAACTCTTGTAAATTGGTCTAAGATGATACCCCGAATGTATAATTGTAGTGTAAATTGATGTACAACTTATGTGGCTAATAAATCAATTTGTTATTATTATTATTATTATATTCCATTCCATCTTTAGTAGAATTATCTACAATATAATAGATAAATATTATTCAACATATTACACAACGCCGACCAATGGTAAGCATAGCTTACCTTGCTTGATAAACATACTTAGATACTAACATAACATAACATAAACTCACGCCTATATCTCCGAAGGAGTAGGCAGAGGTGCTAGTTAGATATTTAGATACTTTTTTATGTAAATACTCACACATTGTACATCGAAACACCCAGAGCAATACAAATAAACATATTCAAGCATATGATTATTTGCACTGCACAGGAATGAAATACGCGCCCGTTGCGTAGTAGTCGTTCGATCTACCACTACGCCACAGAGGGCGTATTCTAATGATAAGCTTGCAGACACTAAGGTCATAATTTACTAAAAATAACCAGTACGTATGTACGCAAGAACTTAGAGATGTTGTGTCCTTGGCTCCAATTGACCGTCTCTTCCATGGTGAGTGTTCTGATGACCTCTTCCAACTAATCCCACCGTATCCTTTCCTACATAGAACAAAACGTGCAGGGCTTAGATGTCATTTCCTTTGCTCCACCACCAGGATCTGGAATGCATTACCAGCTCACGTGTTTCCTTCTTCCTACAGTCCTGGGTCCTTTAATCGGGGCGTAAAAAAGGCCGTCAAGCTGAGTATCTGTAATACTGTCTGCCTTTAGCTTACCATCAGGTGAGATAAAGTCAAAGCCTTATTTGATCACGAGCGGCGTAGCTACTATTATTTCATAGTAGCCAAATAGTTGAAGAGAATACTTAAAACGTGCGCAGAAAGGTTAATACAAACAGTGAGCGACAAGAGTGCAAATGTATGCAGCACTTTTGTCCCTCTGGAATAAGCTGAAGCATGAATCCCATCACTATCGTCTATCATCATTCCTCACAAGATAGTGTACCTATACAGTAGTATGTATTGTATAATCTATGAGAGAGTGAGCTTTTTTATTTGAGCTTATTCAACCACTCAACCACTTACTCGATTAGTGGATCGACAATAGGACTTCAGTGTTAACTTGTGGGTCAACCGAGCGAAATCAATTTTCCAAGTAATGTTTTTAGAGAACGATGGTTAATCCCAAACGCATTCTCATTATAGTAACTCTGCGTACTTTGCTAACTTTAGAATTTGGACCAACCCATCTCTTCCCATGGGGTGACATACAAGGTGACTTTTTTCTTTTTTTACGTGCGCAAAATCCCCGCGGATATCTCCCCACCGCAGCCGGTGGAGGAGGTTATATCAGACTCGAACCGACTAAAACGCACGCCGCCTGTGGGTCGTTTTGGTTGCTGAAGGTGAGGTTGACAGGCATATCCCTCGCACCCCGGCCGACACAGGGCCATCTCTCACGATCTGGCCCTCTTCTCGGGTGTGGGGACTGCAGAGTCCCCAACTCGTCCCCGGAAACGGGGAGGTGTGACAGGCGCGCCACCGCCGCGGCCAGCTTCTGCCAGGGCGACAGGCGGCTCCACCTGTCACCCCCGGCCTGCGCTCATGGGGGGCGGAGGTCGTTCATCGACCTCCAACGCCCGAGTTGACTTCGTATGCGGGCAGCTTGGCTTGCGATCCTTCATCGCACCCGCTGCCCTGCGCAGCGGACCATCACCGCGAGCGAGGTGGAGAGCGTGAGAACTCTCACTCCCAGGACCGCCACAAGCTCCCGTCTCGGCGTCTCCTACGCCGGACACTCGGTGAGCGTGTGCGGCCCGGAGTCCTCGCTCGCGTCGCAGTGATGGACGCAAGGTGTTGAACGCGTTGGAGATGTCCAAGGACACCGCCAACGTCGCCTCACCCCGGGCAACTGCCTCATCCGCCAAAGTCCTCACGCGCATGATGGCATCAATGGTGGACCGCCACTGGCGGAAGCCGTATTGGGCATCCGCCAGGTCCGACCCCCTACCAGAGAGGTGCTCGACGAGGCGCTTCGCAATAACTCTTTCAAAGAGCTTACCCACCTCGTCGAGCAACACAATGGGCCGGTAGCCGGACGGTTCGTCCGCCGGGTGACCCTCCTTTCGGATGAGGACCAGTTTCCCCGTATTCCACATGTTCGGAAACTGGCCCCGCTCCAAGCATGCACTGAGGAACCCTCTCAGTCGGGGTTCGAGACCGTCTTCACCCAGAGCTAGGACCCACGCGCGGCCTGGAATGCCGTCGGGTCCCAGAGTGGTGCTCTTCTTGGCTCTAAGCCTTCGCACCGCCAGCTCCAGATCTAACCAAGTGACCTCGGGGACTTCGTCGTCAACTACTATACTGGGCGCCACAGGCGACCGAGGTGGCGGAGTCATCTGCGGCGGAACGTAATCCGCTCGCGCCGAGACCAGGGACTCGACCACTCCAAGCAGAGCTGGCTGGAGAACCTGGGTCAACGGCGGGGCCCGGGGCGCAGCTTTCCTCTTACCATAATGTAAGGCCGCCCCCATGGCTCCCGCTCCAGCGTCTCCATGAGCTCCTTATAAGCCACGGCTTTCGCCCGCTTAATCTCTGCTCGGACGGCATCTCTGGTCTCCCTGTATCCCACATGAAGCTCCCTCACACGGGGCTCCGTATCTGCGGTAACATACAAGGTGACTATGGGATATGGCTGTTTAATATCAGACAGATATATACAGCCTAGACTTAGCCTCATATGCGTGCCTCGAGTCAACAATAGTGCCCGGCAGATGGCAGTAGTCTCACCCCCTATTACGTGGATCGAATTCAATGATTGGCGAAATGTTAGTTTTAATTCAGCTCTGCCTAACCCTCCGAGATAAAAGCGTGATTATATGTATGTATGCATGTAAGTTGGGGAACCCGCAGTGCGCGAGTCCGACTCACCGACTCACTCGAGCACTTGACCGGATTTTGAAACTATTGTCAATACATCCTTTGAACCCTGCCACTTTCGAATATCTGCTTTCCAATTTCTACCCAATAATCTCACTCCATACGTACTTCATAGTGATCTTATCTCAACTAAGTTCGTTTTACTTCACAGTTTATGCAGATGTCATTATTCCAGGGTAATGTACAATCAGCATCAGAACGCTCTTGACTAAACTTTCAAAATGATTTTAATACCAAAGTATTAGCCGCGTGGTTCCCGGCAGAGTAGAATTTGGGCCACCCCATCTCTTCCCATGCGGTGTCGTACAAGGCGACTAAGGGATAGGGCTGTTTAACATCAGACAGATACATATAGCCCAGACTCAGGCACAGATACAAGGTTTGAGTCAACATTAGTGCCCAGAAGACGGCAATAAACTCACCCCATATTACTTCGGGCCGAAAACAATGATTCGTGAAATGTGACTATTTAATCACTTCTGACTAACTCATAGGGGATGACGGCGTGATTTTATGTATGTTTTAAGAGCAAATTAAAATATTTCATTGATTTAAATGGTTTTATTGTTCAAGCTAAAGGTGTGTGCCAAGTATCAGAACGATCAGTCAACATAAAGGGGGAAAACCAAGGCATTAAGATCATTTTGAGTGCTTTGTTCGTCAAGATCGAACTGGTGCTGACTGTACCAACCAAACTCCACTGCAGCCAACTATAGCGTCCCAATGCGCAGAGAATGAGAGATGGCGCAACGAATTCATAAGCTCACTTCCAGTTTTGTGTAGAATAAATATGCGGATGAAGTTTATTTAAAGTTATCTAGCGTTTTAAACGCAGGAGACGGCACTTAAGTATGCGGAACTAAGACAAAACTATCCGTTTATCAGCTTGCAACTTGGTTGCGCTGAATTCTGAGAGGTCCAAGTTACGAACTGAGTATAAAAAATTGAATTATTTTGTTATTTGGTTATTTACTCGATTTTAACAATCATAAATAAATAAATAAATATTCCACGACATTCTACACAACGCTATCTAGACCCATGGTAATCATAGCTTAACTAGCTTGTGTTATGGGATCTAGAATGCGGATAAACATACTTAGATACGTTTTTTTTTTGTAAATACATAAATATTATACATAGAAACACCCAGACCAATGCAAATATACATATTCATGCATACAAATATTTGCACTGAGTGGGAATCGAACCCACGCCCCCTGCATAGCAGTCGAATGTTCTACCGCTACGCCACAGAGGTCGTCAGAGAGTAATAAAAACAATAATAGCCGCGTGACTTCCAGCAGAGTAGAATTTGCACCACCCCATCTCTTCCCATGCAGTATCGTTCAAGGTGACTAAGGGATAGGGCTGTTTAACATCAGACAGATGTTTATAGCCCAGACTCTGCCTCAAATGCATGGCTCGAGTCAACAATAGTGCCCGAAATGCGGTAATAGGCTCGCCCCCTACGTGGGACCTGAAATGTGGGTGTTAATTTACCTCAGCCTAACCCTGGTTATATGTATGTAACAATAATACGCAGCAAGAGTAATGACGGATATACTATAGGGCCTTGCAGAATATATCTGTCCAGACAACATATCGATTAAAATCTCTGGTTTATCACATTTTTAAAGGTGTTTAGCAGTTTAGAGAAAGAAAAATATCTCTAAGATGCTTGTTGTTAAATATTTGGCAATAAAAGTATAAATCTTTCTCTATAGTGTCAAACATAAAAAAAATTTTTGTGGTAAACCATAGAGATGTAACCCTCTATATGTTTTGATTCGAGTTTTCATTGAAAATGTTGCGAAAGCGTAGCGTTCCTTTTGAGTTAATTCAAAAAACCCTAACATCAGACCATTTACCATCGAGTTGTGTACTTGTTTTGGTACATGGTTGACTTGCAACTTTGGCTTTAAAATTAGGAGGTGGGAGTAATAATGTATCTGTCATTAGGCGAGGTGACGTCATACTGACGTGCCCTAAAATAAGTTTGAAGTATTATGGTTCATAAGACCCTAAAACTGCTGCAACGCATCCGAAACGTCGGCAGAAATAGTAAATTCCATGATTTGACCACGAAAAGTCCAGAACCGTTGTATAATTATGAACATCCTAAAAGTTTTCGCTGTGAGATGCAGTTCCTAGCTTTCCGCTATGAGGAGAGTCCACGTGAGACTGAAGCCTAGTATGCCATCCGCCTCGGGCGTCCACGTTGGTCACACACATCGCGCCGTTTATGGTCTAGATTTTTCTCTTAAGTTCGTATATTTGACCGACTAGACTCCACATTGGTGAGTTTATATTATATCTATCTTATCCCTCATCTTGTAACTTAAACATCAACAAAAGAAATCTTGGTTAGTTTACCCACTTGATGGAAGTAGAATGAAGAGTATCACTGTTTACAAAAGAGGCTTAAAACTTCATTTCATTATAATATTTGCTGTAGTTTGAAAGTTTTTCTTCTCGCTGAGAATTTTCACAGCAGTTAGCAAAACGGTTTTGCAAAATTTATATTTTTGCTTCTCAATTTTGCTGTTGGGTTTTACGAAGAAAAAGAAACAGATTAACAAACAGTTGTTTCTTCCCTCTTAACTCTTTACCAAGTTTCGTAACTTTTACCTGGTGCAACTATATATTTTGCTAGTGTAATGTCTAGTATGCTGGATTTCTTTATATTTATTTGCCTCCATTTTTATTTTGAACGTGCCTCACGTAAATTTACTTTTAACCTTTCGCGTTCCATGATAGACAATAATGTTTACGGGAATGAATGGTAGAGGTACATTCATACCTTTGATTTGCCTCACGTTTTGAAGAAAAGGCGCTGAGTCTCGACCTAAGACCATCAGACTTTGGAGGCGATTCGGGGATAACATCTTCAGTATTGTCAAGGGAAGTCAGCGGGAAGTAGATCAATGCACACAACATCTTATCTCGATTCATCCCAAAATAAGGTTTGCGTTTGAGATGGAAAAAGATAGGTCGTTGTCATTCCTAGATGTAAAAGTAGCAGTCAGACCAGATGGGTCCTTGTCACACTGTGTGTACCGTAAGCCTACTCATACAGACAGATACCTACACGCACGTCCCATCACCATCCCCGACAACCTCAAATTTTCTTGGAAGTTACAAAGTGGAATTATCGTCTGATTTATGACTTTTCCGGACCATTTGTTTATCTGGTTCCAAAACCTTTACCTCGAAACCCATTTTATAATAAATAAATATTCCACGACATTCTACACAACACTATTTAGACCCATGGTAAGTATAGCTTAACTAGCTTGTGTTATGGGGTCTAGAATGCGGATAAACATACTTAGACATTTTTTTTTTTGTAAATACATACATATTATACATAGGAACACCCAGACCAATGCAAATATACATATTCATGCATACAAATATTTGCACTGAGCGGGAATCGAACCCGCGCCCCCTGCATGGCAGTCGAATGCTCTACCGCTACGCCACAGAGGTCGTCAAATAAATCAATGATTTGAATAAAAATCTAGACTAAAGACTAAACTGAATTTAGCACGTTCAGTTAGTGTAATTGTTACGATGTTCTGATTTTGCATTTAGTAGAGTAATGAAAGTAAGTGAAGAAATATAATACTTTTGGATGTGAATCAAATGCTGTATTTGGTATTAGTAGTAAGTTTCATGAATTACTTGTTTTACTAACTTGATAGAGGTAGAGCACGACGGTATTTCCGTCTCATTAAGCAGTCCGACTGGGGAAGTACCTCCACCCTACAGAATACTGATGCCATAATAAGCTCGTGTTGTGTTCCCGGCAGTGAGTCGGTTAGCCAGAGTTCAATGAAGAGTTTTGTGCTGTCAGTGAGAAGACCAAAAGCTTGTCCTGCTTTGTCTTCTACACTGATAAAACCCAGAAACCCTGTAAGGACAGAAACTCTCTATGCATACAGGGTTGGCAACGTGAGTGTGACTTCTTTGGTGTTACACACGTCCATTGGCTACGGTAACCACTTTACATCAGATGAGCCGTGTGCTTATCTGCTACCTAAGTGGTATAAAATATGTTTTATTATGTTTACTTAAAACATTTAACATATCAATCAGATCGTGAGTTCAATAGAGTATTTTGTGTTTCTCATTGATATTCTTAAACATTTCTATTTAGGATTATTCGTATAGGTATTGTGTCAGCGAAGAAAACTATTATTCATAAATATTTAATATCGGTGCAACTAAGTATGAGCACTTTATTAATACTTGAGTAGCTACATCAATATTCTCGTCTTAAATAAAAATGGCGAGTGAGATACGAATTCCCACTTCGTACAAAGTAAAACAAGGATAAAAGAAGATGCTTTTAGTTGATTATCTCGCGACTTGAGAGACGAAAGACAATAATTAAGTTTGAAAACTGCAACTTCTTCACGGAAAATAAACTTTTTATGACTTACCTGGGTTTTTGAGTGGTGAAATGATATTTACTGTTTAGTTGACCGTTGACTTTGTCCAGAATCTCGGATTTTGTACGTGTTTGGTGTCCGGTTTCCAGTGGTTTATATATTGTTATAACATATTTGTTAATTATTAGAGATATTACCTCCTGACTCCTAAGTCACAGGAATACCTAGTTTGGGAGCCAGGGTTTATCAATTTTTTGTGTTTACCTTAACTTCATTGTATTGTTTGTACTATCTTAGACATCAGTATCAGAATAAACGGGATATTTACCATGTTTCACTATTTTGAGCTTCCGATATTTCGGCGCTGTTGCAAGCACCATGATCACGGAGGAACTGGAGTAGTGGCGGTGAACTAAGAAAAAGTTTTTTCTTCTAGGAGTAATTATATCGATCTACCCTCTTTCGAGTTCTTTTACTACGCGTATCTGCACTACTATTGGTTTCACTCTCACTACAAACTCGAACCCGATCTCGATCACGTTCACGACATACGATGCTCACTGTATCCACTCGCGATTTTGTTTTAGCTTGTTCCCGGTTGTTTTTGCAAAGACGGACCACTGGATGCCAGACGTTCGGCAGTTGAAACCCATCCTCACGATTGAAATTTTTTTATACTTTTTTATTTCAATTGCTTCCCTAAACAGTCTTTGTATATAGTGGCGTTCTGTCGAAAGCATCTGAGGGTTATGTAGTTCGATCCAGTGGTTCGTACCGGACTCCAATAAATGTTGAGCGATTGCAGATTTATGCGGTTCATTGTTTTTGACTGCCCTGATGTGTTCCTTGATTCGGCATGTAACCGTTCTTTTTGTTTGTCCTATATAAGAACTGCCACAGCTACAGTCAATCTTGTACACTCCCGGTCTGTCCAATGGGGAGCCATCTTTGGGTGAGCGCAGGCATTGCGACAGCTTTTTAAAAGGAGTGAAAATAGTTTTGACAGATACCTTCTTCAGGATGTTAGCGATCTTATCTGTCACTCCTTTGATGTAGGGTAAAAAGGCTGGCTGTCTTTCCACCTTATAGTTCCGGGGTTTATTTGTGGTGAGTCTTGGTGGTCTTATCCGTCCATTGTATCCATTCTTTTGTAGAACGCCGCTTATGTGCTTCAATTCTTCCTGTAAATGTTCCTCGTCACATAAACTATATGCGCGGTCAGTAAGCGACGTCACTACCGAATTCAGATGGCGCGGATGATGATGTGAGTCGGCATGCAGGTAGCGGTCAGTGTGAGTGGGTTTCCTGTACACGGAGTGGCTACACGACCCATCCTCACGAACACCGATCCTCACGTCAAGGAAGGCAAGGGTTCTTTCCTTTTCCATTTCGTACGTAAAGCTCATTTTTCCATGGATGTTGTTGAACTGAGCCACGTATTGTTGTACAACATTCTCACTCCCCTCCAGTATACAAAAAATGTCATCAAAATGCGGCACTTGTTGAGTGACGAAAAAACGTACAAGAAGGTCAACTACAACCCGACTGCAAGGACCAACCGAAGCACGGTTCGAATGATCAAGGAACACCAACAGGTAATCGGTGAAGAGGTAGTGGCACACCTGCTGCGACCCAGGAACCTCCAGCCCCCCAAACTATATGGTCTGCCTAAGATACACAAGCCAAACACTCCCTTGCGGCCCATAGTGAGTCAGATTGACTCGCCGACCTATGAACTGGCCAAACATGTGGCGAATATCTTGCAGCCTTTGGTGGGTAGGACCATGTCGTACGTGAAGGACTCGAGACACTTCGTTCAGATTTTGCGTCAAACTTCGGTCAATGATCAAGAAGTGATGGTGAGCTTTGACGTGGAGTCCCTATTCACAAATGTTCCCATCACAGACTGCTTGGAGATCATAAGACGAAAAATCGCAGAGAACGGAGTCGCTAAAGAATATGCTGACCTTGTGCAACATTGTGTGATCACAAACTACTTCGTATACAGAAATGAGTACTACCTACAGATAGATGGAGTAGCGATGGGCAGTCCGGTGGCTCCAGTTGTGGCAAACTTGTGGATGGAACATTTCGAAGCCATAGCCATACCCACCGCCCCAAGCATCAAAATCTGGAAACGGTACGTTGATGACATTTTTTGTATACTGGAGGGGAGTGAGAATGTTGTACAACAATACGTGGCTCAGTTCAACAACATCCATGGAAAAATGAGCTTTACGTACGAAATGGAAAAGGAAAGAACCCTTGCCTTCCTTGACGTGAGGATCGGTGTTCGTGAGGATGGGTCGTGTAGCCACTCCGTGTACAGGAAACCCACTCACACTGACCGCTACCTGCATGCCGACTCACATCATCATCCGCGCCATCTGAATTCGGTAGTGACGTCGCTTACTGACCGCGCATATAGTTTATGTGACGAGGAACATTTACAGGAAGAATTGAAGCACATAAGCGGCGTTCTACAAAAGAATGGATACAATGGACGGATAAGACCACCAAGACTCACCACAAATAAACCCCGGAACTATAAGGTGGAAAGACAGCCAGCCTTTTTACCCTACATCAAAGGAGTGACAGATAAGATCGCTAACATCCTGAAGAAGGTATCTATCAAAACTATTTTCACTCCTTTTAAAAAGCTGTCGCAATGCCTGCGCTCACCCAAAGATGGCTCCCCATTGGACAGACCGGGAGTGTACAAGATTGACTGTAGCTGTGGCAGTTCTTATATAGGACAAACAAAAAGAACGCTTACATGCCGAATCAAGGAACACATCAGGGCAGTCAAAAACAATGAACCGCATAAATCTGCAATCGCTCAACATTTATTGGAGTCCGGTACGAACCACTGGATCGAACTACATAACCCTCAGATGCTTTCGACAGAACGCCACTATATACCAAGACTGGTTAGGGAAGCAATTGAAATAAAAAAGTATAAAAATTTCAATCGTGAGGATGGGTTTCAACTGCCGAACGTCTGGCATCCAGTGGTCCGTCTTTGCAAAAACAACCGGGAACAAGCTAAAACAAAATCGCGAGTGGATACAGTGAGCATCGTATGTCGTGAACGTGATCGAGATCGGGTTCGAGTTTGTAGTGAGAGTGAAACCAATAGTAGTGCAGATACGCGTAGTAAAAGAACTCGAAAGAGGGTAGATCGATATAATTACTCCTAAAAGAAAAAACTTTTTCTTAGTTCACCGCCACTACTCCAGTTCCTCCGTGATCATGGTGCTTGCAACAGCGCCGAAATATCGGAAGCTCAAAATAGTGAAACATGGTAAATATCCCGTTTATTCTGATACTGATGTCAGTGACCATGATAGTTTAAATACCTATATCTTAGACATGTTTGTAAAAGGAATATGGCGTCATTAAAGTTATTATTATTAATACGTTTACAACGGACGATATTATACCGCGGCCATAATAACCTTGTGTTGTGTACCCGGCGGTGAGTAGGGTAGCCTGACCTCACTAGAGAGTGTTTGTGCTGTCAGTGGGAAGACCAACAGCTTGTCCTGCTTTGTCTTTTATACTGACAGCATAGAAACTCTCTATGCTTACAGGGTTGGCAGCGCGCGTGTGACACGTCCATAGGCCATGGTAACCTCTTTCCATCAGCTGGGCTGTGTGCGTGTCTGCCACCTAAATGGTATAAAAAAAATGGTTTATTACAGTTCCGTACCTTAAAGTAAAAGCGGAATCCTTATGGTATCATTTCATTATCTGTCTGTCGGTCCTTCCTTGCTACCATTTCTTGGGAATGTTGTTATAGTTGAATTTCTTGTCAAATATTTACGTCTGTGACGATGCCTTGAAAGTTTGAAAAAAAGCAAACTTCTAAATCAATACGATCAAAAAATACAGCCGCTTACGTAGCAAATTTATGCAAATGTATCAAAAGTGGGTGCATCCCTCAATCCAATTTTATATGAAACCCTCCGTGCACAAACCCGACTTGCACTTAACCGCTTTTTTTTATAAAGTATCTTGGCTTTTTTAATTTGACTTATAGTCATCATTCAAGTACTAATATTAATTGCATTCATAGCGCCTTAGAACTAACTGAAGAGTTTTTGTGTTGTCAGTGGGAAGACCAAAGGTTTGTCTTGATTTTGTGTTCTGCACTGAAGGGACAGAAAATCTCTGTTCTTGGCAGCATGGATGTGACTCCACTGGTGTTACACACGTTCATAGGTCACGGTGACCACTTTTCATCAGGTAGGCCGCGTGCTTGTCTGCCACCTAAATTGTATAAAAAAACTGTTCTCGAACTCCTCAAATAACTTATAGGTTACCTAGGTTTAGCCTAACTCCCAACCAGTCTAGTCGTTAGGAGTTGTGACAAATCGATAGAGGCTCTGTCTCCGTCAATCAGTTGGTGTACCAGCATACAGACTTGGGTCTCGCTGATATAGATGAGGCCCATACCATTTTTTGACATCGTTTATGCTTAGCACGCAAGCAACGCAAAGCAGCAAAAGAATCATTTTCTAATTTATACATTATTTAATATTTTATATAATTTCTTGACATAATTGTAATATTTTGATGTTCATATTATGTGCTCTTTGCGTGCTTAAACTGAATAAGATAAATTGATTCTTCGATTCCTTGATTATTTAATACTATACATTTGAAGTAGTAAAGAAAAAAAATGGTAAGTTGAGATTTCTATCTACAAGAGTCTCTAAGTAGTTCTTGACAAATCAATTCATACAAATGTTGTAATCGTATGTCCAAGATAATCTACATCCATTTTAACTTTACCAACCCACATGTTCCCAGCCGAGTCTAACATTCTTGTGGGATTTATTGAAGGAATTGATCGAGCAATTTTGAGTTCGTTGAATAATTCATGAAAGGTGGTGCTTAATTTTCGTTCAAGTTTGTAACTAGCGGGCCCTAGGGATCTACAGTTTCGTAGTACTTATTCCGTAACCTGATTTTCGTCGGCACCTGCTTTTATTATTGCTGTAGGCATGTCAAGACGTCATGTCAGTGTCTTGTAATGTGGAGCGGTATATGTAACTTTGAATAGACAGTGGTGTAGGTTGTTTAATAAACAAAATTATTGCTAGGATAGTAGTTTTTGCGATAGTAACTATACGCGGTAGGTTGCTTAGTGAGGAGTGGGAAATAGGATCGTGAGATCCGGGTTCAAATCCTGACAATTACACAACCAACGTGAACCCACTCCTAACACAAGAAATTTAGCGTAGATGGAGGGATTCGCAAGATTATTAGTAATTTCGATTACTATAAACCCTTATAAAAAATGTTTGCTACCTCATTTAAATGAACAGAAACTGAGAATTTTTCTACTTTTAATTCCCTTTATTTTGATATCCTACTCGATAAATTTAAAGTTATTTTATGAAAAATTTTAGCACTAATAATTAACATTTCATTTCTGCCTGACCCTCTGGGGATAATGGCTTAATTATATGTATGTATGTATGTAATTAACATTTTATGTACCCTATGACACTTGGGAGATGAATACCTTTCCTTTAAGACCCCATTCGACGAAATCTATAAACATACATACATAAAAAACATGCATAATAGGAAAAACATTAGCCTCTCTGGCGCAGTCGGATAAAAAGGCACATTAAGATTGTTTTACATTTAGTCAAGCCTAACCGAATAGAGTTTAGGTATAAATAGTAAAATAGCGTTATTTCAGTACTTTGACAACCTTAAATGATAATTCACACTGCTCAAAGAACCCGGAATTATAGCTATTAACACTGAATACAATTATACTAAGCACTTTAATGTATAAAGATGTTAATGGCAATTTAAAAGGACTTAAAATACTATAAAATCAAATGGACGCTAAAAACGAAGAACGAAATTCAGCAAAAATTGATCATGATAGCGTTGTAACACAGTCTGTTACAAAAAGAAGTCTTAATGTTGTTCTAACGTCCTTTTTAGCATCGTTCCTGTGATGTACGGTCAGCATCGTTAGTACAGTTTGTAAAATTGTACTTTTTAAGTTTCCAGAAATTGAGATGAGAATTTGATGGTAGATAGTTAAAAAAATTAAATACAGCTTATTGGTTTGAGTTTCGAATGTGATTTGAAAATGAATAAATAAATTATATTAAAGATGCTGTACCTCGTGTTGCGTTCCTGGCGGTGAATAGGGTAGCCAGAGCTCACTGATGAGTTTTTGTGTTGTCAGTGGGAAGACCAATAGCTGGGTCCTGTTTTGTCTTTTACACTGACGGCACAGAAACTCTCTGTGCTTACAAGGCTGGCAGCGCGTGTGTGACTCCCTTGGTTGTGCACACGTCCATAGGCCACGGTAACCACTTTCCATCAGGTGGATCAAGTGCTTGTCTGCCACCTAAGTGGTATAAAAAGGTCAAGAAGACAAGTGTATATACTCTCGTATTGATACAGTGTGAACGCTTGAAATGTTTGTAGCTTAGTATATTATCCATGTCTTGTATCAGAAACGATCTAAGCTTTCTGCCTAGAATTATTAGTGAATTTAACCAATTGAATGTTGACAGTAACCTGGATCTCTTTAATACCGGTAAACATTCTGCCAGGTCTTGTCTAACGAAGTGTTTTGTTGAAAGTTTATAGATGTTGATATTTCTATTGACTCAATCTTATTCCTGTATTATTGCTCTCAGCTGTTAACAATTTTGTTTTATATAACTGGTTGATATAATTGTGGAAGCTTGTAATTGGTGTGTACTAACCTAAATGTTGTGTATATGTGAATGTAGCTGTAAGCTCCCCAAATGAAATAAAATAAAATAAAATAAAAATTTATTTCTCTGCCCTGACCACTACATATTTTTCTGTCCTACCATAACAATCCTTTAACACGGTATGTCTCACTTGATCCGTTAACCTCACTTCAGTTCTGTTTTTATTGTTATTGTTTTGAATCCATTTGACATTACATTACATAATGATAATTCAACTGTAAATGAAAATTGAAAGCTATTAATACGCATCTTATGACGAAGCGCCTAAATAAAACGATTCGATTCTGTGCTATTCTACTCTGCCGGGAACCACGCGGTGGTGCTTTATTTGCAAGCAACAAAACCTCAATATTTGTTAATATTATTTATGTCTATGGTAGTAAAAAATATATAGTCCATTTCCGAACTATCCCCCCCCCCCCCCGCTATATTACAGCAATGGTTTAATGTAAAGCAACTGCCATATTTATTTATTTTATTTTATTTGGAAAACAAACAGTATCTTGCAACTAAATTGACAACTGATTGGTTATCTCAAAATAATTTATAAGTTTTTGCAGATACATATTTAGTGCTTGCCGGTACAGTAGGTATATTATATTGACTTATTTCGTAGCATATCGATATATTTTATTTCGTTAATAATACAGTCAGAGAACCGACTCAAACCACCCCCTAGAGATAAATCGACTATGGGAGAATGGACTTGTGTTAATGAGATCAAGTTCCGGGTAATTTGCTAATAATTTATTAACATAGTTAGCTGCGCTTACAACAAATGAACCGTTTCGGTGGTACCGCGGGGAGCGTGAAGTGGATATTGCATCCTAACCGATCTAGTAGACATTCTCAGTTATAGCTTGTCAAGAAGGTAAGGCGAATCTATTTTATTCTTTGCTATTTTGACTAAGCATGTGATATATGCGCTCTATACGGCTGCCATAGATGTTTGTACGGCAATCGGGACCACACGGTCCCTACTCCTCAACAATAAAGGTATGATCTAAAACAATTCCGTTAAAATAACAACCGCGAACACTTTACAGTACAACACTAAAAACATCCAAAAATATCCAACCGCCCAATGCTCGCGTGGAACAAATAAATAAAAAGCGTAGCGGTATTCAATTACAAAAACATTTTTCCATGCCATTTACTGCGCGGGATATGTGAGAGCAAAAATTGTGGTAAGCGCGAACCTTTGTTGTTTGAAGGTGAGTATCGAAATTGGGATTTGGTGTTTATTTTTAGAATGTAACGTTCTTATTGTAAAAAAGATCCAAAGTAAATAAGGCGTTAGGGGCAGAGGTAGGCCCTAGTTTGTGTGAAAGAGGATTTTCAAAGGAGGTAGTACACGACGGTATTTCCGACAGTCCGACTGTGTTGGCTGGAAGTAGCTCTAAAGAATACCGCAGCCATAATAACCTTGTGGTGTGCTCCCGGCGGTGAGTAGGGTAGCCAGAGCAGTGAGCTCTGGCTACCCTACTCACCGCTTATGAGAGTTTTTGTATTATCAGTGGAAAGACCAAAAGCTTGTCATGCTTTGTCACTGACGGCACAGAAACTCTTGTGCTAACAGGGTTGTATTAATATATGAAAATAATTATATATACACATATATATATAATAATTTATTATTTTCAGTTCGATGGATGATTAAAAATAAGTAAAACTGATTGAATAAGAACAGACGCAACTTGTACCGCTCTTTCACCATTCTTAATTTAATAAGCTCAGTTTATTATTATTTACATTACAGGAAAAGACCCAAAAAATATATTAAGAAGAATGTTAGTAATTTAAATTATTGTTAGTATTTCTTTCAACCCCAAGTTAGCTAAATTGCTTGTACTAAGAGTGGGTATAATAGTCAAGATTCGAACCTGATAGCACTTGATTGTAAACTCCTTTACTACTAAGCTACCGAAGCTTTGCGTAGGTAACTCAATTATGAAATTTGATTATATAATATGTATGTTTACAAAAAAACATCATTAGTAAGTTTATTCGCATTGTAGAACCCATAATGCAAGTTACTTAAACTGTGCTTACCAAGGGTCTAAATAGCGTATGCGGACGACACGCTAGTGACGGCGAGCGGGGCTACACACCGCGAAGCGATCCTGAGGGCCACGACCGCGGTTGCTACAGTCGTGGAACGGATCCGGCGGCTGGGCCTTGAGGTGGCTTTGCATAAATCCGAGGCCATGTTCTTTCATGGACCTCGGCGCACGCCACCACCTGGTTCCAGTCTCACAGTGGGAGGCACTCTCATCGGCATCAAGCCCCAGATGAAATATCTGGGGCTCGTGCTCGACGGCCGGTGGGACTTCGGGAAGCACTTCCGAAGTCTGGGCCCCAAATTGGCGGGCACAGCCAACGCTCTGGCGCGGCTACTGCCCAACCTGAGGGGCCCGGAGGACTCCTGCAGGAGACTCTACGCGGGTGTCGTGCGGTCCATGGCCCTGTACGGGTGTCCCGTGTGGGCGGACACCCTGAGTGATCGGCACATGCTTCTGCTGCAGCGTCCGCAGCGGAAGTTGGCGTGCCGCATCATAAGGGGGTACCGCACGATATCATTCAACGCGGCGAGTCTCCTCGCCGGATCGCCACCATGGATCCTGGAAGCGAGATGCCTTTCGGTACTATACCGGTTCCGAAGGGCGGCGCGGGAGCGGGGTCACGATCCCGAGCCCGAAGAAATTCGGGCCGTGAGATCCCGGCTCCACAGGGAAATGGTGGCGGAATGGGAGATACGACTTGGGCAACCAGGCGTAGGGCACGCCGTAGTAACGGCGGTAAGACCCATCATGGGGGAGTGGCTAGAGAGGCCACACGGCAGCCTCTCGTACCGTCTGACGCAGATGATCACCGAGCACGGATGCTTCGGAAAGTATCTGCGTCGGATGCAGAAAGAGCCAACGTCCGAGTGCCACCACTGCGACGCGAGCGAGGACTCAGGTCCGCACACGCTCACCGAGTGTCCGGCGTGGGAGACGCCGAGGCGGGAGCTTGTGGCGGCCCTGGGAGTAAGGGTTCTCACGCTCTCCACCTTGCTCGCGGCGATGGTACGCTGCGCGTATGCGTGGGCGGCCGGCGCCTCCTTCTGCGAGCAAGTAATGCTCGTGAAGGAGGAGGCGGGGCGGGAGCGGCAGCGGGAGCGACGAAGGATCGCAAGACAAGCTGCCCGCGTACGAAGGCAACTCGGGCGTCGGAGGTCGATGAACGACCTCCGCCCCCCATGAGCGCCGGCCTGGGGGTGACAGGTGAAGCCGCCTGTCACCCTGGCAGAAGCAGGCCGCGGCGGTGGCGCGCGTGGCGCGCCTCCCCGTTTCCGGGGACGAGTTGGGGACTCTGTAGTCCCCACACCCGAGAAGAGGGCCAGATCGTGAGAGATGGCCCTGGGTCGGCCGGGGTGCGAGGGATATGCCTGTCAACCTCACCTTCGGCAACCAAAACGACCCACAGGCGGCGTGCGTTTTAGTCGGTTCGAGTCCAACATAACCTCCTCCACCGGCTCCGGTGGATTTTGCGCACGTAAAAAAATAAATAAAAAAGGGTCTAAATAGCGTTGAATAGTATCTCCGACAAGATTTATTTATTTATTCAAAGTATAAAAATTACAATGTTTTCGACAACCCCAAAAGATAAATGTAGGACTTGTGAATGACTGAAGTAAAAAATGGAATAGAGTGAGACTGTTGCATCTCCCTTCCTCTCTCTGTATCCTTCAACAGAGAGAGAAAGAGAGATGGAACAGGAACGGAATTGGAGAACGAAAAGACTGATGAGTTCGTGCGGAGTTTTACGTGGGAAATGAATTAAAAAATATTTTTTATCTAATAACTTGTCTGCGCATTTGCTAAGAATATACGTTTCTGACACTACCGTACATACATACATATAATCAGGCTTTTATTCCCGGAGGGTTAGGCAGAGATGAATTAACACCCACATTTTACCAATCATTGAATTCGGTACCATGTAATAGGGGGTGAGGCTTTTGCCGTCTACCGAGCACTATTGTTGACTAAAGCCATGCATCTGAGCCTGAGTCTGAGCTGATAATATAATAAAATATTAAATAAATATTCCACACAGCGCTATCTAGACCATGGTAAGCTTGACTTAACTAGCTTGTGTTATGGAATCTAGAAAGTGGATTAACTTACTTATATGCTTCTTTTTTTGTAAATACATATATATATCATACATAGAAACACCCAGACCAATGCAAATAGGTATACATATTCATGTATACAGATATTTGCACTGAGCAGGAATCGAACCCACGCCCCATGAGTATCAGTAGAATGTTCTACCACTACGCCACAGAGGCCGTCGAAATGAACTGATTGCGAGTTCAATCCCATCCTGGATGTTGATTTTTCTGATCTAGAATCGATAAAAAAAGTCAACGTATAACATATATTAATAATTCAAATAGACCTATAGAATTCTATATTCCACTACGGAACACTAAGCGATAGGCCAAAATTTCAAGCTCTGATGACGTCATATATCTTCTGCATGTCCACGGTCGCTGGGCAAAAATATCAGACAATAAAACATTAATGCTTCAACGGTGCTCAAACATGGATCTAGAATGTCAGAGAATCTGTATGGTTGGCCGGGTTGGGTTCAAATGTTTGTGGCCAATAATGTATTGGTCTACTAGTACAGTGTAAATCGAGGTGGTTCAAATGTAATATATGGATTACTGTGTACCATTAGTATCTACTAATATAATAATAACACTCATATAATTCAACAAATATCATAATATTCATTTAATAATTTCTGTATCAAGTAGCAGAATGGACCTTAACGTAATAATCTACCCCTCAAGGTGGGTTAACCTTGGGGATTTCATAAAAAATAGACGTTACCCGTGACCAGAGGGTTGGTTTATTCTTTGCGCAAAAAAATTGGTATTGCCATTCAACGTGGTAATGCCGCCAGCCTTCCCGGTTGTCGTCGATGGGGAGGAAATCTTTGATGCCTGAACCTTCAGGTTTGTATGGTTCTGTAATAATTCCCATGTACATTATGAGTCGGTAGTACGGGTGACTCTTTAGTGTTGCACACGTTCATAGATCGCGGTAACCACTTTCCATCAGGTGGGCCGAATGCTTGTCTGCATAAGTTGTATAAAAAAACAATACAGTTACCTATACTGGTGGGTTGAGTATTGAAAATCTAAACTAAAATAATATTATTTAAATCTTAATTGACAAATAATATAAAGTTAATTTCTATTTTATTTTCATGAGTGAAATACCACTATTAGAACTAACTTAAATAAAGCAAAAACTAAGTTTGAAACGGTAAGTACAAACGTAACATAATTATGAACACAAATGTTCTCGAGTTTGACACTAACAAACAATTGTACACACGAACTTTGTACAAACAGCGTACACCTGGAACACAATTTCTAATTTATATGTATTTTTTGACTACCGCTGGCTCCCGGCTTTTCTTTGTTCTGAAAGTGTGTGTGTTTTATTTGCGCTCAATGAGTTTTTCGTGTTGTGCTAACATTTGTTTGAGGCTATTTCTGGAATAGACATACTTTCGACTTTTTTGTTCCTTGTTTTTGAAGACCACCTCACCAGACAGCCGCATGGTTCCCGACAGAGTAGAATTTGGACCACCCCATCTCTTCCCATGTGGTGATATGTACAGCCCAGACAGCCTCAGATGCATGGCTTGAGTCAATAATAGTGCCCGAAAGACGACAATAGGCTCGCCCTCTCTTACGTGGGACCGAATTTAATGATTGTTGAAATTTAGGTGTTAATTCACTTCTGCCTAAGCCTCCAGGGATTCTTCTTCGTTTCAATGGCAACAATTTAAAAAAGTTAAATGCGCCCAGCCCAAAACTCGGTGATATTGACAGCACCTTCCGTCGTTTCATTCTGGTCAGCAATTGTGCAGGTGAAGGGACACTGTGATCGCGACAGGAGGTGGTCCATCGACCGCAGAGGTGCACCACAGTCACAGCCACAATCAGCTACTCTACTAGTCACAGCTACTAAAATAAAATTTTGTCGTGTTCCCAGCGGTGAGTAGGGTAGCCAGAGCTCACTGGAGAATTTGTGCTTTCAGTGGGAAGACAACGTAACGGTATCTCTTTTGTCGACTGTACTATAATTTTACTAGTGTACAATAAAGTTTTTTTTAATCTAATCTGATCTGATATATATAGATACATGGCTTGAGTCAACAATAAAACGACGTGCCCGGAAGACTGCAATAGGCTCACCGTCTATTACGTGGGACAGAATTCAATGATTGGTGAAACGTGGGTGTTAATTCACTCTGCTTAACCCTCTGAGGATAAAGGCGTGATTATATGTATGTATGTGATATATACGTGGGTAATATATTGAGATGCGTTTGAATCTACAACTGTTCGATTACCAGCTAGTTTAATTTGTGGCTCAGTGACCGTAATGGGTATTCCACACGTGTTTGGCACGTACTATCACCTCTATTATGTGCATCGCTATGGAGCAGAATTCCTTGTCGATGTTTGGCGTATCTCGATAACTAAGTACGATAATCTAAATGCAATTGAATACGTATTTTGTTGGCAAGCATGATCGAAATTAAACTTTAACTTGCATGTGAAATTATTATTAAAAAAAACAGTTATAAAAGGAAATACTATAGGAGGAGATAATAAAACACTGTGCAGAATATACGAGTAAGAACCAAGCGGTTTACAGACTATTTTCTTTGCCGCACCACCAAGACCTGGAATTCATTACCAGCACACGTGTTTTCTTCTTCCTATAATCCCGGGTCCTTTAAGCAGGGTGTCAAAAAGCTATTGAAGAAGCCGCCAAGCTGAGTGCTACCATTGTAACATTACTTAGTGTCTGTAATGGTGACCCTCTTTCCTGAGCCCTTGCCTTTAGCTTACCATCAGGCGAGATGAAGTCAAGTTGGCGTGTCCTAGATAAAATATTATAATGGACACATATGTCAAATTTTGTTTACTACCCTCAGTTCAGTTTGTGCGACGTCTTGACAACATTTGATGCCCAACTGCAAACAGGATATAAGAGTAAACAAGAATTCCAACCTCTTTTTTTTCATATTTCAGGACTCTGACATAGTTATACGTCTTTTTGGACATCTCTAGATGGGTTAGAAAAATAATTGCATCGTTATTAAATAATCGATTAATTCTTATTAAATTGGTTACATTTTATAAAAATCGATTATTCGTATGAAATAAACCTTGAGAAACCCGTTTAATTGAACAGACTTTCAGTGGCCAATTTAACTTTGCCAGTTTAAATTCTTAAAGGATTTTATATTTTCTTACTATTGAGGATATTTGAATTTTGATACTTGAAAAAAAAAACAATATTTTCCGTGACAAACAAACAGACAGAACTTGCTTCATTGTTGTTGTAAGGATAAATGTAAAAACTATATTTCAGAGCGACAACACTGTAAACGATTTACGTCAGAGAAATTTCCAACCGCTAACTTTCTCGGCTGACTGATTTATTATTTAGAGGAGCAAGCGCCATAATTATATTCACTTTCCATTGTTACAGGGGAAACTTTGGAATCAGTACAGAATGGTACAAGGGATATTAAATGTTTCTGCCTACAGAGGGATTGCTTCAGGTATGCTTCCATTCTGTGGTGATACATATAACTAACATTATGTAATAATAGAAAAAAGTTTATAAAATGTGTACAAAAAATATCTGTTCATTTTTGACATGATCCGAAATTTTGATCCGATTCCTAAGATTACGATAAGCAAAATATTATTTGTATCAAAATAAACGGGAATAACATGGTAAATATCCCGTTTATTTTGATACTGATGCGAGTGACCATGATAGTTTAAAATATTATTAACAATTTATTCCTAACTTGGTCCTTCTTACTCTGATCTGATGCGTATGTTCCTTATATGACCAGGAAATCTCATGTATCCATAGTAACTCGAAAAAAAAGAGAAGAAAGTTGCCGAAGTTGCACTGCTGGGTATAGGCCTCTCCCAATGTTGGGAGGCTTTGGCCTACTGTTTCCACACTGGCCAAACGGACTGTTACAGGGTTTTATTTTCGAGTGTCCCATCTCTCGTGTTCGTAAGTTACATAGTACCTACGTATAATTTTCATACGATTAAACAACATGCAATTAGATCATGGAAGTTTTAATTCACTAATCTATGATCAATAAAAAAAAATATTAGAAAACCGCTGTCACAAAAACTTTCTCCAATAAGTTAAAATTAGATTGCCAGCCCTATAACTTTGATAAACGTAGTGATATTTTGATTCAACCGACGGTGCCACACACACACACACACACGCACGCACGCACGCACGTACGCACGCACGCACGCACGCACGGACGCACGCACGCACGGACGCACGCACGCACGCACGCACGCACGCACGCACGCACGCACTATGAACTTTTGTAGATTTGTTCTTTTCTTACAGACCCGTACATAACAGTTAGTAGCTACTAATATCGATATTCGATCAAATAAGGAAAAAGCGAATCAGCTCGAACCTTTCTTTCCCTTACAGAGAGAATGCTCTGACCACTGAGCCATCGAGCCATGCCAGATGCTATCCAAATTTTTCTATAAATCCGTCTTGGGGTGACGGTGGGAGTATCCTAATCGATTTGAATAGTCACCATACAAAGAACAAAGATTATAAATATCGCTCCAAAGAAATTTGTCTAAAATTATATTTTCAGTAGATTTTTCTATGCATTGAAAGTTGTTTTTCCATTTACACATACAATTTTAAGTTTGAAAACCATTTTGCCTTTTATTTGATTATAATCATTCTTTCTAGATTATCACGCCATCTTTAAATGATAATTAAGAAACCGCAGAGCCAGTTATAATCGTTATGGTAATACCGCTTTGTTGACAATCCTATACTATGTAAATTGTGAATACAACTGTCAAAGAAGGTGACGCGATATGGTACGTAAGACAAAGGCACTTGAGACTTATAAATGTCAACGATTTAAACTACTTAAATGTTCGTGTAAACGTTTTAGCGACTTGTTTTGATCACAGACTCACTGACAGACTGATTACAGAATTATGCGGTTTATGTCTAGCCTGCGGGGATTGAGCTCAGTTTTGAGTAAACCAAAATATATACAAAATTAAGGTGAATATCTGGGAAAACCGCAGCAGGGAGGTCATTTAACACCTTGAGCGTTAGTGGGTGGAAATTTCTTTCATACCGCACAGTGCGCACCGTCTCAGGTAGCAATGTGTGAGAATGAATTCTCTGCCTATGGCGATATCTGTGATGATTGAATTGAATCTTATGATGATAAAATAAATAGAATGAATAGAAAAAAGAATAAAATCAGACGGAAATTTAGACAACAATGTATTATAGTTGTTTTCCTGGAATAGGTCACCATGGAATGCAGGAGTGAGACCAGAATTCCACGCGAATGAAGCCACAAGCATAGTTAGTCTTCTTGATCTTAGCGTTAATACCAGTCGAATTCGAAGCATTTTCCCCTGAGTCTGGGTCCGCTTTAGCGGTCTAACTGCGAATTCGGCTGAATTTCGTTATTTTCCATGAAGTGACTGCTACCTGATCCTCACAACCCAAAGGCGATATTGAATTATTGCAGTTAGACCAGTTGTGTAACTTTTTAGAGCTATTATATAATTACCTATAACGACTGTTGAAAGCGTTCTTTTGGCAAACGGGAGCGACGGCTTAACCCGCTCTCTGAGGCTCGACAAAACCAAAGCAAATACTCATATTCATGTTTACTAATATTTGCACTGAGCGGGGAACGAACCCGCACCTTCTGTGTAGCCGCTGCGTCCACTACCGCCACACCACAGACGCTGTTTTTACTTTCTATTTTAATATATTCAAGATAACAATAAGTACTTTGTCTTTCTCTAATATATTGATGTGCATATTCTTGTCTTTTTTTCGACTACCTACAGCTATCAATATCACAATCCCGTGGCGACGTTTTCGTCAAAAAAAAAAACTTTTTAGCTAACACAGTATTGTAATTTCCCGCGGGATACATTGTTATGACGTCATCAGTAATGGACCGGCCGACTTGATTTCAGTAATTTATTGTACACTTCTAGACATTGACACTAAATGGAGTTTGAATAATTTTGGACAGCTTCGATTTTGAATTTTCGCAACTTTTTATAACATTATTTATAACACGAGGTTTTCCCAAGCGGCTATAATATGAGTTCTTCGAGAAGGGCACCAGAAGGTTTTTACAGGGTCAGCAGTACCAGTATGATGCCCTTGGTATCGCACAGGTCCATAGGCCAAGGTGACCACTTCCCATCAGGTGAGCCGTGTGCTTGCCTACCACCAAGTGAAATATATAAAAAAACCGCCCCATACATTCCCCACAGTTATATGTTCAATGAAGTGTCCTATCTGGTCATCCTAGAAAAAAAATATTTTATCCCGTACCGCGTTCTCCGTCTTTTGCGCATAGTCTATCCCATCTTACTTTTAGGGTTCCGTACCTCAAGAAGAAAGAAAACAGAACCCTTCTATGACCACTTCTTTGTCCATCTATCTGTCAATACCTTTTTCTCAAGAATGCGTGGTACCTCCAAGTTCAAATTTATATCAAACTAGCTTTTGCCCGCGGCTCCGCCCGCGTAGATGTCGGTTATCGCGAAAAAACATAGCCTATGTCCTTTCCCAAGATCTAATCTACCCCTGTACCAAATTTCAGCAAAATCGGTTCAGTGGTTTAGGCGTGAAAGCGTAACAGACAGACAGACAGACAGACAGAGTTACTTTCACATTTATAATATTAGTAAGGATACTCACGTTTGGAACACCTTGAAGATACGAAAAAAACAAACTCCTATGTTTTTTTTACGTGCGCAAAATCCCCATGGATACCTCCCCACCGGAGCCGTACATAAAATAAAATAATAACTTCAACTTTGTATGGAACCCTCGGTGCGTGAGTCCAACTCGTACTTAACCGGAAATATTTGAACTCGTCCGTCCATAATTTTGAGTAGAGTTATCTGATCTTCTATATGCGAATTTCTCAAATGTTAGTTATTTACATATCTAACTTAAAATAATAAAGCCGGTCAAGTGCGAGTCGGATTGACCTCCGAGGGTTCCGTACAAAATTGAATTTAGGAACGAACTTATGCTAACGGCAATCGTGCGAGCAAATTTTCCTTCCATTTCGTAAAATATTCTGAGTGCGTTGATTTAGAAGTTTGATTTTATACCTCTACGCATTCCTGAGAAAAAGGTCTTGACAGACAGACAGACGGTCAACGAATTGATCCTATAAGGGTTCCGGTTAATTCCTCTTGAGGTACGGAACCCTAAGAACGATTCATCTAACGTTCACTGTCAAATCAACAACTAAATGAAATCTTACATTCTTTCAAAAGTTGGAAAGCGAGTCAGTTACCAAAAAGCATATATTTCGCACTTTTAAATAACTGAAAATGCTTGGAAAATTGTAAGTCTATTCGCTAAAATGAGACTTAAAAAGGAAAAATGATTCCAAAATGTAAATTACATATATGTTATTTTGTGGGGCTATGAAAATAGCTGTTTTATTTTAAACCTATCCCTGCAAGTTTATTTCATAACAAAGGCACTATCATACCATTGATGCTGCAAAAAGTGTCATTGAATTTTAGAAATTTTACACTTTTAATAAATTTAATGAACATTTGTAATTTAATTTTGGACCTGGCCCTAGGCCTTGGGACGGCCGGGATGCGTGGAATATGGCTGACAACCTCACCTTCGACAACCGACAACGACCCATAGGCGCCATGCGTTATCGTCAGTTCGAGTCGATATTTCACGCTTAAAAAAACCCCCACAGTCTTAATATTTTATCCGCTGTTTTCCTAGCCATGCAAAACAAGAATGATTTTATCTCGTCTTTATATGAATTGGCAACTTGCCCAGCGCTGCATAACCTCATACATTACAAGTATTATACTGTATGATAAACATGTTTGGGCTAGTTCGCGAAGATTGAATGTGGCATAAGTTTTTTGGCCCGTAATGAAGGCTTATGGACTGTAGAAAAACAAAACCATGGAACTTGGCACAATGGTTGAATCTTCAGGTTGCGGTATAACTTCTTTGGCGCTATACAATAATGTTAATTCTGAGATATGATAAATCTTTATTGTACACCAACAAATTACGATACATGTAAGGACAACAATATAAAAAATGTACAAATGTCGGCCTTATCGCGATCTCTTCCAGGCAACCTTGGTATGGAAATGTTTTAAGTATTTTACATAGACTTAAGTACAAACAGACATTCAATTTCTATAATATTTACATAAACATACATCCACGTAAATTAGATATACACTCAGCGAGTACATTCCTTCGCAAGATCACATGACAACGTCACTAAGAACTCAGATAGTGTTATTTTACCATTTTTTGAATATGACCAGGGATTGTGCATGTCTAAAAGTTAGAGGCAACTCATTTCACAACCGCACAGCCTGGACTGTGGAAGACTTGTCTTAAAATGAGAAGGCGTGGACAATTTCAATGTTACTGACGACCTTAAGGATCTTGTATGTGAAATTCTACTATTCTTTGAAGATATTTGTATGTTTGCTATTTAATCATGCTTTAACGCCTGAACTGATCTGGCTGAAAGGAGATGGATTCGCTTTCATACATTCTTGGGCCAAAATGTAAAAAGTTGAGAGTGGCCTCAAGTGAGAGCTTATATATTAATAAACCATCCCTGAAAAATCTGCAGATTTTGAACATCAGAGAGCAGAGTTATAAGAGATTTAGTAAGTGAGGTTATGCAAGATATTAACATTTCTGAACTATTATTTCTGTTTTTTTTTTATAGAAAGCAGTTATTTTTATTGTAAAAGATTTATATTGTACTCAGGGATAATGTAAGAAAACTTACAAATAGATTTTAAAGATATATAATACAAAGATGTCATGTTAAAAAAACTCTTTAAATAATTATTATATTTTATTTTTCATCAATAATACTTAGAATATCGTCTAAGAAGTGCGCAGGGCGAACTACATTACCTTGGTACCTAACCCAACCAAGGTACCATATAATTGACATTATGTGTGCGCAGCAGCCTACAGTTCGTTTACCTACAATACAGTTACAGTAATGTCCGAGGATTGCTTCTTTAACTCGTAGAGAGTTGTCGACTAAGATGTATACAAAATACGTCTTGCGACTTATATGTTTGGTCTGTATGCGTCCTCTTAGCATCCATGCAGAATTAGAAGCCGACAACTCTCGAAGCAGGGTGCTGCTGACCTCCCCACACATACTTCTATAATGATGCCTTCATTACCTCTTAGATGCTCACCATAGTATGAACGTGCCTGCTTTATCTGATAAATATGTCCTTAAATACATTAGAATTAATTCATTTTCTGTAAGCTGGGGAAAATCATTTAAGTTATCATTGTGAACCGTAATTGTTCCGTCAGGATATAAGTGTTCTGTAGTAATTGTAATATCTGATTGACTGAAAGTCAGGAAGCTGTCAGTTGTCAGAGCACAGATTAATACGACTTATACAGTTGATAAACACGAGAATTATTTAAACGATTAACGAAAATCAATTCAGAATTTCTTATATGTAATTACACTGTTATTATATTTTTTAAATGCGTATTATTGTTATTATTATGTTTTGTTCACTTTGACTGAAATAATACTACGATGAAAGTGTTTTTATTGACAATGTTGTTTGAATCGATCACTGTAATCGATATTGAATCATATTCGTGGAATAAACTTAGTTTTAAGATTTCTTGTCTCGCTGATGTTCAATTGAGCTGTTTTTTTTTAATTTTGAAATAGAAATAAATACCGCTTTTTTTAAGTCATATCTCAACTCATTACAATTTGGCCCAGAAATCCCCGTCTCCTTTGATACAGGAATAGATTATAATATAACATAATCTCCTGACTATATGTTATTCTTATAACACATAGTCATTATTCTTATAACACATGCGTGGTTCCCGGCAGAATAGAATTTGGGCCACCCCATCACTTCCCATGCGGTGACATACAAGGCAACTAAGGGATAGGGCTGTTTAACACCAGACAGATATATACAGTCCAGAGTCAGCTTTAGATACATTGCTCGAGTCAACAATAGTGCCCGGAAGACGGCAATAAGCTCACCCCCTATTACGTGGGATTGAAATCAATGATTGGTGAAATGTGGGTGTTAATTGACCTCTGCCTAACCCTCCGGGGATAAAGGCGTGATTATATGTATGTATGTCCATAAGCTAATTTTATCCCAGGCATAGGTTCCCAATAAAAGCGAGAAAGGAATCAAAAATTTACTGAGGTTGAGCAGCGGACATTGGCTAGTTCAACATATCTATAAAACAAAACTAAGCAGACGCTTTGTATGTATGAGCTGCTATTTAACTTCGTATCTACCATCTAAGCAGGAAAGCGGACTCAGGACCCCAAAGTACTAGCTTCGGATGCCACTCGGATCAATAATTAGCAGTGCCCGGCAGAGTTTAACTTGGACCACCCCATCTCTTCCCATGCCGTACAAGGACTAAGACTAAAGGATAGGGCTGTTTAACATCAGAGTGATAAATACAGCCCAGACTCAGCCTCTGATGCATGGCTTGAGTCAACAATAGTACCCGGAAGATGGCAATAGGCTCACCTCTATTACGTGGGACTGAATTTAATGATTGGTGAAATGTGGGTGTTAATTCACCTCTGCCTAACCCTCCTGGGATAAAGACGTGATTATTGTTTGTATGTATATGTAAGTATTGATCACATTAAAGATAAGCTGAAGAGTACAGGCAACCGGCGAGTATGAATGAACCCAATTATGAAAGAAAAAGATACGAATGACCTAGGTATGGCAGGATAGGAGGAAGGAAGTGAAAATATTGTTTCTACCTACATTGGTAACTCTTTCCTCTGTCGCACCATTAAGGCCTGGAATTCATTACCAACTCACGTGTTTCCTTCTTCCTACAGTCCCGGGTCCTTTAAGCGGGGCGTGAAAAAGCATATGATGACGCAGTCAAGCTGAGTGTCGCCATTGTCACATGGCATGTGTAAGTAATGGTGACCGTCTTTTCTGAGACTTTGCCTTCAGGTTACCATCAGGCAAGGCGAAGTCTAATTGACGTGTCCTTTTTTAAAAAAAAAACCAACGTGGAAGAAGCGTGTCTTTTTGTATATGTAGAAAATAAATTAATTTTTACTATGTTTGCTTGTCTGCTAAAACTGAATCACTTAACAAAATTTACAACGAACTTAACCCGAAATGCGACATTTTTCAAAAGTATTATTCGAAGTGCGTCGTCTGTCAACATAAGTTCGGTCGTGAAATTAAAACAAACATCACAACGAAACTCCCGGAGACAATATAAACTCAGGATTACCAGTAAAAACCGCTGAAAACCGACGAAATCCGGTTAATATAATTATGTAGAAAACTTGAAGATCAAGGGGGCTTAGGAGCTCCAAACGTCGTTACACCATCTCTTCTCTGAATATAATAGATACTTTAAAATGCGTGACTTATTTTTAAAATGTATAAGATATTGTTGTACTACATATTTCTAACATAAAGGGAAACAATCATTTATTGCACTAAAAACATTTTTTTTAAATAATACACGCCAATTTTACTTCTTGGGAAACTTTTCTTTTTTTGCATATATACATACAATCACACCTTTATCCCCGGAGGGTTAAGCAGAGGTGAATTAACACCCATGTTTCACAAATCATTGAATTTGGTCCCACGTAATAGGGGGTGAGCCTGTTGCCGACTTCCGGGCACTATTATTGTCTCAAGACATGCAGCTGAGGCTGAGGAGAGGCAGTCTGGGCTGTATATATCTGTCTAATGTTAAACAGCCCTATCCCTTAGTCGTCTTGTATGACACCACATGGGAAGATATGGTGTGGTCCAATCTCTACTCTGCGGAAACCACACGGCTAGTTTCTTTTTTTTCTGGTCCATTTCTATTTTAGTCCACTTATAACTTACAATCAATTTGCCCATCGTAGTCCACTGCTGGACTAGGCCTCTCCCAATGTGGGGAGGTATTGGCCTACTGTTTCCACGCTGGCCAGACGGGTTGGAACGGTTCCTTCTCTCGCAGTGATATCGTCTGCGTATTTTTCCGTTGATCTCCTCTTTCGACCCCCGTCGGATGGGATGGGGTGTTGATACTTGTATTTTTTCTCCGTCACCATACAGACTTAACATACAAAGGTCATACTAATACAAAATTTATATTCATATTTAATATCTTCTGCTGATCAATGAACGCAGCTCTGGCGTAGGCTTTCCTTTCAGGGGGTCAATGGTAGTCGCTTCAAAAAAATATATTGAAGAAATAGGAGTCATTGAAGAGTGGCCCGCAGGCTCTGATGTGCAGGCTTTGAATATGACCGGAATAAGTACTCAGTTGAAGAGTAATCCTAACTGAAGTATGAATATATTAAAAACTCGTCAGTCTGTACACAAGAGACTCTCGAATCAATTAAGAGCCTCTCAAAACATAAACCAATCTATTTCCATGAAAATTAAGTTTATCGCTCAATGGCTTGAATCATTTTTCCTTCAAAACATTAATTCATTTCCCGGTGTTTTGATTAACGCTGAGACTCGTAAAGCTTATAGCGCAGTAAGAGCTATACTCTATATAAAGATATTAAAATAAATAGCGTATATTTATTAAAACGAGTACAGTCTGCATCGCCATTGGCTTGTGGAGTCGCTTCACAGAAAATATCGAAGTTCAGCTAAATCCGAAATTAGATTGCACCACAGACTCTGAGGTGAAAGCTACTGATGCAAGTAGGATTAACGCTATAATAAAGAAGAGTCTGTGTCAAAAATATATTTCATACCACTTCGATGGCAAGCGTACAGCCCACTTGATGGAAAGTGGTTGCAGTGGCCTGTGGACGTATGCAACACCAAGTGAAGCTCCTTTCATGCAACACTGTGCGCACAGTTTCCACTTGCCAAGTTAATTATAATATGGATAAAAACGCCGTTTCCTCTTGCCAATTTTGTTCATTAAAAATATGCATAACTATTTAATTACAGTTTAATCATAATCCATAAATGGTTTTATAAAACCCATTAAATCGTTTGGCAGCATTTTTATTACAAAATAGTAAAAACTCTACTAAACTTAAATTGGAAATAGTCAATATCCAAAAAAAATCCTAAATCCACTTTGCAGTGTTATGACTATAGGAAATATTCTGATAAACTGAGCTACTTAGAAACGTTCTGGATAGTTCACATGTATATAGGTTAAATTTATCACTCGATACGTTAACGGCCTTATAACCTCATTAACTCAAACCAAACCAATTAATATTTATGAAATATAAATGAGACAATTACCACAATCAACAATTGAATTAACACGGGATTGCAATTAAGGATTAGTGTCACCTCTATTTTGAAACAAAACTGCATTAAATATGATATTAATGTGTCAAAAACTGAGATTGTCAGTATGGATTTTGGACATCAAAACTATTTTTAATGATTTTTCACGATATTCTTCAGTGTTTAAAGCAATCTCAGCTAAATTAACTTGTAAATGAGTTCTAGAAAGTTGATAAACTTACTCAGTTAAATTTTAAATACAGGCACATTATAAATGGAATAAGACCAATGCAAATAGAAATACACTTGTATACAAATATGATATATAGAGCGGGATTCAAACACGAGCTACCCGAGGTAGTAACCGAAACACTCTACGGCCACGTCATATAGGTTATTAAGTAGTCAAACCAGTTAAACATTAAAAAAAATCACTAAGTAATGGAAAATTTGAAATTTAATTGACTAAATTTGAATGTGTGAGGATCCTGTAAAAGTTAAGATAAACTAATAATGAAGAAATAAAAGAGCCTATCCTGGGTTGTTAATTAGAAGATTTGAATGCAGCCGGTATCGACTGACGAATGAACATGATTAATAGCTTTTATATTTAAATATAAACTAATCCCGTTTGTACCATAGTGAGTGTTCTGATGAGCTCTTTCAATTAGTCTCACCCTCCCTTTTCCTACACAGGACAACACGTGCAGGTCTTAGATCACCCGCACACGGTGCAGAATATCCGATCGCGAACCAAGCGGTTCGGTGACTCTTTCCTCTGTCGCACCATTAAGGCCTGGAATTCATTACCAGCTCACGTGTTTCCTTCTTCCTACAGTCCCGGGTCCTTTAAGCGGGGCGTGAAAAAGCATATGATGAGGCCGTCAAGTTGAGTGTCACCATTGTCACATGGTATGTGTAAGTGATGGTGACCCTCTTTTCTGAGACTTTGCCTTCAGCTTACCATAAAAAATTAATAATTATTATTATTATCTTCAAAATTACATAAAGTAATATATAAGTTTATAAATTTTAGTATACGCTATAAGCTAAAGTGGCAGTGGCAGTGGGCTAGCCACGTTTGTCGAAGGACCGATGGCCGTTGGAGCAAACGAGTCCTAGAGTGGAGACCACGAAAAGGTAAACGGAAGGTAGGACGCCCCTTAATCAGATAGATGGACGACCTGGAAAAGGTGGGTGAGATAGACTGTATGCGGAAGACAGAGGCATGGATAAAATGGCGCACATTAGGAGAGCCCTATGTCTAGCAGTGGACTGCGTTGGGCTAATTGATTGATTGATTGATGTAAGTTGCATAATAGTTCTTTTAGTTGTTTCATAATTAACTTAAATAAATATCTTGTATCCTTCAGTGTGTTGTCACCTTTGTATAAACAAAAGAATGGGGCAAGCACAGTCGCGGATAAAGAATTGTTTTGTGCGAATATTTCTAAGGGATATTAAATGGATGGTTTGATGCTAACAAAAAAGGGTTGTACGCTTTGTTTTAAACTAATTTCCTAAAGGTTTTATAATGCGAATTTTGTTCTTATTTCAACACGATTCTAAGCAGATTAAGGACTCGGTTGGATAAGGCAAACCGTTAATGTTGGCTAACAATTGGCCACAAACTGTAGCCATACTTCGATTGTTTTTGTTGTTGAGAAAGCTCTGAAATATATTTTTCAGTATATAAGTTTTTAAAACACCTAGTAAGACCTATAAATTATTAAACCATATATTAAGTAGAATTAGATTTTGTAGCATTTAGCCGATTCAACCGATTCAACTATGTCTGTCTTAATCGATTTTCAACATGTTGTTTATACCACTTAGGTGGCAGACAAATTAGGTACACCAATTATAGTATAGTGAAAATTTAACTGTATGTTTAGTTCAATCTTTTTTGTAGAAATCTTTCTTTAAGAAATTAGGGAATATTCTATGCGAATTTTTCTGTCTAAAAATTAGCATGGTAAGAATTATATTATGATAGGTCACAAGATATTATGTGAGTGCAATATACCTACTGCCCATGATAATATATCATCATATACAAAATTGCGTTTGAACTCATCTTTGTAACTCCGTCCTGCATAAAACTACTGTATATTGACAACAAATTGTTTGTCTAATCAGAACGTATCCTAAGCCCTTTATAATGCGAATGTCGCCCTTGTCTCAACACGATTCTAGCCAGCCTCGAGGTAATTAAAATAGTATAATTACTTCCGATTCCGCAAAAAGTTTGTGTTGAATTAATTTCATCAGTGATGTTTCAAGGTTTTACTGGAACGAGAAAATAATATAAAGGCAGCCGAAATGTTTGAAGTATCATAATCCATATTCTTATTAATATAACAACACTATTAAACTACTGAACCGATTCTGATCAGTAGAGGTAAGATACGATAGTATTACTGTCCCAATTGAGCAGTCTGACTGGGGAAGGACCTCTGCCCTACAGAATACCACGGCCACAATAACCTCGTGGTGTGTTTTTGGCGGTGAGTAGAGTAATCAGAGTTCACTGGAGAGGTTTTTGCTGTTAGTGGGAATACCAAAGGTTTGTCCTGATTTGTCTTCTGCACTTACGACACAGAAACTCTATGTTATAAGAGAGTCGAAGTGTGATTTCCCTGATGTTGCACACGCACATAAGCCTCGGTAAACACTTTTCGTCAGGTGGGCCGTGTGCTTGTTTGGCACCTAAGTTGTATAAAAATAGAAATAAAAAACTAAAATCCGACTATTGAAAAAGTAGGTATTAAACAAGAAAATATCTAGGATAGCCGTGGTCGTATGCCACTTTTCCCTATTTTTTTTTTACGTGCGTAAAATTACTACGGATACCTCCCCACCGGAGCCGGTGGATGAGGTTATGTCGGACTCGAACCGACTAAAACGCACGACGCCTGTGGGTCGTTTTGGTTGCCGAAGGTGAGGTTGACAGGCATATTCCTGGCACTCCGGCCGACCCAGGGCTATCTCTCACGATCTGGCCCTCTTCTCTCTGGTGTGGGGACCACAGAGTCCCCAACTCGTCCCCAGAAACGGGGAGGCGCGCCAGGCGCGCCACCGCCGCGGCCTGCTTCTGCCAGGGTGACAGGCGGCTCCACCTATCACCCCCAGACCTGCGCTCATGGGGGGCGGAGGTCGTTCACCGACCTCCGACGCCCGAGTTGCCTTCGTACGCGGGCAGCTTGGCTTGCGATCCTTCGTCGCACCCGCTGCCGCTCCCGCCCCGCCTCCTCCTTCAGGAGCATTACTTGCTCGCAGATGGAGGCGCCGGCCGCCCACTTAAGCCCTTTCAGTTGATATCAAACACGACATATTTATCTCAATATTTTTTTTAAACTCAGTACTTTATGACCGCTAGAGGGCGCCATATTAGATTCAGTGACACGTTATTATAACCTATAACCAGCAGATGACTAAGACACTTATAAGAACAACTCATTTGTCCAGTTATGATGGCAGGACAGATGAACCTACATACATACATAGCCTGTCAAAATCATAACCCTCCTTCTGCTTCGCCGTAGTCGGTAAAAAGCTTCGAATTTTTAGAAAATACATAGGTTATGTTCGATCTCGATAGCCGACATCCACATGAACGGTGTCGCGGGTAACAGCTAGTTAGAAGTATAGTATCGAAGGCTGTTAGTAAAATGTGAATGTTAACACACCTCTGCCTACCCCCACTGGCAGTTCACCTTATGAATGCAAACAACGAGATCATAATCAATCAGAATATTTAAAATAATCAGACGATTTATTGTAACGCATTTAGGTATTGGAAATTCATCTTTTTAAATCCAGGTTGATTTAACCCTATGTCTGTTAACCACCAATGAACGTGTCGATTCACCACCAACCATTGTGTGCATTAATGCTTAAACATAATATTTCCATTGGATTATTTAGATTAATTGTAATTTTAGTTTCATTATAACATTAATGTTATTTTTAACTGCAACTAAAAAAGTAAATTTAATATAACGTGTAAGCGAGGAAGCATCAGTAGCTTTAAGTTAAGGGTATCTTACAGTCTAGACCTAGAGGTTCCGGGTTCTAATCGATATAAAACGGAACCCACACCTAACAGAAGCAATTTAGCTTTACCAGAGAGGTTCGGGGACTTACGAACACAAAAGTGTTGTTGTGTACCGATGTAGTTGAATGGAAAATGCCTGCCAACCTCACCTCCAGCAACCAATAACGACTCATCGACGTCGTGCCTTTTAGTCGTTTTGAGTCAGAAATAACTTCCTCCACTGACTCTGGCGGGGTAGTATTATCCGTGGGGATTTTTTGCACAATAAAAAAAAGGTTCCTGATTTAATAAAATAGTGTCACTGCGTATCATGTACTATAGAAGGTGACTAACAGATAGGGCTGTTCTCCTTTCTTTTTGACATAGGCTTGCCCATGTGGCGTAGCGGTAGTTAACGCGACCGCTATGCAGGTTCGATTGCCGTTGCAAATGTTTTATTGCAACGGTGGTTACCATACGAACATCTATGGCAACTGTTGTGTAAATAGTTGAACAACTGGCCTAACTGCAATGCTTCGATATTATTTTTTTTAGATAGATAGATAGATAGATAGATAGATAGATAGATAATTCTTTATTGTACACCAACAGATTTACAGTAGGACAAGTAGGTAGCATCTATACAGTTCAATGTACAATGGGCGGCCTTATCGCTGAAGCGATTTCTTCCAGGTAACCTTGGGATGGACAGTAATGTTATGAAAACAAAGATATGGTGTAGTTACCGACTAAACTTAAATAGATAGTGTATTAAAACAAAAGAAAGAGAGAAAAGTAAGTAAAATAAAATTAATATACGGATTTATTTATTTATTCAACTTTATGCACAGTAATTTTGTACAAAGGCGGACAAGGACAGATGCCAAAGGCATTATCTAACAGTCAACCTTAGGGTGATGCAGAGATACATATGCAGATGCAGAGATATCGCCAATGGCTAGTGGAGGTCAGATGGCAGTCATTTCACGGAAAATATTGAAGTTCAGCCAACCCTTTGGACCCTTATAAAAGCTTCAGAGACGATTGGGATTAACGCTAGGATGAAGATGGAGAATGCTCGCCCCCAATGTGGGACAGAAGTCAGAGCTGTCGACTTCCAATCCCTTATATGTAAGCTAATTTCTTGCATATAAGTAGGTAAACCTCTTGCCTCTAACCTTTTGTACCAAGTATAAAAAGATAATATTTTCCAACTGCATTCACCATTCTTCAAGCTAAGCTCCTGAAAAATTTGATCGTCTCAATAACTTACCAATTCCAGCTCCAGCGAAACTGTGGAGAACGTTCCTCACAGGTCTCTCACAGATTTATTGTTATAGATAGAGAGTACGATAAACCACACTGAAGAATGTACTCGTCCAAATATAGATTCAGGTGAGCTCATGTAATAGGTAAGCTATGGGCTCCATAGTCACATAAATACTGATCCGTTTTAGTGGGTGAACGTCATAGATGTCTATATTTTATATACTTTTTGTCTGCGTGGGTGATTGATATACGAGTATCATGTCGAATATTATCGACGATATTTTCTGTTATTGATGTATTCGATTCAATAAAGAGGTTAAATTAACCTAAGCTATACTACGTAATGCGTTCCCCTCATCTTACAAATACCGGGTTCTGCATAGACCATTAAATCGGAACTTACAAAACTTCAATACAAAAAGACTAGTTTAGCAAATGAACCACCGGTTCGAAACGAGCCGTGTCCAGAGAATACTCCAGCAATTTTATTGTTTTTTTTTATAATACTTAGTGGCAGACAAGCACACAGCCCACCTGATAGAAAGTGGTTACCGTGGCCTATGGACTTGTGCAAAACCAAGGGATTCACACTCGCACTGCCAGTCCTGTAAGCACTGAGAGATTTTATGTCATCAGTGTAAAAGACAAAGCGTACGAGCTATTGGTCTTCCCACTGACAGCACCAAAACTCTCCAGAAAGCTCTAGCTACCCTTTTCATCGCCGGGAACACAACACGATGTCTATTTACAAACACATAATATACTTAGTCTACTTAGTCTCAATACAAAAATTTACTTGAGTAGCAAAGTTGAGCGAACAGCTCATTTCCAAGCTTATTTATCATCCAAGTATTCTTGGATTTTATAACAGCCTTTTTGATATAATTTACATTTAACTACATTTTGAAGTTTATCCACAGGCAAATCCCTAATGTCATTAGGAAGCTTGTTAAAAAAGCGTATACAGTTGCCCTGGAATGAATGACTAACTTTTTAAAGTCGACTACCACAGACTACAAGATTGTTTTTGTGTCTGGTATTTATGTTATGCCTTTTACAAACTCTTAAAAATAACGAAATATTTTTCCTTACATATTTAGGTTCTCCAAAATGTATTATGACATTACGGTTAGAATGTTTTCTCGGAACTTTTCTCGGAGGGAGACACGCTTCTAAAACAACTGCTAGAACTGTCAAGGTAGGGACCACCATTTTGTAATTTTCAGTATCCTAATTAATGGTGTTCATCATTTGAACTTGAAGTAAGTAAAGTGAAATGAGGTGAGGTGAGATGAGGTGAAGTGAAATGAAGTGGTTTATCTTCCAGAATGCAGGTAAAAATAATGAAAATATTACAATAGCCCATTTACGTCCTACCATTTTGTGGTGTGCAAATATTTAAGTGATTTGAAATATATTGCTGAAGTCTTTCAGCATGCATTTACCCAATAATTGTTATCTATTTGTTTAATATTAGATTTATATTGTCTTTATATTGATGTCAGATTTATATGAATGTCAGAATAATTATTTTATAAACTCTTTTTTTTTGATTAGGGACGAATATTTATTCAGCTTTGGAACATCGATAGTAAATTATTAAATTAATTTATTATGATGTCAAATCGCTGATTATATGAACACTATCACAGTGTGTATAAAGGTATTATTATTATAGTTCTTATATGGAAGTAATATATCTGTTACAAAGCCACACATCTAAGGTATAGGCCACAAAGTAAAGGCCCCAGTAAAATCTAAGTGCGGTCTATGTATCTTGCTGTCACTCACTAAAGAGTATCATTTCAATAAGATACTGAACCAGTGTTGAGCACCACTATATTGAGTAATGAGAGCAATCAATCACCACAAGTATCACCCACTAATAAAAACCAAGGCTAGACAAACCTCGTGTTCCACCACATTAGAAGAAAACATAATTATCATCAATCATTTAATAAAGGCATGTCCATAATGTTGATAGGAACTCGATACTTTGTGTAATCGTGTATGTTGAACATAATTTTTGTCACTATAATATTTGTGTATATTTGTTACACTATTGTAAGTGTAACATATTGAATTAGACGTTATATGATTGATAAAACAATATCTATATATATAGAGTACATATTGAGTGAATTTGTTTGGTGACATACGTCCATAGAACACGGTAACTCTCCATCTGGACCGTGTGCTTGTCTGCCACCTAAGCGATATAAGTGCGGTATAATGATGGTGACCTTCGAAATCACTGCATTTAATTTTTTGGAAGAATTCTTTCATCATTTGATAAGTAATTTATCCCCAATTGACATAGGATATAAATATTATCTCGCTAGTTACTACACAAGGGAGTGGGCTAGAAACTGTAAATGTCAGCAAATCAGGCAGATACCTATACATTACTTGAAAATATAAAGCTAGTGAGATATTGTGGTAAAAATTTGAGGCACTTTGTCACAAATTTCAACCGGGTGGGTACCGCCGTGCACTATTGCAAAAAATCCTCTTTAGTAATACAATCTCGATTGGATTGCGTGCAAGTGCATAGCTGGCAGAGGTGACGATGGTCGCAGCACTAATGGGACCAGTGAGTCTTTGCGTAGTCAAATGGCCCAACTGGGACTAACCACCCTGGAAGGCTGCCTCACCAGGTCGCGCAAAATCCCGATATGGCTCGTCGTACCTGTCGGTGACTGGATGTAGGAGGTGGGGGGGGGGGCTTAATTTCGTCGCGTTGACTGTCGCCATTCATCACATTCAATCAAACCTCGATAGTTTGAAAATAAGTGTCGCCACACAAGGATTCACCTTCTAAGGTAATTAATTCGGATCACACAAGAGGAAGAAAGAGAATAACTCTTTCTTCTTCTTTTGATTTGACATAATTATACTTCTTTTAGAATAGCGACTAACGTCTAGTCTCCCAACTTCGAGAAGATAACCTAAACCTATTCGTTTAGGTTATTGATAGCCAAAGTTCTACATGAATACACAATGAGGGTCATAATTACCTTAACGATATAGCAATAATATTATAATCGTTAAAATCAATATGTCAGTAGGTACTAAGCGTTTCAGCAGGCTATGTTCAATACATGATTCTCACATCAAATTCACCAAAATTATCAGACCAAAATTTTTGCATCTGGTTCATCGGTTTGGCATACTATCTACCCCCGACAATGCCGCGGTCTCATCAATTAATCAGCTGCGAGATATTGATTAATCACCGGCGGTCAGCGTGCGGCCGAATGCCAGTGTGCGCTCACCCTAATGTGCGGATTACTGTTGGTAATGATCTACTCACATGCCGTATTGATTTACTATGGTTAGTTAACGTTAGGTTCAATAATTGGAGTAGGACGTTTCAGCTCAAACGTTCTGTGGGACACTTGAACGAAATTAGATTTGAAGATACTACATGTACCAAGCGCCATCTAGCGATAATATGTCGAACTAGTAGGTCACTACAAATCCTACATCGCGCAAGTGAAGTTCTCGCGCTGGTACAGTATACATACATCATTCCAATATCAATCGTTAGGCTGCGGCCGGCCAGGTGTGATCTCCTACCTTGTGGATTTACCATGAGGATTTTTCCTTTGTATCTGAAGAATATCACACCTCGTTCCTTTACAATTTCATAATAATTCAGTGTTAAAATTGTCCACTGTGTACCTATGTTCATGTTTCGTTAATTCGCATGAAATTCTAACAATATCATATACCACTACCTCTGCCCGTCCTCGGTTTAAACTGGGCCCGATAACTTAGATTAAAATGGTCACGCTTACGCCTTTCTTGAAAAGGCGTAAGCGTGACCAGACTAAACTGATTTGGAGACGAAGTATCATTTCAGAGACGGAAAGCGTAGGAAAGAAGACCAACGGGGATGGTAGCGCACTATAGACGTCCTCTGCCTTATGCCATGTAGGAGCCACAGAACCTTAAGGCAAGTCAAGCATTCTATCAAGCCCCTAAAAAATCTTATCTATCTAATTTAATTTAAAGATCCCCTAAAAATTCATGAATACGAAAATATTCCAAATCTAAGGCCGTTTTCATATTTTCCAGTCCGATATCGGTGTAGGACGACCATATCTGATATCCAATAACCGACACCCTGTGCTGTTTTCACATATATCCGATAAAATCGGTCCGATACGTCAACAATACGTCTATTTCGTCGACAGCACAGACTCAACAAAATTTAACCATAAGCTCAACCAGTCTGTGGTTGAGCTTATGGTTAAATGTCCTTAGAAGTTTTTATTATTGATAATGACATGACATTTGTTTTTTAACATTGATCTCCGATATCGGACGAATACAGCGGTGTAAGCACCGATATCCGATATCGGGCAATGTGAAAGACAGATACATATTTAATACATTTTACTTCCTGTCGATTATCACATGTCGGATATCGGAGCCAACACCGATATCGGATCGGATAGTGAGAAAACGCACTAACACCTCGGGTGTTAGGGCTTTACAGTAAATAATATATTATTTATCTAGTTTACCTCGGGTTGTAAGGTAAATAATAAATTAATATTAACACTATTATGTTACCATACCATGTTATGTTATGTTTATATAAACAATAAATTGTTCATTAATTACTCAAATCGAATAGTTGCATATTTTGAATGCAAATGCCGTTTGAATTAGCATATGATATTAATTTGAACTTCATTACGATATTGTACGCAACGTCAGCTACTGCAGTGAACGGGAGAAATTTGGAATGACTGGATTGAGTGGAATGAACGGTATGAATGATTCGATATCAATAGTTTGGTATGCAGCAGCTGTATATAACCCTGTATAATTTTTTATTAGTAAATGAAAGGCAAGCAAAATGTTACGTATTGATGCGATTTTGCTTTCATTATAAACATAACATAAACTCATGCCTACATCCCCGAAGGGGTAGGTAGAGGTGCTAGCACCCACATTTCGCCAGTTTATGTTTCGGTCCCAATGTAATAGATGGCGAGCCTATTGCCATTAACCCGGCACTTATAAGCTTACGATAAATATATACATAACTTCGAAAAGCATCGAAAAGTCCTTGGAGTGTGCCATGATAAAACCTGAGATCGAGCCCGAGACCTCGTCTCAGCAGTCCATTACCCATACCACTAGGCTGCCGCGGTTATTCTAAGACAGTGTAAATAAATTCATTGAAGCTACCACACGTCTATTTTACTGCATTTTCTGTATCAAAGCAAAGTCAACCTTATTACACTCAACAATATGAAAAGTTGTGAAAAGTTTGTTTTTCAATCACAATGAAATGAACGAATCTGGCTGAAAGGACAATGCAACTTTTGCCATACATAGCTGGCATGTTTTTTTTTTCTTTTTCGCCAGAGATGTAACATACGTTATGTGTTAAAAGACTGTACAAGATACAAATAGCAAAAGAATTAGGCCCGTCAACTATAACAGAACGTAGTTATAGAGTGTTTAATATATTGCTATACTTTTTTTATCAGGCGTTTATTTTTCTATAGAAAAATATTATTTTTTAGTCTTTAATTATGTTTTTCCATGAAGTAGGTAGCAAACGGTCAGATAGTTATCTGATCAGCGCAGCCCATGGATATCTGTGACAGAGGATATAATGCCAATACGTTGCCAGCCTTCAAGAAAGATTTTTAAAGGATATAATGCCAATACGTTGCCAGCCTTCAAGAAAGATGGCCACATAATTGATATTTATGGGCCTTATGAAGCTACGACATCAGACGCAACGATTATGAAGGAAATAACGCATGTTGATATAACAGATAATCCATTTCATTATTTTTTTGAAAATGAAGATATTTTTATCTTAGATAGGGGGTTTCGCGATGCTATTGACGACCTTAGGTCCATGAACTATCGCGCTTATATGCCAGTAACTAGATATGCTGGCGAGTCACAAATTGACAACCGAACAGGCAAATGAAACGAGACGAGTAACATTATGCAGATGGGTAGTAGAAACAATTAATGGACGGTTAAAAAATCAATTTAAACAACTTAGATCAACTATTTGTAATAGAGCTGTAAATCATTTATTTGATGAGGTGAAAATAGCCTGTGCATTACTAAATGCTTTTGGTAAACCACTCACTGACCATCCTCTAGTGGACTCAATAATATCCAGAATAGATGAAGCCTCCAATCAAAATAAACTTCTCCACAGGCATATTAACCAAATGAGAGCTGGGTTCATTTCGATGAGTGCGAATGTTCCCGGTTTGGACAATTTTCCCTTATTGAAAATAAACGATTTAGTAATATATGCGCTGGGCACATACCAAATAAAGCAGGCTACTACGGCGAACATGTGAGGGACGATGGTTCATACAACATTGAGCTTTACCGTGAAGACAGGTTGGATATAACGCTATTGGACATGTTTAAAATAGATACCATTAATCCATGGCTGCTACGCTGTCGAATACAGTCGCGGCATATACGGCGGCGCACATACTGGGTATACCTATTAATAGAAGGTTTTAATAATGGCATATCAGCCATAAAAGGGCATTACTGTTCTTGTCTTGCCGGCAAGAGAACACTTGGCTGTAGTAGCCATGTCATGTCTGTATTGTGGTTCATGGCGTGGGGTAGACATCAACAAAACTTAAGTCCTCCAGCTCAATTTCTAGACCATAATTATAGTAAGAAGTGATGTGGAAATGTTAATTATGTAGGTGTACATACTAATTAATAAATAATTTTGATTTCAATTTTTATGGTTGTATCATTTTTTTCCCTAGTACGAATTATCTTAACAGTGTCATGACATATCCTATGCCATGATATATACCATCCATTTATATTTTATCTTAGTTCATGTTATCTGCCAGTGGGAAATAAGAATACAACAGAATGAAACTACCTTAGCAATGGAAACTACTAAAATATCACATTTATTTCTGGTAATGCAAATAAGTATTGTCGACTTTTAACATAAAAAGAATTTCAAATACTTTAAAATATAAAATTGAACTTTCATAATAATGTAGAAGTAGGTACTTACTCAAAAGGATGGGCGCGTGGGTCGCTGTAGAAGACGGACTCCCGCTCCACCGATATGGCGGGGTGCGTTTAGGCATTAAACCGCGAATACACTAAGATCACTCGTATGTAACTATCGTGTCTTTGCCTATCTAAATTAATAAAATAATAATATGTGTTACAATAATTATATTTTCATGTAATAGTAATTGTATAAGAAATACGCAGCGCCTGACAAAAAAATTATAGCAATATCTCCACTAAGGTTCTTCGTTCTGTTACGGTTGATCGACCCAATTCTTATAGCTATTGATTCCCCGTTTCGTACTCTAACATTTGACCTAGGTTTCATTTCTGGCGAAAGGAAAAAAGTAAAACATGCCAATAAGTTGCATTGGCCTTTGGTACAGGAGAAGATTCCTATGGATTGCTGGAACAGGATCAAAAAGGCCGAAGTCACCGACAGCACTAATATTTATTACCTAAATTACTGATATTACCCAAAAATAAATCACAAAATACCTTATAACTAAGTAATTGATATTATGGCAATCAGCCCGTAGAATATATTATGTATGCGGACATTAATATTCAAGAGTTAGGAGTTGTAAGCAGATTAAGAGGTTTACCTTTATCGAGGCAATTATAACAGAGTCAAAATAGTGATTGAAATAAAATAATAATTCTATTGTTATTTTTAGTCTATCGCGGTGTGAATTCATAACTGACTGAGCGAGCAAAGCGAGCGAAAGTCTGCGTTTCGAGAAGGTGGCCGATTTTGCTTTTGCCTGTGTGTCTGTTTGTTTGTCAGTTCCAGTCTAGAGGGCGCATTTCGCAACCAATTTTCACCAAACTTGGCACACATATTTTTTGATTTATAACTCAACTTTTTCGATAGCTTTATATGATTGAAAATGAGGGATTACCGTAGTGAGTCCATTATTATGGAAAAATTAATAACAATACGGCTACCATGGCAAAAGTTTGCGGATCAACCAATAACAAAATTGAACTCAGAGAGCCTAAATTATTTATATCACTTGCATTTTAAGGATACCTGAAATGATTAAAGGTACCAGAAAAATGCGGCAATGGTTGCTCGCGCGAGGTCTACTGTTGACATAATTACTAGTTATATGGTGATTCGGGACTTTTCATAATTAAATCATGGAACTTACTTACAAAACTTAAAGTTAACTCACAAAGTTACAGTTGTGTCGTGACCACGAGTGCTGCAATGCGTCCGAAACGTCTTCAGAAATTATAAGTTCTATTATTTAATGGCTAAAAGTCCCAAACCGTTTAATAATATAATTAGTAATTATATTATACCAAATAGAACCAAAGTCGACAATGTCATTGTCTCAATTATCACACTCACTGCGTTTTGAAGTCACCAGTTTTCTCTGAGCCTGTTCCCGATATCTTTTACAAGTTTTTTGGCCTCCTTGTTCCAACAACCCAATATCTCCACCGCTATCGGCACAAAGTGGTACAGCGGCTTTGAATCGACATATTTAATGTTTTTTTTGAGTTGGCGTCTTCCACCGCCACAGACGGAGAGTGAGTTCTAATTTACAATATAATAAATCTGCTTACCCCATTAATACATCCGATACCCAATAGGTATAGATATACATTGATATATCTCCTTCCTTCAGTCCCGGGTCCTTTAAGCGAGGCGTGAAAAAGCATATGATGAGGGCGTCAAGCTGAGTATCACCACTGTCACATGCTACATGTAAGTAATGGTGACCCTATTTTCTGAGACTTTGCCTTCCCCACGGATCAATCGGAAAAAATCCCCACGGATACCTCCCCACCGGAGCTGGTGGAGGAGGTTATGTCGGACTCCAACCGACTAAAACGCACGCCGCCTGTGGGTCGTTTTGGTTGCCGAAGGTGAGGTTGATAAGCATATCCCTCGCACCCCGGCCGACCCAGGGCCATCTCTCACGATCTGGCCCTCTTCTCGGGTGTGGGGACTACGGAGTCCCCAACTCGACCCCGGGAACGGGGAGGCGCGCCAGGCGCGCCACCGCCGCGGCCTGCTTCTGCCAGGGTGACAGGCGGCTCCACCTGTCAGCCCCAGGCCTGCGCTCATGGGGAGCGGAGGTCGTTCATCGACTTCCGACGCCCGAGTTGCCTTCGTACGCGGGCAGCTTGGCTTGCGATCCTTCGTCCCACCCGCTGCCGCTCTCGCCCCGCCTCCTCCTTCACGAGCATTACTTGCTCGCAGAAGGAGGCGCTGGCCGCCCACGCATCCACGCAGCGGACCATCGCCACGAGCAAGGTGGAGAGCGTGAGAACTCTCACTCCCAGGGCCGCCACAAGCTCCCGTCTCGGCGTCTCCCACGCCGGACACTCGGTGAGCGTGTGCGGCCCTGACTCCTCCCTCGCGTCAATTGACGTGTCCTATAAAGAAATATATCTTGTTACTATACCTATTATACACACGCGGCAATATATACTATATATATTGTCGCGTGATTGCCAGCAGAGTAGAATTAGGACCACCCCATCTCTTCCCATGCGGTGTCGTACAAGGCGACTAAGGAATAGGGCTGTTTAACATCAGGCAGATATATACAGCTCAGACTCAGCCTTAGATGCATGGCTTGAGTCAACAATAGTGCCCGGTATACGGCAATAGGCTCACCCCCCTATAACGTGTGACCGAATACAATCATTGGTGAAATGTGGTTGTTAATTCACCTCTGCCTAATCCTCCAGGAATAAAGGCGAGATTCTATGTATGCATTGTCTATAAGTAATTGGTATAATACCCATTATCAGTCAGTCTACGCATTCATGCGGTGTAACGCTATGGAATTCCATTGTGCTTTTACAAGTACCCTAGATATAATTAGAGACTCTATATTAGGCCTCAGTCACATACGGTCCGTCATTGAAATCACGTAATAAAACACGATACGTTATGACGGATGGACGTTCATAAGGATGTAGGACACGGCGGTATTTCCGCTCAATTGAGCAGTCCGACTGAGGCAGTACCTCCGCCCTACAGAATACCGCGGTCATAATAACTTCGTGTTGTGTTCGCAGCGGTGTGTAGGGTAGCCAGAGCTCACTGGAGAATTTGTGCTGTCAGTGGGAAGACTGAAGGCTTGTCCAGCTTTGTCTTCTACACTGACGGCACAGAAACTCTGTACTTACAGGGTTGGCAGCGCGAGTGTGATTCCTCTGGTGTTACAAACGTCCATAGGCCACGGTAACCACTTTACATCAGGTTGGCCCTGTGCTTGTCTGCCACCAAAGTGGTATATAAAAAAATGTTAACATTGCATACGGAATTATGTTTTATCACAATCAATCAATAATCTATCTATCACAGTTCACTGGTGGTTAATGTGCGCCATTTTTCCCGACCCTCCACCTTCCGTTTTATCACATACACACATATTATATATCCCTGGAGGGTTAGGCAGAGGAGAATTAACACCCACATTTCACCAATAATTGTATTCGGTCCAACGTAATAGGGGGTGAGCCTATCGCCGTATCCCGTGAAATAAGACGACTTGTTAAACAAAAACGAATCGTTTCCGCGTGAATTAGGCCTTACTGAAAACATATTCTAATATTCTTTATAAAAAACAAAACAATAAAATAAATCAAATCAAATCATTTTATTACTGAACATTTTTTTTTATACCACTTAGGACTAGATTATAGACTTAGATAAGCACACGGCCCACCAGATGGAAAGTGGTTACCGTGGCCTATGGACGTGTGTTGCATAAGAGAAGCCACACTTGCGCTGCCGACCCTGTAAGCACAAAGTCTCTGTGCCATCAGTGTAGAGGACAAAGCAGGACAAGCTTTACGTCATCCCACTGACAGCACAAATTCTCCAGTGAGTTCTGGCTACCCTACTCACCGCTGGAAACACAACACGAAGTTATTATAACCGTGGTATTCTGTAGGGCGTATAATTAATGATATACATGTGCAGAAGACAAAACAGGACAAGCCTTTAGTCTTTCTACTGATAGCACGAAAATTCTATAGTTTTCTATGTGGTATATAAAATAATAATTGAAATTCAATGTATATGTAACTGCCTTGGCAACTCGTCTTCGCTTGACTTTTTCTTTTGTTTTAGAAATAATAAAAGTTGGCTTGTGTTCAAAAAATAGAGGCTGTGAGCTAGCATTTATTGGCGATTGGATTGACATTTTTAACCAACTATAAAATACGGTAAAATTGTTGTCTGGAATGGAATGGAATTGTGTCATAATATTGAAAAAGGACTTCAGAATGGTCAAAATCTGTTTGATGATAGAAGCAGAATACTAAATGCAAGCTCTGCACACCATAGAGGAAGTAATATAATCTAAAATATAAAATTAATCGCTGAATGCGTAGAGCAGCTGATTCACTAATATTTTTTTTTGAATATTCTTTTTTTTATCTAGGACACGCCAACTTGACTTCACCTCGCCTGATGGTAAGCTAACGGCAAAGTCTTCGGAAAGAGGGTCACCATTACAGACACAGTAATATTACAATTGTGGTACTCCGTTTGGTGGCCTCATCAGATGCTTTTCACGCCCCGCTTAAAGGACTCGGGACTGTAGGAAGAAGGAAACACGTGAGCGGGTAATTAATTCCAGGTCTTGCAGTACAAGGATGGTTCTTACGGAGAGAATTTCTTTCAAAATATCTAAAAACGTCTAAAAACAACACTTTTCTATTCATACTCCCATACAAATGATTCGTAATAATAGTTAAAAGTCAATTTGAACTTTAAAACTATAACATGAAGTTTAAGTGTTAGTGGAGAGGTTCCGGGAAGGAAAAACAATTCTGTCAGCCTGTCTGTACATTACGCTTTAATGCCTAAACTGCCGAACCGATTTTGATGAAATTTTGTAAAGGGGTAGACTAGACTTTGAGAAAGGACATAGGGTATATTTTATCGCAATAAACAAAATCCACGCGCGCGGAGCCCTGGCTAGTAATAAATAATAATAAATATGCTACAACATTTAATACAATTCAACCTAGACAAATGGTAAGCATAGCTTAACTAGTTTGTGTAATGAAATCTAGAATGCGAATACAGAGATACTTTTTTTTGTAAATACATACTTATCATACATAGAAACTCAGACTATTGCAAATGGTGGCGCGATTGGCCACGCGAGCTAGTGGACTGTATTTTGCGGGGGGTGAAGCTAAATGTTTCATATGACACTTTACACAACAAACAAGATAGATGATCGGGTTGCCGCGGAGGTGGTTTAGGCAGTGAATGCAACCCAAGAAATTAGGAGAGACACGAGAGGCACAATCCGATCAGTAAAGGTCTATGAAAGCGGTTAAAATCCAACAAACATTATTAATTTCTGAGAGTCGCGCGCGCCGCCGCCATTGATGTTGCTAGTTCAAAACGGAAGTCAAAATGCGGCCATTTCAATAATTGAGCGGGGCGAAAACTATTGCTATCTCACTTTAAAGGTAGTGCGGGAGGGAGATGGGTACAGGAAGCGTGTGTTCAGTGTCAATCAATTGAGAGATGATTTGAATTACTACTATTGAGCGAAAAAATACAAATTTTACTATCGGTGCAACCATTCCCCCCGGCTTGAAGGGTTACCTTCAAAACGAAAAATGCGGAACAAATCTAAAGTCTAATCTAAATCTAGGTTTGGGAAATAACAACTAAAATATAAAACTAGGTTTGAACTCGTGCCTACTGCTGGTTAGGCAGAGGGCAGAGGCGAACAACCGGGCGCAGATACGATCCGGTTGCGGTTTTAACCCGTACAACACGAGTTATCCCGCGGGAATCGGGAAAAACTTCCTCTACTACCCCTAGAGGCCAATGTAAAGGAGGCGCACTCTCAGTCATAAGGACTACCACCTACAGTAATTGGGTTGGATGGAGTATTCCATTTTTGACGCGACTGCAGCGTGTGCAAATAATCGGTTCTCCAACGATTTCAAAACGATTGGACTAATTTATCTAAAAGAGCGTGACGAGTTAGAAGGTGCATTCTATCGTCATCAACATCTATTGCGGGCAAATATTTTAGAGGAGTCGTATTTAAGAAGTGAGCTAGCGTTAACGCTAATGGCTCTGACGGATCGCTAGATAGAGTCCGACACAGCGGACGCGTGTTCTTCACCGCCTCTACTTGAGCGAGTACGGTACTCAACTCCTCGAACGAGAGAATCTGTTCGCCTATGACGCGAAACAGATGCGACTTAAGGCTTTTAATATTCGCTTCCCAATTACCACCAAAATGACTAGCTGCAGGCGTGTTAAAGTACCATTCAATGCGATTTTCGGCTAAGATGTGAGCGAATTCACTTTGGTAGTACTTAGACCGTAAGAATGCGTGCAATTCCGAAATACTACGTCGGGCCCCTACATAGTTTGTACCGTTGTCCGAATACATGCGCTTAACCGGACCACGACGCGACAAAAAACGTTTAAAAGCGGACATAAAATTTTGCGTACTTAAATCACCGGTCAACTCTATATGAACCGCGCGAGTTGTCATACAAATGAACAAACAAACATAAGCTTTCGTGGAGCGAATGCCACGACCACGAGCAATAGTGACTTTGAAAGGCCCAGCAAAGTCTGTGCCGGTGTGTACGAAAGGTTTTGCGGATTGAACAACACGACAAGAGCGATGATCGGCCATTTCAGGCGCGATAAAACGCGGGCGGAGTTTAAAACAAGGTACACATCTGTGTACTCTAGCGCGAATCAAATTACGAGCGGAAATTATCCAGTATTTCTGTCTCAAAATAGACACTAACAAATCGGGACCAGCGTGACAATTCACCTTATGATGATAATCTACTAACAAATCTAATACGTGGTCCTTACGCGGGAGAACTACTGGATGCCTTTGTTCAAATCCTAAACTTGAATTTCTCAAACGACCACCTACTCGAATGAGTCCATCTTCCAAAAATGGTTTCAAGTGTCGGAAAGAACGACTACAAGGTTTGTTAAATTCTAAATTTTTAAATTCAGAAGCAAAATAAAATTTCTGCAACTCGCGAAGTATGACCAATTCAGCTTTATCTAAATCAGCAGCGGTTATATGACCGCGCGTAGATAAAATTCTCAAAAATCGGACTACATAAATAACACAACGCAACAGTCTCGACCAAGACGAGACGCGATTAGCCAACAACAAAATAAGGGACTCTTCACGCGGGACCGATTCAACAAGCGAGTGCTTCTTCTCCTCGGGTGGTTCGGAAACCGTAGTGGGATTGAATTGACTAACTGGCCACTTATCTAACGCGGCATGAATCCAGGACGGTCCACTAAACCATAACGGGTGATCTAAAATTTGCGAAGGAAGCAATCCACGAGAGAGACAATCGGCTGGGTTGTCGGTGCCAGCAACGTGAAAGAGATTTTGTGGCGCTAATTCAGATTGAATTTTTGCCACTCTATTAGCGACGAATGTGTCCCAACGATGGGGCGAAGAGTGGGCCCAACACAAAGCGACTGTTGAGTCCGAAAAAGCTAAAATTCTACTAATATTAATGCGACACGGAAGTGCTAGTCTTAGCACTGCCATCCAAAACTACGCGGAGTTTAGTAGTAAGCTTATCTTCTCTAATAACTCCGTGGTGCGGGATAATGTACGAAGGCTGGGTCTCGTCAGTGTCCGCAGGCGCAGGTGAGATGTAACCTTTATCTAAATATTCGTTAACAACCTCATCATAGGCTTGCTTTAACTTTGGAGACGCCTGCATCTTTCGTTCTAAACAAAGAAAGCGTTTTTCAGCGGATACACGGGAGTCACCGAGCGAAAAAATATCTCCCTTGAAAGGGAGCGCGACAACATAACGACCCTGCTCATCACGAGTAGTCGTGCGACAATAAATCTCCTCAGCCATCTTGTCATCAGGGCTTAGGATAGGTGGGACATTGACCTCTTCAATTTCCCAAAACTTGCGGATGGTAGACTCCAGTGGCGGCTCGACGGTGCAACAGAACGAAGCAGTCGAGTGACTAAAACTATCTATAGAAGCGGGTGCGGAACCAATTATAACAAAACCAAGAACTGTTTCCAGTGCGTGCGGAGCGGGGTACGTCGGCCCCCCTTGAACCTTACGTGATAACTGGAGGTGCGGGAGAATCGAAGCGCCGATCAATATATATTATCGATGACTCCAGGAACAGCGTAAGTCTCATCTGCTAAAGGCAAGTCTTTAAATTTCGTTAATAAAGACGTGTCAACCGGGACGGTAGGCAACTATTCAGTTATTTTATCTGTAACGAGCGAATCCATGTCAAACCAAATATTATTATTAAAACGAGATCCAAACCTTGTTTTAACGGTGCCATGAACAGCTGACTGTAAACCTCCAAAACCCTTCACCACTGAGCGGGTTGAACGCTTATTAACATTGAAACCAAGACGTTGACAACAATCTTGAGTAATGAAATTACTTTGCGAAGCGCCATCTAATAGCGCTCGAACAATGTGCGGTTTACCTAATGCATCAACAATAATAACGCGAGCAGTCGCGAGAACAACAGTACAAGTAACAACAGTCTCCGGGCGGGCAGGACCGCGCGCGAGCGCGGGCTGCGGCTGTGGCGCGCTATGCGACGGTGTGCCACCGCTCGACGAACCAACTGTGCTCACATTGGATGCGGCGTTACTATTTTCAAAATGAAGTAAAGTGTGGTGTCTCGCTGGACATTTGCGACAACTATTTCTACTATTACATAAAACAACGCGGTGTTTAGTACCGAGACAATTAAAACAAAAATTATTAGCGCGAACAAATTTATAACGATCATTAGGCGATAACTTTAGGAAACCCGGACACTTGTACAATTGCGAATGATGAGCATTACACAAAGAGCAAACAGGTGATTGTACATGTGCTGGTGCGGTATTAACATAAATATGAGTTGACTTCAGTGACTTCGATGACGCATCTATTTTACGTTCGGAACTAACAACTTTCTTCGCGCCTTCATGTTTCGATGAAGAGCGTTGCAATATTTTTATATGCTCGCGAACAAAACTTTCTAAGTCTTCGAACTTAGGAATTTTATTGCCGCGATGATCCGACTCAAATAAACGAATGGTTTCGGAATCTAATTTTTTTAAACCCATATACAAAAATAAGAAGTCGCAGAGGTCTTCGATCTTTAGGTTCTTTACGGCGCGAACAGATGATGCGAAAGTATCTAGAAACTTCTCTAAGTTTTGATCGTTACATGCCGTAATGGATTTGGAGCAAACGCCCTCCCCGCAGCGATCCAAAACCGCACGGAACAGAAGACAAAGACTTCAAGCAAGCGATAATGAATATGCTGCGAGATTGGAAGGACGAATTAAATACTAAAATAGATGAGATTTCCGTCCAACAAACAAACCTTATAAAAAAATTAACATCAGACATTTCCGAACTGAAGGGCCAATACAAGACCATTCAGAAATCTAACGACGAATTGGCCCAATCTATGGTATTTATAAATGGGCAATACGAGGAAATTAAGTCTGGGTTACATAATTTGCAAAAAGAACGTTTGGAGCAGCGTAGATGGACAGAAACCATAGAAAGAAAGATACACGATCTCCAATTAAAATCTAGATCTTCGACCATCGAGATTAGAAATCTACCACAGGCTGAAAAAGAAACCACCGCATATCTGTCTAATATTGTCTGTAAGATCGGGCAATCTGTTGGTTCAGCGATCGCCGCATCTGACCTCCGGGACGTTTATCGTATACCCGGTAAACCAGGTACAACACGCCCCGTTGTCGCTGAATTTCAGACAGTCCAGTTGAAACAAAATACAATATCTGCTGTACGAGAGTTCAACAATAGACAGGCAAACAGGGACGATAAACTAAATACCGATTTAATCGCTATTCCCGGCAAGAGACAACCTATATATGTCGCCGACCATCTACCGGCAAGCTCCAAGAAACTGTTCCACCTGTCACGAGAATTCGCAAAAAAATACGCATTTAAGTTCTGTTGGTCGATAAATGGAAACATATTTCTTCGCAAGGCACAAGGAGACCAACAAATATTAGTTACGTCAGAACAAAGCTTGATAGATTTAGGAAAAAAGCTGTGACTATTGGTACATGTTTATTGCTCATTCATGTTTGATTGCATGGATTTAAGCTGTATTTCTCTGTTTAACACTTATTATTCTCTACCATGCTTCACTTCACCTGGAACTAAAGTAAAATATATGTTGGGTACAAACCTGAAACAAACAAACAAAAATGTTATTAAACACACTACATACATAATATACATACACTACAAAAAACACATACTCACTCTACTTCACATCATCTTAACAACACACATTCAACCGTCTATCCCACCATCAATTCTGAGATGTAAGTCGATTACCAGTATGTCTCTTAACCGAAAAACGGCTCGCGGAAGGAGTCTGTGTTTACATACTCAAAAATGACCAACATAAACAATATAAATACTGACTTGGATTCAGGCAGTTTAACAGAATCGTATACATGTACTCCGGAAGACTGCCACAGATACCTCAAAAATTCCACGCAAACCCTTAAGGTATTTCATATAAACATTCGTAGTTCAAATAGAAACTTTGATCAACTCCGTGCTTTACTGTCAGAAACAAAAACTACGTTTGACGTCATCGTACTGACCGAATGCTGGCTAAGCAAGGTAAACAACCTACCTACTCTGGACGGATGCAACGTATATTCGACGAAAATCATATCGAACCAAAACGACGGTATAATAATCCTTACAAATAGAAATTTAACGTGTAAAATATACGAACCTCACTTCAAAGGCGCAAGTTGCTTAGTATGCCAAATAGAAAATAAAACAAAAATTGTAGCCATATACCGATCTCCATTTTTAAACACTAGAGACAACTTCGACAATTTCATAGATAGCCTTAATAAGGTATTCCACGATCGCCCAAGTCTAAATTTGATTCTTGTCGGTGACATAAATATCGACATATGTGCCGGAAACAAAGAACCGTGGTCAGAGGAATATCTAACATTCAATTCCACCCATGGTCTCTCCCCAACCCACACCTTTCCCACAAGGATCGCCAGGTGCTTGGATCACACATTTATGAAACCTATCCTACCCACCATTACTCTAATACTAGAATCCTCCTTGACAGATCACACACCTATAGTCCTATTTATAGACAAACTCAAACACCGCCGTAACCACCTCTCCCTCGTTAAGAATACTACTGACCACGAAGCAATAAAAAGGGACCTGGCCAAACTAGATTTTTCTAAAATATTAAAAATAGATGATGTGAATGTCGCAGTGGATACCCTTATATCCATAATCTCGCCCGTCATTGAAGAGCACACTAAGAAAACAAGAATAAGTAGGAGAAACATAATCCTAAAACCATGGATCACCCCTGGTTTACTCCGATGTATTAGAAATCGGGATAGGCTTCACACAAAATCAAAAAACGCTCCTAATAATATGACCTTAAAAATAACATACACACGCTATAGGAACTTTTGTAATTCACTACTTTGTAAATTAAAAACAGCATATGGAAAAAGTCTAATAGATAAAGCGGGGAATGACACCAAGGCTTTGTGGAAAGCTATAAAAACGATAACTGATTCTCAAAATACCAAAAGTAGCCCCGACAAGCTCCTACAAATATGTACAAACCCGCAAGACTCCACAAACAACGTTTGCAACTACTTCACAAGGGTAGGAGAAAGCCTCGCAGATGCAATAATTGCATTAAATCCCTGCCCAATACCTCCCGCAAACAACTCAGTAAACATACACAGCCCATCAAACTCAATGGCTCTCTTGGAAGTATCCGAATCCGAGATAAAAACTATTATGCTACTGCTCCGTCCAGAGTGCGCTGTGGGATGGGACGCCATCTCTATGCAAACACTCAGAGAATCCCAACAGGTATTAATTCCCGCCATCACGCACATCTGTAACCGAGCAATAAATACCGGAGTATTTCCAACCTCCTTCAAAAAAGCTATCGTACACCCTATCTATAAGAGTGGGGATAGGAACTGTGTCACCAACTATCGGCCTATTGCGGTACTAACTGCACTTTCTAAAATTCTGGAGAAAGTACTTAATAATGCACTGACGAAATACCTGAACAAATATAATATTTTGGCAAAAAACCAATATGGTTTCCGGGCAGGTGTTTCGACAGAAGATGCCGTCCACGACCTAACCAGCGCTATAGTCGAAAACCTGGACACAAGAGTAAAGTCTCTATGTGTTTTTCTAGATCTCTCCAAAGCATTCGATACAGTCTCTGTCCCCATCCTCTTAAACAAGTTAGACAGGAGGGGGATACGAGGTTTACCCTTAGAGCTTTTTAGGGATTACCTCTCCTCCAGAAAACAGGTTGTTAAAATAGGAAGCTATTTAAGTGACGAGGAAACTGTATCCTATGGCGTCCCGCAAGGAAGTATAATAAGCCCGACCCTCTTCCAAATATACATTAATGATCTTTGCGCGATGTCCCTACCTCACACGAAAATTTTCACCTACGCAGACGATACAGCAATCCTAGTATCAGGCGCCAACTGGCAGTTAGTAAAAGAAAGAGCTGAATACTCAATGACTAGAATCATGGACTGGTTAAATGACAACTTGCTAACCTTAAATCTATCCAAAACAACGTATGTCCCATTTGCCATCTCAAAACTAAGCGATCCTCCGCAAGACTTCTGTATCAAAGCCCACACCCGTACTTGCACTACGCAAAACAGCAGACAGAGTGTCAGACGTCAGAGTTTCGCAAACACACGTAAAAACTGCAACTGCTATGAACTTACACAAAGCAAAAGTACAAAGTACCTAGGCGTGCAGATAAACAGTGCATTGAGATGGGATAAGCACATAAATCTCATGATCACTAGAACACGGCGTCTGGTGTATGTTTTCAAAACACTGAGAGACACCGCACCCCCTGACAAACTAAAACATGTATACATGGCCTTATGCCAGTCTATAATCCAGTATTGCATCACTGTGTGGGGAGGAGCCGGGAAAACACTCCTCGTTGGCTTGGAAAGAGCACAGAGATCAATACTTAAGGTCATGACAAGAAAACCCTACCGATACCCATCACAACAACTATACCGCGATACCGAGCTGTTAACTGTGCGTCAGCTCTTTGTGCTCAGAGCCCTGTTAAAAAAGCACCCAAAAGTTCCCCCACCTGACCCAAAAAAACGCAGCCTTAAACCAGCGTGTCCCACGGTAGCCTGCAAAACGTCTTTCGCCCAAACACAATATAGCTGCTTAAGCGCCAAAATTTACAACATAGCTCATAAAAACATAGAAATTGCAGGTACAAACCATATTGAAGCTAAAAGCAAAATCACAAAATGGTTACAACAACTCGACTATGTCAACACAGAGAACCTAGTCACATACCTTGCATAAAACTCTCACAACAATAATAACACTCACGCACACACGCACACACATGCACACACATACACACACACACACACACACACACACACACACACACACACACACACACACACACACACACACACACACACACACACACACACACACACACACACACACACACACACACACACACACACACACACACACACACACACACACACACACCACACATATACTCACACATCAGTAACATATTAATAAACAATAGAATTATAATTGATTAATACTTACGAAGCTACTGTATGACCGCCGCTCAGTAACAATCAATTGTTAATTACGCAACGTCTGTAGAACTCTACACTGCCTCCCAAAATACAGGCATTAGCCTAGTTTGGGTATCAGTACTCACCATTTAAGAAATTATAACCACCTCATTGATGTCAAAGTGATTGTAACTGTAAACTTTTTGTATGAATAAAATTTTTATTATTATTTATTATTATTATTATTTCAAATCAAACATCTGATCCAAATATGCGTTAGCTACCGATCTTTTATCCTCATACTTAGCTTTCAAAGTATTTAAAATTAAATTATAATTTTCGGCACTAAACGTAATTCCAGCGCAAACGGTTATAGCTTTACCAGTTAATTTTTCAACGAGATAATGCAATTTTTCGTGATCTGTCAACGAAACGTTCTTATCTATTGTATTCTCAAAACTATCTATAAATAAACACCAATTGCGGATGTTACCATCAAATTCGGGTATTTGAATTGGAGGCAACTTAGGTCGGTCGCGAGTGGGATTGGGTCGGTCAGACGGTTTCTCCAAACTCCTAGCGACGCGTTTGATACGATAATACAAATCGTCAAACGACGACAAGGCCTGATAACTCACTGAGTAATCGGGATTTAAATCTAACTCTAAAACGTTGATGTCATGTACTAAGGATTCGAAATCCGCGCGTAAACTATCTAAGTTTTCTATAGAACATAAGAACGAATCTCTAATAGCCAAATCAGAGGTTTTAAGTGCATTATCACAAATCGATTGTACGCGAGAGTAAATCATTTCTCTTTTAGCGTATAAAAGTTTCAATTGAACTTTACTATCGGTACTACCAACCTTTGGGGACATTTTTACAACTTAATATTAAACTAAAGTACGGTAAACAACAAATGAAATAACTTAATCTTAGCGGTATAGAACAGCGACGCGGCGCGAACGATATTCCGTAGGTAGGTAGGTACTTATAACTGCGAGTGCAAGTTTGAACAAAACGCGCATAACAACAACCAGATCGTACCTACGCGAGCTAGATCGCTGTCTAGGTTCAACTATTATTTCAGGGATTAAGTATTGCGTAATATCTATTCAAATTAAAATACTTTCGTATGAATTTGAATGAAATGCGAGCGAGGTATAACCGCGTACCTACCTATGTATGTATTAGGTAAATACGATGCGAACTAGCGGCGAACGGACAACTTAGAAATTGAAACAAATAAAAACAAAAGCCAAATGCGTTAGGTATTACACTGTGCCTATGCACTAGGGTGTCTAGGATACCTAAGATCTAAACCTAAATGCCTAGATGCGGGGTTTTCTACTAAAATAACTAGGTATTTAGGTGCGGTGCGTTTATTCCCAATGGAATAAATAACAAAATGCGAACTAGCGACTAAGGATCCGGCTCGAAGGACCAAAAAGAATGGTGGCGCGATTAGCCACGTGAGCTAGTGGACTGTATTTTGCGTGGGGTGAAGCTAAATGTTTCATATGACACTTTACACAACAAACAAGATAGATGATCGGGTTGCCGCGAAGGTGGTTTAGGCAGTGAATGCAACCCAAGAAATTAGGAGAGGATGCACTAACCTTTATGACGCCACGTGCTGTCGGAGCCGGTGCACCGGTCTTCTCTTCCTGGCTCAGGAGTTGCTGCCCACATCACTAAATCACTTGAGGGACACGAGAGGCACAATCCGATCAGTAAAGGTCTATGAAAGCGGTTAAAATCCAACAAACATTATTAATTTCTGAGAGTCGCGCGCGCCGCCGCCATTGATGTTGCTAGTTCAAAACGGAAGTCAAGATGCGGCCATTTCAACAATTGAGCGGGGCGAAAACTATTGCTATCTCACTTTAAAGGTAGTGCGGGAGGGAGATGGGTACAGGAAGCGTGTGTTCAGTGTCAATCAATTGAGAGATGATTTGAATTACTACTATTGAGCGAAAAAATACAAATTTTACTATCGGCGCAACCAGCAAATGTACATACTCATGCTTGCACTGAGCGAGAATCAAACCCGCGCCTCCTGCGTAGCAGTCGAACGTTCTACTGCTACGCCACAGGGGCGTGAATATACGCCATCTGCGTGTATTTCACATAAAAAATAATACAAATTATTACAGTATCCCACCATTAGTATCAAAATAAACGGGATATTGGTCAATATCCCGTTTATTTTGATACTGATGTGAGTGACCATGATAGTTTAAATACCTATAATATCCTACCATCTTCTCTTAATGTCTACGAAAAAGATAATACAAGAATACTACTAACAATTACTAAGAACTTTTACGCAATAAACGAACAAACAATTCCTTTGATCTAATACAAAACCCACCTGGGAACACAAATAGAAAAAGAAATGGGGATACAAATCAGTCCAGACGACTAAATAAGAAAGATAGTATTGTGATCTAAGAATAGCGATAGTGTTCGTGGAATGTACTACAGATCACACAGCGTGACTGTCTGTGGGTAAAATTAATTCTTTGATACACACGGACGTTTAGTATTGTGCACCGATATTTAAAAAGAATAATTCAATTTTTAACAACACTAATTGGGCCAGCATTTTCGTGAACTTATATCTGAATTAAAAAAAAAGTAAAGCAATGGTAAAACGAAATGTATTTAAATTAGTTTAGAAATATTACTTTTTGTTTAATTGTTTATTTAATATTTTAATATATCAATAATATCAATGATATTATTGACAAATCAATTAGTTAGTCAATTAATTAATTACAATATTAAATGTCAAATCATTACCTGCCATCATAGATTTAAACTTTCTAAGAAATATTACTTGTAAATATTGCACTTAATAAGTGTTGTAAAGTTTTTGCATGGGAGCCTGCTGTTGCGCCGTAAAGTTTTGCCAAAATTTCAATACCGAACATATTTTGGACACCTTTTTATACCAATGCAATATCTGGAATAATATTACCAAGGATAATAAATATCATTATGGGATTTGATCTTTAATCAAATGATTTATTACAGCAAACAATCTTTAGATAGTAAAAAATATTCAAACGATTCGCACAATGACAAAATAATAAAAATAATTGCGAATTATATTATTAAATAATGCAATTTTATTTTAATATAATAATTTCCAATGAAAACGTTACCAATTCGAATACTGCACTCTCCGATATGAAAAGGTTTGGTTAGAAGGCTAATGCGGGAGCGGAGTGGACCTCCAACATTAGCCTTCCAACCATTCAACACCCACATCAATTTTGGAAGACTATGGTTTCGATTTAGATGGTAATTTCGGTTCTTATTTTACGCAAAATAAAATAAAACTTAAGACTTTCAGTTCCTATAACACTTTTTACGAAGAATATTTGACTTAATAATAATTGGTGAAGTACTTAGTTGATGGACGAGTTAAAGCTTAAACGTTCGCTAACCAGTGTTTTTTTTACTAAGTAATAATTTGGCAAATGAAATTATGCTACAACATTATTGGAAAGGGATAATTTGGCAATTTCTTTTTGTTAAAACAAAAGCAACCCACATTTCAAATTATGTAAGTATTTGAAACTATCGCTTGATATTGCATTAGTAATAGTTTATAATCGTTCAATAAAAAATCAGCCATATTTTACTAATGTGGTAATTCTCAATTAGGATGACAAAAAACTCAAACTATCCTATTACGCCCCAATGCCTGCCAAATATCCAAATATATCAAAATACAACCTACTTACATAATAATATCTAATGGAACAGTAACATTATCAATAATATTATTGGGGAACGGTTGAAATTGATTTCTAATGTAAATGAAGTTCTCTTTGTTCAGTTGACGTTCTATCTAACTATGTCAGATACTTTCCTGTACGAATTTGATAATGATAAAGTAAATTCCGTTAGAAAATTGGTCCTTTTCTTGATACAAACCATTTTCGAGGAGGTAGAACACGACGGTATTGCCGTTCAATTGAGCAGTCCGACTGGGTAAGTACCTCCGCCCTACAGAGTACCGCAGCCATAATAACCTTGTGTTGTGTTACCGGCGGCGAGTAGGATAAACAGAGCTCTCTACTTTGTGTGTGTACGAGTTTTTGTGCCGTCAGTAGGAAGATCAAAAGCTTGTCCTGCTTCGTCTTTTACGAGTCACTTGTCACGAGTGTGAATCCCATGGTTTTGCACATGTCCATAGGCCACGGTAACAACTTTACATCAGTATAAAAAAACACACCAAAAAATAGAAATCAAGTAAGTAAGTAAAAGTAGTATTCCAATCAATATTAATAATAAATTAAAATAAAAAATATTTCAGTCGAGTTTGTTTGTTTGGTGATTCAACTGAAACGTAGATCATAACTCTGACAAAGACATAAAAAAATAAATTTAGTTTACTAACCATTTAAATTGAAACCTAAAGCGATTCAAATTTTTGTTAACATACCTGGAGTTAAAGTTTTCAGAATAGTTACAATAATAATACAATCGTTTGCAATGAGTTTCAATCTCTACTTCATACTAACAATGTAGAAAGTAACTCTGTCTGTTACGCCTAAACTGCTGCACATATTTAGATAAAATTTGATATAGGAGTAGATTAGACCTTGAGAAAGGACTTAGACTATGTTTGGTCGCGATAACTGACATCTACGTAGGCAGAGCTGAGAGGCTATATCTAGTATAATATTCCCCATCAACAATCTCAAACATAAGGTACACTATTTATAATATGATTTATAATACGACTTATTTGGCAGACAACTACACTGCTCACCTTATGGGAAGTGGTTACCCGTGGACTATGGATGTGTGCGACACCAGGGACGTTACACAGGCGCTGCCGACCCTGTAGAAACCTACTAATTCTTCTAAGGAAAACCCCAGCAGCGAGCTTATTATTATTCCATAGCTTGAGTGGGCATGGGATGAAGTTTCTTTCGCATCGCACAGTGCGCACTCAGATGAGTTCACAATGTATGAGGATGAATTCCCTGGCTATGGCTAGCGGCGCGATGATAGAATGTAGATGTAGGCAACATGTCAAACAATTCATCTGAGCACAAACCATTGTACAGGCGGTTAAACACACACAGCAAGGCGAAGGGGTCAAAAAAACAAGGTGACAGCAGTACTTAACGTGGGACCGGACCTGTGCCTTATAAAGATGGCACTATCAATAAATTCCTTTGAAAGAGGACGATCATTGACGACGTCCCAAAAATACACTACAATCGAATACAAATACCATAGAGAATGCACTATGCATCACACACGATGCTGCTATAGATTTATCCATTTGTGTTGTACAACCGATAAATCTATCTCCAAACATTGATCAAGAGCTTTACCAGCTTAGCAGTGACATACAAGCTTTAAGTTCTGCAAACTGTCTTAATAAATCAGATTTGGAATAGGTATTTTAAGGTGACGTAGCGACGGTTCGTAAGAGTATTGGCAAATGGAATCATCCAACCTTGTGGAAATTTTTATCATGTTATTTTGTTGAGAAGATTTCAGAACGAATTCTGAGAAAGTCTAAAAAAGGTACTTGCCTTTAAATTACTTGGTTATGAATACTTTCAAATCTAGAGATGTCAGTTATATTACTGAGACGAAAAGAATATCTGAGAATAAAAAGATAAGTTAATTTCTGATCATTATTATAATTTCCCTTAGTCGCTTTAGTACGACACCACATCAGACATATACAGCCTAGTCTCAGCCCCAGATGCATAGCTCGAAACAACAATATTGCCCGGGAAACAGCGATAGACTCACCCCCTATTACATGGGACCGAATACAATTATGGGTGAAATGTGGGTGTTAATTCACCCTCCAGGGTTAAAGGCGTGATTATATGTATCTATGTATGTATTATAATTTGATGACATTGTAAACTGTCTACTCGTTACCTGAATTTTTTTTTGTGTTAATTACGATTGATCACAAATTAAGTATACTAATGAATCGTATGGAAATCTGTTAGTGAGACGTGTAAGATATTTAATCAACAATTGTACTGATATGTATTTATGTGACGTGTAATATTCTTATGAATAAATGAATTATGAAGAATTTGTCGCATCACTGTCATCATCTTAGAGTTGATCCACCGTATCACGAAACATTAAAATAATCTAATTGGAAGTGTGAATTACACACTGTACTCGTATAAACATAACTTTACATGCTAGCCGAACTTTACGCCTGTGTGTGTCACTACAAAATTAGCCTAAGCTCATGGCGCCGTATGTCTCATTTTATTTGTCCTTATATCTGCAAACGTGGATCATGTCCAATTAACTTCTGTCTGTCAGTTGCTTGAGCAAATATTTGAATTTCAAATGTACTGGGCGGTTCTAATTTGAAATGAATAACTGATGGCTGTACCTTGTTTTTGCAAGTATGGGACAACCCGAACAGGACTTACTCTCACTTATTAATATTTCTTTCCTATATACTTATAGGAATAAACTCTTCTCTTTGTAGCATCACCGAGACCTGGAATTCATTACCAGCTCACGTGTTTGCCTCTTCCTAAAGTCCCGAGTCCTTTAAGCTGGGCGTGAAAAAGCATCTGATGAGGCCTCCAAGCTGAGTGCCACCATTGTAACCTTACTTGGTGTCTGTAATAGTGACCCTCTTTCCTGAGACTTTGCCTTTAGCTTACCATCAGGCCAGATGAAGTCAAGTTGGGTTGTCCTAGATAAAAAACAAAATAACATTTATTTCATTCTATGTAACTGCATTCCGAGATCAGATCCTCAGATGAATGGCTTAAGTCAATAATAGTGCCTGGAAGACGACAATAGTCTCACCCCTATTATATGGGACCCGATTCAATGATTGGTGAAATCACGGTGTTAATTCACCTCTGCGTAACCCTCCAGGAATAAAGGTGTGATTATATGTATATATGTAACTGCCTTAGGCGTGAATTATAAGGTATAAGCAAGAGACATAAGTTGTAAGAGATAATATAAGCATAATCGCACCGATGAAAGCAACATCTTATAATATTGCTTTCATTATGCTTTACTCTTTACGCCTTCTGCGTTTTCTATCGCACACAATATTATACTTGTACCTGCACTTAGCTTATCAGTCCTCTAGACCAATGGCAATCCGTCTGTAGAATATAATTAATTGATTAATGTATGGGAATGATATACGTTGATGACTGTCATAAACTTTGCCTTCAGCTAACCATCAGGCGAGGGAAAGTCTAATTGACGTGTCCTATATAAAAAAATCAATCCCATACAATCATCATTCTATTATCCAATACGTTAGCCAGCGAATTGCCACCTGTCTACGAGGACAGATTTCATCAAGTGACAATTTCTACAAAATCATTTCACCCGCTATCCGCATTAAGGAGCTACTACATCCAAATATAATAACATGACAGTCATTATACTCATCATACGTCAAGCTTGCCTTAAGCTTTTACTAGCATCGGTCAACTTCTACTAAAATAACTTCCGGGAACAACATCCAACATTACTAGCAACAAGAGCAGTAATATGAATATATCTAAGGTTGTGCACAGACGGGGGTAGGTGACAGAACAGAAAATTATTTAATTTTTCTCTAAAGTAACTTCTATAACGTCGTTAGATCATTGCCTGCGTAACAGTCAAATGATCTACCGCTTATTTGCATTGGTCTGGGTGATTTCAATATACGATTTGATTATGTATATACATATTTACAAAAAGTAAAAGCTAAAGTATCTAAGTATCCGTATTCTAAATTCCATAACACAAGCTAGTTAAGCATGCTTAGTGTGGGTCTAGATAGCGTTGTATAAAATGTATTAGATTTTTATTTATTTATTTTAAAGTTATTTCGATAAAACAATCATTATTATCAAAATGTCAACCCCGGTTTCATCCAAAGCCTTCCTTTGGATCCTGGGTTCCTCTTTCCTACTTTTCCCTTCGCCATGCAAATATAAGCTAGCGACTGCCTCCTAACCTGCGCTTGAGATGTATGTATGTAAGATGTATCGGTTTGCAGGTGAGACGACCTGGGATTTTATAAGTTGCTTTAATTTTTGAATAACAGATAATTTTAAGTCTAATTTCAATCAATAGATCTAAAAAACTTTTCTTCTATGCCTACCTTCCTTTGTAACTGATTCTATTTTTTTCATCTTCTTTCTATTTTTTTCTTATTATATTTTTATGAATCCCCCAAAGGTTTGTTGAGAAGTTAAGAAACTATTGACTAACAAGGTATACTATACAATAAAGGAGTATCTTGAAGATACAACTTTGTAAGTGATGTAATACAGATATTTTACTGACAATATGTAATGGCAAATTTAAATATTATGGACATTGCCTGTTGGGCATAAAATTGTATAAATTGTAAATTTGTAAGATTTTTGACATAATTTAATTATTACACTACTTAATTATTATATTACTAAATTTTATTGTATGCCTTGAAGCGGAGAATGGAGAAACCATATTATATTATTTTACTGTGTCACTATTGTACCCATTTTCACAATAAATTGATTTTATTTGATTTGATTTGATCTTGTGTACAATAAATAATAAATGAATAAATCAACAACTAACAGTCTGAACCCACCACATTTCATTAACGGTCTATACATCTAGAACAAGATTAGTAAGTTTCTGAGCGGGCTTTGACACCGGATGCCCATACTAAACTAATTATACGAACTACCTCCGCGGAGAAGATGGCTGATGCTCAACTTTGTTATGTGTGTCACGAAACGGTTTTAGTCGGAAATGAGTGTCTGATGAACGTATGGGTTATAATGTTAATACCAGTTGGACAGTCTGTGATATGTTAGGGCTTTCGGTTCAATAGGATTCGGAATGTATTAGATGTTATTAAGATATATGATGTAATGAAGTAGCCTAACCGCGGTAGCCTAGTGGTATGGGTATTGGACTGCTGAGACGAGGTCTCGGGTTCGATCCCAGGTTTTACCATGGCACACACCAATGACTTTTTGATGCTTTTCGAAGTTATGTGTGTATTTATCACAGGTTTATAAGTGCCCGGTTAATGACAATAGGCTCGCCACCTATTACATTGGTACCTAAACATAAACTGGCGAAATGTGGGTGCTAGCACCTCTGCCTACCCCTTCGGGGATATAGGCGTGAGTTTATGTTTATGTTATGTTATAATTTTAGTTGTATATTATAAATTGAGTTATATTGTTATGAACCGTTTTTATGTGCTGTAGTTTCTTTTTATACAAATTAGGTGGCAGATAAGCACACGGCCCACCTGATGGAAAGTGGTTACCGTGACTTATGAACGTGTGTAACACCAGGAGAGTCACACTCGCGCTGCCGACCCTATTTAACCAGAGAGTTTTCTTTTCCGTCAGTGTAGAAGACAAAGCAAGACAAGCCTTTAGTCTTCCCACTGACAGCACAAATTCTCTAGTGACCTCTAGCTACCCTACTCACCGCTGGTAACACAACACGAAGTTATTATGGCCGCGGTATACTGTAGGGCGGAGATACTTCCCCAGTCAGACTACTCAGTTGGAAGGAAATAAAGTCGTGTCCTACCTCATCGAAAATGGTGTAGAGGTAGATTAGACCTTGAGCAAGGACATAGGCTATGTTCTGTCGCGATAACCGACATCCACTTAGGCGGAGCCGCGGGCTACATCTAGCCGCTTATAAAAGGTTTTTTCTTGACTGAATATCCAAAAGTTGTATTCGATTTTTTTTCATTTTTTATTTATTTAATTAAATACAAAAACATTCGTCATAAAAATGCCACATAAACTCTTAAGAGTTTTTCCGTGCATTAGTGCCATCAATGTTCAAACAGATTATAATAATAACATTTTTTATATACAAGCGAGAAATTGTAAGAACTTAGGAGGTAGAATACATATAAATGAATGAATTTGAGATTATTGTCGTAAATAGCGATATACGCTTTGTTAAAACTGGAACAATAACCGTGGCCCGCATCGTAACTTTTGTAACGATTACGACAAAAATTCCACGGGTGCTGTTTAAACCGCAACGGTCTTCATTGTATTCACGAATTGTTTCTTTATCATCTGGTATTACAATAAAATATTCAGTCAATACCTTTATGTAATAAAGAGCCAGCATGTTAAATAATATTAATGGTAAAAAATTATTAAATTCGCAGAAATGCTCATATTCTAGCATTTTTATATAATGAATTGTTTGATTCCACCACTCCGTTTTATCTCAAAGTGTTCCAGTTCCTTTATGAGAATGCCAATACATTCCACTGACTTTTTTGACAAGTCTTTCATTGTCAAGGCGGTGCGCGTATGGAATGCATTGCTATTGAACATCAGACGAGCAAAATTCCTAAGTGTTTTTAAATTACTGGTTACCACTCCTATCATGTTGTACACAATAGGTAATAGCTCACAATCATAGTATATGACAATGTAAATGTTAATAGTACTTTATGTAAAGACGTATATTAATTTTATTTTACTTCTCTCTCTCTCTCTCTCTTTCTTTCTTTCTTTTGTTTTCAATACTTTTTATATTTCGTTTAGCCAGTAACTACACCGTATCTTTGGTTTTTATCTCGTTACTGTCCATCCCAAGTTTGTCTAATGAGGCCGCCCATTGTTCATTAAACTGTATACATGCTACTTACTTGTCCTACTGTAAATCTGTTGGTGTACAATAAAGAATTTTCTATCTATATATCTATCTGTATAATTGAAATACTTCCTATATATTATCCTACTTCAATCATTTTCACTTCTATACTCCATTCGGTTAGGTAGTTAACTGAAGATAAACAATCTTGTAGGGACATAAAGCTGATGCCATTTTGGTTTTTGTGATTACACTACTAATGAGTTTTGAAGTATAGTTTATAATACTTACCTAATATCAGGTAAGTATTGTGCTATGAATAATACTAGTAAATAAACAAATACAATTGTTTGCTTATTTCCGTACCTATCTACAATTTTTTTTTGTGTACAATAAAGCGTTATCTCTCTATCTATCTAATCAGTAAAATCTGATGTTTAATGTAATATCATGTCAACGTCAACGTTAGTTTTGTTTTATGATATACAGATTGAACTTCTCAAGTGCTCGTGGATAGACAAATTCGAAACTAAGAAGAATAGCTAAAATTATTCAAAGAAGTTTCGAACCCGATGCAGATAGCAGTTGCTTTACGGAAAATATCCTCCCTAATTCAGTTGAGGAGAGTCTCGAAAGATGATTCAACGTCACGGATCGAACTGCATACAATAGTGTGCAAAAATTACACCTTGAAGATTATCTAAGATGTCTTAACGTTTGCAACAGTTGCAGAATAAGTACATTGAAATCAAAAGCCAAACATTTGAATGCTATAATTGACTCTGACAAATATCAAAATGCAATTAGGCAAATAATAATCTTTTTGTATGATTATAGATTGACAGTCGGGATGTTTGCCGTACTCATAAATATGGTAAAAATATCGTGTTGAGTGTTATAATACTGATCTTTTTTTGCTTTATATGTTTTTAACCCCCGACGTAAATACGAGGGGGTGTTATAAGTTTGACGTGTCTTTGTGTGTATGTGTGTGTGTGTGTCTGTGGCATCGTAGTTCTTGAACGGATGAACCGATTTGGATTTAGTTTTTTTTTGTTTGAAAGGTATATTAGTCGGAAGTGTTCTTAGCTATGTTTCTAAAAAAATCGGTCCAAGATGGCCGCCGCAACAAAATGACGGAGTACATATTTTTTCTCAATTCTTCAACATGGGTATCAAATGAAAGGGTTTGACTAGTAGAATACCATACAATATGACAAATTTCAAATCCAAGATGGCCGCTACCACAAAATGGCGAATTACATTTTATTTCACAACTCCCTCAATATGGGTATCAAATCAAAGAGCTTGACGAATAGATCAGTTTAAAAAGTGTAAAATAATGCTGAACAGTGCAATCCTTGAGATCTATTGTTATTATTTGTATGAATTATATTTATTATTTATTTATGCACTATCAACTTTTTCTCTATTCCATTTTTGTATAATTATATTGTATAGTTAGCATAGTTTTATATAAATTTGTAAGTAATTGTATATTATAATAGAGTATTTATGTACCTATAAGAAAATCGAATATATTAATAATATTAATAATACATCAAATAGCAAATAGTAATTGTATAAATATAATAAATGTCAGTCATTATTTGCACTATCAATAACAAAAATTAAATCTTCAACGTTCATGCATCACGGCTGCGGTATTTCATCTTTCACAGTCAATTTTGTCACAATCAATGTTTCACAGTCACTTTAAATTTTGTTACCAACTTTAATGTGACTTATAATAGCAACAATACATGGCGAACAAGCTCATATCAACCATATTCTCCCGCAGCTTGTTTTCATAGTTACAAATTAATAATTGTAGTTTCAAACTAACATTGTTTACTTCAAAACATTCACCTGTGTTCAAATTAGAAGTTCTTTGTCATGGGAGTTTAGAAAGTCATTAGCACTGTCTAATACCTTCTTAATTAATAAGGCAATTAAATGAATAATTAGTAAGAAACTAAGATAAAGGGTTTTGTTTGAAGTTCGTGCTAGAGTTTGATTGTGAGATTAATTTAAATGGTACTTGTTTAAGTTTAAATTATTTTCGCGTTTATTTTGATGTAAGAAATTAATCGGAATTGTCGCGATATTGGCACAATAGGTAGGCACCAGGAGAGCAATAGCTACGTGACAGGGAAAATACATACCATAACCAATAATAATTTCCTTCCGTCTAAATTTCGGCTATAGCGACTGACTGGTGATTTGATTGACTGTTGACTAACGATTTAGAACTTCGCTGTTGTGCTCTTCGATGCTTTCGGGTTAGTACTAAAGCTTGTCGCTTTTTGAGCAGTTTTTAAGGAGCATATTATTTTTTCAGGATACATTTACGTACATCCTGAAAAATTGAATACGTCTTTTTTGTAAACATAAAATCTTCAGAATACAAAGATTCTTAGATTTTTTCTTATTATACAATTTCGGTGGCCGAAGCGCACACGGTCCACCTGATGGAAAGTGGTTACTGTGACTTATGAACGTGTGTAGCACCAGGGGAGGCACACCCGTTTTGCCGATTCTGTAAGAACAGAGATTTTCTGAACTGTGAGTGCAGAATACAAAATCAGTACAAGCCATCACACTGACAGCACAAAAACTCTTCAGTGAGTTATGATTGACGCTATTCTGAGCATCAATCATAACTGTATTTGTGCCTTTTCGAGCCCCTAAGTGTCAGGTATGCGACTATGAATGTAAGTATGGCCATATCTTTTACTATCAAACAATTAAGATATAAAATCTCGCATTCCGACGATTCAAGGCAATAATAAATTATATGCTCGTAACTTTACATTAATTGACACACAGAAGTTTATGATTCCTTAACACAAAGGATTTGATCCATCTCGTTTTATAGTTCAAAAATAACTATACGAGCATGTACATCCCTAGGGCCAACCAGGAATTTAAATTGTAAGTTTATATATAGATAACATTTGTCTGCTTGTCTGTTTTATTAGTGAGACTTGAGATTTACGGGCATTGAGAAAACATACCGATATTTTTGGAAGAAGCTGTTGGATTCAGAGCTTCTAATGTAGAATTAAAATGGTGCAAGTTTTATTTTCTTTGGTCCGGAATGTTGTATCAAATTTAATGTTTCCCATTTAATGCGGTAGTTCTAAAATAAAAGCGGGGTAAAGTAATCCAAAAGCCCCAATTAAACCATTTAAATTAAGAGTTTTTTTTATACCACTTAGGTGGCAGACAAGCACACGGCCCACCTGATAGAAAGTGGTTACCGTGGCCTATGAACGTTTGTAACACCAGAGGAGTCACAGTCGCGCTGCCAACCCTGTAAATATAGAGTTTCTGTGCCGTCAGTGTAGAAGACAAAGCAGGACAAGCCTATAGTCTTTCCACTGACAGCACAAAATCTCCAGTGAACTCTGGCTACCCGACTCACCGCTGGGAACATAACACGAAGTTATTATAGCTGCGGTATTCTTTAGGGCGGAGGTACTTTCCCAGTCGGACTGCTCAATTGGGCTGAAAATTGATATATTTTAATAAACTAGCTTTATTTTTACTGAAATTAAACAACCATACGTCGTTGGACGACCTCTGTAGCGTGCCGGTAGTGCGCGGGTTCGATTCCGTCCACATATTTATGTGCATAAATATATAAGTGTAGGTATTTATTAAACACAGAACCCATAACACAAATTAGTTAAGCTGCTGTCATTCCACACAGCACTCTCTAGACCCAAAGTAAGTATATTTGGGTCTAGCGTGTGCTGTATAGAATGACAGCCTCTGTGGCGTGGCTGTAGTGAAAGCGGGCACTTCGCAAGAGGCGCGGCTCCAATCCCCGCTCAGGCAAATATTCGAATGCATGAATATAGGTATTTGCTTTTCTTTTTTATACCACTAAGGTGGCAGACAAGCGCACGGCCCACCTGATGGAAAGTGGTTACCGTGGCCCATGACGTGTGTAACACCAGAGAAGCCACACTCGCGCTGCCGACCCTGTAAGCACAGAGTTTCTGTGCCCTCAGTATAGAGGACAAAGCAGGACAAGCCTTTAGTCATCCCACTGACAGCACAAATTCTCCAGTGAGCTCTGGCTACCCTACTCACCGCTGGGAACACAACATGAAGTTATTGTAACCTTCTTATTTAACCTTCTTGACCTCCTTAGAGGTCTGGTCGTGTCTCGGAGAGCACGTTAGGCCAGCGGTCCCGGTTGCCATATGAACATCAATGGCAGTCGTTAAGGGTAGTTGGAGTTCTAAAAAGTTCAACAACTGGTCTAATTGGAGTTCAACAACTGGTCTAGTTGGAGTTCAACAACTGGTCTAATTGGAGTTCAACAACTGGTCTAGTTGGAGTTCAACAACTGGTCTAGTTGGAGTTCAACAACTGGTCTAGTTGGAGTTCTAAAAAGTTCAACAACTTGTCTAATTGGAGTTCAACAACTGGTCTAGTTGGAGTTCAACAACTGGTCTAATTGGAGTTCAACAACTGGTCTAGTTGGAGTTCAACAACTGGTCTAATTGGAGTTCAACAACTGGTCTAGTTGGAGTTCAACAACTGGTCTAATTGGAGTTCAACAACTGGTCTAGTTGGAGTTCAACAACTGGTCTAGTTGGAGTTCAACAACTGGTCTAGTTGGAGTTCTAAAAAGTTCAACAACTTGTCTAATTGCAATACTTCGATATCGCTAATATAATTGGGTTGTGGATGTCATATGGCAGTCGCTTCACGAGAAATATCGAAGTTCAGCCAAATTCGCAGTTAGACTGGTAAAGCGGACCCCAGACTTCAAGGTGAAAGCTTTGGATGCGACTGGGATTAACGCTAGGATGAAGAAGAAGTGCTGTTCTGTAGCCATGTTTTATGGCTACGTGGGTAATAAGTGCCTCGCAATGGTACTTCCGCCGGGTCCAAATAGTAGGGGTAGGCCCATGAAGGCCTGGCTTGGTGTCGTGGAAGGTGAAATGCGTGCAAATGGTCTCATTACCATAGGCGCTCAAGATGCTGTATAGAATGTTGTTAAGTAATTTTATTAATTATTTACAAAATTATAAACATTTTGGAAGTAAATCCGCAAATTCCCGGCAAAGTAGAATTTGGGCCACCCCATCTCTTCCCATACGGTGTCGTACAAGGTGACTAAGGAATAGGGCTGTTTAACATCAGACAGATAGCCTAGACTCAGTCTCAGGTAAATAGCTTCAGCCAACAATAGTACCCGGAAAACGGCAATTGGCTCACCCCCTATTACGTAAAACCGAATTTAATTATTGGTGAAATGTGGGTGCTAATAATTCACCTCTGCCTAACACTCCGGTTATAAAGGCTTGATTATATATATAATATATGTATATATGTATTTATGTATGTAAGTCCGGCGGTAAATTTGATTAGGGCACAACCAACATTCTTCAAAAAAGTACCAGTTTCTAATTAGCGTTGTTGGATTCGGGTCGAATGGAATCACACAACAACTTTTCCCCGATTGCCTGTAAACACAATACAATCTCAAATTAATCTACCGATATGAATATAGTAGGTACTTAAGTGGTTTCCAATTACTTAAATAGACCACTTCAACGCCAGTTTAGGGCGTCATCGATCTAGTTAATCTGTTAGGACATTCAGTTTAATTTACACTAATTGTCTCCAATTTTAGTTGTTTCAAATAGAACTTAAATTAATATATATTTACAAATAGAATAGAACTGTACTGTCTGTTTTTGATGTTAAAGAACAGTTTTTGAATGCCAGTTTTCTTACGTGCATTATTTCAGACTCGAACCGACTAAAACGCATGACGCCTGTGGGTCGTTTTTAGTTGGCGAAGGTGAGGTTGACAGGCATACTTATCCCTCGTACCCAGCCGACCCAGGGCAATCTCTCTGGATCTGGGCTTCCTCGGGTGTGAAGACCACAGAGTCCTAAGCACGCCGCCGCCGCGCCGCCGCGGCCTGCTTCTACCAGGGTGACAGGCTTAGATTCAAATAAAGACGGCAAAGTTCCGTCTGAGCATTCCTTTACTCCAAGTAAATAAAAAATATTGAAGTAATCTCAGAAGTCACTGAACGGAAGTCGAGTCTTTTTACCGCAAATAGGTAACTCAGACTACTTATTTAAGAAATATAACCGGTCGGACTCGCACACTGGGCGTTCCTTAACTTAAGTTATATAAACCGATATATATTGTTACGTGCACGGGGTACAATTAAATGCCGTTTACTCAACGAAGAGATTTATTAGCTCACCACAAACTAGACAATTAATCACTAGTACACACAGTACTCTTCAACAGTTCCAGTCGCTCAGTAGTTCACAGTAGTCCACGGTCGTTGCTCAGGTCGCAGTTAGAATCTTCTTCGGTCGTTTAAGTTCGCTGTGTTCGTTATCGATCTCAAAGACTGAATGAATCGTGTCGCTATGCGAGCGTGTTTTTATACTTCTCAATTAAGAGGATCGAATTATCTAGAAAGCTCGCGAGCGACAAATACCTATTCCTTTGATCTTGCCGCCGTCGCTGACCTTCGAGTACATTCTCGATATTTACCTATTGTTTGTTTATATTTGAGAGTGTAGGTACCTGTAGGTACGTTGTGACTTTTTGTTGACGATTCCAGATTTTTCTATGCCAATCGGTAGAGTACCTCGTCACTAACAATGCGTTTTTATTTCTTGAAGATTTGATTATTAGTTTTCGAGATATCGACGGCTGTCGTAACAATATATTTTGAAAGCGTTGACTTAAAAGTTTGATTTTTGTACAGTTTCAAGACGATATCTACCTGAGCATGTGGTATGAATTTCAACTTGATACCTCCATGCATTCCTGAGAGAAAGGCCTTGACAGACAGACAGACAGACAACAAAGTGATCCTATAAGGGTTCCGTTTTTTCCACTTGAGATACCTACGGAACACTAAAAAGTACCAGAATTCCACGCAAAAAATTCCAACCGATATCTAATTCTACGCAGACAAAGTCAGGAGCACGGCTAGTGCGTAACATAACAGCCCAGTAAGCTACAGGGACTATAATTTGCCGGCGATTTATGGCAACCACGTGTAGTTCCAGTGGCAATTGCAAATTACATCGGCCGATAAATTATGCGTCATTTTATTGCATCATTATAATACAATCGCGTTATATCGTTTCAGTTATAATGAATATATAAGTAGTTGTTAGTTGCGTGATATGTGAATGAGGTACGGTGTTTATGTTATTTATTTGAAATTCAGTAAACTAGATACCGAATAATTTTGAAAAAAAACTACCGAATACGTTTTGAGTATCAATATTTATGCTATGAAGAATTTTTATGTTTATTTTATTTTAGTGTATTTTAGTAGCTATCTAACAATAGTTTTAGTTTTAATTTTAAACATTTAAGAAATTGGTTTATGAAATATATCTACTAAACAAGAAAAAAAAAAAAATGCTATGAAGCTAAACTATATAATTTTACCTTCATTCATACATACATAAATGTTGGGCAAAGGTTCATTAACACCCACATTTCACCAATCGTTGAATTCGGTCCCACGTAATAGGGGGTGAGCCTATTGCTGTCTTCCGGGCACTATTGTTGACTCAAGTCATGCATCTGAGACTGAGACTGGGCTGTATATATCTGACTGATATTATTCACCTCTGCCTAACCCTTCGGGGATAAAGGCGTGATTATATGTATGTGTGAATTGGATAAATGTGCAAACATGGTTTTAAAAAATAAACATTTCTATTTATCGGTGAATTTCAGCCTAAGGACGTTTGCCTGTCAACTTGACCATCGGCAACCAAAACGACCCACAGACAGGCGACGTGCGTTTTAGTCGGTTCGAGTCCGACATAACCTCCTCCACCGGCTCCGGTGGTGAGGTACCCGTGGGGATTTTGCGCACGTAAAAAAAAAAAGCCTAAGGCCGTTTTCACATTATTCGGTTCGATATCATTGTCGTACGACGATAGCCGATACTCGATAGCCAACACCATATACTGTATTCAGACATATATCCAATGAAATCGGTCCGATACGTCAAGGATAAATAGATTTGCTCAATAGCCCAACCAAAAAAAAAAAGAGCTCAACCACAGACTCCTTAAAAATCTCTACCATGACATTTGTTTCTATTTTAATTATTTTGCTGTTGTGGTGACTGATAGACATTGATATCCGATATCGGTTGAAACAGCGGTGTCGGCTCCGATATCCGATATCGGTCCGGACAATGTGAAAGACTGATACATATTTCATACATTTTACTCCCTCTCGATTAAGATAGAAAAAAATGAAACGGTCCAACCGGGACTTGAACCTGCGATCTTTTCTTTACAGGGGGGACGCTCTGATCACTGAGTCATCGAACCTTCGCTAGATAATAAAAGAATATATACGTCTTACAGCGACTTTAAATTTTCTCTATCTTTTGATGATTGATTTGAATAATAAGCATACTAAATGCTTTAAAATTTCATTCAATTTTTCTTCCTGTTGGTTATCGGATGTCGGATATCGGAGTCTACGCCGATATCGGATCGGATAATGGGTAAAAGCTCTTAGGGTGGATCGTACTAGCCGCATTCGTAAAGTTATGTATAAAAATATAAATGCGGTCAACCGTAATGGGGCTAGCCTAAAGTCCCTCAGTAGGCAAAACTTACACAAAGAGGTATGGGGCCCTAGTATCTACTTAGTACAGTACTTGTCAGGCTCACGACAAATGAAATACATAAAGAATACTAACTCAATCGTACAATATCGTTCAAAAAAACCTTTTAACCTTTTAGGGAGAAAGAAAGAGACCTCGTTTATTTAGGTACCAAAACGTTGACACTAATATCGAAAAGCTTTTAGTATCACTTTTGTTTCAGGTATAATATAAAGGATATCCAGAAAATACTTAACTATCTTGCCCAATAAATTACAATGTTGATATTGTGTTAGATCGAATATGTTGTAGTCTTACAGATATTATCCATTAACCGAAATGTTAAAGGTGAAGAAAAAATATTATTCTGCTAACATTTTTTAAAGGAAGGTCTGTTGGACATTTCTGTAGATGTAAGATGTAAAATTCATAACATAACATGAAATAACATAAACTCACGCCTATATCCCCGAAAGGGTAGGCAGAAGTGCTAGCACCCAAATTCATATACCCATATTCATATATTCATATTCATTCATATTCATGCATACAACTATTTGCATTGAGCGGGGATCGAACCCGCGCCTCCTTGTGTTGCGGCCGCGTTCACTATCCACACGCCACGGAGACTGTCGATAAATGAACTATGCATAGCAAAAAGAGTTTTTCAATACGAACCAATAGCTCTTAAGATTAGCGCGTTCAACTAACCACACAAACAAACTCTTCTGCCTCATAACATTAGTATAGATCATATATTTTGACCTAGGGCTCTCCCACTTTGATCAATAGAAAACTAGATGTCCTAAGTCTACTAGAGACCACGTACTGAACGCTTATTTACGAAAGTAGCGCACGGATCAACCATTATCTCTCTTACCATTAAAGAGACCTAAAATATTCTAAGAACGAGTGAAATATTGGATGTCTCATAACTTTGTCTGTCTGCTATAATAACAGACATTTTTCATAATAAAGTTTTGTTATTCAGTCAAATCTCGTTTGAAAAACATACCTACTTCAATTTGCAAGATTAATAACTTTCGTAGGAACTCCCTTTCATGGGTCCTCCTTTTTTCAGTATGAAAAGCTCCTCTGATACCCCGTTGGAGACAGCGTGGGTGTATCAGACTCAGACTAAAACCGCACAAGACAATCTTTCCTGACCTAATACCGAGCGGTTTTGCTCAGCTCAGTACCCATATCGACGGTTAAAAGGAAATAGGGGATAAGCGACAAAAGATGAAATGTTCAGGAGAGCCGTTCAAAGTTTTAAATTTTAGAAAAACTGACGTATTTTTGTCATTTATTAAGATATTGTGAAAAGCGAAACAGTTATAAAATCAGATAGAAATGGAACAGTTACTGGCATTCTTAGTTTTGGTGATTTGACGTTATTTAAAGTAGTTTTTGTCGCTTATAACCACAGCTTATAATTTTTGAATGAGGAAATATGGCATAAGATACAAATGACAAAATCAAATATTAAAGGATAAGAAGCATATGCGACATTCCAATTTATCATTTCGCAAGGTAAAAGGGTATAAGCGACTAGACCGTTCAATCAATATTATAGGAAAAGAAGGATAAGGTACTTTTCATAGTGGTTGTATAAAAGGTAATAGGGCACAAGAAACACTCGGCATTCAAAACAATACCAGGATATACGACATTAGTAACACACAATGTCGCTACGAAGCAAAGAAATATGGATGAAAAGCCACCCCAAAAGTAATGAAGTAGCGCAACCAACACAATCCTTCATCAGGAAAATATCTAAAATAGATATTACACGACACCGTAATTGGGTCTCTAACTTCTAAAGTAGGGTGAAAAGTAGGAGTAAATTTTGACAGAAACATACTAAGGATCTATTTTACTAAGAAGCCTATTACAGTATACCCTGCTATAATTTTACACTAAATGGTAAATTTAAAAGATATAGCTCGTCATTTCATATTTGCTAACGGAGCAGATAGTGTGATGTTTCTTGAAATAAAAAAGGAATTTTTTTAATACTTTTTAATCAAGAAAAATCAAAATTAACCCCCTTACTAATAAAAACACGAATCGTATTTCGTAATCGTAAACGGAAGTAAGGTATAACCACCAGTGTCATATTAAAATCAATTTAGGTAATAGAGCATAACCGACTTGGCTGTCATTAAGAACTGAATGGAAATAGGGGATAACCGCCAGAGTAATATAAGTATGCATTTTGTATATAGGGCACAAGCGCCATAGCTCTGTTAAATTACGAAATGGAAGTAAGCTTTAAGCAACATTTGTACTTTTCAATTGAAATGCTTAAAAGGCATAAACAACCAAAAGCTTGGCACCCTTGTGAAGTAAAAAGGTATTACCGACAACAAACCCAAAATAAATCATTTTTGTAGGGGTACAATCACCTTTATAGCAAAAATGACCAGAATTTTCGTCGGTTAGCAAAAATAACACTATAAATTGTATTTGTTTTGCTTGGGCATAAACGCCAAAAAAGTCATCGTAGAGCCATGGGAGTAAGCGCATTCGAAAGAGCATAAAATTTTAAGTCCAATGGCATAAATAACTCATTTTTGACCAAAATGTCGCTTATACCCTATTTCCTTTTACCCGTCGATATGCTTACCTTATGTTGTTGGGTGAATTTAAACTCATCTGAATAATCTAATCTCGTTGACATTAGGATCAATTCAGCCTCTAGTATCAGTATTCAGATTAAACTGTCCGATGATCGAACTACTGAGACTTTTTCGGCTCAGTAGTCCGATGATGCGATTATACTAAATCATCGGACTACTGAGTCTTTTAGTCCGATTCGACATTCCAAAATAAGAAATTGATGCAGCAGTATTAAGATTCAGATCGGGGGGAAGAATGCGGGAGCATTTTTCAAGTATTAATTAAATATCAATCTTATTCCATTTAGTTATGACTGAAAATATCCAGAATGTGCCATTTGTCAAAGATACACGTGGAAAATCTCTAGGCAGCCCTCTTCAGGGCCGCTCCCTGCTGCTGATATTTGCCGTAGGTTACAGCATCTCTCTTGGGAGAACGAGAGACTCTGCAATCTCAGTTGTCCAAGGTGGACAACGTATAGGTTCCGGACCAAGCACACCTGTGTGGGTTGTTACCTAGACTATAATAGTAATCTGACACTATTCTTCTTCTGACGAATCGGCGGCATCTACTCTCAAATTCTGTTTTTCCAATGCGCTGGTACCTGGATTGCGTTCTCGGTGGCGTTCTCCGTTGTACAAGTATATAAACATGCAGCACACAATTTAAAATCTAGTAATATAAAGTTAACAACATTTCATTTGCATACCATTAGAATATGATAATAATTAAAATATTTGTGTTGCTGAAATTAACTCAGTTGGCGTATAAGTTCAGCATCAAAATAACCGTTGGAACGAGCATACGTTGAATACGAGCTATAAAATATTAGTAGACAAAAGTTTGACTCGCATATTATTATTGTATTTCTAGTTTCTGAGTACTATTTGTGTTTGATAAATGAATTGTTTTACATCTTTGTTCGATAACATCAAGTTACCGATGTGTATGTTTTGTTTTTTTTATTACTTAGGCGGCAGACAAGCACACGGCCCACCTGATGGAAAGTGGTTACCATGGCCTATGGACACGTATAACACCAGTAGAGCCACACTAGCGGTGCCAACTATGTAAGCACAGAGTTTATGTGCCGTCAGTGTAGAAGACAAAGCAGGGCAAGCCTTTAGTCTTCCCACTGACAGCACAAATTCTCCAGTGAGCTCTGGCTACCCTACTCACCGCTGGGAACACAACACAAAATGATTATGGCCGCGGAATTCTATAGGGCGGAGGTATTTCCCCAGTCGGACTGCTCAATTGGGCGGATATACCGCCGTGTCCTGCAAAAATGTGGATCCTATGTGGATTTATATGACATTAATTGATAGTTTAATACTTGAGAATAAATAAAATAAATAAAAAAGCTATACTCCCAATTCAAATTACAATTTGTGTCTATAATTAATTACATAATTGAGTCATCAATTTCAACAGTCATTTTAATTTAATGCAGTTATATTTTAAATTTAACTTGATTTAGTTATAATTTATAGTTTTAGTTCCCTATAGGTAGCAGACGCCTCCCTGGCGTAGGTCTCCTCCATCGACTTCCAGTAAGTCCTATCTGTGGCTATGCTCATCCAGTACGCCCCAATTTTTGATATAAATTGGTCTGTCCATCTGTTCCTCTGGCATACTTGAGAATAATAAACACTTAATACATTTTTATATTAATAACAAAACATTAATATTGTTATTAAATAATTAGGTATTTGCTGAAACATTTACATTTTGGAAACAACACAACAATTTCAATATTGTTTTGTATCAACATTTTGTTTGTTCAATGTCATTGATATCTATTAGATCTACGAGTATTCGATATTTCTCAAATGAGGCATACGAGTATAATAATATCACTTTACTGTTTGTTTTTCGAGGATAATTTATTCTACTACTACTTATTGGACCAACAAAAAAGTAATATTTAAATTAAATACTTTTCTGATAGTTATTATGATGTGTCTCTAATTCTCTTTTTCATTTATTCTCTGTTTGGATAGGTGATTAACTTAACATCAAGTTTTTCCATTAGTTTTGTATCTCACCAAACGGAAAGTAGTGTAGGTAAACTAACTTTCTGAGAGTTATTTAATTTATTTTATATTGAAATATAATGTCATCATATTATTAATATAAGCATCCTGGCTAATCGTATAACCCACTCCTGATTGCTCCCGGTCCAAAGGTGCCCATCACACTTGCTGCATTTCCACGCTGGATTGCGACGGCCAGCCTCTGTACCAGGAATGATTCGGACCAGGAGTCACCTGTGGCTTCCGTTAGCCTTTGCCCAATCGACTTTATAAGGCTTTTGGACTCTTTGCCCCAGCTTCCCAGGGTTTCCACCACTATTGGCACGAAGTGTTACTGCAGCTCCAACTCACCGTAAGAGAGTCTCTTCCTTAAGCTCGCGTCATCTGTGACCGCTGACGGGGAAATATTATATATTATTATTTAATTAGATTTAGGCGTATTTTATTTGGTTTCAATGATGACAGTATTACTTTATCATAGGATGTTTATTCTAAATCTTGTTTATGTCTTCACTCCGTAGGTATCTATCAGAGTGAGTTTCAGATTTATTTTTTGATTCTAGTTTTACTTCATCTATCTGTTCATCTGTAAAATTTGTTTGTTCGTAACGAATAAACCCTAATACTGAATTGACTATAATGTATTATGAGTGAGTAACTTAAATAATTTTTTCACGAGGGTGAAAATCCGAGGCGATGCTAAGAGTAAATAAATGTGTGAAGCTATATGTATAAAACCATCTTACTTTTATTTTCTCGCATGCTTAAACAGGAATTTGAGTTAACTAAATTTGTAGATTTTAATTGGAACTCTGCAGGAATTTGACTTGCCTCAAATTGGACCGTTTAATTGGAAATCTCACTAATAACACCGTTCGTTCTCAAATGTTGATCAATGAAATGCAGCGTTATAGAACGAGTATTTTCATCAGCTTACAGTTAATTATAGAGGTAACGAGAGGTGGTGCTGATATCGCACCGATTGCAGTAGCTATCGACCTAAATGCAAGAGATTTGGAGATCTGTCAAATGACATTCGTATTTGAATGAACCGTTTTTATGTCTAATGGTAATTATTAACAACTAATATTGCATTATATATAACTAACAGTAAATTAAATGCAGATAAGTGATATTTTCTTGGAATAGATTGAGTTTAGAGAAGTCTACTTGATATTTTAGTTGTTCATTTGTTACTTAATATTGCTTATCTGTATTTTATTGCAGTAACGTTTAGTATAGCTACTATTACGCGAACATTATTTATAGATAAAATATTTTTTTTTATACTACTTCGGTGGCAGACAAGCACCTGATCGAAAGTAGTTACCGTGGCCTTGGACGTGTGTAACACCAGAGGAGTCACACTCGCGCTTCTGATAGTAAGCACAGAGTTTCTGTGCCGTCAGTATAGAAGACAAAGCAGGGCAAGCATTTAGTCTTTAGATAAGATAATCATTTTTTCTTTGCTTATTTTCAATATTTTTTTGAAACATCCAGGGTTGTTTAAGATTAAAAGCTAAGTATCTTATTATTTCAATACCAGATAATGGTACCAGAAAAATGTGGCAAAGGGAGCTTACGAGGTGTACTGCTCACGGGACTACTTTTTTTTTTTACGTGCGCAAAATCCCCACGGATACCTCCCCATCGGAGCCGGTGGGAAAAGTTATATCGGATTCGAACCGACTAAAACGCACGCCGCCTGTGGGCCGTTATGGTTGCCGAAGGTGAGGTTGACAGGCATATCCCTCGCACCCCGGCCGACACAGGGCCATCTCTCACGATCTGGCCCTCTCCTCGGGTGTGTGGGGACTACAGAGTCCCCAACTCGTTCCCGGAAAACGGGGAGGCGCGCCAGGCGCGCCGCTGCCGCGGCCTACTTCTGCCAGGGTAACAGGCGGCTCCACCTGTCACCCCCAGGCCGGCGCTCATGGGGGACGGAGGTCGATCATGCTCACGGGACTACTAGTTATGTAGGTACAATTCCATTATAATAACTACATTTAATGCACTGCTATATATACATAACTATATCATCTGATTATGTGTGAACTCTGTAGATTAATAATATATAACACATTCCCAGGGGTGGCAACAATCGATATAATCAACAATCCAATAATCTGATACAAATCAAACTTCATAGTCTGACGCCTTTATGGGTGACGATTTCCCGCCAATTATTTCGTGAGCGGCCATATTGTCCACCATACTGTTGTGGTTATCGACGTTTATTATCTTTTACGATTACTGCGATCACAGCCGTTCGGATCCCGGTTGAATCAATTTTAATGTCAGTATATTTGCGACCGAAACAGTCGATTTAAATGCATTTGCAATAAAAACTTTTGTAGGTCGCGCAGGTTTGCATGGTGTGATGTTCAGCCATTTTGTTTAATGAATATTGTCATGTTATTTTTGGTATGCGAAACAATTTGAATTAATATAATATTATGAACATTATATAAAATATCATTAAACATGAACATGTTATATTTTTAGTCACTCTGGTGAGTAGATTTCACTGACAAACCAAACTCTTGTTCCCATCAGCGTGGTTACCATAAAAACGTATATCCAAAATTTTGAACACGTAAGATGCTGACATGGATTATATTACCATTGGTACACCGGCAATATGATGCTCCTGAACCAGTTTGTGAGTGCTTTGAGACATTTGAAATACTCGTATGTCAGTACAATGTTAACAAGAGCAAGTCAGAGCGGATGCCCTGCGCATAGCGCGGCTTGGTCAAGAGCTAGTGATGCATCCCACGGGAAGCCGTGGCTACTGGCGACTGGCTAAAGCCGTGCAAGCCAACTTCTGTCAGCCTTCGCTGCCTCCGCTGCGTAACCCTGATGGATCCCTGGCCCATGAGCCGCAAGAGAAGGCAAATCTGCTGGCTAATCTCTTTGCGGTCAACTCCCGAATCGATGATTGTGGTACGCAGCCACCAACACTACCCGACAGTGACCACGCGATGCCTGATATCCATATCAGGCAACGCGATGTCCGTGCAGTGCTGCAATCACTCGATGTCCGGAAAGCCAGTGGTCCGGATGGTATTCCAGCGGTAGTCTTGAAAAAATGTGCAGCGGAGTTGTCTCCAATGCTTACGCGCCTGTACCGGCTATCCTACAGTTCGGGTACAGTGCCTTTGCCTTGGAAAGAGGCGAATGTTCAGCCGATTCCCAAGAAGGGGGATCGCTCGGAGCCAGCCAACTATCGACCCATAGCCGTCACCTCAGTGCTGTGCAAAGTGTTCGAGCACATAATCAACAAACAGCTCATGCGGCACCTAGAGGATCACTCCTTAATTAATGACCGGCAATATGGCTTCAGACCGAAACGGTCAACGGGTGATCTTCTAGCATACGTTACCCATCTTTGGGGTGAGGCTATGGACAAGCACGGCGAGTCACTGGCAATTAGTCTTGACATCGCCAAAGCTTTCGATAGAGTCTGGCACAAATCGCTTCTTTCCAAGCTACCTGCCTTTGGTCTGCCTTCTAGGCTGTGCAACTGGGTTGCTAGCTTCCTGCAGGGGCGCCGTATTCGCGTCCTTTGTGACGGACGAGCTTCGGAGTTTCTGCAGGTTAATGCTGGCGTGCCCCAGGGGTCCGTCTTATCACCCACTCTCTTTCTTCTGCATATCAACGACATGCTGTCTACCGGCAATGTTCATTGTTATGCAGACGATAGCACTTTGCATGAGAGTTATCATGGACATCCTGCGGCCAAGCAGTCGGATATCGCGGAGAAAAGGCAGCTTCTTGTCACTGAGCTTGACGGGATCCTGAATCACATTTCTCAATGGGGCTCTGAGAACCTGGTTGAGTTCAATGCCAAGAAGACGCAGGCATGTGCGTTTACAGCAAAAGTATCTTCTTTCCTTCCCCTTCCCACTCTTCAGAGCACGCCACTGCCACTGCAGGACAATCTCAATATCCTAGGTATGGATGTTCGCTGCAACCTGAATAACAAAAACTACATCGAAAGTATCATCAAAACAGCCTCACGAAAACTCGGAGTCCTGAACAGAGTGAGACGGTTTTTCACGCTGGAGCAGCGGTGTCTTCTATACAAGACACAAATTCGCTCCTGTGTGGAGTACTGCTCGCATCTCTGGGATGGTTCAGCAAAGTACTTACTAGATGCTCTCGACAGGTTGCAGCGACGTGCGGTCCGCATCATTGGGAATCCCGAGATCACGAACACCCTAGAACCTTTACAGCTGCGTAGAGATGTTGCGTCCATGGCTGTATTTTACCGTTTGTACCATGGGGAGTGTTCTGATGAGCTCTTCCAATTAGTCCCACCCTCCCCTTTCCTACACAGGACAACGCGTGCAGGTCTTAGATGTCATCCGCACACGGTGCAAAACATCCGATCAAGAACCAAGCGGTTCGGAGACTCTTTCCTCTGTCGCACCATTAAGGCCTGGAATTCATTACCAGCTCACGTGTTTCCTTCTTCCTACAGTCCCGGGTCCTTTAAGCGGGGCGTGAAAAAGCATATGATGAGGCCGTCAAGCTGAGTGTCACCATTGTCACACGGTATGTGTAAGTAATGGTGACCCTCTTTTCTGGGACTTTGCCTTCAGCTTACCATCAGGCAAGGCGAAGTCCAATTGACGTGTCCTATATAAAAAAAAAAAAAAAAAAAAAAACAAAAGCGCTTTAAAAGCGACAGGATTTATATTTCCTACCTGTTACCACAAAAAAATATACTATCTTGGTAGATTTGTGGTAACTAACAGGTACTCTGTTAGTTACTACAAATGTACTAAGATAGTATATTTATGATAACAATGCTTAAAAAAAAAGAGGAATTTTTTTATTGTTCATTTGAAAAGTCAACCACAATAACTGTGAACTTTATAATAGTAAATAGCATCTAAATCCATGACGAACACATTAATCCTACATCACGTTGAACAAAAGCAACAAAGTGTCACAGCGTAAAGTGGAAACTTTCGTAATTTCCTGAACAACGTCGTCTGTCAGATCGCGACGTGGCGGCGACGTGACGGTGACGGAGCGACGCACGAATAATTGTATCTGCTCACCTTTACATGATATTTCTTCTCTACTTTGTATCGCATTAGTTGTCTGTTGTATTTCTAGAGCTGTTTAGTTTATAAGTGTGGAGGAACGTGATTTTCTTAAAAAGGAATGACCAAGTCTTAGGTAGAACTTCTTGTTATTTAATTCTTGAATATGTATTTGTTCTATGTAGGTAGTCGGTAGTAATGGTATAAGAATAATGTTGAAACCAAATAAAATTTTAGTAAGCACAAAATTCATTCAATAAACGAAGTTCTAATGTTTTGTCTAATTAAAGTAATTGAGTCAAATGTATTAAATTTAGGATTACACTGAAGGATTTTGTTACATTTCATTAAAGTTTTTAGTTATTGAGTCTTTATCACAAAGCACAATGATAGACTTCAATACGAAGGCATTCTGAGGTAGAAGTGGAAGTTATGCTAGCAATAAATTATTGTAAGAATATATTAATAAGGATATAAAAAGTATTATAATAACAAGGGACAAAGTTAATTTCGTTGAAACATTTCAAATTACATGTCATATCAGAACGTTAACAATAATAATTATTTTTAGAAAAAGATTATCTTGCAAAATATAACTGCAAGAAATAATTACCATTAAATGTGAAAAGTATTAAAACTGCAGGAGACAAAGAGTTAGAATTTTCACCTTGACACTGAGCACATAATTCAATTTAGGAGCCAACTTTGCCAATAACAGGGTCGCATTCAGCTCCAACTTGCGCACAGTAAGCGGATTTGAACGAGGATTAATTCTTGATTTAGAAAACAGCAAGCAGACTTCCTGAAACAAAATTCTTCTAAGTCATTATATTAAGTGGTAGTACTTCCAAAAACCTATTAGTGATGTAATATGGTTTTAAATTGATAATTTTAATGATCGTTTAATTACGGTATACGATAATATAATTTGTAATAGGTACATATTTATAGGATGTTAGTAAAGAGAGGAAAACTTTTTATCAGAATTTAGAGGTGGTTCTTATTTGTTGCGTACTGCAGTGTGGAAAGGAAAGATAAAGGAAAGGAGGTAATGGTACTTTCACTAATCAAACCATATTCCAATCTGCCTGTCTGATAAAATAGGCCACTGGGTTTCACTTTCCATGCATGAAACCCCGTACTTTTATGTGTATTTACCTTTGTGTAGAGATTTGCGTCCTTGGCAGTATTTTACCGTCTGTACCATGGTGAATGTTCACCATGGTACCAGTTCACCAGTTCTTCCAATTAGTCCCACCCTCCCCTTTCCTATACAGAACAACACGTGCAGGGCTTAGATGTCACCCGCGCACGGTGCAGAGTATCCGTTCAAGAAACAAGGGGTTCAGTGACTCTTTCCTTTGTCGCCTGGAATTCATCACCAGCTCACGTGTTTCCTTCTTCCTACAGTCCCTGGTCCTTTAAGCGGGCGTGAAAAAGCATATGATGAGGCCGTCAAGCTGAGTGTCACCATTGTCACATAGTATATGTAAGTAATGGTGACCCTCTTTTCTGAGGCTTTGCTTTCAGCTAAGCATCAGGCAAGGTGAAGTTTAATCAACGTGTCCTATATAAAAAATATATCTATTTTATTTGCACCTCGATGAGATCATTGGCGACATTTCACTAATGTTAAAGCATAATATTTTTAGCACTAAAATGATAAACAGCAACTGTTCAAAAAACCGCGATAGCCTAGTGGTATGGGTAATGGACTGCTGAGACGAGGTCTCGGGTTCGATCCCAGGTTTTACTATGGCACACACCATTGACTTTTCGATGCTTTTCGAAGTTATGTGTATTTATCGCAGGTTTAAAAGTGCCCGGTTAATGGCAATAGGCTCGCCACCTATTACATTGGGACCTAAACATAAACTGTCGAAATGTGGATGTCACCATTGTCACACGGTAAGTGTAAGTAATGGTGACCCTCTTTTCTGGGACTTTGCCTTCAGCTTACCATCAGGCAAGGCGAAGTCCAATTGACGTGTCCTATATAAAAAAAAAAAAAAAAAAAGTTTGCATCTCTGCCTACCCCTTCGGGGATATAGGCGTGAGTTTATGTTATGCAACTGTTCGAATATAAAAAAATTAAGCCAATCATAAAATTAATTTCAGCAATTCGATGTACTTCTTGGTAATAGCATCGTTGGTATTTAGACCATTGAACTCAGATGCCTTAATTTTGAACCCATGTGATGGCAAAGTATTCTTAGACAAGCATTATGAGGAACGGGTACTCATCGCAGGCGTCCATAAGGCTACCAATTTAGTAATGGACAAGTGAGTGTAGTCATGTATTGAAATAGTGTGATAGTGAGGGTCCCAGAAAGCCTTGAGAAACTAAGGTACACTTATTGTAAATTCACGTCTTGAAAATACCGCAGTGGAGGCCGTTTATTCTCCGTTAGCGCCTTGGAAGCGGTGTTTAACTTAATTTAAGTAGAATTGACGTCAAAAAGATGTAATTGTATTGCACTATTTTGAGAAATGAAGAAATTGAAACATGTTTATTGCACTGCACTGTTACTGATTGATGGACCATGCTCTTGCACACGTTTTTTTAGTACTAGGGATAAGAGGGCAGACGCTAATGAAAATCTTGATAAAAGAGCAATGGAGCAACTTCGAAGTGCGAGCTTTGGATGACACTTTTATTACCCAAAACTTCTATTTCTTACTTGAATTCAAGAAATTCGATAAAAAAGCCCTAATTAAACACCTTTCTTTCTGATTATCAACAGGTCTACTGAACGTTTGTTCTTCAGCTACACAGCACGTAGAGGCACTCACCTTGATTTTAGTATCAGGGTCTGTGATATCCCTAAGATGAAATGTCGAGATCTTAAAGAAGTTATAGGAGGCCGAGCTGTAGCTTACGATCGTAAAACTAACGAGGTTTACTTCGGCGGTCGTAACGGTATCTATAAATACAACTATACGTCACGAACCGCATATTTTTTCGCAGAAAAAGGTAAATCAATATGGAATATATTCGTCCAGAGGCACTTGTACTATATAGAAAGTAACAAGAAGAAACTATTTGTATATAAAAATGGAAAATTCAAACCAGTATACGAAGTGGAGAATGTAGAAATTGATAATTTTTTCGTATCTAAAAGTTTTACGATGTACTATTCAAACAGAACAGCATTGTACAAAGGTTACCGCCCTGTACGCCCTGCTGAATTATTAGATAATACTATCCGTGTTAAGCAAATAACTCAAGATTATGCAACTGACACAATATTTTTTGCTGCAAATAATGGAATATACTATGTAAATGATTTAGAACAAACCAACGTTACAAAAGCAGCTGATATACAACAGACGTTTGGTATAACATTTAAGAACGATAAAAGTAATGAGTTTGAGCCAGGTCAATTAATTTATTCAAATAAAAACGCGATATACATATTACTACCAAATCAAAATGGTAAGCAGTGTATGAAAATGAAATCTAGGAAATCATTGTTTAATACACATGAGAAAATTCGAAAGCCACGTAAGATTTTGCTAAAATTTTAACTTTTGTTCTCATTTTATGTTAGTCTAGTGTTAATATATTTATCTCATTTGTTTCAATTCCTTCACTATTTTAATTCAATAAAATAGAAAAGTTAAAATGTTCATTAAACTTTAATTTCATTCAAACAACTTAGATTCAGACTATGACGCGTCATTTTCTAAGGTTTATAGCAGTACCGCTTGCTATATAGTTCTCAAAATTAAAAAAAATCATTGATTACTTCAGGTCACTGATCACTGTTGTTTCATTTAATTGTAACGAATATAATATACATGTAATCCTGATATTTTCTTGTAAACGTTTATTTGATATATATTAAAATGATTAACATTTTTTATGCAACTTAGGTGGCAGACAAGCACACGGCCCATCTGATGGAAAGCGGTTACCATGACCTATGAATGTGTGTAACACCAGTGGAGTCACATCCGTGCTGCCGACCCTGTAAGAACAGAGATTTTGTTCCGTCAGTGCAGAGGGCAAAGCAGGACAAGCCTTTGGTCATCCCCCTGACAGCACAAAAACTCACCAGTGAACTCTGGCTACCCTACTAACCGCCGGGAACACAACACGAAGTTATTATAACCGCGGTATTCTGTAGGTGTTATTGATTATGTTTTGTTAGATTAAAAGATTTATCTATAAAAAATAATTCTATAATATTTTCTACATATTGATTGATTGAATTCATTACAAAGTTGTTATATGTAATTAATAGCATAACACTTCTTCTTCTTTTTCTATTAGTGTTAATGAAGATGTGAATCTAAAATAGTATTTATATATATAGAACATTTATTTTCAAAGAATTCCTGACCATTAAAAATTAATTCCAATTTGGTCTGACAAAGAGAAATAAACTCCTGAATAAATAATGGTTCCAATAAATTAGTGTAGTTTACTGTGACAGTCACGACAGGGAACGTGCGCACGCGTCGATGCGTTCGCCGCGACGGCAGTGACATATTGTGGCCGGTAATGACTATATATGGGGCAGAAAACAAATTGTTTCAATGAAATCAATGTCCGTCGTTATAGCGAGGTATTTGTGTCTGGAATTCGACTTGAAGAAGTCTGCTTAAAGCTAATTTAGCTGCCTAATTAAATAGCTAGTCGTTCCTGAATATCCGCAAATAGATAGGCATGAATAACACATTTAAACTTAATTTAAAATCGAACGATATTTCTATCTTATACTACTATGCTCTAATGGTTGAACAGATCGAGCTGAAATTTGGTACAGAAATAGATTCCATTCTAAATTTGTTCATTGTGTAAATAGTCTAATTATCCCGGATATTGTTTCCTATCTAGGTTGCAAGATCAAACTATTCCAAACGTTCAAAGACCCGGACAACTGTTTGTCTTTGATGAAATCAAATTCATAGTCCCCTTATCCCAAATCATATTTCTCGACATCAATATTATGACATATTTCAGACAAAATTAATTCAAATTCTTCGTATTAATGTTGCCTGAATTAAAGACATTATTATAATTATCATACACGTATTAATTAAAACAACCGCTTTATCCTCGTGGTATGGGTAAAGGACAGCTGAGACGAGGTCTCGGGTTTGATCCCAGGTTTTATCATGGCACACACCAATGACTTTTCAATGCTTTTCGAAGTTATGTGTGTATTTAACGCAGGTTTATAAGTGCCCGGTTAATGGCAATAGGGTCACCATCTTGGGACCCAAACATAAACTGGGGAAATATGGGTGCTAGCACCTCTGCCTACCCCTTCGGGGATATAGGCGTGAGTTTATGTTATGTTATGTCTTTCCTTAACTCAATTATAAATTGTAATCAATTGATATTCAAACTTTTTTTTAATCTTTCTTGTCTCTCCCGCTAGCCAGGTAGATCATTACATTACATTTAAGGATACTTTTTACAGTGCACAAGCCACTTCATTTCGTTTCACTTTTAGTCAGCTATGTTCAGTTGTTTGAGCATGATTCAATAATAAAAACCTGTCCAAATGTTTTTTTAATGTGTGCAAAGTTTTCCGTCTTGCGTTGATTACCAGAGAGGCTGGGAACATAATATCGCTTTCGCCCCCTTTGACCTCTTAGACTATCCAAATATCTTCACAAACTCCCACATTTAAAGGAAGTAGGATTCGTACTTTGAAGTTGAATCCCATCTTTTTATATCCCAAAAATATTATTGCTGTAGAATATCACAGCTGTAACACACAAATATTTCTAAAGAGTATAAACTTACACATATTCTCTCTTAACTAGAATTCATGTCTTCTAAAGCCGACATCTCGAAACCGCTTGAAACTCTAAGCCAATTAATAGAAAACACCTTGGTGAGGTCGCGATGACGCAACACAAATGGTAGTGTAATTAGATTACACACGTTCCCTTTGAAATGAAGACTTTCCCGTCAATTATGTGGCAATTTAATTTTCATTTCACAGAGTGTCAACTGTCGCTGAGATGAAAATAGTGAGCCGAAAATAGTATGTAGATACGACATTTTATGTAAATATAGTAATAAATTGCTGCAAAAGTAGCGATATGGTTCATTTCTGGAAGTTAAAAACACTTAGATGCCACGCTTAGAAACACTTAGGATTCTGTCCTACAATAAATGTCAATTTTCAAAATGAAAATATGTTCAAAATACAGTCTCGATCTAATCTCAATCTCTCAAAAGTCAAAAACTATTACGATGTCAATGTTCAATTTTGAAAATTGTGTTCCAAGAGTAATATTTTTGACTTTATAATATTGAGATTAGTGTATGACTGGTTTTTTTTGATAAAACTTGGTAGAAAAGGACACGGCCAACCTGATGGAAATGGTTACCGTGGCCTATGGGCGTGTGCAACATCAGGGGAGTCACACTCGTACTGCCGACCCCTGTAAGAACGAAAAGTTTCTGTGCCGTTAATACACAAGACAAAACAAATCTTTGGTCTTCCCACTGACAGCAAAAAACTCCCCAGTAAACTCTGGCGACCCTACTCACCGCTGAAAGAACAACACGAGGTTTTTATGGTCACGGTATTCTTTAGGGCAGAGGTACTTGCCCAGTCAGACTGCTTAATTAGAAATGGAACACCGTCGTGTCCTACCTCCTTTCTACTTTTATTACGAGAATTGGTCAAGTAGCAAAACTTAGATTTGGGTTTTAATTTTTTACTTGGACATCAGCTACTTTTTCTAAAAAAAAAGTAGCCTACAGCTATCTGCAACGTTTTAGTCTACAGTATCAGCCTAATGTAATAATGTGATGATAGAGTGGTTGCTAAGATGACTTTAACAGCACTGCAAATGACGTCACTCTCCAATTCTTAAAGTTACTTTAGTAATAACATTATTTTAAAGACGAGTACGCTGTTTTATTGGTTTCGGCTATCTTCTAAACTAAATGCAAGTACTGTTGAACAAGAATCTTGAAAGTTTTTGATGGTCTGTCTACTTGACTTGTTTAGTGCCTTTCGTACTGAGTTTGTTGGTAGTAAAAATAACTATTGAGGTCACCTTTCGAGTACCTTGGTGCTTAGGCTTCCATTAAGATAATGATTCAGGCTAACCAGCTTGCAGGGCCAGGTCAGACGGCATTTTGTAATGAGGTAAAGAGAATTAAAATGTGTGAAAAGGTATTAAAGTTAAAATTTCCGTCACATTTACATTCCTCGAATGGCTGAAGGGCTACGATGACTTTTGACGGACACCGCGAAAGATTCCCGGTCAAAAATTATTTGGTTCCCGACAGAGTAGGGAGTAGAATTTGGGCTAACCCATCTCTTCCCATGCGGTGTCGTGGTGATACAAGGTGACTAAAGAATAGGGCTGTTTAACATAAGACAGACATAATAATATACAGCTCAGACTCAGGCACAGATACAAGGCTCGAGTCAACAATAGAGCCCTGTTAATTCACCTCTACCTAACCCTTCGGGGATAAAGGTGTGATTATAGATTTGTAAATTTTATAACTAAATTAGAAATATAATCTTCAAACAAATATAACTCAGCTCATAAGGAGCTCTTGTTCTTTACTTAACAAAGTGAGGAAAACTCCTTTTTTACGTTAGCTATGAAAAATTTACAAATTTCATCGTCAAGACGTCTACCAAAGGCACATTTATGGCGCATCGGTCGCCTCTGCATCTTTACGACATCACCTCATCAACATAAACTGTCCTTACATTCGCTGTATATGTATGAGACACATTTATCTCCTTGACAATGTACATTCACAGCCTAAGGTATGGCGTGGCCTGCAAATATTAAACCTTCAAAATCCAACCATGTTGTACAGATTTAGGGTATGATTTCCATTGGGGTAGCAATTAAATCGTCATGTTAATAAAATCCAAACTTGTAGAAGACAAAGCGTTAATTAAGGAATGAGATTTAGAGTGTAACTGGGGATTTTTAGTAGATTTTAACCTATTTATGAAATTGAGGACGGGTTCTAACGATTGAATATCATTCCCTTGAGATGTTTGAAATGAATTGTATTATGAAATTATGAGAGAAAGGGTTTATTGTGTAGATTTTGTAGATCTTAATTTTGCCTACCGAATTTTTAGTAGCTCGTCTGGGAAAACTTGTCTGCGTTTTCCTGAAGAGTGAACGTGCTAATAATAGAGGGATTGACGGGTGGTGTCACCTGTCACCCTAACAGAAGCAGGCTATAGTGGCGGTGCAAGATGATGGCAACGGGTCAGCGGAGATACGTTTCCGGCTATCATGCCTCCGGCAACCGAAACTTCAAAGACGGCGTGTGTTTTAAGTCGGTTCTAGTCCGAGATAACTAGAAAGCTGGCAGTTTTGCCACACAAACACCGGCTCTGGTGCGCGAAAGCGAAATATCCGCAAGAATTTTACGCACATTTTTTTTAAATATAGGACAAATCAATTAGACTTCGCCTCGCCAGATGATAATGTCGCCATTACTTACATATGTTACAATGGCGACACTCAGGTTGACGGTATCTCATATGGTTCTTCAAGCCTCGCTTAAAGGACCCGGCGCTGTAGGAATATGGAAACACGTGAATTAGTAATCAATTCCAAGCCTCAATGGTGCGACAAAGAAAAGAGTCTTCGAACCGCTTGGCTCTTGATCGGATTTTCTACATCGTGTGCGTGTGATATATAAGCCCTGCACGTGTTGTCCTGTGTAGGAAAACGCAGGGTGGGACTTTTTTTTATACCACTTAGGTGGCAGACAAGCTCACGGCCCACCTGATGGAAAGTGTTACCGTGGCCTATGGACTCGTGCAACACCCTCCTAATGCCCCTTTTAAAAAACCCCATATTGTAGGCGCATGGGAGGACCGCAGCAGGGAGTTCATTCCACAACTTGAGTGTGCGTGGGATGAAGTTTCTTTCATACCGCACAGTGCGTACTGTCTCAGGTTGCAATGTGTGGGGATGAACTCCCTGCCTACGGCGAGCGGTGCAATGATAGAATGTTGCTGTGCCTAATTGGTGGGACCAATTAAAAGAACTCATCAGAACATTAACCATGGTACAGACGGTAAAATACTGCTAAGGATGCAACATCTCTGCGCATCTGCAAAAGCTCTAAGGTGTTCGTGACCTCATCAAACTTTTCGAGACATTAAAAAAAGTACAAAAACCGGTAAAAATAACACTAAAAACAGGTGAGGTAGGCTTTCCATTGACTGTGATGCAGCTTAACTTCGATATTTTATTGTCATCTGGTGATATGGAGGTTTTGTAAATACTAGTCGCACTTTTTAGGGCACCAACTACTATTAAGGACCGCCTTAGAAGTTTGCATGGCAACCGGGGTCGACGTCTTAACGTGCTTGTGATTGTAGAACTGAAATTTATCGTAAAAACACTTATATAGAATGTGCGGGAACGCGTCATATTGTTCTCAAAAATCTTCCATTGTTTTGAAAGAACTTAATACATCAATGTCATGGCAAGTTGGATGATTTGATTGATCACTGCTCAAAGTTTACTGAATTCAGTGTTTACTGCAACTTGTGATGTACCTACTATTGTTTCGGGATTTTAATTTTATTTTTTGTTCAATTGAGCAATTCTCTTTATCTATTTGTGAGTTATTGTCTTATTATTCTCTCTCCATCGCGAGTAAAATTATTTTTTCAAAAATATATGTATCAATGGTTTTATATAAATTAAAATATATAAACAATATAGAATATACCTATACAGTCCTGAAGGTTCAGGCATCAAAGAGTTCCTCCCCATCGACGTCAACCGGGAGGGTGGCCACGTTGAATGGCAATACCAATCCTTTGCGCAAGGAATAAACCAGCCCTCTGGTCACGGGTAGCGTCAATTAAATGTTTAGAAATTTCTCTAAACAAAAGACAGGCACTTGGACCCATGATCCCAGTGTCTCGACCCCAACGGCTCAAATATGTAATTACCACTTATATTACTATACTTGCGCTGTTTGAGAGTTTCTAGTGAGCAGCAGCGCAGGCGCAGTCTGCAGTCCCTGGAAGATGTGAAGGTCCAAGGGTGTCTGCACATGTTGCATCGAACACCAAATGCCTTAGAATCTTTTATCAATTCAATAAATTTTCTAGTACATACCATGCAATATGTGTGTCTCTATCTGTGTATGTAATTAATGTCAAAAAGATCTTGAGAACCTTTTTTATAACTGTGACTGCAGTTATACAATTATATTCAGAGGAATTAACGTGATCAAGGTATAGGTAACATACATACCTTTAATTTGCCTAGCGTTTCGACCAGTTTACACCAGCGTGGTCACAGGCGTCAGCCGGGTCGGTGGTGCCCGCCCGCCGTCTTTGAGTCCATGAGGTAGTAGGTTCTTCATCTACTCGTACATTGTTATTTTTAAACTTTCGCGGTGTGAATTCATAATTATACTAAGTATCGGGACTTCTCGCGAATTATATTTTGGAACTTACTATTTCTGCCGACGTTTCGGATGCGTTGCAGCACCCGTGGTCACGACTTGACTAGTCTTCGAGCGTCGAGATGTATGAGGGGAACATTTTTTGAGCGCCTACCCACTGCTGGCAGGCGACACACCACACTCACTATGTCAGTTTTCAACGGCACTGTGTTTTTTGGTTTTAGTATCTTAATCACTGGATTCCACGTTCCGGATAGCTTGAATCCATCTTCCCTATTGAAATTTTTATATTTTTTGATTTCAATGGCTTCACGCACAATCCGTGAATAGTAGTGGCGATCAGTGGAGAGGACTTTGGGTTGATGAAGCTCAATCCAGTGATTGGTACCCGACTCAAGATGTTCTGCTACTGCCGATTTGTTGAACTGACGGTTTTTCACAGCTGCGATATGTTCTCTGACTCTCTCTGCAATGGTTCGCTTGGTCTGGCCTATGTAGGAACTACCACAGCTGCAATCCACTTTATAAACACCCGGTGTTTGTAGAGGTATGACGTCCTTCGATGTTCGCACGTATTTCGCTACTTTGGCGAACGGTTTAAAAATCGTCTTGATGGAAAACTTCCGTAAGCAAGATCCGATTTTGTCCGTTACACCTTTCACATACGGCATGTATGCCGGTTGGCGGTCAACACCCAGCAACATCTTCCTCGGTGCACGTCGCGGCTTTCTAGCACTCGTACCATACCCGTTCACCTCAAGAACCTCCTAAACATGATCTAACTCCTGCTGTAGGTGCTCAGGGTCACACAGGTCATTAGCTCGCTTGATGAGCGTCGAACTTACGGATTTTAAGTGAAGTGGGTGATGATGCGAGGAGGCGTGCAGGTATCTATCTGTGTGAGTGGGTTTACGATACACAGTGTGGGCCAAGGAGCCATCAGTTCTCACCATCAACTTTATGTCTAAAAAAGATAATGTTCTTTTGTTCTCAATCTCATACGTAAACTGTGTCTTCACATGTAATGAGTTGAGATACTCAGTAAAGCGAACCACCTGCTCCCTGTTGCCCTTGAATATACAAAATATATCATCTACGTACCTTTTCTATGGAAAATTTGGCCTAATTTGGGCGTGGGCGTTCTGAAACACCATTTCCTCAATATGTTCCATCCAGATATTAGCCACGACTGGTGCCAAAGGGCTGCCCATGGCGACGCCGTTTATCTGGAGGTAATTTTGACCATGGTAAAGGAAGTAGTTCCCTTCGAGGCAACTCTGTAGCAGTGTCGCATAACTATCCGGTAGACCATTATCCTTCAATTTAGTTCCAATAATCTGCAGACAGTCTTGTAATGGAACATTGGTGAATAACGACTCAACGTCAAAACTTACCAGAAGCTCATCTGGTTCCAATCTAACGTCTTTGATTATGTCCACAAAATGGCGAGAATCTTTCACAAAAGATGGTGTTTTTCCCACTAATGGCTGCAGTGCTTTAGCAATGTGTTTCGCTAGGTCGTAGGTTGGCGAGTCAATCTGACTTACGATTGGTCGCAGTGGCACATTGGGTTTATGCACTTTGGGCAAGCCGTACAATTTTGGTGGTTGTGTGATCTTAGGTCGGTGTAATTTTTCGAACTCATCCTTTGTGAAGTCCTCTTCGTGCTCCCTGATCAAATTACGTATTTTACGTGTTACTCTTGAAGTGGGATCATATTTAACACTCTTATAGGTCTGTGTGTCTTCAAGTAGGTCTTGTATTTTTGCTTCGTAATCAGTTGTTTCCATTACTACGGTGGCATTCCCCTTGTCAGCTTTAAGTACCAGTACATCTTCATTATTCCGCAACGCAACCAAAGCCTCTCGCTCTTCGACGGTAACATTGCTTTTCGGAAGGCGAGCCTTCCGTAAGACATGGGTGACATCTTGTCGTAAGGTGTCCGCGTCACAAACTGGTATCCTGTTACGAGCGATTGCCTCCTCTACGCTACAGATAATGTTTTCATAAGGCACTTTTTTCGGGGTAAGAGCGTAATTCAATCCCTTTTGTAGTATACTTAAGGTTGGCTGGTCTAAGTCTATCTTTGACAAATTGATCACCGTATTGTTCAGTGTGTCACCGGCCTTATTTTGAGCATGATGTGTACTCTTGTGTAGGCGTGCTGTTAATTTGGCAAATTTCCTATCATGCGTGGTGCTGCATAGTTCATAGGTTCTCTCTGCTTGTTGGTATGAAATGCGATCCACCAAATCAAAGTCACTCCCGGTCAACCTTTTAGTTCCAAAATATAATTCGCGAGAAGTCCCGATACTTAGTATAATTATGTACTCGTACATTCTCGTTATTTTCAATATTTTCTTTTCGAAATGTATCACACAGTTCACAGTTGTATTTATTGAAGAATGTAAAATAGTCCTTAGTCTAAACCACGCGAATAATTTCATTCATTAACGTTAAAACACTCTAAAGACAAAATTGGTTCATTCCACTTCTGATTTATTATTTAGGTAAGTAAATAAATCTTTAGCTAAAGTTCAAAGTAAAGTGCTAAGTGAAATACTACACCTAATATAGTAAGTCAATTTCATAGTACTTACAACCTGCACTATACAGAAAACCACAGCGAGACAACCTTCATTTACTTAATTTCATGTTTAGTGTTTGTTACATAAATATTGAAAGATTAAGAACTAGTGGTATAATATAAAAGGTATGTATGTTACTCTTTCAACATAAATATTGAAGTAATTTCAATTACTAATATCCTTTAAATACCTTTTCCAGGGGAGGTAAATTGCAGGTGTGTTACGAGTGAGTTGACGTCAGTGGCGTAAAGATCAGGATTTCAACCCGGTACCTCTCGATTTTCAGGCTATTTCCTTAAATTCCTTAATCACTAAGCGACTGGCGCTTCTGAGTAAAAATTGATATCTGAGAAAGCCGTGAAGCAAAACCGGTTAGGATTACAAAATACAATACTGTGGAAAAGTAAATGTATCTATTCAAAATGAATACTGTGGAAAATTACAAGAATTAATTCTCAACAAAATACCGTGAAAAAGAAAAAGGGACTTTACAAAATAAAATACTGTAGAAAAGTAAATGTGTCTATTCAAAATACTTGGTATATACTGTGTAAAGGTACTAGTATCTATTGAAACAAAATACTGTGGAAAAGAACAGGAGTCTTTTTAAAATAAAATAGTGTAGAAAACTATAAGTGTCTATTCTATGAACATTAATGTGTTTTGCAAAACATATTATGTTTATTTCGCTATACAAACACCACTGCAGCATGACGTCGCTACCGTGAAATGAAACAACGTGTTATAATACAGAGTCATATCATTTAACGATTGCCACCAGTCTATATTAATGGTATCAAATGACAGTATTAATATCGTTTCTATTGATATTGTTTTGAGTCTATGGAATAAACGAACAATATATTTGATTGAATTTATAGATTAAACAAACTATAAATACATTTTAATCATAATGATAATATTACATAAAAAAATAAGTTTAAAACTAAAACCCGACTACTAAAAAAGTTTTCAACAAGAAAATATCTTGGATAGTCGTGGTCGTTTGCCACTTAGTCTAAAAAAATTAAAACTGTTTCAGCAGTGGGGTTTTAGTTTTAAACTTATTTTTTTATTTATATTATTTTGGGGCAAGCCATAGGCAAGCTCTTTGAGTTGATACTAAACACGACATATTTATATTTTTTTTATTTTATTGTACTCTATGACCGCTAGAGGGCGCAACATTAGATTCAGTGATACATTATATAGCCTATAACCAGCGGACAACTAAGGTGCTTCTAACGATACCTCATTTGTCCAGTTCTGATTAGTGGTTGAGGAGCTATGAGGGAACAGATGACAGGCTATGTATGTACATACATAGCCTGTCATAATCATAACCCTCCTTTTGCTTTGCCGTAGTCGGGTAAAAATTATTTCAATTCTCTTTTCTTAGTAAGTAAGAAAATAATTACTTTGCTTTGATTACAATTATCCAACACATACATATATATATGCTAGTAGACATAGCTACTATATTCATGTATGTTAATCTACATTCGTGAATAAACAGCGGTAAAATAATCTGAATATTCTCGAATGTAGTGACATTCGAGAACATTCTGATTGTTTTTACAAATTCATTCAAAATATTTCAATGCCTTTCTACAAAAGGGATAGTGAATAAGATGAACTGACGTAACAATTCTTAATTTCTTTCTTTAGTTCAAAAACACTAAGACTGCGAACTGCAAGTTCCATTGATGAAGTCGTGTCCTTTTGTCGGCCCTTGGATTGGAAGTTGTCTCGCTCAGCACGTTGTACACAGCGAAGACTCCGTCTGTGGGCAAATAATGCTAGAGAAGGAGGTGGGAGGACGTGGCTGGAGGAGACTTAGGTCCCTTTCGTTTCGCATAGCCTACAATGCGCGTAGGCGACTCTGTCGTCCACGAGTGCAGGCCTGGGGGTGATAGGTGGAGCTGCCTGTCACTCTACCAGAAGCAGGCTGAGACGGCGGCGCACGGCGGGGGTATGCGATTGAATATCCGCACGTTAAAATTATGCCATATACCACACATGCCGTATACTACAGTTTTAAAGTTTAATTATAACGGCAGGTTGTTTGAGTATGACGAGAGTACTAACTACTTCCTATAAAAGTTCAGCGAGGCCACACTCCCAATTAAAAAAGTAAATATAAGAACTTTTTCGATTTTCATACAAAAAGGCTTTCAACTTAGTCCTAACTTCAGTTCAAAAAATAATCTACTTTAATAATTTTGCAATAAAGTACTTGAATATCCAAAGTCAAAGAAAAAGACTCCAGACGCTTTTCTTCAACCAAGCTACCATCAAATGCTAATACAGTAGAACATTACCCCAATATAAATAAAGTGCTGTGTTTATATAGTTAAACTTTAGAACGTAACGCATACTTTGAACTTGGCGAACATTTTTTGATGACGCCGCGAAAACTTTGAACGAATAATGGCAGTTTACTTTTGCCTCCCACAAACACGAGCCGAGTTAAACTTACAAATTATGTTAGCTTTGGTACAAGTCCCGCTCTGTGTATTTATATACTTAGGTCAATACCCTAATAAAATGATGTCGGTTCAGAGAAGATTCTAGAAAAAATAGTTCGTATTGACTGTATAGAGGTTAATGTACCCAAATTGGTACGCGACGTTGAGCAGTTTTAATTTGATTGTGAATAATTTTGTTGTATATCATTTCTTCATCTGAGTGTTAATACCAATCGCATCCGAAGCTTTCACCACAGATTCGGGGGGCCAACTGCAGATTTGGCTGGACTTCGATGTTTTCCGTGAAGCGACTGCCATCTAACTTCCACTGACCAAAGGCGATATCTAAGCATTACAGCTAGATCAGTTGTTGAACTTGTAAGGGCTCCAATCACCCGTAACGACTGCCATAGATGTTCGTATGGCAACCGGGACCGATGGCTTAACATGCTCTTCGAGGCACGACCAGACCAATGCAAATACCCATATTCATGCATACAATTTTTTTTTTAATTCAACTTAGGTGGCAGATAAGCACACGGCCCACCTGAAGGAAAGTGGTTACCGTGACCTATGAACGTGTGTAACACCAGTGGAATCATATCGGTGATGCCGACCCTTTTTTTTTTTTACGTGCGCAAAATCCCCACGGATACCTCTCTACCGGAGCCGTTGAGAGAGGTTATGTCGGACCCGAACCGACTAAAACGCACACCGCCTGAGGGTCGTTTTGGTTGCCGAAGGTGTGGTTGACAGGCATATCCCTCGCACCCCGGCCGACTCAGGGCCATTTCTCACGATCTGGCCCTCTTCTCGGGTGTGGGGACTACAAAGTCCCCAATTCGTCCCCGGTAACGGGGAGGCGCGCCAGGCGCGCTACCGCCGCGGCCTGCTTCTGCCAGGGTGACAGGCGGCTCCACCTGTCACCCCCAGGCCGGCGCTCATGGAGGGCGGAGGTCGTTCATCGACCTCCGACGCCCGAGTTGCCTTCGTATGCGGGCAGCTTGGCTTGCGATCCTGCCGCTTCCGCCCCGCCTCCTCCTTCACGAGCATCACTTGCTCGCAGAAGGAGGCGCCGGCCGCCCACGCATCCGCGCAGCGGACCATTGCCGCGAGCAAGGTGGAGAGCGTGAGAACTCTCACTCCCAGGGCCGCCACAAGCTCCCGTCTCGGCGTCTCCCACGCCGGACACTCGGTGAGCGTGTGCGGCCCTGAGTCCTTGCTCGCGTCGCAGTGATGGCACTCGGACGTTGGCTCTTTCTCCATCCGACGCAGATACTTTCCGAAGCACCCGTGATCGGTAATCATCTGCGTCAGACGATACGAGAGGCTACCGTGTGGCCTCTAGCCACTCCCCCATGATGGGTCTTACCGCCGCTACTACGGCGCGCCTTATGCGCGCTACTATGCCTACGAGCATTATTTACTAAAGAGTATTGAGAGAGAATCTGAAGATAGGGGTCTATAAGGCCCACCTTATATCTTCGGGGCTCAACTCTACGATACCTGCAAGCCAGTACACCTACCAAGATTGAGGAATGAGACTCTGGCGTCTACTTTTTTCTCGGAGTTTGGGTCCATTGGCAATCGCTCTAACAAAAACCTAACTAAACCAAATAAAGAAAGAAGAAAGAAAAAACATTTATTCAAGAACACACAACGTACACTTTGAAGGAATAAAGACCCTAAACCAAATAAAGTGGACCCTGGGATCCAAACTTTAATATTTAGACGCAATCGAGGTTGGTGCACGAATTATAGTAAATTAATGGTGTATTTCTCCAATAATAGTTACCCTGATCAAGTCCAGCTAATCGGTAGGACTAGACAGTATTTCAGTCTCAATTGGGCAGTCCAAATGGGGAAGCACCATGGCCATAATAACCTCGTATAGTATTCTCAGTGGTGAGCACGGTAGCCAGAGTTCACTGGAGAGTTTTTGTACTGTCAGAGGGAAGACCAATGGCATATTCTGCTCTGTCTTCTATTCTTTATTTGTTCAAGAAATGACAGAAGACAGAGAGAAGACATTTAGCCGTGTGGATCCCAGCATAATAGAATTTTGGCCACCCCATCTCTTCCCATGCGATGTCGTACAAGACGACTAAGGGATAGGGTTGTTTAACATCAGACATAAATATACAGCCCAGACTCAGCCACAGATGCATGGCTTGAGTCAATAATGGTGCCCGAAAGACGGCAATAGGCTCACCCCCTATTTCGTGGGAGCGAATTCAATGATTGGTGAAATGTGGGTGTTAATTCACTTCTGCCTAATCTTCCGAGGATAAAAGCGTGATTATATGTGTGCATATATGTATGCATGAATCAGTCGTTTCACAGTAATTTGGACCACTTCTTTAAGTAAATTGGACATTACGACAAACGAACCTAGCCTATCTTTATGGGCTACATAAAGATCAGGTTTAGGTCCTTGGAAATCACTTAGTAGCTTAGTCTTATCGCTTCGCCGAAGATATAAACTTTATGTATATTATATAATATGCTAGAGACTGCGGTATACTCACGTATTTTGACCATATGCATAATTGAATGAAATTTTAAAGCATTTAGTATGCTGACTATTCATATCGAATATGGTATAGAAAAAATTGAATCGGTTCAGGCCGTAAGACGGATATATGTAGGTATAGAAGAATTTAGATGGTTTGGTGCAAACGTTCTATGGCTTAGTGGCGTCAGAGCGTCCCCCTGTAAGGGAAAGATCGCGGGATTTTTTTTTCTATATCTTAATCTATATGCATAATGCCTATACGGGTCTATAAAGTCATCTAGCGTGTTTGGCATAATATTCAAATTTTATAATCATCATTTTAGGCTTTCACCTGGAAGCCCTGGGTTCCCATGTTTAAGATTAGGCCAATTTAGTCTCAATATCCGGCCTCGCGACTGCGAAAACAGCTTCTTCAAGAGGTTGTCTGGTATACTCTTGGTTAACTTTCATTTCCTTTCAAGCTTTTTTTGAGGTTGAGAGGTCAGACGGTTAAAATTTAAGTAGCTCAATGATGAAACAAATAGGAGAATAAACTTCAAACCTGAAAGTATATGCTTTAGATCCAACTAATGATTTGCAAAGATGCTAAGCAACAATTTAGCAGACAAATATATAAAATTCAAATATTTGTTTAAAGTACAACTTAGTTCTACAAGGAAAAGAGCCTAAGACTACATCCAAATAATAGTCTAATCAGCATACAAATACTTGTAATCTTCCAAAAACTCAAAGATTACACAGAACATCGTTAAAACGATACTTGGAGATAATTGGCATTAAGAATCCACTGACTGGATGAGATTGAATTAACACTTAAAAGCCTTAAGCTTATTAAGATAAAGACATAATTGTGTTTTCAGATTTTAAGCCGTTTTCATAGCCCACGGTGTACAATGGAATACATTTTACAGACCAACTGAGTTTGGAACGAGTGAGCTGCGATACAAGCCTCATTTTAAAATAGATGCCGACTTCCGATTACTTTCGTATGCATAATTTTAAGGATACTTATCTATTATGAAATGCTTATTATAAAATTCATATAAGTATGTACTTAAATCTAGGTTGATTCTCCGTCAGAGAAACGTTTAAAGAAATAGACATTCTAACCGTAGTGCTATTTCCTTTTGTATTGACGTTTTGAAAGTGCCGATTTAATGGTATATGCAGAATAAATATGATTTCTTAAAATGTGTGATTAGTATATGCATTGGGAGCAATAGCGGCCTGGGCGTCTCCTTTTGTGAGCAAGTAATGCTCGAGAAGAAGACGGCGGAGCGGGAGCAAAAGAGACTCGCAAACCGCGCCGCCCGTGACCGGAGGCGGCTCGGGGTCGTAGGTCGTAAAATGACCTCCATCCCCCCTGAGCGCGGGCCTGAGGGTGATGGGTGAAGCCGCCTGTCACCCTAGCAGAAGCAGACCGCGACGACGCGGTGGTGCGCGATGCGCGCCTCCCCATATTCGTGGATGAGATGGGGACTCCGTAGTCCCCACAGCCTAAGAGGGCCGTCTCATAAGAGACGGTCCTGGCCCAGCCAGGGTACGAGGGATATATCACAGATAATCTCACTTCCAGCAACCTGCGGCCCACACAGTCGGCGTGCGTTTTAGTCACTTCAGGTCTGACATACCTAACCTTCCTCACCTGCCCCAATGGTGGGGGTGAGCACGATACGGGGGATATCCATGGGGATTTTGCGCACATTAAAAAAAGAAAAGGAAAAAGGTACATGATCAAAATTTTCACCTGATTGAGAAGTTTTTAATGTCAGTTAGACTGCAGATAAACACACGTCTGACCTGATAGGAAGTGGCTACCTTTGCGTATGAACTACCTTCACACTCGTGCTACCGAACAGATAAAAATATTTTGATGCTCTTCTTGAAGAACCCCATATTGTATACGCTTAGAAAAACCACAGCACAAAAAAATGGAGTAAGTTGTGAAAGGCCAATCACCACAAGTAACATCTGTTAATGATTAATCACCAGCTTAGTACATTATAGTTACGATTACAAACATATCGCACATTATAAAGTCAGTGCCTTCGATAAACCACTTGTAACTAAAGTGCTTTCATTTGTATTGTAAATAATTCATCAATTTAACAATGACTTGACTGACTGCGGCTAAATGATTGAGAATAGTAATGATTGGTGCTAATGGTACCTAATTGTGACCGTACAGTCAGCACTCAAATGATCTTGATAAGTAAAGTACTCAAAATTATTTTTAACCGAGATGCAAAAACAGCGGCGTGTTATAAGTTTGACGTGTCTGTGTGTATGTGTGTGTGTGTGTGTGTGTGTGTGTGTTTGTCTGTCTGTGGCATCGTAGCTCTTAAACGGATGAACCGATTTGCTTTTAGTTTTTTTTTAAGTTTAAAGGTATATTAGTCGGGAGCGTTCTTAGCTATGTTTGAAAAAAGCGGTCCAAAATGGCCGCAGCTACAAAATAACAGAGTTCATATTTTTTTCTCAACTCCGTCAATATCGATATCAAATGAAAGGACTTGACTAGTAGATTAGTTTAAAAAGTGTAAAATAAAAATTAAATTAAAAATTTTAAAAACCCCTGTCACAAAAAACAACCCTCAGGTATCAGAACGATCCAAGGTCCCCCCCACAATGACAACCCTTGAATCAAAATATGCATTACTAGATATATCAAAGTTATAGGGCTAACTAACTCAACTTATTTTCGACTTTTTGAGTTGTGTTTTGTGACAATTTTTATAGTACCTTAATTACTTTCTCTCAATGGCGTCCCTGCTGGCAGTAAGTAGCTTAATACCTACTAATGATGTTAATAACAAACTGTTTTATTGATTTAAAATTATATGATCATCCGAATTTTCTTTTTTTTTAATAAAGAATATTAGAAACCTCAATTTCTAATATTCCCTCTATCCCCACCAACTAAGCTAAATTGCTTATGCTAGGAGTGAGTTCACGTCGCGTCGGTAGTGTAATGGTCAGGAATAACCGGGACCTCTCAATCAAATCAAATCAAATCAAAGTTCATTTATTTCAAGTATCAGAGACTCATTATATATTGAAGTTCATATTTCATATATTATCATTATTATAATACAATACACATAAAATACAGTACACAAATGTCAAGAAAACAAATTTAAATTAATTTTCATCATAAAGCATTACAAAAATAAATTATGAAATTAAATTGAATGTCTACTGAGAATTATATATACTTAGAAATAGAATTTTAAATACTATGAATTACAATTAAATATATAATTCAAATAAAATAAAATTAAATAATATTAATTCAAATATAATTAAATTAAATAATATTAATTCAAATAAAATTAAATTAAATAATATTAATTCAAATAAAATTAAATTAAATAATATTAATTCAACTAATTAAATTATTCAGTATCAGAATAAACGGGATATTTACCATGTTTCATTATTTTGAGTTTCCGGCGCTATATTTATATTTCGGCGCTGTTGCAAGCTAGGAAAGCAATTGAAATAAAAAAGTATAAAAATTTCAATCGTGAGGATGGGTTTCAACTGCCGAACGTCTGGCAGCCAGTGCTCCGTCTTTGCAAAAACAATCGGGAACAAGCTAATACAAAATCGCGAGTGGATACAGTAAGCATCGTATGTCGTGAACGTGATCGAGATCGGGTTCGAGTTTGTAGTGAGAGTAAACCAATAGTAGTGCAGATACGCGTAGTAAAAGAACTCGAAAGAGGGTAGATCGATATAATTACTCCTAGGAGAAAACTTTTTCTTTGTTCACCGCCACTACTCCAGTTCCTCCGTGATCATGGTGCTTGCAACAGCGCCGAAATATCGGAAACTCAAAATAATGAAACATGGTAAATATCCCGTTTATTCTGATACTGATGTCAGTGACCATGATAGTTTAAATACCTATAATTAAATTATTATTAATAAAATGCCCACCTCTGGGTCATTTGTTTGTTTGTCAATCGTAAGGCTGACTCCTTCACCACTAAGCTACTGCCGCTTATCAGGCAACATGAAGGGGGAAATACCAAGGTAATAAGCTCATTTTGAGTATTTGTTAGTAAACATCGATCTGATACTGACTGTACTAGGTAAGTGTGTTCGGTGAGGGGGAGTTTAATATGCGTGATTCGAGACTTCTGACGACAATTAGTTTGAAACGTGTGATTAGATTTTAAGGATGTACAAGATTAAAGGAAATGTGATGTAATGTGCTAATTAGGTTAGTAGTTCGCGAATTGGTGCCATTGGTAAATATGTACTTGGTAAGTACCGACTGGGGAAGTACCTCCGCCCTACAGAATATCGCTCCTTTGTCCGTTGTCCTCTACACTGACGGCACAGAGACTCTGTGCTTACAGCGCGGTCGGCAGCGCGAGTGTGGCTTTTCTGGTGTTACTTTCCATCAGGTGAGTCGTGTGCTTGTCTGTCACCTAAGGTATAAAAAGAAGTTATTTACCAACTCTGTCTGTGTGGTGACGGAGAGAGAATATGTATCATCAACCCATAATAAAATAGTATTTTCATCCCTTCTATTCGAAAAGTGTCACTTTGTCCCTCTATAAGAAGAAGCAAAATAGCTCTTTTCTGTTAAGGACTTTTTATCGGGCGGAAAGGTGATTTGATTTTGGAACATATATCATTCATGGAAATCTAACAAAAAATTGTACGTATTACTAGCTGGTACGTGCTGGCCGCACGACAGCGGCGCTAATGCCTGTGCTAGCTAATAAAAAAAAACTGCGTGCATTACTAATGTCTCCGACTATTTATAGGTACTCGATATTGATGGCGCTAGGTGGAGCTTGTTACACATATTGAAATAGGCATTCGTACTTTTCTACAGCTTTATAGTGGCACTTTATTTTTGGAAATAAGAGAACTGAAAATGTTCAAGTGCTATTTTTCCTTATTCTTTATTCAATAATGTCTCTGTTCTTGTAAGGAATCAGTACATATACTATCTATTTTCTCAAAGAAAGAGGATAAAAAGTATAGTGAGCAAATTATATTACCCTCGGGCGATGGACTTTGAAGCCTGAGCTGCGCTCGTGATTCAAAGTAGCGCCCTCGCCGTAAAAAGACTACTTTGCCCTTGTTATACCATCTACAATTTTCATGTTGTAATTTTAAAGCAACTAGTTGGGGTAGACTGAATGCGGAAGGAAGAGGATCGGAAAAAATGGCGCACATTAATAATAATAATAAACAATGAATATTCTACAACATTCTACACAACGCTATCTAGACCCATGGTAAGCATAGTTTAACTAGCTATAGAACCTAGAATACGGATAAGCATACTTAAATACTTATATTTTTGTAAATACATACATATTATACATAAAAACACACAGACCAATGCAAATACCTATATTCATGCATACAAATATTTGCACTGAGCGGGGATCGAACCCGCACCTCCTGCGTAGCAGTCGCGTTCACTACCGCCACGCCACAGAGGCTGTCACATTGGGAGAGGCGTATATCCAGCAGTGGACTATGGTAGGCTAATTGATTGATAGTTGGAACTATTTTAGATTGGGCTACAAAGACAATTGCATTATAATTCAGATGGTCAAAGTATTCCCCCTTTAAGGCATTGGACGCGGCTTGAAGTACCATCTTTGACGTTCACCGTTTCTAATCTTAATCGATAAAAATAGTTTCATTTCAAAGTCTAATATTTACATAAATTGCCAACAATATCACAATTTAACATACTTCAATTTTATTAATAGATTGCTCAACAATCTGCCGAAGATTCATAAAATTGGCTTATCATTCTCGTTACAAGTATTAATTAGTTAAAACAAATATAGCTTTTCCAAAATTCGATACATAATCATGAGATAAATTAAATTGCTTTCCGTGGTTCTGTACAAATTTATGAGTATCTTGCAGCTCATAATTAAAATTCAATATTCGATAATATTGTTATTTGAGCCTTCAGAATTTGGTATTCATTAAGCGGTGAGGTTGAGATTACAAAGAGTCGCATCAAGCCTGAAGATAATGATAAATAGCCTATTAGTACGAAGTTTTAATACAACTATATTTTGACCACTTCGCACATAAACCTAAAACTTATTGGAATCTGGTTTTCAGTCTAATCAAGAAGTGACTGAACTTCAATATCTTAAGTGCAGCGAATGCAATCTTACTTCTGCAATACTCTGACATACTGAATACTCTACTACCATACTACAGACTCTGTAAAAAGTGTCATTAAATTTTAAACTTCACAAATATACGCTTAAAGTTCAAAATTAGATGAAAAAAAGTTCATTACATTTTTTTTATACCACTTAGACTTAGCATAACACCAGAGCAGCCACACTCGCGTTGCCGACCCTGTAAGCACAGAGTTTCTGTTCCGTCAGTGTAGAGGACTAAGCAGGACAATCCTTTGATCATCCCACTGACAGTACAAATTCTCCAGTGCGCTCTGGTTATCCTACTCACCGCTGGGAACACAATACGAAGTTATTATAACCGCGGTATTCTGTAGGGCGGAGGTACTTCCCCAGTCGGACTGCTCAATTGGGCGGAAATACTGCTGTGTCCTACCTCCTCAAATTTATTTATCTATATTTAATATTTGTATACTATGTAATTATTCATATTCACTATTATACTACTATATGTTGTTTCATGTTCACTATTTAATAAATGTTTACAAATTACATCAAAACTCACTTAAATACTTTTAATTCCTGTTCATCCTAAGGTTGCCTGGAAAAAAATGGCCGCCCATTGTGCATTTAACTATACTTTAACTATGTCTGTATATCTTTATTAATATTGGTGTGCAAAAAAGAATTATCCATCTGTCTATCTAAATTGTTATTACCAGTTACATTATTACATTACAATTCAATTCACACACACAGCACATACCTTCTCACAGTACCTGTGCTAATAAACAAACCATAACAGTTACTCTAAATAACGCCGAACTAAATCCCTTCCTAGGTCTTCAAAACAAACTGTCGCACATGTTCGGGTTATCAAGCAAGGCAATGGTACCATTTAAGTTCAAGAGTGAACTTGATGGTATGATAAGGGTGTGTTAATACTGGGAGGGTGAAATAATGCGCTTCGTGGAATGTATAATCATATCATAGAAGAGATTATGTGGAGATGTTGAACTGAGATTTTTTTTTTTTTTTTTTTTTTTTCTTTTTTTCTTTTTTATAAAATGTGTTACAAATTTGTTTTTCCACTGTTTTACTTAGGTATACGCACAATTTGTTACGAGATGTTATGCAGTGGAAAAGATCTCCTGTATCCTGTACTAGTTAAAAACTGTATCACAGGATGCAGGGTCTCCCGTCCAGAATATGGGATGCTTAATATTAGTACAAACAAGAAACTATAATAATAGACTAGTTAGAAAAACAAGTCATTAGTAATGGGCAAACTTGACCTGCCTGGATATGATTTTACTTAACGAGTGTTACTGGTAATAAGCAGGTACATAAAGTAAAATGAGTAAGAATTAATTTAGGTTATTAATGGGAACATTTGTATGTATGATTGTATGTTGTGTGTGTGTTGTGTGTTATGTGTGCGTGTGTAAGAGAATGTAAGGTGAGTGAATGTGGGGTGAATGGTGAGTGAATATACTATTATATGTTGCAACAGTTGTGAGATTAAATAAATTACCACATGTAACGGTTGTTGATTTGTATAGAAGTTTTACGGTTTTGAAATGGGAGCTAAATGATATGTTTAAGTAGATTCTCCGTGTCAACGTAGGCCTGTGTTAGGAGCCAGTCTTTAACTAAGCGTTTACACTTTACAATAGGTGCAGAGTATAGATTATTATTTTGTTTACATGCTAATCTGTATAAACGAGGGCCGAGAACGGAGAAGTGTCGACTGGCTAACGCAGTTCTGTGAGGCACAGCAGGGCACACATTGTGTTTTCTTCGATTGTCTCTAATTTTGTCAAGATTCACGAGAGAGAGAGAGATTCAAGAGATTCACTGTGTAAATAGACTCGGATTTTTCTTATGTAATATACCTTAAGATAAACTTAAAAAGTTAGAAGAGGATATATCTAGCTTTTATGTTTCTATTGATCCGAATCGTGAGAGCTGTTTTTAAGATAGTGGTATATTATTGCTCGTAAAACGTTCATAGTGTTGGCTCTTATTAGTCAACGCCTCCTGCGGCGACGCGTGTTGTCCCCTAATTCGTGTACGAGTTGGGGCATCTGTGGTCCGATGAGGTATGATCCTGGCCCTGGGTCGGGCAGCGATGCGAGGGATATGCCTGTTAACTTCATATTCGTCAACCAAAAACGACCCACAGGTACCGTGCGTTTTAGTCGGTTCGAGTTCGACATAACCTCTCCCACCAGCTGGGTATCCATGGGGATTTTTTGCACGTTATAAAATCCGTATTTACTATTTATGTAAAACATAACATAAACTCACACCTATATCCCCAAGGAGGAAGGCAGAAGTGCTAGCACCTACATTTTGTTAGTTTATATTTAGGTCCTAATGTAATAGGTGACGAGCCTATTGCCATTACCCGGGCACTTATAAACCTGCGATAAATAGACACATAACTTCTAAAAGCCTCGAAAAGTCATTGGTGTGTGCCATGGTGAAACCTGGGATCGAACCCGAGACCTCATCTCAGCAGTCCATTACCCATACCACTAGACTACCGCGGTACTATTTGTGGTCTCGATATACGTTTTTTCAGGGTCTGCTTCAAAGGATCCGAAGTCCCAGAACCAGAAGGTCGAGGAGAAGAAAAATTGTACGGAAATAGAGGAACGCAAAATACAAACTTTAGCATTTACTATGCCTTGCCGTCTCCTATTATTGTAGTAAAAAGTAGTAGGTACCTACCTTTTTGCGATTGTCTTCGTAAAGGTGATCATTTCGCGGTTTGATAACATTTTGAATCGAATTTGGGAACAAACAGACAGACATTTCGACAAATTGCCAATGCTATGAAGAAAGGTCATAACAAACCTATCATCAGTTCAAAATACAATCACGAATTGGCTTTTGAAATTGAGTCGTGTATTAAGGTAATAAACAGGGACGCATTTACACCGAAATGAAATATTAACCTCGGAATTGTGTTTCTCAATAAGACGTAGACTACAATGCACTACTAAATTGGACAAATACATAATTGTTGCACCCAGAAAGGAATCAAGGGCAAGAGAGCATAAATAAATTTCAAATTCTGTTTGTAATTTTTTATGCTCAATATTGCTTTTTTTTGTGGATTACCAAAATAAATACTGTAGTATTCTGTGTATGATCTGTCTAAACCTTCAAAATCACTCATGGTTTCATTCCTTTTTGATTGCATTTTATAAGTTTTCGTAAGTATATAAAATGGGTCAATGATTCAAATGATGTCATAACTTTGACGCGAGTGAACTGGCAAAAATTAATATAATTACGTATAACAACATTAAAACTTGTCTGCGCTGTCATTCACATGTGGTACAAATAACATTGTCTCGAACAAAGTGATTCGAAACTACATTTATCACTGCACTGTAAAGAAATGAAACGCTTTGCCCGCACACAACATGTTTCTCTCTTTTATAATTCTGCTCTTCAAATGGGTCATGAAAAAGCATCAATCTTGGCCATCAAATTGGCAGGTAATCATACAATGTTAGACAATTGTGTAATTATCAGCTAATGGTGCTCAATACTGGTCAATACTGGTACTGGTAATGGTGGTCTTACTATCCAGGAGAGCGGCCTATTCAATAGGCATAAAAAATAATTAAATAACATATTCATGCTACACTTTGGTGTAACACCAAACCACCATAACAGCAAAAGTTTGCCATTCGCGGAGTTTGAACGACTAAATTGCTGATACCTCAAAGTGTTTTAAAATTGCTTCCGCAACGTTCTGTATCCCCGATATGCAGTTAGTTCAAATTTTATGCTCTCTCAATTTCAGTCGTGTTGCAAAATATTAGTTTTGGAAGTTAGACGGGCTAAGCAGTGATAAAAGTTTTGTTGATTTTCAACCGCTGGCTCCGAAATCGTTTCTCGAATTTCTCGTGTGAATTTCGGTTTACTGTTTCAATAGAGTGTATGTTTAGATCTGGGTAAATATTTGGAATATTTTCAAGGGTTGAATTTCCGTGTTGATTCCTGGAGAGTAGTACAGGGCTACCCTATTTCTTCTCCTCGATGTAGTAGAAGGTGACTAAGGAATAGGGATGTTTCCCTTCCGACAGTAATCATAAATATACAACTCATAGTCGTATGTCCGTTTGACGCTTGATTACGTGGGACCGAAAATTATTGTTGGTGAATGTGGGTGCTGATTGTGAAAGTGCAAAGTCAAAAATCATGTATTCTGCACAAAATATTAAATCGGCACTTACAAAACGTCAATGTAAAAGACTATTTCAGCAAATGGACCAACGACGCCGACGGTTCGAATTGCGACCCCAACCTGAGAAAATTCCGGCAAGAAAATGAGCGGGAATTTTTTTTGGTCTATTTATTTACAAACATTTACTTAGTCTTCTAGTCTAAATACAATAATTTACTTAAGTGGCATAGTTAAGCAAGCAGCTCATTTCCAAGCTTTTTCTTTGTGGCACAATATACATTTATAAATTGTACCAAAAGCGTTGAGCATATTATTTATGTATGTATAAGAATTATCTTACCATGCATAGTTAAATCACAGTGGAAATAATTCAGAGTTCGTTAGATTTTGTAGTCGTTTTCGTGTTGGAGTAGTAAAAATATTTGGAAACCAGTTTAACTAAACTGGGTTCATCTTATTTCAACTTTCTGTTAGTATGAGCTTTTAGCTACCCCCTGTTATGGGGTCGTAAAAAGTGCACAATTGAGAATAATAGGCTCTCTTTCTAATATCCTCACACATTGCGACCTGAGATGCTGACGGTATGAAAGAAATTTCATCTCACGCACACTCAAGCTGTGGAATCTACTCCCTGCTGCGTTTTCCCAAGCGCCTACAATACGGGTTTCTTCAAGAGGGGCATTAGAAGGTTTCTTCAGGGTCACGCGTAACGCCCCTGGTGTTGTGCACATCCATCAGGTGGGCTGTATGCTTGTCTGCCATATATGTGGTAGAAAATGAAAATATTGCCCATTGTACATTGAACTGTATACATGCTACCTACTTGTCCTACTGTAAATCTGTTGGTGTACAATAAAGAATTATCTATCTATCTATAAAATAAAAATTTTGAACTGGAAAGCATTGTCAGCAAAATGTGTATAAGTACATAACATTGTACTCCCAGGTATTTCAGGAAACTGCAAACGTTTAGCACCACAAAGAAAACCGAAATAATCTAGTTTTGTGCATACGTTCCTTTCATTTTTCCGTTTCTGTTTATTCTTTCAACCGTATCTCTCCAGAAATGAAGAAACAAAATGTTGCCACATCTGACTGCTAGTTTACCCTGCATTTTTATCCCAAAAACAAAACATTTAGAATACATTTTCATTGTAAATTTTTAGTTAATTCGCTTGCAATGTGACGCTTTCTCTTTTTATTGTTCAGTATTTAAACACAAAATGTTTGAAAAAGTACTCCTATAATAGGTAAATCGCAATATAAATAAATGTCAATATTTTTGGCAAAGAAGGTAATTGGCTGAGGAAATGACGCGAGTACGGAGGAGAATGACATGATGCGTCGAAATAATTGGTACAAGATAGATTTTTATATAAATATAGAGACAATAGAGAGAATGTAGATTTTTGTGTACTTTTATTTATTTATTCTTATAATTGCAAATACAGGTACATGGGATGTTATGTTCGTACAATTAGGTAACACTATATTTAGCCTTGCGATATGCAATATTTTGTCAATAAAAAACACGTTAAAGAATACAAAATTAATACATGTCAATATGGCAGTCAATAATAGGTATGTAGCACATAACATAAAATGTCAATAGGTATTATATTTTAAGGAGGTATGGGACCCCACTAGGGTATACATAGCTGATGAATGAGCCTCCGGTACAGGCTTTCCTCTCGGTATTGGGGGTCTAACGGCAGTGGCACCCATACAAGCCGTATAAATCAAACCTCTACCTGGGGCAGGTTATCCAGCTCGGTAAAAACTACTTCGAGAAAGAATTAGCCAGAAGGATTCAGCTGGCTTGGGCAGCATTTCGCAAACTACGTTGGTCTTCTCTTCACTCCTACCGCAATGCCTTAAAATCCGCGAGAAGTCCCGATATCTTGTATAATGTAGGATATAAACTATCATATGATTTGGGTTAACACTGTATCGCAGATTTCATAAAAATCCTACCCCGGGGGGTAATAGCCTACCCCAGAGGGACATATAGGCGTGAGTGTATGTATGCAAATGCATGCATTTTAAGTTTCAGAGACAATAATTGGGACAAAAAGGTATAGTTTGACGTAGTTTGACATATAATTTGACAACGACAAAAGTAGCTGGACACCAACTTTACACACACTCTTTGTATTCCAATACATCAATGATTGATTATTGTATATATTATTGTATGTAATCAAAAATCTGTACATAATATGCATGGCAAACTAACAATGCTATGGCAATTTCTTTCTCTCAAGTTTATCCTTTTGGTAGAAAAATACACTTCTTAACTCCTATTGTTCACAAGAGCTCCATAAATATCTAGTAGTAGACAGCAAGGCCTCTCCAAAATCACATAACATTTTGGCCACAATATGTTAAAACATTATATAGAAAGTGTAGGCAGAATCTAAACGCTAGCCAAGACGATAAAACAGATATTGTGCTCGAAAATGTCGTATAATCGATATTATTGTACTATTAATTATAATGTTGATTGATGTCCCTTCGTAGAATTTGTTGTTAAACATTCTTTTTGTTTATATTAGCTTAACTAGCTTGTGTTAAGGAATCTAGAATACATAGGTATTTAAATACTTCTTTTAATTAATACATATTTTACATAGAAACATTCAGACTTTACTGGTGGTAGAGATTTGACGGCACAAATTTGTCACAAATTTCGACCGGGTTGGTACCACCGTGCAATATTGCGAAAAACCCTTCATAGTAATTCAATTTCGGTTGGATTGCGTTCAGGGATCAGCAGATGCATAGCCGGGTAGGGGTGATGGTGGTCGCAGCACTAGTGGGACCAGTGGGTCTTGGCGTAGTCTAGTGAGGATGGTGCGGGGCGACGCGCCGGTCAGGGAGACCCGTAGAAACGGTGGTGCCGCTGGCCGCCCGCGGTATAGTACAGAGGCCCAACTGGGACTAACCACCCTGGAAGGCTGCCTCACCAGACCGCGCATAATCCCGGTATGGCTCGTCGTGCCGGTTGGTGACCGGAAGTGGGGGCCAGGCGACCATATTCGGGGGGGTACGGGGGCCCTTCCGTACGGCGTGTCGGCTCACGCCATGCCTCATAATCATAGACAAAACCAATATCCCGCACTTTGTCACGCGGTGCTGCGACGACAATCACCTCTTTTTTTTCACGCCTTTTTCTCCTTTTCATCATGGCAGCGCATTTAAGAGTATTGGGCAACACAGCGGCTCTACAGACTCCCACAAGCTCGCTATTTGAGGTGGAGTCCACTAACATCTGTGGACTCCATGCGAACCTCAACGCCGTCCACCAACACCTTGAGACGGCGAAACCAGATATGCTCTTTCTCACGGAGACACAAATAGGCCGCCCTGATGACACGACCTACTTGCTTTACCCCGGCTATGTTATCGAAGAAAATTTCCGTGCAAAAGCCGGGGTGTGCGTGTTTGTTAGGGCGGATGTTTGTTGTCGCCGTTTGCGCTGCCTTGAGGACCCATCCTTTTCAACCCTATGGGTACACGTAGACCATGGCTCTACGAGTCAGATCTATGTGTGCCTCTACCGTTCCCATACAGGAGATGCTGAGACAACTCGACTCTTTGAATATCTGAGTCAGGCGGCAGATGATGCGCAGGAACGGTTTCCGAACGCCGAAGTGGTATTTTTGGGGGACTTTAACGCCCACCACGAAACCTGGTTGGGCTCCTCCAAAACAGACCATGCGGGAAGAGCCGTCCATGCATTTGCTCTGGCGCATGGCCTGACCCAATTGGTACACGAGGTCACTAGAATACCAAGAAGGTCGGGCCTAGCACCCTCTCTGCTAGACCTTCTGCTGACGAGTCACCCAGACCTGTACAGTGTATCGGTACAAGCCGCTTTAGGCAATTCCGACCACTGTCTGGTCTGCTCCAAGGTGCCAATTATAGCGCCTTCACGACCCGTGCAGGGGAAGCGGCGTCTCTGGCACTACTCGTCAGCAGATTGGGATGGGCTGCGCAACTATTTTGCGTCCATCCCGTGGGTTGAACGCTGCTTTGAAGGTAAGAAACCCTCGGATTGTGCTACTGCTGTTGCCGGTGAGATCGGTCTGGGTATGGAATACTATATTCCGTACACTGATGTCACCGGTGCCCGAGGAGTGCGCCCTTGGTTCGGGCGCGAGTGTGCGAGGGCTGTTGATCAAAAACAGTCCGCGTATCGCGCTTGGGTAAGGGCGCGTGCCACGCACGATCCCAATGTGAGCCACTTCAAGGCGGCGTACAACAGAGCCACAAAGGTCTGCAAGAGGGCTTACGTCAAAGCGGATGCCCTGCGCATTGCGCGGCTTGGTCAAGAGCTAGTGGCACATCCCACGGGCAGCCGTGGATACTGGCGACTGGCCAAAGCCGTGCAGTCCAACTTCTGTCAGCCTTCGCTGCCACCGCTGCGCTACCCTGATGGATCCCTGGCCCATGGACCGCAAGAGAAAGCCAATATGCTAGTAAATCTCTTTGCGGCCAATTCCCGAGTCGATGATTGCGGTATACAGCCGCCGACACTACCCAATGGTGACCACGTAATGCCTGAAATACGTATCAGGCAATGCGATGTTCGTGCGGTGCTTCAATCACTCGATGTCCGGAAAGCCAGTGGCCCGGATGGTATTCCAGCGGTGGTCTTACAAAAATGTGCAGCGGAGTTGTCTCCGATGCTTACGCGGCTGTACCGACTGTCCTACAGCTCGGGTACAGTGCCTTCGGCTTGGAAAGAGGCGAATGTACAGCCGATCCCCAAGAAGGGGGATCGCTCAGAGCCAGCCAACTATCGACCCATAGCCGTCACCTCAGTGCTGTGCAAGGTCTTCGAGCACATCATTAACAAACAGCTCATGCGTCACCTAGAGGATCACTCCTTAATTAATGACCGGCAATATGGCTTCAGGCCGAAACGGTCAACGGGTGATCTTCTAGCATACGTTACCCATCTTTGGGGTGAGGCTATGGACAAGCACGGCGAGTCACTGGCAATTAGTCTTGATATCGCCAAAGCTTTCGATAGAGTCTGGCACAAATCGCTTCTCTCCAAGCTACCAGCCTTTGGTCTGCCTCCTAGACTGTGCAATTGGATTGCTAGTTTCCTGCAGGAGCGCCGTATCCGCGTCCTCTGTGATGGACGGGCTTCGGAGTTCTTGCAAATAAATGCTGGCGTACCGCAGGGGTCTGTATTATCTCCCACTCTCTTTCTTCTGCATATCAACGACATGCTGTCCACCGGCAGCATGCATTGCTATGCAGACGATAGCACCTTACACGGGAGTTATCACGGACAACCTGCGGCCAAACAGTCTGATATCGTGGAAAAAAGACAGCTTCTTGTCACTGAACTGGACCGGATCTTGAATCACATTTCTCAATGGGGCTCCGAGAACATGGTCGAGTTCAATGCCAAGAAGACGCAGGCTTGTGCGTTCACAGCAAAGGTATCTTCTTTCCTTCCCCTTCCCACTCTTCAGAGCACGCCACTTCCACTGCAGGACAATCTCTATATCCTAGGCATGGATATTCGCTGCAAACTGAATAACAGAAATTACATCGAGAGCATCATCAAAACAGCCTCGCGGAAACTCGGACTCCTAAACAAAGTGAGACGTTTTTTCACGCCGGAGCAGCGGTGTCTTCTCTATAAGACACAAATTCGCTCCTGCGTGGAATACTGCTCGCATCTCTGGGATGGCTCCGCGAAATACCTACTAGATGCTCTCGACAGGTTGCAGCGACGCGCGGTCCGAATTATTGGGAACCCTGAGGTCACGAACACCCTCGAGCCTTTGCAGATGCGTAGAGATATTGCTTCCTTGGCTGTATTTTACCGTCTCTACCACGGTGAGTGTTCTGACGAGCTCTTCCAACTAATCCCACCATCTCCTTTCCTACATAGGACAACACGTGCAGGCCTTAGATGTCACCCTCACACTGTGCAGAATATACGAGCAAGAACCAAGCGGTTCGGAGACTCTTTTCTTTGCCGCACCACCAAGACCTGGAATTCATTACCAGCACACGTGTTTCCTTCTTCCTACAGTCCCGGGGCCTTTAAGCGGGGCGTGAAAAAGCATCTGATGAGGCCGCCAAGCTGAGTGCCACCATTGTAGCACTTAGTGTCTGTAATGGTGACCCTCTTTCCTGAGACTTTGCCTTTAGCTTACCATCAGGCGAGGTGAGGTCAAGTTGGCGTGTCCTATATAAAAAAAAAAAAAAAAAAAAAAACCAATGCAATGCCACGTTCATGCATACAAATATTTTTACTGAGCGGGGATCGAACCCGCGCTTCCTATGTAGCGGTTGCGTTCACCACCACCACGCCACTGAGGCTTGAAAACACACTTGTCCTTTTTTTCACGGTATTTTATTAGACCTGACCGGTTTCGCGTTACGATGTCCTCAAAGGCGTAACCGGTCAGGTCTATTAAAAAATACTGTGGATAAAGTACAAGTGAGTTTTCAATATGTGGATATTACCGTAGTTTGTTGCAAATATCGAATACTGAATATCAGAAAGCATTTGGTAATCGATTTTATTATATTTTATCATAATATGCTGAGGATATTACGCTGAGCTTTGAATCGCCAGTGTGGTGGATGGGATACGGTGGAATATTATACGAATAGGCCTCTAGTGCATACTATAATAAAATTGTATTCTGATTGTGTACAATGGATACAATAAAAAAAATCTTAAGCTACTTATGTTAAATGAACAATAATTTTGACAACACAATTTTTTTTTTTAAATATCTTTCTATTTGTTTGAGTTGGAGACAAAAACTAAGTGACGGACATTAATGCGACTTCTTGGAAATCCCATAGTCAGATTTTAAAATTTGTCATAAGTATATTTGGTTGTAGGTAATTATTTGATAGAACTGTAGGTAGGACCAATAAAAATTTAAAAATTTTCTTTGTGGACACAGCATTCTCGTATTTGGATTGGGTTAAGTACCTCCTGTGTTTTTATTTAGTACATAAAGTAGTAACACAAGCTATCCCATAACACAAGCTAGTTAAGTTACCATGGCTCCAGATAGTGTTGTGTAGAATGTCGTGGAATATTTATTTATTTATTTAACACGTCACGTCCTGCTACTGACAGATATGACATTGACTTGTCAAATGTCATATTTGGCATCAAAATGACGAGGCACCTCACCCGCCACAGTGTATAAAAATTATATTGTATTTTTATTTTATTGTCTCTTTTTGCATTCTGTTTTTTTTTTGTACTGTATCCGCAATAAACATTTTTTCTTTCTTTCTTTCTTTCAAAAAAGCCTCCGTCACAAAAAACAACCTTAACTAGCCCTACCACTTTGATATACCTAGTAATACATATTTTAATTCAAGCGTTGTCATTGTCGGGGGGACCTTGGAACGTTCCGATAATATGGCGTAGTGCTCTACCAGTTAGGGTCCCCCTACATGACAAGGCTTGCATCAAAATATGTATCACTAGGTATATCAAAGTTACAGGGCTAACTTACACCACTTATTTTCGACTTTTAGGGGTTTTTTGTAGCGGGTACTTTTATATTTCTTAATTTAATTTTTATTTTAGACTTTTTAAATTGATGTACTTACTCGTCAAGCTCTTTGATTTGATACCCATATTGAGAGAGTTGTGAAATAAAATATAATTCGCCATTTTGTGGTGGCGGCCATCCTGGATTTGAAATTTGTCATATTGCATGTTATTCAATTAGTCAAGCCCTTTCATTTGATACCCATATTGAGGGAGTTGAGAAAAAATGTGTACTCCGTCATTTGGACCGATTTTTTCAAACATATCTAAGAGCACTCCCGACTAATATACTTTTCAAACAAAAGTAACTATATCCAAATCGGTTCATCCATTCAGGAGCTACGATGCCACAGACAGAAATACACACACACAGACATGTCAAACTTATAACACCACGTCGATTTTGCGTCGGGGGTTAAAAATATAATCATTCAACCAATCCCCACGCATGTAGAACTCCATCAATGAGCTAGCTTTTATAAAAGATATAAGTACAAATCCAAAAATGTTGGCGTGATCCGGAAGTCCACGCACACTGAAGCTGTGAAATGAGCCTGCTACTACGGTATTCCCAAGCGCCTACAATATGGGGTTCTTCAAGAGAGGTATCAGATGGTTTCGTCATGGTCGGCAGAGTGAGTGTAACGCCCCTGGTGTTGCATACGTCCATAGGCCACGGTAACCACTTCCCATCAGGTGGACCGTGTCAGTTTACCTCTACCTACCCATTCGGGAATTCACAGGCGTAACTATATGAACCTATGTGTGTAACTTTAACGACAATATCCAGGAAAATCTCTTTAACATTTTCTGAAAACTTCGCTACGACGAACATTAGCTGGTACAAATTGTTTGTCACAACTCCAAACTACGTATTTGAAAGTTCATTATTTATATTACAAACTGCTGTAGAGATAACTTTCTTTGTTCATCTCTAGGAAAGAAAATACAAAACATTGTTTGACATTATGTCGAGGAGACTTAGAAAGGACACTGACTTCGGGACTTTGATTAGAATAAAAGAAAATAGAGATTGTTGATAAGCTAATTGAATTGGAAATTATCCATGTCTTGAAATATATTTAGTCCCGTCAAAACAGTTTAGCTAAGTTTTAATAATGACTGCATAGTTCCATCCAAACATTGCACCACTTTTTTTACGTGCGAATTTACCCACGTATACCTCAACGCGTGCCGCTGCCGACAAGCGGCTCCACTCATCACTCCCAGACCTGCGTTCATGGAGGGCGAAGGCCATTCTGCGACCTCCAACCCTTGAGTTGCCTTAGTACACGGGCAGCACGGTTTATGATTCTCCTACATTCCCGATACCGCTTCCGCCCCGCATCCTAATTCACGAGCATTACTTGCTCGAAGAAGGAGGCTCCGCCCGCCCCGAAATCCGGAAGCGAACCATCGCCGCGAGCAAGGTGGCGAGCGTGAGAAATCTCACTCCCAGGGCCGCCACCAGCTCCCGCCTTGAAGTTTCCCACGCAGTACACCCGGCACATTTTGGAGCAACTGGAAAGTTGAAGTTTTGTAACAACTATTGAATACCACAGATGTTTATATATTAACTATGATCTATTCTGTGATATTGTCCTTTTTATCCCGTGTATTAATGTAGTGCATAATTCACTGGAGAGTTGGTGCTGTCAGTGGGAATACTAAAAGCTTGTCCTGCTTTGTCTTCTACACTGACGACAAAGAAACTCTTTGCTTACAGGTTCGGTAGCGCGAATGTGACTCCTCTGGTGTTACACATGTCCATAGGCCACGGTAACCACTTTCCATCAGGTGGGAAAAACTATTAATTTTACTAATGCCAATATATTGGCTTGTAAATTAATCATCATATAATATTAGAGTCGCCTAAAGTTTAGGAACTTCACCAGTCTCATATTTACCTTGGTAGCTGGAGACTCCGAAGATTTATTGTTAGCTAGTTTTATTACAAGTATATACCAATATATATCATAGGGGTTGCGCAACATAAATCTTCATGGGGATGACGAATCTGATTTATGTATCTTATGATAAGAAAGGATCCACCCTCTTCCCCGAGTCAACCCGAATACGGCGCGTGATTATTATTTTAAATTGCCTTTTTTAGATTTTCACGCCTGTTTAACATTGAAGAGGTATATAGAGATTATTACCCATCATTTCGCTTTTTTTTTTGCTTTTATTTATATATATTTATATATATAATATATATATATAAATATATATAAATATATATATATATTATATATATTTCATATTTATTGCATATTTCTCTTTTAGTACCTTGTCATTGTTGGTGAATTAGTATGTATTTTATAGTATTTGTCGTAACTGACATACATTCACTTTCATTGTGTATTAATTTAAGTTGTATGTATAATTTAAGAGCATTGTCGCAGTTGTATTTTTTACCAAAAAGGCAAAAGGCAAATGTATCTAAATAAATAAATAAATTATCTACTATGTAAGACTGACTACCTGAAAGGTGAGTGGAACAGATTGGATGAGGAAGGCGGAGATTGAGAGCAATTGTGTACATTGCGTCTACGTCCAATTGTTCACTCAATATGCTTTTTACTACTATTGAGAGATTTCTAATTAAAAAACAACAGGAATAGGTTAACCCATCTAGGAAATACTTGAGACTACGAGCGCACGATGACAAGGGTCCCACGGGGTACTTTGGACTTGCAATTAATAGCTATCTAGTTCAAACTTGAACCTTTACTGTAGATGTGAAGTGACTCTAAATGTAAATTAATTTTCATTTATAGTCGGATTTAAGCTTTCAAAGAAAAATAAGTGAACGTTGAAATAAATGATTCTTCACTTACAGGTAAATAGACCAAATAATAAACAGAGACTATGAGAAAAAATACTAATCACTCTTGACCTACGAATGTGGAAAAATGAGGATGTACCTACATATCATTTACCAACGTGGTAGGTTCTATAGGAGGTGTCCTACTGGGGAAGTACCTCCATCATACAGAATACCGCGGCTATAATAACCTCGTGTTGCGTTCCCGGCGGTGACTACTCACCGCCGGGAACGCAACGGTAGCCAGAGCTCACTGGAGAGTTTTTGTGCTGTCAATGGGAAGACTAAAGGCTTGTCCTGATTTTGTGTTCTGCACTGGAGGCACAAAATCTCTGTTCTTACAGGGTCGGCAGCACGGATGTGACTCCACTGGTGTTACACACGTTCATAGGTCATGGTAACCACTTTAACCACTGTAAACACTTGAAAAATAGCTCGATATAAATATAATATGAAAGTTGTATGTATCGAGATAATATATGAATAATTACAGTTAACTACATGAAATAATAATAAAACTAGAAATGGGAGACCCATACTGCTAAACTGTATTTTATTTTATTTTATAAGAACGGCCAAACGTCATTATAACAATCATAATGTTACTGAGTACATACACACCCTACGTAAGTACTGTTAAATCCATGGTAATACCTGATAAGTAGCAATACCTACTTATCAGATACTTCCTAAATTAAAAATACCTCCTTTTTTTTACGTGCGCAAAATATATTAATATAGATACCCCCTCCCCCCCCCTCTCCCACCGAAGCCGGTGGGAGAGGTTATGTCGGACTCGAACCGACCAAAACGCACGCCGCCTGCGGGTCGTTTTTGGTTGCCGAAGGTGAGGTTGACTGGCATATCCCTCGCACCCCGGCCGACTTAGAGCCGTCTGGTCTATAAAAATGCCTCCTAACTAAATAGCCGCGTCGTTTCCGGCGGAGTTGAATTTGGGTCACCCCATCTCTTCCCATGTGGTGTCGTACAAGGCGACTAAGAAATAGGGCTGCTTAACATCAGACAGATATATACAGCCCAGATTCAGCCTCAGATAAATGGCTCGAGTCACAAATAGTGCCCAGAATACGGCAATAGGCTTTCCCTCTATTACAATGTTTGATGAAATGTGGGTGTTAATTCACCTTTGCCTAACTCTCCGTAGGCGTGATTATATGTATGTATGCAATTAAATGTCTACAAGCTCAAATACTTGAACTACGTAACACGATTCAGGTCACACAGTAAGTAACAGTGGCTAACGAAACGAGCTCAGAATTAACTCTACATGGTCCAGCTTGACCCAACTTATATATTTCATGGCAAAATGCCAGCTTTGGACATGGAACTATCTTTGACTTTTTTTTACAGTCCGAAATCCAATAAAAATACGAGGATTAAGTAACATTATATTCCACAACGACACAATTACTTTTATAGAAAGTTTACGGATATAATATCTTTGGTTTGCTTACAAAATAGTGACGTCACTGTTTGCATAGAATACTATATAAAGTCAATGACTTCGAGAATTGATTTATAATGCATAACATAACAACTCACGCCAATATCCCCGAAGGGGTAGGCAGAGGTGCTAGCACCCACATTTCGCCAGTTTATGTTTGGGTCCCAATGTAACAGGTGGCGAGCCTAGTGCCATTAACCGGGCACTTATAAACCTGTGATAAATACACACATAACTTCGAAAAGCATCGAAAAGTCATTGGTGTGTGCCATGTTAAAACCTGGGATCGAACCCGAGACCTCGTCTCAGCAGTCCGTTACCCATTCCACTAAGCTACCGCGGCTAATAACGCATTTACTATAGTTTTATCCGCTGTACTAGAAGTGGCTACCTTTATTACCAGTTCAGCTTGCTTTTCGTACTTAGACTAAACTTGAAGTAACTTGTAATATTTTTTTCTTTAAAAGAATATTAGAACCGAAATTACTAATATTCCCTCTAGCCCCTTTTTTTTTTTTTTTTTTTATACCACTTAGTTGGCAGACAAGCACACGGCCCACCTGATGGAAAGTAGTTACCGTGGCCTATGGACGTCTGTAACACCAGAGGAGTCACAGTCGCGCTGCCAACCCTCTAAGTACAGAGTTTCCGTGCCGTCAGTAGAAGACAAATCAGGACAAGCCTTTAGTCTTCCCACTGACGGCACAAATTCTCCAGTGAGCTCTGGCTACCCTACTCAACGCTGGGAACACAACACGAAGTTATTATAACCGCGGTATTCTGTAGGGCGGAGGTACTTCCCCAGTCGGACTGCTCAATCGGGCGGATATACCGCCGTGTCCTACCTCCTTGAGCTAAATTGCTTGTGTTAGGAGTGGGTTCACGTAGGTGGTGTAATGGCCAAAAATCGAACCTGGGACCTCTCGATTGTAAGACCGACTCCTTAACCACTAAGCTATTATATTGTATTGTATTATATTGTACATCAAACTGTATACACATGCTACGTGACGCGTGGTTTCCGGCAGAGTAGAATTAGGGCCATCCCATCTCTTCCCATGCGGTGTCGTACAAGGCGACTAAGGGATAGGGCTATTTAACATCAGACAGATATATACAGCCCAGACTCAGCCTCAGATGCATGGCTCGAGTCAACAATAGTGCCCGGAATAAGGCAATAGGCTCACCCGCTATTACGTGGGACCGAATACAATTATTGCTGAAATGTGGGTGTTAATTCACCTCTGCTTAACCCTCCAGGGATAAAGGCGTGATTAAATGTATGTATGTACACATGCTACCTAATTATCATACTGTAAATCTATTGATGTACAGTTGCTGCGGTTTTCCCAAGCGCCTACAATATGGGGTTCTTCAAGAGGGACATCAGAAGGTTTCTTCATGTTCGGCAGCGCGAGTGTGACACCCCTGGTGTTGCATACGTACATAGGCCACGGTAACCGCTTCCCATCAGGTGGGCCGTGTGCTTGCCTGCCAACTAAGTGGTATAAAAAAAAAAGAATCAGGTGGGACGTGTGCTTGTCTGCCACCTAGGTTGTATAAAAAAAACTATCTATCTATACCTACTAAATTTGAGAGTTACCACAAATACATTACAAGCTCAATCCGTTGTGTTTATAAGATGAGATGAGAAATGGCGAATCGTAGCTTGCCTGATTACTTTGTAAATATCCTATATACCTATGGTTAACAATAAACATAATTTAAATTTGAGATAGCGATTGAAAATAACATAACATAACATAAACTCACGTCTGTATCCCCGAAGGGGTAGGCAGAGGTGCTAGCAACCACATTTCGCCAGTTTATGTTTAGGTCCCGATGAAATAGGTGGCAAGCCTATTGCCATTAACCGGGCACTTATAAACCTGTGATAAATACGCACATAACTTCGAAAAGCATCGAAAAGTCATTGGTGTGTGCCATGGTAAAACCTGGGATCGAACCCGAGACCTCGTCTCAGCAGTCCACTACCCATACCACTAGGCTACTGCGGCGGCGATAGAGATTAATATAATACTCGAAAGCTACTTTTTATCTCGAGAAGTGAAGCGTTAGTAAATTCTCGGGTACTAGTTTATGAATAATTTGTTTAAAATTTAAAGCTTATAAGTATTTAAGGAGTTCAAAGAAACGAAAGGGTTAAAATTACTTCGTGAAAAGTTTTATAAATTGAAAAGTTTTATAAATTTCCTATTGTTCAGGGTTATTGTTAAAAACCTTTACTCGATGGGCGTCATCCTATTTTATTGTATTTTAAAATATTCTTAAGACAGTATTTACAAGGCGACTAATGGATAGGGCTGTTTAACATCAGACAGATATATACAGCCCAGACTCAGCCTCAGATGCATGGTTCGAGTCAAGAATAGTGCCCAGAATACGATAATAAGTTCACTCCTATTACGTGGGACCGAATACAATTATTGGTGAAATATGGGTGTTATTTCACCTCTGCCTAACCCTCAAAGGATAAAGGCGTGATAGTATGTATATGTATTTTTATTATATATGGTTTAACTATATTTACAACCATAATATAGCTTCAAAGCTAACCACAATTGAGTTGGAAAAAAGACTCAGAATGAAAACCTAAACTTGCAATAAGAACCAATTACTAGTATTAAGGAACTGCGGGAGCCTAGTGGTATGAGTACTGGACTGCTGAGACGAGGTCTCGGGTTCGATTCCAGGTTTTACGATGGCACACACCAATGACTTTTCGAAGTTGTGTGTATTTATCGCAGGCTTATAAGTGCCTTGTAATTGGCAATAAGCTCGCCACCTATTACATTGGGACCTAAACAAACTGGAGATATGTGGGTGCTAGCACCTCTGCCTACCCCTTCGGGGATGTAGGCGCGAGTTTGTGTTATGTTATGTGTTAAGTATTTTGTTTTCGTACTTTCTATCAATCAAATCATTTATCAAAACCTCTGTGGCGTGGCGGTAATGAACGCGACTGCTACGCAGGAGGCGCAGGTTCGATCCCCGCTCAGTGCAAATATTTGTATGCATGAATATTGGTATTTGCATTGGTCTGGGTATTTTTAAGTATAATATGTATGTATTTACAAAAAAAAAGTATTTAAGTATGTTTATCCAGATTCTAGATTCCATAACACAAGCTAGTTAAGCTACCATGGGTCTAGATAGCGTTGTGTAGAATGTTGTAGAATATTTATTATTATTATTATTTATTGCTTACCAAGTGTACCTAAATCTTACAATGTACTTAAAACTTGCGTAGTGTCAGCATTAATATTACATATTTCAGGCACTGAAAGAGGTCAACAGAGGACAAACAGTAAAGTAAAAAATACAATATCATTTTATTTTGCTTCCATTAGGCAAAAATGTCACAGACATCTTTTCAAGGAATTTATTTCTTAAGACTAGATTGCAACTCGGTGCAATGTCCTGTCCTAACCAACCGGGACAAAATATTCTAATTTTATTTTTGAACCGTCCTTGAACTGTACTTCTATAGTCAGTAACAAAGCGATCTTGACGAATAAAGTACTAAGAATTATCTTAATAATTTGCCCCCTCCCTTCCTATTGACTGTTCTGATATATGGTACACACCATAATTTTTGACAATAATATAATTTTAGTTGATAAAATAATGTAATTTGCTCTTAGTAACACCTTCTCCTATGTCCAACAGTGGTATGGGGTGAGCTGAATAATTGATTGAATACCATAATATTAAGATTATTTTGGCCAGACGCCAGCGTGGAAACCACAACCTTCTAATATTGGGAGAGGTCTAGGTCTTGCAGTGGACTACGATAGGCTTAATTGATTGAAGATCATTTTGCGTCTTTGCAGTCAACATCGTTCTGACGCTCTGTACAGAAGTATAAGTATAACTCGATTAAGATAGAAAAAATTTAAATGGTCCAGGCGGAATTCGAAACTGCGATCTTTCTCTTACAGGGGAAACGCTCTGAACACTAAGTTCGGTAACTTAGTGTTCAGAGCGTTTCCCCTGTAAGAGAAAGATCGCCGGTTCGTATCCCGCCTGGGCCGTTTAAATTTTTCTATCTTAATCGATTTTGAATAGATAACATATTAATAATAATAATAATAATAAGCTTTATTTAATTCCATGCAAACATATTACAATAACATAATTCATGCATTAAATTGGCAATATTAAAAGAAACAAATGTTTTAAACCATAAATTGAAAAAGTGTGATGTAAATGGAATAATGATAATTAAAATAATGTCATTGTAATAATATATAATAATAATAAAAATAATATTGCTATCTATTCTGTTTGTATGGACCCCGTTCGGGTAAAAGCCTCCTCCAAGGAATTCCATTCTTTCCTATCTTGTGCTGTTTCAATCCATCCTCGACCTGCCACTTTCACTATTTCGTCTGCCCATCTGGCATAGGGTCGGCCTCTCGCTCTAGTGCCATGCGGTCCTGTCTATTCTATTCTATGCGAGAATAGATAACATACTAGGTACATGCTTAAAATTTCATTCTATAACTATAACGTTGATTTTTTTACAGAATAACAACGCATATGTATGAAATCAATACACTAGATTCTGGCCTAGTATAATTACCGCCATATATTTTGTTCCCAAGTCGCGAGAGTAACGAGGCTTTGGTGCACTTATATATTGATTTTATATAATATAATTATGATTGGTGGATGTGATCTTCTCCTCCATCGCACCGTAGCACCCCGTGCTATCCCCCAAAGACACCGAAAACACGACATATATAGCGGTAAGTATGTGTCTTTTACCCCATATAATCATAATGAGTAATACTTTCCGGGAACGTGGTCTGTTTTTATTTATTTACTCAACTTAGGTGACACTTAGGCCCACCTGATGGAAAGTGGTTACCGTGACTTACGTACGTGTGCAACACCAGGGTAGTCACCACACCTGTGCTGCCAACCCTGTAAGAACAGAGACGATCTGTACCGTCAATGCAGAATGCAGAATCGGGACAAGTCTTTGGTCTTCTGTATTAATGCCGCGGTATTCTATAGGGTGGAGGCACTCCCCCAGACGGACTGCTCATTTTATATTGGTCGAAAGAGTAGAGTGAAAACCGGGCGACGGTAAACAGAAGGTAAGACGCCTTCTAGCCAGATGGATTAACCACCTGAAAAAGGTGGCTTTTCTATACCACTTAGGTGGCAGATAAGCACACGGCCCACGTAATGGAAAGTGGTTACCGTGGACTATGGACGTGTGTGAAATCAAGGGAGTCACACTCGCGCTGCTAACCCTGTAAGCACAGAGAGATTCTGTGCCGTCAGTGTAAAAGACAAAGCAGGACAAGCTTTTGGTCTTCCACTTCACTGACAGCACAAAACGTCCCCAATGACCTCTGGCTACCCTACTCACTGCCGGGAACACAACACGAGGTTATTATGGCCGCAATATTCTGTAATGGTACTTCCCCAGTCGGACTGCTCAATTGGACGGAAATACCGTCGTGTCCTACCTCCTATATGATTATATGGCGGAAGATCAGTATAAATAGCGCACCTTGGGAGATGCTTATATCCAGCAGTGCGCTGCTACAGGTTTATTTTTTTTTTACGTGCGCAAAATCCCCACGGATACCTCCCCACCGGAGCCGGTGAAGGAGGTTATGTTGGACTCGAACCGACAAAAACGCACGCCGCCTGTGGGTTGTTTTGGTTGCCGAAGGTGAGGTTGACAGGCATATCCCTCGCACCCCGGCCGACCCAGGGCCATCTCTCACGATCTGGCCCTCTTCTCGGGTGTGGGGACTACAAAGTCCCCAACTCGACCCCGGAACCGGGGAGGCGCGCCACGCGCGCCGCCGCCGCGGCCATCTTCTGCCAGGGTGACAGGCGGCTCCACCTGTCATCCCCAGGCCGGCGGGCTGCTATAGGCTGATAACTAGGTGATTGATTTATCGATTACTAATAATAGTAAATTATACTTATGCAAGTAGATTAAATCGTGTTTGCAATCTTAGTTTTCACTTCTTACCACAATCATCGGCAAAAATCCAAAACAAACACTATTGCTATCTCATTATGACTCAAAATCAATTGGTAAATTGGGGCACCTAACTACAGGCTGTTGTTAAAACTAGAACTAATTATTCCAACGCTTCCATTGTTGTTTTATCTATTATCTAGTATCAACTGCAGCAAGTAATTAGAGCACAAAACACTGCAATCAAGGAATCCCACGGAAGCTCAACTTTAACTGTATTAACAATAGTTTTAATTAGAAGGGAACTAAATTAGTTGGAAGTAACTAAATTAAAATTTTAATTGCATTTTCAATCATAGATGGTAATCTTCGCTGGCGTGATATCGAGCTTACAATTAAGAGGTTTGAGACCTCAATTATTATAATATGGATTCACTCCTATTACATATAAAACTAAGGCTGGTGGAGGTGTACAGAGTCGGCAGCACGGGTGTAACTCTACTGGTGTTACACACGTTCATAGGTCACGGTGACCTCTTTCCATCAGGTGGGCCGTGTGCTTGTCTGCCACCTAAGTTGTATAAAAAAAAATACTAGTAATGTATGTATCATCATCACATCAGCCACACGCAGTCCGCTGCTGAACATAGACCTCTCCCATAGACTTCCATAATGACCGATCTAAAGCAGCCCGCATTCAGCGCTTCCCGGCGACCTTGATGAGGTCGTCCTTCCACCTGGCCGTGGGCGTCCTTATTTCTTTTTTTTTTTTTATATACGACACGTCAATTAGACTTCGCCTTGCCTGATGGTAAGCTGAAGGCAAAGTTCCAGAAAAGAGGGTCACCATTACTTACACATACCGTGTGACAATGGTGACACTCAGCTTGACGGCCTCATCATATGCTTTTTCACGCCCCGCTTAAAGGATCCGGGACTGTAGGAAGAAGGAAACACGTGAGCTGGTAATGAATTCCAGGCCTTAATGGTGCGACAGAGGAAAGAGTCTCCTACGTATATCATCATTTCTGACGCGATCACGTAGGGAAATACGGAGCATAATCTCCATAGCTCGTTGTCGAGTAATGTATGTATAAAATGTGTTTAAATAACAATCCTAAGTATTATTACAAATAAAGCGTACTTTACCGGGGCCGGTGGGGGAGGTTATGTCGAACTTGAACCGAATAAAACGCACGCTGACTATGTGGGCCGCAGGTTGCCAGAGGTGAGATTATCTCAGGCCGCGACGGTGGCGCGCCTGGCGCGCCTCCCCGTTTCCGGGGTCGAGTTGGGGACTCTGTAGTCCCCACACCCGAGAAGAGGGCCAGATCGTGAGAGATGGCCCTGGGTCGGCCGGGGTGCGAGGGATATGCCTGTCAACCTCACCTTCAGCAACCAAAACGACCCACAGGCGGCGTGCGTTTTAGTCGGTTCGAGTCCGACATAATCTCCTCCAGCGGCTCCGGTGGGGAGGTATCCGTGGGGATTTAGCGCACGTAAAAAAGAAAAAATAGAGGTGAGATTATCTAAGACATATCCATCGCACCCTGATCGGCCCAGAACCGTCTCTTATGAGACGATCCTCTTCGTGTGTGGGGATCAGGGAGTCCCATCTCATCCCACGATTATGGGGAGGCGCGAATCGCGCACCGCCGCCGCGGCCTGCTTCTGCTAAGGTGACAGGCAGGTCTAACTGTCACCCCTAGACCTGCGCTCATGAGGGACGGAGGTCATTTTGCGACCTCCGACGCCCGAGAATAAAGCATACCTACCAGCTATATTATTTCCAACGGGTGAATCGCCACAATTCGTTAGTACAAATTTCAAAGAGAAAATTCCAGTAGAAAACCTACACTTATAGGATTGTTTTCATCTTTACATATATACATATAATAACGCCATTATCTCCGGAGGATCAGGCAGAAGTGAATTAATACCCACAATAAAATTCACCAATCATTATATTCGGTTCCACGTAATAGGAGGAGCCTATTGCTGCATTCCGGGCACTATTGTTGACTCTAGTCATGCATCTGAAGCTGAGTCTGGGCTGTATATATGTCTGATATTAAACAGCCCTATCCCTTAGTCGCCTTATACAACACCGCGTGGGAAGAGATGGGGTGGTCCAATATCTACTTTGCCGGGAATATGATATATTATAATATGATATTGTCGGGTCGAGTGCATCCTCCAACGAGGACAGCTACTCGTAAAATCTAATCAAAATAATTTTATTAATAATATTCAATTTATTTCAGACCATTAGTTCTCAGTAAAACACGTTATGCTTGCCTTTGTACATATACTCGTATGATAAATAGTACCTATCTCTTTTTGTAATTTATATGTTCAATAAAAATAGTTGACCAACTTTACCCTTCAGAAGAACTATTTATGCATTCTTTAATAGCAATAAATTATTTAGTTTAATTACACAGCTGCAATTAAAAGTTACATCTATTCGGTCTCGTCAGCTTTAGGTAGTAACTCGGCACATCACTTAACTATTATTGTTACGAACTGTTTTCTATCTATTCTGTGTTGAAATATATTATTAAAAGTTCCCATTGCCTTTTATAAATAGATGGAGAATTCGTATTACTGTACCAAAACTAACTTAATTGTAGTTCAGTATTGAGTATGAGCCGTTGCCATTTTTTTTGCGCAAAATCCCCACGGATACCTCCCCGCCGGAGCCGTTGGGAGAGGTTATGTCGGACTCCAACCGACTAAAACGCTCCGCGCGTGTGGGTTTTTGTTGGTTGTCGAAGGTGAGATTGACAAGCATAGCCCTCGCACCCCGGCTGACCCAGAGCAGATTTCAGTTCTAATATTCATTTTAAAACAAAACAAAAAAAATACATTGAGTTCTGTGATCTAGAATACAGATAAATTGATAAATTCCACACATTGAGAACACAATTGTTCTTTTCAAGAAAATACTGTGGAAAAGTACAAGTGTGTTCTCAATAATGTGCAACAACAAGTTCCACAGTCATAAACAGTATACATTTAGAAATTCGTTCAGAAATCATTATTTTAATTTTAAGTTTGAGAGCTGAAGTGGTCGGTAACTTGGCACATGTTAAGCTTACCCCAATGCGGAGTGTACACACGTTGTTCAACATTAGAATCAACTAAACAGATCACAAAATGCACTTTAGCTTCGAAACTGGCGTTCTACTTCGTTCGTGAGCGTTTAACCTGCATTGTTTATTCTTGTCCACAATTCTGTTTGTTAATGTTGCGTTGTTTGGAGTATATACAGGACATACAGCCATGACTAAGTGCCCGCTTGACGGCAATAGACTTGCCTCTTACGTAGGACCGAAAACCCTTGTTGCTGAATTAAGGGTGTTAATATTTTACAGAGCTTTTTTTAAAATTATTTACTATCATGCAATACGCAAAAAATATACTTAAAGTGTACACCAAAAACCGGGAAAAGGTTTGTGCGGAGTGCCACGTGGTGGCGCTTGGCAGCGTGCGGTAATGGACTGTATTGCGGGAAGTAGCTAACTGTTCCATTGACGCTTTACACACAAAAGACAGGTGGTCGGGTTGCCGCGGGAGTGATCCAAGCAATGAATGCAACCCGAGAAATTAGGAGAGGATGCACTAACCTTCACGACACACGTGTTTTCATCGCAGCCGGTACACGGATCTTCTCTTCCTTGCTCAGGAGCTGCCGTCAGCATCACTAGATCACTTGAGGAACACACGAGAGGCACAATCCGATCGGTAAAGGTCTATGAAGCGGTAAAAACGTAACAAATATTAATCATTTTTGAGAGACGCGAGCGCGGCCGTCCTTACGCTGGCTAGTTCAAAGCGAGACTGAGTGTCTATATTTCACAAATGGCGGACGGAAGCCACATCTATGGTTAGTGCGGAAAGGGAGACGGGTATAAAAGGAGTGTGTTTCCGTGTCAAAAATACAGTTTCCACTTCGGCGCAACCATTCCCCCCGGCTTGAAGGGTTACCTTCGAAACGACAAATGCGAAACAAATCTAAAGTCTAATCTAAATCTAGGTTTGGGAAATAACAACTAAAATATAAACCTAGATTGGAGCTCGTGCCTACTGCTGGCTAGGCAGCGGGCAGAGGCGAACAAACAACACAACGCAACAGTCTCGACCAAGACGAGACGCGATTAGCCAACAACAAAATAAGGGTCTCTTCACGTGGGACCGATACAACAAGCGAGTGCTTCTTCTCCTCGGGTGGTTCGGAAACCGTAGTGGGATTGAATTGACTAACTGGCCACCCATCTAACGCGGCATGAATCCAGGACGGTCCACTAAACCATAACGGGTGATCTAAAATTTGCGAAGGAAGCAATCCACGAGAGAGACAATCGGCTGGGTTGTCGGTGCCAGCAACGTGAAAGAGATTATGTGGCGCCAATTCAGATTGAATTTTTGCCACTCTATTAGCGACGAATGTGTCCCAACGATGGGGCGAAGAGTGGGCCCAACACAAAGCGACTGTTGAGTCCTAAAAGCTAAAAATTACTAATATTAATGCGAAAATTTACAATTATGCCATTAAGCGACACGGAAGTGCTAGTCTTAGCACTGCCATCCAAAACTACACGGAGTTTTAGTAGTAAGCTTATCTTCTCTAATAACTCCGCGGTGCGGGATAATGTACGAAGGCTGGGTCCCGCCAGTGTCCGCAGGCGCAGGTGAGATGTAACCTTTATCTAAATATTCGTTAACAACCTCATCATAGGCCCGCTTCGACTTTGGGGACGCCTGCATCTTTCGTTCCAAACAAAGAAAGCGTTTTTCAGCGGATACACGGGAGCCACCGAGCGAAAACTTGCGGATGGTAGACTCCAGTGGCGGCTCGACGGTGCAACAGAACGAAGCAGTCGAGTGACTAAAACTATCCATAGAAGCGGGTGCGGAACCAATTATAACAAAACCAAGAACTGTTTCCAGTGCGTGCGGAGCGGGGTACGTCGGTCCCCCTTGAACCTTACGTGATAACTGGAGGTGCGGGAGAATCGAAGCGCCGATCAATATATCGACGACTCCAGGAACAGCGTAAGTCTCATCTGCTAAAGGCAAGTCTTTAAATTTCGTTAATAAAGACGTGTCAACCGGGACGGTAGGCAACTGTTCAGCTATTCTATCTATAACGAGCGAATCCATGTCAAACCAAATATTATTATTAAAACGAGATCTAAACCTTGTTTTAACGGTGCCACGAACAGCTGACTGTAAGCTTCCAAAACCCTTCACCACTGAGCGGGTTGAACGCTTATCAACATTGAAACCAAGACGCCGACAACAATCTTGAGTAATGAAATTACTTTGCGAAGCGCCATCTAACAGCGCTCGAACAATGCGCGGCTTACCTAATGCATCAACAATAACAACGCGAGCGGTCGCAAGACACACAGTAGTGAGTGCAGCACTAGCGGAGAACGAACACAAGGTGACGTCATCCGCGGCGGTCACCGGGCGGGCCGGAGCGCGCGCGAGCGCGGGCTGCGGCTGCGGCGCAGGCTGCCGTGTGTCACCGCTCGACGAGCCAACCGTGCTCACATTGGATGCGGCATTACTATTCTCAAAATGAAGCAAAGTGTGGTGTCTCGCTTGACATTTGCGACAACTATTTCTACTATTACATAAAACAACGCGGTGTTTAGTACCGAGACAATTAAAACAAAAATTATTAGCGCGAACAAATTTATAACGATCACTAGGCGACAATTTTAGAAAACCAGGACACCTGTACAGTTGCGAATGATGAGTGCTACACAAAGAGCAAACAGGTGACTGTACACGTGCTGGTGCGGTACTAACATAAGTATGAGTTGACCTCAGTGACTTCGATGACGCATCTACTTTGCGTGCAGAATCAACAACTATCTTCGCGCCTTCATGTTTCGATGAAGAGCGCTGCAATACTTTTATATGCTCGCGAACAAAACTTTCTAAGTCTTCGAACTTAGGAATTTTATTGCCGCGATGATCCGACTCAAACAAACGAATGGTTTCGGAATCTAATTTCCTTAAACCCATATACAAAAATACGAAGTCGCAGAGGTCATCAATCTTTAGGTTCTTTACGGCGCGAACAGCTGACGCGAAAGTATCTAGAAATTTCTCTAAGTTTTGATCGTTACATGCCGCAATAGATTTCAAATCAAACATCTGATCTAAATAGGCGTTAGCTACCGATCTTTTATCCTCATACCTAGCTTTCAAAGTATTTAAAATTAAATTATAATTCCCGGCACTAAACGTAATTCCAGCGCAAGCGGTTATAGCTTTACCAGTCAATTTTTCAACGAGATAATGCAATTTTTCGTGATCTGTCAACGAATCGTTCTTATCTATCGTATTCTCAAAACTATCTATAAATAGACACCAATTGCGAATGTTACCATCAAATTCGGGTATTTGAATTGGTGGCAACTTAGGTCGGTCGCGAGTGGGGTTGGGTAGGTCAGCCGGTTTCTCCAAACTCCTAGCGACGCGTTTGATACGACAATACAAATCGTCAAACGACGACAAGGCTTGATAACTCACTGAGTAATCGGGATCCAAATTCAACTCTAAAACATTGATGTCATGTACTAAGGTTTCGAAATCCGCGCGTAGACTATCTAAGTTTTCTATAGAACACAAGAACGAATCTCTGATGACCAAATCAGAGGTTTTAAGTGCATTATCATAGATCGATTGTACGCGAGAGTAAATCATTTCTTTTTTAGCGTATAAAAGTTTCAATTGAACCTTACCGGTCTTATCAACCTTTGGGGACATGTTTACAATTAAATCTCAAACTAAAGTGCGGCAAATAACAAATATGAAATGACTTAATCTTAGCGGTACAGAGCAGCGAGGCGGCGCGAGCGACACTCGGCAGATAGGTAGGTACCTACAACTGTGAATGCACGCTTGAACAAACGCGCATAGCAACAAGGTCGTACCTACGCGATGGTCGCTGTCTAGGTTCAACTATTATTTCCGAGATTAAGTATTGCGTAATATCTATTCAAATTAAAATACTTTCGTATGAATTGGGATGAGATGCGAGCGAGGTAGGTACAGCCACGTGTCTACCCACGCAGGTACTAGGCAAATACGACGCGAGCCGAGAACAACGTAATTGAAAAAAACAAAACAAAGCCAAATGCGTTAGGTATTACACTGTGCCTATGCACTAGGGTGTCTGAGTATACCTAAGATCTAAGCCTAAATGTCTGGATGCGGGGTTTTCTACTAAAATAACCAGGCACTTAGGTGCGATGCGAAAATTGCGAACTACGATTAAGTGTTGATATGATACCTAACCTATTTATGTATTAGGTAGGTACAATGCGAGCCAGCGGCGAACGGACAACAAATCTAATCCTAAGTGTCTGGATGCGGGGTTTTCTACTAAAATAACCAGGCACTTAGGTGCGGTGCGCTCATTCCCATTAGAATAATAACAAAATACGAACTACGGCTAAGAATCCGGCTCGATCCGGACCAAAAATGGTGGCGCTTGGCAGCGTGCGGTAATGGACTGTATTGCGGGAAGTAGCTAACTGTTCTATTGACGCTTTACACACAAAACAAGACAGGTGGCCGGGCTGCCGCGGATTCGATCCAGGCAGTGAATGCAGCCCGAGAAATTGGGAGAGGATGCACTAACCTTCACGACACACGTGTTTTCATCGCAGCCGGTACACGGATCTTCTCTTCCTTGCTCAGGAGCTGCCGTCAGCATCACTAGATCGCTTGAGGAACACACGAGAGGCACAATCCGATCGGTAAAGGTCTATGAAGCGGTAAAAATGTAACAAATATTATACATTTCTGAGAGACGCGAGCGCGGTCCGTCCGTCTTTACGCTGGCTAGTTCAAAGCGAGACTGAGTGTCTATATTTCACAAATGGCGGACGGAAGCTACATCTATGGTTAGTGCGGAAGAGGAGACGGGTATAAAAGGAGTGTGTTTCCGTGTCAAAATACAGTTTCTACACCGGCGCAACCATTCCCATCCGGCTCGAAGGACCAAAAATGGTGGCGCTTGGCAGCGTGCGGTAATGGACTGTATTGCGGGAAGTAGCTAACTGTTCCATTGACGCTTTACACACAAAAGACAGGTGGTCGGGTTGCCGCGGGAGTGATCCAAGCAATGAATGCAACCCGAGAAATTAGGAGAGGATGCACTAACCTTCACGACACACGTGTTTTCATCGCAGCCGGTACACGGATCTTCTCTTCCTTGCTCAGGAGCTGCCGTCAGCATCACTAGATCACTTGAGGAACACACGAGAGGCACAATCCGATCGGTAAAGGTCTATGAAGCGGTAAAAACGTAACAAATATTAATCATTTTTGAGAGACGCGAGCGCGGCCGTCCTTACGCTGGCTAGTTCAAAGCGAGACTGAGTGTCTATATTTCACAAATGGCGGACGGAAGCCACATCTATGGTTAGTGCGGAAAGGGAGACGGGTATAAAAGGAGTGTGTTTCCGTGTCAAAAATACAGTTTCCACTTCGGCGCAACCACCACGCATTCCGTTTATATATAAATTATATTCTAATTTGGTTTAACACTAGTCGATAATTACCTATATTCTAAAATAAACAATATTTACTTACAGGAGTGAATATTGTATGTATGTATATTAGCATCTGTTTAACATCTGACAGATGTATACAGCCCAGACTCCGCCTCAGATGCATGGCTCGAGTCTACAATAGTGCCCAGAAGACGGCAAAAGGCTCTCTTCTATTACGTGGGACTGAATACGATGATTGGCGAAATGTAGTTAAGTAACCTCTGTCTAACCCTCCGGGGATAAAGGCGTGATTATATGTATGTATGTTTACAGTGATAATTTCAATTATAAGACCTGGTTGATATCAGCGCTAGATTCTTGTCTGGCACATGTTGTACCAGGTCACAATTTACTTGTTTGCGAGGTATTATTATACTTAGCGTTATGTAGGAGTTTGAATAGTGAAATCTAGACAGGTTGCAGTGACGTAAAGTTATGCATATAAATATCTCGATCTCTTCTGAATATTGTTCTCTTTCTTTCATTCGTAATGTCATAAAATAAACCTTATTATCTCATCTCTGTAATAGGTTCCCATGGGTACACTAGTAGAAAAATTATCAATCAGCATTTTTGTTTCGTTATCACCAATATAGGGTACATAATTCAATTGCATTTTTTTTTTGCAATCAATATTTTAACTTCTAGACTCTAGACCATCAATAAATTTGATTTTGTGCATTTATCTACAGAAATTCACCAATCCGAAGATCGATACAAGCAAACAAATCTTAAGCTCAAACGTTCGGACCCAAGTGTAAATATCTGTGTATATTCAGATCTTGTGCCTCGAGGACACAACAACACAACACCACACTATCCGTGTACACTGTGATGTTCTAGGTAAATAGTGAAACAATGCCTGCACAGTCTGCGATTATATTCTAGAGGATTTTCAATCTTCTACCGATACTCAAGTTACACAATTTCTATAGCTTAAACAATTCGAAGGAACAAGACGGTGCGCGCATTGTGCGGTATGAAAGATACTTCATCCCACGTACACTCAAACTGTGGAATGAACTCCATGCTGCGGTTTTCCCTTGCGCACTACAATATGGGGTTCTTCAAGAGGAGCATTAGAAGATATCTTCAGGGTCGGCACCGTGAGTATAACGCCTCTGGTGTTGCACACGTCCGTAGGCCACGGTAACCTATTTCCATCAGGTGAGCTGTATTGTTTGCCACCTAAGTGGTATAAAACAATCATCCTTCAATTTACAAAACGTGGACTGATATTGATAAACAACGATTCACTCAAAGAGAAAACGTTTCAAACAACATCATAAAACTTTATACCGTTGTGATTTTCCTGTCCTTTGTCGCTTGCGTCCTTTTCTTTTTTAACAGTCGATATTATTGCTAGGTTTCGCCGGACGTCATGATTGATCGTGTCAGTTCATAAAAAAGATATGAACTATAGACGGAAACGAATTCAAATACACTTAAAAAAATTAAGTATCGAATTATGAGTTGAGGAGCTATGAGGGAACAGATGAACCTACATACATACCCCTGCTTTTTCTTCGCCTTAGTCGGGTAAAAAGAGTTGAAAGATAACGTAGAGAAATCTAAGATGAATTTGGAAACCTATCAGAACCCTAGAGACCCATGCAGTCGCACTTTTGAACCAATGCCCCTGCTGACAAAATGACAACAAATCTCACCCGGATAATCCGATGTACCTATCAAAAATACTAAGCGAAACCTGGGCACCAAAGTGCAAAATTTGACCGCTACTGGGCAATCACTACTAGAAAGATGCTCGCCCAGATCCCGCGTGAAATGTTTGAATTCTTCTTTTAAAATAGTATAATATTCCGAATAATTTAAAAGTATACAAGAAAAATAAATTCAGCACCACATAATAAACGGGTCCGTGGCTTACGCCCCCGGTGGTCGACGCCCCTGTGGCCGAGGCTCCCGAATCCAAATTTGTACTGTTTCTACTTTTGCACAACGGTCACCAATCTTAAGCCTGACCCAGCCAACGACTTAACAGATTTGTGCAAAAGTAGAAAAAGTACGAATTTGGATTCGGGGGCCTCGGCCACGGGGGCGTCGACCACCGGGGGCTTAAGCTACTGACTCATTTAAACAATGTTATAGGTGTGTGTTAACGTTATTAATACTCTTAATTTAGTAATAATAAATTAAAGCAAAAGCAAACAGGGCTAAAATTATTTGCATTTAATTAACAGAACGCTGTAATCATGAACACAAAATACCAGAAGTCTTGAACCAACTTTCTGTATAACTGTTATTTAAAATATCAACCGACGACTAAGTACGAGCGGTGGTGTGTAGCACAAAGGGTATAACAACATTGTTTATGTTACTGAACACGTCCTTGAGTAATTTAACTCTGCGCTGTGGAAATTCTGACATTCTGGTGGGTGTCCACTAGGAGTGTTCGCCCGTAATATAATAGGTTTATTTGCTGCCTATCTAAATAAGTGGCAATGCGTTTGTAGAACAGAATATTTTGATAAATTGGTTGATAATACATTGATAACTGTCATAAACGTCTAAATGAGAACACATGTGTACTTTTTTCCACAGTATTTAGTATTGATGTCACTGTCATTGTAAACCTTTAAGGATTGCTAAGGCAAAACCAGTCAGATTTAATAATAAATACTGTGAAAAATGTTCAAATGTGTTCTCAATTTGTGTAACAATGAATTCCACCAAGTGCCATCGATCAACAGTATAAATAGTCAAAATGCCTGTCAATCTCATACATTAAGTATTATTTTATTAATAATCTGGCCAACAAATTGCTACTTGTCAGGGAGGCTGATACAAGACGTGATGTAACATTTGGTACCCTACATTTCCATAACAAATACTTCTTGAAATCTCTTGTTAAAAGTATTTTTCTAGGCAATTTTCGGCATGCGCAGCAAAAGCTGCTTTAGTGTATCCTCCTCTAATACCAGCCAGTGCAATCATAATAAAGCATTTTTTATTAAACTTTTATTTATCATTATTTATAATGGCTTTGACGATTATCAGGCTTCTGGTAAGTATCGATAGAATAAATAATCAACTTTAGATAGATTGTAAGTTAAAAGTTTAATAGTCATGCACCTTGTAATGTCACTTGAATCTGGATTGTTAGGAACGTTTCGCAGAAATACACCTAGTAAATGTGTGCCTTTAAAAATAAATGTACCTACGACAGTATATTGTCATAGTCTCCATTGTACATATCTGTGGGTCTAGTGAAAAGGGGTACAAGTCCAATTTTAGTGAAAATTAGTTAAGTATACAGAAATGATCACAGAAAAAAACTCTATCGTTTGGTGAAAACAGATTTATGATATCTCCAAAAATGACAAAGTTTGTTTTGTGCTAAAGGGTTTATCTGGTGAAAAAGTAACGGCGCGAGGTGCGTATAAGTACACTAATATTCCATTTCACAAAACTTTCAATTTATATTTTGTGATTTTTGATCCACCTATTCATGTATTCTTTTGAAGTTTCAATTTGTTTGTGTTTAAAGATGCAAGTACACCTATATCTTTTTATTCGATAAGTGAGTAATGATATTACACGGCTTAAACTGTTTTACACCAAAATAAAATAAACAATGTAAGAATAAATCGAGTTAGATCAGTTTTCACATAAGAAATATTTAATGCAATGAATACAATTAGAAATAAATCTTGTATCACCACTCATGTTATTTGTGAAAACGGGTACATCTCATCGTTGCAAGGATAAAGCGGGGGAATGTGTGTGGAAGTGGGGTCAGGATGCATGTCCTTGCGCCCGCGTTCCTCAGTCACGCGTGTGCTGTGCTGAGTCAGACCTGTATTGAGCGCTGCCAAAATCGACCGACACGCGGGTAAGTTATATCCGTTTTCACTACCTTTAGCAAGTTTATAATAAATATATCGTATACTAAATTAGGTCCTAGTATATATGTACCCTTTTACACCAAGTAAAAGTACTATGTTTATTTACTTACTGATATAATTCATTATTTCATTATTGCAAAAATAAAATAATGGTTATTTCACTTCCTTACTACAAATCACGAAATAAGAATAATGTTAATGGTCTATTAAAAAAATGACATGCAAACATAAAAGGTAAAGGTAAACTAATAAATTGGCATAAATACCTATTTACATTCTGTGATATATAAAATAGCTTGTCTACATTGAAATAACGTCAATGTATAAGGTTTTAAATAGTTTATTTATACCAAAACAAGGTGTCCTAAAGAGTTTATACTTTAATTATTATCTATTCATGCATAACTTTTACTAGGATATGTCGTGTAATTATCGTAAATAACTGCCTCGGTGGCAAATAAATGTACCTATACTCGATTTACTTAGGTATTTAACTAAAAGTTAATATTGATACGATTTTTTATCGTAGTAATTTAATAATATTTACTTTAAACATAAATTGCAATTAAAAATGAATGTAAAGACAACATCAAGTAACTGTAGGTATTACTAAATGTTTTTATTAGCATTTAGCAATACCATTAAGTAGTAGTTTATTTATTTAATATGTATTTGTGTTAAAAATTAAGAGTTTACTTTTAGTTAAATACCTAACAACATGGAGTATAGTGGGTTGGATTAGCAACGAAAAGATCTTGGGTTCGAATCCTGGGTCGGACAAAAAGTGGTATTGGGATTTTCTATATTGAAAATACGCAGTGTTAGTCCTGAGTTTGAATTTGTGCCCGGTATAATAGGGGTGAAATAGAAATAGACTATTGACACAATAGCATTGCTCCCTTTTACATGGGACGTAACATATCAGGCGAAAAGTGGATGCAATGATAGACTTCTGCTTACCCCATCAGGGCATAAAGCCATAATGATACTCGTATGTTATGTTTATTAGGAACAACGATCCGTTTCGATAATTATATCATTAGGTTCTTCAAATCAATGGTTATGTGTAATAACGGACTTCCACACTATCGGCGATGTAGGCAAAACTATTTACTAATACTTATTTATGTTTTTTTTTTAGGATGGCTACTAAGAACCGTATTCATCACATGATGAAACTAATTGATGTGAATCCAGAAACGGTAAAAATGGATCGAATTGAAGAGCCTTTGATTGAATGTTTTGAATATGATTCGCCAAATCCTGGGTGTTCTAAAGATTATGTTGGAAAGCCTGATTGTTCTAATAATTATGTGTTACCCGATGATGAAGATATTTTTACTGAAAGCGACCAGACATTTCTCATATGTCTTGACATTATTTCTGTCCTAATTGATACCCTTCCATTACCAGATATAGATTATAGCGCCGGAAGCAGTGATGATTTTATACCGAATACGGATACAAGTGACTCGGACTCTATAAATGCACGTGCCACAAATAAACGTAGGCGCGCGTTTACTTTGAAGCAGCGCAATGTTATTGTGGCGGAATCTGGATCAGATTCGGGTGAAAAAGAATCATTTTGGGACAAAGAAGGTATTCATCAGGGTCGAAAACGTAAACCTAGACGAAGTAATAAAGAACGAAGAATAGATAGGGAAAACAGAAAAAATATGAGAAATTTAGGAAAAAGTTATACGACAAGTAAAGGGAAAGTAATCGGCGAAAGAAAAATTAAACATCTTGAACCTTGTCGAATGAAATGTGTAGAAAGGATTTCTGAAGAGTTTAGAGTTAAGATCTTTGATTATTACTGGGGTTTAGGCGACTATGATAAGCGCGTACAATTCATAAGTAACCTTATTGAATTAAAAGAGAAGACAACTGCAAAACTAGCAAATGTAGTCAAAAACAGAATTTTTGCGAACAACTATTATTTAAAAATGAATTTGGAGAGTGCCATTCCATTTGTAAAGGTTGTTTTCTAAAAACATTTAGTGAAACTCCTAAATTCATTCAAATTGTTACGGATAAAATGAAGGTAAGCGGTAATATTATACCGAATTCGTCAAGAGGCAAACAACCTAGTGCTTTTGCAATAAGTCATGACAGGCTAGAAATTGTAAAGGCGCATATTCTCTCATTTCCCTGTTATGAAAGCCACTATGGTCGTTCAAAGACTAACAAAAAAATTTTACTACCTCATTTAACTTTGCAAGACATGTACACGTGTTATCGAGAGAGTACTGATAATCCAGTGTCACTAACTATTTATTCATGGGTATTTAAGGCTCAAAATCTGAGTTTTAAAGCACCGTCACTGGACACATGCGTAAAATGCGACACATTTCAAATGAAAATAAAATTTAGTGAAGGCACAGAAAGAGAAGAAAATGAAAAGCTTATGAAAGATCATCAAAAGAGAGCAGAAAAAGTGTATGATATGAAGTCTAAGGATCGGGCGCATTCAATTGAAAGTAGCGATACAGTTGTTTTAACTTTTGATTTACAGCAATGCTTGCCAACACCTTACCTAAAATCTGGTGCTGCATTTTATAAACGTCCACTATGGACATATAACTTAACACTCAGGGATTGTACTTCTAATACGGTTTATTGCTTTATGTGGCATGAGGCAATTGGTGGTAGAGGTGCAAACCAAATAGCTTCTTGCTTATATTATTATATTATGAATTGTATGCCGGCGGAAATAAAACATTTAATATTTTACTCAGACTCTTGTTCGGGACAAAATAAAAATATACATGTCATATGCATGTTTCTTTTGGCTGTACGAAACAAACCAAATATACATTCAATTACACATAACTTTTTTGTACCAGGCCATACCCATATGGATTGTGATGTAGACCACGCAGTTATAGAGAGAGCTAAAAAAAAAACTCCGATGGACATTCATCATCCCCGAGATTGGTTTCAACTGGTACGTTCGTGTGGCAAAAAAAAAAAATTTACCGTTATAGAGATGCATACAGATCTGTTTTTAGATTTTGCGAGTCTTCTGAAGGGACCTTTACAACAAAAGAAAATAGACGAAAATAAGAAAAAGTTCAATCTGTCGGAGTGTGCTGTTTTTAAATATATAAAAGGAGAATTTCCTACATTTTATTATAAAGTATATGATGTAGATGATTGGAGTTTAGTTAGCCTACAAAGGAAAAGAGGAAAATCCCCTCTGCCCAGTGTCTTCAATACGGAATGCTTACCACATTCATACGATGGCCCAATACTAATTTCCGATGAGAAGAAACGGGACTTGATTTCTCTTCTACCCCTCATAAATCCAAGTGCTAGATCATTTTATACTGATCTTTTAAGTAATAATGATATTCAAGACGAACATCCTCTTTTGAACGACAACGATGCCGATGATGACTAATTTTGTAGTCATTTGTCCTTTATTCTCTTACAAAAAGTATGATTATTATTTGATTATAATTTTATTAAGGTTATAAAAAGTAAATGTTTTAGTTTTTTTAAAAATAATTTTAATTAAAATAATTTCGTTCTTTTATTTAATCATTGTTTTAAGCAATTAGTCTACACTAGTCTACATACCCCTCACAAGTCTAGATACCCCATACAATACAACCACATATTTATGTGAAAAGGGAGACAAGTATTTTTTTTTTTGAGAATATTAATTTTGATGGCTCTGATAAAAAGCATACATTTTATAGGTGTTTAAAAGCTCATGGATTCTATTATTTTATTATTATTTATGTAGTTATCATTAAAATCATCACAAATGCGCATCTTTCTTCACCAACAAAAAAATCGTTTACCTTGCATGAAAAAGGGTACAAGTATATTTATATTATCTTTATGTTCATTTTTATACCGGGTATAACTCCGTATCATCAAAACTACTAGTTTTAAATAAAAATTAACATCACCATTAAAAAAACACAACAAAGTTACCCCTAAATGCATAATATGCATCCAATTCATTTAGCAGTTTAAAAGTTATGATGATTAATATGTGTAATTTTAAGCGCGCTGATCGTTTGTAACGTCTCCTGTAAAGTTACATTTTAAGACCTATACCCCTTTTCACTAGAGGCACAGATATATGAATGTAATGACTTATATGATAGAGGTTTAGTGTCTGAGACTTGGTATTACCACACATATAAACTAGTATTTATTAAATTAGTACTTATTTTTGCTGCCACTGCCATCATTTTAAACTTTCGGTGTACTATGTTTTGTTTATTTTTTGTTGTTGTTTGCAATCGGTTTGCTTATACACAATCTGGATAACTATAATTGGTCATTGTTTAGCAATTATTTACTGCTATAAACTTTTGTAAACGACTGTTGCTATTCCAAATATATTAAATTAAAATTAATACAAAATTACGCATATTACGCAGAATTTTTAAATCATCTGTCACTGCGGTTAGACGACAGTGGACGTTATCATTGCTAATTGCTTCATAGTACACATAATAATATATAGCAGCAATATATATATAGTAGTACCTACCTATTGCCTACCTTACGGAAGATAGTGTTAAAAAAATGCACTAACTGCAATGAAAACATATCCAAAAAACAGCCTGGATTCGAATGTAGACGATGCAAAAAAAAATTAATCCATTTGGTGGCAGATAAGTGCACGGCCCACCTGATGGAAAGTGGTTACCGTGGCCTATGGACGTGTGTAACACCAGAGAAGCCACACTCGCGCTGCTGACCCTGTAAGCACAGAATTTCTGTGCCGTCAGTGTAGAGAACAAAGCAGGACAAGCGTTTAGTCAATCCACCGACAGCACAAATTCTCCAGTGAGCTCTGGCTACCCTACTCACCGCTGGGAACACAACACGAAATTATTATAACCACGGTATTCTGTCGGGCGGAGGTACTTCCCCAGTCGGACTGCTCAATTGGGCGAAAATCGCCGTGAATACCTCCTATAAAAAAGCTTGAGCTAGACTTACAAACAAACAACTAACAGCCCTCCGAAACTTCGATGGATTAAGTGGAGCTACGATAACTGTCTGAGTAACATGACAAAACGATCATCTTTGTTTCTACCAGAGGACTCAGAAAACGAAGAGGACAGGGAAAGTGAAAATGCTGTAACTTTTGATTAAAAAAAATACTCAGAGATATCAGCCGCGAGACCAACTCGTTTGGTATAATGAATTAAGTATGTAAAGTAGATATTTATAAAGTAGCCTTTGGGTAATGGACTGCTGAGATGAGGACTCGAGTTTGATCCCAGGTTTTACCATGGCACACACCAATTTTCGAAGTTATGTATGTATTTATTGCGGAGGTGGAAGTAAGACACCACAGTTTGTTAATTAGTTTATTCCTACTTGTTATTATTTACATTACTAGACCTTATATACTATACTATTTTATAGCTATAGAGTGGGGGCTGGCAACAAGTGTCACGTACATGAGTTTGTGCATCGTTGCACTTTTGTTGTTATGGCAGAGGACGTGATTTCTTATTTGTGTCACATAAGAACTGAATTTATTTCCTTATAGAAATCACGTCACCTGATCATGACTGCCATATAACTCCCCCCTTAAATAATTTCTCTGTGCTGTGGTGCTGTATTGCGTGCTGTAGTGCTGTGGTGCGTGCATTTCTTCTTCGATGTGACGGTGTCTCTTCGTATGATGCGCTGGTTTGATTGTATGTTTGCTCGGAATACTCGGTAGTGATGTATGCCACTATATTCTAGTTGCATCTTTTTATACTATAATCTGAAGCGGACAGTGGGGCGCGATATTCTTCCCGTACGTGTTCTTTTTATGTTTATATTCTTGTCTGTTTTATCTTGATCTTCGGTTGTTTTCTTATCTTCCTCGCTAATCAAGAATGCTGGTTTCAGTCTATCTATTGACACGTTTGTTTCCTTGCCGTTTCGCTTTATCGTGAATACTTTGTGGTCACGTTTTATCACTTGGAACGGTCCGTCATAGGGTGGTGTCAATGTTGGGCGTAGTTTATCGCAGCGCAAGAATATGTGTGTACAATCAGCTAACCGTGGGTGGACGAAAATGTTTGTTATCGAGCTCTGTCGTTGTGGGATTGATGTCATGTATGCGATGTTTTCTCTAATTTTCTCTACGAATTGAGTATACGTAGTGCTTTTAGAAGATTCGCCAAAATATGCTGCAGGTAATTTTATTGTTGTTCCGTAGACCAGTTCGGCTGCTGAGTAACCAGTGTCTTGTCGAAAGCTGGTACGCAACCCGAATAATACCGATGGTAATTCTTGTGTCCAATATACTGTGTTTCCTCTTGCCATCAAAGCTGCTTTCATAGTTCTGTGCAGTCTTTCTACTTTGGAGTTTGCTTGAGGGTGATACGGCGTAGTACGGATTTTTGCGATTCCTAGGAATTTGGTTAGGCTTCTAAATAGCTCAGACTCGAATTGTCGTCCTTGGTCTGTCGTGATATAGTTGGGACATCCGAAGCGTGTGATCCATCCTTCGTATAGGGTTTTGGCTATTGTTTCAGCTGTTATGTCCGAAATTGGAATTGCTTCTGGCCACGACGTACAACGATCGATTATCGTTACTATGTATCTTTTGTTTTCTGACGTCGAGAGGGGTCCCACAATATCCATGTGAATGTGGCTAAATCGTTCTGCTGGCATAATTTTTCCTAGTGGTGAGACTGTGTGGCGATGAACCTTTGATTGCTGGCACTGTAGACAGGTTTTACACATTTCGTAAATGTCTTTGTGCATGTTTGTCCATACGTAATGTGATGCAATTAGCTTTTTTGTAGTATTTTTTCCAGGGTGACTCATGTTGTGAAAGCTACCAAAAATTGTTTTTCTGAACTGATATGGCAGATATGGCCTTGTTGTACCGGTAGATCTATCACAATAAATTTTTACGTTATTGTTTTGTACCGGTACCAGTACCATTCTTAATGACTTGTTTTGTCTCAGTTTTGCTAACTCCGGGTCACTGTCTTGATGTTTTCTAACTTCTTGCCAGTTGAGGGTTTGAGGTAGGTCTATAGTTTCAATTACTCGTGACAGTGCGTCGGCCACGACGTTTTCGCTGCCTGTTACGTGCTGTATGTCTGTGCAAAATTGTGCGATGTATTCTAAATATCTTATTCTTCTAGGGGACTCGTCCACTGATGCCTTCTTGTCGAATGCATAAATCAATGGCTTATGGTCCGTGTAAATTGTAAATATGCGCCCTTCTATTAGTCGTCTGAAGTGTTTTATCGCCATGTAAATGCCCAATAGCTCTCTATCGTATGTGGAATATTTCGTCTGTGCTCCGCTCAACCCCTTTGAAAAGAATGATATCGGCTTCCATTTTCCTTGGACTTTTTGTTGAAGGACGGCGCCTACGCATTTTAAACTAGCATCTGTCATGATGGCTAGCGGTGCGTCCATTTCCGGGAACGCGAGGATTGTGACATCACTTATGTCCTGTTTACAGGTTTCAAATGCTTGGTTAGCTTCGATATTCCAATCGATTGGAGTATTGTCGTTCTTCTTGGAGTTTATTAGGTATTTGTTGAGCGGAGCTTGGTGTCTTGCTGCGTGTGGAATGCTATTTCTGTAGAAGTTCATCATTCCCAAAAATCGACGTAGCTCCTTTACTACCTTTGGTTTAGGGTATTCGCTTATTGCTCGTACTTTCTCAGACGTAGGAGTGATTCCTTGGCTCGTTATATGATAACCTAGGAAGTCTTTCTCAGTCTTTACGAATTCGCACTTGCTTGTATTTATTGAAAGTCCGTTTTTGCTTAAACGGGCGAATACCTCTTCTAAATGGGCGTAATGTGTTTCGGCATTTTGGCTGGCGATGAGTATGTCGTCTACAAATACAAATGTGTAGTCCAAATCTCGGAACAGGGAGTCCATAAACCTCAGGAACGTTTGCCCACTGCCAGAGAGCCCAAATGGCATGGTCTTCCACTGGAACAGCCCTAGGGGCGTGATTATTGCTGTCTTTTCTGGTTCCGCAACCCTGATTTGGTGGAAAGCCTTTTTTATGTCAATTTTGCTAAAGACTGTTTTTCCACTTGCGATGTATGTAAAATCTAATAGTCTTGGTAAGGGGTATCTGTCAGGGACTGTAATTTTGTTTAAGGCGCGATAATCTCCGCATGGTCTCCATTCTCCATTCTTTTTTCAGTGACGCGCGCGCGCTGCCACGGTAGTGACGTGCATTAATGACGGCGCTAAATTATTAGCAAAAAAAAAAAAAAAAAATGTCGAATACAATTAAGTGTACGAGTTGTAATATTGTGATTGACGAAATGTTGTCATACGTGCAAAACAAAGTGTCGATATGCGATGAAATGACGTTAGTGAGAATTTGTACTGCGTCGTATACAAGTGAAGAAATAAAGACCTCAAAATCGTTACTGTTTGAATCGGTATCAACAGATTTGCGAAAAATTACCAGGAAAAATAAGCGTAAAGAGGAAAGGGACCTGGCTGATATCATACACCTTTTTAAGAGTGCGGAACCTGATGAAATACCGACTTTTGTGGCTAGACAACTTGATCGGCTGCCGCCTCTGGACTTTGAACATCTAGATTGCGCGAAACTTATGAAGGATCTATCGAAGCTGAATGCTGCGGTTGAAGAGATCAAATCCTCATATATTACGGTAGATCATATTCAAGAACTAAGAACCGAGTTCTTACAATTGCGCCATGATTCGTTACCACCCACATCTGCGTTCAAAGTAAATGCAAAGAGAGGTGCTTGGTTATTGGACAGCGGCCCCATGGGTATTTCACATCTGCATAATTCATCCTTAGATGAGTCCAAAAATACACACGAATGTGACTCAAATAATAAATCACCTCAATATCGGGAAATTGTGCAGGTAGAACAAGAAAAACTAAATCAAATTTCAAACCCGCAACAACGGTCAGCTGACAAAGTAACACGAACCGAGATAATACCGAGTCGCGAGCCGAATATGCACGACAGTAGGAAAGTGAATAGTTCAGCGGTATTGCCATCTCGCTCGAACCCGTTGGCAAGGCCGATTAAACCTAAAGTGCATACGCTAAATGTAAACAAACAAGATGAGCAATGGCAAACTGTAACCTATCGTAAAAAACAACATAAGTATCGCTATACGGGAAAGTCGGGCAAAGCGCGAGATTCTGAATTTAATTTCAAAGCGGCTAATGCAAAGGTTCCAATGTTTATCACAAACATACATAAGGATACGATGGAGGATGATATAATTCGATACATACAAAGTAAGACAAATGAACTGGTGTCCTTAGAAAGAATAAATATGAAGATAGAAAGGGATCACAAGGCCTATAAATTCTTTGTATCGAAGTCTAAATTAGAATCATATTTGGACGAAAACTTATGGCCTCAAGGCATTGTGTTTAGACGTTTCAACAGTTTTAAATACAGAAATGCGTACGGAGGTATATGTGTAGACGGCCAGACAACGAAAACAAATGGATAAATGTCGGCTTGCAACATTCAATTGTAAGAGTGTTAAGAGGTGCGTGGATGGTGTCAGGGACCTGTGTCGAACCTGTGACCTGGTGGCTCTGCAGGAAACATGGTTACTGCCGGATGATATACCATACCTATGCTCGATTGACAAGGGATTTGGATATGTGGGTACATCAGCTGTCGATACATCAAGCGGTATACTCGTGGGTAGACCATATGGTGGAGTGGCCTTGTTGTGGAGAAGCAGTGTATTTCAGCAGGTGTCAGTGTTACGATGTGACAATACCCGTATGTGTGCCATAAGAATAACCACAAGTGACCGCCCATTTATTGTGGTGAATGTGTATATGCCTACGAACACCAGTGACAACCTACCGGACTTTATAGACTGCCTGGGTGCGGTGAGTGCTCTTATTGATGAATATGGTATTGAATCCGTTTTGATCCTAGGTGACTTTAATGCTAACCCGTCGAGTCTGTTTTATCGTGAACTTTTGAATTATTGTGGGGAGCAATCTTGGTCATGTATAGATGTGGATCTACTGGGCGGTGACTCAAATACGTTTACATTTGTGAGTGACAGTACCGGGACGTGTAGCTGGTTGGATCATTGTGTGGTGACCCAATCGGCAAAGCGAGCTATTGTTAATGCTTATGTCCAATATGATACCAAATGGTCTGACCATTTCCCACTCATAATAGTATGTGAGCTAAATCTTTTAACACCGATACTTTCTAATGTTAACTCTGTTAGTCATAGTGCTAGGAACGTTATGTGGGGGACACGTAATGACAAACAGATTGCAATATTTAGCGCGGAATGTCATAAGCGGCTAAAATGTATTGATTTCCCGAAAGAGTTTGTTAAGTGTGCTAATTCTGATTATTACTGTGATGATCCTGGGCACCGGTGTGTTCTTGATAGGCTGTATTCCGACATTGTGGCAGCCCTCAGTGACGCAGCGCTGGTGGGTCGGGGGAGGGCGGGGGTGAGTGGGAGGGGTGCGCGTATCTCGGGCTGGAATAAACACGTCAGCGATGCGCATGGGGAGGCTAGGAGGTCCTTTGTTGAATGGGTTGCGAGTGGTAGGCCTAGAACCGGGTTCATGTATGAGGAAATGTGTAAATACAGGAGGATATTCAAGTCGAGGCTTAAGTGGTGTCAGGATCACCAGGATCAAGTTAGGATGGATGACTTGGCTGAGAGACATGCTCGGGGTGATTTTCGTGGTTTCTGGCGAGATACTAAGAAATCCAACCAGGGGCCTGGTCTTCCTATGAGCGTCGATGGCGTGAGCGATCATAAGGAAATTGCTGATAATTTTAGGAGTCATTTTTCTGTTGGATCGCTCTTGAGACGGGATAGGAGCGAATGTAGTACTAGGAAACCAATAGGAAAGGTCGCAGTACGATTTTCTGCCAAAGATGTACGAAAGGTTATTAAAGGAATGACGAGGGGCAAGTCCCCGGGCCACGATGGGTTAAGCATTGAGCACCTGCAGTATGCAGGGTCACATGCGCCCAGAGTATTGGCGATGTTTTACTCGTTATGCATGACCCACTCCTACTTACCTCTAGACTTTATGAGAACTGTAGTTGTGCCCATAGTGAAAAACAGAACAGGGAACGTTGGCGATAAAAGTAACTATAGGCCTATTTCACTGGCTACTGTTATAGCAAAAGTTTTTGACGGCTTAATCAACTTAGAATTGGACAAATGTATGACTCTGCATGACAATCAGTTTGGGTTCAGACCCAAACTATCTACTGAAAGTGCAATACATTGTTTGAAACACACCGTCAGTTACTATACGAAACGAAGAACACCCGTCTATGCGTGCTTCCTCGACCTGTCGAGGGCTTTTGACCTGGTTTCGTATGACATCCTGTGGAAGAAGCTTGAGAACACTAATTTACCACCTGAACTTGTGTCCATCCTCAAGTATTGGTATGCGAATCAGGTCAATAGCGTCAAGTGGGCTGGGGCAATGTCGGAGCCTTACAAGCTAGAATGCGGGGTTAGGCAGGGTGGGTTAACCTCACCCACTTTGTTTAATTTATATATGGATGCCCTGATTGCCGCGCTCAGCAGCCAGTATATAGGATGCCATATAGATGGAGTGTGTGTAAACAATTTAAGTTACGCAGATGATATGGTGCTGCTCAGTGCGTCTATCTGTGGCTTAAGAAAGTTGATTAGGACCTGTGAGGAATATGCTGGTGCACACGGGTTAAAATATAATGTTACGAAGAGCCAATACATGGTCTTTGAGGTCGACGGAGCTAGATGTCCACAGAACCTACCACCTGTTCAACTCAATGGGATTCCTCTGGAGAGAGTGAACCAATTCACCTATTTGGGGCATATACTTACGGTGGACCTCAGGGATCATGCTGATATGGAGCGGGAACGGAGGGCATTGTCCAGGAGGGCAAACATGTTGTCACGTAGGTTCGCGCGGTGTTCTGCCGAAGTAAAGATTACTCTGTTCCGAGCATACTGCACCTCTTTGTACACATGTAGTCTTTGGGCTAAGTACTCAAAAAAAGTCTACAGTACCCTCCGTGTCCAATTTAACAATGCTTTTAGGGTAATGATGGGGCTGCCTCGTACCTGCAGCGCATCAGGCATGTTTGCAGCGGCAAACACAGACTGTTTTCACACAAGTATGCGCAAAAGAGGAGCCTCCCTGATGCGCAGGGTGCGAGACAGCTCCAACATCGTCCTGGCAATGATTGCTGACAGGTTGGACTGCCCTTACATTAGGCATTGCTGTCAGAGACACGTCCCGCAATGCCGGATGTAAAGGCTATGTAATAATTTGACATTATTATTTGATTGAATGACTGACTGTTATATATATATTTTTGATCATGTCATAATGTATTAATTGATTTATTATTGCGTATTGTTTATCATTATTGTATTAATTATCTATTAGTGTCAATTTAATTCCATATTTTTACTCAATTAATTAAATTACTGAATCTAAATTTTTATAAAACCAAATTTATCAGTTTTCATGTCCTACATCGCTACGTATATGGGTGAAATTTACCTGAATTAAATTTATTTATTTTTTTTTTTTTTTTTTTTTTTTTATTTTTTTTTTTTTTTTTTTCTTCACCATGTGTAGCGGAGATGCCCATGGACTACTTGACGGTTCCAGTATTCCTAAGTTTATTAGCTCTTGAAATTCCTTTTTGGCTGCCTTATATTTGTCGGGTGGTAGAGGGCGGGCGCGTGCGTATACAGGAGGACCTTTGGTGATGATGTGATGCTGCACACCGTGTTCTGGGGGTTTATTAAACGAAGTCATTCGTGTTATACTTTCGTATTTTTCTAACAGGCGCCTTATACGTTCTGGTAAGTTCGCATCGATCGATCTGACTGAAAGTACTTTTGTCCTTACGTTTTTGACAGGCGTTTTTAATTTTGTTTCTTCGTCGATCAATCGTTTCCCGTGCAAATCCACTAGTAGTTTGTGGTGCTCCAGGAAGTCTCCTAAAATAGGCATTTTGACATCTGCGATTATGAACGTCCAGGTATAAGGTCTGCGTAACCCTAGGTCCAATGTTAATGTGCGTTCGCCGTATGTTTCTATTATTGACCCGTTTGCAGCATACAATTTGTAGTTGTTTGGGTTTTTCTTGCCCTGTGCGTTTTGTAATACCGAAATATTGGCCCCTGTGTCTATTAAAAATCTATAACCACTGTTTGAGTCAGTTATAGTCAGACGGTTGGCGGGTTGTATGGCACAGAGTCCCGTCTCATTCTGCGCTATTGGTCGTTTCCCGACCTCTTGTTTGCCGTACCTTTCTGCCAGGAACACGGTTGTTGACATTTGTAGGCGTTTTCTTTAAATTTTCTATGATAGTAACAGTGTTTATGTGTTACATCATAACGCGGTCGTGACCGTGATCGTGAATGCGACCTTCTGCGGAATTTGCTGCGTTGCGAAGATCGTCTATTGTTTATACGAAGCTCGTTGATTTCTACTTGCATCGCTGCAATTTGTGACGTGAGCGTTGTTATCAAACTAACGTTAGCAGATTCCGATGACGAGTGGTTTGTTGTGTAAGTGTAACGCATGCTGTCGTATATTCGGTCTGCCATCTCGCTTAATTTTGCCAAATCCAAGTTATCAGAGACTGCTAAAATAGAAGTAACCGAGGCAGGCAGTTGTCTGAACCATAGTAATCGTATGGTCTCATCGTTCATTTTTCCGCAACTAGCCTCTTTCATCCTTCTTAGTAGTTGGGATGGGGTCGAGTCTCCTAGGTCCATTTCGGATAACAGTTTGTGGAAGCGTCGGTGTTCGCTTTCTTCGTAACAATGGATTAGCCGATTTTTTATTGCAGCGTATTTGTCGGTGTCTGGTGGGCAGTTGAGTATATCGCTGACCTGGTGTATGACGTCTTTTGACAGCTTTGCGATTACACTGTTGTACTTGTATTCGTCTCCTTGCTTTTGTGGGGCAATGATAGCCTCAAATTGTGTAAACCATAGGCGCGGTGAGTCGGTCCAAAACTGTGGTATGCGCTCTGCAATGGATATTGATGCCACCACTTGGCCATCACTGGCTGACTCAGCTGATGTAACGGGGTTTTTAGTCGGTGTCCCGGCTGGAATTATCGGTGCCATGATAGCGTCTAGCCTCTTGAAATTTCAGCTGGTTAGACCCGCTTGTGGGAAGCCAACTGAAATGTGCTTTTTCGCTGGCGGTGGTGATCGGTTGACTCGATTGTTCCCTAGATTTGCTGCTGAAAACCTTTTCAGGGCTGCAGTCGGCCTGCAATTATATCAGCACTAGGATCACGTCGGGGTCACCAATATTGCGGAGGTGGAAGTAAGACACCACAGTTTGTTAATTTGTTTATTCCTACTTGTTATTATTTACATTACTAGACCTTATATACTATACTATTTTATAGCTATAGAGTGGGGGCTGGCAACAAGTGTTTTGTTGTTATGGCAGAGGACGTGATTTCTTATTTGTGTCACATAAGAACTGAATTTATTTCCTTATAGAAATCACGTCACCTGATCATGACTGCCATATATTTATCGTAGGTTTATAAGTGCCCGGTTAATGACAATGGGCTCGCCACCTATTACATTGGGACCTACAAATAACTGGCGAAATGTGGGTGCTAGCACCTCTACCTACTCCTTTGGGGATATAGGCGTGAGTTTATGTTATGTTATATTATGTTATGAAAAATGTAATCGTAATATCACGGCACGGCACTCCACACAAACCCTAGTGGTTTATGGTTTGCAATGATGGTTATCATTGTATAATACTGTTGTAAAATTTAAAAAAAACATACATACATGCATATCCCCGGAGGGTTAGGTAGAGATGAATTAGCACCCACATTTCACCAATCATTAAATTCGGCCCCACGTAATAGTGGGTGAGGTAATTGCCGCCTTCCGGGCACTACTCTTGACTCAAGCCATTCAACTGAGGCTGAGTCTGGGCTGTATATATCTGTCTGATGTTAAATAGCCCTATCCCTTAGTCGCCTTGTACTACACCGCATGGGAAGAGATGGGGTGGTCCAAATTCTACTCTGCCGGGAACCACGCGGCTTGGCTTGGCTTGGCTTGGCTGCTATAAAAAATATTGAATAAAGCTCTCATCAGATCTTGTCCGTCAATCAGTAGGCTACCTCCCCAACCGATTGGCCCCTTTTTGCTACCTCTTCACAGCTAACGAAAGCTTGAACATAGAAAAATATAATATCAAGTCCTAAGGTATAATAACTATCAACAAATTTATGGATAGTGACGTCCTGTGACGTCACGATGATATCGAAGGTTGTCGTCTCGCCGAACACCTCTCAGAATTTTATGTCTTTGTCGATTTATGATGACATCACTATAATCATAAATTATATCACCTCGTTATTTTTGGTATGAGAAATAGAGTTGACTTTTTGATAGTTTATAAAAATGACATTAAGTGCTTTATAACCGACTTCAGTTTAATGGTGGGTATTGATGGTGTATCCGAGGAGGGCCAGTTCAAGAGAGATGGCCCTTGGTCGACCGGGGTGCGAGATATATGGCTGTCAACCTCACCTTCGGCAACCAACAACGACCCAAAGGCGTAGTGCGTTTTAGTTGGTTCGAGTCCGACATAACCTCTCCTATTCGGTAACCTTGGGGATTTTACGTACATATTAAAGGGTGTATAATACTACTTAGGTGGCAGACAAGCATACGACCCACCTGATGTAAAGTGGTTACCGTAGCCTATAGACGTGTGTAACACCAGAGGAGTTACACTCTCGCTGCCGACCCTGTAAGCACTGTGCCATCACTTTAGAAGACAAAGCGGGGCAATCCTTTAGTCTTCCCACTGACGGATGCTAAAACCTGTGTATAGATGCTTGTGCACACAACCTAAAGGGTCCTTTATAGATAACTTAAGTTTTTTATTGAATACCCTTCGTAAATTGTAAAATTGTATATGTATATGAAATCACAAAAGAGGATTACAATTTAATATCCTGAGCTTATTAAGCGTTGTCTTATACTTACTATTAGGTACACAGCTGAAGAGTTTATTTGTTTGTTTGAACGCTTCTCGACAACTAATCTCAGGAACTACTGCTCCAAATTAAAATTCTTGTGTTGAATAATCTGTATAGCTTGATGCCCTCGACAGGTTGCAGCGACGTGCGGTCCGCATTATTGAGAATTCTGAGGTCACGAACACCTCCCTAAACCCTTTGTAGATGCGTAGAGATCTTGCGGCCTTGTCAGTATTTTACCATCTGTACCATGCTGAATGTTCTGATGAGCTCTTCCAATTAGTTTCACCCTCCCCTTTTCTACATAGGACAACACGTGCAGGGCTTAGATGTCACCTGCATACGGTGCAAAATATCCGATCAAGAACCAAGTGGTTTGGAGACTCTTTCCTTTGTAACATCATTAAGGACTGGAATTCATTACCAGCTCACGTGTTTCCTTTTTCCTACAGTCTAGGATCCTTTGAGCGAGGGGTGAAAAAGCATATGATGTGTTGACGCAAAAAAGCATATTGAGTGTCACCACTTTAACATGGTATTTTTTACATGCCTAAAATCACTATGGATACCCCCCGCCACCGGAGCCGGTGGGAGAGGTTATGTCGGACTCGAACCGACTAAAACGCACGACGCCTGTGGTCGTCATCGTCGTTTTTGGTTGCCGGAGGTGAGGTTAACAGGCATATCCCTCACCGCCCGGCCGACCCAGTACATGGTATATATAGGTATATGTAACGGTGAACCTATTTTTTTTAAATTTATTTATTTATTAATGCAACTATTATTCCTTCTTTTCTTCTTTTTGTTATTTATATTTTCCTTATGTAACTATCCTTCTTTATATTGCCTTCAGCTTACCATCAGGTGAGGCGGAGTCTAAATGAGCCATATGTCATCACATACAACAGGATACAAAGAATCCAGCAGATTCCCTTATGTAAATTATATGAAAATTGATAAAGTATGTAATAGGCGAAGCCGGGGAGCATCGGCTAGAATTATAATATAATATTGTTCGTTTTTAACTCCCATCATAAACAATGAATATTAACTTGTTATATAACGCCATGGCGTAAACACGAATAAAATTAACAATTTAGTATTGTTTATACTAAGATAAAGACATTTCCACGTTTCATCGTAATAAACTAGTGAAAGGGTAAGTGTACCCACCCTTTCCCTCTTTCTCTAAATTATCTCTTCAGTGGTAATGGTACTGTGGTACATTCTTAGTTGTACCTCACTTGATAGGAATAGTACGAGATCTGGCTGCAGATTAGTGCACTAATCGAGTATGTGCTGAAAACCAAATTTTTATCCATATTTCTGATTAGTAGCATATATTTCTATTACTGTCTATCCAAAAGTGGCCACAAGTATTTTAATTAAATTCATTCAATTAGCCAACCACAGTCCTGCTGGACATAGGCCTCTCCCAATGTGCGCCATTTTCTCCGATCCTCCGCCTTCCGCATCCAGTCTTTCCCAGCCACATTTTTCAGGTCGTCCGTCCTTCTGGCTAGGGGTGTCCTACCTTTCGTTTACCTTCTCGCGGTCTCCACTCTAGGACTCGTTTGCTCCAACGGCCATCGGTCCTTCAACAAACGTGGTCAGCCCACTGCCACTTCAACCTACTTATTCTGTGACCTATGTTGGTAACTTTAGTTCTCTGTCGGATAACCTTGTTCCAAATTCTATCCTTCAAAGAAACTCCAAGCATAGCTCGCTCCATAGCCCGCTGCGCGACTTTTAAGCTATGGACCAGCCCCCAAAGTGTTCACGTTTCGGCATCGTAAGTCATAACCGGTACGCATTGTTCATAGAGCTTTGTTTTAAGGCATTGCGGTAGGGGTGAAGAGAAGTCTTCTGTTCACCCCTACCGCAATGCCTTAAAACAACGACTTAGTTTGGGAAATGCCGTCCAACCCAGCCAGATCCTTCTGGCTAGTTATTAAATTATTATTATTGTATTAAATTATTATCACAGTTATTAAACTATATATCATATAATTAAATTATTGTTAATTAATTTTTGGAACAACATCGCGTTCACTTGCTTTTTTTTTTTAAATACTGCAGCCGGATCTTAATCTATAAACGGCAAAGATTAAAACCTAAATTACCTTCCAGAGGTGTAATTAGGGTTTAATCTTTGCCGTGTGTCATCTTACTGGAGCGTGTATCACTTCACTGGAGCAAATTTTACCTCATACCCGATTTGTCTCAGTGGAGCTAGTAGTGAAGTTATTTTGTCGATATTGAATCGACTAAAGCTCTATGGTGTTTTCCATGGGAGCTCTTTTAGCAGGAATCCCTGCTATACCCTAGTAAGGAAAAGTGTTGTGTACACAATAATGTTTACGGGAATTAACGCGATCATGGTATAAGTAAATACATACTAGTGATTTGCCAGACGTTTCGACTATATTCCCTCTAACCCCTCCAGCTAAGCTAAATTGCCTGTATTAGGAGTGAGTTCACGTCGGTAGTGTAATGGTCAGGATTCAAACTCGGGACCTCTCGATCGTAAGGCCGACTCCTTAAACACTAAGCCACCGAAACTTTATGTTTACCGGAATTCATACTCAGCTGCTTAGCCAGACTCAGCCTGTGATCACGGCTGGTGTAACCTGGGCGAAACATCATGTAAATCAAAGTTATGTATGTACTTATTGCATTATCGCGTTAATTCCCGTAAACATTATTGTGTATCATATATGTGTATGTATGTATATACTGGTGGTAGAGATTTGACGGCACAAATTTGTCACAAATTTCGACCGGGTTGGTACCACCGTGCAATATTGCGAAAAACCCTTCATAGTAATTCAATTTCGGTTGGATTGCGTTCAGGGATCAGCAAATGCATAGCCGGGTAGAGGTGATGGTGGTCGCAGCACTAGTGGGACCAGTGGGTCTTGGCGTAGTCTAGTGAGGATGGTGCGGGGCGACGCGCCGGTCAGGGAGACCCGTAGAAACGGTGGTGCCGCTGGCCGCCCGCAGTATAGTACAGAGGCCCAACTGGGACTAACCACCCTGGAAGGCTGCCTCACCAGACCGCGCATAATCCCGGTATGGCTCGTCGTGCCGGTTGGTGACCGGAAGTGGGGGCCCCGGCGACCATATTCGGGGGGGTACGGGGGCCCTTCCGTACGGCGTGTCGGCTCACGCCATGCCTCATAATCATAGACAAAACCAACAATCACCTCTTTTTTCACGCCCTTTTCTCCTTTTCATCATGGCAGCGCATTTAAGAGTATTGGGCAACACAGCGGCTCTTCAGACTCCCACAAGCTCGCTATTTGAGGTGGAGTCCACTAACATCTGTGGACTCCATGCGAACCTCAACGCCGTCCACCAACACATTGAGACGGCGAAACCAGATATGCTCTTTCTCACGGAGACACAAGTAGGCCGCCCTGATGACACGACCTACTTGCTTTACCCCGGCTATGTTATCGAGGAAAATTTCCGTGCAAAAGCCGGGGTGTGCGTGTTTGTTAGGGCGGATGTTTGTTGTCGCCGTTTGCGCTGCCTTGAGGACCCATCCTTTTCAACCCTATGGGTACACGTAGACCATGGCTCTACGAGTCAGATCTATGTGTGCCTCTACCGTTCCCATACAGGAGATGCTGAGACAACTCGACTCTTTGAATATCTGAGTCAGGCGGCAGATGATGCGCAGGAACGGTTTCCGAACGCCGAAGTGGTATTTTTGGGGGACTTTAACGCCCACCACGAAACCTGGTTGGGCTCCGCCAAAACAGACCATGCGGGAAGAGCCGCCCATGCATTTGCTCTGGCGCATGGCCTGACCCAATTGGTACACGAGGTCACTAGAATACCAAGAAGGTCGGGCCTAGCACCCTCTCTGCTAGACCTTCTGCTGACGAGTCACCCAGACCTGTACAGTGTTTCGGTACAAGCCGCTTTAGGCAATTCCGACCACTGTCTGGTCTGCTCCAAGGTGCCAATTATAGCGCCCTCACGACCCGTGCAGGGGAAGCGGTGTCTCTGGCACTACTCGTCAGCAGATTGGGATGGGCTGCGCAACTATTTTGCGTCCATCCCGTGGGTTGAACGCTGCTTTGAAGGTAAGAAACCCTCAGATTGTGCTACTGCTGTTGCCGGTGAGATCGGTCTGGGTATGGAATACTATATCCCGTACACTGATGTCACCGGTGCCCGAGGAGTGCGCCCTTGGTTCGGGCGCGAGTGTGCGAGGGCTGTTGACCAAAAGCAGTCCGCGTATCGCGCTTGGGTAAGGGCGCGTGCCACACACGATCCCAATGTGGGCCACTTCAAGGCGGCGTACAACAGAGCCACAAAGGACTGCAAGAGGGCTTACGTCAGAGCGGATGCCCTGCGCATTGCACGGCTTGGTCAAGAGCTAGTGGCACATCCCACGGGCAGCCGTGGATACTGGCGACTGGCCAAAGCCGTGCAGGCCAACTTCTGTCAGCCTTCGCTGCCACCGCTGCGCTACCCTGATGGATCCCTGGCCCATGGACCGCAAGAGAAAGCCAATATGCTCGTAAATCTCTTTGCGGCCAATTCCCGAGTCGATGATTGCGGTATACAGCCACCGACACTACCCAATAGTGACCACGTAATGCCTGAAATACGTATCAGGCAATGCGATGTCCGTGCGGTGCTTCAATCACTCGATGTCCGGAAAGCCAGTGGCCCGGATGGTATTCCAGCGGTGGTCTTACAAAAATGTGCAGCGGAGTTGTCTCCGATGCTTACGCGGCTGTACCGACTGTCCTACAGCTCGGGTACAGTGCCTTCGGCTTGGAAAGAGGCGAATGTACAGCCGATCCCCAAGAAGGGGGATCGCTCAGAGCCAGCCAACTATCGACCCATAGCCGTCACCTCAGTGCTGTGCAAGGTCTTCGAGCACATCATTAACAAACAGCTCATGCGTCACCTAGAGGATCACTCCTTAATTAATGACCGGCAATATGGCTTCAGGCCGAAACGGTCAACGGGTGATCTTCTAGCATACGTTACCCATCTTTGGGGTGAGGCTATGGACAAGCACGGCGAATCACTGGCAATTAGTCTTGATATCGCCAAAGCTTTCGATAGAGTCTGGCACAAATCGCTTCTCTCCAAGCTACCAGCCTTTGGTCTGCCTCCTAGACTGTGCAACTGGATTGCTAGTTTCCTGCGGGAGCGCCGTATCCGCGTCCTCTGTGATGGACGGGCTTCGGAGTTCTTGCAAATAAATGCTGGCGTACCGCAGGGGTCTGTATTATCTCCCGCTCTCTTTCTTCTACATATCAACGACATGCTGTCCACCGGCAGCATACATTGCTATGCAGACGATAGCACCTTACACGGGAGTTATCACGGACAACCTGCGGCCAAACAGTCTGATATCGTGGAAAAAAGACAGCTTCTTGTCACTGAACTGGACCGGATCTTGAATCACATTTCTCAATGGGGCTCTGAGAACATGGTCGAGTTCAATGCCAAGAAGACGCAGGCTTGTGCGTTCACAGCAAAGGTATCTTCTTTCCTTCCCCTTCCCACTCTTCAGAGCACGCCACTGCCACTGCAGGACAATCTCAATATCCTAGGCATGGATATTCGCTGCAAACTGAATAACAGAAATTACATCGAGAGCATCATCAAAACAGCCTCGCGGAAACTCGGACTCCTAAACAAAGTGAGACTTTTTTCACGCCGGAGCAGCGGTGTCTTCTCTATAAGACAAAAATTCGCTCCTGCGTGGAATACTGCTCGCATCTCTGGGATGGCTCCGCGAAATACCTACTAGATGCTCTCGATAGGTTGCAGCGACGCGCGGTCCGAATTATTGGGAACCCTGAGGTCACGAACACCCTCGAGCCTTTGCAGATGCGTAGAGATATTGCTTCCTTGGCTGTATTTTACCGTCTCTACCACGGTGAGTGTTCTGACGAGCTCTTCCAACTAATCCCACCATCTCCTTTCCTACATAGGACAACACGTGCAGGCCTTAGATGTCACCCTCACACTGTGCAGAATATACGAGCAAAAACCAAGCGGTTCGGAGACTCTTTTCTTTGCCGCACCACCAAGACCTGGAATTCATTACCAGCACACGTGTTTCCTTCTTCCTACAGTCCCGGGGCCTTTAAGCGGGGCGTGAAAAAGCATCTGATGAGGCCGCCAAGCTGAGTGCCACCATTGTAGCACTTAGTGTCTGTAATGGTGACCCTCTTTCCTGAGACTTTGCCTTTAGCTTACCATCAGGCGAGGTGAGGTCAAGTTGGCGTGTCCTATATAAAAAAAAAAAAAAAAAGTATCGCGAAAATTGAAAAGTAAGTGTTGTGTACTTGAGAATCATCACATTATTTCTCTGAAGCAATGATTCTTAAGCACTAATATAACTGTAAGCTGTAAAAAGAAAGAAAAAGTAAGCAACAATGTGTACCGTACCTATCTTGCCCGATAAAATTGAATGCTGCATACTATTTCCATCCTTCCACTGTTCAAGCTCTTCTTAAGTGTTGATATTTAATTAAAATTTTAGAAGAGCTTCAGTATTGTTCAGCCTGTTCAGAATTAGACCCTTACTTGTATACTTAACGCATTAGTTCAATTCATTGTAGTTGGCGTTAAATTAGAGCCGCAAAAAGATGGCGATTACATTTGTGTTAACGAGGCTCCAGGGGCTGGTAAATCTATTTCAGATGTACTACAGCTGAAAAGATCTAACTTAATTACCATTGCTACACACATTAACGACTAGTTCCAATACTAATAAATACATGGAGTCGAAAACACAACTGTAAATAAATATAGATTAAATAATAATTTCTAGAGGAAGCTTTTTGAATTGCTTTGTAGCCTTGCTCCACACATTTTTGTAAATACGCCATTTTATTGACCAAGCGAGCGAACTGAGCGAACTTGTATTGATTTTTGACTTAATGTCAAAAATAAATATGGTGGCGCATGGCCGTGCGGTAATGGACTGTATTGCGGGAAGTAGCTAACTGTTCCATTGACGCTTTACACACAAAAGACAGGTGGTCGGGTTGCCGCGGGAGTGATCCAAGCAATGAATGCAACCCGAGAAATTAGGAGAGGATGCACTAACCTTCACGACACACGTGTTTTCATCGCAGCCGGTACACGGATCTTCTCTTCCTTGCTCGGGAGCTGCCGTCAGCATCACTAGATCACTTGAGGAACACACGAGAGGCACAATCCGATCGGTAAAGGTCTATGAAGCGGTTAAAATACAACAAATATTATTCATTTCTGAGAGACGCGCGCGCGCGATCGCCTTTACGCTGGCTAGTTCAAAGCGAGACTGAGTGTCTATATCACAAAATGGCGGATGGACGAACTACACTATGGTTAGTGCGGGCGGGGAGATGGGTATAGAAAGGGTGTGTTTCCACGTCAAGAAATACAGCTTCTACATCGGCGCAACCATTCCCCCCGGCTTGAAGGGTTACCTTCGAAACGACAAATGCGAAACAAATCTAAAGTCTAATCTAAATCTAGGTTTGGGGAATAACAACTAAAATATAAACCTAGATTGGAACTCGTGCCTACTGCTGGCTAGGCAGAGGGCAGAGGCGAACAACCGGGCGCAGATACGATCCGGTTGCAGTTTTAACCCGTACAACACGAGTTACCCCGCGGGAATCGGGAAAAACTTCCTCTACTACTCCTCGGTGCGGGATAATGTACGAAGGCTGGGTCCCGCCAGTGTCCGCAGGCGCAGGTGAGATGTAACCTTTATCTAAATATTCGTTAACAACCTCATCATAGGCCCGCTTCGACTTTGGGGACGCCTGCATCTTTCGTTCCAAACAAAGACGTTTTTCAGCGGATACACGGGAGCCACCGAGCGAAAACTTGCGGATGGTAGACTCCAGTGGCGGCTCGACGGTGCAACAGAACGAAGCAGTCGAGTGACTAAAACTATCTATAGAAGCGGGTGCGGAACCAATTATAACAAAACCCAGAACTGTTTCCAGGGCGTGCGGAGCGGGGTACGTCGGTCCCCCTTGAACCTTACGTGATAGCTGGAGGTGCGGGAGAATCGAAGCGCCGATCAATATATCGACGACTCCAGGAACAGCGTAAGTCTCATCTGCTAAAGGCAAATCTTTAAATTTCGTTAATAAAGACGTGTCAACCGGGACGGTAGGCAACTGTTCAGCTATTCTATCTATAACGAGCGAATCCATGTCAAACCAAATATTATTATTAAAACGAGATCTAAACCTTGTTTTAACGGTGCCACGAACAGCTGACCGTAAGCTTCCAAAACCCTTCACCACTGAGCGGGTTGAACGCTTATCAACATTGAAACCAAGACGCCGACAACAATCTTGAGTAATAAAATTACTTTGCGAAGCGCCATCTAACAGCGCTCGAACAATGCGCGGCTTACCTAATGCATCAACAATAACAACGCGAGCGGTCGCAAGACACACAGTAGTGAGTGCAGCACTAGCGGAGAACGAACACAAGGTGACGTCATCCGCGGCGGTCACCGGGCGGGCCGGAGCGCGCGCGAGCGCGGGCTGCGGCTGCGGCGCAGGCCGCCGTGTGTCACCGCTCGACGAGCCAACCGTGCTCACATTGGATGCGGCATTACTATTCTCAAAATGAAGCAAAGTGTGGTGTCTCGCTTGACATTTGCGACAACTATTTCTACTATTACATAAACCCACGCGGTGTTTAGTACCGAGACAATTAAAACAAAAATTATTAGCGCGAACAAATTTATAACGATCACTAGGCGACAATTTTAGAAAACCAGGACACCTGTACAGTTGCGAATGATGAGTGCTACACAAAGAGCAAACAGGTGACTGTACACGTGCTGGTGCGGTACTAACATAAGTATGAGTTGACCTCAGTGACTTCGATGACGCATCTACTTTGCGTGCAGAATCAACAACTATCTTCGCGCCTTCATGTTTCGATGAAGAGCGCTGCAATACTTTTATATGCTCGCGAACAAAACTTTCTAAGTCTTCGAACTTAGGAATTCTATTGCCGCGATGATCCGACTCAAACAAACGAATGGTTTCGGAATCTAATTTCCTTAAACCCATATACAAAAATACGAAGTCGCAGAGGTCATCAATCTTTAGGTTCTTTACGGCGCGAACAGCTGACGCGAAAGTATCTAGAAATTTCTCTAAGTTTTGATCGTTACATGCCGTAATAGATTTCAAATCAGACATCTGATCTAAATAGGCGTTAGCTACCGATCTTTTATCCTCATACTTAGCTTTCAAAGTATTTAAAATTAAATTATAATTCCCGGCACTAAACGTAATTCCAGCGCAAGCGGTTATAGCTTTACCAGTCAATTTTTCAACGAGATAATGCAATTTTTCGTGATCTGTCAACGAATCGTTCTTATCTATCGTATTCTCAAAACTATCTATAAATAGACACCAATTGCGAATGTTACCATCAAATTCGGGTATTTGAATTGGTGGCAACTTAGGTCGGTCGCGAGTGGGGTTGGGTAGGTCAGCCGGTTTCTCCAAACTCCTAGCGACGCGTTTGATACGACAATACAAATCGTCAAACGACGACAAGGCTTGATAACTCACTGAGTAATCGGGATCCAAATTCAACTCTAAAACATTGATGTCATGTACTAAGGTTTCGAAATCCGCGCGTAGACTATCTAAGTTTTCTATAGAACACAAGAACGAATCTCTGATGACCAAATCAGAGGTTTTAAGTGCATTATCATAGATCGATTGTACGCGAGAGTAAATCATTTCTTTTTTAGCGTATAAAAGTTTCAATTGAACCTTACCGGTCTTATCAACCTTTGGGGACATGTTTACAATTAAATCTCAAACTAAAGTGCGGTAAATAACAAATATGAAATGACTTAATCTTAGCGGTACAGAGCAGCGAGGCGGCGCGAGCGTTAACTATGTAGGTAGGTAGGTGCTTACAACTGTGAATGCACGCTTGAACAAACGCGCATAGCAACAAGGTCGTACCTACGCGATGGTCGCTGTCTAGATTCAACTATTATTTCCGAGATTAAGTATTGCGTAATATCTATTCAAATTAAAATACTTTCGTATGAATTGGGATGAGATGCGAGCGAGGTAGGCACAGCCACGTGTCTACCCACGCAGGTACTAGGCAAATACGACGCGAGCCGAGAACAACGTAATTGAAAAAAACAAAACAAAGCCAAATGCGTTAGGTATTACACTGTGCCTATGCACTAGGGTGTCTGAGTATACCTAAGATCTAAGCCTAAATGTCTGGATGCGGGGTTTTCTACTAAAATAACCAGGCACTTAGGTGCGATGCGAAAATTGCGAACTACGATTAAGTGTTGATATGATACCTAACCTATTTATGTATTAGGTAGGTACAATGCGAGCCAGCGGCGAACGGACAACAAATTCTAAGCCTAAGTGTCTGGATGCGGGGTTTTCTACTAAAATAACCAGGCACTTAGGTGCGATGCGAAAATTGCGAACTACGGCTAAGAATCCGGCTCGATCCGGACCAAAAATGGTGGCGCATGGCCGTGCGGTAATGGACTGTATTGCGGGAAGTAGCTAACTGTTCCATTGACGCTTTACACACAAAAGACAGGTGGTCGGGTTGCCGCGGGAGTGATCCAAGCAATGAATGCAACCCGAGAAATTAGGAGAGGATGCACTAACCTTCACGACACACGTGTTTTCATCGCAGCCGGTACACGGATCTTCTCTTCCTTGCTCGGGAGCTGCCGTCAGCATCACTAGATCACTTGAGGAACACACGAGAGGCACAATCCGATCGGTAAAGGTCTATGAAGCGGTTAAAATACAACAAATATTATTCATTTCTGAGAGACGCGCGCGCGCGATCGCCTTTACGCTGGCTAGTTCAAAGCGAGACTGAGTGTCTATATCACAAAATGGCGGATGGACGAACTACACTATGGTTAGTGCGGGCGGGGAGATGGGTATAGAAAGGGTGTGTTTCCACGTCAAGAAATACAGCTTCTACATCGGCGCAACCAAAATACATCTTTTACATATCGTGATCATGTCTAATAGATCGACGTTCTAAAATTATTATTACGAGAAACAATCCTGTTTTCCTTGGAATTGCGACCAATTTTGATATTTCGAAGTTTGAGATTAGTTCGAGACTGGATACTGAACAACTTCTTATTAAAGGAATTGGCATTCTGTTTGCGCGGTAGCCTAGTGGTTTGGGTAATGGACTGCTGAGACGAGGTCTCGGGTTCGATCCCAGGTTTCACCATGGCACACACCAATGACTTTTCGATGCTTTTCGAAGTTATGTGTGTATTTATCGCAGGTTTATAAGTGCCCGGTTAATGGCAATAGGCTCGCCACCTATTACATTGGGACCTAAACATAAACTGGCGAAATGTGGGTGCTAGCACCTCTGCCTACCCCTTCGGGGATATAGGCGTGAGTTTATGTATGTATGTATGCATTCTGGTTGCATTTTCAGCTGCTGTTACTTTGGTACGTTGTCAAGTGTTCATAAGTGACGGTAACCGCTTACCATCATATAGGCCATGTATTTAAATGCTTTCCTTAACCATATAAGAAACGACAGAAAGACTTATAACCGCAACCTATCCCTTACAGGGGAATAGTCTGACTTCTGAGATACCGAGTCACCCTTTGAATGCTCACAATTCTGTTATAAAACCATCTTAGGGCGACTATTTGAATAGTAAGCGTTCTAATTCCTTTAAAACTTCATCATTTCTTCTCACGTCTAATTTGTAATCACAAAACCCTTTGGTGGTTTCGCAATAAAACAATACTTGAGCACTTTCTAGAATCTTGATATGAAAAGCTTCTTGACCTTGACTTCTAGTTTGTAGAACATTGTACCTTTTATGTTTGTCTCCGCTAGATTAAATTTACGGCTGTCATTTTTAGGTTGTCGCACTCAAAGGGTGAAACCCAACTACCAAGCCGTTCGCCTGTATGTCACAGTATATCTATAAAACTGTAGCTATAAGGGAGATAAATAACACAAAAATGCTAACACTTTCTTTTTGTCTTCGAAAATATCCTTACATAGTTTTTTGGAAGTTACACAGATGCTTCACGATTCTTTTATAACATTTATTCACTCAATATAAAAGAACTGGAGGAATTATTTGACAATGTCGCTTTAGATAAAATATCTAGAACAGATACTGTAAGATTTATGTTACACTAGCTATTGTTCGCGGCTCTGCTCACGTGGATCTCGGTTATCGCGGCCAAAGCTCTAGTTTATCTCTCTACATTTTATTAAAATTGATACAATAGTTAATTTCATTTATAATATTTAGTAGGTATGTATTATTACCCAACTACGGCGAAGCAAAAGGAGGGTTATCATTTTGACTGGCTATGTATGTATGTATGTAGGTTCATCTGTTCCCTCATAGCTCCTCAACCACTCATTAGAACTGGACAAATGAGATATCGTTAGAAACGTCTTAGTCGTCTGCTGTTTATAGGCTATATGATGTGTCACTGAATCTCTAGCGGTCATAAAGAACTAAACATGTCGTGTTTAGTACCAACTGAAAGGGCTCAATTAGCACATTTCAAATAAATATAAATTACATCTATTGCTGGCTCCGAAAAATATAAATAATAACATTAAGTTTAAAAATAAAACTCGTCTATTGAAAAATCACGCTTTAAAAGTATTTAAAAGTTATAGTTGCTTAACACTTGACTGTAGTCGTATGCCACTTAGTCTAACAAAACAATACATTCTAGGGAAAAGTGGCATACGACCACAGCCATCTTTGGTATTTTCTTGTTTGACACTTTTTAGAGCGTGATTTTACTGTAGTTTGGTTTTAGTTTTGAACTTATTTTATGTTCAGACGAATACAATATGGTCACAAGAACTGTGCGGTATGAAAGGAACTTTATCCCACACACGCTCAAGCTGCGAAATGACCTCCCTGCTGTGGTTTTCCCCAGCGACTTTAATATGGGGTTCTCCAAAAAGGGCATTAATAGGTTTCCACAGGGCCGGCAGCGCGAGTGTCACACATTCTTAGGCCACGATAACCACTTTCCAACAGGCCCACCTGTTGGAAAGTGGTTATCGTGTGCTTGTCTGCCTATAAGACTTGACTAGAATTAGACTAAAAAACGAGCTCAGGCAGATTAATTCATGCGGTGTCGTATAAGGCGACTTAGGGATAGGGCTGTTTAACAGACAGACATTTACAACTCAGACTCAGGCACACACAAGACTACAAGGCTCGAGTCAACAATGAAGAATGACAGTAATAGGCTCACCCCCTATAACGTGGGCCCGAAAACAATGATTGGTGAAATGTGGGTTATTAATTCACCTCTGCCTAACCTTTCGGGGATAAAGGCGTGATTGTATGTATGTATGTATTTATGTAAAAACACACTATAACGACAGAATAAATAACGGTACTCTATAATTTGGAGTTTCACTACGCTACTTACCATAAGGTGGTCTAGCCATCATACTACGTATTAATTAACTAGTTAGAAAGTTCAAAATATCTGGTAAGACATTAATAGGTACTGCAATGTTGCAAGAGAGGTACCTATACTCACCCGCATACTTCACAAAACAGGATCAAACACGACAACTGTGACCGCGATTCCGAACCGTCTTGAACTCCGCAACTAATTTGATTAAGCACTAGCAGACTGTAGGAGTTTTAAATGTTATAGGGTAGTTTCCTGAGTCAATGAACCAATACTACTTAATGTCTTCATCTAAAAATATGCAAAGTAAACTCGACAGCCTCTGTGGCGTAGCGGTAGTGAACGCGACTGCTACGCAGGAGGCGCGAGATCGATCCCCGCTCAGTGCAAATATTTGTATGCATGAATATGGGTATTTGCATTGGTCTGGGTGTTTCTATGTATAATATGTATGTATTTAGAAAAAAAAAAGTATTTAAGTATGTTTATCCGTATTCTAGATTCCATAACACAAGCTAGTTAAACTATGCTTACCATGGGTCTAGATAGCGTTGTATAGAATGTTGTGGAATATTTATTTATTTATTATTTATTTAAACTAAGGTATTGCGTAACTAAACTGAAACTATAAACTATTCGTTATTTTAAATTCCTAAAATAGTTCAAAATATAAACAATCGAAATAAAGCTAAATTTACAACTTTTTAGATTCCTCATTAAATTTCGAATTAATCTTATCACACACTGCATTCGCGTAAACGCAACGACTGAGATAAATGCGATATTCTCTTGCACTCCATACATTTTCACTACGCGCCAGTGCGCTGTGACGTCACCACGTGCCACGATTTAGTACGGAGCGTTATCAAGTGGCTCGAGAAATTGAATTTTTAAAGTCAAATATCTTTAAAACTATTTGTCATAAGAAAGTTTTACTTTCACAGTTCATTATATTATCATTGTAAAATGTGCTGTTTACGATAATTAACACAACCCTATTAGTAGAACTGTCTATTACATTGATGAACCTTGCCCAATCTTACAAAGTCATGTCATCAGTTGATTATATGTTTAGATAAATTGAAGATGTGACCTGTAAGTTAATAAAGACAAAGATATTTTTTCATATATTTGGATATATGTATAGACCGATAAAACTGGATGAAGAAGAAGAATTAATATTTAGGCGTGTACTTTACCGATTTTTCAACTTTTAAACGACACTTAAATATACCAAAAAAAAACCATTTCTGAATTCACCATAGGCAAGGGAATTCAACTCCCTTCTGTTGTTTTCCCGAACGAATACAATATGGGGTTCTTCATGAAGGGTATTAGAAGATTTCTTCAGGGTCGGCTCCTGATATTGCACGTCCATAGGCCACGGTAATCACTTCCCATTAGGTGGGCCGTGTGCTTGTCTACCACCTAAGTAGTATAAACATTTTGAAACTAAGTATGTATGTTGAATGACTTAACAGATTTGAATGTACCGTTGAAATCCTGACATTGTGAAATGTCACGAGCTATAAATTTAACAGGGCAGTCATGTCTGTCATAACTTTTCAAAAGCAATTTTTATTTCTCTAATTGAATAATAATACGTATAAGTAATGTAAAAGTCTTTGTTTACGCAAACAACTAGAAGATATTCATGGCATTCGTTAGCCGTAGTGGTGCACCCCCAAAAGTACATTATTTTGTTCCGTATTAAAAGCTCGTAGCACTTGCGTTAAAATTGAATTCAGGGATGTCACGCAAAAGAATATTATTTTAATGAAATATATATTAAAATGTGTCAAAATTTTATACCCTATGGCTATTGTTCTAGCTTAAAGTTAGTAATTAACAGACGTAGACTTTTGAAGAAACCAATTGTTTTTTTTACTCATTCATTTCAACAGTGATTTGGTTTACGTACAATATAGATTTTTTTACAAAATAATGTAACTAATTATTATACAATTTTGTAATAATAAGATAACATAAATTTATTTCCTAATTATGTTTAGGGAATAACAAAAGCATGGTTTAGGTGGATATAATTATTAGGACACTTTCTTAAATACATTTTTATTACACGCGTTATTACACTAAATTGTCAGATTATATAACGAGTGTAATATGTCATCATTAGGGGATATATTCTAAATTATTACAAGCTGGAGTAAGGCCACGAATACATAATTCCGATATTTATAGTGTTTTTAACTAAATTGTTTAGCTTGTTCCCATTTTTATACCAAGAAGTCATGTTAATTCTCTGAATCGTAAAAGCGACAGCCCTAGAAAAGGAAACAAACGGTACAAATTTAGCGTAATTGTTTAGAAACATAAACGTTATAAAATGCACTCCTGAAAACCGTGGACTTTCCAGACCAAACACATTTTATGCTGGAAATAACACAGATGCAATATTTCAAGAAAATTTAGCTTTTAGATTAAATTTATCGCAATATAGTTTCTAATTTAATAGAATAGTTTTCCGCGTTATTGCAAAAATAGCGGTATCCTCTACCTCACGCAATATTTACCTGGATCACGCAAAAGCAGTTTTGAAGGGCGACTTGACTTCGTGGAGGATGACATGCGTGTAAATGGTCTCACTACAATGGATACCCAAGATCATGCGAAGAGCTGGAAGGCGGACCCTAAGCTCCGAGGTCTCCCGGCCTGACATGACGATGATGATGATGATACAAATGCAGTCGTATGCGGCTGATGTTGTATGACATTTCAAAGTTGATTCCCGGGCTTGCCAAAAGTGGATTAGATTTTTCGCTCAGGATTTTTAAAAGGACCCAGCTTACAGAAATAGACTAATCTTTTACTACGTGGGATCGAAAATTTACGTAATCCAGCTTCGAAACGAAATACTATTCCAATATTTTGTTCACAGTATTATAGTATCCAATACGTACTTAATTTTTATACGAAGAAGTTTGATACTTAATACTATCATTGGCGACTTTACGAATAAATAATAATTTGTTGAAAAACTTTCACTGCGAATACAGAAACTCGATTATTTTTACGACAATTCTACTTTGATATGAAAAGTCCTGCGTTGAAACAACTTTTTAAATAATTTTCTTTATTTTTTATGTGGATAATTGCAGTTTGAGAAATTCACTCACTTAATAATAATACTTTTGTAGTATACTTTTTACTATTATAATCGTATTGAAGGATGTTTTTTAACGTGGTGGTTTCGTGGTGACGTGGTAATGCTTACAATTGAAGATACAGATGCAGAGATGGATAGATTCAAGGTCAATTGTTTTTATTCTATCTGCTACTTTTTTAATGCCTACGGAATTGAATCGATCTTGATGAAAGTCAGTACAGAGATGGAATGGGTGGAAAAGGACATAGGCTACCTTTTATTGCGATGAGTGTTTATATTAAAGTTCGTCATTTTCGAAGATAATCTGATGACATGTTTCAAAAACAAATAAATTAGCGCTTACAGAAGGACACAAGTTATGTTCTAAAGCGATAACCGACAACCACGTGGGCGGAGCCGCGAGTAACAACTGGCAGTAATCTAAAAGCTACTTTTTCTTCATCCTTTTTCTTTTTTTACGTGCGCAAAATCCCCACGAATACTTCCCCACCGGAGCCGGAGAAAGAGGTTATGTCGGACTCGAACCGACTAAAACGCACGCTGTCCGTGGGTCGTTTTGGTTGCCGAAGGTGAGGTTGACAGGTATATCCCTCGCACCCCGGCTTACCCAGGGCCATCTCTCTCGATCTGGTCCTCTCCTAGGGTGTGGGTATCACAGAGTCCCCAACTAGTCCCCGGAAATGGGGAGGCGCGCGAGGTGCGCCGCCGCCGCGGCCTGCTTCTGCCAGGGTGACAGTCGGTTCCACCAGTCACCCCCAGACCTGCGCTCATGGTCGTACCTTTTGACTGACTTCAATGCTCTAAGATTTGAACTAGGTTATGTATACAGTAGGATATTGAATTAATGGTTCCATTAGTAATGCGCTATGTCGGTATAAGTGTAAATACAACAACACTAAATGGTTGCGCCGATGTAGAAACTGTATTTTCTGACGCGGAAACACGCTTCCTATACCCATCTCCCCTCCCGCACTACCTATAGTATAGTACTAGCAATAGTTTTCGCCCGCCAATTGTCACGATAGACGCTTATTCAGTCCCGCTATGAACTAGCCAGCGTAAAGGCGGACCGCGCGCGCGTCTCTCAGAAATGAATAATATTTGTTGCATTTTAACCGCTTCATAGACCCTTACCGATCGGATTGTGCCTCTCGTGTGTCCCTCAAGTGATTTAGTGATGCGGACAGCAGCTCCTGAGCAAGGAAGAGAAGATCCGTGCACCGGCTGCGATGAAAACACGTGGTGTCGTGAAGGTTAGTGCATCCTCTCCTAATTTCTCGGGTTGCATTTATTGCCTAGATCACATCCGCGGCAACCCGATCACCTGTCTTGTTTGTGTGTAAAGCGTCAATGGAACAGTTAACTTCATCCCCGCATAATACAGTCCACTAGCTCACGTGGCCAATCGCGCCACCATTCTATGGTCCTTCGAGCCGGATTCTTAACCGCTAGTTCGCATTTGTTATTATTCTATTGAGAATAAACGCACCGCACCTAAATGCCTGGTTATTTTAGTAGAAAACCCCGCATCTAGACATTTAGGCTTAGAATTTTGTTGTCCGTTCGCCGCTGGCTCGCATCGTACCTACCTAATACATACATAGGTTAGGTATCGTATCAACACTTAGTCGTAGTTCGCAATTTTGTTATTATTCTATTGAGAATAAACGCACCGCACCTGAATGCCTAGTTATTTTAGTAGAAAACCCCGCATCTAGGCAGGCTAGGTGGTGGCGCGTGGCCACGTGCGGTAGTGGACTGTATTGCGGGGATGTAGCTAACTGTTCCATTGACGCTTTACACACAAAAGACAGGTGATCGGGTTGCCGCGGGCGTGATCCAGGCAATGAATGCAACCCGAGAAATTAGGAGAGGATGCACTAACCTTCACGACACACGTGTTTCATCGCAGCCGGTACACGGATCTTCTCTTCCTTGCTCAGGAGCTGCCGTCAGCATCACTAGATCACTTGAGGAACACACGAGAGGCACAATCCGATCGGTATAAGTCTATGAAGCGGTAAAAATGTAACAAATATTAATCATTTTTGAGAGACGCGAGCGCGGTCCGTCCTTACGCTGGCTAGTTCAAAGCGAGACTGAGTCTATATCACAAATGGCGGACGGAAGCTATCTAGTACTATTCTATGGTTAGTGCGGGAGGGGAGACGGGTATAGAAAGAGTGTGTTTCCGCGTCAAGAAATACAGCTTCTACATCGGCGCAACCATTCCCCCCGGCTTGAAGGGTTACCTTCGAAACGACAAATGCGAAACAAATCTAAAGTCTAATCTAAATCTAGGTTTGGGAAATAACAACTAAAATATAAACCTAGATTGGAGCTCGTGCCTACCGCTGGCTAGGCAGAGGGCAGAGGCGAACAAACAACACAACGCAACAGTCTCGACCAAGACGAGACGCGATTAGCCAACAACAAAATAAGGGTCTCTTCACGTGGGACCGATACAACAAGCGAGTGCTTCTTCTCCTCGGGTGGTTCGGAAACCGTAGTGGGATTGAATTGACTAACTGGCCACCCATCTAACGCGGCATGAATCCAGGACGGTCCACCAAACCACAACGGGTGATCCAAAATTTGCGAAGGAAGCAATCCACGAGAGAGACAATCGGCTGGGTTGTCGGTGCCAGCAACGTGAAAGAGATTATGTGGCGCCAATTCAGATTGAATTTTTGCCACTCTATTAGCGACGAATGTGTCCCAACGATGGGGCGAAGAGTGGGCCCAACACAAAGCGACTGTTGAGTCCTAAAAGCTAAAATTCTACTAATATTAATGCGAAAATTTACAATTATGTCAAATAAATTACCTTAAAGATTCCGACCACAATACAAAATGTCATTAAGCGACACGGAAGTGCTAGTCTTAGCACTGCCATCCAAAACTACGCGGAGTTTTAGTAGTAAGCTTATCTTCTCTAATAACTCCGCGGTGCGGGATAATGTACGAAGGCTGGGTCCCGCCAGTGTCCGCAGGCGCAGGTGAGATGTAACCTTTATCTAAATATTCGTTAACAACCTCATCATAGGCCCGCTTCGACTTTGGGGACGCCTGCATCTTTCGTTCCAAACAAAGAAAGCGTTTTTCAGCGGATACACGGGAGCCACCGAGTGAAAACTTGCGGATGGTAGACTCCAGTGGCGGCTCGACGGTGCAACAGAACGAAGCAGTCGAGTGACTAAAACTATCTATAGAAGCGGGTGCGGAACCAATTATAACAAAACCAAGAACTGTTTCCAGTGCGTGCGGAGCGGGGTACGTCGGTCCCCCTTGAACCTTACGTGATAACTGGAGGTGCGGGAGAATCGAAGCGCCGATCAATATATCGACGACTCCAGGAACAGCGTAAGTCTCATCTGCTAAAGGCAAGTCTTTAAATTTCGTTAATAAAGACGTGTCAACCGGGACGGTAGGCAACTGTTCAGCTATTCTATCTATAACGAGCGAATCCATGTCATACCAAATATTATTATTAAAACGAGATCTAAACCTTGTTTTAACGGTGCCACGAACAGCTGACTGTAAGCTTCCAAAACCCTTCACCACTGAGCGGGTTGAACGCTTATCAACATTGAAACCAAGACGCCGACAACAATCTTGAGTAATAAAATTACTTTGCGAAGCGCCATCTAACAGCGCTCGAACAATGCGCGGCTTACCTAATGCATCAACAATAACAACGCGAGCAGTCGCAAGACACACAGTAGTGAGTGCAGCACTAGCGGAGAACGAACACAAGGTGACGTCATCCGCGGCGGTCACCGGGCGGGCCGGAGCGCGCGCGAGCGCGGGCTGCGGCTGCGGCGCAGGCCGCCGTGTGTCACCGCTCGACGAGCCAACCGTGCTCACATTGGATGCGGCATTACTATTCTCAAAATGAAGCAAAGTGTGGTGTCTCGCTTGACATTTGCGACAACTATTTCTACTATTACATAAAACAACGCGGTGTTTAGTACCGAGACAATTAAAACAAAAATTATTAGCGCGAACAAATTTATAACGATCACTAGGCGACAACTTTAGAAAACCAGGACACCTGTACAGTTGCGAATGATGAGTGCTACACAAAGAGCAAACAGGTGATTGTACATGTGCTGGTGCGGTACTAACATAAGTATGAGTTGACCTCAGTGACTTCGATGACGCATCTACTTTGCGTGCAGAATCAACAACTATCTTCGCGCCTTCATGTTTCGATGAAGAGCGTTGCAATACTTTTATATGCTCGCGAACAAAACTTTCTAAGTCTTCGAACTTAGGAATTTTATTGCCGCGATGATCCGACTCAAACAAACGAATGGTTTCGGAATCTAATTTCCTTAAACCCATATACAAAAATACGAAGTCGCAGAGGTCATCGATCTTTAGGTTCTTTACGGCGCGAACAGCTGACGCGAAAGTATCTAGAAATTTCTCTAAGTTTTGATCGTTACATGCCGTAATAGATTTCAAATCAAACATCTGATCTAAATAGGCGTTAGCTACCGATCTTTTATCCTCATACCTAGCTTTCAAAGTATTTAAAATTAAATTATAATTCTCGGCACTAAACGTAATTCCAGCGCAAACGGTTATAGCTTTACCAGTCAATTTTTCAACGAGATAATGCAATTTTTCGTGATCTGTCAACGAATCGTTCTTATCTATTGTATTCTCAAAACTATCTATAAATAGACACCAATTGCGAATGTTACCATCAAATTCGGGTATTTGAATTGGTGGCAACTTAGGTCGGTCGCGAGTGGGGTTGGGTAGGTCAGCCGGTTTCTCCAAACTCCTAGCGACGCGTTTGATACGACAATACAAATCGTCAAACGACGACAAGGCTTGATAACTCACTGAGTAATCGGGATTCAAATTCAACTCTAAAACGTTGATGTCATGTACTAAGGTTTCGAAATCCGCGCGTAGACTATCTAAGTTTTCTATAGAACACAAGAACGAATCTCTGATGACCAAATCAGAGGTTTTAAGTGCATTATCATAAATCGATTGTACGCGAGAGTAAATCATTTCTTTTTTAGCGTATAAAAGTTTCAATTGAACCTTACCGGTCTTATCAACCTTTGGGGACATGTTTACAATTAAATCTCAAACTAAAGTGCGGTAAACAACAAATATGAAATGACTTAATCCTAGCGGTACAGAGCAGCGAGGCGGCGGGTAGGTATTTACAACTGTGAATGCACGCTTGAACAAACGAGCATAGCAACAAGGTCGTACCTACGCGATGGTCGCTGTCTAGGTTCAACTATTATTTCAGAGATTAAGTATTGCGTAATATCTATTCAAATTAAAATACTTTCGTATGAATTGGAATGAGATGCGAGCGAGGTAGGTACAACCACGTGTCTACCCACGCAGGTATTAGGCAAATACGACGTAATTGAAAAAAAACAAAACAAAGCCAAATGCGTTAGGTATTACACTGTGCCTATGCACTAGGGTGTCTAGTATACCTAAGATCTAAGCCTAAACGCCTAGATGCGGGGTTTTCTACTAAAATAACTAGGTATTTAGGCGCGGTGCGAAAATTGCGAACTACGATTAAGTGTTGATATGATACCTAACCTATGTATGTACCAGGTAGGTACTATGCGAGCCAGCGGCGAACGGACAACAAATTCTAAGCCTAAATGTCTGGATGCGGGGTTTTCTACTAAAATAACCAGGCACTTAGGTGCGGTGCGCTTATTCCCATTAGAATAATAACAAAATACGAACTACGGCTAAGAATCCGGCTCGATCCGGACCAAAAAATGGTGGCGCGTGGCCACGTGCGGTAGTGGACTGTATTGCGGGGATGTAGCTAACTGTTCCATTGACGCTTTACACACAAAAGACAGGTGATCGGGTTGCCGCGGGCGTGATCCAGGCAATGAATGCAACCCGAGAAATTAGGAGAGGATGCACTAACCTTCACGACACACGTGTTTCATCGCAGCCGGTACACGGATCTTCTCTTCCTTGCTCAGGAGCTGCCGTCAGCATCACTAGATCACTTGAGGAACACACGAGAGGCACAATCCGATCGGTATAAGTCTATGAAGCGGTAAAAATGTAACAAATATTAATCATTTTTGAGAGACGCGAGCGCGGTCCGTCCTTACGCTGGCTAGTTCAAAGCGAGACTGAGTCTATATCACAAATGGCGGACGGAAGCTATCTAGTACTATTCTATGGTTAGTGCGGGAGGGGAGACGGGTATAGAAAGAGTGTGTTTCCGCGTCAAGAAATACAGCTTCTACATCGGCGCAACCACTAGGTTTAGATCTTAGGTATCCTAGACACCCTAGTGCATAGGCACAGTGTAATACCTAACGCATTTGGCTTTTTTTTTTATTTGTTTCAATTTCTAAGTTGTCCGTTCGCCGCTGGCTCGCATCGTATTTACCTAATACGGTAGGTACACGGCTGCACCTCGCTTGCATTCCTCTTATCGTATCGGTCCTTGGTCGTAGTTTGGCATTTATTATTATTCTATTGAGAATAAACGCACCGCACCTAGATACCTAGTTATTTTAGTAGAAAACCCCGCATCTAGGCAGGCTAGGTTTAGATCTTAGGTATCCTAGACACCCTAGTGCATAGGCACAGTGTAATACCTAACGCATTTGGCTTTTGTTTTTATTTGTTTCAATCTTTAAGTTGTTCGTTCGCCGCAGCTCGAATCGTATTTACCTAATACCTACGTGGGTAGATACGTGGTTGTACCTACCTCGCCCGCATTTCATTCAAATTCATACGAAAGTATTTTAATTTGAATAGATATTACGCAATACTTAATCTCTGAAATAATAGTTGAACCTAGACAGCGGTCTGGCTCGCGTAAGTACGATCTGGCTGTTGCTAGGCGCGTTTTGTTCAAGCGTGCATTCACAGTTGTGAGTACCTACCTACCTGCGGAGTATCGCTCGCACCGCGTCGCTGCTCTGTACCGCTAAGATTAAGTCATTTCATATTTGTTGTTTACCGCACTTTAGTTTGAGATTTAATTGTAAACATGTCCCCAAAGGTTGATAGGACCGGTAAAGTTCAATTGAAACTTTTATACGCTAAAAAAGAAATGATTTACTCTCGCGTACAATCGATTTGTGATAATGCACTTAAAACCTCTGATTTGGCTATTAGAGATTCGTTCTTGTGTGCTATAGAAAACTTGGATAGTTTGCGCGCGGATTTCGAGTCTGTATTACATGACATCAACGTTTTAGAGTTAAATTTAAATCCCGATTACTCAGTGAGTTATCAGGCCTTGTCGTCGTTTGACGATTTGTATTGTCGTATCAAACGCGTCGCTAGGAGTTTGGAGAAACCGTCTGACCGACCCAACCCCACTCGCGACCGACCTAAGTTGCCACCAATTCAAATACCCGAATTTGATGGTAACATTCGCAATTGGTGTTTGTTTATAGATAGTTTTGAGAATACAATAGATAAGAACGATTCGTTGACAGATCACGAAAAATTGCATTATCTCGTTGAAAAATTGACTGGTAAAGCTATAACCGTTTGCGCTGGAATTACGTTTAGTGCCGAAAATTATAATTTAATTTTAAATACTTTGAAAGCTAAGTATGAGGATAAAAGATCGGTAGCTAACGCATATTTAGATCAGATGTTTGATTTGAAATCCATTACGGCATGTAACGATCAAAACTTAGAGAAATTTCTAGATACTTTCGCATCAGCTGTTCGCGCCGTAAAGAACCTAAAGATCGATGACCTCTGCGACTTCGTATTTTTGTATATGGGTTTAAAGAAATTAGATTCCGAAACCATTCGTTTGTTTGAGTCGGATCATCGCGGCAATAAAATTCCTAAGTTCGAAGACTTAGAAAGTTTTGTTCGCGAGCATATAAAAATATTGCAACGCTCTTCATCGAAACATGAAGGCGCGAAGAAAGTTGTTATTTCTGAACGCAAGATAGATGCCTCATCGAGGTCACTGAGGTCAACTCATACTTATGTTAATACCGCACCAGCACATGTACAATCACCTGTTTGCTCTTTGTGTAATACTCATCATTCGCAATTGTACAAGTGTCCTTGTTTCCTAAAATTGTCGCCTAATGATCGTTATAAATTTGTTCGCGCTAATAATTTTTGTTTTAATTGTCTCGGTACTAAACACCGCGTTGTTTTATGTAATAGTAGAAATAGTTATCGCAAATGTTCAGCGAGACACCACACTTTGCTCCATTTTGAAAATAGTAATGCCACATCCAATGTGAGCACAGTTGGTTCGTCGAGCGGTGGCACACCGTCGCATAGGTCGCCCGTGTCGGTGGCACCTGCGCCACAGCCGCAGCCCGCGCTCGCGCGCGCTCCGGCCCGCCCGGAGACCGCTGCGAATGGCGTCGCCTTGTGTTCGTTGTCCGCTAGTGATGCGCTCACTACTGTGGTCCTCGCGACCGCTCGCGTTATTATTGTTGATGCATTAGGTAAACCGCACATTGTTCGAGCGCTGTTAGATGGCGCTTCGCAAAGTAATTTTATTACTCAAGATTGTTGTCAACGTCTTGGTTTCAATGTTAATAAGCGTTCAACCCGCTCAGTGGTGAAGGGTTTTGGAGGCTTACGGTCAGCTGTTCAGGGCACCGTTAAAACAAGGTTTAGATCTCGTTTTAATAATAATATTTGGTTTGACATGGATTCGCTCGTTATAGATGGAGTAACTGAACAGTTGCCTACCGTCCCGGTTGACACGTCTTTATTAGCGAAATTTGAAGACTTGCCTTTAGCAGATGAGACTTACGCTGTTCCTGGAGTCGTCGATGTATTGATCGGCGCTTCGATTCTCCCGCACCTCCAGTTATCACGTAAGATTCAAGGGGGACCGACGTACCCCGCTCCGCACGCACTGGAAACAGTTCTTGGTTTTGTTATAATTGGTTCCGCACCCGCTTCTATAGATAGTTTTAGTCACTCGACTGCTTCGTTCTGTTGCACCGTCGAGCCGCCACTGGAGTCTACCATCCGCAAGTTTTGGGAAATTGAAGAGGTCAATGTCCCACCTATCCTAAGCCCTGATGACAAGATGGCTGAGGAGATTTGTTGTCGCACGACTACTCGTGATGAGCAGGGTCGTTATGTTGTCGCGCTCCCTTTCAAGGGAGATATTTCGCTCGGTGACTCCCGTGTATCCGCTGAAGGGCGCTTTCTTTGTTTGGAACGAAAGATGCAGGCGTCTCCAAAGTTGAAGCGGGCCTGTGATGGGGTTGTTAACGAATATTTAGATAAAGGTTGCATCTCACCTGCGCCTGCGGACACTGGCGGGACCCAGCCTTCGTACATTATCCCGCACCACGGAGTTATTAGAGAAGATAAGCTTACTACTAAACTCCGCGTAGTTTTGGATGGCAGTGCTAAGACTAGCACTTCCGTGTCGCTTAATGACATTTTGTATTGTGGTCAAAATCTTTAAGGTAATTTATTCGACATAATTGTAAATTTTCGCATTAATATTAGTAGAATTTTAGCTTTTTCGGACTCAACAGTCGCTTTGTATTGGGCCCACTCTTCGCCCCATCGTTGGGACACATTCGTCGCTAATGGAGTAGCAAAAAATTCAATCTGAATTGGCGCCACAAGGTCTCTTTCGCGTTGCTGGCACCGACAACCCAGCCGTATGTCTCTCTCGTGGATTGCTTCCTTCGCAAATTTTAGATCACCCGTTATGGTTTAGTGGACCGTCCTGGATTCATGCCGCGTTAGTTAAGTGGCCAGTTAGTCAATTCAATCCCACTACGGTTTCCGAACCACCCGAGGAGAAGAAGCACTCGCTTGTTGTATCGGTCCCGCGTGAAGAGTCCCTTATTTGTTGTTGGCTAATCGCGTCTCGTCTTGGTCGAGACTATTGCGTTGTGTTGTTTATGTGGGCCGATTTTTGAGAATTTTATCTACGCGCGGTCATATAGTTGACCGGTGATTTAAGTACGCTAAAATATTTGCCCGCAATAGATGTTGATGACGATAGAATGCTCCTTCTAACTCGTCACGCTCTTTTATATAGATTAGTCCAATCGTTTTGGAATCGTTGGAGAACCGATTGTTTGCACACGCTGCAGTCGCGTCAAAAATGGAATACTCCATCTAACCCAATTACTGTAGGTACGGTGGTAGTCCTTATGACTGGGAATGCGCCTCCTTTGCATTGGCCTCTAGGAGTAGTAGAGGAAGTTTTCCCGATTCCCGCGGGATAACTCGTGTTGTACGGGTTAAAACCGCAACCGGACCTTATCTGCGCCCGGTTGTTCGCCTCTGCCCTCTGCCTAGCCAGCAGTAGGCACGAGTTCCAATCTAAGTTTATATTTTAGTTGTTATTTCCCAAACCTAGATTTGGATTAGATTTTAGGTTTGTCCCGCATTTTTCGTTTCGAAGGTAACCCTTCAAGCCGGGGGGAATGGTTGCGCCGATGTAGAAACTGTATTTTCTGACGCGGAAACACGCTTCCTATACCCATCTCCCCTCCCGCACTACCTATAGTATAGTACTAGCAATAGTTTTCGCCCGCCAATTGTCACGATAGACGCTTATTCAGTCCCGCTATGAACTAGCCAGCGTAAAGGCGGACCGCGCGCGCGTCTCTCAGAAACGAATAATATTTGTTGCATTTTAACCGCTTCATAGACCCTTACCGATCGGATTGTGCCTCTCGTGTGTCCCTCAAGTGATTTAGTGATGCGGACAGCAGCTCCTGAGCAAGGAAGAGAAGATCCGTGCACCGGCTGCGATGAAAACACGTGGTGTCGTGAAGGTTAGTGCATCCTCTCCTAATTTCTCGGGTTGCATTCATTGCCTAGATCACATCCGCGGCAACCCGATCACCTGTCTTGTTTGTGTGTAAAGCGTCAATGGAACAGTTAACTTCATCCCCGCATAATACAGTCCACTAGCTCACGTGGCCAATCGCGCCACCACTAAATCTTTTAAAATCAATTTTATATCAATGTGCACTGCAATTTGTTTTCAAAAGACATATATTATTACCACTTAACAGGATTTCTGTCGCGCGCGTCAGTGCCGCGGTAGTATAGTGGTATAGGTAATGGACTGCTGAGACGAGGTCTCGGGTTCGATCCCAGGTTTTACCATCGCACACACCAATGACTTTTCGATGCTTTTCGAAGTTATGTGTGTATTTATCGCAGGTTTATAAGTGCCCGGTTAAAGGCAATAGGCTTGCAACCTATTACATTGGGATCTAAACATAAACTGACGAAATGTGGGTGCTAGCACCTCTGCCTACCCCTTCGGGGATATAGGCGTGAGTTTATTTTATGTTAGGATTTCTGTCGGTATTCCAATGGGTCGTATGGTAGGTGCATAAGATAACTTGATCAGTGTCCTAAGTTCTTTTTCCACTGCCTTTCCTTTTAATCAATTCATATTATGTACAATACTGTTTTATAAAGTATGACGTCATTGCTTTACTATTGCTATAATAATAACAGCAGTTTTCCGCAACAATGGACAGATTCTATTATATTTTTCAGCTGTGTATGTAACCCATAAATTACGGTAGACAATCACAATGTCCCGCGAAATGACTATGGCGTGAAATAATAAAAGAAAATGTTTGTACAAAGCTTTACAAAAATGTATGGCAAAATTAGTTCTATCAAGGGGTTTATTACCTGAACATGAGCGCTTTATGGTATACTTGGCAACTCACGCTGGCTTCGCCCATGTCCTATTTTAAACCCCATATTACACGTTCAAGTCATATGACCTGCAATTGATTAATTTTGATTTTTTTACTGCTTCGCTCCCCTATGTGGTAGCATTATGATTTGTAGCCTATAAGCGTCTTCGACAAACGGGGTATTCAATAAAAAATATATTTTTTAAATTGAAACAGTTAGTGCCTGAGATTAATGCGTTCAACCAAATATTTTTTTTAGTTCTGGGATTAAGTATAGATAGCATAAATAAACCAATGTATGCAGGTTTCGTAAACAAATTTGTAAACAGAGTAGGTAAGGCAAACTTAGATTTAAGAATTAACGCGGAAAAGATTTCTTACCTATTTTTTTTACGTGTGCATAATCCCCACTGGAGCTTCTGCCAGGGTGATAGGCGGCTCCACCAGTCACCCCCAGGCCTGCGCTCATGGGGGGTGGAGGTCATTCATCGACCTCCGACACCCAAGTTGCCTTCGTACGCGGGCAGCTTGGCTTGCGTCGCTCCCGCTGCCGCTCCCGCCCCGTTTCCTCCTTCACAAGCATTACTTGCTCGATTTCTTACCTACTAACAAACATGCCTTAGATTCTACTAAACCATAACCACTGCCATGCCACAGATACTGCAAAAGTGGTATTAAATTTTAGACTTTATTCTCATAAACTCAGTGGTATAACCCTGGTTTTCCTTTAGCAGGATCGAGGCCCAAAGTCAAACTAAACCATTTAAAATAATCATTAACTTTATTGCAGTGCCATCGAAGACAAATCTTTTTTTTACATACAACTTAGGTGGCAGACAAGCACACGGCCCACCTGATGGAAAATGGTTACCATGACCTATGAACGTGTGTAGCACCAGTGGAGTCACATCCGTGCTGCCGACCCTGTAAGAACAGAGCAGAGAGAACCTTTCGCCAAAGCGGGATGTATATCAAGCTATCTAAGCTGGTATCGCGATATACATCCCGCGATATACGTACTCGCATCCCGCGAGTACATGCACTGCTTGACAGCCTCTGTGGCGTAACGGTAGTGAACGCGACTACTACGGAGGAGGGTTCGATTACCGCTCAGTGCAAATATTAGTATGCACGAATATGTATATTTGAACTAGTCTGGGTGTTTCTATCTTTAATTACGAGTATTTAAATATAATATTTAGGTACAAAAAAAAGTATCTAAGTATGTTTATCCGCAATCTAGATTCCATAACACATATTAGTCAAGCTATGCTTACCTTGGGTCTAGATAGCGTTGTGTAGATTGTTGTAGAATATTTATTTATTATTTATTTTACTGCTGATGTGTTGCGAAAAGCTGCGGTAGCCTTTTTTTTTACGTGCGCAAAATCCCCATGGATACCTCTCCACCGGAGCCGGTGAGAGAGGTTATGTCGGACTCGAACCGACTAAAATGCACGCCGCCTGTGGGTCGTTTTGGTTGTCGAAGGTGAGGTTGACAGGCATATCCCTCGCACCCCGGCCGACCCAGGGCCATCTCTCACGATCTGGCCCTCTTCTCGGGTGTGGGGACTACAGAGTCCCCAACTCGACCCCGGAAACGGGGAGACGCGCCAGGCGCGCCGCCGCCGCGGCCTCCTTCTGCTAGGGTGACAGGCGGCTCCACCTGTCACCCCCAGGCCGGCGCTCATGGGGGGCGGAGGTCGTTCATCGACCTCGGACGCCCGAGTTGCCTTCGTACGCGGGCAGCTTGGCTTGCGATCCTTCGTCGCTCCCGCTGCCGCTCCCGCCCCGCCTCCTTCTTCACGTGCATTACTTGCTCGCAGAAGGAGGCGCCGGCCGCCCACGCATCCGCGCAGCGGACCATCGCCGCGAGCAAGGTGGAGAGCGTGAGAACCCTCACTCCCAGGGCCGCCACAAGCTCCCGCCTCGGCGTCTCCCACGCCGGACACTCAGTGAGCGTGTGCGGCCCTGAGTCCTCGCTCGCGTCGCAGTGATGGCACTCGGACGTTGGCTCTTTCTCCATCCGACGCAGATTCTTCCCGAATCACCCGTGCTCGGTGATCATCTGCGTCAGACGGTACGAGAGGCTGCCGTGTGGCCTCTCTAGCCACTCCCCCATGATGGGTCTTACCGCCGCAACTACGGCGCGCCCTGCACCTGGTCGCCCAAGTCGTAGCTCCCATTCCGCCACCATTTCCCTGTGGAGCCGGGATCTCACGGCCCGAATTTCTTCGGGCTCGGGATCGTGACCCCGCTCCCGCGCCGCCTTTCGGAACCGGTATAGCGCCGAATGGGATCTTGCTTCCAGGATCCATGGTTGCGATCCGGTGAGGAGACTCGCCGCGTTGAATGAAATCGTGCGGTACCCCCTTATGATGCGGCAGGCCAACTTCTGCTGCGGACGCTGCAGCAGGGGCATGTGCCGATCACTAAGGGTGTCCGCCCACACGGGACACCCGTACAGGGCCATGGACCGCACGACAACCGCGTAGAGTCTCTTGCAGGAGTCCTCCGGGCCCCTCAGTTTGGGTAGTAGCCGCGCCAGAGCGTTGGCTGTGCCCACCAATTTGGAGCCCAGACTTACTAGTCACTAGCGTGTCGTCCGCATAGCACGTGACGGCGGCGCCGTCCGCGAGCTCACCGCGAAGCTCCCAGTCGTATCCGATGTTCCACAGGAGCGGCCCAAGAAACTGCGTTAACCTAGTGGTATGGGTAATGGACTGCAGAGACGAGGTATCGGGTTCGATCCCAGGTTTTACCATGGCACACACCAATGACTTTTCGATGCTTTTCGAAGTTATGTGTGCATTTATCGCCGGTTTATTAGTGCCCGGTTAATGGCAATAGGCTCGCCACCTATTACATTGGGACCTAAACATAAACTGGCGAAATGTGGGTGCTAGCACCTCTGCCTACCCCTTCGGGGATATAGGCGTGAGTTTATGTTATGTTATGATGTGTTGCACAAAATTTTGGTACAATTCTCATTAACTAATCTACCCCTCCAGACAAGAAGTGGTAATACTAAGTAATATGTATCTAAAGATTGTAGTGCCACATACTGTGCCTACAGAAATGTATATATAATCTAAGCATACATCAAAGCCTATTTATTTATTACAAGGAAAATAAATACCTTAGTATAAATTTCTATTTTCGTATTTCCTTTTCAAAGGTAGGAATCTTGTTGATATAAATAGGTCGAGAATTATCGATATTTTTGTTTGGTTAGAAAACAGGTAAAGTGATTACTTTTTGTACTTTGTGGTCTTTTGTAAGCAACCAATCTCTCGCGCCTCATTTCTCAAGGGTACTGCAGATGGTTTCTAATCTTATGAAATAGAGCCATTTCAAAGATAGAACATTTTCTTTTTTCTTTTTGATTTCAATCTTTGAGTTTTCAATTCGTATTTTTTTTCTGAATTTTAGTGTTCGTTCAACAAAATCATCAAACAAATCTAAGTGAAACCCAAAATAAATCTCTGAGGTGGCAGATTTTTTTTTTATACTACTTAGGTGACAGGCAAGCACACGGCCCACCTGATGAAAAGTGGTTACCGTGGCCTATGGACGTTTGTAACACCAGAGAAGCCATACTCGCGCTGCCGACCCTGTTAGCACAGAGTTTGTGTGCCGTCAATGTAGAAGACAAAGCAGGACAAGCCTTTAGTCTTCCCACTGACTGGAGAATTTACGCTGTGTTCCCAGCGGTGCACCCGCTGGGAACACAATACGAAGTTATTATAACCGCGGTATTCTGTAAAGCGGAGGTACTTTCACTGTTTTGCTTAGTCGGACTGCTCACTTGGGCGGATTTTTTTTATACCACTTAGTTGGCAGACAAGCACACGGCCCACCTGATGGGAAGCGGTTACCGTGGCCTATGGACGTATGCAACACCAGGGGTGTCACACTCGCGCTGCCGATCATGAAGAAACCTTCTGATGCCCCTCTTGGAGAACCGTCGTGTCCTACCTCCTAGTTCGTGCTGGAACATTAAATGAATCTTTGAATGTATTTAATGTTACCAATTTGAGACAGTCTCTATCGCCGCTACGCAGGAGGCGCGGGTTCGATCTCCGCTCATTTCAAATATTTGTATGCATGATTATGGGTATTTGCATTGGCCTGGAAGTGCCTCTGAGAGCACGTTAAGCCGTTGGTCCCGGTTGTCATATCAACATCACTATGACAGTCGTTATGGGTAGTTGGGTTCATTAAAAAGTTTTAAAATCAAAATTTAACTACGTAACTACAAGTGTGAACTAACCAATATTTATAGAAAAGGCTGTTTAGCAAAACTTCAATAAACTACGTATTTCAAACTGCAGTCGAGCAAATTTATGTTACTCAACCACAATCTGTGTAACGTACATATTCAAAGAGGCTTTAACATATTATTGCGGAACCTACCCGTCATAATCTTTCATTTTATCATAAAAGAGCTTTATTTGCTCTTAGTGCAGCCGTAATCAGGTGCCTGAATTAGTCGTCTTATAATTTGTAGGATACTTTCCATCATCTGCTTTTTCTAGGAGGTAGGACACGGCAGTATTTCCGCCCAATTGAGCAGTCCGACTGAGGAAGTACCTCCGCCCTACAGAATACCGCGGTTATAATAACTTCGTGTTGTGTTCCCAGCGGAGACTAGGGTAGCCAGAGTTCACTGGAGAATTTGTGCTGTCAGTGGGATGACTAAAGACTTGTCCTGCTTTGTCCTCTACACTGACGGCACAGAAACACTGTGCTTACACTTACTGTGCCTACAGTACATACATACAGTACGTACATACAGAACAGTATATAGCCATGACCTTACGAAAGTTTTCCATCAAGACGATTTTCAAACCGTTCACCAAAGTAGCGAAATACGTGCGAACATCGAAGGACGTCATACCTCTACAAACACCGGGTGTTTATAAAGTGGATTGCAGCTGCGGTAGTTCCTACATAGGCCAGACCAAGCGAACCATTGCAGAGAGAGTCAGAGAACATATCGCAGCCGTGAAAAACCGTCAGTTCAAGAAATCGATAGTAGCAGAACATCTTGAGTCGGGTACCAATCACTGGATTGAGCTTCATCAACCCAAAGTCCTCTCCACTGATCGCCACTACTATTCACGGATTGTGCGTGAAGCAATTGAAATAAAAAAAAATAAAAATTTCAATAGGGAAGATGGATTCAAGCTATCCGTAACGTAGAATCCAGTGATTAAGATACTAAAACCAAAAAACACAGTGCCGTTAAAACTGACATAGTGAGTGTGGCGTGTCGCCAGCCTAACCGTTCATAATAAGTGTAATGGTGGGTAGGCGCTCAAAAAACGTTCCCCGCATACATCTCGACGCTCGAAGACTAGTCAAGTCGTGACCACGGTTGCTGCAACGCATCCGAAACGTCGGCAGAAATAGTAAGTTCCAAGATATAATTCGCGAGAAGTCCCGATACCTAGTATAATTAACAACACAAGGTTATTATGGCCGCGGTAATCTGTAGGGCCAAGGTACTTCCCCAGTCGGATTGCTTTATTGAAGAGTAGAACTTTTCATTTCAATTCTGATTCATTTTCAAAAATAATTTCAAGATTATTTTTACAACAACAAATACACAAAGAAGTTATGTTTATAACGGTTGAAATATCAAAGTTCGTCTATTGTGCGTATTTCAAAACTCGTTAACAGTTACTAAATAATTTATATCACAGAAGTCATTGACCTGTAAATAAAAATATTACATCTAAGCAAAGTTTGCTTTTGTCAGCAACCCTTTTTAAGTGTTGACAGATAAAGAAATTACTAGAATGAAATCCAACAAACATCAATAGATGTAACTGACACTAATTTGTTCTCTGAAATATCACTTTTATCTGAAATACCAATGTCTATTGGTATCTGATATCTAACCCAACTTTTCCATTAGTGTAACTAGATACTAACAATCTTCTCAGTATTTGTATTTAGGAAACCTATATATAACTTATCTCTAGAACAGGAATACGGATACGATATAATGTTTAACTGTAAACTACCAATGGAAATAAGACGACCTCTGATGTTACTGAAATTTAAAATAATGGTCAACTAGCACTTTTTGGCGATGGTGTCACTTGTAACATAGTATATCATAATATCTGTTTAGGTATGTATATGTGTATGTGTGTGTATATGTATATGTGTATAATTGTATGTAGTAGTATATTGTATTTATATAATTATTAAGTATTTTAAGTATGTATATATTTATTATATGTACTTATATAAGTATGTATAAATTATTAAATTGTTTGTTGTTGAACGCGAGCAACGCTCAAATACTCCAACCAACATACATTTCCATCCAAAGGTTGCCTGAAAGAAATTGTGTAAAGCGATAAGGCCGACCTTTGTACTGCTCTTGTCTTCTCAATAAAGAATCGTGACTGCAAGCTATCAGCATTTTTTGTTAAATAATTCTAAAATGAAATGAGGTCGAAATTCTAGATCACAAGGTTTTAAATTACGCGTGTGTTTTGAACACTAAGTGTACCATTTCTTGGAGGGCTGCGAGGAATATGCCTCTGGTAACTTTACCTCCGGCAACCTCAGACCCTCAGACGGTTGCGTTTTAGTCGGTTCAAGTTCAACATAACCTCCCCCACCAGCACCGGCACATTATTCTGGAATTCCACAAAATGTTTACCAATACAATCTAGTAGTACAGTTGTACTCATCATTGTCATGAAGATATTTTTATTTTATTTTCCTGATTGCACCCGAGATCAAGGTGAACTCGAAGCTCAGAATCCGCCTTACGGCTCTTCCTCCTTCACTTAACACGGTCTTGGGCATCCATGGTGGTGAGACTATTGGCACCCATGTCACCCAACAAGACGTCAAGCCAGGACTTTTTGAGCCTACCGTTCAATCTAGGTGTTCTTTTTGAGGCAGATTATTAAATTCACGATTTATAGAAACACAGTTTTAACTTACGCGGTGCATTTTCATCAACATGTGGTGGAACAACTGAAAACGCACAATATCTCTCATTTACGGCACTTTATTCTATCACAACTGTATTACATCAATAAAAAATATGATATTTGTTAACCTTGATTGGCGATAATAATCCATTTCATAACTTTTATTGATTTGTATCGATTTTTTCTGTTTGTTTCTTCAATTTGATATCGTATTTTCTTTCCTACACAGCGCTTTTTAGATCTATGTTAAGCATACCTTAACTACCTTGTGTTATGGAATCTACAATACGGATACTTTTTTTGTAAATACGTACATATTATACATAGAAACACCCAGACCAATGCATACAAATATTTGCACTGAGCGGGAATCGAACCCGCGCCTCCTGCGTAGCGGCGATAGAGACCGTCTCAAATTGGTAACATTAAATACATTCAAAGATTCATCTGCTTATCAGTCGAACGTTCTGATTGAACGCAGACAACGACAATAATTACATCATCATATATAAATATATAGTTTTCAAAAATAAGCATTTTAACTTTTACCAATGCTAACTATCTCTCAAGTGTTTTTATTAATAATTTAATATTTTCTACAAGAACACCACACCAATCCAGAGACTCTCCTCTCGATTCAATACAGACCCTAAGATAAATAGATGGAATACGTGATAGATTATATGGCAAGAAAAGAATATCTGAGTAGACGACATCGGATAGATATGAACGAAGGAGAATGACCCTATTATATAGACAAGGACAGGTGAAGTTCAGTTTGTTATCATTACGATTTATTGTTATGGCTGAAAAAAAAAACACTTATTGAAAACTCACTTGTACTTTATCCACAATATTATTTTTGACCTGACTGGTTTCACCTTTCGGCATCCTCAAAGGTTTACATATCGTATCGTATGTGTCGTAATGTTTAAGAAATATGTTCTTAACGGCAATTGTAAACCTGGATGCTGTAAGACGAAACCTATAGCCTAACAGGCACATCTAAGTAAGTGGCAATGAGTTTGTACAACAGAATAGATTGAGAATAAGTTGACGAGTCTTATAAACGTCAAACCGAGAACATATTTGTACTTATTCCACAGTATTTATTATTGATGACATTGTCATTGGAAAAGTACATGTCGCCGTCCCCGGAGAATAAAATGATAACTGCAAAAACACAACTTTTCAGGAAAAATAAAAAACATGTTTTCAACGATTACTCCGAAAATACTGGACGTAGATGTGTGATTGTTAGGTTTTTAAAAATGTAATTTTTTCTTCATTTGAATCGTTTTAATCAAATTTGGCTAACACCTGTCAAAATTATGATATTTAAAGAATAAAAAGTTAGTGTAAATTAATCATCATCAAAGTTGTATAATGTTAATTATCATTTTGTTCTCCGTTCAGCGTGATCAGAAAGGAATATGATACTCGTTATTTATCATTTTCTTCCACGAGTTTTTGGGATAGGAGTGCTAATGATAATACTTTAATATCATTTTATTCTCATAAATGCTGCATAACTTTTTTTCTGTAAAGGATTTAAATTTAGTTTTTCAATAAAACTCATTATGGTAATCATCAATATTCGCTTTATTCAAAAGTGTCAAATTAAAGTTTCAAAACACAACAGCCTAGGAATAATTCTAAAATTAACAGACTAGGTCCTCAATATCAATATATAAAATAATAAAACTCTTATCCTTATCAATATCAATCAAAATAACAAAGGGAAGCAACGATATTTTAATAATTTACGTACTATCTATTAGCCTTCGTATCGATTTGGTATTAATGTAGGTTAGCTTTATGATCAATAGGATGTGAATTTCTATAATTCTAGGTAAGTAGTTAAAATACTAATATCACATAACGGGTACAGCCTCATGATTTCAATAATCACATTAAATCAGTTTCTTAAAATTAAATATAAATATAATAAACTAATAATCACAAATTGTAGTGCTCTTCGTCATCGTCGTTATTGTTTGCAGAACTGTTAGTGTCATGAAGCAAGAACTCGTAAAAACCATGATAGTAACTTGGAATATCTCCTGTCTTACAGAGGCTCATGAGGTCATCATAAAGAGCCTTGTTGATTGGAATAGGGTCGTGATATAGTACTTGGAATTCGGGCATATTTGAGATGGAAAGAACTGGATTTGGGCTTGCTATCAATCTTTGTCCCCGCTTACTTCTTATTTTTCTGACACTGTCCGTATTCAATTGCGAATATGCCGAATCAAAGTTATACTTGTATCTCAAAATTGATGGATTTGAATGTGAGACATTCACTTCCATGATTTGAGTCCATAATATCTTTTGCCCCTCATCATCTTTCATCCAGTTCTTATTGTCTATTAACGCTTTCATATTATAAAACTCCGTTTGCATCATCTGTTTAACGTCATATTTATTTCCATGCACCTTCGCGTTCATAATGATTGTGTACATCCGATCAGGAGTATACATCACTCTATGTTTTAACTCGCGTTCAATATTAGAATGCATCGAGTCCCCCTCACTTTGGCCATGGCCAGTTTCAAAGAATCTGTGCGTGATATTCAGTTGAAGCTTCTGTGCAGCATAAATATATAATGCGAATGTAAATCTGTTTTTATTTTGTCCGCAACACCCGTCAGAGTATAACGATATGTTGTGGATACCTCTTTGTTTTGCATTAAGTAGAAATTGCCATAAGCAACTACCAATTTCGTTCGCCCCCCTTTTAGCAATTTGAGCATGCCAAACGTAACAATAACCTTTACTTTGAGTAGCATCGTACACCGTGAAATTATAAACGGGATACTTCCTTTTATAGTGAAACGATCCAACCTCTGACTGTGGGATGCTCAAAACCTTTTCCAAATCGAAGATTGCAATAGTTGTTTCTGAAGGATTAGCTGTTTCTTTTTCTGTACTTTTTATTTGTCGTACTGTTTCTTTGTTAATTTTAAACATAACATAAACATAAACTTACGCCTTATCCCCGAAGGGGTAGGCAGAGGTACTAGCACCCACATTTCGCCAGTTTATGTTTAGGTCCCAATGTAATAGGTGGCGAGCCTATTGCCATTAACCGGGCACTTATAATACTTTTGTTAGTTTTATGTTTATTATATTTATCTTGTAACGTTTCTTGTGTTTTGGGATCAGCCTGTCGGTAACGAGTACATTGAGAGCACTGATTTTTTTTCGGTTTACAAAAGGAATAGTTAAACCTGGTGTTGAATATTGTCTCGTATTGACGTTTAGTGACCATGGTGCAGTCAAATCTTTGCTGTTGAAACCAAGCTATATAGAGGCGATACATTTTAGATATATTAAGTAATTCTGAAAGGTATTTCCTTGTAGAGTCTTTTCGTATATAATGAGACTCAACAGTCGGGAATAATTCGATGTGCTTCATGATGCTTTGTTCTGTCTCAATGGGCATTTTCCTTGGTCTATTATCATGTTGCCCTCGTATGTCTATAAAATTTTCACCAGGCTTAGATTTTTCCAATGCTGTGTAAATTGTTTGATGAGAAATGCTTAAAGTATTTATGAAAAAGATTTTGCACACTTGTATTTTATTTGAATCTATTATAAAGAAGTATTTCACAGACTGAGTTCGGGTGCGTTTGCGCTTTACAGTGATCCGCTTAACATCTTCAACTAATGTATGGTTTACGATATATTGCCACTGTTTTTCATGATCTCCTATTTTATAATATTGCTGCATTATGTCCTCTCTTTGCTCTTGAGTTATCTTTTCACCACATTTCTTCGCACACTTACAAACAGCTTTCAAAACTTTTTTATCATACATTTTCTTCGACCTGCACCTTTTGTATGCTTCTCCTGAATTTTTTAATTTTTTACTGATAATATCCTGTTTTTCGTTTTGTTTACGTTTTCGTGTATTCTTTTTCTGTGTTGTTTCCTGAACTGGACTAAATGAATGTATTTCGGCTTGATTTTCTCGATTAAGATCCTCATTATGATAAAAATTCTGACCGTTGGAAATGTTACTGTTTCGTCTTGTTTGTATTAGGTTCTGATAATTAGCTGTTATGCTTTCGTTGATAATAGTCGTTTCGTTTAACAATATAGAATCGGAAATGTTTTCAGGTTGTAAAGTTTCGTCAAAATCAAAAAGAAACGGAGTAGTTTCTTCATGTTTTTCATTTTCATGATTATCAATACTACTGTGATAAAAAATAAACATTGACTTTTATTTGCCATTGCAATTCGCTTGCGCACAATTCAAGTGCGGGAAGAGGATGACAATATGTCCTGTCGATCCGAACTTCTTAAGTCGTTTGATTTAACGTCTTTATACGAAACGAGTGGACGGTTTTGAACGAGAATAAAATGATAACATACATTTATCATATTAAGTCGAATATTTTTTTACGAGAATATAATTCTATTACTATTTGTCATAGTAACAAGTGAGGATACGTTTTGATAATATTATATTATCCTTTTATTCCCGTTCTTTTAGACCTGTCTTAAATCATCGAATACTATTGTAATTTTTTATAACTCTTTAAATACCTGTAAAAAAATTATAAAAAAAATTGGGTAGATGTATTAATACATAAAGATCTCAAAAATGACATAACATTAAAATCAAGATAATGACAGATATCATTTTATTCCCCGGGGACGGCGATGTGTGTTTTTTTTATGTGCAACAACAAATTCCACAACAGCTATCAATCAACAGTATGAATAGTCAAAAAACTGTTTAAAAGCAACTATAAAGTTTCTTTATTATATTTATATTAGAAAACCGTGACCGCAGCAGGCGTAAGTAAATATCATTCTGTCAGCTTTCCGTATCTAAACATAAAATATTCGGTAAACTGAAGAAAGGACCTTCATGAACAAATATTTTCACGATTTTGTTAGGGTCTGTCCTTAAATAACCATTTTTATATGCTTTCTATGTCGTAAATTCTTGATCAAATCGTACTTATTAGGTATGAGGTTCGATTTAAGCAGTGTGAAAATTTCTAAGTAGAATACTTTGCTAAAAGCAACGACATATTATTAAATAGATACGTCATGCATGAAAGAAGGAAGAAACATTTATTTAGTGTTAAGTGACCACACATACAGGAAATAATACAATAAACAATAATACCATTGGAAGTACTGGAAGCATGTTCGCACATTAATAATAAACATTCTTTCAAACTCCAAACGCGACAAACGAACGATGAACCAAATGGGTGTCCAGTTCAGCATGTGCCACGTAAAAACCTAGCGCTGGTTTTCAACTGGAGTCGATTTATATATATATAGCATGAATATTTCAAAATTAGCGCAATCGCTAATACTTAATGAGGACGCCTGTCTTCATTTTTTTTTGCTATTTCAGAGTACGGAAAACTTATCTATAGTTTGCAATAAATCGTTGACAAAAAAAAACCATTCCTATGATATAAAATGTAATTATGAAAATGGTTGGATAAAAGTGACTAGAAAGATATTTGATTACAATCTAATTAAGTTTGACTTTCAAATTCGATCCCGCAGAGTAAAGCCGTTGAAGTTGATAAATTACTAATTAAAGTAAGTTAAATAAAAAAATGAATATTTTCTCAAATGTATCTTATTACTAGACTGCTCATTATTAATGCCGGAACGGTTAACAGAATCAGCTTTTCGGTTACTTATATTCTTTAAAAAATCTTTAAAAAATATTTTGTTAAGAAATCGGTACGGTTAATAATATTATTTTTTATGTGCGCAAAATCCGTGCACAAAAAAAAGAATATCAACGATAATATAATATGTGGGGCGAAAGTCCCGTAGTTAACTATTAACACCCACAATTAGCTAACTATGATTTTTGCTCCCACGTAATTAGGGGCGAGTCTTTTACCGTCGAATGGGCATTTTGTCATGGGATCTATGTTTACTGCTGGATGAAGAACAGTCACATTCTACGACACCCACGGGAAGAGATAGGGTGGCTCTTTTCTATTAATATCAATATTATAATAATCATTTCTTTGTACCAAATATGGTGGAATGTGGAAGATACATTAACATCTACCAACATAACTTCAAGAGGCTCGCGTTAAACGGTTGGATGGTTGGAATAGGCGGTACTCCTCGACATGGCACACATTGTGAAAAGCTTCCTCTCTCTGGAGCCCTAATCAATGGTTGCTGGATCCCTGTACTTGATGCCGGTGGACCACTATCTTTATATTTTTAAATGTATTTATTATTTAAGTATATTTATAGTTTATTAAATCGTACTTTATTGAGTAGGTTCAATCCTCGATCACAAAACAATAACATTGGGATGCAAATTCTAAACTTGCATTCTAAAGCAATTGCAATACAAGACAGCAAAAGTTTTCTAAAATATTGTTCATACCGCTATATTTTACCGAACAATAAAATTGTCATCTAAACGTATCGCACTTTTAGAATGAAAAGTCAATAAATCTAAGTGGTACGAAAAATAGAGTCAGCTGAAATTGTCAATATACTGTATTGGGCTCGCTGTCTTGTTCTACTTTCGACTGATATTATCAATGTTAAAGTTTTATAGAATAAATGTGTGTGTGTTGATGTTTCTAGGACATACTGAATTGTACACCCGTTTTGATGCTTCTTTATGTTACAACATTATTAATGTCCTCATGTTATGTTTAGCGATAAGAATGGTTAATGTTTATTATTAACTAATAAACTTCTAATTGAGTAAGATCAACGGCGGCAGCCTAGTGGTATGGGTAATGGACTGCTGAAATTAGGTCTCGGGTTCGATCCCAGGTTTTACCATTGCATACACCAATGACTTTTTGATGCTTTTCGAAGTTATGTGTGTATTTATCGCAGGTTTCTAAGTGCCCGGTTAATGGTAATAGGCTAAACTTGGGACCTAAACATAAACTGGGGAAATGTGGGTGCTAGTACCTCGGCCTACCCCTTCGGGGATATAGGCGTGAGTTTATGTATGAGTTTATTGTGCATACAGGGTCAGCAGCGCGAGTGTGTCTCCTCTGGTGTTACACACGTCCATAATAAGCTATATTAACCACTTTCCATCAGGTGTGCTTGTCTGCCACCTAAGTGGTATAAAAACGATAGGAAACAGTGAAACAACTCAGGCGGGATTTGAACCCGTGACTAGACTCTTAGTGGGGAATTCTCTGACCACTGAGCTACAGAGACAAGCCTTGAATGGTCCAAATTCTTCTATACCACCGTCTAGGGGCCTTTCATGGGATTACAGAAAAACTTTCTAATTTACAGTTTTATGGTGTTTTGTGCTCACTTCACTCACTGCTTATTCCTTTACGTAAAAACAGAAGAGTGCATGTGGATAAAATTTAGCACAAATAGTTTATAATCTGGAATACCACGTAGGCTACTTTTCTCTCCGGGTACTAAATTCCCGCAGGTCACGGGAACAAGATTAGTAGGTGTATCGCGTGAGTGAAACCGCGTTGCTAGTCGTATATAATTCAGACTAGGTGAAATGAAATAAGTTGATTTTGAAAGGTTCTTGAAAGGTGCTTTCAGACTGAAAAGTGTACTCTTAAGTAGCAGTTTCTACTAAATGAAGCGTGATTTCAAAGTGATTTGGGGTAAATGAATCGATTTTTCGCCACTAACTAAAGAAGTCTTTGATAAAAACCTATGAAACTCAAAGCGTAGTTTAAAATACACATATACCGCGGCCATAATAACCTCGTGTTGTGTTCCCGGCAATGAGTAGGGTAGCTAGACTCACTGGAGAATTTTTGTACTGTGGGAAGACCGAAAGCTTGTCCTGCTTTGTCTTTTACACTAACGGCACAGAAACTCTTGTGCTTACAGGATTGGCAGCGCGAGTGTGACTCCCTTGGTGTTGCACACGTCTATAGTCCACGGTAACCACTTCCCATCAGGTGGGTTGTGAGCTTGTCTGCAACCTAAGGGGTATAAAAAAGTATTGTGAATGAGTGTATAAGCACCATTGTATTTGTCAATAGAAAAAGAAATAAGTACTTTAATAATATTAGAAGTATTAGATCAGTGTTCGAGATTTCTGAATTTTCATTTATTGAATCCTGTATTGCTGCACACATACATGTTTAGTTAGATACAAACACACAAACACACTACACCCGGTCTCATAGACTGTCATAAATATAAACGTAGAATTTCTCCAGATCTTACTAAGCTAGTCTTTTATTTTCAACGTCTTGGCTCAGGATCAAGAAACAAAATGAAATTCACTTAAAACTGATTCATCAAACACATAAAGTTCCCATTGTGTCGGATCCTGGTTACAACCTGGACTGTTTTGTATAAAGGCCGCTTTCCTAGGCATGGAGTAAATTAAATTTCCTCCATCTTGCAAGTCATACGACGAGTTGGACCCTGAATAGTGTTCCGAGAAGTTTGACGTCGCTAAGTTAACAATATCAAGTTGCAATTTGTTGTAGATATTCTTATATTGTATTATTTTAATAGAAATATTTTTTATATAGGACACGTTCTTTAGACTTCGCCTTGCCTGTTGGTAAGCTGAAGGCAATGTCTCAGAAAAAGAGGCTCACCATTACTTACATATACAATGTGATAATGGTGACACACAGCTTGGCGGCCTCATCATATATGCTCACGCCTCGCTTAAAGGACCCGTGACTGTAGGGAAAAGGAAACACGTGAGCTGGTATATTAAGCTTTGATATAATAATGTTATTTTTAACAGTTATAACATAAACATAACCTAAACTGACGCCTATATCCCCGAAGGGGCAGGCAAAGCTGCTAGCACCCACAGTAATAATGTTAGTTTTCACAGTCAAGTCGTGAACACGGGTGCTGCAACGCATCCGAAACGTCGTCGGTAAAAGTATTACGTTCCATAATTTAATCGCAAAATGTCAAAAACCATCATTTAACTTTGATAAATGGTTGAAAAAAGAATCAATACTTCATTCTTCTGTAGGAATACGTAACATAGAAGACCCAAAGAAAGAATAAAATTAAATGGTATATCATTTTATTATATTTAGTGCGGGTGCGGGTTCCCCGCTCAGTGCTAATATTCGTATTTGGGTGTTTGTATTGGTCTGGTCTGGTCTGGTCTGGTCTGGTCTGGTCTGGCAATCGTTACGGGTAGTTGGAGCCTTCAAAAGTCTGATTAGTCGTACTGCAGAACTTTGATATCGCCAATTGGTTTTTCGCCATAGGCAGGGAATTCATCCTCACACATTGCGACCTGAGACGGTGCGCACTGTGCGATATGAAAGAAACTTCATCCCACGCACACTCAAGCTGTGGAATGACCTCCCTGCTGCGGTTTTCCCAAGCGCCTACAATATGGGGTTCTTCAAGAGGGGCATCAGAAGGTTTCTTCATGGTCGGCAGCGCGAGTGTGACACCCCTGGTGTTGCATACGTCCATAGGCCACGGTAACCGCTTCCCATCAGGTGGGCCGTGTGCTAGTCTGCCAACTAAGTGGTATAAAAAAAAATTGGTTATGGAGGTCAGATGGCAGTCGCTTCACGGAATATATTGAAGTTCAGCCGCATCTTAGTTAGACTGGAAAGCCGAACCCAACTGAGCAGGGAAAATTCTCAGAGAATGAAATGATAATCATTGTTATCGTTAGTGAATAGGAAAACTTGTACCATTGGGATTATTGGGAATCCTGAGGTCACGAACACTCTCGAGCCTTTGCAGATGCGTAGAGATGTTGCTTCCTTGGCTGTTTTTTACCGTCTCTACCATGGTGAGTGTTCTGATGAGCTCTTCCATCTAATCCCACCCTCTCCTTTCCTACATAGGACAACACGTGCAGGGCTTAGATATCACCCAGACACTGTGCAGAATATACGAGCAAGAACCAAGCTTCTCGGAGACATTTTTCTCTGCCACACGACCAAGACCTGGAATTTATTTTCAGGCTCACGTGTTTCCTTCTTCCTACAATCCCTGATCCTTTAAGCGGGGCGCGAAAAAGCATCTGATGAGGCCATCAAGTCGAGTGACACCATTGTAACATTACTTAGTGTCTGTAATGGTGACCCTCTTTCCTGAGACTTTGCCTTTAGCTTGCCATCAGGCGAGGTGAAGTCAAGTTGGCGTGTCCAACGTAAAAAAATTAACTGTTGATTTGGTTTACTTTGGTTTCTTCTGGATCTAGCTGGATCCATATACACCCCAAAAAAATGAAATCACAATAACTTGGTTAACAATATGATATTTGTTTTATTTTTTTTATACAACTTAGGTGGCAGACAAGCACACGGCCCACCTGATGGAAAGTTGTTACCACTTTCTATCAGGTTGGTTGTTATGTTCAGAATAAGAAACAATTTATAGATAGTATCGATAAAAATCTGATTAGAACTAAATATTATTGTTAATATATACTATGATCGCAAGCTTACCTGCTAGTTTGACCAGGTGATTAAACCAGGTACATTATAAAATTCAGTATATTATAAATAAGATACATTAAAAAAATTAAAGTTGAAATTTAAGTAGGTGAGAAAGAGAGAGGTCAACACAATACTAATTTATGTCTAGTTAATTTTATATAGAGATTATTGCGGAGAATTTACCTCGGTCCTGCGGTCCTTTTAGCAGGGCGTTAAAAAGCATCTGATAAGGCCGTCAAACTGATTGCCAATGTAACATGTTACGTGTCTGTAATGGTAACCCTCTTTCCTTTATTATTTTTTTTTTTTTACATTTAGTAAACTAACTATTCAAATCTATTAAGACATAGAAAAAAATAAATCGTCCGTCGCCGTAAAGCAGATATATGCATAGAAGATTTTGGATGATTTCGGGCGCAGGTTCTGTGGCTTAGTGGTCAGAGTAAGGGATAGATCGCGGATTCGAATCAATTTGAATAGTTAGCATACTAAATGCTTTAAAATTTCATTCAATTTCATTTCATTTCTAACTTTACACCATTTTTTTTTTTTTTTTTTTTTTTTACGTGCGCAAAATCCCCACGGATACCTCCCCACCGGAGCCGGTGGAGGAGGTTATGTCGGACTTGAACCGACTAAAACGCACGCCGCCTGTGGGTCGTTTCGGTTGCCGAAGGTGAGGTTGACAGGCATATCCCTCGCACCCCGGCCGACCCAGGGCCATCTCTCACGATCTGGCCCTCTTCTCGGGTGTGGGGACCACAGAGTCCCCAACTCGTCCCCGGAAACGGGGAGGCGCGCCACGCGCGCCGCCGCCGCGGCCTGCTTCTGCCAGGGTGACAGGCGGCTTCACCTGTCACCCCCAGGCCGGCGCTCATGGGGGGCGGAGGTCGTTCATCGACCTCCGACGCCCGAGTTGCCTTCGTGCGCGGGCAGCTTGTCTAGCGATCCTTCGTCGCTCCCGCTGCCGCTCCCGCCCCGCCTCCTCCTTCACGAGCATTACTTGCTCGCAGAAGGAGGCGCCGGCCGCCCACGCATCCGCGCAGCGAACCATCGCCGCGAGCAAGGTGGAGAGCGTGAGAACCCTCACTCCCAGGGCCGCCACAAGCTCCCGCCTCGGCGTCTCCCACGCCGGACACTCGGTGAGCGTGTGCGGACCTGAGTCCTCGCTCGCGTCGCAGTGATGGCACTCGGACGTTGGCTCTTTCTGCATCCGACGCAGATACTTTCCGAAGCATCCGTGCTCGGTGATCATCTGCGTCAGACGGTACGAGAGGCTGCCGTGTGGCCTCTCTAGCCACTCCCCCATGATGGGTCTTACCGCCGTTACTACGGCGTGCCCTGCGCTTGGTTGCCCAAGTCGTCTCTCCCATTCTGCCACCATTTCCCTGTGGAGCCGGGATCTCACGGCCCGAATTTCTTCGGGCTCGGGATCGTGACCCCGCTCCCGCGCCGCCCTTCGGAACCTGTATAGCGCCAAAAGGCATCTCGCTTCCAGGATCCATGGTGGCGATCCGGCGAGGAGACTCGCCGCGTTGAATGATATCGTGCGGTACCCCCTTATGATGCGGCACGCCAACTTCCGCTGCGGACGCTGCAGCAAAAGCATGTGCCGATCACTCAGGGTGTCTGCCCACACGGGACACCCGTACAGGGCCATGGACCGCACGACACCCGCGTAGAGTCTCCTGCAGGAGTCATCCGGGCCCCTCAGGTTGGGCAGTAGCCGCGCCAGAGCGTTGGCTGTGCCCGCCAGTTTGGGGCCCAGACTTCGGAAGTGCTTCCCGAAGTCCCACCGGCCGTCGAGCACGAGCCCCAGATATTTCATCTGGGGCTTGATGCCGATGAGAGTGCCTCCCACTGTGAGACTGGAACCAGGTGGTGGCGTGCGCCGAGGTCCATGAAAGAACATGGCCTCGGATTTATGCAAAGCCACCTCAAGGCCCAGCCGCCGGATCCGTTCCACGACTTGAGCAACCGCGGTCGTGGCCCTCAGGATCGCTTCGCGGTGTGTAGCTCCGCTCGTCGTCACTAGCGTGTCGTCCGCATAGCACGTGACGGCGGCGCCGTCCGCAAGCTCACCGCGAAGCACCCAGTCGTATCCAATGTTCCACAGTAGCGGCCCGAGAACCGATCCCTGTGGAACACCGCACGACATCTCACGCCGACCGACGCCGGTCGCACTTGGGTAGATGACGGCTCTCTCCGTCAGGTACGCCCCGACTATGCGGCGGAGGTAGAGAGGCACACCGTGGTACACGAGTGCCTCCCTGATGCAACTCCAGGGCAAGGTGTTGAACGCGTTGGAGATGTCCAAGGACACCGCCAACGTCACCTCACCCCGGGCAACTGCCTCCTCCGCCAAAGTCCTCACGCGCATGATGGCATCCACGGTGGACCGCCACCGGCGGAAGCCATATTGGGCATCCGCCAGGTCCGGCCCCCTACCAGAGAGGTGCTCGACGAGGCGCTTCGCAATAACTCTTTCAAAGAGCTTGCCCACCTCGTCGAGCAACACAATGGGCCGGTAGCCGGACGGTTCGTCCGCCGGGCGACCCTCCTTTCGGATGAGGACCAGTTTCCCCGTCTTCTCAACGAAGTCGAAACTGGCCCCGCTCCAAGCATGCGCTGAGGAACCCTCTCAGCCGGGGTTCGAGACCGTCTTCTCCCAGAGCTAGGACCCACGCGCGGCCTGGAATGCCGTCGGGTCCCGGGGCGGTGCTCTTCTTGGCTCTAAGCCTTCGCACCGCCAGCTCCAGTTCTACCCAAGTGACCTCGGGGACTTCGTCGTCAACTACCACACTGGGCGCCACAGGCGACCGAGGTGGCGGAGTCATCTGCGGCGGAACGTGTTCCGCTCGCGCCGGGAACAGGGACTCGACCACTCCACCGAGCAGAGCTGGCTGGAGAACCCGGGTCAACGGCGGGGCCCGGGGGCGCAGCTTTCCTCTTACCATAAGGTAAGGCCGCCCCCATGGGTCCCGCTCCAGCGTCTCCATGAGCTCCTTATAAGCCGCGGCTTTCGCCCGCTTAATCTCCGCTCGGAGGGCATCTCTGGCCTCCCTGTATCCCACATGAAGCTCCGTCACTCGGGGCTCCGTATCTGCGGTTCGGCTACGCCTCCTACGGAGTCTGGTCCACCGGCGGTGCGCGATCACGCAGGCTTGCCGTAGCCTCGCGATCTCCGCAGACCACCAGTAGACCCGACGCCTCGGACTATAGGGTGGTGCCCTAGGCATACCCGCATCGCAGACACGAGTCATGGCCTCCCGGAACCACACCGCCTCATCGTCGATATCGACAAGCCTGTCCGGCGCAATGGCCCAGGCCTGTACGATGGCGGCCTCCAGGAGGACCTCCCGATTCAGTCTCCCAAGCACCCAGCGTGGCTCACGTGGGGCCGGTATGACCGGCGCATCACCCGCGGGGGGGGAGACATCAAACCGAACGTATCGGTGATCCGCCAGTGTCTCCACCCCCACAACAACACGCCAGTCCCGCACACGGTGCGACAGCGAAGCGCCTGCGAACGATAGGTCGATAATCGAACTGCGCTCCGCGGTCACGAACGTGGCTTCGGCCCCGCGATTCTGGAGAACTAGACCGTGATTAGCGGCCCAGCTCTCCAGAGCCCTACCTCGTGGGTTCGTGTGCCGGGACCCCCAGGTCACTGACCAGGCGTTGAAGTCCCCGAGCACAAGAACCGGATGAGGATGACAGGCGTTGACGACGTCGGTCAGTCGCTCCAGCGACTGCCGGTACTCCCCTATGCGTCGGTGTAGGCTCGGCGTGAAATAGACGGCCACGACCGCAATCTCCCCCACACGCGCCGCTACGATGCCATGCTCCCTTGCCACGACAACAGGGGGGGGGGCACCCATAGCGGCGTTGTACACCAGTGCCGCCGACCCGTCCAGGTCGACCACCCAGGCAGGCCCAAGGGGCCGGTGAGTGTACGGATCGGCGACAGCGGCGACGTGTATGGACCACTGTGCCATGCTCTGGAGCAGAAGACCCTGAGCATCGGCACCGTGGCCCACGTTCGCCTGCAGGATGCGGAGCTGGGGATCCATTATGGAACCATCTCCGCATCCCGCCGCGAACTTTGGGTGGAGCCCCCGCCTTGCGGCTTCGGCTCCCCCCCGGTGCAGGCCTTGCTGCCAACCCTATGGTCGGCCGGTTTGCCCCCCGCTGCACACCTGAAACAGTGCAGCGGAGCTTCGCATCCACCGGCCGTATGGCCGGGTTGGCCACAGCGGAAGCAGCGGTCACCGATCGTCACCACCGCCGTGCACTGCACCCCCACGTGGCCGACCGACAGGCACCTAAAGCACCTGGTCGGTCGAGCCTGCAGGAGCCGGACCTGCACCCGCACCACGCCTCCAACGGCGAGGAACCCCCGGTCGGCAGCCTTTTTGGCTGCTGCGATGGGGCAGCCGACAACTGCCGCCCCCAGTCCACGGCGGCCGAAGCGGATCGCTCCGACCTTAACCGTATCTAGGGGGCAGCCCCCGGCCTCCGCCACGGTGAGGCGGATTTGCTCCGCCGTGATGGAGTCGTCCAGGTCCGAAATGCGCAGTTCTGCGCACTTGTTGGGCCTGGACACCCGGACGTCGGCTGCGTCAAGCGTCTCCCTAAGCTTAGCCGCTAGGGCATCAGCCTGGGGACCGCTCGAAGCGCCTGGGATCTCGAGAAGCCGAGCACCCGTCCGAGTGGGTTTCACCCGGATGGGGCCCGGCATGTCGAGAGCCTTCATGTCAACGCAGGCTCTCGCCTGCGTGACAATTTGGGCGTACTGCACGCCCCTATCCGCCGCCTCCGCCGTCATCGTAAGGACGACGGCGGTTGAGCGGGGGACGCGCAGCCTCCCCGGCACTCCCCTCGCAGCAGCCTCAGCCCTCCTGGCCTTTTTGGCTGCCTTTCGGTTCGCCTTGCGCCGCTTTTTGGAGGCGCCGGCAACCTCCCAGCCCCCCTCCGGCGAGGAGCTCGTGGCGGCTATACCCGCCGAAGTTCGGGCCAGAGCTGGGGCCGGGGCTAGGGCTGGGGACTTCTTCCCCTTGCCCTTCCCCTTCCCCCTTCCCCTGGGCCGGGCAACTTGCGCATCCTGGGGGGGGCTCCCAGCCCCCGCAGCGAGAGCAGCCCGAGCGGGCGGAGCGGCAGGGGCGGCAAACGCAGCGGACGGGCTGCTGGCCGACCCCTGCGGGGACCCCGCCGCTACCGGACGGGTGGGGCCCCTCTTAACCGCCCCGGCATATCCGGCCGGAGCCGCCAATGGCGGTCGGCGGCTGGAGTCCATTATGGACTCCAGCCAGCTCCGGGTGCGCTCTTCCTGCGCCACCCGCCACGCCCGCTGCTCCGCCAGCGCCTCCTCCTGGCGCTTCTCCATGGCAGCTATTGCCGCCATGCAGAGCGCCAACGGGTCCGCAGGCCGAGCCGGCTGCAGCACCGGCGACTCCGGCTGAACTGGTCGGGCCGGCGACTTCGGCGGCCCCGGCTGCGGCGACTCCGACGGCGCCAGAGGCTCCGGCCGCAGTGGCGACCTCGACCGCACGGGCAATAGCGGCCGCGCAGGCCGCCCCGACGGCGTCGGCTGCGCCAGCGACTCCGGCCGCAGCGGCGACCTCGACCGCACGGGCAACAGCGGCCGCGTCGGCGGCGTTGGCTGCGCCACCAGTCGCCTCCGCGCCGACCGCGTCACACGCTCCGCCGGCAGCCCAGCGACGACCGCTTGGAGGCTCGCCAGTTCGGCCGCCATCCTCCCCATCTCCTTGCGGTATTCGGCCGCCATCCGCTCATTATTCTCGAGGAGCTCCACATGCCTCCTGCCTAAATGAGCCCTGTCGATCCGCAGCTCGGCTAGCTCCGCCCTCAGGAGGTCAAAGAGCTCGACAAGCCGCGTCGTCGCCTGCGTGACCCGGTGCTCCTCCGGCGTTGGGGAATCGGTGCGGGCCCCGGCCCAACCTTCTAGGGCTTCTATTACCTCCTTCGACATTACGTCGGCGCGAGGTAAGGGTAAGGACGCCGCCGAGGTGGAGGAACTCGGCGGCGCCTCCACATCCTCCGGGGCCCTGAGGCTATCACCACGCTGCAGCTGCGTGCGGCTGACCGCTAGCAGCTTCGGCGGTGGTGGATGCAGCGTCTCGTCACCGTCGTGACTGCTGCTGGTGGAAGAGGAGTCGGTCAAGGTGAGCTCCAAGTCCGACTCCGTCTTCTGTGGTGGAGGGGAAGGAGGAGGAAGAGACTTCTTCCTGAATCTCCTCTTCCGCCGTACAGATTTCCGGGTCTGTAGGCCCACCGGGCTGTTCGCCCTACTCTTCTCCGTGGCGGTGTCGAATTCCTCCGACACCGCGGTTTGGGACGCGACCTCCGCGTCGTGGTGCTGCGCGACCTCCGCGCAGACTGTTTCACTGGGTTTGGGTTTAGGTGTATGTTTGAGTTTATCCATATCTTATCCCACGAGAAGAACCGATAAAATTACACTCCCCGGGTGACGGCCATTCCGGGAAGCGGGGTACATACTACGGAGGTCCCCTGGTATCCGTAGGTTTTAAGCGACTTCGCTGTCGGGTTTTTCAGACTTTTCCTTGTCGCGGGCCGGCCAGTTAAGGCAAGCCCCGCGGCCTTCAGAATATCGGCTTCCCAAGTGTGGCTAGCACTCAGGTCGTTGTCGATATCCTGGAGGTTACGCGACGCGGGAGAGCAGCCAACTCTCCCAACACCGACGGTGGCACGAATGCCTGCCAGCCTCTGCGCGAGCAGTAGGCCGGCCCGTCCCTGGATCCCATGGATCCTTGTGTCGCCCCCATGTCCCCTCTGAAAGCAGAGGGATACCGGGAGCGACAGGCTAGCCCTAAAAAGGGCTGTTTGGGATGGAAGGGATTCTACGAATCCCTTCCCGCGGGCCTTGCAGGTCCGCCATACCACGACCCCCTCAGGGTCAGCTAGCCCTAAAAAAGGGCTTGTCGGGTTATTTGTCGACGGCTAACAGAGCTCCTTCCCCTTGGAGTCAGAGTCTACTAACCGTCGTCCAGGGTGCACCAGCCTCCCCGCTTCCGTTCCCCAGGACCGCGGTCCAGAGGGAAAAGAAACAGGTAAGCCAACGTGGAGGTTACCCAACCCGCACCCCAACTTTACACCATTTGCATAATCCAGAAAAGCCAGCAATGTACCTACGCTGCATCTGCACGTGAGCTTAAGTTTTCTACCGTCCGAGTCAGCTTTTCGATGAAACACGACAATAGGACGCTTTGTGATATTTACTGGATTTGCAGATCAGGGGACCTATTGTGTTAGCAATCGTTCGACTGTTAAAAGCTTTTCAATATTAATTTTTGAAGTGAAAACTTTTCAGGCGCGTTGAGTACTTTTCGTTGAGAACTCTTTAATGTATGTTTAATGTTGTATGTTTAATTTCCCATAAAAAAATTACTTAATTAATGATGCATGCTGTATTCACCTGTAATTGGTTATGCAATTAGTCATAAGCATCAAACATGTGAAATTTATGTGAATTGTATTATTGTATATAACTGTTGGTCAATCTAATAAATAAATAAACTCTTTGGGTGAACTAAAATCACAAAACTCGCGTCAGCGTCTGTCATGATGATACAACTCTTTGGGCGCATTGAGCGCGGGTTGAATGAACAAAAAATTGAATCGGTTCAGACGGGATTTGAGGCCGCGATCTTTACCTTACAGGGGGAACGCCCTGACCACTAAGCCACAGAACCTTCGCCCGATATCATCCAAATTTTTCTATACATATATCCGTCTTACGGTGGCTGTTCCCCTTCTAAGGAATCACGGGTTTGAATCCCACCTGAACCGACCAATTTTTGCTATCTCTTAATCGATTCGAATAGTTAGCATACTAAATGCTATAAAATTTCGGGTTATGGGGCTGATCCTCGGACGAGTTGCCTCATTGGTAAAACGTATGAGGCTTTTCGTCCGAACAAGAAGTTGTCCTCGGACGAGTAGCCTAATTTTTGAAAAGAACGGTTTTGAGGATATTGGTCGATTTGTCGGGGCTAAGACTGGTCTTTGTACAAGCAGCCTAATCTCCAAAATAACTGTGTTTGACGTATGGGGCAACCCACCTGAATATTTTTCTTAAAATATATTAAAAAAACAATCAACAATATAAAACAATTGTTACAACATTATGTATGCAAAACAAAGTCATATCAAAATATAATAAGAGATGTCACTACGAGAATGCATTATGTTTGATTCATTGTAAAAAGGAAAAGTTGTGGTTACCTACCATAGTTGTTACATACGTATTTGTATACATTTCATACGTTATTATAGTCTATTTATTGCATATACAGGATGGCCCATAAGTCCTTAGATATGAAACAAATAATTATAATAAAACGAATAACATTATGGATTATATTCTTATTTACAAATAAAGCTTGAAAAACGGGAATTATTTTTTAAAAATAATGTCTTCTAAGTGTAATCCGTTACGATCACAGCACTCTTGCAAACGACGCGACGTCTAAAATTATCGGTGACTGCGCGGCACGTCACTTCCGAAATGCTTGCCATTTTTCTGCGAATGTTCTCTTTTAGGGCATCAATTGACCGCGGGTTTGTGTGGTATACGTATACTTTAACCTTAAGGTAGCCCCACAAAAAAAATCCGTCGCAGTCAGATCTGGACTACGAGGTGGCCAGGAAATGTCTTCACTCTTAGAGATGACTTTGCTAGGGAACAGTTGACGGATGACGGGCATAGCAGTGTTAGAAGTGTGGGAAGATGCTCCATCCTGTTGAAACCACGTCCTGGCATGAAAGCCTGAAGCTCCTCAATCATAGCCACATATCGTGCCGAAGTAACTGCGCGCCCTCTGCCGTCCTTAAAGAAGTAAGGCCCTACGATGCCATGGGCTGACATAGCGGCCCAAATTGTCACTTTAGGACTATGTAAGGGCTTCTGATGCTTAAGTTTTGGATTGATGGGGCTCCAGTAGCGGCAATTTTGTTTACTAACATGCCCGTTGTGATGGAAGTAAGCCTCATCAGAGAACATAATGTAAAAAATTAAGTTGGTGCAAGAATTAAAAGATACTGACGCTATTCAGAGAAAACAGTTTGCCAATGAAGTTTGCTTCTTTGAGGACGGCAGAGGGCGCGCAGTTACTTCGGCACGATATGTGGCTATGATTGAGGAGTTTTTCACACTAGAATTGCTAAATTTTTCAGGCTTTCATGCCAGGACGTGGTTTCAACAGGATGGAGCATCTTCCCACACTTCTAACACTGCTATGCCCGTCATCCGTCAACTGTTCCCTAGCAAAGTCATCTCTAAGAGAGAAGACATTTCCTGGCCACCTCGTAGTCCAGATCTGACTGCGACGGATTTTTTTTGTGGGGCTACCTTAAGGTTAAAGTATACGTATACCACACAAACCCGCGGTCAATTGATGTCCTAAAAGAGAACATTCGCAGAAAAATGGCAAGCATTTCAGAAGTGACGTGCCGCGCAGTCACCGATAATTTTAGACGTCGCGTCGTTTGCAAGAGTGCTGTGATCGTAACGGATTACACTTAGAAGACATTATTTTTAAAAAATACTTCCCGTTTTTCAAGCTTTATTTGTAAATAAAAATATAATCCATAATGTTATTTGTTTTATTATAATTATTTGTTTCATATCTAAGGACTTATGGGCCATCCTGTATATGCAATAAATAGACTATAATAACGTATGAAATGTATACAAATACGTATGTAACAACTATGGTAGGTAACCACAACTTTTCCTTTTTACAATGAATCAAAAATAAGTGGTTTTTTTTTTTTTTTTTTCACGTGCGCAAAATCCCCACGGATACCTCCCCACCGGAGCCGGTGGAGGAGGTTATGTCGGACTCGAACCGACTAAAACGCACGCCGCCTGTGGGTCGTTTTGGTTGCCGAAGGTGAGGTTGACAGGCATATCCCTCGCACCCCAGCCGACCCAGGGCCATCTCTCACGATCTGGCCCTCTTCTCGGGTGTGGGGACTACAGAGTCCCCAACTCGTCCCCGGAAACGGGGAGGCGCGCCACGCGCGCCACCGCCGCGGCCTGCTTCTGCCAGGGTGACAGGCGGCTTCACCTGTCACCCCCAGGCCGGCGCTCATGGGGGGCGGAGGTCGTTCATCGACCTCCGACGCCCGAGTTGCCTTCGTGCGCGGGCAGCTTGTCTTGCGATCCTTCGTCGCTCCCGCTGCCGCTCCCGCCCCGCCTCCTCCTTCACGAGCATTACTTGCTCGCAGAAGGAGGCGCCGGCCGCCCACGCATCCGCGCAGCGAACCATCGCCGCGAGCAAGGTGGAGAGCGTGAGAACCCTCACCCCCAGGGCCGCCACAAGCTCCCGCCTCGGCGTCTCCCACGCCGGACACTCGGTGAGCGTGTGCGGACCTGAGTCCTCGCTCGCGTCGCAGTGATGGCACTCGGACGTTGGCTCTTTCTGCATCCGACGCAGATACTTTCCGAAACATAATGCATTCTCGTAGTGACATCTCTTATTATATTTTGATATGACTTTGTTTTGCATACATAATGTTGTAACAATTGTTTTATATTGTTGATTGTTTTTTTAATATATTTTAAGAAAAATATTCAGGTGGGTTGCCCCATACGTCAAACACAGTTATTTTGGAGATTAGGCTGCTTGTCCAAGGACCAGTCTTAGCCCCGACGAATCGACCAATATCTTCAAAACCGTTCTTTTCAAAAATTAGGCTACTCGTCGGAGGACAACTTCTTGTTCGGACGAAAAGCCTCATACGTTTTACCAATGAGGCAACTCGTCCGAGGATCAGTCTTAGCTCGGACGATTAGTCCCATAACCCAAAATTTCATTAAAAACGATTCTAGTATTTGTTGAAGTAAATATTTTTTACTTTTTAGCATATTTTGGGTTTTTTTTATACCACTTGGTTGGCAGACAAGTACACGGCCCACCTGATGGAAAGTGGTTATCGTGGCCTATGGACGTTTGTAACACCAGAGGAGTCACAGTCGCGCTGCCAACCCTGTAAGTGCAGAGTTTCTGTGCCATCAGTGTAGAAGAAAAAGCAGGATAAGCCTTTAGTCTTCCCACTGACAGCACAAATTCTCCAGTGAGCTCTGGCTACCCTACTCACCCAGTGGTGAGTTCCCAGTGGAACACAACACGAAGTTATTATAGCCACGGTATTCTGTAGGGCGGAGGTACTTCCCCAGTCGCACTGCTCAATTGGGCGGATATACCGCCGTGTCCTACCTCCTGGGTACAAATTTAATGTTAAAATCAAGCATATTTTGATAATAAACTATAGATCTGGGTTATGAACGGTTAAACACCAGATGTATTACTCACGCCTTACCCCCTGTAGAAACGGAGGAGAACTGTAAGAGGGGAATGAAATAAATTAAACGTACTATAACACTATCTTGTATACAAAGCTAGCATCCCAGTCGTGCTGAAAAAGCCACTTCTACAGCTCAATTACATACATTTTTATCACGTCAACGACGTGACGTTTAATCTAATTTTCAATTACGGATGACAGCGCTGGTGAAACTAATAAGACTTCACATCATCGCGGATAGAATTTTTAAACATTTGAAACATTTATTGAAATTCAGTTTACTCCTTCAGGATTAAGAGCCATGTAAACTGAATTTCTACTTAAAAGATCGCTTTCAGTTCCTTTCCAATGAAAAATGATAAATGTTTTTTTGTTTAAATCATAGTTGAAGTCACAAACAGCATCACTACCTCAAGTGTTTGAAGTGAATATTGTGATAATGGAATATTACGACTACTTGTTTGGACTAAGAACTACACATTTAGAAAATAGAACCCCTAGAGCAAGATGCTGACACACATCTTATCTTGCTGACGTATAATGCGTTTCCAATAATTCAAAATATTACATGAATCAGGGTCCCTATACCAAATATTATAATATTGTTATTAATGTTTCGTATTTTTGTTTTTAGGGTTTCGTTAAGCTGTGATATGAAAGTGAGATGTTTATGTCTTATAATACTTATTTACCTAAATTATTTTGATACTAAAACACATACATACATTTAATCACGCCTTTATCCCCGGAGGGTTAGGCAGAGGTGAATTAACACCCACATTTCAAAATCATTGTATTTGGTCCCACGTAATAGGGAGTGAGCCTATTGCCGGGCACTATTGTTGCCTCGAGCCATGCATCTCTGGCTGAGTCTGGGCTGTATATATCTGTTTGATGTTAAACAGTCTTATCCCTTATTCGCCTTGTACTCTCTACACAACACTAAAATATAACTCTGCCGTATCTGTGACTAGACAAACAATCAAATCTTCTCAGTTAAAATTAAACTGTGCTACCCCAAAAATTATTATTTTCAAAAGAAATAGTTTAAGTATTATTTGTTAAGTTCCAACTAAACTCAATGGTTTAAAAGATTTTAAACTCAAAGATTCGCGTGAAGATGTCTTTAATTAAGGCATTCTACAAAAATAGTCCCTTTTTGGTGGTGAATTTAAAAGCACCCTTTCTGATACTTTCAAAGAAATCGGATGAGATAGAAAGAGTAATTTTGAATAGTATACAAATTAACTTTTGAGATAGAACAAAATGTAGATTTGATTTTAGTTAGTACAATAACGGGAATTATTGCGATCATAGTATCGGTACATACATACCTTTGGTTTACCTGACATTTCAAACAGATTACGCCGGCCGTGGTCACAGGCTGACTGGCTACGTTCTAAGGCGACCGACGCGACGAGTGGGCAACGTGAGCATGTATACCTGAATGGCCCACCTGAAAGAAAGATATTACATGGCCCACCTGAAAGAAAGATATTACTGTTGCCTATAGACGTGTGCAACATTAGTGACGTCACAGCGCTGGCCAACCCTGTAAGAATCTTCTTCCTTCGTGAAGAATCCCGCTCATTATAGTCCCTTAAAATAGTCGCTTGGGAAAACCACTGCAGGGAGTTCTTTGATACAGCTTAAGCGTGAGAGGAATGAAGTTTCTATCTATCGCATATAACTGTGCATAACTACGTTACCTTTTCGTCAATCCGCGAAACAACTCATACGACTGAACAAACCAGGCTGAAATTTTGCACGGGGATAGATTACCAGTCTATAATAACACTTAAGCTACTTTTTATTCAAGGAATCCCATGACTTGCTGACACGGGATCATCATCCCTGTAGGCATCAGCTAATGCGTGACATGCTTTATCAAAATAGTGAAATATTTGATCTCACAGACAAATATCATACGGTTAACTTAAATCTTGACATGATTCCTAATATCCCCTTCCCTTGAGAGGTCATCACTGTTTGAGATGGGTCTAACGATACAGCTGTCGAGATTAAGAACAATCCGCTGTTTATGATAACATCTAAAGGATGCGACTATTATGATATGATTATCAATCTTTCTGATACTTTCTCGAGGTCTCGGGTTCGATCCCAGGTTTTACCATGGCACACACCAATGACTTTTCGATGCTTTTCGAAGTTATGTGTGTATTCATCGCAGGTTTATAAGTGCCTGGTTAATGGCAATAGGCTCGACAAAATGTAGGTGCTAGCACCTCTGTCTACCCCTTCGGGGATATAGGCGTGAGTTTATGGTATGTAATGTTTATCAACCTTGTGTCATAGTAGAGGAGTGCCAAAGGGGAACAATCTTAAAAAAATCTCGTGATCAAACTGTCTGCGAATATTATTTCTTTGTAGTGAGGTGTTCGTTCTCGGTGAAGTTGAATTGGGCCATTCCATCTCTTCCCGCGGGTGTTGTAGAAGGCGACAAATGAATAAGGCTCCATCCCATAGTAAAATTCTTTAATAAAATTCCTCGGGATTTGATTAGCATGCCACTAACATACACACATAAATAGAAGTGAAAAAAACTTTAATGAACAAAGTTTACTATAAAGTAGATGAGTATATAAAGTAGAATAATAGATTAACTTTTAAAATTTCGCGTTCAATGTTTACGAGAATTCAAAACATGCAACTTCACTTTTCTGCGCAGTCGGATAAACACCAGACAGGTCGCTTACAGAATAGATACAATGTAAGTGTGGTATGTGACGGTACATGACAAAAAGAAAATATGAAATAAATCGGTAATGTGCGGGGTTTTTTTTATACCACTTAGGTGGTAGACAAGCACACGCCCCATCTGATGGAAAGTGGTTACCGTGGCCTATGGACGTGTGCAAAACCAAGTGAATCACACTCACGCTGCACAGAGCACAGAGAGTTTCTGTGTCATCAGTGAAAAAGACAAAGCAGGACAAGCTTTTGATTTTCCAACTGATAGCACAAAAACACTCAAGAGACCTCTGGCAACCCTACTCATATGAAGAAGCTACTACCTCACGGACTTGGAAACGGCAGGCGTGCACCACTGAGCCGGTCAGCCTGTGACCACGGCCACTGTAACCTGGACAAAACGTCAAGCAAATCAAATATATGTATCTACCTATACCATGATCGCGTTAATTCCCATTAACAGTATTGTATAAAATCATAGACGTCTAAATGTGAGTGTTAATACGCCTCTCTCTATTCATTCGGTTTTTCTTTTTAATAGTAGAAATTAAGAATAATAAGACAAATTTGGTAACGAAAGTAAACGAAGCCCTGCTCTCCGATCAACAGATGCACCCAGCCTGCAGGTTGGACCAACTTGACTCAAAAATCACAAGTGTAACTTTCAGCATATATCTACCTATAAAATTTATCTAGTCTATATTTTTTTTATCTTTCCCAGCAACAAAATTCCAAACACATTATCTTTTATCCTTTTGCGACCTCTACCGATTAGTTAGCCTTTACGAAGTAAAAAGTTACAAAGGTGGGTGAAACTCAAAATCTCTAAGCGTAGGTTAAGGGTATATTCTACTGAAAGAGCAACATCTGATAGTGGCTTATTGAGGCAAAATATTACAAACTAATTTGATCCTTACCTATAGAAGATAAAGTTTATAATCATTTGAAGGCTTTTTGGCCTTCATGGCAACTCAACGCTGCAAGACATCCAAAGCTGCACGAACCTACTGGAAGCTAAGTGTACTAACAAATTCCAGGCACTGTCGTCTGCTGTTCTTTCAGTGGGAATAGACCGTAATTCTCGTCGAAAAATCTAAACGCCTCCAAAACTTCAGATTTACTTTTTAACTGTACGTTTAAAAATGCAGATCGTAAAAGTGCCTTTAAATTTTAATAAAAACGTTATTTTTCAGGAAATCGTGATTCATGTTAAAATATTCTGTTTGTAGTTAAAATCTTTAAGGCATATTTTGTATTTTGTAATAGCCATCGAGTTGACAAAGAAGAAGAAGATGGCATGATAATATTTATTCCAGTATGGTTTAGATAAATTAACATTTAAATTTTTTAAATGAGTTTATGAGAATATCAAAGTACTATTTCTAGTTATTCTGTAGAAGTAGAAATTTTATTAGTTACAGTACAGTTAGTATACAAGTGCTTTTAGGCTCACGGTGCACTTCCAATCGACATTGGTTTGGCCGAGCTAGTTGCATTTTAGTGGTAAAAAATAATAACATTCTTGCAGAATTATCAGAACACCTTATAAAACATCTATCAAACAGTAGGAGTGCCGATTTGCAGGTCTTGGTACGCTTAAGGGAACATACATCAAAGCAGCATTTACTGCGCAAACACCCAACTTCTTGAAAAATCATTTGCCAAGTAGCATTTTTCTTTAAATTTTTCATGTATGCAGCAAATGAAAATGCTGTTTCCTAAGGACCCCCCTTAAAGGGTATTATCCAATGAACTATTCATCATCCATGACTAAAATTGAATAATGTGATAATACATAGCCCTGAAATATGTTGTTCACATTTTGTTGATCACTTTAATAAATCAGTTTTGTTGGCAAAAAATGCCACTATTTTTTCTCATGAAGGCACGTTCTGTGAAAAATCCATTTAGCAGCACTCAAAATGGGTAAATTTAAAAATCTCCATAATGCAGCGAGCTTAGAGCGTGTCAATCGAACCGAGTGACATCCTAGAGGGCGGTACATTTTGTAAAATTGCATCAGCAAGCTATTTGGTTACAGACTTAAGAGCATAGTCAAGTGTGAACAGTCCTGATATACTTACTTTTTAAATATTGGTCTGTCAACTCGATTGCGCTCCACCTGGTAGTAAGCTGAAGTGCTACCAAACATAGTGGCCATCATACGAAATGATGATATATAGTATGTCAGTCTGTTTTGATGAATGATAATTCAATCATCACCGAAGAATTGATTTCCCACAGTGGGAAGACCAAAAGCTTGTCCTGCTTTATCTTTTACACTGACAGCACAGAAACTCTTGTGCTTACAGGGTTGGCAGCGCGAGTGTGACTCACTTGGTGTTTCACACATCCATAGGCCTAAGCAACCACTCTCTATAAGGGGCCGTGTGCTTGTGTGCCATCCAAGTGATATAAAAAAAAAATTGCTTGTACATTATTTTATACTGAAATTAGGCCTCGTAAGAAGAATTACATTTGTTACAATATTTCTAAATTCACATTTAATTAGGCTATTGAAGAAGAACTACCTAAGGTAATTATTAAATGTTTGGCTATTTAGTTCCTATACGATACTTTACTTTATATGATACATTATAATTATACACAAGAATTCGGATTCATCTTTAACTTTACATTCTAGACAGACTAATTATTACTTCAATAGGTTTCTAACATTAGTGAAATATAATTCTAGTAATTGAAATTCGATGCCTTACAACCATTTCAAATGAAGCCAAACTTAGAATTTCTTTTGAACGAGAAATATATTTAAATCAATTTTCAACTTTCAAGTTCGAACTCTCTGGGGTAAAATAATTTATCAAGATGAACAGCAAACTCGTCTAGTCTTGTTACGGTAAGTTCTAGGAAGTGTTGAAAAATCTTGTATGCCTGTGAAATGGAAACCACAAAAACTATTACCTATCCTTCTATTGCTGTTGTTTTGGTTTACTTTTGCGAAACTTATTTTAAGTTATCGAAGCTTATGGTTATTCAAAGAACATAAGTTAATATGGATTTATTGGATTTAAACGGACTAGATAAATCTCTCTTGCAGTCATCATGTGTATGATTTTATATCATTTTTTGTCGTCAACATTACACGTTTGATGACCCTTGGAATAATTATTTCTTCCGGTTTATCATACCCAATTGGGTCTAGCCTGCTGTCAACATTTTTTTTAATTTTTTTAGCGTTTAGTTGTAGTATTTAGCATAGCAAAACCCCACGAATAGACGTGCCCCACACTCCTTTTACCAGAGCAGACGTGTATGGTTAACATGGTTATGACAAAGTCGATGCGACTAAAACGCAAGCAATTTTTGGATCTTTGGTTGCCGGGGGTGACATAGCCGGCAACATATCTCTCTCACCCGACCGAATCTAGCAGGCACTTGCTGTCAGAACGTTTCGAACGATCGATCGGATTTGACAGGATTCGAGGTGAGATTTCAATTGCGCCAGCTCTAAATTTGGTGACGTCACGCTAGAGCATGCGCAATTGAAATCTCTCTCCGAGTTCAGCTGTCAAATCCGTTCGTTGCGTGGCGGTAGAGCATTCTACTGCTATGCAGGGGGTGTGGGTTCGATTCCCGCTCAGTGCAAATATTTGTATGCATGATTAAGTATATTTGCATTAGTCTGGGTGTTTCTATGTACAATATGTATGTATTTACAAAAAAAAGTGTCTAAGTATGTTTATCCGCATTCTAGATCCCATAACACAAGCTAGTTAAGTTATACTTACCATGGGTCTAGATAGCGTTGTGTAGAATGTCATGGAATATTTATTTTTTTAAACGTTATTACAGCATGTTCCTGCAGTTCGCCAGGTTTTCGATATTTGTTTGTCTCTTTACATATCAGTTCTAATAACTCTGAGTAATATGCCCCGGTAATCGCTTAACTTGATATAAACCTTAAGTTCATTTACTATCTTAGTATCACAAACTAGAACTGCACTCTAAATTGCTACTACTTCTTTCCTTAACACAAAGAAATGGAAACTAATGCAACACAAAGTTAGTTACAAAAGATGTTTTCAATTTTCCGTAGCAACAGTGTAAGTAGCGCCAAAGACAGAAACACTTTGTCAATTGAGAGCACGAACGTTGTTCGTTATTTAGTCGCCACGGGTATAACGTTGAGGAAAGTGCCCCTTCCTTTGTTATAGAACATAAAATACTTTGTAAAAATGATAAGAACTTGTCTAAACTACTTGGGTAAATGTTTTGTGGATAATCTGATATTTAGAAAGTTGATGGAGTTGGCAATTGATGTTTAAACTTTATTGTAAAGTCGGGTTTTGTCTCTCTCTGCCATATAATAACATACAAGATATGGTGACGTGGCCCAAAATTACGTGTCTCCCCTGATATCAGGATGACTTCAGTTCTGCTGTCTGCCCTAGGCTGGAGAGATAAAAAAACTTACTTTTAAAATTATATTTTTAATACTCTTAAAGCGTACCTTTGAAGCGTTGGTAGCTTACTGGTTAAGGAATCGGCCTTACGATCGAGAGATACTGGGTTTGAATCCTGGCTATTACATTACCAACGTGAACCCACTCCTAGCACAAATAATTAAGCTTGATTAGAAGGGTTGGACGGAATATCAGAAATTGCGGTTGCTAATTATTGTTAAAAAAAATCCCCTCGTAAATTTCAAGCGTTACAATGAAAAAAATACATGTAATTTTTCGTTTTGAAAAAATATAAATATTGCTTTTATTATTATTACTTCAAAAGTCTAGTACTCAGTATGTCCAAGGAGAGGGCCAGATCGTGAGAGATGACGCGGGGTCGGCCGGGGTGCGCGGATATGCCTGTCAATCTCACCTTCGGTAACCAATAACGACCCACAGGCGGCGTGCGTTTTGGTCAGTTCGAGTCCGACATAACCTCTTCCACCGGCTCCGATAGGGGGGTATCCGTGGGGATATTGCGCACGCAAAAAAAAAAGTACCCTGTATGTACAAACAAGACAGAACTGTGACAGGAAAGACATGAGTACTCAAAATATGATTGTAAAAGTAAGTTCTGATCTCTCTCTAGCCTTAGGAATACAACTGGACTGAAGAAATCCTGCTTATCCTCCCCGAATCCTCCCTTAGAAGGATTATGCAATGCTGATAGTCTTGATTAGTCATATGCCTCACAATTTTTCTTAATTCACTCAAACACTGAACGGTAAGTAGCTGATTTAACATGAAAATAAAACATATTTTTCAACCTTACAGATATAAAAAAACCATAAACATACACTACAATTTTCTACCATCCGTTTGGATATCCGCACCGGTGCAACTCGGTGACAAACTTGAGCGTTTTATGCCTTCTTTACTTTTTATTACTTTATTTTATCTACACAGATCGTGGCGCAGATTGGATGAACAGCTATTAAAGTAAGTGTAAGTCAAAAAGTACAATGTATTTTAATATTAATGTTGATACCTGCAAAATGTCTGTTCTTAGAAAGCATCAAAAGTGCCTAGTAAAATTAATGGTAAATTCAAAAAAATCGCTTTTTAATAGATTTTATCTCTTAGCCCGACATTTCAGCTACATTTTAATGAGTACCTAATGTTCGCGTAAACTTCAGACAGTATCAAGAAAATTGAGCAAATGGAGGTAGGACCTACAGTCCCGGGTCCTTTAAGCGGGGCATGAAAAAGCATCTGATGAGGCCGCCCAGCTGAGTGCCACCATTGTAACATTACTTAGTGTTTGTAATGTTTACCCTCTTTCCTGAGACTTCGCCTTTAGCTTACCATCAGGCGAGGTGAAGTCAAGTTGGCATGTCCTAGATAAATAAAATAAAAAAAGGACACGACGGTATCTCCAATAGTATAAAAGAGTCGTTCTGGGGAAGTACCTCCGCCCTAAAAAATACCGCGACTATAATAACCTTGTGTTGTGTATCCAGCGGTGAGTAGAGTAGCCAGAGCTCTCTGGAGAATATTTGTGTTGTCAGTGGGCAGACCAAAAGCTTGCCATGCTTTGTCTTCAGCACTGGAGGCAAAGAAACTCTGTGCTTACAGGGTTGGCAGTGCGGATAGGAGTACCCTGATGTTACACACGTCCATAGGGTACGATAACCACTTTCTATCTGGTGAGCCGTGTGCTTATCTGCCACCTAAGATGTATAAAAAGAGATATAGTAAAATCATGTAAAAGCTACAGACCGTATTCGTTTATAACAATCATCAAGCCAAATTTACACACATTGTCATAAATCAAGTCCGTATTTTGGTAAAGGTCACGTTTAATATTTGATAAACGTTTCGCTTTTCTAAGCAATTAATGTTCAGCATCAATGTGTTTGACGTATATATTTTTAAAATATATTTACACACTTGTTGAAACCGATCCTATTGCCACTAACCGGGCACTTATAAACCTGCGATAAATACACACTTAACTTTGAAGAGCATCGAAAAGTCATTGGTGTGTGAAATGGTAAAACCTGGGATCGAACCCGAGACCTCGTATCAGCCGTCCATTACCCATTGCACTAGGCTACCGTGAGTTCTACCATTTTTTATAGTATGATTAATTGTAATTGTGTAGTAAATAAGTTAAAACATACTCTAAGAGTAAAATGAATTATTTACTCGTATCACCATACTTTCTCACACATTTTTACAGTATCTGAATGAGGTCTTGGTATTGCAAGCCCCTGTGTATCTATAAAACCATAAGCCGTAACCATAATGGTATTTTCCTCGATCTCGACAGATCCTATTTGCCGCAAGAAATATACTATAAAATTACTATAGCTTCTGTTGGGTAAAGGATTCTGCATGGTTAAGTTTGAATAGTGAGGTCATTTTAGATGGAGCTTTTTTAAGGTGGCTTATGGTTAGGTTACATGGTAGAAATCATCTCGTAATGAAGTATAGCGTGCTGTAGGGTTGCCTGGCGTCCGGATAAAGTCGAACGTAGTTAGGTTTTTTGACAACACAACGCATTTGGACTAGGTATTAAGCTTAATTGATAAATTTGCCCTTTATCGATTAAGCTTAATACCTAGTTCAAATGCGTTTTATATTTAGAATTTAAGAAGAATTTAAAAATATTCATAAATGTTTACATGGACTTTCATTAGTATTGAAGAATATATGTGGTACTAATAAAAGGATCTTGATTTGGTCGTACCTAATTAATACTGTGACACAAATTCCTCAATAATGGGTGTTCGGCCTCGGCGGCGTGGGTTGCCCGTCTCCCCGTTTCCGGGTAGATCGAGAGAGATGACCCTAGGTCAGCCGAGGTGCGAGGGATATGCCTTTCAACCTCACCTTCGGCAAAAAACAATGACCGAAGGGTGCGGTGTGTTTTAGTCCGTTCGAGTCTGACATAACCTCTCCCCCTAGTTCCAGCGGGGTATCCATGGAGATTTTCCGCACGAATAAAAAGTGTGGTCGGCCTTTTTACCAAAATGTCCGTCAAAAATGTCTGGCGTGTTTGGCTATCAGGTTTTGGCGAACTGGCAAACCTACCACGTAGGTACATATGTGCTCTTTACGTGCCTAAACTGATAAATGAAATTGATTCTTTGATTCTATATGTATGCATGCCTGATAAGAAGCAAGACTTAGGCAAGCATACCTGCACCTTAAGTGTATGAGTGCACTGTGTGCTGTTGTTATTATATTAATATCAATATTACTTGTGGACTCTCCCAATATGCGCTATGGCAGTAGATTCTTCGACTTGCGCATCCAGTCTATCCTAGCCTGCCCTTTTCAGATTGTCAGTCCATCTTCCTGGGGGCGTATCATCTTCCATTTACCGATCAGCGGTCTTCAATCTAGGACTCGTTTGCTCCAGCATCTATCATTCCTCCAGCAGATGTGGTTAGCCATTGCCACTTCAACCTACTTATACTGCGAGGTATATCGATAACTTTAGTTACACAACTTATATTGAATATTTAACAGCACAAGCTTACTTTCAGTATGCCAAAGACAATTTCGGTAAAAGTTACCAAAATTGTGTTTAGCCTTTTTGTTTACCGAAGTTCAGTGTTAAATAACTTCATTACGAATTGTACATGTTTTAGATTTTTGACTTGCTCCACTACCTGTGCCCATGTTTTAATAAGACCATTACCGGATGTATATAAGAAAATTTGAATGTTTTCAGACGAGGTTCGTTGGCTTAGTGGTCAGAGCATTCCCCGGGAAAGATCGCGGGTTCAAATCCCGCCTGAACTAATTTTGTTTTTCTATCTTAATTGATTTAAATGAATACAATTTCTAATATGATAAATGCAGCTAGAAAGTTAGATTTAATATTAAATGTACTCATATTCATATTTATTTATTAATTCACAGAATGCAGGTACAACTGGTGTGATCTTATAATTAAAATAATATTTCCTTGTACATACATTCTACCAGTTTTGTGTGGTATGTAAATATTCAAACAGTTAATAAGTAATTTGTGACACAGTAGATATAAATATAATAGTTAGCAGAATCAAGCATACAACCATAAAAAAATCAATTATCAATGTGATTATAAATTAATAATAAAATTAATAATTGTCAAATTTAATGATTGTCAACATAACTAAGTAAGATACTTTATATCAATCTTACGGGAAGGTCTCCCGACCTCGTGAAATTGTTAATGTTATATTGTTACATTACATGTACGCACGTAACTTCAAGGAGAGGGCAGAAGAGTATTAACACCCATTTTTTGCCAACTATGATTTTCTGTCATGTAATAGGAGACGAGCCTATTGCTGTCAAACGAGCACTTTGTAATGGGCTCCATGTTTACTATCAGGTGGAGAACGGTCATATCCCTTAGTCACCTTTTCTCTTTTTTCTCTTTAATTAAAGTTACACAACTTATATTGAATATTTAACAGCACAAGCTTACTTTCAGTATGCCAAACACAATTTCATAGTTAGTGTGGAGATTAAAATATTACTCTAGATAATGTAATATCGTACCGTGGCATCGCGTCGTGCGGGTGCAAGGAAGCAATTTATCAAATAACTTAAAGCTAGTTGCTGTCTCGTTATATAAAACGTGTTATTTGCGGTCACTTGGATTCTAGTTGAAGTGAGATTTCATTCTGGATTATATTACTCGTTTTTATAAAGCAAAAAAATCCAGATATTTTGTTCAATGACATTTTTATACATGGCTGTCTAGACCCAAATTAAGCATGTTTATCTAACTTTTTTATAGGAACTATCAATATGACAATTCCTATAAAAAGTAAGCTGAAGCCAAAGTCCAAAAAAGAAAGAGGGTCGCCATTACAGACATAAAAAATAATACAATGGCGGCCCTCAGCTTGACGGCCTCATCAGATGCTTTATCACTTATCACGCTACGCTTAAAGAACCCGGGATTGTAGGAGAAAGGCAACACATGTGTTGATAAAGAGATAAGATGTTGCGTCCATGGCTGTATTTTACCGTCTGTACCATGGTGAGTGCTCTGATGAGCTCTTCCAATTATTCCCACCCTCCCCTTTCCTACACAGGACAACACGTGCAGGTCTCAGATGTCATCCGCACACGGTGCAGAACATCCGATCAAGAACCAAGCGGTTCGGTGACTCTTTCCTCTGTCGCACCATTAAGGCCTGGAATTCATTACCAGCTCACGTGTTTCCTTCTTCCTACAGTCCCGGGTCCTTTAAGCGGGGCGTGAAAAAAAGAGAAGAGATAAATAAAAAGAGAGTTACAAAACTTAATGAACTTAAACTTAACGCGTGGTTCCCGGCAGAGTACAATTTGGACAACCCCATCTCTTCCCATGCGGTGTCGTACAAGGCGACTGAGGGATAGGGCTGTTTAACATCAGACAGATATATACAGCCCAGACCCGGGGGGTTATATGCTTGTTTGCTACTTAAGTGGTATGAAAAAAAAACTAATTTAAACATGTATTCACCCTAAAATTCGTCATCAAAAAATACTAAGGCACAGCGATCTTTGGACGTCGAAGTTGTTGCTTAAGTTATTAGTTCAACCAAAACATCCAGAACAACCTATCTAAACACTTTAATTTATTCTTCATCGATTGCACGTTTCAACACTTGAAACGGCAATAAAATAAACTAACCCCGTCAGGGCTAGTCTAAACCAATAAAAAAGGTTCAATTGGTACCTAATACCATTAACAGTCGAATCACGAATATCGGAGTCGACACTTTCGGTCGTCCGAATTAAGTGCACTATTCAGTACATTTTTTTCGACGATATTTCTATTTACAACTGAAATTCACTTTAGGTTGTGAAGTTAGTTCAAACTAATGTTAATGATTCTTGTATTGGAGGAGTAATGGATGATAAACTAGGGGAAAGAATAAGTGATTGTTATGCAGTAAGCTGGTCACGTATACAAAGTTTGAACAAGTAGTTTTGTTTGTATCTTGAATGGATAGGTTTATGAAAATGTTCTGCGCCTTTACCGATGTAAAGGGCTTTTAGTTAGTTTTATTGAAATAATATGTTATGTTTTTTAAGAAATTGTTTTGTATATTTTTTAGCATTAAATACCATCATATTATTAATATATAAGTAATGTTTTAACGGTTTAATATATTACGATATTCAAAGGTTATAGCATTTTATGAAACTGTTGCATAATAAAGGTTCTTAAAAGTGTAATAATAAAAAGAGCCGTGGGCGAGTTTTTTTTTTATAGTATCGCACGGGTGTTTTCAGACTAAAATAAGTGCAGTTTCAGACACTACTTTATATAATCTCGTGAAATAATTCATATAATTTGCTTAAAATGAAAGAAATGGTTAGCGCCAAGGTCCATTATTGCTGATCGCGTATGCGTGTTGCGCATCGTCCACATACTATGTTGAAAAAGTCCAAGTGAAAGTGTATCGTAATAAAAATACAGTTACATTATGTATGATACAGTTACCTATAGGAGAGCTGTATCACAGTGTAATTTATTAAATTTATTGCTGTCAGTACAACACAAATTCTCCAGTGAGCTCTGGCTACCCTACTCACCGTTGGGAACACAACACGAAGTTATTATAGCCGCGGTGTTCTGTAGGGCGGAGGTACTTCCCCAGTCAGACTGCTCAATTGGGCGGAAATACCGCCGTGTCCTATCTCCTCCATTCTTATTACATTTTGACGCATGCTACATAAGGCTTCCGGGGGCGTGTGGGGGTCCCGCCAATACCTTCAGATTTCATGCCAACTTCACATCTGAACCAGTAAACCAGGCTAATTAACGGATAAGGCTACTGTGTAGGATTGGTCAGACAGCAGTAGCCCCGGTAGAAGCACCGGGGCTACTGCTGTCTGACCAATCCTATAGACGATACAGAGATAAATATAGTAGTAAATATGTGCAAGTAGATGATGAAGAAGCCTCATGGTTTCGAAGATGGCGAGCGTGCACCACTGACCCAGTGTAACCAGGTCGAAACATGATTCAAAGATATATGTATGTACCTATACCATGATAGCATTAATTCCCGTTAACATTATTGTAAATATTTCATTACATAATTGTAAATCTTTAACGGACTCAATATCTTCATCTTAGCGTTAATCCTTATCGCATCCGAATCTTTCACCTTGGAGCACGGGAACCTTTTCCAATGTACATACATACATACATAAAATCACGCCTGTTTCTCAAAGGGTAGGCAGAGATCACGGATCTCCACTTGCTACGATCCTGACATACTACTCTCGCTTCATTCACTCTAATTACATTAAAGCACTCCTGACCTGCCCCTTTTCTAAAACTTCCCCGATTTGGTCCAGGTATGTGCGCCTAGGTCTTCCCCTTCCGACGGTACCATCCAATTTCCAATTCCAATTTCCAATGTAACTGCAGATTTAGCTCAACTTCGATATATTCCGTTTAACGACTGCCATCCGATCTCCACAACTCAATAATAATATCGAAGCAATTCAGCTAGACCAGTTAGTAAACTTTTTGAGACTCCAAGTCACGACCACACGAATGCAAATACCCATTATCATGCATAAAAATATTTGGACTGAGTGGCGATCGAACCCGCGCCTCCTGCGTAGGTAGCCCTAAGTACAGACACAGTGTAGGTATCAATAATTTATTTAGTGGTCATATATACTATCACGATCACTCTGGGGTTGGCAGGAATATCAGCCCACCATCCGTGGGCATATTTCGCACATATGATGAAAGGGCTTTGTAGCTAAAAAAATAATATTTGCTTTTATTGGCTGCGCTACTATTGGTCTTTCGTTTGCAATACGAATTTTATATTCTAGCCACACGTTTTGTTATACAATATGAATATTTTATAGTTGAAAAATTGTTTTCAGTTCGGCGAGAAAAATCAAATTTTATTGTAAAATTCAACGTAATCGAATTAATTGCATATTTTAACTTTTATTGTAATAATATTGTTATTCTAGGTTCAGTATAGAAAATTAAATGGTTTTTGTGATTCTTTATTATTTTTTTCCAACACACATACTCATAAAGTGGCTCTAAAGCACCACAATTTACTTGAACTTAAAACATTGAAATACTGTTTAAGCAACGTAATTTGAAAGACGAAAATATAGCGCTTTGTAGAATGTTCTAGAAATAAAGAAAGACCACGTAATGAAACATTATAAATGCGTAAAATTTTGTTAACGCCGTTTTAAAAAAGCTCGAAATTTGAAGCCTTGCGGATATTACCGCAACGCTGACACCTTCACCCGTGACAAGATATTTTTGCCTCGTCTCTTTTGAAACGAGGTATTTAATTTTCCTGCTGAATTTCTCATAAGTGGTTATTTTGATTGAACCTCAATCTGCATCCCTAATTTGCTAATGCCATAGAAGTTTGTAGGTAGGAAGGTATTTTTAAGTCCATTCAGTTAGATTTATAAACTCTTCTCCTAGGTGTGGAAAAGTCAATCGCTCCCATTTAAGCCGTATAAGCTGAATCTAAAGAAGGGGAAACAGTGAGTTGACTATGGGCATTTTAATAGCTCTTAGGTGGCACACGGCCCACCTGATCGAAAGTGGCTACTGTGACCTATGAACTATGGCCGTGAGGTGAAAACCTTAGATGCAATCTGGAACTACGCTAACATAATGATGATGTTTACGAATAGTGAAAATCTTTTTCAGTGTCAGTATAATCATATTTATTCAATCTATTAAATACCGTTTAAGTAATCAAATGGTGTGGCACACTATGACAGCCGTTTTGACACGACTGCTTTTGCTTGTTTTCTCTTTTTTTGTTGTGAGAAGTTTATTTGTTTCTATGCCAGACTCGCCATATTTTTCTTTAGTTATTCGTCTAATAGTTTGTTGTCCAATATTAAGCGCACCAAAAAAGAAAAAAACGAGCAAAACCTATAAATCAAAACGGCCATCATAGCGTGTCCCTACTAGTACAAATTAAGTTTGACGCAGCTGTCACTTCAGACACCGCTCTTTACTACAACTTACTATTACGTCACTATGACGTTTTAACCTTACACTACTGCCTAATTTGCCGCCAATACCTTCACTTACTCACTATATCACATCAATGTATACCTAATGCACTGTAATATCGGTGGAGTTATGCTACAATTAGTCTTAGTTCAATAGCCTCCGCTCATATAACTTGTTCAAGCAGAATAGGCTATGTTAACATAAAATGAATTTAGTTTGTATAAACCTACTAGGTATTAGCTATTCGGCTCGGCATTATTCGAGTGCTGGCTTCCCAAAATTTTACCTTATGAAATCTTGGTCCTGATATTAACAAACACAGTTACGGTAGTTCACACGTGATGCTATGACCAAAGCAAATATCAAATTAGATTCCTACTCAGTGCAAATATTTTAAAGTATGATCGTAATCCCAATCTTTATATTAAAAATAAAACATGAATGTGGTGTTCTGGCACGGGTACTTCAGCAGATCCAGAAAAAGTGTTTTTTTATAACACTTAGGTGGCAGACAGGCACAGGGCCACCTGATGGAAAGTGGTTACCGTGGCCTATGGACATGTACAACACCAGAGGCGTCACACTCGCACTGCCAACCCTGAAGAAACCTCCTAATGCCCCTTTTGAAGAACCTCATATTGTAGGCGCATGGGAAAACCGCAGCAGGTTGTTAATTCTACAGTTTGCCTTTAGTTAAAAAGGCTGAGGGCATGAAAGTATACTTACGTATTAATTTACCACTGAAGGCAACCCAACATAAGCCAGAGTTCCTTTATTACTTTATCAGACAACAACTGCCAGTCACCGTTCCATTCCACAAAAATAAATCAACCAACAAAATTAATTATGTCACAACATCAAAATCCCAAATCGGCAAAGAACAACCAGGTTCTCTGGACCGACGTTATTTTAATTATAATATTTTCCACGGTGAGTTTAAGCAGCAAGTGATTTATGAACCAATTTCCCCATTGTTGTGGGAATAAAATATAATCTCACCACTTCGTTATACAAGTTTAGTATGTTAACTAAGCTATTGAAAGCTTTAATACCGCCTATATTTCAAGCGGGCTTATGAAATATTGCCGCTGTGAATTAAATTTTGCACGTGGAGTGACTCGGTTTAGGAAGTGTCGTTTATTTTTCAGCTGTCGTTTATAAAGTTTAGGTTTTATGGTGGATAGTCTTTTTATACATTAGTAGGACAAACAAGTGTACACTTTGAGGCAAACGATTATAGCGCCTTTATTCTGTTTTTTTTTAAACCTATAGACTTATAGTGCGGCCATAGTGACCGTGTCTGCTGATAATTCAAGCCAATCCCATCTGCAAGCCGGTAGATATAGCTACTGACAAACAAACGATGATCAAACGTAGGCTTTCTTGTTGGTGTTTAATCCAAATCTTAAAGCGAAAAAGGCGTAAAAGGACCATGGACTCCAATGTGCTTATAAACCATAGACAGTGTCCTTTGGGGTGACTTCGTGGTTCACACACCCGAGGAGGGCCAGATCGAGAACGATGACCCTGAGTCGGCCAGGATGCGAAGGATATACCTGCCAACCTCACCTCTGGCAACCAACAATCATCTACAGATGCTGTGCTGTGCCGGTGTGAACCTCTCACACCGGCTCCGGCGGGAGGGGTATCCTTGGGGATTATTCGCACGTTAAAAGTAAAATCCGTAGACGTGCGTTTCGCTACGCTAAGATGATTGTGATAAATTTATTTAGCATCATTTGGTTCAAAGAAATTGAAATCTACTACACCAAAATTGAAGTGCAATATTTTTCATATTTAAAACTAAAATATGAAGCCCAAAATATACTTAAATTCACAAATTATCTATATATTTTATGATACATGCGTGCGTTCATAATATACCTAAGATATCACAAAATTATACACGCGCCGAAAACATTATAGAAAAAGTAAACTTGAAGCTTTCGACTTGTCTTTGTTTCACAAACATAATAAAAAGTTAGGGAAATTCACAAAAAATATTTCCATACAAAGTCGCAGGTTAGCAACTTTTACAATACATCATGAAGAAGATAAGCGAGTAATAAAAAAACAATACAGTTTTACTTCATAACATCGTTTGGAGTTTTTTCAAGTCTCGCACAGTTTGGTAAACAGTATCTACCAGAGATAAGACATTAATCCGAATTTCTGTTCTATACTCGTAGTATGTCAACATGCATTTTTTTATATATAGGTCCCATCAATATGACTTCATATTACCTGATGGTAAGCTTAAAGCAAAGTTTCAGGAAAGATGGACATAAGTGCAGACCTAAAAAATAAAAAAATATATTTACCTTTATTTATTTATATATTTATACTTTATGCTCGATGTACATTAGCGATAAGTTCGTAGGTATTCTCTGCCAGTATGGTAGATTATGGTAGATGGGGTGATAGCTGTACTGCCTCGTCTTGTAGTGCCTTTTCATGATCCACTCAAAGGTCGCAAAACTGTGGGAAGAAGGAAATATACGGGTGCTTTTTCAAGATCTTCCAGGTTCAATGTGACTTTAAAAGTTTATATATATTCTTAGCCGCATGGTTTCCGGCAGAGTAGAATTTGGACCACCCCATCTCTTCCCATGCAGTGTCGTACAAGGCGACTAAGCGTTATTAAAATCAGACAGATATATACAGCCTGGTTGCGCCGATGTGGAAACTGTATTTTTTGACATGGAAACACACTCCTTCTATACCCAGCTCCCCTTCCGCACTAACCATAGAATAGTAGTAGATATAGCTTCCGTCCGCCATTTGTGATATACACGGAGTCTCGCTTTGAACTAGCCAGCGTAATGACGGACCGCGCTCGCGTCTCTCAAAAATGATTAATATTTGTTACATTTTTACCGCTTCATAGACCTTTACCGATCGGATTGTGCCTCTCGTGTGTTCCTCAAGTGATCTAGTGATGCTGACGGCAGCTCCTGAGCAAGGAAGAGAAGATCCGTGTACCGGCTGCGATGAAAACACGTGTGTCGTGAAGGTTAGTGCATCCTCTCCTAATTTCTCGGGTTGCATTCATTGCTTGGATCACTCCCGCGGCAACCCGACCACCTGTCTTTGTGTGTAAAGCGTCAATGGAACAGTTAGCTACTTCCCGCAATACAGTCCATTACCGCACGTGGCCATGCGCCACCACAGCCCAAACTCAGCCTCAGATGCATGACTCGAGGCAACAATAGTGCCCGGAAAACGGCAATAGGCCGAATAATAATAATAATAATAACCCCGCAGGGGCAGCTTGTGGTGAGCTGTTGGTGAGTGGCGACACCACGTACCCCGATTCTCCCGAGGATTAGGATTTATTCCCCCTCACCTTGTGTGCTTGCCTTCATTGGCCGGCCATGAGTGGAGTTGTAGGAAGCAGCATAAAAATATTTAATAAAATTCCTCAGGATTTGATTAATATGCCGATAAATAAATTTAAATTAGAAGTGAAAAAAACTTTAATGAGCAAAGGTTATTATAAAGTGCGTGGTCAACATAAGTCTCTTGCTTGCTCGCACAAAATAAATTGTAAACTAAAGCAAATTTAAAAAAAAAAGAAAAATAATCTAGTTCTAATATAGTTCGCTGAGTTTCTTGCTGGTATCTTCTCAGTAGAACTAACCTACCGAACCAGCGAAAGAATCATTTTCCAATGGTTTATTTGTACATTATTTAATATTTTAATATTGTTTCTTGACATACTCAATTGTATAATTTTGACGTTCATATGTGCTCTTTGTGTGCCTAAACTGAATAAATGAAATTGATTCTTTGATTCTTGATTGATTCTTCTTGAGTTGCAAGAGCAGAACCTATGCTCCAGGTTGGAAGTGTAAAATGTCATAACGCCGGGGGCACGCTGACTGGTATACCGGGAACTTGCGGCCCGCAGACTCACCTCTCGACAACCTTAGCCGCAACGGATGTTGCTCCATGGTCGCACTATATGTGGCTATTTTAATGGGGCCCATGCAATGAGTTGGCAAGTCACCACCTGCCTTTTTACAATTTTGAGACTTACTGTCACGGCAGGCGTCCGTTAGTCTCCCCCCATAGCCCATTCACCAGTTCATCCAATTCTCAATCCCATAACCAATAATTTAGTTTCCATCGCGGCCACAGCACCGCACAGCAATAGTCTCTGCACCTGGCGGGGACCATCTCCCGGTGTATCATACTGTGCGCTCGGGGATGATATCCGCCACGTGTGTGTATTCCTAGCATATTAAATTCTCATAAAGGGCCTCTACGTCTTGGCTACGGCCCGACGCACGCCTTCCAAAGGCCCGGGTCTCCATAGTCCCGAGAGTCAAGGTACTGAGAAATAATAATAATAATAATAATATTTATTTATTTATCAAAAAGGGCTGTACATTGTATTATTACTAGTTTTATAAATAAGGTCAAATATAACTACTTTACTGCTAATAATGTCTACATTAAGAATTAACCTTCAATAAAAAGCCACACTGTATACCTACACAGTAAACAAATGGAATTTAAAATATATTACTTACATTTACAATTTGCGACCTACCTGATCTAGGTTTTTAAAAACCTGTGTTTCAGGTTATGTCCGCTCAGATACATATACAAATTACGCATTACAATCAATTAAACAATATAAACAAAAGAATCTATATTTACAGCTTATTGCTACCTATTTTAATATTTCTAGCAGTTTCTCCGTGTCCGCATAATCTAGCTGCTCTAGATATTCTGCAACTAATACCTTACAGTTCCAATAGTTTAATCTATGTATGGTTAGTAATTTGTTTAGTTTATTATACAGAATACAATGATGGTGAAATGTGGGTGTTAATTCACCTCTGCCTAACCCTCCGGGGATAAATGCGTGATTATATGTATGTATGTAGGTATATATATATTCTTTTTAATACACAAAACACATAACACACAATACCAAAAAATAGTAGGAAATTACAGTACAAAGGCGAGCTTAAATCAACGTTGAGTTTTCTTCCAGCAAACCTTAGAGGGATAGAGGGAAAATAAAAGATATTGGTAGAGGGCAGAGCCAAGTATGTTTTCAAAGTACTGTTATTTTGGGTTGTTCCTTATTTGCCTAATTTCCAGTTCTAAAAATTCCAATTCTGGAAATTCCAAGTAGTCAATTTGCATTGGAATCGAGCTTCAGTCCCCGTACCATGAACGCTTAAATCAGGTCAATAATAATTGAACTGCTGTCATTCTACCAACTGCAAATATAACTTTGTGTGTATGTGTATTTATATGGGATTACATACTTATTTATGCGTTTGGTAAACGACAGCTGTTCATTTATTGACCTGTTTTAAAACACATGGTGAGCCCACTGGTCTACTGCTAATAGACCAATAGGCTCCTAAATAGACGAATCTAAAACTTTTATTACGGGTGACAATAGTGTCACCCGTAATAAAAGTTTTAGATTCGTCTAAACAACAATCGATGAACCCACTGGTCTCCTAACTATTCTTCGATTTCTTTTCATTAGTTTGTCGATATGATAAGACTCTAACAATTGTACAGTCAGCGTCAGATCGATTTTGGCGAACAATGCATGCAAAATGATAGTTGTTATTGGGTAGACCGATATGGTCTGCCCAATAAGCTCGGTGTTGTTGTTGGTCGTCAGTACACCGTGATCATGGCGCTTGCCAGCGCCGAAATATCGGTTACTCAGAGAAAATAATAAACATGGCAAGTTTTACACTATTAACTCCATAGGGTTTTTTTTTACGAATTATTCTAGATGTGAATTTTGCAAGATAGCAGGCGAAAACTAATAGCGAAGTTGATGTTTGGCACAAGATTACTTACCGTGTTGTGCTGCACGTAACCACTTTGGACTGCCGCCCAAATAGCAGCCTATATGAAATTTTGTAACGACCAACACACTTTATTTCTCGCATGAATGTTGTAAGAAAATTGGAACATATTTGTTAATTCGAAGTGAGATATGTGCCATGGCTATAATAAGCTCGTGTTTGGTTTCCAGCGGTGAGTAAGGTAGCCAGAGCTCACTGGAGAGTTTTTGTGCTGTCAGTGGGAAGACTGAAGGCTTGTTCTGATTGTTCCTTCTGCACTGACTGTACAAAATCTTTCTGTTCTTAGAGAGTCAGTAGCTCGGGTGTAACTCCCCTGGTGTTGCATACGTTCATAGGTCACGGTAACCACTTTCTATCAGGTCAACCTACGTTGTTTAAAAAAAATGTGCAATACGCACTTACGAATAAATATTCTACACAGCTCCAAGATATGGATTTTAGAACATTGTGAATACGCACATATTAAGTATACCTACATAAATGCAAGTATACATTATTTAAGCAAACAAATATTTGCACTGGCGGGAAGCAAACTAGCGTCCCCTGACGTAACGATCGAATGCACTAACGCTACGCCAAAGAGGATGGTTGCTAAAAAACTTGCTGCATTCTAAAATTTTGTGATACTAAACTTAAAAAAATAACGAAGACAAATGTCAAAAGTTACATTCACACTTAGTATTCCCTTACCTAGTAAGCATAGCCGCATGGTTCCCGGCAGAGTAGAATTTGGGCCACCCCCTCTCTTCACATGCGGTGTCGTACAAGTCGACTAAGGGATAGGGCTGTTTAACATCAGACAAATATTATACAGCCCAGACTTAACCTCAGATGCATGGCTTGAGTCAACAATAGTACCCGGTAAACGGCAATAGTTTTACCCCCTGATACGTGGAACCGAATACAATGATGGTGAAATATAGGTGCTAATTTTATTTGGTACCTCTGCCTAACCCTCCGGAGATAAAACAGTCTAATTTGTTCTTAATACCCTAGTATTAAGATCATTTTAAGACTTTGTAAGTCAAGATCGTTATGAAGCTGACTGTACTAAATCTTCCAATATATAAAAATCTATGACTGTTGTTTGTTTCTTCGTATTTTATGCGCTACCGAACTACTCACCCTATTGCGATAAAACTTTGTCAACTTATTGCATGCACTTATAGCTTATTGGACCCAGCGGCGCTACAATTGAGTTATGTGATATTTGTACGATATTTGCCCGGTCAACTAGTGATTCTATTTTTTAATACCACTTAGGTAGTAAACGAACGCAGCTCACTTTTTTTTTATACCACTTAGGTGGCAGACTTCACTTGATCGGAAGTAGGCACCGTATCCTATAGTGCAACACTAGGAGCGTCTCACTCGTGCTGCCGACCCTGTAAGATCCTCGGATGTCCTTCTTAAAGAACCTTCAATTAGTAAAGATTTTCAAATTTAATCAATGACTTAAATTTAATCAAGTGAGAAAATATTCTTTTACGTACATTGTAATTACATAAAAGGCATAAGGTACAATCAAGGCAGATTTACTCTACACCTTATTCATGCAACTTGTTCTATAGCCGTTTGCCGCCTTAGAGCGATTTTCCCATTATCCGATCCGATATCGGTGTTGGCTCCGATGTCCGACATCCGATAGCTGACAGGAAATAAAATGTATGAAACATATGCCTGTATTTCATATTGTCCGGCCCGATATCGGATATCGGAGCTAACACCGCTGATTTGCCTGATATCGGATATCAATGTCAATCAATCACCAAAACATCAAAAAAAAAGAACACACCGTCGCCGTAAGACGGATATAATGTATAGAAGAATTTGGATGGTTTCGGGCGAAGGTTCTGTGGCTTAGTGGTCAGTGTGTTCATCCTGTAAGGGAAATATCGCGAGTTAGAATCCCACCTGAACCGGTTCAATTTTTTTCCATATCATAAGCGATTTGAAAATAAGAAAACAAATGTCATGATATATTCAATGGTAAAGATTTCTAAGGAGTCTGTGGTTGAGCTTATAGTTAATTTTTTTGAGTCTGCTATAAAATGAACGTATTCTTAATATAGTTATCGGACTGATTTTATCAGATATAATGTGAAATCAGCACATGGTGACGGCCATCGGATATCAGTTGTCGTCATCCTAAACCGATATCGGATCGGGTAATGTGAAAACGGCCTTACTCTTTCACTGTATAGTGTATACTTCATTTAATTTTATACATTACATTATGTGCAATAGTTTTAAAATTGAAACTATTGTGTAATTAAAATCATAAAATCATACCGTTTTACCGTCTCTACCATGGTGAGTGTTCTGATGAGCTCTTCCAACTAATCCCACCATCTCCTTTTCTACATAGGACACGTGCAGGGCTTAGATGTCACCCTCACACTGCGCAGAATATAAGAGCTAGAACCAAGCGTTTCGAAGACATTCGGAGACTTTTCTTTGCCGCACCACCAAGACCTGAAATTCATTACTAGCACACGTGTTTCCTTTTTCCTACAGTTCCAGGTCTTTTAAGCGCGGCGTGAAAAAGCATCTGATGAGGCCGCCAAGCCACCATTGTAACATTACTTAGTGTCTGTAATGGTGACCCTCTTTCCTGAGGCTTTGCCTTTAGCTTACCATCAGGCGAAGTGAATTCTAGTTGGTGTGTTCTAGATAAAAAAAAATTACATCTATAAATCCTCGACAGGTGTTATTCACTGGCAGTATAGGTACTCGATAATACGGCTTTATGCTTTATTTAGAAACAAAATGTGAATACAACCCTCAGAGAAATCAAAACAACAACAGTACGTACTAGTATATTATGTACACAAGTAAAACAAACACATGACACCTGCTCTGTTGACGTGGGTAAGGATCACGTAGTTCGTATTGACCGATCGGATTGTACGAGGTATTGCTTCTACTATGAGTATTGAGTGTTATCACTTTTCAACTATAACAACATTTTATAGACGATTATGGAGAGCAAAATAATGTTTACGGGAATTAACGCGATAATGGTATGTTCACAGGACCACTGCCGGTGTAACTTGGTCGAAACGTCAGGCAAATCAAAGGTATGTATGTACCTACACCATACATACATATAATCACGCCTTTATCCCTGGAGGGTTAGGCAGAGGTGAATTAACACCCACTTTTCACCAATAATTGTATTTGTTCCCACGTAATAGGGGATGAGCCTATTGCCGTATTCCGAGCACTATTGTTGACTCGAGCCATGCATCTGAGGCTGAGTCTGGGCTGTATATATCTGTCTGATGTTAAACAGTCCCATCCCTTAGTCGCCTTGTACGAACCGCACTATGTACCGCAAGGGAAGAGATGGGGTGGCCCTAATTCTACTCTGAGGGAAACTACGCGGTATCTACACCATGATCGCGTTAAGATAAGATAAGATATATTCCCGTAAACATTATTGTGTTTCATGGAACGCCAAACTTTAAAAGTTAGATTATGGAGAGCGTTTTAAGTTCAAATAAAATAATTATTTGGTAAAAGGTCACGCTCAAACGGGTAGACGGATCTTACTAAATTGTAAAAAAGGGACGGATCGACTTCGTACACCATGACAGAATACACTAACTCGTATAAACGCCTACTCACTAAGGCTAAGTCCTCATTAGTAGAAATTGTTCCCGGCGGTGAGTAGGGTAGCTCTGCTCACTGGAGGGTTTTTGTGCTGTCAGTGGACAGACTAAAAGCTTGTCCTGCTTTATTTTTTACTTACGGCGCAGAAACTCTCAATGCTTGCAGGGTTGGCAGCGCAAGTGTGTCCTTAGGCCACGGTGACCACTTTCCATCAGGTAGGCCGTGTGCTTGTCTGCCACCTAAGTAGTATAAAAAAATCACCAAAATAACCTCTACCATCAAACACCGCCGTTGCCGTTGGTGTCAACCGCATTCTCCTGTCCTCCCCTAATGGCGGCTCCTCACATGTTTAATATTTATCAATCGCAACCGCGACAGGATTGTGACGAGCCCTTGAAGACTCCACCGCCAGGATAGCTCTTCGATGATTCCTTTGGTAATTAAACCCAGAAGGAGATGGAACACATTTATGTAGATTGGGTACGACACTGATTATGTCGCAAAAACTACCACACAGTTCGATTTGAAATAGTGGTTTGAGATAGTATTGACATTTGATTGAAACCTGAATGTTTATGCTACCTTTGATCTTTGGGTAGAGGGATCAGGATCAGGATTTCACGAGAGCGGAGCCACGAGCAACAGTTAGTTTTATAATGTTTGCAAAACACACACACATGGTTATATTGAGTTCAAACTGTTGTTGTGTGGTAACTATTGAGTTATTATTGTGTATCAGTTGAAATTATTTCTTATTCGCAAAGAATTCAGTTTACGTTCTCATTTTATATTTGTTATATTTTATTTTATATTTTAGAAAAAACTTATAGCTAGTATTTGGACAAGATATACATTGTGAGTTCATGTGATGGCCAATTACAAATTTTCACTAATAGTTTTTTTTTTTGATATTTCTGCTTCATGTCAATCTTTTTTTCAACAATAAACCACTTCTTTGTTTGATTGCTCAGTTATAATGTTTTCCTCAAGAGCCATAATGGTGTGACAATTATTTTCACACGACTCTCTTGATGTTAATTTGTGAATATTTTATGTACTCATGGTAACTTATAGTAATATTAAAAGTAATAAATTATGTTAAATACATGACATTGTTAAAGAAAAGAAAAAAATAATAAGTAAGCCATTTTATTCACATCACGATACTGCTAAATATTAAAAGAAGTAATTGTTACATATTATTGTCTTCCTTAATTTAGTAACACTCGATACTCATACCATTATCACCTCATCGTATTATCACTCTTGTTCTCATTCCCTTAGTAATAAAGGTAACCTCAGCCATAAAGCTAACAAGTAGTTCCAGATGTGCTCCCAACTTGTGGTAACCGTTTATTTTGGTACTCACACTTTTTGCTGTTTTGTGTATGTTAGCGACTAGTGAGAATACTAAAGTAGAACACTTTAAACGTGTAAAGAGAACCCAAATTATTACTATACGCCTATAAATTCCCGAAAGGGTAGGCAGAGATGTTTTAACATCTAAATTTTGACAAGTATGATTTTCGGTTACACCTAACAGAGGGCCAGCTTGTCGCCATCAAACGGAGACTTTTATCATGAGCTGTATGTCGGTTGAAGAACAGCCGTATTTCGTAGTCACCTTTTACGATACTCTAAAGAAGAGATGTGGTGGTAGGGCCTACTATAATGGGAACCAACCCTTCGCATTTTGATATATACCTTAGTAAATTATACTGAATGGAACTTTAATTGGAACAATTTTACAAGAAACCCTAAAACACATTTAAAAAAAAAATGTATGGGTGACACCTTATAATAGCAATTATTTGCAGTAAAAATGTCACCAAAATGGACTCGACCTATTGTATGATTTGAGATCGACATGGTCATGCACATTAATGTTTGTAACAGCGCCAAAATGTCGGTTACTCGAAACAAATAAAATAAAAATATCCCGGTGCGTGTTACATTATTAATGACCCAGCCGACTTCAGAGATTACACAACTGAATTCTGTATTTCAGTTTTCAACTGGAATGCAGTGATCAAAACGAAACAATGTACACTATCAAATCATGTATCAAGTCAATTTCTCAGTCAAACATACAATAATTATACTCGACTGCATTTAACACAAACTAAGCATAGTTTCAGTCTCAAACAGTTTATTTGTACAATGCTGTCATTTAGTACCGTAGACAACGTAATACTTGTCCATGTTGTTTCCTTTGACGAAATCAAGGAAACAAGAGTGACTTCTGATACAGCTATTCATGTTTCTTGATAAGCAATGAATAGGTGTGACTTTGAGTGGAAAAGCCTGATAAGTGTCAAATATAAATCTTAGTATTGTTAAAATCATGTTTATTTAAGTACAAAATATCAATACTAAAATATAAATACACAAAATAGATTCGAACAATCCACTCCGTATCGTTCCCGCAAAGATACTGGCGGCGTTGCCTTTTTTTTTTTTTTTACGTGCGCAAAATCCCCACGGATACCTCCCCACCGGAGCCGGTGGAGGAGGTTATGTCGGACTCGAACCGACTAAAACGCACGCCGCCTGTGGGTCGTTTTGGTTGCCGAAGGTGAGGTTGACAGGCATATCCCTCGCACCCCGGCCGACCCAGGGCCATCTCTCACGATCTGGCCCTCTTCTCGGGTGTGGGGACTACAGAGTCCCCAACTCGTCCCCGGAAACGGGGAGGCGCGCCACGCGCGCCACCGCCGCGGCCTGCTTCTGCCAGGGTGACAGGCGGCTTCACCTGTCACCCCCAGGCCGGCGCTCATGGGGGGCGGAGGTCGTTCATCGACCTCCGACGCCCGAGTTGCCTTCGTACGCGGGCAGCTTGTCTTGCGATCCTTCGTCGCTCCCGCTGCCGCTCCCGCCCCGCCTCCTCCTTCACGAGCATTACTTGCTCGCAAAAGGAGGCGCCGGCCGCCCACGCATCCGCGCAGCGAACCATCGCCGCGAGCAAGGTGGAGAGCGTGAGAACCCTCACTCCCAGGGCCGCCACAAGCTCCCGCCTCGGCGTCTCCCACGCCGGACACTCGGTGAGCGTGTGCGGACCTGAGTCCTCGCTCGCTTCGCAGCGGCGTTGCCTTGCTGAATCACAATGGCCATCCTTTGCCCCAAGAACGAACCGGAGCGGGAGTCACCGCCTTGGTCGTGGAAACGGCGGTAAACTTCCGCGATCAACCTCTTCGTCTCTGACCCCCAACTGCCCATAGTCTCCATCGGAATGGGCACAAAATAATATTGTGACTTCATTGCGGCGTATTGTTCAATGATTTTATTTTACTATTCAGTAATAAATTCGCTAGAAAATCTTTATTATTTGTTATTTATATTTTATATATTTACTAGCTGTCCCGGCAAACGTTGTTTTGCCATATAATGTTAGGGGTGGACTACCCTTAACATGTAGGGGGATGAAAAATAGATGTTGTCCGATTCTCAGACCTACCCAATATGCTCACGAAATGTCATGAGAATCGGTCAAGCCGTTTCGGAGGAGTTTAACCACAAACACCGCGAATTTTATATATAAGATTATTTGTTATTTTGTATTTTTATAACTTAAGCTTCGAGGTATTTTTTATTGTTAACTATACTTGTTTTAACGTATAATTTTAATTGATTGTAATTTCTAATGATAAAACTTTTTTCTTAACTTGCTATTTTTTGTTATCGGGCGCCGTTTTCAAAAAAGTGTATTTTTTGGTTTATTACAACACCATACAAGATTAATTAAAACATCTTTTTTCTATTAACTATATACGTATTAGAATTCTTAATAGTACGTACTATTTTATACCATCTGATTATTATTTAAACACAACAATAATGTATACGGTGAATGACATCCACCCCCCATGAGTGAATCGCCTGTCGCCCTACCAGAAGCAGGCTACACCTAAGGCGCGCGTTTCGCACCTCCCCGACTCTGTGGTCCCCACACTCGAAAAGGGCCAGCTCGAGAGAAGAATAGAAAATAAGATAAGTTTACTGTCGCAAATATAAGTTTATACAATGTTGGTTTAAAATTAATCTGAATTCTTACGCTGCATTAGTGCTAACTACAATTAATTTAATTTAAATTTAATTAGATGAGGAATCTTATAAATTTAACACATTTATGAACTGAAAAGGATCATCAACCTCACATTCGGCTACCAAAAACAACCCACAGGCGCCGTGCGTTTTAGTCGGTTCGAGTTCGACATAATCTCTTCAACCGGCTCCGGCAGGGGGACATTTTTCCATTGTTAAAATAAACAATAATGTATAATGTATCTTAACAACAATAAAACTAAAAATGCACTGCAATAATTATTTCATTTCTGTATTATTCGGGACTTAATTAAAACCCTTTACTCCTGCTCTGACTTTGTAAACTTCCTTTCTAATTATTTGTCGTCTGTGTTCAGCTTTTACATTTAACTAGCTTTTGCTCGCAATTCCACCCGCATGGATGCTGTCTATCGCAGACGTGAATTAAACTGTGAGTAACTTAATATTATGTCTTGCTTTCAAAGATACAAAGCTATCTCGTTCTTGAAATGCTTACTTACATAGTCATATGGATAAAGCTATTGGTTGCGCCGATGTAGAAGCTGTATTTCTTGACGCGGAAACACACTCTTTCTATACCCAGCTCCCCTCCCGCACTAACCATAATATAGCTTCCGTCCGCCATTTGTGAAATATAGACACTCAGTCTCGCTTTGAACTAGCCAGCGTAAGGACGGACCGCGCTCGCGTCTCTCAAAAATGATTAATATTTGTTACATTTTTACCGCTTCATAGACCTTTACCGATCGGATTGTGCCTCTCGTGTGTTCCTCAAGTGATCTAGTGACGCTGACGGCAGCTCCTGAGCAAGGAAGAGAAGATCCGTGTACCGGCTGCGATGAAAACACGTGTGTCGTGAAGGTTAGTGCATCCTCTCCTAATTTCTCGGGTTGCATTCATTGCTTGGATCACGCCCGCGGCAACCCGACCACCTGTCTTTTGTGTGTAAAGCGTCAATGGAACAGTTAGCTACATCCCCGCAATACAGTCCACTACCGCACGTGGCCAAATCGCGCCACCGTTTTTTTGGTCCTTCGAGCCGGATCCTTAGCCGTAGTTCGTATTTTGTTATTATTCTAATGGGAATAAGCGCACCGCACCTAAGTGCCTGGTTATTTTAGTAGAAAACCCCGCATCCAGACATTTAGGCTTAGAATTTGTTGTCCGTTCGCCGCTGGCTCGCATTGTACCTACCTAATACATAAATAGGTTAGGTAGCGTATCAACACTTAATCGTAGTTCGCAATTTTCGCACCGCGCCTAAATACCTAGTTATTTTAGTAGAAAACCCCGCATCTAGGCGTTTAGGCTTAGATCTTAGGTATACTAGACACCCTAGTGCATAGGCACAGTGTAATACCTAACGCATTTGGCTTTGTTTTGTTTTTTCAATTACGTCGTATTTGCCTGGTACCTGCGTGGGTAGACACGTGGTTGTACCTCATTCCAATTCATACGAAAGTATTTTAATTTGAATAGATATTACGCAATACTTAATCTCTGAAATAATAGTTGAACCTAGACAGCGACCATCGCGTAGGTACGACCTTGTTGCTATGCGCGTTTGTTCAAGCGTGCATTCACAGTTGTAATTACCTACCTACCTGCCGCTGCCGAGTATCGCTCGCGCCGCCTCGCTGCTCTGTACCGCTAAGATTAAGTCATTTCATATTTGTTGTTTACCGCACTTTAGTTTGAGATTTAATTGTAAACATGTCCCCAAAGGTTGATAGGACCGGTAAGGTTCAATTGAAACTTTTAAACGCTAAAAAAGAAATGATTTACTCTCGCGTACAATCGATTTATGATAATGCACTTAAAACCTCTGATTTGGTCATCAGAGATTCGTTCTTGTGTTCTATAGAAAACTTAGATAGTCTACGCGCGGATTTCGAAACCTTAGTACATGACATCAACGTTTTAGAGTTGAATTTGAATCCCGATTACTCAGTGAGTTATCAGGCCTTGTCGTCGTTTGACGATTTGTATTGTCGTATCAAACGCGTCGCTAGGAGTTTGGAGAAACCGGCTGACCTACCCAACCCCACTCGCGACCGACCTAAGTTGCCACCAATTCAAATACCCGAATTTGATGGTAACATTCGCAATTGGTGTCTATTTATAGATAGTTTTGAGAATACAATAGATAAGAACGATTCGTTGACAGATCACGAAAAATTGCATTATCTCGTTGAAAAATTGACTGGTAAAGCTATAACCGTTTGCGCTGGAATTACGTTTAGTGCCGAGAATTATAATTTAATTTTAAATACTTTGAAAGCTAGGTATGAGGATAAAAGATCGGTAGCTAACGCCTATTTAGATCAGATGTTTGATTTGAAATCTATTACGGCATGTAACGATCAAAACTTAGAGAAATTTCTAGATACTTTCGCGTCAGCTGTTCGCGCCGTAAAGAACCTAAAGATCGATGACCCATCATGGGGGAGTGGCTAGAGAGGCCACACGGCAGCCTCTCGTACCGTCTGACGCAGATGATCACCGAGCACGGATGCTTCGGAAAGTATCTGCGTCGGATGCAGAAAGAGCCAACGTCCGAGTGCCATCACTGCGACGCGAGCGAGGACTCAGGTCCGCACACGCTCACCGAGTGTCCGGCGTGGGAGACGCCGAGGCGGGAGCTTGTGGCGGCCCTGGGAGTGAGGGTTCTCACGCTCTCCACCTTGCTCGCGGCGATGGTTCGCTGCGCGGATGCGTGGGCGGCCGGCGCCTCCTTCTGCGAGCAAGTAATGCTCGTGAAGGAGGAGGCGGGGCGGGAGCGGCAGCGGGAGCGACGAAGGATCGCAAGACAAGCTGCCCGCGCACGAAGGCAACTCGGGCGTCGGAGGTCGATGAACGACCTCCGCCCCCCATGAGCGCCGGCCTGGGGGTGACAGGTGAAGCCGCCTGTCACCCTGGCAGAAGCAGGCCGCGGCGGTGACGCGCGTGGCGCGCCTCCCCGTTTCCGGGGACGAGTTGGGGACTCTGTAGTCCCCACACCCGAGAGGAGGGCCAGATCGTGAGAGATGGCCCTGGGTCGGCCGGGGTGCGAGGGATATGCCTGTCAACCTCACCTTCGGCAACCGAAACGACCCACAGACGGCGTGCGTTTTGGTCGGTTCGAGTCCGACATAACCTCCTTCACCGGCTCCGGTGGGGAGGTATCCGTGGGGATTTTGCGCACGTAAAAAAAAAAAAAAAAAAAAAAAAAAGATCGATGACCTCTGCGACTTCGTATTTTTGTATATGGGTTTAAGGAAATTAGATTCCGAAACCATTCGTTTGTTTGAGTCGGATCATCGCGGCAATAAAATTCCTAAGTTCGAAGACTTAGAAAGTTTTGTTCGCGAGCATATAAAGGTATTGCAACGCTCTTCATCGAAACATGAAGGCGCGAAGATAGTTGTTGATTCTGCACGCAAAGTAGATGCGTCATCGAAGTCACTGAGGTCAACTCATACTTATGTTAGTACCGCACCAGCACATGTACAATCACCTGTTTGCTCTTTGTGTAGTACTCATCATTCGCAACTGTACAGGTGTCCTGGTTTTCTAAAGTTGTCGCCTAGTGATCGTTATAAATTTGTTCGCGCTAATAATTTTTGTTTTAATTGTCTCGGTACTAAACACCGCGTTGTTTTATGTAATAGTAGAAATAGTTGTCGCAAATGTCAAGCGAGACACCACACTTTGCTTCATTTTGAGAATAGTAATGCCGCATCCAATGTGAGCACGGTTGGCTCGTCGAGCGGTGACACACGGCGGCCTGCGCCGCAGCCGCAGCCCGCGCTCGCGCGCGCTCCGGCCCGCCCGGTGACCGCCGCGGATGACGTCACCTTGTGTTCGTTCTCCGCTAGTGCTGCACTCACTACTGTGTGTCTTGCGACCGCTCGCGTTGTTATTGTTGATGCATTAGGTAAGCCGCGCATTGTTCGAGCGCTGTTGGATGGCGCTTCGCAAAGTAATTTTATTACTCAAGATTGTTGTCGGCGTCTTGGTTTCAGTGTTGATAAGCGTTCAACCCGCTCAGTGGTGAAGGGTTTTGGAAGCTTACAGTCAGCTGTTCGTGGCACCGTTAAAACAAGGTTTAGATCTCGTTTTAATAATAATATTTGGTTTGACATGGATTCGCTCGTTATAGATAGAATAGCTGAACAGTTGCCTACCGTCCCGGTTGACACGTCTTTATTAACGAAATTTAAAGACTTGCCTTTAGCAGATGAGACTTACGCTGTTCCTGGAGTCGTCGATATATTGATCGGCGCTTCGATTCTCCCGCACCTCCAGTTATCACGTAAGGTTCAAGGGGGACCGACGTACCCCGCTCCGCACGCACTGGAAACAGTTCTTGGTTTTGTTATAATTGGTTCCGCACCCGCTTCTATGGATAGTTTTAGTCACTCGACTGCTTCGTTCTGTTGCACCGTCGAGCCGCCACTGGAGTCTACCATCCGCAAGTTTTCGCTCGGTGGCTCCCGTGTATCCGCTGAAAAACGCTTTCTTTGTTTGGAACGAAAGATGCAGGCGTCCCCAAAGTCGAAGCGGGCCTATGATGAGGTTGTTAACGAATATTTAGATAAAGGTTACATCTCACCTGCGCCTGCGGACACTGGCGGGACCCAGCCTTCGTACATTATCCCGCACCGCGGAGTTATTAGAGAAGATAAGCTTACTACTAAAACTCCGTGTAGTTTTGGATGGCAGTGCTAAGACTAGCACTTCCGTGTCGCTTAATGACATAATTGTAAATTTTCGCATTAATATTAGTAATTTTTAGCTTTTAGGACTCAACAGTCGCTTTGTGTTGGGCCCACTCTTCGCCCCATCGTTGGGACACATTCGTCGCTAATAGAGTGGCAAAAAATTCAATCTGAATTGGCGCCACATAATCTCTTTCACGTTGCTGGCACCGACAACCCAGCCGATTGTCTCTCTCGTGGATTGCTTCCTTCGCAAATTTTAGATCACCCGTTATGGTTTAGTGGACCGTCCTGGATTCATGCCGCGTTAGATAAGTGGCCAGTTAGTCAATTCAACCCCACTACGGTTTCCGAACCACCCGAGGAGAAGAAGCACTCGCTTGTTGTATCGGTCCCACGTGAAGAGACCCTTATTTTGTTGTTGGCTAATCGCGTCTCGTCTTGGTCGAGACTGTTGCGTTGTGTTGTTTGTTCGCCTCTGCCCTCTGCCTAGCCAGCAGTAGGCACGAGCTCCAATCTAGGTTTATATTTTAGTTGTTATTTCCCAAACCTAGATTTAGATTAGACTTTAGATTTGTTTCGCATTTGTCGTTTCGAAGGTAACCCTTCAAGCCGGGGGGAATGGTTGCGCCGATGTAGAAGCTGTATTTCTTGACGCGGAAACACACTCTTTCTATACCCAGCTCCCCTCCCGCACTAACCATAATATAGCTTCCGTCCGCCATTTGTGAAATATAGACACTCAGTCTCGCTTTGAACTAGCCAGCGTAAGGACGGACCGCGCTCGCGTCTCTCAAAAATGATTAATATTTGTTACATTTTTACCGCTTCATAGACCTTTACCGATCGGATTGTGCCTCTCGTGTGTTCCTCAAGTGATCTAGTGACGCTGACGGCAGCTCCTGAGCAAGGAAGAGAAGATCCGTGTACCGGCTGCGATGAAAACACGTGTGTCGTGAAGGTTAGTGCATCCTCTCCTAATTTCTCGGGTTGCATTCATTGCTTGGATCACGCCCGCGGCAACCCGACCACCTGTCTTTTGTGTGTAAAGCGTCAATGGAACAGTTAGCTACATCCCCGCAATACAGTCCACTACCGCACGTGGCCAAATCGCGCCACCAGCTATATTGTATAAAATCGTTTCATATGTTTTCGTTTTAAATAAACTCAGCAAGCTAGTACATACAAGAAATTACGCATATAAACATAATCCATAAAATACCATGAGCATCAGTTGTCACTTACGGAACAGGAGGTTGGTTGAACACTCAAAGTGGAAAGGCCTTCCAGTTGGAGTGGAAGCGGGAAGTGAGGGAATAAAAGGGAATTCTAAATTATAAATACCAGGTATTCAAAAGGTCGTTCGCTATTTAAGACATAAAATAAATAATAGTACTACGTACCTACTTAAGGCCAATAGTGAGCAAGAAGGTGAAAGGGGCAGGGACTACTAAGATCTTTGAGGCCAAAGCAACTTCACCTGCAAACTAATACACCTACTAACGGTGGAAGCTCTGGCCAAGACTTGCCTCTCGGGGTTGGGACAGACAGCAGTTACCATAAAAACTGAATCAGCGAAACCAAAATGAAGAGGACTCCGGGCTCCGATATGAAGGCCTTGGGAAAAATGCTAACATGATGATGCCCTATCCTACTAGGTCTCAGTAAGAAGATTAACGCCCAAAAAGTCTGGCTTGATGTTGTAGACGCCCAAGACGTGACGGTCCCTGAGCTCTGACTTTACCTTGGCCTCGAATGCAACTAAGAAAACACATCTTCGTAATAACATTTATTATTACGAAGATGTGTTAGTGTTAGTAAAAAGGTTATAATCCCAGGTGACATTGCGGTGAAAGTTTTATTCATTACACTTACCACTTTGCTTCTCTCTCTCTCTCGATAGAGTTGTAACAATATTATGTAGAACACTATAATATTTACCTTTGTTCGCGTTACAAAGGATTATAATAAGTGTACAAGTACTTCTATTAATGTTTAATTAATTCTAGGTTAGGTTTCTGTGAAATGTCTACTCGAGTTGAGTATTTATTATTAAAGGCTTTTGCTAATTGTTGGGTGATGTTGATATGTATATATCTTAATTACCACTAGATAATAAGGTTGATATTTATTCAACTCTTATTAAGTATTTAGATATTTTTCCGCCTGATCTGAATTGACTCTAACACTGGCTTGGGCTACAAGTGATGTTACTATTGCTCATCTATAACATCCTGTCTTATCATGGCATAGTATGAAAAAATCTTACAAGCGTGACTTTACCACCTTTACAGAAATCATTGACAGAATTGTATAATTTTCCTTTATTTATATATATTTATCGCGATTTATATATATATGTATATTTAGGAGGAGGTAGGACACGGCGGTATTTCCGCTCAATTGAACAGTCCGACTGTGGAAGTACATCCGTCCTACAGAATACCGCGGTTATAATAACTTTGTGTTGTGTTCCCAGCGGTGAGTAGGGTAGCCAGAGCTCACTGGAGAATTTGTGCTGTCAGTGGGATGACTAATGGCTTGTCCTGCTTTGTCCTTTACACTGACGGCACAGAAACTCTATGCTTACAGGGTCGGCAGCGCGAGTGTGACTCCTCTGGTGTTACACACATCCATAGGCCACGGTAACCACTTTCCATCAGGTGGGCCGTGCGCTTATCTGCCACCTAAGTGGTATAAAACAAATATTTAAAAACTCAAATGAAGAATATTGGAACCGACATCACTAATATTCCTTCTAACCCCTCTAGCTAAGATAAATTGCTTGTGTTAGGAGTGGGTTCACGTCGGTATTGTAATGGTAAAAATAACCCGGGACCTTAGGACCGTAAGGCTGACTCCTTAGCCACTAAGCTACCGACGCTTTATTAACGTAAAATCAACAGGCCATAAAAATAACAATAAAATTAAATTATGTGCCGAAGCTTATTAACATCTGTTAATATCCGGTATTTAGAAGCCATAAGGAAAACCATAGCCGAGGGGTCTATGGAATTTGGTCAAGTTGGTCCCAAGATATATGGGAGTCCCTTGATAAAGGCGAGTGGTTTTATAATAAAAAAATAAAAGCTACGGCCTTATTTCAAATAAGTCCTCAGAACCCACTACACCCCATTACACTAATGCTTAGCCCCTTTGTGTGGATACCTGTTTGAGGAATGGACATAATTGCGTGAGAAATAGAAAATATTTGAGTAGGTATAGCTTAAATGTATGAATTTGCAGTCAACTGCAGCCCGCAGTAACATACGCAAGCTGCAGATACTGCGTATCACCAAAAGAGAGTTGACAATGATTACATTGTATTATTTGAGATTGACATGGTCATTCACATGAAGAGTGTAAAATTTACCGGGATATTTACCATGTTTTTTGTTTTTTTTTGAGTAACCGTTATTTCGGCGTTGTTACAAGCGCCGTGATTACGGTGTACTGACAACCACCGAGCTAATTGTTATTGGGCAGACCATATCGGTCTACCCTCTTCCGCACTCGTTTGCTACGCGCATCGCATATAAAACAACAAACATGGTAAATATCCCAGCGAGTTTTACACTATTAATGTGATAATATTGGTAATTGTTTTAATTCATTGCGGTTTCTCAATAGAGAAATGAGTGGATTGCGGGAATGATGCTCATTTATTTCTATGAACTATATGTGCAGTCGCATGACGTCTCGTCTCGTCACATATGTTAAACTTCAGCACGGATAAACATAGTTTTATTCAAAGATTACAATATGGAGTGCTTGAAAAAGGACTTTAAAAGGTTCTTACAGCGTCGACAGCTTGACGCCATATCCGCTCTAGACATACGTTGACGACTGTCATATACGTCAAATCCCATGCATTTGTCATTCTATTCTACGATACTCTGGTCAACGATTGCCTCTTGTCTAGGAGGGGTGAGGGGGGAAGGTGGGCAGTTGTTGCAGACGTCCATACGCCACGACACGGTAACCACTTTGTGCGTGGACCGTATGCTTGTCTACCTAAGTGGTAAGAGAGCAGGTTTTGTCATTATTACATCGTCTCTACCATAGTGAGTGTTCTAATGACCTCTTCCAACTAGTCCCACCCTCTCTTTTCCTACACAGAACAACACGTGCAGGGCTTAGATGTCACCCTCACACTGTGCAGAATACGAGCAAGAAGTTGGTATGTCCTAGATAAAAAAAATGTATGCGGCATAATGTGAGCTACTTGCCATTGATAAATAAGCCTCTCTAAGTCAGCTCTTTCATAACGGGCACCTTTATATTCCACACAAAGTAGCGATTACTATTCCCATCATAAAAAAAATCAGTAATTCATCCTTTAAAATCGGGCACCACCAACCTATTATCAGGATCCCATAAAAACCATGGGGGAACGTTGACAGTTATTACCAGTAAAACTAATATAAGTGACGGCAATGAAATTCAATTCACGCATTGAGGGTGCGAAGAAAAAAAATTTGAAAGAGAAAAACTGGTAAATCATGTACGATATTAGCCATAAATCAGCGATTATCCTTAGCCGCTAGGAAAGGTGAGAAAAAGTTGGGCCACGAAAACAGAGAGTAATAAGAGATTTACTTAGTTTGTATAGGTGAACAACTGCATGACAATATTGACAATTGAATGAAATTTTAAGCATTTAGTATGCTAACTATTCCAAATCGATTAAGATAGAAAAAATTTAAACGATCCAAGTGGGATTCGTACCCGCGATCTTTTCCTTACAGGGGGAATGCTCTATACATGTACCCGTGTTACGGCGACGGTGTAAGCCATCTGCCGATATTCGTACATGTAAAGAAGAATTTGAATGGTTTCAGGCGAAGGTTCGGTGGCGTAGTGGTTAGAGCGATCCTCCTGTAAGGGATAGATCGCGGTTCAAATCCCGCCTTGACCGTTTCAATTTTTTCTATCTTAATTGATTTTGAGTATTGACAATGTATTCTAACTGCGCAACACGAGTTTATTAGTTCTCTTTGGTGGCAAGTACGAAGTGCGACATCGGGGTGCGGTTCAAATGCCAATCAACGAATCATAGATTACAATGAATCAATCACAGTCGCACGGTCTCGCATCGTTGATTGATGACTGGAGTTTTGATTGGTCCGTATAATGCACATGCGTGAACTTTTTGATTTTAGTTCACTAAATTTGCCGGCACCAGTAAATGTTTAAGTGAGCATGTGTGTTTCTGCGAATAGATGTAATAGAATAACAAATTGTACACATGAATCAATAAAAGAAAGTGATGAAAATTTTAATGCAATGTATTTAAACTCACTTATTTAAAATATTTTTTAACTGAATACCTACTTAGGATTTGCGGGAAAATCTCGTCCTCTCACATCGCTTTTGTTTAATTTATGAGAAACTCCAGCTGTTTTTCTTTCACTTTCTCTGATTTTTTTTTACCACTTAGGTGGCAGACAAGCACATGGTCCAACCTGATAGGAAGTGGTTACCAGGGCCTATGGACGTGTGCATCATCAGGGGCGTCACACTTGCACTGCCGACCCTGAAGAAACATCCTAATACCCCTTTTGAAGAACCCCATAGTGTAGGCGCATGGGAAAATTGCAGCAAGAGTTCATCCCACAGCTTGAGTGTGCGTGGGTTGAAGTTTCTTTCATACCGCTTAGTGCGTACCGTCTCAGGTTGCAATGTGTGGGGATGAATTCCCTGCCTACGGTGTCCCCTTATGTTCTAAAACTTTCTTTTTTGTTAACAGAGTGCATGTTATCAAGTCCACCGCTCCACCTTTACTGGTGGTAGAAACTTGGTGGCACAAATTTGTCTCAAGTTTCGACCGGGTAGGTACCACCGTGCACTATTGCGAAAAACCCTCCATAGCAATTCAATCTCGGTTGGATTGTGTTCAGGGGTCAGCAAGTGCATAGCCGGGCAGAGGTGGTGGTTGTCGCAGCACTAGTGGGACCAGTGGGTCTTGGCGTAGTCTAGTGGGGATGGCGCGGGGCGATGCGCCGAACAGGGAGACCTGTAGAAACGGTGGTGCCGCTGGCCGCCCGCGGTATAGTACAGGGGCCCAACTGGGGTTAACCACCTTGGGAGGCTGCCTCACCAGGCCGCGCATAATCCCGATATGGTTCGTCGTGCCGGTTGGTGACCGGAATTGGGAGCCCGGCGACCATACTCGGGGGGGTACGGGGGCCCTTCCGTTCGGCGCGTCGGCTCTCGCCATACCTCACATTCATAGATAAAACCAATATCCCGCGCTTTGTCACACGGTGCTGCGGCGGCAATCACCTCTTTTTTCACGCCTTCTCCCACCCAAACTCATGGCAGCGCAATTAAAGGAAATAGGCAACACAGCGGCTCGACACACTCCCAAAAGCTTGCTATTTGAGGTGGAGTCCACTAACATCTGTGGGCTCCATGCAAACCTCAATGCCGTCCACCAACACCTAGAGACGGCGAAACCTGCCATGTTTTTTCTAACGGAGACGCAAATACACCGCCCTGACGACACGACCTACTTGCTCTACCCTGGCTATGTTCTTGAGGAAAGTTTTCGTGCAAAAGCCGGGGTGTGCGTGTTTGTTAGGGCGGATGTTTGCTGTCGCCGTTTGCGCTGCCTAGAGGACCCATCCTTCTCCACCCTTTGGGTACACGTAGACCATGGCCCTACGAGTCAGATCTATGTGTGCCTCTACCGTTCCCATACAGGAGATGCTGAGACAACTCGACTCTTTGAATATCTGAGTCAGGCGGCAGATGATGCGCAGGAGCGATTTCCGAATGCCGAAATGATGTTTTTGGGGGATTTTAACGCCCACCACGAGATCTGGTTGGGCTCCTCCAAAACAGACCATGCGGGAAGAGCCGCCCACGCGTTTGCTCTGGCGCACGGCCTGACCCAATTGGTGCACGAGGTCACTAGGATACCAAGAAGGTCGGGCCTAGCACCTTCTCTGCTAGACCTTCTGCTGACGAGTGATCCGGACCGGTACAGTGTATCGGTGCGAGCCGCTTTAGGCAACTCCGACCACTGTCTGGTCTGTTCCACGGTGCCCATTATAGCGCCCCCACGACCCGTGCAGGGGAAGCGGCGTCTCTGGCACTACTCGTCAGCGGACTGGGATGGACTTCGTGACTATTTTGCGTCCATCCCGTGGGTTGAGCGCTGCTTTGAAGGTAAGAACCCATCGGATTGTGCTACTGCTGTCGCCGGTGAGATCGGTCTGGGTATGGAATACTATATCTCATACACCGATGTCACCGGTGACCGCGGGGTGCGCCCTTGGTTCGGGCGCGAGTGTGCGGAAGCTGTTGAACAAAAACAGTCTGCGTACCGCGCTTGGGTAAGGGCGCGCGCCACGCGCCATCCCAATCTGGGCCACTTCAAGGCGGCGTACAACAGAGCCACAAAGGTCTGCAGAAGGGCCTACGTCAGAGCGGATGCCCTGCGCATAGCGCGGCTTGGTCAAGAGCTAGTGATGCATCCCACGGGAAGCCGTGGCTACTGGCGACTGGCTAAAGCCGTGCAAGCCAACTTCTGTCAGCCTTCGCTGCCTCCGCTGCGTAACCCTGATGGATCCCTGGCCCATGAGCCGCAAGAGAAGGCAAATCTGCTGGCTAATCTCTTTGCGGCCAACTCCCGAATCGATGATTGTGGTACGCAGCCACCAACACTACCCGACAGTGACCACGCGATGCCTGATATCCATATCAGGCAACGCGATGTCCGTGCAGTGCTGCAATCACTCGATGTCCGGAAAGCCAGTGGTCCGGATGGTATTCCAGCGGTAGTCTTGAAAAAATGTGCAGCGGAGTTGTCTCCAATGCTTACGCGCCTGTACCGGCTATCCTACAGTTCGGGTACAGTGCCTTTGCCTTGGAAAGAGGCGAATGTTCAGCCGATTCCCAAGAAGGGGGATCGCTCGGAGCCAGCCAACTATCGACCCATAGCCGTCACCTCAGTGCTGTGCAAAGTGTTCGAGCACATAATCAACAAACAGCTCATGCGGCACCTAGAGGATCACTCCTTAATTAATGACCGGCAATATGGCTTCAGACCGAAACGGTCAACGGGTGATCTTCTAGCATACGTTACCCATCTTTGGGGTGAGGCTATGGACAAGCACGGCGAGTCACTGGCAATTAGTCTTGACATCGCCAAAGCTTTCGATAGAGTCTGGCACAAATCGCTTCTTTCCAAGCTACCTGCCTTTGGTCTGCCTTCTAGGCTGTGCAACTGGGTTGCTAGCTTCCTGCAGGGGCGCCGTATTCGCGTCCTTTGTGACGGACGAGCTTCGGAGTTTCTGCAGGTTAATGCTGGCGTGCCCCAGGGGTCCGTCTTATCACCCACTCTCTTTCTTCTGCATATCAACGACATGCTGTCTACCGGCAATGTTCATTGTTATGCAGACGATAGCACTTTGCATGGGAGTTATCATGGACATCCTGCGGCCAAGCAGTCGGATATCGCGGAGAAAAGGCAGCTTCTTGTCACTGAGCTTGACGGGATCCTGAATCACATTTCTCAATGGGGCTCTGAGAACCTGGTTGAGTTCAATGCCAAGAAGACGCAGGCATGCGCGTTTACAGCAAAAGTATCTTCTTGCCTTCCCCTCCCCACTCTTCAGAGCACGCCACTGCCACTGCAGGACAATCTCAATATCCTATGTATGGATGTTCGCTGCAACCTGAATAACAAAAACTACATCGAAAGCATCATCAAAACAGCCTCACGAAAACTCGGAGTCCTGAACAGAGTGAGACGATTTTTCACGCCGGAGCAGCGGTGTCTTCTATACAAGACACAAATTCGCTCCTGTGTGGAGTACTGCTCGCATCTCTGGGATGGTTCAGCAAAGTACTTACTAGATGCTCTCGACAGGTTGCAGCGACGTGCGGTCCGCATCATTGGGAATCCCGAGATCACGAACACCCTAGAACCTTTACAGCTGCGTAGAGATGTTGCGTCCATGGCTGTATTTTACCGTTTGTACCATGGGGAGTGTTCTGATGAGCTCTTCCAATTAGTCCCACCCTCCCCTTTCCTACACAGGACAACGCGTGCAGGTCTTAGATGTCATCCGCACACGGTGCAAAACATCCGATCAAGAACCAAGCGGTTCGGAGACTCTTTCCTCTGTCGCACCATTAAGGCCTGGAATTCATTACCAGCTCACGTGTTTCCTTCTTCCTACAGTCCCGGGTCCTTTAAGCGGGGCGTGAAAAAGCATATGATGAGGCCGTCAAGCTGAGTGTCACCATTGTCACACGGTATGTGTAAGTAATGGTGACCCTCTTTTCTGGGACTTTGCCTTCAGCTTACCATCAGGCAAGGCGAAGTCCAATTGACGTGTCCTATATAAAAAAAAAATAAAAAAAAAAAAAAAAAAAAAACCTGTTCTCCATTAGTTTCACCGCTCGCTTTATGGCCCAACTCCCACATTAACGTTTCGTATGGCGGCCGCATACGAATAGTACACAAAAACAGATAAGCTTTGTATTTACGTGTCGACGCCTCGCTAAATACATTATCGGCGATATACAACTTTTGTAACGTGTGCTAACGTCTTTATGTTGATGCCTTCTGTTTATATCTTCTTCTGATGTATTGTTATTAGGTTGTTCCTTTTTGTAACATCTCCTTTATGTAAGAATATTTCTCGATTTTTTTTCTTTAGTCCTATATGTTGCTTGTCCTAATTTACTTATTGATTGAGTGACTGATTTATGAACACAAGTCAATACGACTGAAGATAAAATATTAAAATTTTGACAGTTGATATCTCTCATTTCTTCGTAAACATCTATTGAGAAAGAATAAGGTGGACTTCATACTTGTAATGAAAATTTGCTTACAGAAAATTTCAAAAGCTCTGATACATACATACATACATATAATCACGCGTTTATCCCCGGAGGGTTAGGCAGAGGTGAATTAATACCCACATTTCGCCAATAATTGTATTTGGTCCCACGTAATAGGGGGTGAACTATTAGGGCACGCCGTAGTAACGGCGGTAAGACCCATCATGGGGGAGTGGCTAGAGACGGTACGAGAGGCCACACGGCAGCCTCTCGTACCGTCTGACGCAGATGATCACCGAGCACGGATGCTTCGGAAAGTATCTGCGTCGGATGCAGAAAGAGCCAACGTCCGAGTGCCATCACTGCGACGCGAGCGAGGACTCAGGTCCGCACACGCTCACCGAGTGTCCGGCGTGGGAGACGCCGAGGCGGGAGCTTGTGGCGGCCCTGGGAGTGAGGGTTCTCACGCTCTCCACCTTGCTCGCGGCGATGGTTCGCTGCGCGGATGCGTGGGCGGCCGGCGCCTCCTTCTGCGAGCAAGTAATGCTCGTGAAGGAGGAGGCGGGGCGGGAGCGGCAGCGGGAGCGACGAAGGATCGCTAGACAAGCTGCCCGCGCACGAAGGCAACTCGGGCGTCGGAGGTCGATGAACGACCTCCGCCCCCCATGAGCGCCGGCCTGGGGGTGACAGGTGAAGCCGCCTGTCACCCGTGCAGAAGCAGGCCGCGGCGGCGGCGCGCCTGGCGCGCCTCCCCGTTTCCGGGGACGAGTTGGGGACTCTGTGGTCCCCACACCCGAGAAGAGGGCCAGATCGTGAGAGATGGCCCTGGGTCGGCCGGGGTGCGAGGGATATGCCTGTCAACCTCACCTTCGGCAACCGAAACGACCCACAGGCGGCGTGCGTTTTAGTCGGTTCGAGTCCGACATAACCTCCTCCACCGGGTCCGGTGGGGAGGTATCCGTGGGGATTTTGCGCACGTAAAAAAAAAAAAAAAAAAGGGGGTGAACTATTGCCGTATTCCGGGCACTATTGTTGACTCAAGCCATGCATCTGAGGCTGAGTATGGGCTGTATATATCTGTCGGATGTTAAACAGCCCTATCTCTTAGTCGCCTTGTACGACACCGCTTGAGAAAAGATGGGGTGGTCCAAATTCTACACTGCCGGGAACCACGCGGCGAAAGCTCTGATACCATAACTTATTGTTTATAACCATAACTACATAATTTATTGTTTGCCTTTTCATAATTATCGTCATTTGTTATATCTAATTTTTTTATCTATTCTTTTTTTTTATATTTGCGGTCAACGCATTCTAATTATTATTTTTCTAATCGTTTAAAGTGCAGTGGTGAAATGTGGGTGTTAATTCTTCTCTGCCTAACCCTCCGAGTGTAAGGTGTTATTATATGTACATATTTATTATATACAGTTTGACTATTCGAACCAAAAGTCTATTTAAACAGCCTGATTTTCTACCAAAAAAAATCTAACAAAACGGAACATGTTTTCCATACTGTCTGATTAATCTATCTAAATTCTAACAAAACAGAATAGTTAGACCACGATCAAATAAGTAAATAATCTAACAAAATGGAAAAGAAGGCATATTACCATTTGAATGAAATAAATCTAATATAACACTTCCAATTGACAAACATTGAATAAGTTAGAGTTCATAATTAGCCAAGTTTGATTAAGTTGCATACAAGTTTGTTTGCTTGATGGTTAACTGCTGAGTCCGTTTGCATTTCAAATTGAACAATATTACGTTTGAAACTGTTAGTTTTGGCAATTTAAACTTTGTTATGAGGTATTGGTACTTTGATTTATACTAACAAGAACAGGGTTCGAATCCTGGCTATTACACTACCGACGTGAACCCACTCCTAACACAAGCAATTTAGCTTAGCTGGTGGGGTTACAAGGAATATTAGCAATTTCGGTTTTAATATTCTTTAAAAAAGAAATTATTGAACATGAGCATTAGAAATGCCTGTGGTTCCCCCCACATATAATTATGATCCCGTTCCTGCAGTTCATGGGAACTAGTTCCAGGGATAAAAAGTGGCTTATGTGTTATTCCAAAATATAAATGGCCTGGTATTCTATCCTTGTGCCGAAATCCATACAGCAGTTAAGTGTGCTAAATCACCATAAATATTCATGTTCCCACTCGAACTGGCACTGAATTGGAGTTTTCTTCGATTACAGTGGTAAATAATCCTTAGACCCATCAGACGGTTGAAGCGTTCGGAACACTGGCAAATTAAAGACTGAAGACTGTTTAATGGCGGCCAAGTGCGAGTCGGACTCGCACTCCGAGGGTTCCGTACAAATTGTATTCAAGGACAAAGTTATACTTTATAATTATATATTATTATGTATAAACATAATATATTTTGATTAAGTTGTGTTTAATTTTTGCGCAGATTCTAGACGCTACAACGTCAACTTATGTATATGATCTAAATTTTAACTGGATACCTCCACGCATTCTGAGTTAAAGGTCTTGACAGACGGACACCTCCTTCCTCTTGAGGTACAGAACCCTTAAACTTAATTTTAAGAGTGTTACGACAGACGTCGATATCACGAAAACTAATAATCGAATCTTCAAGAAATAAAAACGCATTGTTAGTGACGAGGTACTCTACCGAATGGCATTTAATTATAAGTATAAATTTTCGAGAATTTTCTAGATAATTGGATCCTCCTAATTGAGAGGTATAAAAACACGCTCGCATGGCGACACGATTCATTCTGTCCTTGAGATCGATAACGAACACAGCGTGCTTAAGCGACCGAAGAATATTCTACCTGCGACCTGAGCAACGACTGTGGACTACTGTGAACTACTGAGCGACTGGAACTGTTGAAGAGTACTGTGTGTGATTTAATTGTCCAGTTTGTGGTGAGCTAATAAATCTCTTCGTTGAGTAAACGGCATTTGATTGTACCCCGTGCACGTAACAATAGAATTTATGAGATCTATAGTATAAATTAGAAAACTAAGTTCTATAGTACTTACGTTAATTTTTATTTTTAAATATTAACAAAATGTAATTCAAAAATACATCTGATACTGACAGGTGACAGACAAACGGATAGACAGCGTTGACTTAGCAATAGACTTATGACCTTTATATACAATTTAGATAAAATAAATATTTTCAAATTACAACTTCTAAATAATTAACTATTGCTCGAGATTCAGTGACATGTTTAGTTCTGATTTCGATCTCGCAACCCAAAAGAATCTATATTATATAAGGAATAACAAGCTTATGTGTTATTACAGAATATAATCTATCCTTGTACCTAATTTCAATCAGATCGCCCAACCGTTGAAGCGTGATTGAGTAACAAACATCCAAATATCTTCACATTTTATGATATTAGTAGTATTACAAAAAACAGTTGTACAAATATTTTTTATTATATTGAGAAAATTTCAACAAAAAAATATTATCGTTATGTTTTGTCAGAATATACTTGTATGTAGGTAAGAAAAATGATTTGGAGAAAGATTTGAAATACAATTGGGAACCCCAAACCCATGCGATGCGGTGGAATTCCACGACGCATTTTAACTTTTGTTTCATTCAATTATTTTTTATTAATGTATATTTTATAAAAGATTTCATTAGTGAATTTAGGTAATAGACAAATAATTATGGAAAAAAAATTGCAATCAATTTAGACGCTATTTTTCTTTTCGTTTTGTAAATATACGCATTTTTTTTTTGATTTGTTTTCTCAATGTCATCATCATCATCGTGCACCAGATTGAGATCTTGCAATTTTGAATCCGAGCTCCGCTATTATTCCGCTATCTCGCTCCGCTATCCCCCACTATTCCTTGCCATTAGCCATGGCTTTTATGAAAGCGACTGCAGTCCAGCGCCAGTGGCACTCCCGTCGGGTCCAGGTAGAAGGAGCTTTCTTGACATCGTGGACCATTTGCACGCATCTCACCCATACGTGTACTACCACATCATTACCATGTACATCCAAGACCAAGCGAAGTGGAGGAGGAAGAGCTGGAAAGCGGACCCTGAGCTCTGAGGGCACCCTGACCTCGGATGAAATCAGGAAAATTGGTCTCCATGTAGATGATGATGACTATCGTCTCGTCTCACAACCCTAACAGAACAGCCTACTCCACAGCCTCGTCTCTAAATCAGCAGGTTTCACCTGCCAGGTTGGGTTGGTCCCCAAAGATCTTGGCGGGACCCCATAGACCCATTATTTTTTCAAAGTAATTATATTATTCTAATCACACCATATTCCCGAAATCTTTGATAGCTTCTGCAGCAAATCACCGCTCTTTGCCAATTTCAAGTAAATGTCTATAAAATTATTAATGACGAGACGCCAATGTCAAGTTTTTCATGAAATTCTATCAGAGCCACGTTAGCCACGCCAGTAAATTTGTTGCCATGTGTCGGTCCCCCTTGGGATTCAAGGTGGTCGACCCAATATCTTCAAATAATGTTTTGTACCTACAGATATTACAGTAATTTACAACTGTCAAAGAGAACTTAATTTATAGTAATTTAAAACAAACTACATGTGAACAATTTCTACAGAAACTTTTTCAATTTTGAGCAAAGAAAGTTATTTCAAAGTTTATTTGGTCAAACTATCTATGCAAACACAAAAATCTTTCTACAACTTCGCTTTCAAAAGTTAGAAAGGTCATGAAATGAGGACACATGTGATTTCCTTAGTATAAATTAATGTCAGGGACGTCCATTAATATTCCTTTCATCGGGGGGAGTCGGCGGGGGTTTTTGTGTTGTTGGGTTAAATATGATAGGATTTTCACTAACAAATTATTAATATTATAAAATAAAATATGGGCTACTTAAAACTACTTAAGTCTTGCGTTATACACCAATGAAATTCTTATTGCCGCGTGGTTCCCGGAAGAGTGGAATTTGAACCACCCCATCGCTTCCCATGCGGTGTCGTACAAGGCGACTAAGGGATAGGGCTGTTTAACATCAGACAGATATATACAGCCCAGACTTAGCCTCAGACGCATGGCTTGAGTCAACAATTGTACCCGGAATACGGCAATAGGCTCATCCCCTATTACGTGGGACCGAATACCATGATTAGTGAAATGTGGGTGTTAATTCACCTCTGCCTAACCCTCCGGAGATAAAGGCATGATTATATGTCTGATTATAAATTATTATGAATAAAGTAATTTACACACAAGCGATGAACACAAAAATATATCATCAACTGGTAGAGGATTGTAATAATATTAACTGAATCCTAAACTGTCTGTCAGACGTCAATTCTAAAAACTATTACTTTCATAGCCGTCACCCATCGCGTTTACTCACCAAAGCTGTCAGCTGTCAGTTTCCGTTATGACGGGTAACTTTATAGCTTGACCGTAGACACTAGGTTCAATCATAAAGGTAACATTCTACAATATCTGAGTTAAAGTGTATTTTATTCGTACATAGAACATAATCATTTGGAAGCTTTTAAACAAATTAAGAAGAAATGAATTGTTTAGTTAGAATCTACAGTTTCGCGCAGTTGAAGGGATTTTGACCAATCACATCCTTTAAAACAGACCAAGATTTGACGAAGAATAAGCTTAAAATTAAATGTCAGTTGGTAACACGGAGGACAGAATGTGATTAGGTTTCCTTCTTTATGGTTGGTAACCAACAGTATTCCGAATAATTCGGAATATGAATAGGTTTCAATGTGTTTGGAATTGAAGGTCAATGAGAAGGTGTCCCTAGACTAACTTGCAATATACCTATAGTTGCCCTTATATTCATTCCAAAATAAAAGGTCCGTTTTGACAGTTGACGCCCATGATTTTTTCTATTTTTTACCGATCGAAATGTTCTAAAGGTAATTAATTTTTTCATTGACTGGTACCGCCCACTCGGCTAAGTGCTGTGCTTAAAGATTATTTCACATTGTCTACAAGTTAAGGAAAAATTATCGATCAAGATATATTTTTTTAAGGTCGGCTTGTACTTATAGTAATCACAAAATAAAAGGCCCGCTTTGACAGTTGTAGTCTAGGATTAGAGTGACTCAAATCGATTGTGTCAACAATGATTTCAAGTAACGAACGATTAATCGTTTTAACATTTCTTACATTGATATTAGGATAAGGATATATGTCAATATTAATGAAAATCTAAAATGGGTATTAATTATAATTATTTATTCACTTTACAGGCTACTTTCGCTTTCATTGTCTTTAATGAAAATCAATAAAAATTGTCTCTAGTATGCGATATGGCAACGTAACATCTAAGCGAAATTTTAAGTTGAGTAACATCTAAAAATTAAAAGTAACGCAAAATTTTACAAACGTTACATTCCGGCATCGCTGACCAAAAACGTAACGAGTAGAGATAATTTCCATACGATTAAAATGTACCAACCAAAGATAATACAGCCACAACACTAAAATTAAAAAATTGAAACCATAAAACGTAGCTGTCTTACGAGGCCTCATAGAAATACAGAATCACGTCATATTTTAAACTACTTGTAGTAATTTAAACTGAAATGTCACTATCAATATAAGTATTATTTTTAAACTTACTGTTGTGGACTGTATACTTTTATCTGTTCAGGTGAATAAAACAGCAATTTCTTCTTCCTGTTGTTTATTGTCTCGTATCACAACCGTACTGTTTTTAAACCACACTATTAATGGCAAAATACACGTATATTTATACAATACTTTAGCCGTAGGCCGCACTGCGGCAGAAGGAGCAACTATTTACAATTAATCAATTTACTAAATTCCTTTAAGCCCGCGGTGCGGCGTAAGGAGCAATCATTTGTATACCTTATTAACTAGTTACTTAACACTAAGACGTTTTCAATTAGCTAGCGGCGTGGCTCGGAGTACTGGACAGTTCTCCCCCCAGTGCAGCAGTCTGCGGAACGGTTGTTTCCAGCACGACGAGCTTGCTTACAGGCCGCTTGAATACTCCGGATCTTGTCCTGACGTCTGCCATCCGGATTCCGCCGTCGGGTCCAGTGTAAGTGCGGGTGACCTCTCCCATGGGCCACACGTTGCGAGGTAGACAATGATCTGCTACCATCACGATGTCTCCAGGTCGTAGGGGTCGTCTCTGACTGCTCGGCTCGCCGCGCGGTACCAGGGTCGGTAGGTACTCGCGCACCCATCTGCTCCAAAAATGGTCGGCGAGGGCTTGACAACTCCTCCATGTTCGTTGATCGGCGTATCGGCAGGGCCCGGTTGATGGCAAGCCCATAGATGACCCCAACAAGAAATGATTCGGGGTTAACGCCTCTGGATCCTCCGGGTTGACACTTACGTGGGTTAGGGGTCTTGCGTTGATAGAGAACTCTGCTTCAGTCAGTAGAGTTCCCAGTACTTCCTCGGTCGGCTCCTTTTCCTTCAGAGTTACCGACAACGCTTGTTTTACTGACCGGACTAGTCGTTCCCACGCTCCGCCTTGGTTCGGTGCTCCCGGTGGTATGTATCGCCAGTTGACCGCGTGCAGCTGTCCCAGATTTCGTAGCGCCGGCGCCCACTCTTCGTATGCCTTCTTCAGCTCTTTGTCTGCTCCGTGAAAGTTGGTGGCGTTGTCCGAGTATATGGTTCTCGGCCATCCTCTCCTTGCCGCCATCCTCCTCAGGGCCATGATCGCGGAGCTCGTAGTGAGTGACGCGACGATTTCCAGGTGCACAGCTCTCGAAGTGAGGCACGTGAACAGGGCGCCCCATCTCTTCTCGCGGCGACGTCCCACTTTAACTACCATGGGTCCGAAATAATCTAACCCACAGTGAGTGAAAGGTCGCTGATAGGGCTCGAGGCGCTCACGTGGCAGGTCTCCCTTTGCTGGCGGTTGCGGCTTGGCTCTTCTTTTTCTACACAGGCCGCAGTCTCGTTCTGTAGTTCGTACGGTGGGTCGCAGATGGATGATCCAGTACCGCTGCCGCAGGTCGTTCGTGACCCGCTCACGTCCGGCATGCCCGGCGGCCCTGTGTTCGCGCATCACTATCAGTTTAGTGACGAGATGTCGGCCGTCGAGTATGAGCGGTTTCTTCGTGTTGTCTGGCGCGGCGGCTGCTCCGATGCGTCCCTTGACCCGCAGTAATCCGTCTTCTAAGACCGGGTCCAATTTGTACAGACGACTCGCTTTGGTTATAGGGCGAGCGGTCCGTAGTCGCACGATGTCTTCCTCGAAGCTCTCGTGTTGCGCGCGGCTGATAATTGCTTTCTCAGCCCTCTCGATGTGTGTAGTTCCCAGATGCGACGTTTGGCGGCGACACTTGTCCACGAAGGCTAACACGTAGGCGGCGGCTCTCACATATCGGTCGTAGTTAGAGAACCGCTCGGGGTCGGGTAACCACGCGTGGGGAACCTCGTTACTCTCGCTGACGTGTAGTACCTCGCAGTCTTCTACTGGTTGTGTCTTGTCTGCCGGCCATCGATCTTCCGGTAGCAGCAGGAACTCTGGACCTCGGAACCATCTGTCGTTCGCGGTGATTGGTGAGCCATTGATGCGTGTCGCGTCGTCCGCTACGTTCTGCTCAGTCGGCACCCACCGCCACTCCTCGCTGTTAGTGAGCTCGGAGATCTCGCCCAGGCGGTGAGCTACAAACGGTGTGTAGCGTCGGCCGTCGTTTCGTACCCAATGCACCACTGTGGTTGAGTCGGTCCAGTATATTGTCTTGCTTATCTTGACCCGATGCTCTCGCTTGATCGTTGCCGCTAGTCTTGACCCGATGACCGCTGCTTGTAGCTCTAGACGTGGTATTGTCTGCGTGCGTCGCGGTGCCACCTTTGACTTGGCGGCGACAAGACACAGGCTGACGCTTCCGTCTCGCTGAGTGGTGCGCCAGTACGCCACTGCCGCGTACGCTTGTTCGCTCGCATCACACAGCACATGCAGTTGTAGGTCTTGAGCTCCGTTCAGCATGTAGCAGCGCTCGAGTCGTAGGCAGGCTAGGTCGGTGAGTCGTTCTAGCCAGGCTGCGAAGAGCTCGTTTTCTTCTTCGGGTATAGGTTCGTCCCACGCTATCTGAAGTCGCCACAGACTCTGTAGCACGATCTTGGCGCGTATCGTGAAGTGGCTCAGCAGTCCGAGGGGGTCATAGATTGACATGACCGCGCTGAGGGCTTCTCTCTTCGTCGGCGCACGTGTTCGGTTGATCACTTCCGTGGGAACTCGGTTCATAGAGGTGTTGAATCTAAGCTCGTCCTGTTCTGCACTCCAGATGAGGCCGAGTATCTTGTTCTCGGGCCCATCTCCCCCCAGTGGGGTCGGCGACGTCGCCCTTAGCTCAGCTGGGACGTCGCGGAGTGCGGTGGCTTGGTTCGTGTTCCACCCTCGTAGTTTGAAGCCGGCGGCTGCGTGGACCGTCATCAACTCGGCGACGGCTCGCTGGGCTTCCTCTTCGTTCTCGTAACTAGCTGCCAGGTCATCCATGTAGTGGCTTCGCGTGATTGCTTCGCAGGCCGCCGCGTGAGTGTCTGCGTGGGCCCTCGCGTTCGCGTCTCTTACGTAGTGTGCCATGAATGGTGAGCTGGCGGCACCGAAGATCATGCTCGTCATCTTGTAATGGCGGGGCGGTACGTCTCGATCGCTTCCCCTCCACAGGAACTGTTGAGCTGGTTGATCCTCGCGTCGTATCTTCACCTGCAGGAACATTTCTTGAATGTCTGCTGTGATGGCGATCGGCTTTTCTCGGAACCGGAACATAATCCCCTGTAGTGACATCAATAGGTCCGGTCCCTCAAGCAGGTGATCATTGAGACTGACACCCCGGCTCTTTGCTGCTGCATCGAAGACGAGTCGCTGTTTACCAGGCTTGTTCGGGTTCTGCACGGCGAAGTGAGGCAGGTACCAGCAGACGGGACTCGTAGCCTCGGTGCCGTCGCACAGCGTCGCGTACCCCTTTTCTAACAAGTTGTTGATTTGCTTGGTGTAGGCTTCAGCGAAGTCTTGATCTTCATCCATTTTTTACTCAATCTTCTTTAACCGGCGCAGCGCAGAGTTGTAACTCGGCGGGAGTGTGATGTCGTCTTCTTTCCACGGTAGCCCCACCTCGTAGCCTTCATCCGTTCGCTTCAAGGTAGTCTCGACGATTCGCACTGCTCGAAGTTCTGCGTCGCTCACCTTCGGCTTGTGAGAGACACCGAGCGCGTCGATCTTGAAGTGATGATCTACGAGGTCGTGTAGGCGTTTGTTTTCCTTTTCGGTTTGTTCGGGAGTGAAGACATGTAGCACGTTGCTCTCGCTTCGGCGAATGATGCTTCGTGGTAACGTTCCATGTATCACCCAACCTAGTGTGGTTCGTGATGCTACGGGTTGGTTTCGCTCGCCCAGGCGCAGTTCTCGGGACACGATGTATTCCCAGTGGTCTGTACCCACTAGGATCCCTGGACGCGTCGATTCGTAGCACACTTCATTCTCCTCTAGGTCTTGCAAGTGTTTGCACTCGAGTAGCGACGCCGGAACAGTTTGCTGATGTAACTTCATGGACCGGATGGTGCGAGCCTTAAGTTTGTGGGGCACACCTTCGGGTCCCTTGATCTTCACGGTTACCAGCTGACTTTTATCTTCCGACTGCTGCATGTTGACCCCTCGCATTAACAGGCGTTGCGGAGGTCCTCTTGCCCCAATCCTTTTCGCTAAGTCTGCATCGATGAGAGAGATGGTAGCGCCTTCATCCAGGAGTGCATGAGTCTTCACCTCCCCCCCTGGCCCCACGACCGTGTCGGGACACATCTTCAGCAGCACAGCTCTTGACTCTGTGGAGGTTTGGGTTACCACTGAGTGTACTGCTTCCGTCGGGCTCGGCGTGGTTGGCGGCTTTTCATCTTGCTTCGGCTTCTCACCATGTAGCGCAGCGTGATGGGCGTAGCGGCATTGGTTAACGCCGCAAGGCTTCGACCTACACAGGTTGCGTCGATGCCTCTTCACTAAGCACTTGAAACACAATCTTTTTTCTTTTACGAATTCCCATCGTTGTTCTATCGGCAGTGCCTTAAACTGCGGGCACCGCGGTAGTTCGTGGGCTTGCTCACAACTCGGACATTGGTCTAACTGTTCTTTATTTTCAGTCGACTCGATGACATTGAAGACAGCATTTGTTTTCTTCTTATTTGCAGGCGTGGGCGGTGGGCGAGTTTCTCTCTTCGCTTGCGTCGTGGTACTCGTAGCTGGGACGTAGGCATGCTTGAGCGCGCGGTCTGCTTCCCTCATTAGGAAGCGCGATAGCGTGATGATTTCGGGTTCTGTTGTGATTCCGAAGTCCGTTGCGTAGTCACACCATCTTGCCTGAACGTGAGGGCTCAGCTTACTCAGAATCTCCCTCACTAGCGCCGGGTTGTACAGGTATCCCCGCTGGTCGATGCTCTGTAGTACATACACGACGTTCTGCACTCGTATGGCGAAGTTGTTCAGCTCCACTGCCGATGACCCCGGTCTTGGTAGCTTCTTCAAGTCTTCGAACGCCTTGTCGATGATTACCTCAGGACGGCCGAACGTTTGTTCTAGTGTCCGGAGTATGACTTCCGGATCCGTCGCTGTTGCAAGTAGTGCTGCCACGATGTCTCTTGCTTCCCCGATGAGACTCTTCCTTAGTCGCTGCAAGTTCTCAATCGCCGATATGCTGTACAGCTTCGTAGAGTCGGTGTAAGCGGCTTTGAATGTAAGCCACTCACCATGAGCCCCCGAGAACGTAGGTAGATCTGCACATCGTATTCTAGGTCTTGCTAATCGTTCCATTGCTTCGGTCAATTGGTCGATCCTACTCGTCCTGGTGGGTGTGTTTGATCGTTCACGCAGGTCGAATCGCAGGTGCCGATCTTCCTTGTTCCGTGTTCTCGAGTCTTCTGGCTCTATTCTTGACACGACGGGGTTGGTTTGCAGCCACTCGTTCACTCTTCTGTGGTTAATATTTGTAGACACTTCCTCGTGAGTGCTTTCTTGGTCTTCTTGGATGGTCGCAAGGTCGGCGGCCAGCCTTTTCCGTATCAAGTCCGCTTCTATTTCAAGTTCCTTTCTCTTCAGTTCGGCGATCTTCTCTGCCGCTTCTAGCTCGACTAATCGGGCCCGTGCTGCCGCGCTTGCAGTTGAGCGGTGCGATCTCACCGACCCTCCCGGTGAACCAGTTCGGGGTAGGTTCCCGGGCTTCAGTCTAGGAGCACTGAGGGGGGCGTCGTTCGTAGCCCCGACCCCAGACTCCATACCCAACTGCGTGCTTGGCGATGCCGGTGGACCCTGAGTCAACCTTCGGCGCCGTTCTTCATCAATACGCTGCTGCCTCAGGTACTCTTCATCACGTCGAGCTGGAGCTTCATCTGCATCAGCCTGGCTTCTCGTGATCACCATTTTGGAGCTTGAACTGTTCGTCTTGAAGCTTGATTCTGGACTAGATTTTCTTGAAGCTGATCTTTACTCTTCGATCCGGCTTCTGAAGGACCAAATAATGTTGTGGACTGTATACTTTTATCTGTTCAGGTGAATAAAACAGCAATTTCTTCTTCCTGTTGTTTATTGTCTCGTATCACAACCGTACTGTTTTTAAACCACACTATTAATGGCAAAATACACGTATATTTATACAATACTTTAGCCGTAGGCCGCACTGCGGCAGAAGGAGCAACTATTTACAATTAATCAATTTACTAAATTCCTTTAAGCCCGCGGTGCGGCGTAAGGAGCAGTCATTTGTATACCTTATTAACTAGTTACTTAACACTAAGACGTTTTCAATTAGCTAGCGGCGTGGCTCAGAGTACTGGACACTTACTATTATAAAATATTACCTATTTACAAGTTATTTAACTTAGATTATAATTGTTTTCTGTTTCGCTTGGAGGTCAATATAGACAACATATTTGGTAATGAAACAATATTGCAACAAAAATATTGAACAAAAGAAAATTGACCTTTCATGACATTGAATCATGTTGAAATATCTACAACATCAGAGTTTCAGAATTTTAATCCAATGCACTTTACAACACATATTCAAATCGATCAATTACTCATGCATACTTGAGTCGTATTATAGTGAGTATTGAGTACCGAGTAGTATGGTTACATCACTACCTACATCACGACGCAAATGTCGTAACGGACCTTTTATTTGTGATAGCTATAATAGTTGATATTGAAATATAATATCATGTGAAAACTACAAAAATATTAGACATAGGCTCCTGCACCTGTGCCTTGCGCATCCAGTGTAGCCCAGCCATCTTTTTTTGATCATCCGTTCATCTTGCTGGGAGACAACCCTCTTCTCGTTTGGCGATTCGTAGTCTCCACTCTAGTACTCGAATTCGAGTGAAATTCATCGCCTAAAATCGAACCAAAAAGTAATGTTAAGATTATGGCAAGTCTAATATTTAACGTGATCATGGTTGTATAAAGTATGATTGGATATACCAAGATATGCCAAGTAAAGGGTTCGGTAAGCAACAATTTAGTACACGGGACCCTCATAATTTTTAGTCTGTAGATGTTGTCGTCATCCGTGAAACTGTTCGGGCCTATCGCTATGTCCCTGTCCTTCATATCCGAAATTTTTGTAAAAAAAAAGATTATAATAAAGAAAAAACAAAGCTTTTTGTTGGTGTGGTTATTGTTTTGTTGCCTTTGGTTGCTAGTAGTGCCCATGTCATCCCTTTTTTATACCTCTTAGGTGGCAGACAAGCACACGGCCCACCTGAAGGAAAGTGGTTACCTTGGCCTATGGACGTGTGCAAAACCAAGAGGACAGGACAGTCACACTCGCGCTACCAACCCTGTAAGCATTGAGAATTTTTGTGCCGTCAGTGCAAAAGACAAAGCAGGACAAGCTTTTGGTCTTCCCAATGACAGCACAAAAACTCTGTAGTGAGCTCTGGCTACCCTACTTACCGCCGGGAACACAACACATGGTTATTATGTATAGTAGTATTCTATAGGGCCGGAGGTACTTGCCCAGTCGGGGTGCTCAAATGGACGGAAATACCGTCATGTCCTACCTCCGTTTAGTTGTATGTATTGTATTGAAATAAAAGTTTGGGCTAGTAATTTGTAATAACCCGGTATACCTATGGTATTCATCTTAAAGACCAGAGACTATTTTCTGGACGTTTCTTGGTTTTTAAGGGAGCGATAGCCACTTGATACTCCCACCCAAGAGAATAACATCTGACAGAGCTTCATTTGTCGATCAGTAAGCGTATTCTGTGTATTTAGCTAAACTTACAATAATATCAGGTAAAACAATATAGTTATTTCCAAGTGAATATTGTTTACGTAAGCAAAAAATTAAAAATGTTTTAAGCGTACGATATTTTGTATTGGGGTTAATCCTACCCACACCTACTGTTGCCAGCTCGCCGGTAAACCATTTTCGAGGCCGCAATGAATTTAAGCCGGAGTAAATTAGAAAAAACATTGTGGGATAATGTAAAATCCTATCCGATTAATGATTTTTTATGCTTTAGCTAATTTATTCATTGGTAATTTTGAAATATGCAAGCGTTTCATATCCTCTACATGTGGTCCAGAGACTCTTCTTCAACGATCCTGTTTGTATCTAAATCTTGGACTACGGAGGCGGGGTAAGTCCCACTCCAAAATTAGTTATTTCGGCCTTTAGGGGAACGACTGTGATCTCATCTCATACCCTCTAGGGACAGTCCTCAGGCTCCCATGACTAAATGTTTTTCCCTGAGGTTTAGAAGGCTGCGTCGTGTCAGGTTCTAACGGTGTATTGGATTGATGAGGTCGAAATACCTGCTGATTGTAAGTACACACTGTACTCCATTTTAAGTTTATTGATTTCTATAAAACAACAATAATATACGAAATCTATTCATTAGTATTTTATTGTTCTTATTACAGAAATCAACATCAGTATTTCAAAATAGTCAAAGTAGAAGTCAAATTCAAACATCATCTGCAATAACCGTTAAATAGGAACTTATAAAACGTTAAAGATAAAAAAATATGAAAGATTAGTTTAGCGAATCGACCACACCGGTTCGAAACGCGGCTTCGACCTGAGAGGACTCCAGCAAGAAATTCAACACGCATTTTTTTGGTCTATTTACAAGCATTTATGTAGTTAGTCTACTCAGTCTAAATACAAAAAATACTTGAGTAGCATAGTTGAGCGAACAGCTCATTTCCAAGCTTATTTATCATCCAAGGAGACTTTGATTTCTTAATAGAGTTTCTGGAACAATTTAATATAATTTATTTATTTATTTAAGCTTCATGTACATATGTACACAGGTGGTTAAGTCCGCCACAGGCATTCTCTACCAGTCAATCTTTTAGGTGGTGCAGAGAATAACAAAGTAGCATTGGAAAAGGTAACTAGGCGATCACTATAACTACATAATAAATAAGCTATAGATTTCGTGGTCCAAATTCTACTCTGCCGGGAACCACACGGCAAGGGATTGGTTCCGACGCTGACGAATCGGCAACCAATTTAACTGAAACCAACAAGCAGACTACATTTTTAAATTCATTACCAGCACACGTGTTTCCTTCTTCCTACAGTCCCGGGGCCTTTAAGCGGGGCGTGAAAAAGCATCTGATGAGGCCGCCAAGCTGAGTGCCACCATTGTAGCACTTAGTGTCTGTAACGATGACCCTCTTTCCTGAGACTTTGCCTTTAGTTTACCATCAGGCGAGGTTAGGTCAAGCTGGCGTGTCCCATATAAAAAAAAAATACAATACATAGCCCTAGGAGTCAATCTTAATGGCCGTGGGGATGTTAGGCCGTGAATACCAGAGGCATTTTCGCCATTGACAAGTAATAATCCCAAACGGCATCGCTGACTGCAGTGGGGGAAAGGGTATTTCCGCCCAATTGAGCCGACTGGGGAAGTACCTCCGCCTTACAGAATACCGCGGTTATAATAGCTTCGTGTTGTGTTCCCAGCGGTTAGTAGGGTAGCCAGAGCTTACTGGAGAATTTGTAGGTATTGTCAGTGGGATGACTAAAGGCTTGTCCTGCTTTGTCCTCTACACTGACGGCAAAGAGACTCTGTGCTTACAGGGTCGGCAGCGCGAGTGTGGCTTCTCTGGTGTTACACACGTCCATAGGCCATGAGAACCACTTTCCATCAGGTGGGCCGTGTGCTTGTCTGCCACCTAAATGGTATAAAAAAGGGACTTACGTGTTATAAGAAAAAGTACATTACGTAGATCATTAATCTGTAAATACTTTAAGAAAAATACAACAATTTTCTTAAGACCCTTAATTACTGTGGAGATCGATTAGCCAGATTAGCTTCACGTTCCTGTGTAATAACATTCCCTTTGTGTACTTTAGCGAGGATTGTGTAAAGATAGAAGGGCGCTATACAGTCCCAACCCTTTACACTTAACATAATGTGTGTAGCGTTGTGGGTAAGCCCATGAAACACGATTCTTACATAAACAAATACAGAGTGAATTTGTTACCACCTTTCGTTCAATTTAAACTATAATAATATATGTTATTGTTTTATTTCAAGAAATGAGTAACGAATCATAATAACAAGTGACTTGAGGGGCATGAAAAAGCAGACAGGGCTCTAAGTCAGGCCTCGTCTACCAATTAGGAGTTCACACGACTATCGTTCTCATTTAAGTCACATATCCGGGAGTAAAGGTAAAGATAAGACAAGATAAGATAAGATTTTATTTGTTAGAATATTGTATAAAAGTTAGTTGTACATTATTTTGTTGTCTCCAGCGTATAAATATTGAAAGTTTGTAATATTAATTTAAATTATGTCAGCATACAATTAATAATGATTCCTCGTTTGATGCTGATCCCCGGAAGCTGATAGGGTTGGTTGAAGTGGGAGGGATATGCCTCCAGCAATCTACGACCCACCGCCTCCGTTGATGTTGGTTGAGTGTCCGTGTGGATTTTGAATTGAATCTTTAACAAAGAAATATGCTCCAGATATTAAACGCGTTATTTAAACCCTAATGAATTTAATTATTAAAAACCTTCTAAATTTTTTTTTTTTTATACCACTTAGTTGGCAGACAAGCACACGGCCCACCTGATGGAAAGTAGTTACCGTGGCCTATGGACGTCTGTAACACCAGAGGAGTCACAGTCGCGCTGCCAACCCTGTAAGTACAGAGTTTCTGTGCCGTCAGTAGAAGACAAATCAGGACAAGCCTTTAGTCTTCCCACTGACGGCACAAATTCTCCAGTGAGCTCTGGCTACCCTACTCACCGCTGGGAACACAACACGAAGTTATTATAACCGCGGTATTCTGTAGGGCGGAGGTACTTCCCCAGTCGGACTGCTCAATCGGGCGGATATACCGCCGTGTCCTACCTCCTTCTAAAATATTCCTTCTATAATATTGTTCCAGTTATATTACAATCCGCCTTTTACATTCACAATAACAGCACGTGAAGATTGGTTAAAAAAATCCAGAAAAACTTAACCTGAAATTCTACCTCGACCGAGATCACAAACATAACTCTTCATAAAAACATTTTCTTAAGTAATACACATCTCACATGTTCAATATGTCTGGTTTATATCTGACCTTTTAACTTGACCTTGGGGTGTCAAGGTCAAATGTACTGTTATTTAGTTTGAGTAACAAAAGTAATTCAGAATATCGATATATTTCCAAGTCGAAGAGTTTGTTTGTTCACTAATAAGTTAAATTTGAAGAGTAGTAGTGTATGGGCATTAATTGGGATAAGAGTTTAGATTTTCCAATATGAATGGGTCAGCAACTTGGAGCTTCCGAGTTTTTGAACTGAATGTGGTGGTAAGGTAATTACTCGGCGAGTGTTACACTAATAAAGTGTAACACTTACCTGGATGTTTACCATAAATTACTCGTATTTATTTGGATTACAAGCACTATGATCACGATGTCTTTCACTTAACAAATAAAAATATAGTAAATATCCCGGTGAGTGTTACACTTTTAATGTAGGTAGTACAGTACTTATGAGTGTTACAGTGTCAATCTCGAATCATACATTTGTTACTTAATCACATTTAAATGGTTTAAATGACTGAATGAATCTGTATAAAATATGGTATAAGGTTAGGTTATATTCTGCATTAATATGTAGGTTTTAATATGTAGCCGCGTGGTTCCCGGAAGAGTAGAACTTGGACCACCCTATCTCTTCCCATGCGATGTCGTACAAGGCGATTTAGGAATAGAGCAGTTTAACATCCGACAGATATATCCAGTCCAGACTCAACCACAGATAAATGACTTGTGATAAATGCTATTGTTGACTCAAGTCTAGTGCCCGGCAGACGGCCATAGGGTCACCCCTATTACGTGGAACCGAATTTAATGATTGGTGAAATGCGGGTGCTAATTCACCTCTGCCTAACCCTCCGGGGATAAAGGCGTGAGTATATGTATATATGTATGTTGGTTTTTCATAAAGTTCTATACGAGATGTTTAAGCATACCTTGCACTTATTGCAGTTTAAAGACAAAATTGACATTACTAGTGTAAAATTCTCCGAGATATTTACCATGTTTATTCTTTTTTTTTAGTACAGTGCGAGATCGCGGTCAGTAAATGGCAATGCGCGTAAAAACGAGTGCGGAAGAGGGTAGACTGATACGATATGGTCTGCCCAATAATAACCAACTCGGCGGTCTTATAACAGCGCCGAAACATCGGTTACTCGGAAAAAACAAGGAATATGGTAAATATCCCGGTGAGTTTTACACTATTCATGTTAATGAACATGTCAATTTCAAATCATACAATATTGACATTAGCTTACTCATACATAAGTGTATTTCGAGCCATCTTTTGCGGCGAATCTTGTTTACAAAACTGTGTCTATATAGTACATACTTAAAAAGTTTAACAAAAATATGCCCGCTGGTTTTTTTTTTAAACATTTTTTATTTTACTTATCTTACAAAAGAAAAATACAGATATACACAGTAACAAACAATATGTGACAGCCAAGTAGAAATAATTCTTGCCGAAGTCTTCTCAGATCGGGGCCCCGTTTAGAACTGGTGGTCGATTTGCTAAATTCTTCTTTAATATATTTTTCTTAATGTGACGTTTTGTAAGTTCCTTTTCAAAAATTTATTCTGTTCTGTATAGAATAGATTTTTGAAAAGGAACTTACAATGTTTTTTTATACCACTTGGGTGGCACCTGATAGAAAGTGGCTACCGTGGCCTATCGACGTATTCAGCATCAAAGGAGTCACACTCGCGCTGCCAACCCTGTAAGCACAGAGAGTTTTTGTGCCATCCGTGTATAAGACAAAGCAGGATAAGATTTTGATCTTCCCACTGAAAGCACAAAAACCCTACCCTACTCACCGCCGGGAACACAACACGAGGTTATTATGGCCGCGGTATTCTGTAGGGCTGTTGTACTTTCCCAGTCGGACTGTTCAGTTAGACGGAAATACCGGCGTGTCCTACCTCCTCAAACAAAATGATTTTTCAATTTGATATTAACAATATCTGTAGCGTATTACCACAGATAATATAATATAATTCTTGTGTTACACTTTAGGGCAAGAAAATATATTCTATTCTATAGACTCGAAGTAATTGATTGCCCTAAAGTTCAGACCGCCACTGCGGTTGTTTCATCGTAGTCCTGCCACATACTCGTATCAAATACATCGTTACTGTCACATGGTCGCCTGATAGCGTCCGTTCTGACTTTATCGTGATTTTGTGACTTTCACGTGGGCGTGTTGATTCTGTGAAATATTTTCAACATTAAATGTGAGAATTTGTGTTTATTGATGAACTAATGTGTTTTAATGTTACTGGTGTGTTGATATCTTCATATGTGATAAGACTATTATTATTATAGATTGTTATTATGATTTGATGTTTTTCGTAATAATTTGAAAGAAAGAAAGAAAGAAAGAAAAATATTTTATTCAGGCCCCCACACAGCGGGCACCCCACCAAATACAAACAGGCATTACTACAGTTAACAGGTAGGTACATCAAATCAAAAAACAAAAATTAAAAAAAAATCAAAAAAAACAGTACATTAAAATTAAACTACGGGTGCAACACTATGCGAGCCCAAATAGGGCCCCATCTCAGCATTGAAAGCTGCGCACACCCTTCGTTGGGTATGCACAGCGCTGGTTTTCAGATAAGGCCACTAGGCAGCGCTGACGCCACGCACCATACCATATATACAGTACATTTTACATCCACACTTGTATTATCCCACACTCCCACGAACGTTACGAGCGTAAAGGACTTACTACCCACGTTTTAAGTCGCTTTCGCTGTTGATTTGTACATAGGTGGGTAGGTACATTATATTTACATATATGTGTTCATCCAAAGTATGTAGTAAAAAAACCCCACAGCATTTCGCACCGTCAGGGCAAAGTGGAATTAAAAGGAACAATTCAGTGGATGCAACATACGATATTACTATAGTAGTAGTGGTAGGTTATACTTTGTTTATATTAAAAGTTATTCATATCTCCCGCGCAAACATGCACTCGATAACTATTTTTAAATGAATGGTCACCTTTAACTAATATACTTAAGGTCAGCGTAAAAATCATAAAAAATTATCAATTTGAACCGAAGATATGACTTCGTATTGGGTGTTTCAAAATGGACTAATATTTGGGTCTCTCTTCGTAGTATTTTTAGCCCCCTTGAGAAGATAGCTCTCTCTCTCCAATGATGTTGTTTCAACATTAAATGTGAGAATTTGTGTTTATTGATGAACTAATGTGTTTTAATGTTACTGGTGTGTTGATTATCTTCATATGTAGTGTCTGATAAGACTATTATTATTATAGATTGTTATTATGATTTCATGTATTTCGTAATAATTTGTTACCTGGGTCACCGTTAACTAATATACTTCAGGTCAGCGTAAAAATCATAAAAAAATATCAATTTGAACCGAAGATATGACTTCGTATTGGGTGTTTCAAAATGGACTAATATTTGGGTCTCTCTTCGTAGTATTTATAGCCCCCTTGAGAAGATAGCTCTCTCTCTCCAATGATGTTGTTTCAACATTAAATGTGAGAATTTGTGTTTATTGATGAACTAATGTGTTTTAATGTTACTGGTGTGTTGATAATCTTCATATGTAGTGTCTGATAAGACTATTATTATTATAGATTGTTATTATGATTTGATGTATTTCGTAATAATTTGTTACCTGGGTCACCGTTAACTAATATACTTCAGGTCAGCGTAAAAATCATAAATAAATATCAAATTGAACCGAAGATACGACTTCGTATTTTGTATTTCAAAATGAACAAATATTTGGGTCTGTCTTCAAAGTATTTTTTAGCCCCCTTGATAAGAGCTATCCAATGATGTATGAAATATCTACCCCGTCCTTCCTTTTTTTTTATTCCAATTAAGTTCATTTTTATTAATTTATTCTTTTTAAAGTTTAAATTATTTCTTTTTGAAGAATTAGAACTGAAGTTATTATATTTACAATCAAGGATATCACACACAGTTTGCTAACAGTAAGAAGGCAATCACAAACAAATGAACAGTGCGGCAGTGTATGAAATACAAACAAACATACAGACATTTATATTTACAATCATGTATTTATGCAGTATCGTCTTTACAAAAGTGTGCTAGTTGATCGTATCTCAGCCGACAACACTGTTAACCTCATATAATCTGGTATTACGGGGAAATCTTTTATAAGTATCGAACATGATACAGCTTTTCCTCAATTTATAAACAGATAAGGATCAAAACAGTTTGCACGCACACGAGGAAAACCCTTGTAAAAGTTTTACTAATGTAATCTATACCTAGTAATTTTACCAATTCCTTGTCTGTGTGCGGGCAGGAAAGATATATTATCATGGATTTAACTTATACGACTTTTCGGGAGCGACTGCCACTTGACCTTAGAATTCCGTGAAGAAGGGCGGCGCTAGAATCTTGTTCTTTAATCCGTAGGTGTATTGGACTGCAGATGAGGTCGGTGTAGTCCCGAAGGTCACGGTAGTAGCCCTTAGTAGTTATTGTTATCTTGTCAACACTTGTGTATGCTATGGCAGGGTAAAGATAACTGATGCGAAAAAAGAACTTTTTCAAATATTGTGGGACTTACCTATGATGTTCAAATTGAATACTTGCCGGAACGTTGAGAGTTCACTCTTAAAACGTGGGATAGAAAAGTGGTATAAAATTGGTGCTGATATGCCTCTGCTTACTCCATAACGTAAAATATAGGCTTGATTGTAAATGTATAATATCTACTTTATATTTAAAGTGCCTAAGGAGGGTTAATTAATCAAGCCTATTGTAGTCAACTGCTGGATATAGGCCTCTCCCCAATATTGGGATGTTTTGGCTTACTGTTACCACGCTGGTCTGATGGGTTGGTAGTGATATATTTGTATTTCTTCTTTTCTCTCGCAGTGCGTATTTTTTCCGTTGGTCGCTTGTATTCTTTCTCCGCCACTACGCGGATAAGGAGGAATTACATTTGAAACAAATAATATAGGTAATGAAAATGCGTGCTCGGTCTCTATATAAAGACTTGGCAAAGCAGCTGATCGACGCTACGCGTGACCAGAAGGCTGGTTATTATCTTGCACAGAGGATAAGCATTGCCATTCAACGTGGCAATGCTGCCAGCCTTCTGGGTACGTTACCGGTCTGTGAGGATGCGGAAGAATTTCATGACGCACTATGTATGTAATTTTTATGTTTATTTTATTTTAGTGTATTTTAGTAGCTATATAATAATAGTTTTAGTTTCTGTATAGATTACTTAGAATGAGAATAATTTACCATAAAATATGTTTTTTGTAACTAAATTAAACTTTATTACATCATATAAGAGTATTGAAATTGATTAAGCGGGTAATGAAAATTAGTTAAATTATTACAAAACTACGATAGGACACACAAATACACACGCTATACGCACCTCTCTATTTGTGACAAGAACTAAAAAAACTAGTGCGTCGATAATTTATTTCTAAATATTCGCTTAAACATCTAGTGCTCTGTATCCAGCATCTGTCCGGTTAACGTTCTGCGAAATAAATGACTACACTCAGTTGCGTGGTGGTCAGCAATCTATACGTGCCTCGCTTTATTTCCTGTAGGAAACTGGGCTCCGACGTTAGCCCTACTATTGCTTCTCGATAGCTGATATTTATTTATTCAAAACTTTATTTATTTATTTTACATCGAATACATTTGTTACAATACAATATGTCAAAACTACTAATCAAATAACCCGCCCCTGATCGCTCCCGGTGCAAAAGTGCCCATAACACTTGCTGCGTTGCCACGTTGGATGGCAATGGACAGCCTTTGGACCAGGAACGACCCGGGACGAGTGTCACCGGTCGCCTCGATGAGCCTCTGTCCGATTTCTTTAATAAGACTTTTAGCTTCCTTTCAAAACTAATTAATAAAAATTTACATATATTGAAATACACTTGTACTTTTTCCAATGTATTTTTTTATTATTACACCTGACTGGTTTCGCCTTACGGCATCCTCAAAGGTTTACAATTTCAGTTAAGAACATACTTCTCAATTATTACGACACTATTATTAATATGTGGATAGTTGTAAATTTATTTATACCAGTACAAAAACTTTACATGCACTTCTGTTAAGGTGAAACCAGTCAGGCGTAACAATAAAAAATACTGTAGAAAAAGCACAAGTGTATTTCAATATAATATGTAAAATTTCACCAAGTGACATCAATTAACAGTATAATTAATAGTCTAAAATGTCTGTCAAAAAATGAACTGAAATTGTGTATCTAACAGGTATTTAAAGTAATAAGAGTTCTGCACCTTTTTTAATCTGCATTAATCCCCACCGATAGCCAGAGTCAGCGAGGGTGGTTATGTTGAACTCGAACCGACAAAAACCGCACGGGCGTCTCGGTTCATCTTTTGTCGAGAGTGAGGTAGCCTCGTGCATAATATCTCACGCACCCCGGCTGACTCAGACCCATCGAAGGCAAGGGTATGGGACTACGGTGTCCCTATCTTTTCCCAGAGCAGCGGAGTGTTTCGCACCTTTAAGGAAAATACTTTGTACAATTGAATTTTTTTGGGTTGAAACTTTAAATAAAAAAATAAATGTTGGTAGTTATACTTACTGATAAGCTTATTTGCACTATGTCCCTTAACACTTATGCTTGCGGTGAGGAAGGTGAATACGCTTCGCTTTGAGTGACCATTCAGAAGCGAAAGTGTTGTATTTAATTCTCTTCAATATGAAGTCATTGTATATGCTAGTTGACTTTGTGATTTCGTTTCTTTAACATCTAGAAAAGATACCGTAGTAAGGATGAGGAGACTCGTAATCCGTTTAGTCGTTTGGTAGGAAATAACTATCTAGTTTGCGAGTCACCAGTTTATGGGGAAAATAATGAATATCAGATATTGAAATAAGAAAGATGGGAACAATAAAAGCCTATAATAGTATATATTAAAGTATTTTTACTGCTTCCAAAGCAACTGTTCTTGACTTAGAAGAAAATATGTTTTTACCCCTTTTTAACTTCTTAGGACTTGAATTACAATCGTTTTTATACCACTTAGGTGGCAGACAAGCACACGGCCCACCTGACGAAAAGTGGTTACCGTGGCCTATGGACTTGTGCAACATCAAGGGAGTCTCACTCGCGCCGCCGTCTCTGCAGGAACCTCCTAATGCTCTTCTTGAAGAACCCCGTACTGTAGTCACTTGGGAAAACCACGGTATGGAGTTAATTTCACAACTGTGCGTGCAGTTTCAAGTCGGTGATAGAATGTAGCCGTGGGAATCATGTTGAATAATTCGTCTGAACACACAACAACAGGCGGTAAAACACACACAGCGAGGCAAAGTCCCTCCTGAGGCTGAGTGGTTCCACACTGCTAGTGAGTACGGAATTGTCAACGATTCTCAGCGCCCGCCTTTGCACGGAGTGGAAGAGTTCAAACTGGGCTAAAACCGTAAGTCCTCTCGGGTCTTCAGATGCCGGGATGTAAAGTAGCTCTTGAGGCATTTTCCTCACACCCCGGCTGACCCATGGCCATCTCTGGTTTCGAGATGTCCTCCTTGGGTGTCTGCTGCCTCTGGCTCCTTGAAGGATAAGTTTCGAACCATACGACCCTAAGCTTAGACTGCGCGTTTTCTCTAAGTCAGTCAATGAAGTTTTCGATTTTCATAGCATTAGATAGTGATTTTACGAATAGCTGCCGCACAAGCAAATGGTACTTGTGACCCTGGGGATAAACTAACATGCAATGCAATAATCTCTAAAAATACCACTTTGTAATAATATAAAGAACTGTTAAAGTGATATATTTGTGCGAAAAATAGTTTTAAAGATATTTTAATTTCAAAATTCAATATGATCAGCGAGCTATGCTTGGAGTTACTCTGAAGGATAGAATTTGGAACGAGGTTATCCGACAGAGAACTAAAGTTACCGACATAGGTCGCAGAATAAGCAAGCTGAAGTGGCAGTGGCCACGTTTGTCGAAGGACCGATGGCTGTTGGAGCAAACGAGTCCTAGAGTGGAGACCGCGAGAAGGCAAACGTAAGTTAGAACGCCCGCTTGCCAGATAGACGGATGACCTGAAAAAGGTGACTGGGACAGACTGGATGTGGAAGACGGAGGATCGGATAATGTGGCGCACGTTCGGGGAGGCCTATGTCCAGCAGTGGACTGCAGTGTTCTAATTGATTGATTGATTGACTGAAAATTCAATTTCTCGCGCAGCGTACAAAATTGTACTTGCGAGAGACATCAAACGCCAATCGTGCGTAGTGCTTAAATATGGAGTGCAAGAGAATATCGCATTTATCTCCGTGCGTATGCGTTTCCACATATTGATCGTAAAAAAGTAATTAGAAATTTAACGAGGAATCTAAAAGTCTTGCAGGAGGTAGGATATGACGATATTCCCGTCCCAATTGAGCAGCCCAACTGGGGAAATACCTCCGCCCTATAGAATACCCCGGCAATAATAACCTTGTATTATGTTCCCGGCGGTGAGTAGGGTAGCCAGAGCTTACTGGAGAGTTTTGTGCTGTCAGTGGGACCTAAAGCTTATCCTACTTTGTCTTCTACACAAAAACTGTCTATTTTTACAAGGTCTGCAGCACGCGTGTAACTTCCCTGGTGTTGCATACGTCCATAGGCCACGGTAACCACTTTCCATCAGATGTGCCGTGTACCTGTCTGCCACCTAAGTTGTATAAAAAAATTAAAAATTAGGACTGAAATTGATTGTTTATATTTTGACTTACTTTGGGAATTAAGGATAATAAAAAGGCATAGTTTAAGTTTAATTAATCAATATCTTATTTAGCAAGGCATTTTGTTCAGAATAAATTAGGTTATTAAGCAGTATTAGGAATAATATACAATTACTTACAAATTTCTATAAAACTATGCTAACTATACAATTTATTACAATCTATTAGGAATAATTGGATGACCTTCTCAAATAGCCTATTCAACATAGTATTTTGAGATAACTTTACTCTTCAAAATATGAGTAACCCACCAAATTCTCTGCCCGAGACCATGACTGCTGTAAAACAATTGAAACGTCAGGATCAGCGTAAATCATTATTATCCTCATATGGATTTTCGAATTGCGTCCAAAGTTCGCAGTTTGGAGCCTAAAATCCGCTTATTGTTCTTGATTGATATATTGGCTATTCTTGGAGCATTTGCCGTGTGACCTGCTGATCCTCGCTCCTTGTTTAACAGGTGCACCTACCGACAGGCCGGTGAGATTGGCATGGGCCTTACCGATACAGCAGTACACATCCTGTTTTGCAATTTTTTAAGCATAAAGTGCTCCGACATCCTTGATCAAGGTTGTATTTTGCAGACTGGGTGACATCACTGGAGATTAACCAATGACATTCAAGGCTGTCGCAGCGCTGTGCGCTGCTGCGCTGTTTTCTTGGAGAATAGATGAGCTGAAAAGCAGTCGAATTATCGTGATGAGTGTAAAAACACCAAAGAAATTATTATAGAATCTGTTTAAATTATTAGTTTCTGATCTAAATGTTGAATTCTATTGCTGTACATAAAAAATTACGATGTAATTAATCAGTTAAAGTTATTACTTTCTATTCGATAACTATTGTTGTACACAAGACAAAAACGATATATCGTTTTTGTCTTGTGTACATAAACGTATTTAGCCGCGTGGTTCCCGGCAGAGTAGAATTTGAGCCACCCCATCTCTTACCATACGGTGTTTGTTTGTAGGGCTGTTTAACATCAGACAGATATATACAGCCCAGACTCGGCTTCAGATGCATGGCTCGAGTCAACAATAGTGCCCGGAAGATGGCAATAGGCTCACCCCTATTACGTGGGACCGAATACAATTATTGGTGAAATTTGGACGATAATTCACCTTTGCCTATCCCTTCGGGGAAAAAGAATTGAATGAGAAAGTTTTTAACTGAATAAGAAATTTTAAAAGCTGTGACATGTTAAACTAGGTTTCAGAGCAACTGCAAGATTTAATGGTTACGTACTGGTTTGAAATATGATCTCGGGAGAACGATTGTGAAATGATATTGGGTGATAAGTGTTATTGCGTATTACAATGGATTGCGCGAAGAATAAATATTTTTGATTTGTGTTTTCTGAGAAATTTTTCTCTGTCGTCAATATTTTTGAAGCTTTTTTTGTTGATCTATTAATGGTTTTCGGTATTGAACTTTCAAAAATGTCATTACTAAATGACGATACGCTTTATTACAATAAGAATTATCCAAAAATGTTGCGTATTGTATAGTGATTTCAATTTCCATATAAATAATACAATACTATTGATAAAGTTGTGAATACTGAGCAAAGCAATTTCTAGAAGATAAAATGGCACAATAATATTTAAATTAAAAATGTAACAATTTGCTTTTTACGTGTTCGCTATACAATTTCTAAGACCTCTGTAATGTAACTTAATTCGAAGCAAATAAATGAAATGATTTGAATTCAAATAAAAGTATTTTAGAGATGGTCTACATAACTTAGATGTAATGACAGAATCATCACCATTATGGCATATACTTTAAAAATACGACTATATTTCTCTCTAGATCAGAAGCGCTATAATTATGATGTGGAAATCCGAAAAAAAACTGCATTATATCAGATTAGCAGACATACAGTATAACAGTCGACAAGGTGGCAGTAAGCCAGATGACCCCATAAACTAACACACTATCTGAGATAGTCTTGAGCTATATGTATGTCACTTTTGTACTTCCAGCTATAAAACTAAAGTCGTCGTTCAAAGTAGTACTCCTTCTAGAGATAATAAAGTAAATGCTATGACTTATCGGTGAATATCTTGACTCCAATCACATCTCAAAATGTACTCTATATTCACTGTACAGCATCAGATCTATCTTTACTACTTATCTTTATTAACGTTCGAAAAATCCCCACGTATACCCCTCCCCGCCGGAACCGGTGGGAGAGGTTATGTTGGACTCGAATCGACTAAAACGCACGGCGTTTCGGGAGTCGTTGTTGTTTACCGGTGGTGAGGTTGGCAGGCATATCCCTCGTATCCCGGCCGACTCAGGGCAATCTCTTTCGATGTGGTCCTCCTTGGGACCTGGCTTTCCTCACGGTCTGGCCCTCCTCAGGTCTATCTACTAGGTTTCTATGACAGTCATGCTTGGCGATATCCCACGGCAAAATTGGCATAGAAACTTAGTCCATAAGACACAGATAAATCGATCACCCAACTGTGCAATCTCTTTTAAACTCTCGCGTACCATGATATACCTACAATACTGTTAACAAATTGAGGCGATCATGGTATAGGTACATACATACCTTTGGCTTGTCTGACGTTTTGATCAGGTTACACCGACCGTGTTCACAGGCTGACTGGCTAAGCGGTGCACGAACGCCGTCTTCGAGCTCACGATGTAGAAAGTTCTTCCACTACCCGCACATTCTCAATTTTTTTAGATTTTGTTTAACCATGTACCGTCACATACCATACTCACAGAGTCCCTATTCTGTAAGCAAACTGTTCGGTGTCTATCCGACTGCGCGGAAAAGCGAGGTTGCATGTTTCTTATCACTGGATTCCTATGTACATTTGAACATTATTGTATATGTGCAATCTCTATTCACACTTAGTCTCAAAATGATAATAATACATGGAAGGAGGAAATACTAAGATATTCAAATCATTTTAAGTCCTTTGAACGTCATGATTGATCAGATGCTAAATGTGAGGATAGTATGGGCAGCGAAGGAGCTCAAAATCCCCAATGATAAGTTAAATCAAAGAAATCCGCGCGCTCTAAAGCGTCGTTGCTAATACGAGTTGGGGTCAAGATATTTGCTGGCAACTATATAATAGTAGTTGATTGTTATAAACTAATTTACTTGAGACATCAGTTACTATACGTGCCGTAGAACAACTTGACCTTAATTTGTGACTTCATTATTGAGAAACTTTGACTGAAGATGGCAAAATAAACCATGAAAATACACAAGCAAAATTCAATCTTAACCAAGTTTGTTTAAGGTCCTCTTGAACTGCAAAAGTAATCTTGCAAACGTTACTTCAAGAAATTGATTAGGAGTTGTCGGTTCGAAGATTTTGTCGTTAGGAAATAGACAATGTTCTATATATAGACAACAAAATATAAACATGATAAAAATACATTTTTGATTGTATTTTTTTCGTAAGTGTAATAGAATTTTAGTTATTATGTAAAAATGTTTTACATTGTAGGTTAAATCAAAAATGAAATTGATAATTTTAACTTTTTTTTTTTATTTTTATCTGCGATCAGTCGATAAACTATGAGCAGATGTGATGTATGTAAGTGGTTTCAGGGTAATTTCTTCATTAAGAACTCTCTTCCAGTATGCTAGACTAGCTATGTCTAGCTTCATAGGTCTGCTATTGCGAACCTTTTGAGTCTTCCCTTGTACTCAGGCCTGGGTAATACAAATGCCAGTGGGTTCGGGTGCTTCTCAAGTATTGTTTTGTAGCGTGCAGTAATCAATTTTATTTCTGCCGTCTTACCTTCATTTTATTTCTTCATAATAACTCTGAGTTTCTTATAAGCCATGATGCATTTGATAGGAATTTAGAATGCTGTTTTGCGCCCTCTGAAGTATATTTAATTTGGAGACACTTGCTGTGCCCCAAAGCTGGATACTATATGTCCAGATCGGCTTTAGTATATTATAACTAATTTTATAATAAGCTGATTAAAAAAAAACATAACGGCAGTAGCTCCTAGACGTGAATTTCTTTTTCAAATGTTATAAATGTGGAAAATTTTCAAATTAAAATTCTTTTTTAAATACAATGTTGTTTCAACACAACCCTATAGAGAAATCATTTCATCAAACATACTCATTGGAGTGTAATTCAATATCACGATAGTAATCGTTCGTTAACATCTCAGCTGCCGTCGCTTCATTACCCCCCACACCTGTGATCCTTATACGGCTTTGATGTAATGAGGCCGTTTCAATTTCCTATTTCATTACACATTATAATAACACTGCATTATGTAGTGTACCTAATGAAGTAGTGTATGATATAGTTTATACACAAAACACACATATACGGTTGGGGACTCTGTAGTCCTGTGTAGCCAGATCGTGAGAGATGGCCCTGGGTCGGCCGGGGTGCGAGGGATATGCCTGTCAACCTCACCTTCGGCAACCAAAGCGACCCACAGGCGGCGTGCGTTTTAGTCGGTTCGAGTCCGACATAACCTCCTCCACCGGCTCCGGTGGGGAGGTATCAGTGGGGATTTTGCGCACGTAAAAAAAAAAACAAAAAGACACACATATACGCAAAGGGTAATACCGCAGTGGAGTTTGTAACGCAGTTTAATATCCATTAGCGGAAATGAAAAAAAAAAAATACAATCACGCCTTTATCCCCAAAAGGTTAGGTAGAGGTAAATTAACACCCACATTTCACCTATCATAGTAATCGGTCCCACTTAATAGGGGGTGAGCCTATTGCCGTTTTCCGGGCACTATTGTTGACTCGAGCCATGCATTTGAGACAGAGTCTGGGCTGTATATATCGGTCTGATGTTAAACAGCCATATCCCTTAGTCGCCTTGTACGACACCGTATGGGTGGCCCAAATTCTACTCTGCCGGGAACCACGCGGCTTGAAAAATATCATGGGTAAATAGAAATGAAATGGTCATATAATTTTTTTTTAATTTTTTGTACCAAATTTTAAAGTTCTGTCAAGATTTTTGATAATTCGGTTCATTATTAAATTGATCTAGTCCATAATTTTACTTCATAGAAAAGAACTACATAATTTAGCTAACCTTTTTCATATACGATACGTCAACTAGACTTCGCCTCGCCTGATGGTAAGTTGAAGGTAAAGTCTCAGAAAAAAGGGTCACCATTACTCATCATCATGTTATAATGATGTCACTCAGCTTGACGGCCTCATCATATCATGCCTATTCACGCCCCGCTTAACAAACCCGGGACTGTAGGAAGAATACAACACTTGAGCTGGTAATGTATTCCAGGCCTTAATGGTGCGACAAAGGAAATCATGTATGTATAATTCTAAGGCCTACCGCAGAGGTATCATGACCTTGAATATGACAGATTTTTTAAATTCATTCTGGATTCTAAATGGTGCAGATTTACCGTATCGATAGCAGCAGCAGACGCAGAAGTATCATGAAATAGCCTTGATTATGACAGTTTTATTTCTTCTTTTAATTTATTGCAGATTCTAAATGGTGCAGTTTTACCATAACGAAGTTTAGAAAGTAATGTATGCGAAGAGACGACACGTCATTCGACCATAGTCCATAGAAATAAAAGAAAATCAAGTCTATAATCCACTCATTTGTCTAAAATTACTCTTTCATTTTATTTCACATACATTACTTGTTAAACTTGAATACGGATAAATGGCGCTTTTTTTTATACCACTTAGTTAGCAGAGAAGTACACGGCCCACCTGATGGAAAGTGGTTACCGTGACCTATGGACGTCTGTAACACCAGAGGAGTCACAGTCGCGCTGCCAACCCTGTAAGTACAGAGTTTCTGTGCCGTCAGTAGAAGACAAAGCAGGACTAAATAAAAACAATAATATGATATCCAAGTCTAATTCATGGTGCCCTTTTACTTCTGCTGCTGTGCATTAACTACTGCGTGCTGAAGAATTCGAAATCATACTTTTCATTTAGAAATAATTCGAAGTCAAAAAGATATAATTGTTTAACACTATTTTGAGAATTAAATAAATTGAAATAGAAAATTGGAATATATTCAAGCCAGTAAATTCCCGAAGATGGCAGATAATACTCACATTTCACCAACGACTATTTTCGGCCCCACTTTTCATCCTCAAGTAAAAGAGGGCCTATTGCCGTCGGTATTTAATTACCTATATATGCCTTTCAGCCATTCAACAGCACGTTTGGTAGATACATAATTAGATAAAAACAAAATCATGTCTAATTGTTTGTTCGCGATGAACAAAATCAACCTATTTTAAAGAAATTTGCACTGTGTGCAGTTTCTTCTAACGTGAGATAGGAGAACACTTCAAGAGGTCATGAGTACAAACTTGCAAGTACGTATATATAATCTATCTAGAGACAGGACAGGAATTTACTCGTGCATGAAAGAGCTGCTGTCAATGAAGTAGGTCAGACCTTTTAGCTTGTACTATCGAACACGATCGACTTCCTTAGTGTACTTTTAAGTTTGTAAAAACTTTAACCTTTAAATAAATTATTTTAACGTAAACAATCCCCTTTGCGCGAGTTTCATATTATTTTTAACGTTTAAAAATGTACTGCTTTAGCTAAACAGTTTTAGCAAATTTGCTTTTGAGAGCAGGTTTTGTGATTTAATTTCCCTTGAAAATAAATTGAAGAAAGTTAACATTGACAAAAGGAAAACGGTGGCGAATAAAACAGTGGCTGGAGATTAAAACTCAGTGCTAATGCATATGGGAATTCTCTGCCTTATTGACACTAATTTCAAGCAAATGCACTGTTCTTCATCTAAGCACCAGACTTGGTCACATCCAAGGCTCACTTTGAGCTCTTGGTCCATTTTCAATCTTCCTCGCATGTTTAGGCTTTTATTGGAGAGACTGCCGTAGGACCTTGCAATCAATCAGTCACATCGAACAATAAATATAACGTAATCTTCAAATCCAGATTTCGGTGCAAAACCATTTATATGTTGAAATATTTATATTTTATTTGAATGTATTAGTTTTTCATACCAGCACGGATGGAAAGTGAAAGTTCCAGTAAGTTGTCCTGCCTGTGACGTATGCAATACCAGGGGCGTCACACTCGCGCTGCTGATCCTGTAGAAATCTCCTAATACCCTTATTGAAGAAACCGATATTATACTTACCTCTAATTGAAACCTAATACAGTACAGCTTGCATTTTTTCAAGGCAAACGACTCACTTTCATTTCCGGGGCGTGTGCCCCCAGGTCGGTAATGGGGCCTATGTTTAAGGTCACACGTATAAAACGATGAGTAATCAGGTTTCCAGCATTCACGCACTTGTCACGTTAAACGTTGAATGTCGTGTCTCATCGGCGTCTTTAACCTTGGCATCATCAATCACTTTAATTCAATATTCAGGGTTAGGAATATAGACATTTTGAAACTGTTGTAACGGGTTAACCAACCTTTAAGAAGTTATCTTCGCTTTTAGAGCTTAAACATAGGCCCCATTTAAACAGTACTTTGAACCCGCTTATCATCATTGCCATCACGCACAACGACCCAAAAATAAGAGGCTAAGTGCGAACAAAAGAGTTCTTTTCCATTCCATCATCATTGACATAGCGATTTCTCTGTGCGACTAAATTTGAAGAAGTCGAAGTCTAAACAACGATCAAAAAAGGGTTCTCTATTTTTATTACTACGATTTTATGTCATAATTTAACATTGCATAAAGTTACTTGTCCTAACATTATTTACGCATAATACTCATTTGCCATAACTTTTTAATGATAATTTTTTTAATCCTATTTACTATAAGCATAACATTTTATAAGCATACTATCCGAAAGCATAAGTTTATTTAAGCATAACGACGCGAAGCCATAGCTATTATAAAATACTGTTACTACCAAGAACAGTTTGAAATTATATTTTATTAATTCAGAATGTTCATTTGACTAAATAAAGTTCTACATGATTATAAAAAAAAATACTACATACATACAATAGTACATACAGTACAAATTTATGTATATCAAAGTTAAGAATAAAAACATTAGGATATACAATATTTCTGCTTAATAACAGAGTATGCTAAAACCAATTATGGCACACTATTATGACAAAGAAAATTATGCCTAACTTATTGTGACAATTTAAATTAGTGGAAAAACCATTATGAGAAAAAATGGGATACCCAAATCGATGTTTCCTTGTTCTTTATTTTTATACCACTTAGGTGGCAGGATAAACACACAACCCACCCGATGGGAAATGATTACCGTGGCCCATGGACGTGTGCAACACCAGTAGCGTTACACTCGCTCTGCCAACCCTGAAGAAAACTTCTGATGCCCCTTTTGAAGAACCCCATAATATATAAAAGGCGCTTGGGAAAATCACAGCAGGGAGTCCATTCCACAGTTTGAGTATGCGTAGGATGAAGTTGTGTTTTATAGGTATGTGGTTTGCCGTCTGAAATCCCAACCCAGAAAGAAGAACCTTGCATGTTGCATAACAAATATACCGACTAGCAGATGAGATTGGCTTGGGCTCCGATGATCTTCGCGAGACCCCTAAAACACACAAGTACCTTGAACGGAGGCAAGCAAATAATTAATAACCAGCTTTCAGGACTAAAGAAGCACTTAGAGAGATCAATAATACACCATAGACAGGTTATGTCAATAATTAATTAATTAGAAAGGATCAAACGAATCGCTGAAACGCAGGGAAGCAGAAATAGGGATAAATTTAAAACGAACGCGTTAGGCCGCCTACATACAACTGACTTGTTGGACTAAAACGCGCTCTTATAAGCGATTTCATACGGATTTGCAAATGCGCTTGGCTTGGAGAAATTGGGCGATGAAAAGAAGCGAGGTAGTTACGGATGGGTATTATGTAGCTGTATTCATAAATGAGACCAGGAATTAACTTTTGAATCTTGTTAGAAAAGCTTACGTAGTTTATATTATTAAATAAGAAATAAGTACACGGTTTATCGTAACGGCTAATGAGACAGACAATGACATGAATGCGGATGACGGTGCCAATTCTCGTCAATAATAAAAATTCTTTCTTTATTTGGTCTTTTTCAAACTATCACGACATCAATATTTTTTCTTGAAAAATATATTCCGGGGATACCATTTATGACATTTAATTTGATGTTGATGGGTTGAGACTGCATCTTATAAAGGGAGAAATAGAGCGTTTTCCTATATATGTATCTGTCTTTCACATTGTCCAGCCCGATACCGGATATCGGAGTTGACACCGCAGTTACATCCGATAGCGAATATACATGTCAATCAGTCACTACAACAGAAAAAATATTTTTTTTTCCTTAACATTTGAAACATTTATTGAAATTAAGTGTACATGGCTCTTAAATTATTTGACCGCTGGATGTTCACACTAGTATTCCCTGTGTCGTAAAGACCAGTCCTCTTTCGTGCGACACAGTAAATTTAACTTGTAACGTTATATTTTCTCACAATAAACACAAATTTCATGTCATATTCAATGGTAGATATTTCTAAGGAATCTGTGGTTGAGTTATTGGTTAATTTTATTTTGAGTCTGTGCTATCGAGCTAATAGACGAATTGTTAACGTATCAGATCGATTTTATCAGATATATATGTCGGTTATGTCGTCCGAATAATGTGAAAATGGCCTTAGTATTCTTGTCGCTCAACGCAATGACCAAATGTTTCGTGACCAAACAATCGAATGTCAGTTACAGCAGTGCCTTTGCATGCGTCGACCATCATAGACGTAACAGTTGAAACGTCTTAATGTCCTAGCCATTATACTGCCATAAATCGGACATTCTTACAGACCAATGTGTTCCTGATGGCCTGAAAGGTAAGTTAGTAAGCTGGGATAGTCTAGATGTGTTAGAGAGTGTCTAGCATTTTGAGAAGCATCTAACCGTAAAACTATAACAGGTTAATTTCGAGCATATTCCAAACTCGAAGATGCTAATAATGATATTCAAACAAAAAGAACAAAAAACTTTACAACTCAAGAATCGAACCTGAGATTTGATACAGAGGTGAGGACTTAATTTCTTAGAATGTGAGGTCAGCATTAATAATAATGAAACTTAAAATTCAATTGAAATTATTATTTCGCTTGCTCCTCTCAATGTTAACTAGACAACTCATAATTTTAGCTTTGTATTCCCTCTTTAATGGTATCTTTAATAGGTGCCTCGTTTTAACTTTATCCTGCATTAATCACAGTTACCAAACTCTCTAAGTGTCGATTGTTTTATGTTTTTACACTCTTATTGGGAGACATTGTATCAGAGGATGGCTAGCTACAGGATCCAAGTAATATTTTGTTAGAGTCCTTGAGTAGAAACTCTTCAAAAGTTAGATAGATAAGAAAGGCTTACACTGTGTATTGTTCGACCAACTTTATCTCTCACGCTTTCAATTCTTAGACTTTTTTTTACTAAACACATCTAAACAATAGTAGACTAGAAAAGTCTTATTGAATGAGCTATTAATAACTTTAAAAACAAATAATTTTAAATCAAATCATGTACGTTTATTGCCGTATTTAGAAGACGTTTCCATTGTTTAATTAATGGCTACATACATACATACATATAATCACGCCTTTATCCCCGGAGGTTTAGGCAGAGGTGAATTAACACTCACATTTCGCTAATTATTTTATTCGGTCTATTCGGGTGGTTATAGGAGGTAAGCCTATTGCCGTCGTCCGGGCACTATTTGTTGACTCCAGCCTTACATCTTTGGCTGAGTCTGAGTTGTATACAGGGTGTATTTTTGAAACGGGGCAGTAAGGGCAAGTACCTTAACCGTTGCAGTTACAACAAAACGTTCTTAGAAGACCTTCCCTAACTTTTTGACATATTTTGAACTGCATTCACAGATTTTGTAAAAAACTTACAGTTGGCAAAAAAAATGCAAAAAGTCCAAAAATTTTTTTTTTATGCCAATCGATTCTATTTCATGTGGGGATCAAAAAACTCTATGAGACCATTTTAGCTTTCAGTACTAGGAAAGACAGAAATCGCCAAAAACGTTTCCCATACATTTCGGCAACAGAAACAAATTTCTACGATGGTCTAACTTTTTGTTATACCAGGAAGTGGGTAGAATTGACTGTAAAGTAAATAAAAAGAATTTTTACCCTCAAATTTCGAATTTGATTCGAAAATCTGTGTGTTATACTTAGTTTCAGCTGAGAAACTTCGTATGAGTTATTAATTAAGGATTTTCGCTAAAATGTCTTCTAATCGTGAAAAAATTGACTTATTAGAAGCGTATTTTGTCAATAATCGAAATGCGGGAGCTGCATTAGTGTGGTACCGCAATAAGTATCCGTTGCGGCATGTGCCAACAAGAAAGGTTAACACATCTTTTGAAAAACCTGGAATTGCAGGGTTCTTTCAAAAGAAAGCGGCAGCTTCGTGTGGACATGGACACGGAGATTGCGGTTCTGACTTATGTCGAAGCATATCCAGAGGTATCGTCCAGGCAAGTCGCCCTTGAAGTAGGTGTATCCCACTCCCTTGTGATAAAGATATGGAAGAAATACGGCTACAAGTGCTATCGATATGGGCGCATAGTTCAAGTGTTACATCCGGGTGATGATGTTCGAAGGCTTACTTTTTGCAGATGGCTAAGAGGAAAAATAAGCAGAGATCATGAATTTTTAAATTACATACTGTGGTCAGACGAAACGAATTTTTCCAATAACGGTATGTACAACAGAAAAAATCACCACTATTGGTCCAAAGAAAATCCACTAAGAGTTACGGCAAGTCATAATCAGGTTCGCTTCTCATTCAACTGTTGGTGTGGTATAATGTCCAATCGAGTTATAATGGTGGAATTTTATGAAGGGAAACTGAATTCTGCCATGTATAATGAAGTCATTTTACACCATCTTGAAAACGAGATGGACGAATGGCCCCTGTCGGAATTGCGAAAAGTTCATTTTCAACAAGATGGTGTTCCGCCACATAACAGTCACCTTTCACGTTCCAATTTGAGCCGCCTATTCGGTACACAGTGGATAGGTACACATGGTCCAACACAGTGGCCACCTCGTAGCCCCGATCTAACACCACTTGATTTTTTTTTATGGGGCTTCGTGAAAAACGAGGTGTATAAGACGACGTACGCCAGTGTTCAAGAGCTCAAGGATGCATTAATTTTTTTTTTTTTTTTTTTTTTTTTTTATATAGGACACGTCAATTGGACTTCGCCTTGCCTGATGGTAAGCTGAAGGCAAAGTCCCAGAAAAGAGGGTCACCATTACTTACACATACCGTGTGACAATGGTGACACTCAGCTTGACGGCCTCATCATATGCTTTTTCACGCCCCGCTTAAAGGACCCGGGACTGTAGGAAGAAGGAAACACGTGAGCTGGTAATGAATTCCAGGCCTTAATGGTGCGACAGAGGAAAGAGTCTCCGAACCGCTTGGTTCTTGATCGGATGTTTTGCACCGTGTGCGGATGACATCTAAGACCTGCACGCGTTGTCCTGTGTAGGAAAGGGGAGGGTGGGACTAATTGGAAGAGCTCATCAGAACACTCCCCATGGTACAAACGGTAAAATACAGCCATGGACGCAACATCTCTACGCAGCTGTAAAGGTTCTAGGGTGTTCGTGATCTCGGGATTCCCAATGATGCGGACCGCACGTCGCTGCAACCTGTCGAGAGCATCTAGTAAGTACTTTGCAGAACCATCCCAGAGATGCGAGCAGTACTCCACACAGGAGCGAATTTGTGTCTTGTATAGAAGACACCGCTGCTCCGGCGTGAAAAACCGTCTCACTCTGTTCAGGACTCCGAGTTTTCGTGAGGCTGTTTTGATGATACTTTCGATGTAGTTTTTGTTATTCAGGTTGCAGCGAACATCCATACCTAGGATATTGAGATTGTCCTGCAGTGGCAGTGGCGTGCTCTGAAGAGATTAATGACCATTTTACGTAATATTCATCCCAGAACATTATTAGCCGCCATTCGTTCAGTGCAAAAAAGGATAGACTTATTTAGTCGTGAAAATGGAAATCATTTTGAGCAATTTATTTCATAAACCAATTTCTTAAATATTTAAATGATTTTTTATAATTAAAAAAGTTCAAAATTTTATCTGACCTATGAGTTTCGAGTTGATTTATCATATTTCCGTACGAAATGTATGGGGAACGTTTTTGGCGATTTCTGTCTTTTCTAGTACTGAAAGCTAAAATGGTCCGATAGAGTTTTTTGATCCCCACATGAAATAGAATCGATTGGCATAAAAAAAAATTGAACTTTTTGCATTTTTTTTACTAAGTTTTTTACAAAATCTGTGAATGCAGTTTAAAATGTCCCAAAAAGTTAGGGAAGGTCTTTTAAGAACGTTTTGCTGTAATTGCAACGGTTAAGGTACTTGCCCTTACTGCCCCGTTTCAAAAATACACCCTGTATATCTTTCTGTTGTTAAACAGCCCTAGCCCCTAGTCGCCTTGTACGACACCAAGCGGCTTATATTTATACATATATAGCTTGATTTGAGAAAGAACCCGATAAGCTTTTCAGGTGTGATTACGTAACAAACAACCATCCATTTTAACGTTTTATATTCATTTCAATTATATTAAGCTAAAGCTCAAATTTCTATGTATTCATGGGCCATTATGACTACTTACTATAGGTACAGTGCAGCACAAAAAAGCTCATATTATATTCCATTTTTTATAGCTAACAGCTACAGTACTATTACTGACAAAAACATTTTCTTACATTACGTGGTTAGCAAGAGAATATTTCTGTACAATACTATGTAGTCAAAGGTGCTTCTCATTCCACTCACGTACTAAAAGTCGATTGAGGAGAAAGGTTAGTATTATTCTAGTTGACTTGCTAAGTAGCACAACTCTATTTGAAATCAAGAATGCTGTAAATATTATATAAACTGTTTAGAATCTGTGAAATTAGTCTATCAGACTTTGATAAAAATTTGGTAAGTATACGCGTAAACGACCCACAGGCGCTGTGTGTTTTAGTCGGTTCGAGTCCGACATAACCTCTCCCACCGGCTTCAATTCTATTATATAATTACAAGGTGGTCATGTCTGCATATTGGAGGTATTAAAAAGAACTTATGTTTTGTTATATTAATAACAATACTAAATAAAAAATAAAATTAGAAGTCTTGTCTATTTATCTATGTTTGTTCGTGATGACGCAAAAACTAATGATTGGATTTTGAGGCGTTCGTACGTTTGAAAGGTCTTGATTAGACTTAAAATCTTGCGTAAACTAGATCGTGATTGGTTGACTAGAACCGCAGATATAACCAAATTTCGTGAAAATCGATATTCACCTTCGCGGAATTTTCATAAAGCATCGTCAGATCGATCTTGACTATCCCAAAATTAAGTAAATACCTTGGTTTCCCACCCTTCCTATTTAATAATTGTTCTGATATTTGGTACAAGCCTTTAGATAGGTAGATAGATAATTATTTATTGTACACCAACAGATTTACAGTAGGACAAGTAGGTAGCATGTATACAGTCTAATGTTCAATGGGCGGCCTTATCGCTGAAGCGATTTCTTCCAGGCAATCTTGGGATGGACAGTAATGTTATAAAATTAAAAATATGGTGTAGTTGTCGGCTAAACTAAAATTGATAGTGTATTAGAACAAAAGAAAGAGACAGAAGTATAAGTAAAATAAAATTAATATATGGCTTTACACAAAGTATTATCAACATATATACTGATATACATATACTATAACACACAAATAGATATATAAATTAGAAAATTCATAAATTTTTTTTATTTCTTCTTCTTTTTTCTTTAAATTTCTTGAGTTCGGAAAAATACACCAATAAAAAAAGTATGATAATATATGCTCTTAAGACTTCGTAGTTAAAATCGTTCTGGCGCTGACTGTACAAGTGGAACGTTCGTACAATTTTGCACCAGTGTGTACTACAAACGTTTCAAGAAAGATTAATCGTGCCGAGCGAAAATTTCGCCTGGCATTTGTCATATCCTGGCTAATTGTAACTTTTTTATGGGCCATCAAAATCTTATAAAGCCAGACTAATTATATTCCAAGGTTGTCTTTGAATGGACAATGCAGGGTTTTTACTGGTCATGTTTTTGACCTTCGTTGGATTTTGAGGATATTTTTTGTTATTTTGATACTTGAGACTGTATTTTGGGTCCGTAATGTGTAGAAAGATTAATTAATTGTAGAAAATATTTTTATATTGATGAAATTTTAGGCATTTAGTATGCTAACTATTCAAAATCGATTAAATAACGGTTCAGGCGGGATTCAAACCCGCGATCTAAGCCACAGAACCTTAGCCCGAAACCATCCAAATTCTTCTATACATATATCCGTCTACCGATATTCGTTCGAACTATCGGACTGAATGAATGATGTTGCAATCATTTTTAAACAATGATTTGGACTCCGCTCAAACTATTGAATGAAATTTTAAGCATTTCGCATTTTTCTATCTTTTTGAATATTTTTATAGTACATTATTTTTTATTAAACCCTCCAGTTAAGCTGAATTACTTGTGTTAGATGCGGTTAGATGCAGTTTCACGTCCGTAATGTTATGGCCAGGGTCCGAACCTGAAACCCCTTAATCGTATCGACTTCCGAACCATTAAGATAAGTGGTGACGGAGAAAGAATACAAGTATCACCACCCCATTTCATTCGAATAGTGTCGTAAGGGGCGACTAACGGACAAATACGCAGACGATATCACTGCGAGTGAAGGAAAACTTGAAATAAATTTTTTTTTTTTTACGTGCGCAAAGTCCCCACGGATACCTCCCCACCGGAGCCGGTGGAGGAGGTTATGTCGGACTCGAACCGACTAAAACGCACGCCGCCTGTGGGTCGCTTTGGTTGCCGAAGGTGAGGTTGACAGGCATATCCCTCGCACCCCGGCCGACCCAGGGCCATCTCTCACGATCTGGCCCTCTTCTCGGGTGTGGGGACTACAGAGTCCCCAACTCGTCCCCGGAAAAGAAATAAAACCCTGTACCAACCCGTGTGGCCACCGTGGCAACAGTAGGCCAAAGCCTCCCAACAATGGTGGAGGCGTAGTCCAGCAGTGGACTACGATAGGCTAGTTGATTGATTGAATCCTACTAACATCATGATTGTGAAAGTTTGTGAAAAATTTTTCGATGTGTTTAGGTTCCGTTGTTACACTGAACAGATCTGGCTGAAATTTGGCACAGGAATAGATTACAGAACAATAGTACGGTACATTATATCTATAATGTACTCAATAATAAACCTATAAATTTAAATTTAAAATCTTTAGTAGGTACCATCTAAATATTATTTACCCAAATTTTCGGGAAAAATATTGTACTGAAATACATGATTTTACGGTAATGTTTGAGAAGTATGTTCTTAACTGTAATTGTAAACTTTTGAGGATGCCGTAAGGCGAAACCGGCCAGGTCTAATAATAAAAAATACTGTGGAAAATTACCAATGTATTTCAATATGTACATACATACATATAATCACGCCTTTATCCCCGGAGGGTTAGGCAGAGGTGAATTATCACCCACATTTCACCAATTATTGTATTCGGTCCCACGTAATAGGGGGTGAGCCTATTGCCGTATTTCGGACATTATTGTTGACTCGAGCCATGCATCTGAGGCTGAGTCTGGGCTGTATATATCTGTCCAATGTTAAACAGCCCTATCCCTTAGTCGTCTTGTACGACACCACATGGGAAGATATGGGGTGGTCCAAATTCTGCTCTGCCGTTAACCACGCGTCTATGGATTTCAATATGTGTAACAAAAAATTCCATCAAGTACCCTCAATCAACACTGTACATAATAATGCACTGGGTCTTTATCTGGTTGACTGGTAGAGAATGCCTGTGGCATTAAATCCGTACATAAAGCTTGAATAAATAAAATTAAAAAAAAAACATAGGCTCCTTACTACTTGAATACATATTCTACCTGGAATATGTTCCCATGGGTATTTGACAAGAGATCAACTAATATACGTTTTATATTTCAAACCACCAACATTTTTCACCAGATATAAAAATAAAAATTCTAAAAAGATAAATTATATTATCATAACAAGTGTAACGGCCTCTCAAGATAGGGGGAGCCACGTGTCAGGAACATGATCTATGTGCGCGACGTGGTTCCGTTCGCCACTAAACATGCACCGCAGGGGACTTCAGCGGAACATATGTGTTTATATCGTGGACGGTTTGATATCACGATGTGTTTTGGTTCCTTGTGGGCTAATATTGCGTGAAAATTGTATGGTTTAAATTAGTACGAGTAGGAACGTCAAGCTGAGTGCCACCATTGTAACATGTAATGTGTCTGTAATGGTGGCCCTCTTTCCTGAGATTTTTATTTTAGCTTACTATCAGGGTTTTATGAAGGAGGTAGGACACGGTGGTATTTCCGCCCAATTGAGCAGTCCGACTGGGGAAGTACCTCCGCCCTACAGAATACCGCAGCTATAATTGTGCTATAACTTCGTGTTGTGTTTCCAGCAGTGAGTAGGGTAGCCAGAGCTCACTGGAGAATTTGGGCTACTGACGGCTCAGAAACTCTGTACTTACAGGGTTGGCAGCGCGACTGTGACTCCTCTGGTGTTACAAACACCACGGTAACCACTTTCCATCAGGTGGGCCGTGTGATTGCCTGCCAACTAAGTAGTATAAAAAAAGGGGGAGGTGAAATAAAATTGATTTGATTGAAATGAATTGAAATGAAAGTGGGAACGTAAAGCTGAGTGCCACTATTGTTACATGGTAAGTGTCTGTAATGGTGGTCCTCTTTCCTGAGACTTTGCCTTCAGCTTACCATCAGGCGAGGTGAAGAAAAATTGATTTGAAATATGTATATTTGCATTGGTCTAGATGTTTCTACGTATGATGTGTATATATTTACAAAAAAAATAGTTTGTAAGTATGTTTATCCGCATTTTAGATTCCATAACACAAGCTAGTTATGCTTTGCTTACCATGGGTCTAGATAGCGTTGTGTGGAACGTTGTGGAATATTTTTTTTATTATTTGTCTTTATTAAAATATACAACTTCATCATCATAATCTTAAACTCACGCCTATATCCCCGAAGGGGTAGGCACAGGTGCTAGCACCCACATTTCGCCAGTTTATGTTTAGGTCCCAATGTAATAGGTGGCGAGCCTATTGCCATTAACCGGGCACTTATAAACCTGCGATAAATACACACATAACTTCGAAAAGCATCGTAAAGTCATTGGTGTGTGCCATGGTAAAACCTGGGATCGAACTCGAGACCTCGTCTCAGCAGTCCATTACCCATACCACTAGGCTGCCGCGGTTATTATACATACATATACAACTTATAATTTATATTTTTAAATACATATAAAAACATCTATTTCAAAATGTAAAAAATAGTGCTTCACCGGTATCGGGTACAGGAGCTAGCGGTGGTTAGAGCTCCAGAGAAAGGAACTTCCTCACGATGCGCGCCGTATCAAGAAGCACAGCCTTCTGCATCTGGCCCTTGACCCAACCATCTAATCCGTGCATCTTTAGGTGTTGATCGAGGCTCTTTGCTTTCAGTCCATTGACTGACACGACTATTGGTACAATGATTGCTGAGTCAACATTCCACATGTCGACAATCTCGTGGGCCAACTCGTAATATTTACCTGTTTATCTTTTTCAAATTTCACGAGAGTCTGCTTAGCGTTCAGATTTTTTTTATACCACTAGGGTGGCAGACAAGCACACGGCCCACCTGATGGAAGTGGTTACCGTGGCCTATGGACGTTTGTAAAACCAGAGGAGTCACAGTCGCGCTGCCAACCCTGTAAGTACAGAGTTTCTGTGCCGTCAGTGTAGAACGCAAAGCAGGACAAGCCTTTAGTCTTCCCACTGACAGCACAAATTCTCCAGTGAGCCCTGGCTATCCCACTCACCGCTGGGAACACAAAACGAAGTTATTATAGCCGCTGTATTCTGTTGGGCGGAGGTACTTCCCCAGTCGGACTGCTCAATTGGGCGGAAATACCGCAGTGGCCAACCTTCTAAATAACGATAATAGATTATTATTATTAATCTAAGTATCTCCATTTCCAATCTCCGTCAAGTTTAAAAAAGGACGTGAAACCGTATTTGCTACTACAACTAGTAAAAATACGTTTTATTCCTCGACGTTTCAACCGATGTGACTTACGTCAACAAAGCGTCACTGCCGTGCACTTACACTTTATTTTCTTTAGATCTACTAGAACTGCTGCTAGCTTAAAATACAGTACAGACTTCAAAATAAATAGACGAAGTCAAAGACGACTATATAATATATACTGCTAGACTAACTGCACGGAACTATAAAAATAGTTTTGTAAAAAAAACCACGAAGTGACTATAAAAAAACGGGATTTTTGTTTTTGTCATATTCAGGACATTATAAAAAACTGTCGGTCAAGTGGTAGTCGGATTCTTACACTGAGGGTGCCGTACAAAATTGGATTCAGGAACGAACTTAAGCTACATAAACAGCAATAGATATTTTGCTTGCGTTTACTTAGAATTGAGATGCTTGCATAGTTTCAAGACGTAATATACTTGAGTATGTGATATGAATTTCAACTTGATACTTCCACGCATTCTTAACAGACAGACAGACGGACAACGAAGTGACCTTATTGGGAACTAATGGTTCCGTTTTTGTTTTCATTTTGAGGTACGGAACCTTAAAAGCACGTTATTCCTTCATAGAAAGGTGTTAAATTCTTCAACTATGTAGACTGTCTCCGATTCCTAATTCGAAAATGTAAGTTAATTCATGCGTCACTCATGAATACTGAGGAATAGAGGTCAATGACTTTAATTATTGGAAGTTATCACTTTTTACAATAATGATTGATGAAAATTATTGAAAGGTTAATATTTACACACATAACCACGTCTCATAGGCATTCGCGAGTGTTTGAACTTTGATAAAATATAATGTTGAGAGCTCACTGAAGAGTTTTTGTGTTGTCAGTGGAAACACCAATGGCTTGTTCTGATTAATTCCTCTGCACTGACGGTTCAGAAACTATCTATTTTTATAGGCTCTGAAGCACGAGTGTGACTAGTGTTCTACACGTTCCATCAAGTAGGCCGTGTCCTTGTTGGCCACCTGAGTTGTATAAAAAAAAAATGCAATTAATATTTTCTGTGTCAATAAAAACACTTCTTTTTAAGTTAGTACCTCACCTGATGGCAATATTAACTCGATTTGGCTTCTTAACTCCCAACTTTGAATAAAAAATCTAGCGGGCCAGAGAGGCTCGAGCCCCTAAACTACAGCCAGTGGTTACCGGTATCTAAATATTGCAAGCGACTTGCAACACTAGTAGAAAAGTCATACTAAATAGTATTCTTTCGATATGGTTTGTCTTAATTTTAATTTAGAGGTTATTATCCAAGAACGATATGTCAACTTCTTAGTAGGTACCTATATTAGATGAGGTGATTCACTGTTCTAAGAAACATGCTGGTAAACGGCATAATTATCTACAAAGCTACCTCAGATTTAGGTCTAGAAAAGACCGTTTGAATGAGCTATATCTAGTCTATTGTTTTTATTGATTGCTACTGGCGTCACGGTGTACCAGTTGGACTGTAATGACCGCTCACAATCAGGTACTTCTAGCTCACCTCGAAAGAGATGGCTCTGCTGGGTCAACCAGGGTGCGAGGGATATCCCTCTACCTTCTGCAACTTACGACCCTCAGACGGTTTACGTTTAAGCCGGTTCAAGTTTTGTAGGAGATAGGACACGACGGTGCTTCCGTCCCAATTGAGCAGTGCGACTTTGAAAGTACCTCCACCCTACAGAATACCACGGCTATAATAACCCGTGTTCCCGGCGGTGATTAGGGTAGCCAGAACTCTCTAAAGAATTTTTGTGCTGTCAATGGGAAGACCAAAGGTTTGTCCTGATATTGTATTCTGCACTGACGGCACAGAACCTCTCTGTTCTTACAGCGTCCGCAGCACGGTGTGACTCCCCTGGTGGTGGACTCACTCGTTCATAGGTCACGGTAACCAGTTTCTATTAGGTGGGCCGTGTGCTTGTCTGCCACCTAAGTTCTGTATAAAAAAGTCCAACAAAACCTCCCCTACCGGCTACGGCCATGGGGTATCCGTGGGGATTATTCGCACGATAAATAAAAAACGTAGAATCAAAGAATCAATTTCATTTATTCAGTTTAGGCACACAAAGAGCACATATGAACGTCAAAATTTTACAATTATGTATGTCAAGAAATAATATAAAAATATTAAATAATGTAAAAATAAACCATTGGAAAATGATTCTTTCGCTGGTTCGGTAGATTAGTTCTACTGAGAAGATACCAGCAAGAAACTCAGCGAACTACATTAGAACTAGATTATTTTTCTTTTTTAAATTTGCTTTAGTTTACAATTTATTGTGCGAGCAAGCAAGAGACTTATGTTGACCACGCATTAACATCATTGAGGTACTCATCCACTTTATAGTAACCTTTACTCATTAAAGTTTTTTTCACTTCTTTTTTAAATTTATTTATTGGTATATTAATCAAGTCTTGAGGAATTTTATTAAATATTTTTATGCAGCTGCCTACAAATGAATCACCAACCTTGTGAAGCCTAAGTTTTGGTACAACTAGTTTATCTTTATTTCTCGTATTAAAATTGTGTACATCAGATAGTTTTTCGAAAATATTTAGGTTTTTTCGTACATATAAGATATTTTCATAAATGTATTGAGAAGCAACTGTTAAAATATTAATTTCTTTGAAAACTTCTCTCAGCGAGTCACGGGGTCTGAGGCTATAGATCGCTCGTATCGCTCGTTTCTGTAGTACAAATATAGTTTCAATATCGGCAGCTGAGCCCCACAGCAGCAGACCGTATGACATAACGCTATGAAAGTAGCTAAAATAAAATAGTAGTTCTAGCTAACAGCTATTCATCCATAAAACCTGCAACATAAAATAAGTTCAGCAGCGCGAAGGTGACAGCTCTGATATTACACACATCCATAGGCCACGGTATCCAGGTTATATAATGTATATCTACCATCTAAATGGTATAAAAAACCTACCTATCACTTCTCTTGATTTCGCTTACTTTGGATTTCGCGGGCCAAGAGCCATTTCCGTGAATCAGCTGTTAGCTTAAGATATTGGTAGGGCTCCATATATCGATAATATTATCCCTATTCATATTATAAGCGTCGGTAGCTTAATGGTTAAGCAGTCGGTCTCACGATCGAGAGAACCTTTGATCGAATTCTGGCTGTGTATCGACGTGAGCGCCCAACACAAGCAATTCAGCTTAGCTGGAGGGGATAGAGGGAATATTAGTAATTTCGGTTCTGGTATTCTTTATTTTTTAATAACATCTATTATCATGTACAATACAACGTTTAACCACAAATCATATATTAGACTGAATTTGCGTATATGTGCAGTTATGTACATAAAACCGCAGAAAATATTTCCGTATTTACTCCATTCATTGTTTCCGGTACTGAGCAATACAAATATGTTTTATTATACACAATGAAAACAAATGTACTAAAACGGTAATACATTTGTTTGATCGAGTGCTGTGACGTCGCTAAACCCTTCCATCTCAATATTCATTATTTGACAGTTCCACCCATCAAACATAGATGGCATTACTAGTCGACAAAATTCAAATACTCGTAAATATTTACCCAACTATGGAGGTTTTTCCACTAATGGGATTCCCTGACCCCGTATTAGAGCAATGAACCGTCACAAATATATTATTTTCGTGAGATAATTTCCCATAGCTCCCGGGAAAGAAGCCAAGATCCGACGGTAGCGCCACTCCGCGAAATAGCCGCAGTTGCTACCCGCCCGCCCTACAGACGCACGCTCCCGCCTAGCACGTGCTCAAAAAAACCTAACATCGATTTTTATTAAGTGCTTGTGTTGTGTGTGAGTGTCAGTGTGTGTGTAAAAAAATTCGGATGACAGTCATGTAAGTTTGATGTGTTTATATTTAATTTTTGACATTTAGAACGTACTGAAATGTCAATATTTGAAATATGTGACATTGAAATATTATAAACAATGTTTGGGAAGAATTTTTATTGAAACTCATTTACCGGTATGTAATATAAATAATATTATACTTTTATTAACAAAATAAGTGCCGTATTTTTATATAATTATAAGTAAACAATTTGATGATAAGAAAATTTTATTGATAATAATTATATCATTATTTTTAAACAGTAAAACCGTTACGAATTAGTTCTGATAAAATTGATTTTGAAAACATTGTTAAGCTATAAAATTGAGTGCTGACACGTATGCGATTGAACATCGTTAAAACTTTTAATCGGCAGTTTCTTTCGATTTTATTGCCGCGATGAAATTAAGTTTTCTTTATTATTTTCGAAGAAGATAAACTAAATCATTGAATGGTAATTTTACAAAATGATAATAAATTTTTTATTCATTTCCTTTCATTTTATTATTCCTTCTAGAATCTTTTTTTTTAAATGACTATATGACACTATTCTTATAGTTAACGATTTTTGAAATTATTTTATGGATATCTTGTTTTCAGGTATTATTGTAGGAAATAAATTCGGTTATATTATTTTTCTTTTACATAGAATTCGTCAATTAGACTTCGCCTTGCTGATGGTAAATTGAAGGCAGAGTCTCAGAAAAGAGGGTCACCATTACTTACTATATATTGGTCGCGTTTGATGGTTTTGTTCCTACCACATCATATTTTTATAATGTCAGAAGATGTCATTATTATTTTTTTATTTGATTTTACGATTATAACTTTATTGTCCCTTTATTACTATTTCTATAAAGTATTATTATTAACTAGTGTTAAAAATAACTTTTTTTAAACATTATTGGTGGAGTCTCCTGCAAAGTTTTAACTTTCTTTCATGGAAGCGCTTTCGTCTGAGGGTCGTAAGTTGCCGAAGGTGAAGTTGACGCAGGCAAATTCCACCCACCCCGACCGACCTAGGGTATGATCAGTGGGTTAAGCTACTTAGGCGTGGATGCTATTTGGATGGGTGACATATAGGAAGCCGATATTGACTGTCAGTATCCGTTATGTCAAGACATAGGCCTATTATAAGAGACCTTAACAATATCGTCAATGGTTGGCCAATAACCAAGCTGAGCTTGGAAGTCAGACGGCAGTCGCTTCCATTATAGCTGAAAAAACTAATTCTCATCATATTTAATCAAACCCCGGTCTCTGAGGTAGTCTTGTATGCGTCCGGGGACTTACGCAAGAGTGAAAATGATTAAATTTTATTATAAGGAATTTCGGCGTGCACACTCTGTTCAAAACTGCGAAGAAAAAATACTACAGATTTTAATCCTATTGAAGATTTACCTAAATAGGAATTTGGGTGATCATCGTATTCAATAAATCGTGTAAGCCCCAGGGTAATCCGATAATCTCGCAGTCGGTTACTCATATATTATTAATCATTTTGTATGTGATCTTCACCAGGACGAGTACCTTACACGAGTGTTTATATTTTTACATACATACATACATACAATCACGCCTTTATCCCCGGAGGTTTAGGCTGAGGTGAATTTACCAGTTATATAAACCTACTAGTTAATACTTGCCCCTCTACTTACGCTTATCAAAACTTTTAGCTGTATCTCCGGTTATTGTCAACAGATGCCGCAACAGACGTTGTACAGGCTTGTACTATTTTGACTTTTGGATTGATGATATAGAAACACTCTGCTCTTATAGTATCTTATAGTATAGCACGGCGGAGGTAGGATACGGCGATATTTCCGCCCAATTGAGCAGTCCGACTGGGGAAGTACCTCCGCCCTACAGAATACCGCGGCTATAATAACTTCGTGTTGTGTTCCCAGCGGTGAGTAGGGTAGCCAGAGCTCACTGGAGAATTTGTGCTGTCAGTGGGAAGGCTAAAGGCTTGTCCTGCTTTGTCTCCTACACTGATGGCACAGAAACTCTGTATTCACAGGGTTGGCAGCGCAACTGTGACTCCTCTGGTGTTACAAACGTCCATAGACCACGGTAACCACTTTACATCAGGTGGGCCGTGTGCTAGTCTGCCACCTAAGTGGTATAAAAAAAATGCACATTTTTTTTCTACTTTTCATCAGGTAGGGGCGTATGCGTCTCTACAAATGTTACACAAGTACTTCGTAGCCTAAGGTATTAAATTATTACACGCTAATTCTCTGAGTACCTGTATACACATCGCGTCATTTTCTATAGGGACTCTGCATGTCAGTGTCTAACAACGGAGCATCCGAATGCAATCAATCAATTAGCCTTTTGCAGTGGCCTGATAGTTGCTTCAATTGATTGATTGGTGTTTAAGTGATAGTGTTATCTCAGAGTACTATGTTTCATTATTAGTGCTACATTGAAGCAGAATGATTGTTTTTAAAGAAGATTAGCAACCGCAATTACTAATATTCTCTCTAACATCTACAACTAAGCTAAATTGGTTGTGCGTCGGTAGTGTAATGGCCAGGGTTTGAACCCGGGACCTCTCCATCGTTAGGCTGACTACTTAACCACTAAGCAACTGACGTTACTTTATCGTCTCTTTATACCGCTGTCTCTTTGAGGCTTTGTTGTATGTATTTCGCTTTTTCTTGGATTTGATGAAGTAAAGACTCAGCCTCAGATGCATGGCTTGATCCTGCAATAGTGCCCGGAAGACGGTAATAAGGTAACCCCCTATTACGTGGGACCGAATGCAATGATTGGTAAAATGTGAGTGTTAATTCACTTCTGCTTAACCCGCCGGAGATGGAGGCGTGATTATATGTACTATGTTGAATTATTTAGTGTTACTATTTACACAGAATGAGTTCTGTGACGAGAAGATATTTTGTTTTTGCTTTTTCTTGGATTTGAAGCATAACTTTACTAGATTTTTTACGTGCGCAAAATCCCCACGGACATCCCCACTCCACTCCCAGGGCCGCCACCAGCTTCCGTCTCGGCGTCTCCCAAGTTCTTGCTCGCGTCGCAGGCTCTTTCTCCATCCGACGCAGATACTGTCCGAAGCACCCGTGTTTGGATCATCTGCGTCAGACCGTACGAGAGGCAGCCGTGTGGCCTCTCTAGCTACTCCCCCATGATGAGCTTTACTAGCTTGTGTTATTGGAATGTGTATATACATACCAAGATACATTTTCTTTTGTAAATGTATACATATTGTACGTTTAACACCCAGATTAACGCAAATGGACAAATTTATCGGGAATCAAACTCACAACCTCTGACGAATCATTATTTAAATCTGAAATAACTATGCATACCCAATCTCCTGTGCTATACAGCAGTTTAGAACATTATGTAATTATTTATTAATGTCTTCTTTATAACCAGTTTTCGCGTTCGTTTGTGGTCGGTCGTTCGAATGTAATGAAAACTTTTTGTTCGTCTGATCGTACTACGACGCTGGGATCGGTATCTAGTATAACAACGAAATGTTTTCCGTGAAGAAAAAAAAATCGAATTTCTGATCGTAGTTGACTGGATTGTCGAACTTTCGAGGGATCTAAATCATCATCATCATTGTGTTAAATGTAATTTTAAAATATTTATGTAGTTTGCTAACTATTCCAGTCGAATAAGATAGGAAAAAAAAATTGGTTCAGCGGAATTGAGCCACCGAAACCGCCTGAAGCCATCCAAATCTTCCTATAAGTATCCGTCTTGCGGCAACGGAGGGAGCCATCTACCATTACTTGTGCCATCTATCGGCACCAATGAATGTGTTACAGTGAGTGGTTAGAGTATTCCCCCTGTAAGGGAAAGTACTGTACCTCAGACAATGCAATGAATGAATAAAATAAACAAAAATCATGAAAAAGCACATAATGAGGCCGTGAAGCTCAGTGTCACCATTGTAAAACGGTGTAGGTATGTATGTAAGTGTGACCCTCTTTTCTGAGACTTAGCTTTCAGCTTACCATCAGGCGAGGCGAAGTCTAACTGACGTATCCTATATAAAAAAATACCCCGGTATTAACAGTTTTCAAATAAGTCTATAAATCAAAAAGAAGTTTGCCTCTGTTATACTTAATGAATGCCACAAATGTTTGTACAGCAACCGGGACCGATGTCACTCATACCATAAAAACTGTAAAAATGGCATTAAGTTTTAAACTTTATTTCCATACGATTAAAGTTCAAAATGAAACGAAAAGTGTTTCATTGCAATTTTATATTCACTCTTAATTTTGGACTTTTGCTTTAAAGTCTAAAATTAAATAAAAAAATTTGCAGTGTCCGTGCTATGACAGTGATTTTGCTTAAGCAGAATCCACGGTCTGTCTACTATTATTTAGTCTTGCAAACATTACCACTTAGCCACAAGCCCGTACATTCAGAGTTAAAGAAAATTCATTTTATTCACCAACTTTTCCGGGTATCTTAATTTTTGTAAGACAAATCCAAGAGACTTTTAAAGGCTTACTGTGGATACGGGTCTAACAAACTAAGTCCCTTAGAGACTTTTAATCTTAAGCGAAGGAGAAGACTGTTATTACAGCAGAGTGGGTCACTTACGAATCACGGTTACTGAAGCAACAATATACATACACGCGCCTTATTCCCGGTGGGGTGACTAGAGATAATAATACGCTATACATTTTGGTCTTTACACAGTTAACGAGCTTTTTGTATAAATGTTATACTTCCTGATGCGGATTTGCCGAGCGCCTGCAGTATGGAATTCTTCAAGAGGGGCATTAGAAGCTTTCTTCAAGAGTCGGCAGTGCGAGTGTAACGCCTCTTGTGTTACATGCGTCCATAGGTCACGGTAACTACTTCCCACCGAATGGGCCGTGTGCTTGTGCCTAAGTGTTATTAAAAATGCCGGTGGATTCTGGTATTCTTGACCCTACTTTTTTTTTATTTATTTAAACTTTTTGCACAAATACACAAAGATTGTACAAAGGCGGACTTAATGACACGGGTATTTTCTGCCAGTCAACCTTAGAGTGATGCAGAGATATCAAAAGTAGGTGTTTATTGTTTTTGTTATTTTAAATTCCCGATAAAATATGGGTGTTATAAGTTTGACGTGGCTGTTTATGTATTTGTATATTATCTGTGTATCTTTTCGTTGTGTATCATATGTTCCAAAAGAATGTGTTAATTATTATTAATTTGGGCGATTTTGGATCTTTAGCTATAGTGTACAATGTATCTGGAATTGGTTTAAGTTCAATCTCAACTACGTTGGCTACTTAAATTGGCGTAATATCCATTGTTGAAGCTTTCATGTTATGTTATACAAGATAGGGTATCACGGGTTTTCAATTGATAGTTAGTGCCACTAGATAAAGGTTCTTTTTGCAAATGGGGATGGAGAATACATTATTTTCAGTAAAAGAAAATATCTATACTTCTTTGTATATTAATCAAAATATGCTTAGTGAAAAGTAGGCCTTGCGAAAATGCTTTACCAGACTTTTTTGGTACTCTGAATTAAAATTTGGTAATTGAACTTGAAAATTAAAAAAGCGGTATTCTTATTATTTTAAATAGCCCTGGATTTTTGCCAAAAAAACAGTGACGAACCATCCTTAAAAAAATGGCTACAGCAAACTTTCCTATTTTTCGCATCTGTTTTTTTTCATAAGAAGCATAATTTTATGTTTCAGCCAGAAATCATCAAACAGCAAACTTCTCCCATATTCGCCCGTTTTTCTCTTCTTTCAAAAATTGTGTTAGGATATAAAAGAACATGTGTGCCAAGTTTGGTGAAAATCGATAAAGAAATACGCCCCGTTAAACCGGAACTGACAAACAAACAGACATACGGATAAAAGCAAAATTGGCCACCTTGACGAAATGGAGGCTCTCGTTGCCTACCGGTTTGTATTTGGTGGTGTGCCCGCTGTGTGGGGCTTGAATAAAATATTTTTCTTTCTTTCTTTCGTTCGCTACGCTTGCTCGGTCAATTATAACTCAAATTGTAACGTTTTCAGATATCCAATAAATACATTTATAGATATATAACAAAAGAAAACATACAAACAACCGGAGTTCTTCGAGATCCAATTATGAAAAGAATAGTTGGTCTAGTTATGGAGAACACAACAAAGGCATATGGAATTCAAATTTCATATATTTTGAATAAGTATAAAGAGGACGAGGTATAGCTATTTTTTGTCTCGTTCTCGAAGCTTGGTTTTATGAGCATGACGCGGAAACAAAGGATCTGTATTTTTTCCCACGCCACGCAAATATTACTTATAATTTTTGGTTGCAGCCCATTGCCGTTCAGCGGGGTATCGTCATGGGCTGTATATTTACTGTTGGATGGAGAATAGCGCTATTAATTAGTTGCATTTTACGATACCCAAGGGTAAAGATAGGTAGCCTTTATAGAGTTATCTAGGGGGTTTCTACTGTACCGGGAGTCAACAATAACGTTCGCAAATCAACAATCACAGATAAAATAATAAAGTCATATAATATAGATATTTGGCCCGGTTTAACGTATTTGCGATCACTCTTAATTTACATTAAAGTTGTATGATACCATCTGGGCTTTATCGTCTAGATATTTTACGATAGATCTTTCAGATGAAGACACGCAGACGAGATATTGTTCTCGAGAATTTCATGATCATTGTTCATGTGAACCAGTTTTTATAGCTAACAACAGCTCTATTGCCATTATATCTTATTGTTTAGGAAATAAAAGAACACTCAAGTGCTTACTAGCTATTAAAATGAAATTAAAGAGTTAGATATCTTCAACATAGCTAACACCTTTGCTTTTCAGTATGTAACTTTAAACATGGGATTCAGATTTTGCTTTACCATTCTTTACCAGCACACGTGCTGCCTTCTTTCTATAGTCCCGGGTCCTTTAAGCAGGGCATGAAAAACTTTACCGTCTGAACATGCTGAATGTTCTGATGAGCTCTATGTCACCTGCGTACGGTGCTGAATATCCGATCAAGAACCAAGCGATTCGGAGCGTCTTACTTTCGAACTTTGCACTATTAAGGCATGGAATTCATTACCAGCTCACGTGTTTCCTTCTTCCTACAGTCGCAGGTCCTTTAAGCTGGGCGTGAAATAATGAGGCCGTCAAGCTGAGTGTCACCATTGTAACATGGTATATGTATCTGATGGTGACTCCTTTTTCTGAGACTTTGTCTTCTAATTACTATCAGGTGAGGTGAATAGGTAAGGTTCTATATAAAAAGCAGGTAGAAAATTTTGAAATATACAATAGTAGACAAATTATGCAATATTCTTGTCACTATTATTCACCAATATGTTCTACAAGTAACCAAAATTTACTACGCACGATTGTATTGGAATCTTTGTCGTCTCGTTCCTTTTCGACAATAGATGTTAGAACTAAATTCATTGTTATCCAGTCTTGCTTATCCTTTTATGTATTCTTAAATTTACTTTTGATTAAATTCCTTGCTCTGTCTTGCTCCATAGCATTCTCTCAGAATCTTCTAGTGTGATCCTCATCGTCTTTGTACGTTATTTTATTTGATCCTGATGATGATGATGATGATTTGATGAGAACCCTCAAGACGAGAATATAGTTGATATTAGTTCCATTTGTAGTATTATTATGTCATGCGTAAATATGATCCAATGTTTCATTTGGGTGCAAACAATTTATTGAGGCATCAGTTCTGCTAATGAAAATCTAATCTCAAGTAAGACTGTCACACATTAAATACATGTCTGAGTTAATATCTCTACTCGCATACCGAGTAATGAATTCATTGCTTGAAAGATTAATTTGGATTTGCTCGCTCGAGCATCGTATTGTAGAAAATTCATTATTAATGGTTACACTGACACCTCAGAAACGAAATGTGTTTTTTTTTCACGTAATTGCTATTTACTGTTTTCCTTCTGTGTTAAATTGATGGTTCTTTTAAAAGCCATGTTACTAACAATTTATCTGTAAGCGAAAAGGCTTCGTGTTTCTAACTAATTTCTATTATGTTGTCTGTTGTTCCTAGTCATTACTGTATAAAATTTGTTTTCTTCATTAAACCATATATTCGCTAAGGTTTTTACTTTTTTTACTGATTGTATCAGAATTAATTTGGACGTGTTTTATTTTTAGAAATAGTTGACCGAGTAAAATAGTATTTCAATTTTCTTCTTGGTTAGTAAATTTGTCAAAGATGGCCAGATAGATTAATATCTTAAGCCTAACAAATCTTTAACTCAAAACGATATTTTAATATATTTTTTTAACCTTTTGAAGAAACATTATCTTCTTTTATGATCATTTCTTACAAAGAGGCCTATTGAGGCCTATTAACTTTGAGGAGTAGTAAAATAAAATAGACTAAATTCCTGACCTCGAAATGACCTTCAATGATTTGAACATTACAATTGTGTAAAGGAACTTCTTCATCTTCTATCGTATTTGTAAACTCGCAGCCATAATATTATAATTATATGTAGATGATGTTTTATTGTCACTCAATTCTATGGCAACTATAATACTGAGAAGTACCTCCACACATTCTTTTATATCATTTAGGTAGCAAACAACTACGTAGTTTACTTTATTTCCTTCTCATTTCCTTTTCCCCTCCATGTTGCTGTTATAAGCGACAGGCGTGGCCCATATAAGCTACACCTTGTGTTATTCATGAGCTATAGTTACCGCTAGACTAAGTAGACTTAGGAAATGTTTGTAAATAGACCAAAAAAAATACTTGCTGAGTTTCTTGCTGGAGTCTTCTCAGGTCGGGGCCGCGTTTCGAAGCGGTGGTCCATTTTTATTAGTCTTAATTTTAATTAGCCTTTCATATTTATTTTTATATTGACAGTTTGTAAGCGCCGTTTAATGGTGTGTGCAGAATAAATGATTTTTGACTTTGACTCTAACTTTGCTGGCCATTGACCCATAGTAGCAATTGACCAAATAAGCTTTATACTGTTTGCCTTTGTATTACATAAAATATACGCTATAAATAATAATTAATATTGAAACATTGTAATATAATAGTTTTTTAATTGTCAAAAAAGTTAAGAATTACGTTAATAGTTATATTAATAAATATCTCACAAATTTCAAAGTTTCATCTGTACTAATATTGTAAATGCGAAAGTAATTCTGTTTGTCCGTCTGTTAGCTTTCACACCTAAACCACAGGGAAAGAACGTAGGCTAAGTTTGGTCGCGATAAAGAACATACATGCGGGCAAAGTCGCGGGCAACAGCTATTTTTAAACTACGATTTATTTTAATAAAATTATATTTTAATGAAGTTCTGTGAGTTGGTAATTTTATTATATTAAGATAGGCATCGTGGGCAAAGTCTAAGATATTATTTTATTTTTTATCTTTACTGGTAGGCCTCAAAGCCAAAATTGAATTATCGCAGGTTGGTGTTGGCTCCCACATTTCAATGCCTAGACTTAAACTTATATACATATAATACTGCCCGGAACCACGTGAGACGCAGCGGAAAACAGACTAACATCCTACTAATATTATAAATGTGAAAGTTTGTGAGAATGGATGTGTGGATGTGTGGATGTTTGTTACTCTTTCACGCATAAACGGCTGGACCAATTTGGTTGAAATTTGGTATGTATATAGGTTATACCTTGGATTAACATATAGGCTACTTTTTATCCCGGTCAACAGGGATGAAAGCGTTTAAGTAAAGATAATTCTTGACAATGACGGAAAAAAATAAGTTGTCTGGGAGCTTTCAACGAAAACGCTGCCTAAACCCTTTAAGATATAACAAAATAATGTATGGTGTAATTGTCTATCTTATATAGATCTACAGAAAAGTCCGCGATACCATATGTCCAGCTCTTAAGGATAACATACTATATCCATTAAAATACTTAAAAAAATAGGCAATTATAAAGTGCTAACTTGGAAAGCTATTTATACAAATACGTTATTAATCCTTATAATTTTAAATAGATTGGTTGGCTTGAGCATTTCATGCAGATTATTTTTTCCCTTTACACCATGCAAATTAAATAAATACTTTAGGAGATATAGCAAAATCAAATAACGCGCAAAAAAATAATTTCATGTCGCTGACTGACTAGACCTACCTATTATTGTACTAGCTTCCGCCCGCGGTTTCGCCCGCGTGGTGTGTTGATAAAAAGCAGCCATTTGCAAAAATAACAAAATCGAAGAATAAATAAGCTTATCTAGCAAATAAATGAATTTGATTTGATTTGATTTGGTTTATAGTATTTGATTTCTTTTTGGTATTAATAATAATAGGGTTTACTCATAACAAAACAACGAAAACGTAATTTGTCTGTGGTTGTTAATGATAAGCATTTCTTTGTTTTTATCTTCATTGAACACTTGAACAGTTATACATAGATAGGTAATTTTCTGTTTTTGGCAACAATATGTATTTATGTGATAATACCACCGGCATCGTGATTTTGTTTTACAAATAGCAAATTAAAAATATTGTATTGCTGTCATTTTAATTGAATAGGCAATATTGTATTTTTTGGAAGTGTAGAAAAGTAGGTACCTACTAAGAATTATGCCGCGAAAGCGTAAGTCTAATCTTTCCCAAAGCTCTAATCGAGCTCGAGTTATGAAAGTAGCTAGACTTAACGAGACGTTTCCACAAGCTGAACTGCGAAGGCTTGAACAGGCGGTGCGTGGGGCAGCTCACAGAGCTGCTGAAACACCAGATCAGTCTCTAGATCGGCGTCGCCAGCATGCTGAATATCTGGCATCACAAACGCGCCATTGAGGCGCTAGATCGCTGCCTACAAGACATACACAGCACACGAAAATTTATGGGTGGTGTAGTAGTATTATTGACAGGGGATTTCAGACAGACTTTACCTGTTATTGAGAGAGGCACTGCAGCAGACGAGATTAATGCGTGTCTAAAGGCATCATATCTGTGGACTAAAGTTGAAAAGCTTTATCTTACCACCAATATGCGAGTCCAGTTATTTAGCGATACCGAGTCAGGAGCATATGCTGAAAAACTCCTAGAAATTGGTGAAGGCCACCTACACACCGACCAGAAAGGTATGGTACTTTTCACACATCAATTTTGCCATGTCGTGGAGTCGGAAGACGAGCTCATTGATCAAGTTTTTCCGAATCTGCAACAAAATATTCTTGGCAAAAATTGGTTGTGTGAAAGAACCATACTGGCACCAAAAATGACACTGTTGCAAAAATAAATAAAAAAGTCTTGGACAAACTAACGAGCGACACATCAGTGTACAACTCCGTCCACACAGTTATGTCATCCGATGACAGTACGAGCTACCCCGTGGAGTTCCTGAACTCTTTGGAGTTATCTGGGGTGCCATCGTATAAGTTAGAATTAAAAGTAGGTGTACCCGTTTTGTTAATGCGTAACTTGGATGCGCCAAGATTATGCAACGGTACTCGGTTACAAGTGACTGAATTAGGAAGGCATATTGTGAAGACAACCATCTTAACTAGAGAAGCCAAGGGAATCAATGTTCTTATACCGCGTATCCCAATAATACCCAACAATTTACCATTTAATTTTAAACGCCTGCAGTTCCCTTTAAAAGTTGCGTTTTCAATGACCATCAACAAATCGCAGGGTCAAACCTTAAAGGTAGCAGGCTTACATTTAGGCTCACCATGTTTTTCCCACGGCCAGCTCTATGTGGCTTGCTCCCGCGTTTCTAAATCGCAAAATCTACATGTCTTTGCTGAACGAAATAAATCTTTTAATGTAGTTTATAGGAGTATATTGCAGTAGTTATAACTTTTGTATTACCATCACCATCAATCATTATATCCGTACCTATCTATCCATCTCAAAAATTTTCAAATTCTTCAAATTCAAATTCTTTAGGGTCCTGTTCTTACATTGGAGACACAACCTTAAAAAAAAACGTATCATCATCATCCTCCTGCCCTTATCCCAAGATTATTTGGGGTCGGCGCAACATGTGTTCTTAAAAAACGTATCAAATCAAATCAAATCAAATTCATTTATTTGCTAGATAAGCTTATTTATTCTTCGATTTTGTTATTTTTGCAAATGGCTGCTTTTTATCAACACACCACGCGGGCGAAGCCGCGGGCGGAAGCTAGTAATTTAATATTTCAAACTAAGGGTCAGTGCCAGCTTCGCGCTGGATAGTGTCGTATTTAGCTCCTTAAGACGTAATTTTCTAAAAGTTTTTTATCGGACGTTTTTGCTTATAAGAAGGTTTTGCTTTTCCCCATAAATCAAACAGGACAATTTTATACATACATACAGGGTGTATTTTTGAAACGGGGCAGTAAAGGCAAGTACCTTAACCGTTGCAGTTACAGCAAAACGTTCTTAAAAGACCTTCCCTAACTTTTTGGGACATTTTGAACTGCATTCACAGATTTTGTAAAAAACTTACAGTTAGCAAAAAAAATGCAAAAAGTTAAAAAAAAATTTTTATGCCAATCGATTCTATTTCATGTGGGGATCAAAAAACTCTATGGGACCATTTTAGCTTTCAGTACTAGAAAAGACAGAAATCGCCAAAAACGTTTCCCATACATTTCGTACGGAAATATGATAAATCAACTCGAAACTCATAGGTCAGGTAAAAATTTTGAACTTTTTTGAATAAAAAAAATCATTTAAACATTTAAGAAATTGGTTTATGAAATAAATTGCTCAAAATGATTTCCATTTTCACGAATACATAAGTTTATCCTTTTTTGCACTGAACGAATGGCGGCTAATAATGTTCTGGGATGAATATTACGTAAAATGGTCATTAATGCATCCTTGAGCTCTTGAACACTGGCGTACGTCGTCTTATACACCTCGTTTTTCACGAAGCCCCATAAAAAAAAATCAAGTGGTGTTAGATCGGGGCTACGAGGTGGCCACTGTGTTGGACCATGTGTACCTATCCACTGTGTACCGAATAGGCGGCTCAAATTGGAACGTGAAAGGTGACTGTTATGTGGCGGAGCACCATCTTGCTGAAAATGAACTTTTCGCAATTCCGACAGGGGCCATTCGTCCATCTCGTTTTCAAGATGATGTAAAATGACTTCATTATACATGGCAGAATTCAGTTTCCCTTCATAAAATTCCACCATTATGACTCGATTGGACATTATACCACACCAACAGTTGAATGAGAAGCGAACCTGATTATGACTTGCCGTAACTCTTAGTGGATTTTCTTTGGACCAATAGTGGTGATTTTTTCTATTGTACATACCGTTATTGGAAAAATTCGTTTCGTCTGACCACAGTATGTAATTTAAAAATTCATGATCTCTGCTTATTTTTCCTCTTAGCCATCTGCAAAAAGTAAGCCTTCGAACATCATCACCCGGATGTAACACTTGAACTATGCGCCCATATCGATAGCACTTGTAGCCGTATTTCTTCCATATCTTTATCACAAGGGAGTGGGATACACCTACTCCAAGAGCGACTTGCCTGGACGATACCTCTGGAAATGCTTCGACATAAGTCAGAACCGCAATCTCCGTGTCGATGTCCACACGAGGCTGCCGCTTTCTTTTGAAAGAACCCTGCAATTCCAGGTTTTTCAAAAGATTTGTAATAACCTTTCTTGTTGGCACATGCCGCAACGGATACTTATTGCGGTACCACACTAATGCAGCTCCCGCATTTCGATTATTGACAAAATACGCTTCTAATAAGTCAATTTTTTCACGATTAGAAGACATTTTAGCGAAAATCCTTAATTAATAACTCATACGAAGTTTCTCAGCTGAAACTAAGTATAACACACAGATTTTCGAATCAAATTCGAAATTTGAGGGTAAAAATTCTTTTTATTTACTTTACAGTCAATTCTACCCACTTCCTGGCCATAACAAAAAGTTAGACCATCGTAGAAATTTGTTTCTGTTGCCGAAATGTATGGGAAACGTTTTTGGCGATTTCTGTCTTTCCTAGTACTGAAAGCTAAAATGGTCTCATAGAGTTTTTTGATCCCCACATGAAATAGAATCGATTGGCATAAAAAAAAAATGGACTTTTTGCATTTTTATTGCCAACTGTAAGTTTTTTACAAAATCTGTGAATGCAGTTCAAAATATATGTCAAAAAGTTAGGGAAGGTCTTCTAAGAACGTTTTGCTGTAACTGCAACGGTTAAGGTACTTGCCCTTACTGCCCCGTTTCAAAAATACACCCTGTATAATCACGCCTTTATGCGCGAAGGGTTAGGCAGAGGTCCTAATACGTAAGACTGGGACTTTTTCGGGCACTATTGTTGACTTGAGCCATGCATCTGAGGTGAAGTCGGGACTAAATATATCTGTCTGATGCTAACCAACAATTTTATATGTACAGATAACTGAACTGTTAACAGTTGGTCCACATGCATTTAATCATTTTCATTCCCGTAACCTCCCGTGGGTTCCAGGGATTAAAATTGTTATTGGAAATATCAAGCTACAGCCAGATACGTTCAGCCGTTTCAGCGTGATTGAGTAACAATCATACAAACATCTTCACAAACTTTTCCATTTTTCATAATATTAAGTTGGATAGTTGAAAATTATTTATAAATACTAGTAAAAATTAAAAATTAAAATTAAAAATAGTTTTGTAAAAAACTGTGATACGGGAGTCAGTAATTTCCCTTATTAATTATGGATAGTTGCATATTAATGTCAAAAAGCGGATATGGTCAAAAGTAAGTACAAAAAGAATCATTTCAACCGTACAGAAAAATAGTATTATTAAAAAAACAGAGAATATTACCTACGTTAAAAATGTGTGTGTGTGTGTGCGTGTGTGTGTCTGTGTGTATGTGTGTGTGTCTGTGTGTATGTGTGTGTGTGTGTGCTTTGCGATTAAATGTCTTTGCCTCCATTTGCAATACAGATGATAATTTGAATTATCTTAATAATTTTTCAGTAGCGTCGTAGTCGAAGCCTTTCAACCACTCAAACAGGGTTTTTTTAAAATAATTATTATTTTGGGAGTTAGCTTTGTGGGCTTTTAACAAAGCATTGTAGATTCGCGGGGCCAATACATAGAAGTGTCTCTGGGCAAAGGTAGTGCACACTCGTGGTACTGGACAACGGAGCACCCTTTTGGATGTATCGAGTTCGATTGGGACGTAAAATTTGTGGTATCTTTTTAACATTTCGTAGATGTACATCTTTCTAACCGAAAGTACCTCGGCCCTTTCATATACCATTGATGTTGGATGCCGAACAGGCAAGAACATAAGGACTTTTAGGACTGCACGTTGAGCCCTCTCCACACAGATCAGAGATGTTTTCTCGGCTCCCCCCCAGGCACATATACAGTACCTAATCAAACACTCGCACAGCGCCTTGTAGGTTTGGATAAGAAGATATTCGTTTGCTACCATGCGTAAGTTTTTAAATATGTATATTATTTTCCTTATCCTCCCCACTAGCGTATATATTTGAGTTTCCCACGTGAGATTCTCGTCCAATATAACTCCTAGGTATTTAATGTCGGCTACACGGTGAAGTGATGCGCAGTTACAATTCAAACGGTCACTTTCATGATTGCACAGGTGGGTGTGAATACGCAGCACCCTGCCCGCTTCAGCATTGGTCCTGTCCAATATACTGAAACAGATGTACTTCGTTTTGTCAGTATTAAGTGATAGAAGACTGTTCTCCAACCACCTCGTCACGGCTGCCAGACCCATCCCAGCTAGTTCGAACACATAGTCCCAGGTACCACCGTGGAATATCAGGACTGTATCATCAGCATACATGAAAGTATCAAGTCCGGGCAACGCCACACCACATAGGTCGTTAATATAAATTAGAAAAAGTGTGGCTGCAAGAGTGCTGCCTTGCGGGACACCGTAGGTGCTGTTTGCGCTGTCACTGTACTGCTTTCCGATCCGTACCTTCTGTGAACGTCCAGATAGGTAGCTCCCAAACCACTTCAGCGCCCGTTTGCCCGTTCTGAAGCCATATTGGTTAGAATGTAGCAGGTTGTTTGACTCAAGGAAACAGACTGTCCTCTCATTTATAACCTTCTCTAGAATTTTGGATAATGCTGACAGCAGTGAAATGGGCCTGTAGTTGGTTGGGTCATCCCTCTCGCCAGACTTAAAGATTGGGCAAACCAGTGCTCTTTTAAAAGAATCCGGAAATATCCCCGTTTCAATACTAAGGTTGCACAGATATGAGATGGGTGCAGCTAGTGATTGGGTATTCCGTTTAAGGATACTGGTAGTTATATTGTCCCATCCTGGCGCGCTATTTAATTTCATTCCCAATATCACGCCTCTCACCTCGATAGGGTCTGTGGGTGCAAGTGATAGGGAATGTAAGGGTGAAACTGTAGACTTAGCCAAGGAGGCCAGATCACCCTCACAGACTCCTATTTGCTTCAATATGCGGTCGGCCAGAATACCACCTATAGATGTAAAATAGCGGTTAACCCTATTCAGAGATTCTTTGCGTGATTCACCAGGTATAAGAAGCTCTTCTGCGTCATTCTTATTCTGTTTCATGTCACACACGTCTCTAATTATCTTCCATGTCTCTTTCATATTTCCTTTATTGTCATTTAATTTTTGTTTATAGTAATTAATTTTAAGGTTTTTAATAATTTTATTGCATGAGTTTCTATAATTACTATATTCTTGTTTTAGAATGACGTCATTGGGGGATTGAGTAACTTTTTTGTGTAGTTTGTCTCGTTTTCTTATACATTTGATAACTTGATGCGTAATCCACGGTTTTAGTGGCCGATAACGTTTCGATATGGTATGGTACCCTCGTATTATCACCCAACACTGAGGACAGCCTGCTTGAGAGAACTTCTGCGGCAATGTTAGGATCATCTGTGGCGTACACACAGCTCCAATTTTCACGACTAAACATTTCATGTATCGCCTCGTAGTTAACTGTTACTTTTTGATGGATTAACTGTTTCTTTTTGATTTTAGTGTTATTGATACAGAGTAATATTGGACAATGATCAGTTAATGGTTGTTCAAAAACAATAGTTTTCCATTGTCCGCAGCTTTTCGCCATAAAATGATCCAGACAGCTATCTTCTCGAGTGGGCCTAGTGATCCCCTGTCTAAGCCCATATGCAGCCAGAACATTAAGGTAATAGTGAGGTAATTTTTCAATATTTTTAGTCATAGTATTTATATTTATGTCACCTGTCAAAATTACATTTGGACTCGAGATGCCTCCTAAAACTTGTTCCAGTGAATCCACATAAATGTTCGTATTTTTAAAGCATGGAGGGCGATACGAGCATACGATAGAAAATTTGGTACCTATAGATATTATTAGGCAATTACCCTCCAAAAATTGCGGTTCACTGGATGCAGCATCTAGATCCCTGTGAGCATAAACAACTACACCGTCATTTTGGTTTAGTGTATTTCGGGTCCAGTACATATTATAGCGGTCGATGTTGGGTGGTATATGGCTCCCATTGGTCCAGCATTCGGTTAATACGATTATGTCAATATGTGTATTTAAGGCAGATATAAATGCCAACATTTTGTCAGTATTACAGTTTACACTTCTTATGTTTAGAGTCAGTATGGTTAAGCAGTCCTCGCCGCGCGCGTCGTTGCCAAGAACTTGAGAGCAACGCTCTGTGTCACTTAACAAATAACATTCAGGATTCCCCGAATCATCCAACTCGTTTATGCTATATTCATTATTGTTATCGAATTTTGATTGTCAAAGGTAAAGGCACAGGATAGTGGTCGTTGAGATTTAGAAAGAATGAGGCAGCCCTCCCCAGGTAGGCGCTGACAGAAAGCAACGTCATTTCCAAACAATTACCATCAGGAAAGGTTGTGTGAGCGATAAGTAGCCCTGCTGTATTAGATGAGTATCGGTATTGAAAGTGCAGAATGATGCTGTGACGATAGTATAAGCAGTAAGGGTGGATAACATCGCAATACAAATTTATGTGTTTGGTCCAAGTGCTTGTAATGTGAATTGTGTAGTATAAGTGTGAGTGTGTTTGAGCTTGTGTATTTGTATGTGGAAGAATGTTAGCATAGTGTTTGTAATTTCTCTTATTGTAGAATAGAGATAAACATTTCATATTGTACCCTTTTAGATTGGGCTTTACGTAGGTTTTTTTTTCAATGACAAAAGAATTCATTATAGTAATCAATATAACATAACAAAAAATCAAAAAGTCAATTAAATTGTGAAAACATGCATAATAATAAAATATTAGACAATTTTTTAAGATGTCAGGTTTCATAGGTATCAGTCATATGTGCTCTTTGAGTTTGTCGATGTCAGACTCATCGTCAATTCTTCTAGCAGCTTCGCCTTCATTCTTGCGTATATATATGCTCCCGTGTGAAGACCAACAATAAGCGTAGTTGTTGAGTTTTGCAAATTCTCGCGCCTGAAAATATATTTTTTTTGCCTTCGAGGTAAGGCAATCAGCTATATAAATAGGTGAATTCCCATCCATTTGAATGTGTGATGTATTCAATTTGTTGAGTCAGGGCACAGTGGCACTAGTGGCACAGAATATTAATTTCGGTTTACAATTCTAAAGAAAGTAAATGAGCCACGTAATATATTCAGGTCTGAGTTAAACTGGGCTTTAATTTGTAATTGCAAGATAATCATTATTGGAGCTCTTAGGCAAACAATTTAATGGGCCGAGCCGTGTTTAAGGTCTGTGTAAGCAAAAATATCGGTTTTAGGTCAAGTTTACTCAGCAGTAAGTCCGAGTATTAAAATGTTTCAAGGCTGTGAAGATTGCCAGGGCTATTGGAGATTCCTGATAGGCTTTAGTTGTATGATATTAATTTCAGTGTATTCATGCTGATTTAAACAATGATCTATAGAACCTACACCTGTATAGTCTTGAAGGCTATTGCCTTTTGGAATTAGGAGATGGAAATATTGACAGTGTTAAAGTTTAAAGGTTACTACAAGCAACTACTACTAGGGAGCTTAGCTTAGCTTACAAGTTACAACTTTTTTTTTTTACGTGCGCAAAATCCCCACGGATACCTCCCCACCGGAGCCGGTGGAAGGGGTTATGTCGGAATCGAACGGACTAAAACGCACGCCACCTGTGGGTCGTTTTGGTTGCCGAAGGTGAGGTTAACAGGCATATCCCTCGCACCCCGGCACACAGGGCCATCTCTCTCGATTTGGCCCGCTCGGGTGTGGGGAATACAGAGTCTCCAACTCGTTTCCAAAAATGGTTAATTGCATACTTCTGCCAGGGTGACAGGCGGCTTCTCCCGTCACCCCCAGGCCTGCGCTCATGGGGGGCGGAGGTCATTCATCGACCTCGGACGTTCGAGTTGCCTCAGCACGCGGGCAGCTTGGCTTGCGATCCTCCTTCGCTCCTGCTGCCGCTCTCGTCCCTCCTAACTACAATACAATACCTACTCTATGAGACAGTACTGTTTAGACTGACTTGTAGTAACATTGTTCAAAATATAGTGAATATGCCATAATGTGCTATTTCCAACTGTATTATAAAAATAGAGAAGTATATTTAAAAAGTAGAGGCATTTCTTATCTCTCCTGTGTATTTATTTGCAGTGAAAAACCCCCACGGGTTCCCGAGAGAGTAAAATTTGGACTATCTATAGTTAGACTATCTATAGCTATCTGTAGTTTTTAATTTGAAAATTGACCTGATGCATCTCTTTTGAGCCTTAAACACAAGTTCTTTCTCTGTTGCGTTTCCCCAGAAAATAACTCCGTATCGTAACAGAGGTGCAGCTAAACCATGATAGGCTATTATTAGGGCACCTTCATTAATAATACTGGACAGCTTATGTAAAGCATAGGCAGAACTAGAAATTCTCTTAGAGAGCTGCTCTATATGTGACCTCCAGTTAATCCTATTATCAATTGTTAGCCCAAGAAACTATGTCGTACTAACATTTTCAATTAAATTATTTTGACATTCTATATCTATTCCATTTGATGTTACCCGTTGGTTAAAATGCATGATTTTAGTTTTCTTTAAGTTAATTTTTAAATTATTAATGTCCAACCATTGTATCATAGATGTCAATGCACTGTGTATGTCAATTTTATATTTAGTTATGTCGTTATTATCATTAGAAATTGTCAATGTACTATCATCGGCAAACAATGTCATATTATGTCGGGTAGATTTCGGTAAGTCATTAATATAAAGTGTAAAGAGCAATGGTCCAAGTACACTGCCCTGAGGAACGCCGTATACAATATTTCTCTGTTCTGACAGATGTATTTCCTCGCGTTTAGTCTTTGTATTTATCCGAGCAACTTCCGTATATTGCTTTCTATTGTTAAGATAAGATTTCATTATATCCAACACATTACCCCTTACACCATACGCTTCAAGCTTTTTTAGAAGGATGTCATGTTTAACGTTCGCCACCTATTACATTGGGACCTAAACATAAACTGGCGAAATGTGGGTGCTAGCACCTCTGCCTACCTCTTCGGGGATATAGGCGTGAGTTTAAATTATGTTTGTGTTACTTTTTAATGATATTATTAACATTTATATTGACATACCACAAGATTAACAGACAGTATTAACAATGATATTTCAGATAGAAAATGCGTGGTTCCTGATGTTAAATTCATTCAACTTAATTTTTTTTGGTAGTAAAACGCATTACATATACTTCCCGCTGAGCACGCACGATTAAGGATTTGTTTCTTCAATTTTTTGGGGTTCCATGAACCGCGTTATCATTTTCCGGACAATCTCACTCCGGATATTATTCTCCAAAGAGGCGTAGCGGCATTTTCAAAATCCAATTTGAATCAATATAATAAAACCATTCATCAATGGATACATTTTGGATAATAGCTAAAGTTTCTGACTTTCTTTCTAATGGAACATTAATTTTCTGAGGTAATTAACAACGCGGCTACGTCTAAATAACTTAGAGGAACAATTTTTCTTGTGATAATATTTTTTTCACGCTTATAACATTTTAATATTACAATTTTTGTTTAGCTAGTAGATATTAACGATGGTAGGTTTTTCTTGTTGCTGTGTTAATTCCCGGCGGAGTAAAATAGAGCTACCACATTTCTTCCATTGGGTGGTTTAGGAGGCGACAGGGCTTAGGACTTAGGGCTGTTCTCCATCGGACAGTAAATATACAGCTGTTGACTAAGTGCCCGCTATTTGTGTTTAAAATTCTAGAGAAATTGAATTCAGTCAAAGAGATGTAATGAAGTTTTGAAATGTTCCTATAGATTTAGATTCTTATAAGTTAGATAGGTCAGAGTATTGTCCTTTTAATGGAATGGTTACGAGTTCAACTCCAGCCTTGAATCTGGCCTTTTTTAACCTAAATCAAAATTTATATTATAACTAGCTGTCCCGGCAAACGTCGTTTTGCCATATAATGTTAAGGGTGGACAACCCTTAACATTTAGGGGGATGAAAAATAGATGTTGGCCGATTCTCAGACCTACTCAATATGCTCACAAAATTTCATGAGAATCGGTCAAGCCGTTTCGGAGGAGTTCAAGTTCGAACACCGTGACACGAAAATTTTATATATAAGATATCTTGAATTATAAGCATATATATAGACATAGCGATAGCGCGTTCACTACGAGGCGTTAGTGAACGCGGTCGCCACCCAGGAAGCGCGGGTTCGATCCCTGGTCAGTGCAATTATTTGTGTGCATGAATAACATGGGTATTTGAACTGGTCTGGTCGTATCTCGAAGAGCATGTTAAGCTGTCGGTCCCACTTGCTATACGAGCATCTATGGCAGTTGGAGCTCTCAAAAGTCCGACTAATCTAATTACAGATCTTTGATATCCGTAGTATGTAGTAGTGGTATGGGTAACGGACTGCTGAGACGAGGTCTCGGGTTCGATCCCAGGTTTTACCATGGCACACACCAATGCCTTTTCGATGCTTTTCGAAGTTATGTGTCTATTTATCGCAGGTTTATAAGTGCCCGGGTTTTTTTTTTTTTTTATACCACTTAGTTGGCAGACAAGCACACGGCCCACCTGATGGGAAGCGGTTACCGTGGCCTATGGACGTATGCAACACCAGGGGTGTCACACTCGCGCTGCCACAAATGACCGGGTAATGGCAATAGGCTTGCCACCTATTACATTGGGACCTAAACATAAACTGGCGAAATGTGGGTGCTAGCACCTCTGCCTACCCTTTCAGGGATATAGGCATGAGTTTATGTTATGTTATGTTATGATATCGACAATTGGTCGTGGAGTTCAGATGGCAGTTGCTTCACGAAAAATATCGAAGTTCAGCCGCATCTTAGTTAGACTAGATAGCCGACCTCAAATGAGTTGGGAAACGGTCCAAATAACTATGATCTAGAATTATTAGCACTGTAACAAATGACTGATTTCTTTACAAAGAAATAGAGTTTAAATTACAAAACAATGTATACACTCAAATTTCCCATGTTTTTGTTTTATCAGAAGAGGAATTGCCTCATCCCGTACCGTTTATGTAAATGTTTCATCGCATTAAAAGCTATTGTATACGCCTTTGGCCATAAAATGAGTGGCTTGTTTGAATTATGGCCTAACAATGTCAATGGTCTTATTTTAAATGACTTGCACAGACAATTAATATTATGCTCAGAAGGCCTTTCTAGCCTGATGATACTTTATAAACACTCGAAATTTCGGAAAATAATTTCGGATTTCGAAAAAGAGAGAAGTCAGGTGACTACCAGGCTAGGTTGTCGTACCTGGTGCTCAGGCTGGCCATTGTCATTTATTGTGTACAAAGAAGTGGAGTGCTATAAAAATCCTTGAGATCGAAGTGAACACAAATATTTATTTTATTTTATTTATTCAACTTTATGCATAGTAATTTTGTACAAAGGCGGACTTAATGCCAAAGGCATTATCTAGCAGTCAACCTTAGGGTGATGCAGAGATACATTAAGGTAGGTGCAGGCAAAATAATTTATTGTCATAATTATCTATGTTCACAATAATAATACATACATTATACATACACACTATAATACATAAGAAATTCATAATACTTTTAAATATATTAGCTACTTATATATATTCGTATAATATAAACTTACCTATACTTATATAATTATAATGCCAATATGTGTATGCATGAATATGGGTATATGAATTAGTCTGATCGTACGTTGGAGAGCACTAAGTCGTTACGGATAGTTGAAATCATAAAAAGTCCAACAACTGGTCTAATTGCAATGCTTCGATGTTACCATTGGGTTGTTGAGGTCAGATGGCAGTCACTTCGCGTAAAAATAACAATAATAATAATATATCTCTTTATTGCCTGTACACAAAGAACGGATACAGAAAAAATACAATAGGTACAGCTTTGTGGCATTACAAGTGGCGGTCTTATTGCACAAGGCAATCTCTACCAGGCAACCATGGGATGGAGTGAGATAGATAAATAGATAGACATAAAAATAGAAGTAAATCAAAGTTCAACCAAATCCGTAGTTAGACTGTTAACAGCGAACCTTAGATTCCGAGGTAAGAGCTTCGAATGCGACTGGGATTTTCTCTAAGATGAAAAGATACAGTATACAGAATAGATTACTATTATTACGAGGAATAAAGATTATTATTATTATACAACATAAAAGCTTACAATACAAAGCTATTGAAATACAAATAATAACGAAATAAGCTCTTCTTAAGGCAATTACTATTGAGTACAAAACTGTGTATTGTCAGGTCCAATACAATCACTATTCTATCATGTAAGCTCTTTTCAATGAACTATTTCGCGTTATAATGATTGAAATTAGCCTGATAGTATCACTAATCACTGTCAATAATAAGTATTATGTAGAAAAAATACGTGGAACTAGACATTAACATGCTTTATTAAATATTTAGGTAGGTAGTAATTTTGATTTATTGAAAAACAGGTTGATTCTTTCAGCTAGTGCATGATTGAAAGTATATTATTCAATCACGTTCTAACAGCAGAATGGATTTAGCTGAAATTTCATACATGGATAGATAATACTCTAGAATACTACCTAAGCTACTAAATAAGGATTGACTGGACAATTGAGCAGTCCGACTGGGGAACCTCCGCCCTACAGAATACCGCGGTTATAATACCTTCGTGTTGTGCTCCCAGCGGTGAGTAGGGTAGCCAGAGCTCACTGGAGAATTTGTGATGTCAGTGGGATGTCTAAAGGCTTGTCCTGCTTTGTCTTCTACACTGACGGCACAGAAACTCTGTACTTACAGGGTTGGCAGCGCGACTTTGACTCCTCTGGCGTTACAAACGTCCATAGGCCACGGTAACCACTTTCCATCAAGTGGGCCATGTGCTTGTCTGCCACCTAAGTGGTATAAAAAAAAACTTATTTTTATACCCAGAACGAAGAAGAAGGTTCGTAATTGCGGGAACGGTATCAAAATACCTGAATAAACAATTTCAACTATAATTTTTCAATCACTCATCGTAATGTATGACTGAAATTATAGTGCGATACATGATGGAGTACGTTAAACTGTCAGTTTTGGTTATCATACATTATTTAGATATCGGAACTGACTGTGGAGATCTGATGCTAGTCGCTTCGCGGAAAATATCGAAGTTTAATCACATCACAGTTAGACTGGAAAGTCAAGCCCAACTGACTTGTGAAAAGCCTCAGAGAATTAAGACATCATAATGTTATGGTTGAACTATTACAAACCTTCCAAAGTATAATTGTGTAAGTGGTTATAATTTGTAAGTATAATTTGTAAGTATTCGAAAATATAATTATGTAAGTGATTATACTTTGTAAGTATAATTTGTAAGTATTCGAAAGTATAATTGTGTAAGTGATTATAATGTGTAAGTCATGATACTGTAAATCTATTTGAAGAGCTCGTACCTAATTGGATAGTTGCAGTCTAGGCCATAAGTACCGCTACGTAAGAGGTTAATCGGATTAGGAGATGTGACCTTTACCTAAATCTCTATGAGGCTTAGGGTATAAACTGTTAGTCATTGTGATTGCGGAATTTTAGATGATTTTATGCTCAACTGGCGACGTGATTTTGCTAGTTTTAAATAACGTTGCAATATTCTAAGTGGGCTTACCATGACGTGTTATAAACAGTTGTGTTTTGCGGAATACAGATGGAGGGTGTATATCAAAATCCCTCCTTTTTTCGAATGACACGTGTAGCATTATGCGTGGTTCAGTAATTCCTTTTTTGTAAATATACGTGTTCCCTACTTCCTAAAATCCCGAAATCCTTAAGCAGGCCTTTTAATACAACTTAGGTGACAAACAAGCACACGGCACACCTGAAGGAAAATGGTTACCGTGACCTATGCAGGTGTGAAACACCAGAGGAATCTCATCCGTGCTACCGACTCTGTAAGAACAGAGTTTCTGTGCCGTCTGTGCAGAAGAAACAATCGGGATAAGCGTTTAGTCTTCCCACTGACAGCACAAAAACTCTCCAGTGAGGTCTGGCAACCCTTCGCGCCACCGAGAACATAACACGACGTAAAAAAATAAAAAGCCACGAACCACTTTCTATGAGGTGGGCCGTGTGCTTGTCTGCCAACTAAGTGGTAGGTATAAAAAACCCTACTTTCAAGCGAGATGCACTCAAACTGAGCAGCAAAACATAAAAAAACAGTCATGTTATGCCGCGTGGTTTCCAGCAGAGTAGAATTAGGGCCACCCCATCTCTTCCTATGTGGTGTCGTACAAAGTGACTAAGGGATAGGGCTGTTTAACATCAGACAGATATATACAGCCCAGATTCAGCCTCACATGCATGGCTCGAGTCAACAATAGTGCCCGGAATACGGTAATAGGCTCACCCCCTATTACGTGGGTGCGAATACAATAATTGGTGAATTGTGGGTGTTAATTCACCTCTGCCTAACAATTCAGGGATAAATTGTTTTTTTTTTTTTTTTTTATATAGGACACGTCAATTGGACTTCGCCTTGCCTGATGGTAAGCTGAAGGCAAAGTCCCAGAAAAGAGGGTCACCATTACTTACACATACCGTGTGACAATGGTGACACTCAGCTTGACGGCCTCATCATATGCTTTTTCACGCCCCGCTTAAAGGGCCCGGGACTGTAGGAAGAAGGAAACACGTGAGCTGGTAATGAATTCCAGGCCTTAATGGTGCGACAGAGGAAAGAGTCTCCGAACCGCTTGGTTCTTGATCGGATGTTTTGCACCGTGTGCGGATGACATCTAAGACCTGCACGCGTTGTCCTGTGTAGGAAAGGGGAGGGTGGGACTAATTGGAAGAGCTCATCAGAACACTCCCCATGGTACAAACGGTAAAATACAACCATGGACGCAACATCTCTACGCAGCTGTAAAGGTTCTAGGGTGTTCGTGATCTCGGGATTCCCAATGATGCGGACCGCACGTCGCTGCAACCTGTCGAGAGCATCTAGTAAGTACTTTGCTGAACCATCCCAGAGATGCGAGCAGTACTCCACACAGGAGCGAATTTGTGTCTTGTATAGAAGACACCGCTGCTCCGGCGTGAAAAACCGTCTCACTCTGTTCAGGAGTTTGTTTATATTTATGTATGCTCACAGTGCCTATATCTTAGATCTTCCTATACATTTAACATACACACGTAAAATGTTCTCATGTGCATAATATATTGCCAACATCTTTCATGTTTTAATTTAATTCAACGCCTACACGTCCAATACTGATACAGTTTGAAAGCGGTAGAGTTTACGCCTGGGGCGGCAGCCTTACATTGACTTGATTACGGTGCTAACCTCACTGGATAATAGTAGAGATGTGGAACCCTCCCGACAGCAACAACGACGTATAATAAACGTAATATTGGACGAACGAACGTTTAAAACGAACTATGTTTAGTATAATTGTAGTGGTATATCGAAATATAAAAGAACATTTAACATCAGACAGATATATACAGTCCAGAATCAGTCTCAGATGCATGGCTTGTGTAAATAATTAAATAGTGCGCGGAAAACGGCTATAGGCCCCCTGTTACGTGGGACCGATTTTAATGATTGGTGAAATGTGGGTGATAATTCACCTCTGCCTAACCCTCCAGGGATGAAGGCGTGATTATATGTATGTATGAATTTTTAAGTATTGTGATTTTTCCAACAGTATGATTGGAACGTTTAATAAACAGCGAGCCCATTCTACTATGTAACTAATAATATTTATTTAAAAGTTTGTTAAAATGTATGGATATTCGTTAAAGTGGATTTAGACACCCACATTTCACTAATCATTGTTTTCAGTCCCACCTATTACCTATTGCCGTGTTCCGGGCCCTATTTTTGACTCGAGCCTTGCCTGAGTCAAAGCTCTATATATCTCTCTGATTTTAAATAGCCCAATCCCGTAGTCACCTTGTACGAATGCGCATGAGAAGAGATGGAGTGGCCCAAATTCTACTCTTTCGGGAGCCACGCGGGTTATAAATGTAACTTTAGCAAAATAGTTAATGAATTCGTTTAGTCGTTTTATTGCATTAAGAATATTTACATAATATACACGGAAGTTATCGAAATTAAAATATATATAAAAAAGAATATATATCTAAATAATCCTGCAGGTTCAGGCGTCAAAGAATTCCTCGCCATCGATGTCAACCGGGAAGGTGGCCAGAAGGCTAGCGGCATTGCCACGTTGAATGGCAATACCAATTCTTTGCGCAGCCCTCTGATCACAGGTAGCGTCAATAAAACGTTTAGAAATGTCTCTAAACAAAAGACGGGCACTTGGACCCCATGATCCCAGCGTCTCGACCCCGAACGGCTCAAATATGTAATTACCACTTATATTACTATACTTGCGCCGTTTGAGGGTCTCTGACGACGCAGCAGCAGCGCAGGCGCAGTTTGCAGTCCCTGGAAGATGTGAAGGCGCAAGGGTGTCAGCACATGTTGCATCCCACACCAAATGCCTTTCCATCTTCCAAGGCACCAATGACATTCCATCTGGCCTCTTGCCATCGTCGCGCGCCAAGCCAGTGGGTTCTAATATGGCTGGAACGCCAGCGGTGACAAGGGCCCGACGGATTATGTCATTGATATACCTGTGCCGCGACAGCCGTCCTGCGCTCCTGCTGCAAGAGAGACCATGATGTCCAAGGCTACCAACTTCTTCCCCACAGCGACATCGATGCGGAGAAACGCAAGGAGCACCTAAACGAAGGCAAGCAGCGATACGGAAGGTGTTATCGTCCAACATGGTACCAATGTTAGGCGACGGTAGGGCCTGAAGCCAAACACCGGATTCCCATTCCCCCACAGCCAAAAGGCGAGCACGCTCCGCAACATTGGTAGAACTAGAAATTAGATATTTTCTTACCATGTTGCAGAGCGGCACGTCCCATTGTATCTCGGAAGCTGGGTTGGCTGGCAAATCAGCGTTTGGGCAAAACATTTTCCAAGCATTAAAATGCCTGGCACTTCTGAATTAGTTAGGCTAGGGGTTAAATAGTTAATAAGTTCATTTGCACCGAAATAAAAATAAATAACAAGAGAAAAGTCGTACTATTAATATAATACAAGGAATTAATCTATAGGTATTTCTCTGTTCATGCTCAACATTTAATTATGGCACCATCATCACAAAAAGACTAAACAAAACAATTCTTGTACGCAATCTTAATCAATCAAACGCCGGACTGACAAACAGTCACGCGATTCAGACATGGATAGATTAGATACAGAAATTAACTGTGTTTCAAACTAGTTTCGCAAAACTTTATCTACATGACCCTGTTTATGTACTTCCCTTCTAGACAACTGGCAATTTCCTGGCATATCATAAAAATAAAGATGAATATATTGACACATGATGTAATATGACGTTTATGAGAGTCTTCCATGTATGTTAATCATCATCAATCTTCTTCTTCATCATCTTATACAATAGGTGGTAGACAAGCACACGGCCCACTTGATGGAAAGTGGTTACTGTGGCCTATGGACATGTGCAAAACCAAGGGAGTCACACACGCGCTGCCAACCCTGTAAGCACAGAGAAACTTTCAGCTCAACAGGGTGAAGCACTGCTTCACTGCAGGGCAGCGACTCCTTCTTTATAAGGCACAAGACTGGCCCCACATGAAGTACTGCTGTCACCTTTTGCTGGAGCGCCTGCGTACCAGCTTGATCCCTTCGACTTGGTAAAAAGACGGGCGTTGAGGCTGGTCGACAATCCTATACTCGCTGGTAGTGTAGATCATCTCAGCCTTATGAGAGACTTGACCTCGCTGTGTGTGTTCTACCGCCTATACAATGGTTTGCGCTCAGACGAACTGTTTGACATAATGCCCACAGCTATGTTCATCCTCACATATTGCGACCTGTGACGTTGTGCACTATGCGGTATGAAAGAAACTTCATCCCACGTACACTAAAGCTGTGGAATGTACTCTTTGCTGCGGTTTTCCCATGCGCCTACAATATGGGGTTCTTCAAAATGGGCATTAGGAGGTTTTTCAGGGTCAGCAGCACGAGTGTGACACCCCTGGTATTGCACACGTCCATATGCCACGGTAACCACTTCCCATCAGGTGGGCCGTGTACTTGTGTGTGTGTGTGCCCACCTAAGTGGTATAAAAAAATATAAAAAAACTGCACATCCCAACTGATAAAAAGTGATTATCGTGGCTATGGGCGTATGTAACACTAGGGGTATTAAACTCGTACTACCGACCCCGTACCTTCTAATGCCGTTCTTGAAGTACCCCATTTATACCCCATTTTAACCATGTTTTTAGTTATATTTTTATTTCATGGCACCACCTCAAGGTACACACGGAGCGGGTCCAAGCATAGGTATCGTTCTTCGGGAAGGCTTACAAAGTGCCTTCCGAGAATGCCATCCATGAAGCAGCACACTGAGAAAACATAATTTGAGACTTAAGAGTCGAAACGCCATCGACACCATAGAAGAAGAATGTTTTATTCATGGTTTTTTGGTCATTTACAATAAATTTATATAACACATTTTGATAATATGGACATTTTAATCTTGACCTTGAGAATCTGGAGGATATTATTCCATTACCATTGTGTATCAAAATATTTTCTTTTTATTTCGAAACTTGTCTCACATTACAATAAACATCACCAGTGGCAGTTGATGTCGAAAACGTTCTTCTATATTTTTTCAGGCTGTAACTTTCTGGTCTGAGAAGAAATGAAGGTCAAGCCCTATTGTAACGAAAGCTTTCATAGTGGTTTACATTGAGTACCAGGTGCCGGTGGCCTTGAGAACGTTTTACGTCGAATATTTGTAGCACGTCGAATAAAAGTATTTGTAGCACGTCGAAAAAGATATTAAATTCCATCTCACGTTAGATAGATTGATAGATAGATAGATAGATAATTCTTTATTGTATACCAACAGATTTACAGTAGCACAAGTAGGTAGCATCTATACAGTTCAATGTACAATGGGCGGCCTTATCGCTGCAGCTTACTCGTTGTTACAATATGTTTATTTATTAGATTTGTGTAACTTGCTATAAAAATGTAGGCTACATAATGAACTTTGTGTTTCTGTTGTCAAAAATATGTGTTACTTGTTTATGTGATAAATGGCTTAGTGAACTTTAACAATTTTTTTATTGTTTGTTTAAATCCCCATATGTCAAGGTCTATACATACATATGTTTAATCAGGCCTTTATCCCCGGAGGCTGTATATATGCTGTCTGATGTTAAACAGCTCTATCCCTTAGTCGCATTATACTACATCGCATGGAAAGAGATGGGGTGGTCCAAATTCTACTGTGCCGGGAACCATGCGGTTTATATTAGATATTATTATTGCATACTAGGTGCCACCCTCGACTTTTTTGATCCCGTTTCCGTAATTCGTGGAAACCGATTCCCGGGATAAGAAGTAGCCTATGTGTTATTTCAAACTTTAATCTATCCCTGTGCCAAATTTCAGCCCGATCTCAGCTCAGTCTTGTCTCTATTCTGGTATTAGGCAAAATGATAGCTTAATATAGTAATGTCCTGATGTATTTTGAAATTTATTTTTAACATCAAAAGATGGAAAACAAAGAAAATTAAGAAAATAGGTCACAAAATACCAGCAACGCTTTCCTAAATGATATCAAAATGAAATTTTTCCATCTACCTAATTTTCTGGTTACGTTTAAGAAATTCTATTCAAACGACAAATACTTGGCTTGGCGCCCAATTCTCGTGCATTTCTACCTAACCACTACGTATGACGTGAAGGACACGTCTGATCACGTTAGTTCTATAAAATTGTGTGAAAATTTTTGCAGTAATATACAGGGTGTATTTTTGAAACGGGGCAGTAAGGGCAAGTACCTTAACCGTTGCAGTTACAGCAAAACGTTCTTAAAAGACCTTCCCTAACTTTTTGGGACATTTTGAACTGCATTCACAGATTTTGTAAAAAACTTACAGTTAGCAAAAAAAATGCAAAAAGTTCAAAAAATTTTTTTTTATGCCAATCGATTCTATTTCATGTGGGGATCAAAAAACTCTATGGGACCATTTTAGCTATCAGTACTAGAAAAGACAGAAATCGCCAAAAACGTTTCCCATACATTTCGTACGGAAATATGATAAATCAACTCGAAACTCATAGGTCAGGTAAAATTTTGAACTTTTTTAAATAAAAAAAATCATTTAAACATTTCAGAAATTGGTTTATGAAATAAATTGCTCAAAATGATTTCCATTTTCACGAATACATAAGTCTATCCTTTTTTGCACTGAACGAATGGCGGCTAATAATGTTCTGGGATGAATATTACGTAAAAATTTTTGAAATTAATGCATCCTTGAGCTCTTGAACACTGGCGTACGTCGTCTTATACACCTCGTTTTTCACGAAGCCCCATAAAAAAAAATCAAGTGGTGTTAGATCGGGGCTACGAGGTGGCCACTGTGTTGGACCATGTGTACCTATCCACTGTGTACCGAATAGGCGGCTCAAATTAGAACGTGAAAGGTGACTGTTATGTGGCGGAGCACCATCTTGTTGAAAATGAACTTTTCGCAATTCCGACAGGGGCCATTCGTCCATCTCGTTTTCAAGATGGTGTAAAATGACTTCATTATACATGGCAGAATTCAGTTTCCCTTCATAAAATTCCACCATTATGACTCGATTGGACATTATACCACACCAACAGTTGAATGAGAAGCTAATAAGTCGCTTCTAATAAGTCAATTTTTTCACGATTAGAAGACATTTTAGCGAAAATCCTTAATTAATAACTCATACGAAGTTTCTCGGCTGAAACTAAGTATAACACACAGATTTTCGAATCAAATTTGAAATTTGAGGGTAAAAATTCTTTTTATTTACTTTACAGTCAATTCTACCCACTTCCTGGCCATAACAAAAAGTTAAACCATCGTAGAAATTTGTTTCTGTTGCCGAAATGTATGGGAAACGTTTTTGGCGATTTCTGTCTTTCCTAGTACTGAAAGCTAAAATGGTTTCATAGAGTTTTTTGATCCCCACATGAAATAGAATCGATTGGCATAAAAAAATAATTTTTGGACTTTTTGCATTTTTTTTGCCAACTGTAAGTGTTTTACAAAATCTGTGAATGCAGTTCAAAATATGTCAAAAAGTTAGGGAAGGTCTTCTAAGAACGTTTTGCTGTAACTGCAACGGTTAAGGTACTTGCCCTTACTGCCCCGTTTCAAAAATACACCCTGTACATATAACAAAAGTAGTAATGTACAAAAGGCAAAGATTATGAGAGTATCGACCACGGTATGGTATTGCTTCAACTCCAAAATGGTCATAACATTTACAGTTTTCAAGCTAGTTTATTTAGTTTTAAAAGAAAAATGTTCTAGAACAGGACTGATCTTACTCTGTGGTCAATCTTTGTCGTTTGTGATATATTTCGTTGAATTGCGAGGATGAATTCGATCTCCTATACTCCTACCTCTTTCCTATTACTTGCCTCTCTTCTTTTACCAACCTCCTAACCCTTGCCATAGGCAAGTACCATAGAAAAGGCAGGCAGTAGATATGGAAATGATCTCAATCAATTCATACAGCCGTCCAGATATTTTGGCCACACTGACAGATGATATAAAATTATGATTACTGTAGATGGGGTTTTTTTTAGGAGACAGAACAGAAGGTATTATAACGTGCATACGTACATAGGCTTACGCCTATTTATCGCCGGGGCAGGCAGAGACAACAGCCTTTAGACTTTATTCTTACCGTCCTCCAGAGCTTCCCCTACCTTCATTCCTAATTATTATAAATAGGATCTAATTTTCGTAACAAACCTTCGTCAGGTTCTAGTCAGGTAGGTAAGTATAGTAGGTAGAAGCAGCAGGTTAACGACACGAACAGATCTCGTTAGTGAATTTGCGAGTGTCTAAATATGAAGCCTAATTGCCGTATCCTTTGTTTACGTAAATTGAGAAGTCTGAATGGTAATGATATGAAATTTTGATATTATGTTTGATATTATAATTTGGTAGGTACATCAGTTCTAAGAAACATTAGACGTTACATCAAGAAGGACTTTATAAAAATTTCTTACAGAGTTGGTACCACAGATCGCTCAATGACCTCCCTCCTCCATAAGCGCAGGATTGACGGTGAAGAGGGAGCACGCCTCCATCTATCCGGGAGCAAGATAGGGACACCATGGGTCCCGCAACCAACGGAACCATCTCGAAACCGGAAGAGTCCCAGGGTCCCTATAAACAGCATGAGTTCCACTTGACACGGTAACCACTTTTTATTAACGTGGGCTGATTGTTTGTTTAACACCTAACTGGTATAAAAACACATTTATTTATATCTTTAGGTGCTTAAATAAACTTTATATCAAGCTTTGATGTGTAAATACATTTAGGTTACAAAGTTACGCTAACAACATCGAGATTAACGACATCTAATTTACATTCACGGCACATTCGCTATGCAGGTAAAGCGTGATAGCAAAGAATTGGGCAATTTAAAGTTACAACCACTCTTTTCAATCGGTTGGTGCTCCACTGGTTCCAAATTACAAATTGTAACATAGTCTTTTTAAAAAGGACAAAAAGCTGTACATGAGGTTGAGGATTTACAAATAAGGATGGCTTGGATAACTAAGATCTTTAGCCTTCCACCCGCAGTAGAGTCTCCCGTGAAAGGATAAAATCTTAGTGTGCATGGACTTCGCCTATCAAGAAGACAGGTCCGCACAGCGCTTAGGTGGTCAATGGGTTTGTAGTATTTCTAACGGTTCAGTCATTAAAGCAAGAAGTACGGTACGTGTCAGTTTGTGTCAGTCTTTTGAGAGTCCTTCATACCCATGGCTTCCCCGTGCCCGTAGAATGCGGAAGGTTGCCTGCAATATCTTGACAAAAAAGGTTTCTGAAAATATATGTGGGGCCTCCATATAAATATAAGTTATGCGATTTAACACAAACACAAAATAAATACCTACGACTTGAAGACTTACAGCTGGTTAAAGCTAATGTGTGCGTGAAAGAGGATATGTGTGTAAAAAAGAATCTGTGAGAAAAAGTAAGTGGTGATTAATATCTTACACGTAGAAGACTTCATCATACATCAATTAGGATCGACGGAAAACAATTACAGCAACTTTCTTTCGCGTTATATCATTTGTCTAAGATACCGTCTTAGATTTTCCCATAGGGCTAGGAAGAGACAACACCCGTCTACTTGCTAGATTAAGGCAAATGAAAATGTGCGGATATATTGAAATCAGAACGTTTATGAAAGGTAATGATAATTTATTATTATAAAAAAGACTTGTTCAGTCAACATCCAATTTCGCTGGATATTGTAAAAAAATAAAATGTAAAAATCTTGTTAATTTTATTTCATAAACATAGTGAGTTCACGGATAAAATATTGGAAAACAAAATGTGTGTATAAAATGCTAAAGCAAAATCGCTTCTTTTTTCATTTACCTATGAGGGGAAATTGGAAACCCAGTTTATGTACTATTTATACTGTTGATTGATGGCACTTCATGGAATATAAATACATATTGACAGCCTCTGTGGCGTGGCGTTAGTGAACGCGACCGCTATGCAGGAGGCGCGGGTTCGATTCCTGCTCAGTGCAAATATTTGTTTGCATGAATATGGATAATTGCAATGGTCTGGGTGTTTCTATGTATAATATGTATGTATTTACAAAAAAAAAGTATTTAAGTATGTTTATCCGTATTCTAAAACAAAAACAAGCTAGTTAAGCTATGCTTATCATGGTTCTAGATAGCGTTGTGAAGAATGTTGAAGAATATTCATTGATTTATTTTATTTGCATATTGACAACACTCTTGTACTTTTCCAGGATATAAATTTTTAGCCTGTCTGGTTTTGCCTCATGGCATTCTTAAAGGTTTACATTGACAGATATCTTTCTGTCAATATAATGTCAATGTATGAAATACTTTGAAATTGTCGTAAGTCACCGTAGAACGCCGTAATAGATTTAAATAAAAAAATTAACGAACAGAATACACACACCAATCCCGGAGCTGTAAATCGGAGGAGTAAAGGTGATCATTGCTGTGTAATTAAAATTGTAATAAAAATCTCAATACTCACTGGAGCTCACTGGAGAGTTTTTGTGCAGACAGTAGGAAGGCCAAAGGCTTCTCTTGATTTTGAGTTCTGCACTGTCGGCACAGAAACTCTCTGTTCTTACAGGGTCGGCAGCACGGGCGTGACTCCCCTGGTGTTACACACGTTTATTGGTAACGTTGTAACATTGTAGATTATAACATGGTTACCGTTGTGCTTGTCTGCCACTAAAGTTGTATAAAAAAAACAATTATTGTGTTCCATAATGTGTATAGATGTCAAATTAAGTCTGATTTAATTTTGGACATAATTATGAATTTTGATTTTATCAATGTTTGGTACAGATCTTTATTTTATTTCATGTTCCATGACTCAATTGGCGAAGATTGATCGAGATTTTTTTTGAGCTGTTTGGATCAGGTAAAAATGGTTGGGTATTACTTTCAAAGGAAAAGGAAACCGATCTATCTACTTTTACGGCGTCCCATAACACACTATAAATTCTGTTTACCATGCTCATTTATGCGGAAATAAAAAACAGGTCAAGTGTGACCTGACTGCTTTGTGAAGGACCCATAGCCTATTATTGGGGGCATAAAAGGAGGGTCGAGGTCTGGGGTAGTTAATTGACCTGGTTGTGGAAGAAAATTTTGTTTGAAGCTAAAAATGGATGCATTACCGTGAAGCTGTATCATTTTTAATACACTAGTCGGTGTATCTTTTATATTACATCTATCAATGCTGTCACATCAGATCCATTTTTATGTGATTCTCATATGATTATGTGGGCCTGTAAATTCCCAAGTGTAAGTTATTACCCAAGCATTAACACCCACGTTTTGCCAATTGTGATTTCCCGATATAGGGACCAAGCCTATTGCCATGAACTGGACACTTTATCATTTGTCATGGGCTATATGTTTACCCTCGAATGGAGAACAGCCGAGATTGGGTACCACCGTAACTAAAACGGCTTATTCAATCTAATGCAAGCGTTTAAAAGTATCACAGCTCATCTAATGGTTAGTAGTTACCGTGGCCTATGGGTGTGTGCAACACCAGGGGAGTCACCCTCGAGCTGCTGACCCTTTATGAACAGGGCGTTTCTGTGCCGTCAGTGCAGAAGACAAAGTAGGGTAAGCCTTTGATCTTCCCACTAACAGCATAAAACTCTCCAGTGAGCTCTGGCTACCCTACTCACCGCCGGAAAAAAAACCACGAGGTATGACCCCCTATCGGACTGCTCAATTTAGACGGAAATACTGTTGTGTCCTACCTACCTAAGTTACTGATGAATATAAGCAAAGATTTAAAATATACAAAGCACTTGATGACAATGCAATGTAAAATGTATTTATATTTTTTATTTATAATAATAACATATTTTATTATGATATCATGTTTCAAAATTGAACTAAAACGTTTAAAACGATTTCAATTTCGAATGAAGAACGTGAGACGAATTTGAACTATCTATTATGACGTGCAGTCCACGTTTCGTTTGAATATTAATTACTTAAATATTTATAGTTCGCTACAATACGTGGTAGTTTATAAAAACATTTGTATTCAATTAATTAAATAAACCATATTGTATTGAAATGCCTAGACGGAACGTTTTCGTGTTTTACCATCGTCTTTCTACTCCCAAGTTAAGGATAAAAATAATTTAGTTTTGACCCCATGAAAAAATCTTTTGTGATAAAATCTTGAATGAATTTAAAAATAAAAATAATCTAAGGATGAAATGTTGATAAAACCGCCAGCACCGCGTGGTTCCCGGCAGAGTTGAATTTGAACCACCCCATCTTTTCCTATGCGATGTCGAACAAGGCAAATAAGGAATAGGGCTGTTTAACATGAGACAGACAGAGATATATACAGCCCAGACTCAGCCTCAGGTGCATAGCTCCAGTCAACAATAGTGCCCGGCAGACGACAATAGTCTCACCTCCTATTACGTGGGACCGAATTCAATAATTGATAAAATATGGGTATTAATTCACCTTTTGCCTAGCCCTCCAGGGATAAAGGCGTGTTTATAAGTATGTATGTATGTAAATAAATTACAAGCCTTGTGAAATATTGCATCAAAATATTTTTACTTTAGCTTTTCGCCTATTCTCGAGAGATACTTTATACAGCTGTGATTTTGTTTGAATAAAATATAGCTGTCTGAATAAGTAGACAGGTAAACTGAACATGTCTATCAGTGTGCGAAATGAATAGAAGTTCTGGTTAAGACTTGGGTTTTAAGTTCTCCGTGTTCAAGCCAACTTAACCTCCTCATCCGTAAATTTGCTGATAGAATGACGCATTTCTGGAACAGGCTTTTCAGGATTGCGGGGTTTATAATGGTGTGTGTTGAGACGAATTGTTCGATATGATGCCTACTACATTCTATCACTGCATATTTCGCCGCAGGCGGGAAATCACGCCAACACATTGCGACTTGTTACAGTACATATAGTTAGGTATGATAGGAATTTCATCCCCCGCACTCTTAAGCTGTGGAAGGGCATTAGAAGGTTCTTACAGGGTCAGCAGCGCAAGTGTGACGCCTTCGGTGGTGCACACGTCCATAAGCCACGGTAGCCACTTTACATAAGGTGGACCGAGTGCTTGTCTCCCACCCAAGTGGTATAAAAAAATCAAACGACAGTCCCTCCCGTAACTATCTATGTAAAGGAGCAGAAGAACTCTTTGTGCTCTAATGAGTAAGCACTCAAATGGAGAAGAAAAATGTATGAAACTAATACTAAGGTGACATATAAGATCCGATAGTCGAAATTTTACTTAAATAAAACATATGAAATATGTTTCTGTCTTTTACATTGACCGGCGCGATATCGGCCGCAGTGTTCACCCGATATTGGATATCAATATCAATTAATCACCACAACAGCAAAATAATTATAAAAAAAGTCTTGTCATATTTAATGGTAGAGATTTTTTAGGAGTCTGTGGTTGAGCTTATGGTTTTTTATTTCGAATCTATGCTATCTGAGCCAGAGCTCACTGGAGAATTTGTGCTGTCAGTGGGATGACTAAAGGCTTGTCCTGCTTGGTCCTCTACACTGACGGCACAGAAAGACTGGGCTTACAGGGTCGGCAGTGCGACTGTGGCTTCTCTGGTGTTACACACGTCCATAGGCCGCGGTAACCACTTTCCATCAGGTGGGCCGTGCGCTTGTCTGCCACCTAAGTGGTATTAAAAAAAATCGAGCAAATGGACGTATCCTTTACGTATCGGACCAATTTTATCGGATATATGTAAAAACAGACAGGCGTGATTTTATGTATGTATATATGTATGTATATGTAAAAACAGCACATGGTGTCAGTTATCGTCATCCGACACCGATATCGGACCGGATAATGTGAATACGGCCTTACATTGGGAACTACTATAATAGTAGGTTAATGTTAGTTGTGAAGCGATGGATGTAATCGTTGCCAGCATGTGTTACAAGGCCAGATATTCGTTTGCAGAGTTTTTCTTTCTGACAATATTATTTACAAGTCGTTTGGCTTGTAATACATGCTTTTGTTAACTTATGGAAAAGTGATTGTAATTTTTTATACAACTTAGGTGACAGACCAGACCACGGTCGACATGATAGAAAGTGGTTACCATGACCTATGAACGTCTGTAACACCAGGGGAGTTACATTCGTGTTGCCAACCCTGAAAGATCAGAGAGTTTTTATGCAGTCAGTGCAGAACACAAAATCAGGAGAAGCCTTTTATTTATTTTTTACGTGCGCTAAATCCCCACGGATACCTCCCTACCGGAGCCGGTGGAGGAGGTTATGTCGGATTCGAACCGACTAAAACGCACGCCGGCTGTGGGTCGTTTTGGTTGCCGAAGGGTGAGGTTGACAGGCATATCACTCGCACCCCGGCCGACGCAGGGCCATCTCTCACGATCTGGCCCTCTTCTTGGGATTTCTCAGGAGAAGCCTTTGGTCTTTCCACTGACAGCAAAAAAAAATCTTCAGCGAGCTCTGGCTACCGTACTCATCGCTGGGAACACAACACGAGGTTATTATGGCAGTGGTATTCTGTATGGTGGAGGTACTTCCCCAGTCGGACTGCTCAATTGGGACGAAAATACCGTCGTGCCTTAACTCCTAGTAACGAATAGTTACGAATTACGATTGCGTGCGTTTAGCTGTGTTCACGTCGTGTTAGTATACGTGTAAATGAGTGTATGTGCATAGGAACAGACACGTCATATAACCTATAGCCTGCGAACAATCAAGACGCTTGGAATGATACTTCCTTTGACCAGTTCTAACAAGTAATTGATAGCTCTTATGAGGGAACGGATGACCATCATAGCATGTCAAAATCATGAGCATATTCTATCAAGTAAAATTATTCTACAACGGCATGTAAATACATACATACATACATCCAGACATACACATAATCATAGATTTATCCCCGGAGGGTTAGGCAGAGGTGAATTAACACCCACGTAATAGGGGGTGAACGTATTGGCGTCTTCCGGGCACTATTGTTTACTCAAGCCATTCGTCTGAGGCTGAGTCTGGGCTGTATATATCTTTCTGATTTTAAACAGCCCTATCCCTTAGTCGCCTTGTACGACACCGCATGGAAAGAGTTGTGGTGGTCCAAATTCTACTCTGCTGGAAACCACGCGGCTCTGTATGTTTTCGGCATGTATATACAAGAGGCTGTATGCCTGTAATCATATTAATACTCTCATCTCGATACCCCTGGAGGTAATGTTATTTCACGTCATATTACTTAACTTTATATGTCTCTCTAGAGAAATCTTCGATAGTAAATTCCCTAAAAATGTTTTCATTCAACGACGAAGATAGTATTTTTCACAAATACATACATAGCTGTGATGTGATATATCAAACTATAATTATGTTGTTGAGGTAAATAAAGTGAATTTATCACCTTTCACTTATTACGCGTGATTTTAACAAATCTTTAAATAACAGAACACTACATAACATAAACTCACGTCTATATCCCCGAAAGCGTAGGCAGAGGTGTTAGCACCCACATGTCGCCAGTTTATGTTTAGGTGGCGAGCCTATTGCCATTAACCGGGCACTTATAAACCTGCGATAAATACACACATAACTTCGAAGAGCATCGAAAAGTCATTGGTGTGTGCCATGGTAAAACCTGGGATCGCACCCAAGACCTCGTCTCAGCAGTCCATTGCCCACACCACTAGGCTACCGCGGTCTAAAAAACAAATCTTTTAAGGTGGGAAATGTATTCCCGGGGATTAGAATAATCTTAATTCCCACAAATCTTATAACGAAAATTTGTACAGATAGATGGATGAATGGCTGGATGTTTATTGCACTACAATAAATACGACAACACCAACAGAACCAACTGGTCTCCTTTAATTCATCCCCCAGAATAATATTGTAAATTCGTACCCTATCTAAGTGCCTTTGGTCTCCTGGTAAAAGACCAGTTTATATTAATAATAACGATAGCTGACAACCAAACACTTCTTTCTTTTCAAATAAATTAGTGTTTAAAAATGATAGGCAATAAATGAATAGAAACCCGCAAAAACAGCAACTATGATTATTAAGGAGTGTTCACTTTTTTTAACGTACGGAAAACCCTTCGGATTCCACCCTGTCAGATCCAGCGACTCGGACCGACTAAAACCGCACAGCCGCCACAAGCCATCATTTGCCTGGGGTGAGGTAGCCTTTGTCATATTCTTCGCTCACCCCGAACGGCCCAGGAACAAGGCTCCTTCGGGTGTGGGACTTTGGCGTGTCCATCCTTCCCCAAAAAAGGGACGGTCACACATCGCGTTTCAGCCTGCTTCGGCTAGGGTAACAGGCGGATCCACCTGTCACTCTCAGGCCTGTGCTCATGGAGGTCGGAGATTGATCAAGGACCTCCTACGCCCGAGTCACTTCCGCAGATTGCGGGCAATGCGGAACAGAAGGTACCTAAGTCTCCTCTGACCTCAATCCTCCACCTCCTTCTCGAGCATCACTTCCTCGCTGGAGGCGGCGGCGGCAGCCTACACACTCGCGCTCTGCACCATCACTGTGAGCAATGTTCTGAGTAATTGAACTCCCATACCGAGGGCCGTCACAAGGACCCGCTTTGTCACCCAGACAGGGCATTCGATCAGTGTGTGCAGCTCCAAGAAGAGTTCACTGTACGTCTTTATATTATTATGTTACTGAAATACAAAATGGCACCTGTTTATTGGAAGCAACTAAGTTAAACGTCCCTGAATAGGATAGCCGTTTAACTCAATTTATTTTGCCAGTTCAGGGAGATAAATTTCAAAGTCCTGACAATGAGATTTTCTTCACTTTCCGTATAAATGATGGTATAATAATTATTCGTGAACTTATCTTCAAAAGAAGAAAATTTTGCTTGTAAAAGTTTTGTGTTTAAGTTTTAATATTCAGTAGAACTACCAATTTTGGAGGTGTGGCGTACTAAAAGTTTTCACTGAAGTTTAGGGTACCTAATTGTATTGATATACAACTAGAACTTGTTATGCTGCCTGTAATTAATTCTTTATAAACTAGATAAGTAAATATAGAACGAAAAACCAGCCAAGTGCAAGTGTTGCACTTCATTCTTCATTCGTTCATTCGCGCACGAATGGTTTCGTACGATTTTCTAACATATTTATTTTAATCAGTTTATAGTATTTGTTGTTCTAGCGGCAACAGAAATACATCACCTTTGAAAATTAGAAAAGTCTAACCATCACAGTTCATGAGATTATAGCCTGGTGATAAACAGACAGATGGACAATCGAGTCTTAGTAATAAAATAGGGTTCCGTGTTTGCCTTTTGGGTATGGAACTCTAAATATTGTGGCACAGTTCAGAGGTGAGGTAGAAATGAATTATGATGAAAATACTCTCAATTACCGTTTCTTTTTTAATAATATCGTCAAGGACAGCCTTTTAGTCACGAAAATGGTAGATCAGTCACATTCTTAATTCGGCGTAGGCAAGCACTTAAACCCTATTAACTTAACGGTACAGTCTTAAAATATATTATAAATATAAATACCTATTAGATTGTTATACTTTACGTAAATACCTAAAATTGACGGTATCAAAAAATACTTCCGTTTTAAATAATATTTATAACTCAAATAAAATGATTCAACGTCTTTTATACGGGGATTTCTTTGTTTTTTTTTATATATACTACTTTGGTGGCAGACAAGCACACGTCCCACCCTAATGAAAAGTAGTTACCGTGGCCTATGGCCGTGTGTAACAGCAGAGGAGTCACACTCGCGCTGCTAACCCTGTAAGTACGGAGTTTCTGTGCCGTCAGTGTAGAAGACAAAGCAGGGCAAGCCTTTAGTCTTCTCACTGCATAGACTCTCCAGTGAGCTCTTGCTACCCTACTCACCGCTGGGAACACAACATAAAGTTATTATGGGCGTTGTTTCTTTTAAATATAATCGTTTAATAAAATATGTTATTCAAAAAAACCCACTGATGCGAAAAGATAAAAATTTCATTTTTTTCAATTACAATGAGGTCATCATGGTCATGATATACCATTTTGAAAAACTCGTGATAAACCCTTTTCCCAACGAACTATAGCGTAATACAGCGGCCATGTTGGTTTTTTTCTCGCATCCACTTTCTAAGATCACTTGGGTTATCAATTGAATCTAACGATAATAATAATAGAATAGAATCATTTTATTTGTTCAAAACATAAAATCCGTCCCGTAGTTTGGAAGATTGAAGGTACATATAAGATACGTGTGAGAAACATAACCTTTATTGTCAGTCGGGTAGAAAGAGATAAAGAAAAATTTGATTTCAACACTAACCACTTTCAACCTACGAATTTCTACCCATTTTATTACGGCTGATTTTCCATAAGTTACTTCGTTTAACTGTCATTTTTGTAAAACTGCCAACTTTGTCATAAAAGTAGTTCATGAATTTCACCTGTAAATTGCTCAAAGCGAGGGATAAAAATGTGTTCAACATTTTATTACATTCTCGCATTGTGATACAATTGTTATTCCAAAATATTAGTCAAGTAGTTATTCATAGAAGTATTTAGTTAGAAATGGTGAATGTATCGTTTTAGCTGGCGAATTAAAAACGATATATTTCAATAGCGTAATACTCGTCGGAATGTTTACCATTATTTAGATTATCATTTTTTAAATAATAAACAATGAACACGGTGTACTGTACACCACGATCATGGCGCTTGTAACAGCGTTAAAATATCGGTTACTCAGAAAAAATAATAAACAGGGTTTATATCCCCGCGTGTTTCACACTATTAATGTGAATGACTATGTTAATCTCAAATCATAAGATATATTTTTCTTAATATATTTACATTTAAACTGTCATGGTCACTCATATTAGTATTAAAGTAATCGCAAGTAAAACAACCGGGAACAAGCCAAAACAAAATCGCGAGTAGATTCAGTAAGCATCGTGTGTCGTGAACGTGATCGAGATCGGGTGCGAGTTTGTAGTGAGAGTGAAACCAGTGGTAGTGCAGATACGCGTAGTAAAAGAACTCTAATGAGGGTAGATCTATATATTTACTCCTAACAAAACTTTTTCACTGTTCACCTCCAATAAATTCACACAGTTACTTCGTGATCATGATGCTTGCAACAGCGCCGAAATATCGGAAACTCAGAACAATACAACATGGTAAATATCCCGTTTATTTTTTATTATTATTTTAATACTAATATAATATTGTGGTCATAATTCGTAAAATAATTTAACAAAACACGATATCATACGTATAAAAACTAAGTTAGTCTTTTGAATGAAATTTTAAGGCATTTGAAATGCTAACTATTCAAATCGATTAAGATATAGAAAAAAATGGATTGGTTCAGGCGGGATTTCCCCTGTATGTAAGGAAAAGATCGCGGGTTCAAATCTCGCCTGAACCGATCCAATTTTCTATTTCTTAATCGATAAGTTAGTCTTTCCACATATGCATGCATATGATGATAATAATACTATAGAAACTAGATTAATTCGAGTTAATCAAAAACGCAATCACAATATAGAGTAACTATTAACGATTACAACGATTTATACCACAAAATAGCTGTCTGCGGTTTTGTCCCGTAACCTGCGAGAATCTATCCCCGGCATAAAGGTTATTCGATTGGAGGCTCACGCTTTATTCATAAATTATCAGTATTGTCACACCCATAACTAGTATTCTCTTTTCAAATACAATTCAAACAAGCACACTTTTTTTGCCATAAATATGGCTCAATTTAGCTTTAGCAGCAGATTTTCTTTTTTTATACCACTTAGGTGGCAGACAAACACACGGCCCAACCGATGGAAAGTGGTTACCGTGGCCTATGGACGTGTGCAAAACCAAGGGAGTCACATTCGCGCTGCCAACCCTGTAAGCATAAGAGTTTCTGTGCCGTCAGTGTAAAAGACAAAGCACGACACTCTTTTGGTCATCTCACTGACAACACAAAAACTCTTCATTAAGCTCTGGCTACGCTACTCACGGATTGGATAATGGATGAATTGGACGGAAATACCGTCGTGTCCTACCTCCTTGAAGATGGGAGCAAAGCGAAGAAAAGATTATTAAGCTATAGCTAAAATTAGTCAAAATTATTGTTTTGTACATTTGGTTATACATTTTATTGTTCGTTATATCTCAGCTAAAGAATCATCATTATCATGTCAGCCACACATAGTCCACTGCTGAACATATTCCTCTCCCACAGACTTTCAGAATGATCGATTTAAAGCAGCCCGCAACCAGCGCTTCCCGGCGACCTTCATGAGGTCGTCCTTCCACCTAAAGAATATCTTATTGAAAATCCTTCAAATTATATTCAAATATAGGTCAAAGTTGTTATTTTAACAGTCGTCCCCTTGGGCTCTTATTTTATTCAACTTTTAACGCTTTTTCCCTTATTTCCCTCGGGATCGAAGCTGGATGTCTTTTGATAAAGTTTTCGTTGTAAAAAAATTAAAGTTATCTTAATGAACCAGGTAAAGTTTCATAAATAAGAAGAATTTTCCTTGTTAATCACTTGTTTCAAAAAGTTTATTCGATCTAAATATGTCTCGTGTAAGATTGCTAAAGGCTAGGCACGTCCCTAACTACGCAGCTTTCGAAACGGCAACCCTGGCTTGGCCAATTATCAAAATCTTCTGTATTTCAGTCATAAAAAGGGGTGTCCCTGCAGCCAGGACAGTTCTTACTCACTCAAATATTGTGCAGTTTGGGCACTATGTGTCATTTAGGTACAAGGGGTCAGTCCTTTTCTAGACTCCCTTACTCGCCTTTTACGACACCCATGGGAATATATGGGGTGATACTATTCTACTCCACCGGCATCAAACGGCATGTATGAAAACAATTATGAAAGTAGAAGCAGTGAAAGATGTATACCAGGACAGTGGCAAGTAGAAAACTGTTGTCTATGCCTAGCCCACTGGAAAAAGCGTGAATATATATAATAATAATAATAATACCTGATTGACGCCGCAGTCTCGAACACCCATAACTTACAGAAGACCATACTGAAAAAATTAACAAATATTCTGACCTGAAAGATGAAGTAATGAGAATCTGGAAGCAAGACAAAGTATATATAGTGCCGATAGTCGTATCCACTACTGGACAGGAGTCAATCCTAAACATCTTCACCATAGTATCAAACTGACCTTAAGGATAACATCTACAAACCCATTCAAAAAGCTGCTATATTGAACACATGCAGAATTGTGAAAAAGTTCTTGCAAATAGAAGACACTGAAATCCCACATCCAGTAACACACGATATACACAATTACATACACACATACTACATTTACTTGGTTTCGACCTGTAAATGTGATTAATACCAACTTATCGAGTAGAGAATAAAAAAACTACATTAATATAATAATAATCATCTCTATTGATCCAAAAAATCACAATATAGACAAACACAGATTGTGTCGATGATAGCTGCAAAAGTATACACTGTGGCGCAGCCATTAATGCCACTTCCCTAATAGGAAGAAACCTAAAATTACACACGAAAACAAAAGATAGGACGGAACATTGCAACAACACCATAAAATGATAAATACAATTTTCTTATCAGAAACGTTTTATTCGTGCTTATTTCGAAATGTGTGATGAAATAGCTATCTTCTAAATATATAATATAATCAACACAAAATACTCTTAAACCATAATTGAATGAGCGACTTAGTTAAAGGGATATTGTTTTAAATCTCAACACTAAATACCAGGATTTGTAATAGATATAATATCTGTCTCATATTTACTATTCTGTAGCTTAAATGCAAATTCTGAGTTAACATGCTCAATTCGAAACATCAAGAGACCTTCCAACTTTTAGCAAGAACATCTAAGTCACTCGAAAGTCCGTACTCCCCTAACGGCTTATTTTGCCTCTTATCATAATTTCCCTCAAAATGAAACAAAGTTTTATCAAAAACACAAGTCATAAGGCTCTTATTCCAAAATCACACCATTATATTAACATGCAACCGTAAATCAACGCAAAAGGCTATAAACCGTGCGTTTTGAATTGTAAATGTAGAAAAAAAGAATATTTGTCATCTCGGAAAGATATACCATCAAGAAAATTTCAGTGTCGTGTGAGTTTTTATTTTTTTTTGTTTTGTTCAGCTTATTGCATACGTACTATTTATATAAATTAAGATAGAAAAAAAATAATCGGTTCAGATGGGATTCGAACGCGCGATCTTTCCCTCACAGGGGGAAAGCTCTGAACACCGAGCCACCGAACCTCACCTGAAATCATCCAAATTGTCCTATATATTTCCATCTTGCGGCGACAGTGGGAGCCATCTACCGATTCTCTTACGGGCTATCAGAACCAATGAATGATGTTTCAATCATTTTTTAACATTGATTATTATTGATAACTCCGCCTAAAACAATTGAATGAAATTTTAAAGCGAGATAGAAATAATTTAATCTGTTCAGGCGGGATTAAAACCCGCGATATTTCCCTTAAAGGGGGAATGCACTAAGCCACCGAGTCTTGCCTGAAACCATCCAATTTGACTTATATAAATATACGTCTTGCAGCAATGGTGGGTTATAGTTATGAAAGGATCCTGATTTTAGCAGATATTATGCACCATTCACTTCAGTAACTATGATTATAAATGTTCACAGATCGTGTAAAGCAATATCAGACAGTTATAATATTTATTTCATATTTCATCTAGCTAAGCTAAATACTTAATTTTTGTTGTGTTGTTGCTTTGGCTCGCATAATGGTGGTTGCGTAACGTCACGTAACTTGGTGCTCTGTGATTGGAGGTGAGCCTCCTCTTGTCTATGAGGAATGCCGAACCACAGACTACCAAAAATATGTTTGTTGTTTTTTTTTTTTTCTGTCATTTTATTCAATTTTTTATTTTGTATTGTGTTAATTTCTTTTTTTTTATTTTTTATTGTTGTAAATTTAACTTGTGTAACATGTCCTCCACATAGGAGCCAGTTGAAAACCAGCGTCAGGTACTTGTGCCTGGCACCATGCTGAACTGGCTCCTTTTTTGGTGCCACTTGACTAATTTGTTTATTTGTTTGTGTTTATTGTTTCTTAATGTGTATAGTATATAAGTGTCTGTTAGTCAATGCTGTGCCAAAATAAAAAGCTTTTTCTTTCTTTTCTTTCTTTCTTTCTTTCTAAGGTATTAAACTTGTAATTTAAAACTGGCAAGTTCAAATCTCGGTCATTACACTACTGACATGAACCAAGACTCAGACTATTTATACTGTTGATTGATGGCACTTGGTGGAATTTGTAGTAACACATATTGAAAACTCACTTGTACTTTTCCATAGATTTTTTTATTTGTATTGGACCTGACCGGTTTCGCCTCACGGCATCCTTATGGTAAACCTGGCGAAACCGGTCACGTCTAATACAAATAAAATTTTTGTGGAAAAGTACAAGTGAATTCTAAAAATGTGTAACCAAGACTCATTTTGGGATAACAGAAAATGTAATATTCAATTTTATGGGCAAGTCTGTGTCACATTTCTGCAGATACTCCAATAAAGTATTAAAATTAGTTTTATAGCATAGATTCGGATTCCAGATATTCACTCCACTCTAGGACAATCTCAATTTCCTTGGTATGGATGTTCACTGCAACCTGAATAACAAAAACTACACCGAGAGAATCGTTAAAACAGCCTCCACTTAACTCGGAGTCCTGAACAGAGGGAATCGTTTTTTCACGCCAGAGCAGCGGTGTCTTCTATACAAGACACGAATTCGCTCCTGCATGAAATACTTCTGGCATTCTGGGATGGCTCAGCAAAGTACTTACTAGATGCTCTCGACAGGTTGCAGAGACGCGTGCGGTTCGCATTATTGGGAATTCAGAGGTCACGAACACCATAGACACACGCCTTTGAGATACGTAGAGACGTGTCCAGCAGTAATAATCTGTAGATATATAAATTTGTTTTAATTTCATTTTAGTAACTTTTTTAACAATAATATTGTTCATGACTATACTAACAAGCTCTAATAATACAAGAAACAACATGTTTTTAATTGAAGTTTCGGATCAAAACACATTTTAACCGACGTGACCAAAATGGTTCTTGACGCTATTGTCAAAGTACAGTCAGCATCAGATTATAATGAATAAAGTACTCAAAATGATCTGAATACCTTGGTTTTATCTCCTTCTTGTTGACTGATTGTACTGATATTTAGTAAACACCTTTATTTTGGAAAATAATACAATTTAAATCAATAAAAACGTTGGTATTAAAGCCATTTTGAGACTTTGTAGTCAAAATCGTTCTGACATTGACTGTACAGCAATGAAAGTAAAACTGAGAAAATTGTCTCACCCAATTTCGCAGGAGCGCGCGATATTTTTTATTTCATCACCAAAAGCCCAGTTACGTCGTACGCTCCCGTCATGGATAAAAATCTCTCCTAATATCGGGCTAGGAAACACGAGATTTTGAAAAAAATAAGCCGAATCAAAAGTGGTAGTACACATAAATATTATGGTGGCGCGTGGCCACGTGCGGTAGTGGACTGTATTGCGGGGAAGTAGCTAACTGTTCCATTGACGCTTTACACACAAAAGACAGGTGATCGGGTTGCCGCGGGCGTGATCCAAGCAATGAATGCAACCCGAGAAATTAGGAGAGGATGCACTAACCTTCACGACACACGTGTTTTCATCGCAGCCGGTACACGGATCTTCTCTTCTTTGCTCAGGAGCTGCCGTCAGCATCACTAGATCACTTGAGGAACACACGAGAGGCACAATCCGATCGGTACAAGTCTATGAAGTGGTAAAAATGTAACAAATATTATCCATTTTTGAGAGACGCGAGCGCGGTCCGTCTTTACGCTGGCTAGTTCAAAGCGGGAGTGAGTGTCTATATATCACAAATGGCGGACGGAAGCTATATCTAGTACTATTCTATGGTTAGTGCGGGAGGGGAGCTGGGTATAGAATGAGTGTGTTTCCGCGTCAAGAAATACAGCTTCTACATCGGCGCAACCATATTAGAATAGAAATAAAAGCCGTTAGTGATCTTTCCAGTGTTTGATTGTTATTTTAAGTGCACTGATGTTACGATGTATATAAGTACACTTACGCGCCTGTACCGGCTATCCTACAGTTCGGGTACAGTGCCTTTGCCTTGGAAAGAGGCGAATGTTCAGCCGATTCCCAAGAAGGGGGATCGCTCGGAGCCAGCCAACTATCGACCCATAGCCGTCACCTCAGTGCTGTGCAAAGTGTTCGAGCACATAATTAACAAACAGCTCATGCGGCACCTAGAGGATCACTCCTTAATTAATGACCGGCAATATGGCTTCAGACCGAAACGGTCAACGGGTGATCTTCTAGCATACGTTACCCATCTTTGGGGTGAGGCTATGGACAAGCACGGCGAGTCACTGGCAATTAGTCTTGACATCGCCAAAGCTTTCGATAGAGTCTGGCACAAATCGCTTCTTTCCAAGCTACCTGCCTTTGGTCTGCCTTCTAGGCTGTACAACTGGGTTGCTAGCTTCCTGCAGGGGCGCCGTATTCGCGTCCTTTGTGACGGACGAGCTTCGGAGTTTCTGCAGGTTAATACTGGCGTGCCCCAGGGGTCCGTCCTATCACCCACTCTCTTTCTTCTGCATATCAACGACATGCTGTCTACCGGCAATGTTCATTGTTATGCAGACGATAGCACTTTGCATGGGAGTTATCATGGACATCCTGCGGCCAAGCAGTCAGATATCGCAGAGAAAAGGCAGCTTCTTGTCACTGAGCTTGACGGGATCCTGAATCACATTTCTCAATGGGGCTCTGAGAACCTGGTTGAGTTCAATGCCAAGAAGACGCAGGCATGTGCGTTTACAGCAAAAGTATCTTCTTTCCTTCCCCTCCCCACTCTTCAGAGCACGCCACTGCCACTGCAGGACAATCTCAATATCCTAGGTATGGATGTTCGCTGCAACCTGAATAACAAAAACTACATCGAAAGCATCATCAAAACAGCCTCACGAAAACTCGGAGTCCTGAACAGAGTGAGACGATTTTTCACGCCGGAGCAGCGGTGTCTTCTATACAAGACACAAATTCGCTCCTGTGTGGAGTACTGCTCGCATCTCTGGGATGGTTCAGCAAAGTACTTACTAGATGCTCTCGACAGGTTGCAGCGACGTGCGGTCCGCATCATTGGGAATCCCGAGATCACGAACACCCTAGAACCTTTACAGCTGCGTAGAGATGTTGCGTCCATGGCTGTATTTTACCGTCTGTACCATGGGGAGTGTTCTGATGAGCTCTTCCAATTAGTCCCACCCTCCCCTTGCCTACACAGGACAACACACGCACACACGGTGCAAAACATCCGATCAAGAACAAAGCGGTTCGGAGACTCTTTCCTCTGTCGCACCATTAAGGCCTGGAATTCATTACCAGCTCACGTGTTTCCTTCTTCCTACAGTCCCGGGTCCTTTAAGCGGGGCGTGAAAAAGCATATGATAAGGCCATCAAGCTGAGTGTCACCATTGTCACACGGTATGTGTAAGTAATGGTGACCCTCTTTTCTGGGACTTTGCCTTCAGCTTACCATCAGGCAAGGCGAAGTCCAATTGACGTGTCCTATATAAAAAAAAAAAAAGTCTTATATGCGCATATATTTAGCACTTCCCTAATAAAAATATTATGAGTACAATAATTTGAATTTAAAATGTTAACACAGGTACTTTAACCGTATATTTCAAAATACTATCTACTAAATAGTTACTATTAGCTGTAAATATTTGTAGCTATGCAGTAGAGCCGCGTGGTTCCAGGCAGAGTAGAATTTGGACCACCCCATTTCTTCCCACGCGGTGTCGTACAAGGAGACTAAGAGATAGGGCTGTTTAACATTTGACAGATATATACAGCCCAGACTCAGCCTCAGATGCGTGACTCGAGTGAACAATTGTGCCCGGAATACGACAATAGGTTCACCTCTATTACGTGGGACCGAATACAACTATTGGTGAAATGTGGATGTTAATTAATATCTGCCTAGCTAGCCCTCCGGGAATAAAGGCGTGATTATATGTATGTATGTATGCAGCAAAGATGTCATTCATTCGACAAGAATGCCTCTACAGAAGAAAAGAGAAAAAAAGAAAGAAAGAGATGTGAGGGAATAGTTGTTTTAAACCAAGCTGGTCCATTTGTGCTAGGTAAAGCACCACACATACTAATATGTTAGTCGCTTCCATAAAAGCAATCCAAACAAATGCTAGAAAAAATGAATAATACTGAATCTGAAATCCAAATTTCAAGTTTTGAATGCAATCGGAATTGGTGTTATGATTAATAAGAAAATAGAACCAGATCAAGTTCCAAGAACTACTCAATGTAACATATAAAATATATATATTCTATCTTCAACAACCGACCTAAATACGCTATTTTCAAGGCCCAACCTAAAAAACAAGCTGAAAAATCCACCCTGCCACAGTCGGCCCCGAACAAATACTGCTTCTTCACTAAAACTTCGCCAACTAGCGTTCCATTGGTACGTGTCGCATCCGTTGCAGCTTCTCAAGCGATTATTCTCCATCGATTCCATCCAACTACGTAATGGATGCTGTTCGAATCGAGTTTCTAGTTTGTCTGGAATTACGTGGCTCGTTTGACGTTCGGGGAGGGTTTCTACTTCAAAGATTGAATCTTATAAAGACTGGAATCGGTTCAGTTTGTGTTAGTTGAGACAGATGATTTCTTTATAATAGTGATTGAAAATTGGTAAGTGAATGGATGACAGTTGAGGGATTAAACTAATAAACTTATTAAGTTATTCATTTCTCAAATTACGATATATTATAAAAATAATAAAATTGCTCAATAGCCTCCACTGTCACTCAACCGGGGGTATATCCTGGAAATCTTGATGAATTCTCTTAATAGAATACCAGTATCACCATTCCATCTCACTCAAAGGGAGTCGTAAGAGGCGACAAACGGAAAAATACGCAGACAATATCACTAGAAGAGAAAGAAAAATCGAAATAAAACCCTGTACCAACCAGTCTGGCCAGCGTAAATAGTAGACCAAAGTCTCCCAACATTGGGAGCGGCCTATGTCCAGCAGTGGACTGGTATAGGCTTGATTGATATTATGTTATGTTATGTTATGTTATGTTATAAATACACAAAATATTTTCAAAATCTTTATTATATTGTAGCTTTGATACGGTATATCAAAGATTAATTTCATGAAAAGGTAGAACAAAAACACGTAAGTGGTACGTAACTGAGGAGAAAACATATGAAAACAAATGAATAAGAAATGTGCAAATAAAAATATATGAAATTATAAAAGTTTCCTTGAATTCATAACTCAGTTCGGCCATGTTACGAACGTACTTCAGAATTGATTGCTGCTGTTATAACAAAACATTTTGATGTTTATTTCAATATCGTAACTAGTTGATGCTTGTGGCTTTGCCCGTATGTGTCTCAGAAATCGCAACTTTTGGTCATTTCTCATACTTTCCATGTGGTGACGGAGAAAGAATACAAGAATCATCAAATCAATGTCGTAAGCGGCAACTAACGGAAAAATAGGCTGACGATATTACTGCGAGAGAAGGAGAACTTTATATAAAACCCTGTACCAACTCGTCTGGCTGGCGTGGAAACAGTAGGCCAAAGCCTACCAACATTGTGAGAGGCCTATGTTCTGCAGTGGACTTTATGCTTTATTGATTGGTTCTACTCAATCATTTATTGCAACCATATGTGGCTGTTTATTATATAAGTCAAACACAGCATCAAATTCGCATTGCGCACATCGTGGACTGACGAGAATTCCAATAAAATTGTTCTGTCTGTGAAAAGGTTACCAATTTATAAGTTTGTAATAGTACCTATGGATATATTGAGATTCACATACAGCAGAATTGCTTAAAACTGTTTTTTAAGTTACGACACTATTTTAATACAATAATTCTAGTTTAGGCACTATTTTAATTATGTTTACTCCTTCTTATAACGACATTGCTTAACTCTTATACTTGAGGATAAACAGAACATCAATAAATATTCAAGCCTGCATCTTATATAAATAGTGGTAGATACAATATTCCTTAACCTTGTCGTTCAGGATTGTCTCAAGAGATGACAAATTAGAACTACGTCGTTGTCTTGCGATTGTCTTGCAGTCTCCAATCGATTTATGTAAATGTCACTAAGGCTATTTGCTAGAACAGTGGTATCTACAAGCCCTTGAGAAACAGAGAATGTAATAATATGTATCGTTGAATTCACTGGAAATAAAATAATTTTTGGATATATAATCAGAGCATTGTGATGGTGATATGATTTATTTCTTTGATGACAATGTTTGAATGTACATAGTTACAATAACAACTAAAGCACAATGGCTGCGCAGAATCCCCTCGGATACCTCCCCACCGGAGCCGGTGGAGGAGGTTATGTCGGACTCGAACCGACTAAAACGCATGCCGCCTGTGGGTCGTTTTGGTTGCCGAAGGTGAGGTTGACAGGCATATCGCTCGCACCCCGGCCGACCCAGGGCCATCTCTCACGATCTGGCCCTCTTCTCGGGTGTGGGGACTACAGAGTCCCCAACTCGTCCCCGGAAACGGGGAGGCGCGCCACGCGCGCCACCGCCGCGGCCTGCTTCTGCCAGGGTGACAGGTGGCTCCACCTGTCACCCCCAGGCCGGCGCTCATGGGGGGCGGAGGTCGTTCATCGACCTCCGACGCCCGAGTTGCCTTCGTACGCGGGCAGCTTGTCTTGCGATCCTTCGTCGCTCCCGCTGCCGCTCCCGCCCCGCCTCCTCCTTCACGAGCATTACTTGCTCGCAGAAGGAGGCGTCGGCCGCCCACGCATCCGCGCAGCGAACCATCGCCGCGAGCAAGGTGGAGAGCGTGAGAACCCTCACTCCCAGGGCCGCCACAAGCTCCCGCCTCGGCGTCTCCCACGCCGGACACTCGGTGAGCGTGTGCGGACCTGAGTCCTCGCTCGCGTCGCAGTGTTGGCACTCGGACGTTGGCTCTTTCTGCATCCGACGCAGATACTTTCCGAAGCATCCGTGCTCGGTGATCATCTGCGTCAGACGGTACGAGAGGCTGCCGTGTGGCCTCTCTAGCCACTCCCCCATGATGGGTCTTACCGCCGTTACTACGGCGTGCCCTAAGCACAATGGCTTAGACACGTAACTACACAACCCTAATAAAATTCAAACTAATAACAAACAAAATTTTATTATTCTTTCATTTTAGGCGTAAATGAAGTAAGATTTTTTTTTTCACATTTTAGAAAAACTTACAGCTAGTATTTGGAGCAGATATAAATTGTAAGTTTATGTGATGGCCAATTACAAGTTTTCACACAAAGCAAAAATAAAAGTGATAAATTATGGTAAATACACAACATTGTTAAAGAAAAAAAAATCACATAATTCACATCACGATACTGTTAAATATTACAACAAGTAATGACATTTACATAATGACTTCCTTAATTTATTAACTATCGCTACTATTAAATCAATATCGATACTTACTCCGGCACACAACATTACGATGAAATGTGTCATGCTCTGAACATAATATATGCATTCTATAGTTAGTGTGACAGATAGGAACATGCAGCGGGCTATAAGTTCTCAAGAAGGCTGAAGGCGCTCACAGACCTATCTTGCCCACCAACTTACGTCAGTTAGGTCAGTCGATCTGCTTGCAAAGAGAGAAAGACCTGCAGTTTTCCATTGTTCTTGTAGAGGAAGAAGGTGAAATTTTCTGCAGCGGGGATAATAATCGGGTAAACGTATATGATATTTGTACCTTAAAAATCTTTTCTGAACTTGTTCTAATTATTATTACCTTAATTAATTTAAAACAAGGGTACATACAACATGTGTGTTATACATTAAAAAACCAATATGAACAAACATAAAGTTTTGAAAAAGTCCAAAGCACTCCTGATTTACAAATTTTATACATGAATTTTTGTTCACAGTTATTTTAGGCTTTTTCTGTGTTAACCCAAAACGGAATTTTGTATTTAGAGGGAAGAATGTAACAATACTAATAATATTTGCTGCGTACCACCCACGAACAGGGTTGGTACCGAGGAAATTTAGATTGTGTTTTTATATGGCCTCTTAATGTTTTGTAGCATAAATGTTAGAAACATTTTGTAATTTGTACCGCTTAATATTACTGACAATTTAATACATTTTGGGAGTATTTTCACAGAAGAAACATTTTATTAATACGTATATAGAATTTAGTAAGTATACGTATTTAGGTTTAGTAGAGATCGCTCTTAGCAATAAGATCGCCCATTGTACATACTATATTGTTGAGACCTAAGCTAGAATAACATTTGATGTACAATGAAAATTATTCTATTTAACTAGTAGTAGTAGATTTTTAAATATCTATCTGTACCTCTCTTTATAAATATGTCTGCATGTCTTTAAATCAGTAGATCTCTAAATCGAGATGTCTGGTTAGCATTATATTTTCTTTATTTGCCATTAAATTAGCCATACCTATTTGATATAGACCAATATAACTATCCAAAGAATAGACAAGGACGCTGTGTTCTACTTATTTACTGAACAAATAAAACTGAAACACAAACACTATATACATAAAAATATGATGTATGTTCTAAATTAGCATCTGAATGGCACAGTGAGTAAATCTATTAAGTATAAACGATCGGATTATACTGTAATATTCAAAAACAATCATTTTATGTTCTTCGCAACTGGTGAGCCCGGTTCTGACAATGTATTAACTGTCGCATACAATCTTAAATTTAATTATGTTCTACACCTGTTAATCTAATGACTAGTCATGACTGCTGGCAATCGTTAAAATGTTAACAGTTTATTTTTACAGACCTATAATAATTTATGTTCGAATTTAAAGTTCATGTAATTCAACAATATATCTCTTAACATCATAATATTTTATATTTAGCTATTGAATATTATATTCTATACTTACAATTTATTTATTATTATTTTGTTATTCAACACAAAAAAATTAAAATACTTTTAATTTGTTTGCAAATAGAAGCGGTTAAATAAAATCTTTTCAAATTTTTGTCATTGGAAATCAAATGTATAATATTGTAAGCGTACCTACAGGCGTTGCCAATAAAATTCTACTGGCTTCACAAACAAAGGAGTATGAAAAGGAAAACATTAAAAATAACAAAGAATTGAATATTGTCGCCAGCCCTACTGGGAGTGCCCCGTAGCAGTACATTTTGTGAACTTTTCTAATATACCGACGTTGAGCACATAGCATTTCTTTTGCCTAACGTAATGAAATCAGTGGGATTTCTTCTTTTTGTTGGGAAACGATTTTTAGGAAATATCGTTATTGCGTCCATATATCAAAAGTCTCATACGTTGAAACGTGTTTTGTGTTAATGTTTTTCAAGATTATTATTCAGTATTGGTTTACAGTTGAAAGTATGGTTGAAATTTTCAAAGCCGTTGGGGCTTCTTCAATTTGTTATTTTAGGGTTCTGTTCTATTTATCTCATGCCATAACATTATTTTGCTTACTAGTATATAATATTTTATATACTAGTAAGTATAGTAATTTGGCATTAGGTATTTACATTCGAGATAATAAACTCTTTATCTTAAATGATATATACATACATGCATACAATCATGCCTTTATCCCCGGAGGGCTAGGCAGAGGTGAATTAACACCCACATTTCACCGAGGTGAGTCTATTGCCGTCTTTTGGGCACTGTTATTGACTCAAGCCATGCATCTGACACTGAGTCTGGGCTGTATATATCTGTCTGATGTTAAACAGCCCTATCCCTAAGTCGCCTTGTACGACACCGCATGGGAAGAGATGGTGGTCCAAATTTTGCTCTGCCGGGAACCCTCTCATCATCCTCTTATATAATTTTTCATGCGTTATTGCAGCGCTTTATTCTATGTTTCTCCTTGGGCGCAACACTGTTTCCACATTAATTTATATCACAGATGACAAATGAATCGTGGATAGTGGAATTGCTACTTATACGTATACTATTATATTTTATAGAGTTACTAGCTGGTGTCCGTGGTTTCGCGTGTTGAAATTTAAATTGCTGTCACTTAGACTATAATAATCTATCCCTGTGCCATTTTTTTTATACCACTTAAGTGGCAGTCAAGCACACGGCCCACCAGATGGAAAGTGGTTACCGTGGCCTATGGACGTGTGTAACATCAGAGGAGTCACACTCGCGCTGCCGACCCTGTATCCACAGAGTTTATGTGCCGTCAGTGTAGAAGACAAAACAGGGCAAGCATTTAGTCTTCCCACTGGCAACACAAACTCTTCAGTGAGCTCTGGCTACCCTGCTCACCGCTGGGAACACAACACGAAGTTATTATGGCCGCGGTATTCTGTAGGGTGGAGGTACTTCCCCAGTCAGACTGCTCAATTGGGCGGAAGTACCGCCGTGTCCCAACCTCCTACCGTACCGTTCAGTCACATGAAACGTTAAAAGATTTTTACACACTTTCATATTCATCATATTATAGTAGGAAATAGGTAAGCATATGATGTAAGTACTTTAGTAATTAAAAAAAACGAATGGAAACAAAATTTATTTTATCGAAGGAATTGGCATTTTGTTTAATTAACTTCTCTTATAAATTTAATATTTGTAATAATTGACACTTCATCGTTCTCGTTATCTCGTCTCTAATTTACAACAAAATAAGTGAAATTCAAATTGCCAATATTCCTATTCGAATAAGATGAGATATAATTATAAGCCATTTTAACTTAGAAATGCGGAATTCCGACTTTGTGAAGATTCCAAGAACGATGGTAGTATTACCAAAACATCTCAAATTACTCGAATTAACTTTGAGATCATATATTTGAAGGAAATAAACGGCCTATTTCTTGGAATTGAAAATGGAATAATTAATTTGATTTCATATTGTTTTAATATTAAAACTAGTAAGATTTCTTTTGAATGAATTCTATTATACTAATCTTACTAGACCTTTTTCCTACCCTAATCCTACTAATATTATAAATGTATAAGTTTGTCAAAGAGAGAAAGAAGAAGAAAAGAGAATAAGAAAGACTGTTTGTCACTCAATCACACTCTTACAGATGAAATTGGTTCAGGGACAAATAAGAGCCTGGAATAGATTACAGGATCAGGATCGAAGCGAAAAAGAAACCGTGGACATCAATCAGCTAGTATTTTAATAATTTCTGTATTTCTTTAACGTTTTTATTTACTAATGTTTATTAAACTATTTATATTGTTGATTGATGGCACTTGGTGGATTTTTTTTGTTACACATATTGAGAACTGACTTGTAGGTACATTTCCACATTATTTTTTATTTGTTATTAGACCTGACCGGTTTTACCTTTCTTAAACCTTTAAGGATGCCGTCAAGCAAAACTGGTTAGTCTAATTACAAATAAAAAATAACGTGGAAAAGTAAAAGTTAGTTCTCAATATGTGTAAATGTTTATTAAATTTGTTTTTTTTTCTTAAATTTTTGCATTGAAATTTGTTTCTTATAATATAGCTGCTATCTCCCACACTAAGTATTAAGCGATTGTCCGTGTTCCAGTGATTCTCCATGTATGTGTTGTTATATGTAATGGTTTTATGTCTTCGATTTTATATCAATGATAGTATAATTATGTACTAAAATGAATTTCTGGGCGTTCAGTGGTTAGTACATTTGTGGGTTCGGTAATCAACTAGTTTTAATCAAATAGCTTGACCGATCTGCCCTCTAGGCAAGTGGCAATACGTTTGTAGAATAGAATACATTGATAAATGTTTGGGACTGAAATATATTATCGTCAAAATACGTATAAATCCCAAACATTCATCATTATATACCTCAATACGTTGACCAATAAATTATCACTTGTATAGGTATTTAAACTATCATAGTAACTCACATCAGTATCAAAATAAACGGGACATTTACCCAAAACTGGTTAGGGAAGCGATTGAAATCAAAATGTATAAAAATTTCAATCGTGAGGATGGGTTTCAACTGCCGAACGTCTGGCATCCATCCGTCTTTGCAAAAATAACCGGGAACAAGCCAAAACAAAATCGCGAGTGGATACAGTAATCATCGTGTGTCGTGAACGTGATCGAGATCGGGTTCGAGTTTGTAGTGAGAGTGAAACCATTGGTAGTGCAGATACGCGTTGTAAAAGAACTCGAATCAGGGTAGATCGATATAATTACTCTTAGAAAAAACTTTTTCTCTATTCTCCGCCACTACTCCAGTTCCTTCGTGATCATGATGCTTGCAACAGCGCTGAAATATCGGAAACTCAAAAAAATTAAACATGGTAAACATCCCGTTAATTTTGATACAAATTATCACTTGTCTAGGTGGGCTGGTTAGATTTGATCCCAATCGAGCAATATCAATTTGCTTGACCTCAAGTCAAGCAAATTTTCGTAATCAAGCAAATGTTGATTATTGACCTCAAGTCAAGCACAAGATACTTTTTTTGCCAACGCGAGCATTATTTTAACCTTCACAATCTGTTGAGGTTAAACAAACGTTACTGAAAACAAAAAAGAAAGACTTAGGTCGTGCTTTCAAATAAAAAAAAAATTATGTAGCGGATAATCCTAAACTCCCTCTCCGTAATACACGCGGTAGGGCGCCGAGACGTTATTCTCCGTCTACTAATTTACGAACGCGCCCATAGCGCTAGCCAATCACAGGCCCGCGCGACCGGCTCGGAGAGTCGGAGAAACGAACGCCAAGAGTAATACACGATTTACGATAATTGTCTTAATAATTAAGTTTATTTGTTGCTTAATTGTAAAATTCGTTATTAAAAGGAATGTGACAACTACACCTGGCTCCTTATTGGCTCCATCCCGACTACAACTGACGCCCAACGTGTATATAAGGAGCATAAAGTTCGTCCAACAAGATGCCGCGCAAACGACAATCGCTAGATCAAAATAGTTCTGTACAGGAGGGAAATAGCAATAACTCAACAAATAATAACGTTGTGTTTACACAAGAAGCACTTACAACGCTTATTACGAGTATGCAGCAGTCTCAAGCTGAGTTATATTCTCAAATAATGAGAGAGGTACGTTCGTCCACACCAAACGAGGTTAATGTCTCCGCCATTATGAAAAATAATTTTGCGAAATGTGCATCGCGTTTCAACGGAAATACTGGTGAGTCTGTTGACAATTTTATTGATGCCATCTCAGTATACAAGGCGTGCCTAAACATAAGCGACGAGAACGCCATGTTAGGACTTTCTATGTTACTGGGTTCATCGGCGGGAACATGGTGGCAAGGCGTCAAAAACTCAACGAAAACTTGGGAAGAGGCCCTAAACAGATTGCGCAGTGCCTTCGGCGAGCGTCGTCCGCCATTCAGGATTTACTCCGAAATATTTTCAACCACTCAAGGTCAGCAGAATACAGATCTTTTTATTGCGAAAATTCGAGCTTTATTAGCAAAGCTTCCGCATGGTGATCTGTGTGAACGAGTGGAGTTGGACATGGTATATGGGTTATTAGATCGCCGCATTAAGAAAAGATTAGATAGATCAGCTATCAGTACATTCGACGAATTATTAATTAAAGCTCGCGCTATTGAGGACTCGTTAAAGGAAAACCACAAGTCCGAGAGCTGCAACACATCCGTCGCGACGACTTCGGAATCTGCGCGCCCCGCTTCTAACCCTATGCGTGCCACTGCAGTCCCCGCACGTGCCTCTGCAGCACCTGCGTATTCCACTGGCACAGCTGTTGATGGTCAAGATGCAAGACGTGGGAAACCCAGGTTGTTCTGTGTGTATTGCAAGCGTAGTGGTCACACTAAAGACAAGTGTGAAAAGCTTAATATTAATAAATCTAATGATAATAAGTCTAGTGATAGTGATACTTCAAAGTACAAAGATATTAAATGTTATGGTTGCGGTACAGAAAATGTTATAAAATCTAAATGTCCTAATTGTAACCCTAAATTAAGCTCATATGGTGAGCACACTGCATTTTATTCCCTTAGTTCAAAGACTGAGACTTCAACTTGTATTTGTAACAATTGTAATCCCCGCTTTATGTTGTCAAATGGTTTTCAATGTGTTTCTGGTAATTTTGTCGGATCAAAATCTCATGTTAATAATGATTTTAGGCCGCACACCAATATTGCTGTACCATTATCTGACAAAGTTGGTGGCTCACAATCTTTATTGGAAATGTCAAGTAGCTCTAAACAGTTTCATGGGAAAGTCAGTGGTGCTCAAACATATTTGGTAAATGGTGCTCAAACATGTTTTGCTAATGATTCTCAAACATGTTTTGCTAATGAATCTCAAAGTTTTTTTAAAGTTAATTGTGAAAATAAATCTTCTCTACGTCCAGTAATAAAAATTAATATTTTAGGTGAGAATGGTACAGCAATGATTGATTCAGCAGCCAAATGTTGTGTGGCTGGCTATACATTGTACAATCTTTTTAAAATGAGAAATCATCGTATGTTGTCTTGTGTGAAAAATGTAAGCTTAGCTGATGGTGTTACTAGATTAATGAATGTACTTACTACGGAAGTGTATGTATGTCTTGAAGGTAGAACCAGGCTCATAAGTTTTTTAATTTTTCCAGACGCGGATAGTAATCATACTTTGTTAGGTATAGATTTTTTGATAAATTTTGATATCAGTGTGGATTTTGGTAACGCTAAATGGTACTTTAACGATAATGATAAAAAGTTTGATCTTCTTTTCGAAAAAGATTTATTTTATGAACATGTCTATGTTAACAGCATATTTAGGGATGATGAAGCATCAGGTCTTACCGATCAACAACGCGAGGTTCTTGCTCAAGTTCTCACGGAAAATGAGGACATTTTTAAGTTGACAGGTGAACCAACTAGTTTCGCGGAACATGTAATAGATACCGGTGACCACGCTCCTATCGCGGTACCTCCGTATAGGTTAACGCCCGCGAAAAAGGCTGTTATGCAGACTGAAATAGAAAAGATGTTAGCCGAGGACATCATAGAGGAATGCGAGTCGGCATGGGCCGCTCCGGCGTTATTAGTTCCAAAAAAAAATGGTCAGGTACGTTTTTGTGTCGACTATCGTAAGCTTAACGCAATTACTAAGTCTGACGCGTATCCAATGCCGCTTATTGACGAACTTGTACAGTCAACAAAACGCAATTGCATCATGACTACGTTAGATATGAGAAGTGGGTTTTGGAATGTAAGCGTACGCGAGTGTGATAGGGATAAAACGGCCTTTCAGACACATTTAGGAACGTTTCGTTTTAAACGCATGCCTTTTGGTCTTAAAAATTCGCCAATGACGTTTGCTAGGCTAATAGACAGGTTGCGCTCCGGTACATCACTGAAAAACATAAACATTTTAGCATACCAAGATGACCTGCTAATTATATCAGATGGATTCGACCAGCATATCGCAGATTTACGTATAGTTTTTGATAGACTACGCCTATTCAATCTTCGCGCCAACCGCGAAAAATGTGTTTTCGCACGCAAAGAGGTTAAATATCTTGGCCACGTCATCACACAGGAAGGGATCCTCCCTGATCCTGGTAAAATACGCGCTATCGTGGATATGAAAGAACCAAGTTCGGTACGCCATCTCAAAACTTTTCTTCAAACGTGCTCGTGGTTCCGAAAGTTCATTTTGAACTTTTCGAAAGTCGCTGAACCACTAACACGTCTTCTGAAAAAGAATCAACCTTGGAAGTGGGGTAATGAGCAGAAACAGTCGTTTCAAGAGCTCAAAAAGAGTTTAACGTCTGCTCCCATTTTAATCCAAGCTGATTACAGCAAACCATTTGTATTACGTACGGATGCTAGCAATTACGCCTTAGGTGCCGTCTTGCTGCAGGGCGAAGGAAACAATGAACGGCCAATTGAGTATGCGAGCCGTCTCCTTAACCCCGCCGAACGCAACTACAGTACTACTGAAAGAGAAGCTCTAGCGGTAGTCTGGTCTGTTGAACGCTTCAGAGGTTACATTGAGGGTCATGAAATTGTTGTTAGTAGTGACCATCAACCTCTTAAGTGGTTATTAAGTTTAAAATCGCCTTCAGGTAGACTCGTGCGATGGGCTTTAAAGTTGCAAGAGTTTAATATTCGCTTTGAATACACTCCTGGTAAAGCCAATGTTGTCGCTGACACTTTGAGTCGTCCTACCTGCGAAGAAGATAGTAAGGATCAGTGCGGGATTTGCTCAGTCATTGTAGACTTACCTTCGAGAAGTCCTGCTGATCTTCGCCAAGCTCAGTTAGATGACTCGGAACTGAGAAAAATTATTAGTAGTCTTGAAAGTAATGATGCTCTTGAAGACAAACGCTGGTCTGAGCGAGGTTACTTCATGCAACAAGGAGTTCTTTATAGGTATAATCCTGACGTCGATGTTGAAGAACCACAGCTCGTACTTCCTGTGAGTTTAAGACTCGATGTCCTGCAGGAATGCCATGACACTCCTATTGCTGGTCATCAAGGCATCGATAGAACGTTACATAGACTTTCACAACGGTTTTTTTTCACTGGTATGAGACGTCTTGTGGCTGATTTTATTAAGTCTTGCCCTACATGCCAGCGGTATAAGTCGTCAAATGTAAAGCCATCAGGCCTCTTGCAAACACCAGTTTTGCAACAAAGAGGTGAGGTTATAGCAGTTGACTTATTTGGCCCGCTCCCATCTGGAGAAAAGGGGGAGAAATACATATTGTTGGTTGAGGACACAGCTACTCGGTGGGTCGAGCTCTTTGCTCTTGTTGACGCCACGGCAGAAGTCTGTGCCCGAACACTGATAGAGGAATATTTCCTCAGGTATGGCCTACCGCGTCGTGTCGTCTCCGATAATGGAGTACAGTTCGTCTCATCTGTTATGCAACAATGCATGTTTATCCTGGGGATTCAACAGGATCTGTTACCCTTATACCACCCGGAAGCAAATCCGGCTGAACGTAAAAATAGAGACCTTAAGGTACAGCTGGCTCAGATAGTTGACACCAAGCATAACTCATGGCCCAAACACCTACCGTCGGTTCGTTTCGCTATGAACTCAGCTATGTGTAATACAACTGGTGTCTCGCCCGCATTTCTCACCTTTGCTAGGGATCTCCGTTCACCTATCGAAGTCAATCTTGACATCAGGACAGTCCTAGAGAAAGATAATTTTGTACCCCAGATTACTCCTTATTTAAAGAGTTTCTTGAATTCTTTAATTTCAATTCGAGATAGAGAAGAGAAGGAACAGGATAGACGTAAAGAATACGCGGATAAAAATCGTAAAATTGAAGAGTTTCATGTCAATGACCAAGTGTTAGTTAAATCGCACGTATTAAGTAACGCTGCAAAAGGGATTTCAGCTAAATTTGTACCAAAAAGAGATGGTCCTTATACAATAATTAAGGTAGCGAGTCCTACTACTTACATTCTTTCTAAACTTGATAATCCTAACGACATCATAGGTAAATTTCACGCGTCACAACTTACGTCATTTGTTAAAAGGAACGAGGTTTCTCTACCGGTCATGCCCAAACGTAACCGAGGCCGCCCTCGTCAGATTAAGCCTGTTTCCATTTCACCTGAACGGGTTCCAGAGCCTGTTTCTATCTCAAACGAACGGGTTCTTGAGCGAGGACGCTTTATCGAACCCGAGGGGGAGTATGTAGCGGATAATCCTAAACTCCCTCTCCGTAATACACGCGGTAGGGCGCCGAGACGTTATTCTCCGTCTACTAATTTACGAACGCGCCCATAGCGCTAGCCAATCACAGGCCCGCGCGACCGGCTCGGAGAGTCGGAGAAACGAACGCCAAGAGTAATACACGATTTACGATAATTGTCTTAATAATTAAGTTTATTTGTTGCTTAATTGTAAAATTCGTTATTAAAAGGAATGTGACAACTACACCTGGCTCCTTATTGGCTCCATCCCGACTACAATTATCACTTGTCTAGGTGGGCTGGTTAGATTTGATTCCAATCGAGCAATTTCAATTTGCTTGACCTTAAGTCAAGCACAAGATACTTTTTTTGCCAACGCGAGCATTATTTTAACCTTCAGAATCTGTTGAGGTTAAACAAACGTTACTGAAAACAAAAAAGAAAGACTTAGGTCGTGCTTTCAAATAAAAAAAAAACAAACCAATCTGAATTCAAGAAACGCTCGAGTTGGCACGAAGCGGTTCGCAACAAGATATTATATTGATGGAAAATGTTTAATATTGCGTTTCTAACCCTGACCTTTATCCGACCGTTAATGAAAAAGATACTACAGACAGTAGGGTTCCCTTCAAAATTACCCTTAATTTAATATTCGAGTGGTTGAGTGTTATCCCTATTGCTTTCGGAACTATCATTTACTTTATTTTTATTTCTACTCAAAATAAATACATTATAAATTTTGAACATACATGCATATAGTCACAATGATGGAATGAACTCCCTGCTGCGGCTTTCCCTAGTGCCTATAATATGGGGTTCTTCAAGAAGGGAAATAGAAGGTTTCTTCATGGTCGGCAGCGCGAGTGTAGCGCCCCTGGTGTCGCACACGTCCATAGGTCACGGTAACCACTTCTCATCAGGTGATCCGCGCACTTTTTTGTCACATAAGTAGTAAAAAAAAAAATTGGTATCTTAAAACTAGTTCCACAGATTCGCTGTGATTCTGATGACGGTGAATCACTAGTGATTTATGACTTTTGTATCCACATTATAACAATATCAACATTATAACAAGATAACCGCGGTAGCGTAGTAGTATGGGTAAAGGACTGCTAAGACGAGGTCTCGGGTTCGATCCCAGGTTTTACTATGACACACACCAATGACTTATCGACCCTCGATTTATGTCGCCACCGTGTGGACCGAGCTTTACTATGATCCCCTCCCCCTTCTTTTATCTATCTATCTACAATATTATTTTTAATACAATCCATGTTCACCAGATACAGTTATCTACTTTCTGACCTCTCTCTAAATTCTCATTTATAAGATCAGTAGAAACTGACCGCGGTAGCCTAGTGGTATGGGTAATGGACTGCTGAGACGAGGTCTCGGGTTCGATCCCAGGTTTTACCATGGCACACACCAATGACTTTTCGATGCTTTTCGAAGTTATGTGTGTATTTATCGCAAGTTTATAAGTGCCCGGTTAATGGCAATAGGCTCACCTATTGCATTGGAACCTAAACACAAACTGGCGAAATGTGTGTGCTAGCACCTCTGCCAACCCCTTCGGGGATATAGGCGTGAGTTTATGTTATGTTAATGTTTAGAAACTGACATCTGCCCTCCACAACGCAAAGGTGATATCGAAACATTGCAGCTAAAACAGGTTTTTGGACTTTTTAGGGCTCCAACTATCCGTAACGAATGCCATACAATATTTGCGCTCGGGAATCGAACCCGCGCTTCCTACGTAGTGGCCGCATTCACTACTACCACGCCATAGAGGCTTATACTTTATAATTTGCATACTGTATTACTGTGGAATTGCACAACGCAAGAGAACTTATTTTGCTATAAACATGACTTTATAAGCAAACAATAAAAATGTGCACAATACAGTGCTTATAAAAATGTGCATCCTTGTCGCAATGAGGGAAACAAAATACAGGGAAAGCGAGACACTCAACTGATTTGAGTGTCGCCGATGGGAGCGCGGCACTGAAGTGGCACAGGCCTTTTATTTTGAGATTTTATACATTTAGGTACACTTTTATTTTATTATTTTGCAGACACTACCTATAGTCTCAATCCGTTCATAGTTTTTTTTTATACAACTTTGGTGACAGATAAGCATTTGGCCAAACTGCTGGAAAGTGTTTACCGTGAAACAAGGATACGTGAAACGTAAAACCGGTAGTTCGTACGAATATCAGTAGATGGCTCCCACCGTCGCCGGAAGACGGATATATAGGAAGATTTGGATGGCTTCAGGCGTGGTTCGGTGGCACAGTTGTCCGAGTATTCCCTTGTAAGGGAAAAAACGCGGGTTTGAAAACTGCCTGAAACGATTAAATTTTTTCTAACTTAATCGATTTGAATAGTTAGCATACTAAATGCTTTGAAATTTCATTCAATTATTCTGCTTTATTAGTTGAGTGTACCTCAATCGATACCACTAATGCTGGTGTTATAAAAAGGGACTCAGTTTTGAATCTCAATTGACCTGTGGACAGATTTTATACCTTATCTGTCGAATCGGTCAATTTGTGTATACAGTCTATACTCAGACAAATCGAGATTCAGGGATTATTTCTAGAACACGGGCTTAGGTCTCTTAATAAGTTTTCTTAGGTTAAAATTACTAGATTAAAAAATCCGGATAAAAATTTCGATAATCCGATTGCAACACCATCTATAGACGTGAAAAATTGTTAAAATATATTATCTTTGAAGCGGGTTGAACATCGTGTCAAAAGAACGAAAAGATGAAGATAAGTTGTGAAAATACTAGCATAATGTTAATCAATGAATAAATTCAGCCCGCAGTTCACTGATGGACATAGGCCTCTTCTAATGTTGGGAGACTTTGGCCTACTGTTTTCACAGTGGCCAGACGGATTGGTACTGGGTTTTTATTTTCAGTTATCCTTCTATCGCAGTGATATCGTCTGTATATTTTCCGTATGTCGTCTCTTACGATATCCTTCGGATGAGATAGGGTGGTGATACTTATATTTTTTCTCCGTCAAAAAGTTTACTAATGTGGAAATATCCTGGAGTACCCATTAGAAAATCCAGCAATCACATGCGTAACAGAATGTATGATTTATCAAATGAAAGTGAGTAATACTATAATAATTTGAAAGTGAGTAAAACCACGACATTATGAATAAAATTACCACGAAACCCGAGGATCTTGTTGACTCTGAACAAAAAATTCAAGGACACATTTTGTCTCTACCCTGGAATTTAATATAACATGGTTTTTATATGGCTTTACTTATTTAAGAAACTCAACGGGTTTGTAGTTATTAAGTTATTCTCTGAAAAGTTATGGGGTTATTTGTTATGGAAGGATTCCATGGGATTAAGGACTATATTGCTGTGGATAAATGGCACATGTTAGTGTAATCTCTGAAGATTTTCAACTTATATTGCTGCGTCGTAAAACTTGGTATTCTAAGAGTTTAATTTTGTGAAATGAATATAGAACATTTTTGTTGGTTACTTTGTGTAAGCAACAGTGTAGAAGTCATAAGAGGAGTTATATGTTTGAGCTGTTTCTATTATACCTATTTTCTCTTATATCTACCAAATGACTGAATTGATTTTGATAAATGAAAATTATATCTTCATCTTTAGTGTCAGTAGAAGGTATTATATTTAATCTCATCTCATACATTCGCATATATAAGTATATGTAGTGAGTAGAGCGGAAGATGAATTTAGTAAAGAAGGTCTCAACGACCTCTATTTCAAGGAGATTAAATAGCAGTATAATGAATTTCCTCCGGCTTATCCCAATTCTATTTCAATTTGCAAAAAGTCCATATCGGGCTCACGACCAGGCCTTTACAGGGGGAATGCCCTGACAAACTAAGTTACATGGACCACGTTTTGACCACTTGAAATTCTCCTACGCAATCGTCCGTGCAATCTGAATTGATATAAATAGTTAGTTATGCTAATTGCTTTAAGAATTCATTTGATTAAAGTCCCTTCCTCCACTGTCGCGCCAAGATGCTTATATAGGAGAATTTCGAATGCTCAAAACGTGGCTCAGTACCTAAGTGATCAGAGCACTTCCCTTGTTAAAGACTGGTGCATTTCTTTACTGTCATTTTCCCAATTCTCTTATTCGCTTCATTTGTATCACCTCTGCTTAAACTACAGTAAGCTATTTAATCATAAACATTCGTATTAAATTGAGGATATTTTCAGAATCACCCAAATGTCTGTCCATCCCTTTGTCACGCTCATGTTTCTCGGAGACCGTTACACATAAGGAGCCTGAAACTTGGGGCAGTGATTTATCGCAAGAGGCTGCGACTACGTGCTGGTGACGTAAGCATTTTTGTACGTGGAGACAGATGGTTAATGCCTCTCACGCCTCTTTATTTCATTTTCTACAAAAATAGGTATTCCGTAAAAATGTCGCTGGGTATCTTCAAAATATATAAAAGCGCAATACCACTCACTGATTAATCATGAAATTTAAGAAGTTTTTTAGTTTTTCCAAACAATTATAATATGGTGGTCTTCAAGAAGAGTATCATAACATTCTTTTTTTTATTCAACTTAAGTGGCCGACAAGCACACTGCCCACATGATGGAAAGCCCTTACCGTGACCTATGAACGTGTGCAACACCAGAGGAGTCACAACCGTGCTACTGACTCTGTAAGAACGGATAGTTTCTGTGTCGTCAGTGCAGAAGACACAATCAGTATAAGCTTGTATTCTTCCCACTGACAGCACAAAACCCGTCCAGTGAGCTCTGACTACCTTACTCACTGCCGGGAACACAACACGAGGTTATTATAGCTGCGGTATTCTGTATGGTGAAGGTACTTCCCCAGTTGAACTGCTCCGTTGGGACAGGTATACCGTCTTGTCCTACCTCCTTCCTTCCTTAGGTAGTCCGTGTATTTGTCTGCCGTCAAAGTGGTATAAATCATATTTTATAGTACCTAGTAGTTTTCTTTCGACGTATTCCGTGATAGTAATTACATGGTTCACCCGAAGATAAGTAAATTATACGAGGTAGATATTTTATTGAAAATAAAACGAGTAATGGATTTCGACCTTCCCATCAATCAATCAATTAGCCTATTGAAATCCACAACTGGACATTCCTGACTCTCCTGAATCTCCATATTACATTTTACTTAAATAACTGCTAAAATATTAACATTAAGCCAAACAGACACTTGGTTTGATGTGCCACTAACCACGCGTCTTGACAATAAATCAGTGCTCAATAAATTATCCATCCTTTCACTTGTCTGTTTGTCGTTTTATTAAACAGACATGATTGATTCTTAAACGTTGAAATGTTTACAAATGATATCGGAAAGTGAATTTCTATTCAATCATCCACATCAATCGCGTCAATAGGCCGAGATATAAACATTGATCAAGCCCGTCACTAGAATTTACATTGTGCGTATTACAATCCATTATTCTGTCAGATTATACCGCACGTACTATTTATTTAACAACCCGTTTACCTGTGAATTTAATCATTACGTCAAACCGTTTATTGACATCATTTGGGTATTGATCAGGTTAAAATCTCTGTTTGTGGTGATTTATCTCTTTTATAAGTAGTTAATTCCCTAATCTCTTTTGCCTAGTACTTAGTTACTATGGAGGGAAGTGGATTTAGTATATTTCTAGCTCCTCTAATTTATTTTTGATTAATTGCAATGGGGTATAAGACTGCTTGACTTATCACTGAGCCGAATCGACTTGATCGCCGGTAAACGGACACACGATCATCAATAGAAAAAAACATGTGTCCACGAATACCAGTACGACTGAAATTCATCAGTCATTGCTTTCAAGAAGACGGAGGTTCTCAATTCGATGATATAGATATAGATATTTTTTATATATGTCTTTTACGCGATAATAAAGCCAATTTTGAACGTAATTTTATTTTACTTGCCATGTTCGATAGGTTATACTTTCAAAGTGGTACCATATCCTAGAATTCCAGATCTGCTTCTGAGATCCTGAAGAAACCCCTAAAATTACATATCGCCTGCTGAATTTGTGTTAACAATCAGCAGTATCAATGTGATTTTTATTTGAAAAACGTCTCATGTGAGCATTTACCTCTAAAAATCATTTTCACATGTTGTTAAACTAACTAAACAAACTTATAGCTCACTATAAATAAAAAAAAATAATTTAGTACCTACTTTGTTTGTTGTGCCTGAACTACTGTGATGCAATCAATTGTAATATGGCCTCTCGGGCTAGGCACCGACTTCTAAGATCAATAAATCTGTAAATTCATTTATTTTTCGCTTTTCATAGCCTCTATTTTGTTTCTTGAAGTCGGTTTAAGTATTTTGTTTAAATTTTCTCTTCTCTCCCTTAAAGCGTTATTTCCTTCGTACATTTTACACATTTAATTATATTATCTACACAAAATATTATATTAAAATAATAAACCGTCATGAGTGGGATCATTTAACTAAGCATTGTTTCGTCAACCCAACACACTTATAAAATCAGATATACAGAAGATATAACAATAAGATTCTCTGTTCAAATAACGGCTTTAATATCTCGTCTGTAAACCCTTGTAATAGCACACATCATTTTTCAACTGTTCCGGTCGATTTTAAACAATAGCAGAGGAAGACGTTAGCACAAAGACGTTCCGACATGTCTTCGCTCGTATAGACGTCAGCTGAAAGTATATAGAAGTGTCGAAAATGCCTTCGCGTTTACTCTGAAACAATGTGAGTCGATTTTGATAATATATATTCTGCTGACAAAATACTTGAAATGAAATTCCGTTGAAATTGTAGACCTTCGTGAGATAAGGAGACGTTTGTTTAGAGAGAATTTGATAGGAGCTGTTTGATTTAGTAACCACCTTAAAAGCGTTTCACCAATTACAAACAGGTAGATCTATTTTGTCTAGTAAATTACTAATTTTCATTTTCATCATTTCAACTTACCAAACGATATCTTCATCTGAATAAGAAATTATTCTTACTTAGTCATAATTAGGGTTTCGAATCTCAAAAGGGAAAACCCTCACAGGATCACTTCGTTGTCCGTCTGTCCGTCTGTTTGTCTGTTAAGACCATTTTATCAGAAATGCGTGGAGGCATCAAGTTGAAATTCATACAACATATTCAGGTTTATAACGTCTAAAAATGTGAAACATTCAAATTCTAAGTAAACGTAATCATAATATATTGGAATGTAAGTAAAATTCGTCCCTGAATCCAATTTTGTATAGAACCCTCGGTGTGCAAGCCTGACTCGCACTTGTCTGACTTTTCATGAATATAAAATTGTGTTGTCAATAGTTTCAAGGATAATTAAACTCCTCAAAGTTTGAAATGGTGACATTTGATCCGACGATTTATATTTTGCGAATGATTAGCTACCTGGAAATTCGGCTTCGTCTACTCTCGTCAGTAAGTTTTGATAACGAGCTACATACGTGGATGATTTTCAGATTTATAACAATTGGTTATGAAAACGACAGTTCAATTCTTCTCTCGTAACTGGTAACCAAGATAAAATAACGTTCTTAGTTATCAGATTATCAAAATCCAGTAACGAAAGATGATGAACCAATTTGAGAAGAGTGACGTTTCACTCGAAGATTCAATCTTTTAAGTGATTTTCTTATGCCCACGAAATCACGACCTAGGATATTATACAATTATTCAATAGGAAAACTATCGCAGTATCGATAGAAACCACCAATATTGGTATAAAATAAAATTTGCACCATCAAACCTAGTAGAATTTCAAAGTTATCCGCTTTTATAAGTTCTCGAAAATACTTCTACACACGTGTCGATAATGTGACAGCCTTCAGCCTCTTTCAATAAATTTTGTAGCAAAATTCTTATTTTATAATATACATACATACATACATACAGTCACGCCTTTTTCCCAGTGGGGTAGGCAGAGACTACAGTTATCCACTTCCCACGATACTGGCATACATCTTTCGCTTCTTCTACGTTCATATTTGTTTTCATACATGCTCCCCGGTTTCGGGTACTCTTGACTTTCGATCTGATTGATAAACGTATGTGTACGTCAATACCTACCATACCTACCAGGTTGCTCATTCACCCTTGATTCATAAACTTTTTTTAACAACCTGTTCATTGCCGTTTCATTAAATCTTAAAACAAAGATTTGATAGAAAAATCCCTTTTTGTTTGTCCTCCAATTTTCTATTTTTTTCTGAAGACGCCTTTTTTTTAGTTTTATGCGTAAATTTTGTAAGAGCTTTGTAATTTTATATTTTTAGTAATCATTTCATAGTTATAACTTTTCGAAGAAAGTAGACCTTGGTTTTAAAAACAAACCGTTTACAGATAGTTCAACTCAGATGTGCGCGCGGCCTTATGTGCGGGTAAACCTTGTACATATACAGTGACTTTGTGTGCGTCACAAGAGGTACAGTCGAGTATAAATACAAATACAGTTATTTACGGGTTATATACGGGTTTTAAAAAAAAAGGGTTATTTTGTAATTTAATGTTTATTTATTGAACATTATTATCAAGTAGCGATTCAGAATAATGTTCAATAAATAAACTTAATGTTTATTTATTGAACATTATTCTGAATCGCTACTTGACAAATGAAATGATGAATTTTCGGATTCGCTGCTCTCACCAAGGTTAATTATGAATTCTGACTCCATGTCAAAATGTCTATAGTATTCTTCTTCTTTCTTTTGTACATGTCTACAAGTATTACCCCACATCCCTTCATCAATTTGACTTAAACGTTCATTTATGAGTTTCATTATTTCCGTCACATTTTGGTCGACATTATGCGAAGCAATATAATTTTTTTAAATTTTAAATTCGATGCGTAGAGATGTTGCGTCCATGGCTGTATTTTACCGTCTGTACCATGGGGAGTGTTCTGATGAGCTCTTCCAATTAGTCCCATCCTCCCCTTTCCTACACAGGACAACACGTGCAGGTCTTAGATGTCATCCGCACACGGTGCAAAACATCCGATCAAGAACCAAGCGGTTCGGAGACTCTTTCCTCTGTCGCACCATTAAGGCCTGGAATTCATTACCAGCTCACGTGTTTCCTTCTTCCTATAGTCCCGGGTCCTTTAAGCAGGGCGTGAAAAAGCATATGATGAGGCCGTCAAGCTGAGTCTCACCATTGTCACACGGTATGTGTAAGTAATGGTGACCCTCTTTTCTGGGACTTTGCCTTCAGTTTACCATCAGGCAAGGCGAAGTCCAATTGACGTGTCCTATACAGGGTGTATTTTTGAAACGGGGCAGTAAGGGCAAGTACCTTAACCGTTGCAGTTACAGCAAAACGTTCTTAAAAGACCTTCCCTAACTTTTTGGGACATTTTGAACTGCATTCACAGATTTTGTAAAAAACTTACAGTTAGCAAAAAAAATGCAAAAAGTTCAAATTTTTTTTTTATGCCAATCGATTCTATTTCATGTGGGGATCAAAAAACTCAGACATTTTCGTAAACGACTGTATCCTTAAGAAAAAGCGATAAGAACACATCTCGCTCGGACGACGACTGACGCGTCACTGCCACACAAATGAAAGTTGTTTATTTACAAGCGCACGCACACATAGGACCGCGCGCACAACTGAGTTGAACTATCTATGACCAAATAATTTGCGCTTACTATAGAAGCACTTTACAATATTTTTATATTTTAAGGCATTTTTGTATTAACAAAGTTTGTTTTCAAAATTGTTTTGCACGGTGTTAACAGTGAATTATAAATTTTTGTATACATCATCTTCATTAAGACATATTATTTTAATTGCATCCTAGGCCAAAGTGCCCTAGGAGCTTAGGGCCGCCTTCCGGCTCCTCCTCCTCAACTTTACATGATCTTGGGCATCCATGGTAGTGAGACTATTTGCGCGCATGTCACCCTCCTTGACCTCCTCATATCCACCACAGCATTTTCATCTCCGTGACACGCAGCTCCTGCTTAGATATATCAATCAATTAGCCCACGGCAGTTCACTGCTGGACATATGTAGGTAGATATATATGTATAGGTAGATTATAATCTGATTTTACCGTTACTTTTATCCCTGAAATAGGTTCCAATCCATTGCAGGGATGGAATCAGAACTCCAGTAGCAGCATTCTAGTTAAAGGATGTTAAAAATTCCAACAGGCAACAACTTACATACATTATAATTTACTTAGAATTTTTCTCCCTTGTCGGACATTTCTAGTGCAATAATGCCGCGTGCGGTAGGAAATGTCGGCGCACATCCTCTGAGGGTTGATGACGGATCCGGAACTGCGGTGTACGTGAAAGAGAAATTATGGTACTCGCGATGTGAGCTACCGCACTTACATACATTGTATCTTATGGAGAATTCCCCACAACGCCATCTCGTCGGAGTTGTGCATATTTAAGCATTTATGTTATAAGTTTGTAGAGTGAATTAGAGAATAAGTTGAAATTAGAAAATGTTGTTGTGTAAATTTGAATTACGTTGACTTTTTTACTTTAAAGGAATACTGAGTCTTGATGACAAAATGATATTTGATGACAAATAGTATTTGATAACAAAATTATGTTTGATGACAAAATTATATTTGATGACAAATTATATTTGTAGAATGGACAAATGGTCTGGAGCCGAAAGAGACATGTAGTTGGTGCCATGGTTGGTCAATAACAGTACATCTCACTTCACTTCATTTCATAGGATTGTGATATAACCAAAATTACTAGACTTCTACTAACCCTTCCAATTGAACTAAATTGTTTGTGTAAGGTTGAAAGTGTAATGGCAAAATATCAAACCCGGGACCTCTCGATTGTTGGGCTGAATTCTTAACTACTAAGCTACCGTGTGAAATAATTATTATTAATATGAACTTCCATTATGACTTTGTTACAGGACAATAACATACGGTGTTTTTTAACATAAAACTGTTCATCATCCTAACCATCATGATAATAGATGGAAAACAGCTCAGTGATAAAGTGCCGTCGTTCAATATTTAAAAAAGACAGCAAAGTAGATGAGTTGACTTTTAGAAGACAAATGTTGTGCCTTTGACAGTAATTGTAGTCTAGACAAAAAGAAAACAATACTAACACAATAAACGATAAATCATCGCGTTCATACAACACATGAGCTCGATAAATATCTAGAAAAGTATTTGCGACCTCTTAACACCATTTTTGGGGAAAAACTCGTTATCTGTAAAAGCTTTTTTAATTTATCTGCCCTTCAGTTTTACATAATAATTTGTAATATTTTTATACCACATATATTGTCTTCTATACAATACGTTCAACACACACACGAGAACTGTCAAATAGTGGAATGCTGTGCCCAAATCTATATTTCCGGATAGTATAACTTGGGTGACTTCAAGACTATAGTACATAGGCTACTTCTAGGCAAGCTTGCTCCACCGTCGACCACATCATAACTTATCAAGAGATGAGATAGTGGTCAAACATAACCCTATCAATGATAAAATAGTATAAGAACTGTTTTGTGCTCATATATAAAACCAGGTACTCTTTTCTCACTGACTGCGACTGATAGTTTTCCAACAGAAAAATTCAAAAGTATTTTGCTCTACATAGAGTTTACTTCAACTGGTAAGTACTTTAATGTACAATAGTATTATATAAACCAAGTATTTATTCACAAAGATGATACTTAAATCTCAAGTAGCAAAACATCATTAAATAACCAATCATCCAATACTAACAAAATCAAAGGCAAGCAAATTAAACGAAGCCTTTGACTTTATCGTATATCAGCCAACACAAACAGTACATTGATATCCAATTATAGGAATTCTCAAAGTCAATAGCTATCAGGGAGCACCGAGCTAACCACTTTCCTCATTGCATTACCATAATTTTGTTCCAATGTAAACTTAGTAATTGCCATATTTCGAGAGGGAAAACGAGTTTTTTCGAATTTATTTTTCTACTTGGCCTCAAGATTCTAAAAGCATTTTTGTGCGATGACAATTATTACGCGCCGAAGTGCTTGGAAAACAGAAAGCTGAAAAATGAACAATAATTTTCGTATCATTGCGCATTGTGAAAAATTATGATTTTTCTTCTTGTACTTGTACCAACTCGGCATACTAATTATTGAGGTTAATCAGAATACTTCTTTTGGAAATAAGAAGAAGTAGTATCTATAAAACGATTTAATTAAGATCAAATCTTTCTGCCTCCTCATTAATTTGATTGAGATATTTGCAAAATGACATCGTTAGATAACCTTTTGAGAGCCTTTTAGTGTAATCATCATATTGGAACTACGATTTTTATAGGCAAGTAATAAGAAAAGTTTTTACAAAATTCAACTTCGTAGATTATTGTTTATAGACATAAAAATTCAGACTTAAATGTTAGACAACATGATTGATTAAGTATAATATAAATAGAATTATATAATATATAATTTAAATACTATTAAATTATATAATATAAATATACGATAAATTAATTTCATACTTCTTGAACAGTTTGAATATACAGTAATGTTTGCTTTCAGTTTGAAAACAATATAACCTCATTCCGCAATGCTCGTGAAATGAAAAAATATTAATTCTGAATAACACTCAAGTTTCACAATCTGTCGTAATATGTAAACGAAGGAAGAAAGTCGTGTAAGAAACCCATGCATGTTTGATCGTAACAAAGAGAGCCGAGGTAGGGGAAGTAAATGATTTTCTGAATTATAAATTTGTATGCAGAGGCGAAATTATTTTTTGTTGACTAGCAAATATGATCGGGTATCGTAGAAATGATTTGTTTCGTTTTTGTGGAAGTAGAGGTGGAGATAGCAAACACAAGTTCAATTTAAAATCTTACATTGAAAGAAAAAATAACTGGAATTACCAGCATATCCGTTAACCTTCCAGATCTGTGTGACGGGCAGGAGTAAATGCCGAAAGGTGGACTCCCGACTTCAACGTTGAAAGTGACCTCAGATGTGATCAGAAATAAATCTAGATTACGATGGTGCTGATAACCTACCAAGAGAAACTTAATGGTTTACGTTAGGAGGGGGTTATGTTGAAAGTGCAATGGTCGGAGTTTAAATCAGTGACTTTTCCCAGCAGATCGGAGCCACGGACAACAGTTAGACACAGAATATATTGTATTTTTATGCTTACTGTGGAGATAATCTCTACAGTAATCATAAAAGTTGGGCACCCTGCCACATTACCATTTAAGTCGACAAAATTTATATGTGTACGGATTCTTTTGTCCTCGCTTAAGTACAGAGCAGATACATCAAACGATATCTCATATCTCATTTTTATGAAAGCAAATAATGATCGCATGCATTCGTGGTTCCGAGCAGCATTAATTTCCATTGCCAGTTGTACCAGTCGTTATTATGATATACTGCTTGGCATTGTACTGGATATCTATCAGCATAAAATATGATCAACTTAAACGGTGCAGAAATGGATCGTTATTGCTGGTTTAATTTCCATCTTCTAGTTGTACAACGTCATTGATTTCTTATAAATACTCATGCGAGTATAAATAATACTAGACGATAGAAAAAATGGAGACATTAATAAAAGCTGCAATGGTGACTCTCAGAAATACAATTCCAAAATGATTTGTCTTCTGGAACCTAATATCACACAACATAAACAAGCTTCAGTTATTGTGTTTCTTATTGTCTATTTTTCAACATGAAAGTTAAGTTTGTCACACAAATGAAAGTTTCATTTTGTAGTACTTCAAAAATAATGAACACAAGTTTTTCACAGCGGTCGAACTATAAGTTTCATATTCAACTACATATATGAGTTTGGTTATTTGAAAATACCAAGAATTCTTCACACAAAAAGAAAATAATTTTAGTTTATAAAGTTAAATTTATACCCTTCTTCTTCAGAACTAAAAATTTACTAATATGTTTTATCACAATATTGTGTATTAAATTGGGATTTGCAGTTGGATTTCAATTTGATATTTCTAAAAAGACTATGTAAAATAAAACTACTTAGCAATAAAATCTACACTAGTACATTCGACAGCCTCAAAAATAAATGATTCTCAGATCGCTGCATTACTTCGGTGTCGTAAAAATTGGTGTAATTGCTTTAGTAAATTTTGCAACTTATGAGAACATGACAATATTTTCTCGGGAACTTCTCTCAAATGACTAATCTTTTGATAAGTTAAAGTCTGTTTTTGCTATTTAAAAGATTCATTATACGTATATATCAGTTTATGCAAACAATTACCACAACATAATCATCAGAGAAATCTTATCCAAATGAATTATCTCCTTTGTTCGGATCCAAGAACCTTTGAATTATATAGAACAAGTCCTCCGTGAGCCCTTTTATGATCGCATTTCCTTGTCACCCCTCATATTGTTTCTGCATTCCTTTCTTCCACTTATTTTAACAACTCTCTCGGTGACATTCGCTACAAGTGACTACATCATATTGCCCGTACTTCGATGAATACGCACTCTTGTGAGCATTTTAGCGCCATTTTGTTGGTAGCCATTTCTTTTCCTGTTACATGACTACTTAAGTGCTAAATGTTCTTAAGGTGAACATGAATTGAGTGTCTTTATTCTACTGTTACTTTTAATAGCTGAACAGATTTCAATATCTATCATAATCATTATCATCCTCCAATCAATTGTGAACACTTTGAAACGCTATCGCACATTATTTTTGATTGGTGTATTCGTTTTTACGAGAGCGACTATCGTTTGACTTCCTCACGTTATTAATTAGGTGCATCGACAGGTAAGCCAAATATGGAACCAAAAATATTGATGTATAGGATCTTATTTGCATTCTATCATCCCGTATGTACTACTGACTATGTGTATGTAAATGACTAATTTACAACTCATTGCCAGTATTGATTAAACCTGCCTAATAAAAAACATTGTGTTGCATTACATAAATGGTTGGTGGTCGAGACATTAATACTGTAGAAGAGTTTTTTAAAGAAATATGCATATCATTCGTACCACTGCTGAAATGCGCTATTATTGTGATTGTAATATTTTTAGTAACTAAGCAGATGTATACTTAGTTATCTGTGTTTGCATGCCTTTATGGCGAAATGAGCTTGGATATTATAATTTTTATTTCCATCTCTTATTACAAGCAAATAAATAAATAAATTTGAATATGAATTTAATATTAAAAAAAATACGGCAGTCTGACCTTGTAGTCAATAAAACATCTGTTATTTATTTATTTTGAACGTTTTAATGATACCGCGTGGTGAAGGAGAAAGAACACAAGTATCAACACTCCAGCTCATCCGAAGAATGTCGCAAGAGGCGACTAAAGGAAAAATACGCAGACGATATCGCTGCGCGAGAAGAAAAGCTCGAAATAAAACCCTGTGTCAATCCTTCTAGCTAGCGTGGAAACCGTAGGAGAAAGCCTCCCTATATCGAGAGTGGCATATGTCCAGCAGTGTACTGCGATGGAGTAATTTTTTGCATACATACAAACATATAATCACGCCCTTGTCCCTGGTGGTTTAGGCGGAGGTGAATTAAAACCCATATTGCACCAATAATTATTTTCGGTCCCATGGTGAGCCTATTGGCGTATTCCGGGCACTATTGTTGACTCGAGCCATGCATCTGAGACTAAGTCTGGACTGTACATAATTCTGACGCTAAACAGCCATATCCTTTAGTCACCTTGTACGATACCACATGGGAAGAGATGGGGTGACCCAAATGGTACTCTGCCGGAATTCACGCGGAAACTAATATAGTAATAATTATTATTAAAATAACAATTGATTGATTAGTACCAAATAGCATCATAAACACTATAAAATCTCATTTCAAATTATTCGAATGCTTTCCAAATAAAAACATAGATAAATCAATTATTCAGTTATCGGCAAAATAATTTTTTACCTCTTGCAATATTTTATAAGTATAATTCATTCAGTTTGCTTACCTTCGTTTACCTCCAAAATTATATTGGCGCGACACAATACTACTGATGTAGACAATTCGCAGTAAGATTTATTGAAGCCCTTTTAACCCGAAATTCGCTGAAAATTGGCTTTTATTTCATTTTATTCGAGACTGGGGTAGATCAGACTTTTTACAAAGAGGCAAATTGAGCGGGGTGTGTCCAACGGTGGTTTGGGACTGCGCTCGACAATAGATGTCACGGGGTTCGTTTAGTGCCAATATATTTGATTTTATTTTATTCAGATTAGAGGTTGGGACTACCTCGAACTTTTCATTACTACAAGCGTATTTAATAAAGGTGCATGGAACAATCTGCATAGAGGAGGCTAAGGCGATTAAGATAGGGTAGTTTTTGCTAATACTGTAATATAATAACCTTAGTAGTACATCTGAGTGATTCCATGCTTCGGAGGGCACGTTAAAATGAACGATGGAATATGAATACCAGGAACCATTCATATTCCGTCGTTCGTAGTTCCCGCTGTCAATAGTCGTTAAGTCAAGACTTTGTAAATGGGTATCTTGAACAAGTCTGTCAGTAGTGGGCCACTCAGGCTGGGAAGTCAGTAGCAGTCGCTCCCAATAAAACCAAAAAATCTAGCCATATAATCCCCAAGCGGACAAGGGACACAGAGACCTTAACCCTCGAATGTGATTGAGACTCACACATTGGACGATGATGATGTCTATAGTATAACATCGTAGTAAAAATATCCATTTACCTACACGAAGTCCACTGGCGAAAAATCAAATAGCTAATTTTTGTAACTTCAGCTCCAAAAAATTCTCATCCTCAATTTTTCATCTAAAAATTTCACGCACTGGATAACAATTTGGTTTCGATCATACCGTATACATCAGCCGTCAATGTCGTCGAACCTACCGAACCGTGGGTTCTTTCATCGAAAACAAGCTACCATTTGTCTCTGCCATCGTTTTTATCGCGCGCCCGCTCATTGAAACACCATAAACTTCGATATCAACTTTTTACGTCTACTCAATTTACTAGAAACAAAAATAGTCAAGATACGTCTGTTTGTTGGACTGAGTTCTGGTGGTTTGTTTGGTTTTTTTTACACACACGTTCGTATTTCCACAAAGTGATACGCATATACACTAACATTGCGGTGAGAACGGATTCGTATTTTTTCTCTTTCAAAATGTGCTTTTAAAATTAGTGTTTTAAAATCTTTTCCATTTCAAAATTTAAAAGAGCGAAATTGAACAGAACAATCGATAGGACGAAAGTAAAATAATCGAAAGATGGAGGATCGTAGCCGGTGAAAACATGTGGTCTCTGCCTACCCCCCTGGGAAAGAGGAATGGCTGTTTAAAATAAAATTATTAGTAAGTAGTTTTAATAGTAAGCCTTTGTGTAAATGTAAAATTTGATTATCGTTGAAGTGTGCAATTTCTGAAAACAGTTTGTATACGAAATTAGGTTGATGGCATTTCTAACTACTATTCCGTTACGATTCCAAGAATCTGACATTTGAAACGCTTTAGCTGTTTGTAATAAGGTGGTTTAAATTCTTGCCGTAATTCAAATTGAATTAATTTCGGGAGAGAAATTGGAGGCTAATCTACCGTTATTATATACATTACTAAATATTGAATTTCTGTTTTATAATGATCAGCCTTTATTGGAAGGAGCAATATTCATTCGTTTTAAGATATTGCTGAAAATATCTTTAGGTGTTAACTATAAATTTATTTTTAGATAAGATTAAAATTGCTTAGAACTTACCAGTTCTTTAGTTAGATCTGGTGATCTTTTGGTAGGTATACCCGTTACGTAATACCGTGATGAGCCAATTCAATACCAACATAGCTTCACTACTTACATGGGGTAGCCATGAGAGTAAACATAATATATAAATTTAAAATGAGATCAGTGTAAAGGTTACAATGATGTCTAGCTGGCAACTCGTATATTTATTTGCCACCAATTTTCAGAGCACAGAAAAACACAATTACAAGGCAGTAAACTTCCAATTGACCTTCCTTACGGATCTCTAAACCATTGGGAGGCAGCGATCAATTTTATAAGACTATCCTTCCCTGATTTTATTGTCTTCTCTCATTGTTCGTTAGTTCCCGTTTATTGCCTATAGTAAAGTTATTGATTGGAGAAGGATAATTTAGAAACAGTAAAAGGGACAAGTAAAAGAAGAATTCTTTTTTCGCAAGCAATATTGAGATTAGGATTTGAAATTCTGAGACAGAAGCTTTTTTCCTTTGCAGATTTGTAGGTGATTTATATGGTATAAGCCTCAGTATTACAGAATCTTTCAAAATACCGTGACCTATGGACGTCTGTAACACCAGAGGAGTCACAGTCGCGCTGCCAACCCTGTAAGTACAGAGTTTCTGTGCTGTCAATAGAAGACAAAGCAGGAAAAGCCCTTAGTCTTCCCACTGACAGCACAAATTCTCCAGTGAGCTGGCTGCCCTACTCACCGCTGGGAACACAACACGAAGTTATTATAGCCGCGGTATTCTGTAGGGCGGAGGTACTACCCCAGTCGGACTGCTCAATCGGGTGGAAATACCGCCGTGTCCTACCTCCTTACAGCACTTACTACTTACTTACTGCAAGCACTCCTTAAAATTCATCATTATTTTAGTATTCTTAGTTACATTCGAGGCTTTCTAACCTTGGTCTCTAAGTTTCGCTTACTCCTTGGCACCCTTCGGCTTGGATTATACGGTTTTTTCGGTAGGGTTAAAGTCAAAAACTAGAGCTTCATCCATCAATCAGCAGATGTACCAGTTTGAAGAGGAGCTTGGCTTGACTTTGAAGGTTTTGGAGGGTCCTTATTCACCCAGCAGGGTAAGCAGATTTAAATCTTTGCTAACGAAGTTGAGAAAGACTACCATAAGAGATAAAAATCTGCTTTTATTTCACCCATCACACGACTTACTAGAGTAAAAAAATATTTAAATGAAAACTTTCTAGCTGGTAAAGTACTTGCTGCACTCGAGCAAGCTGTAAAAAAAGTATTATAGCTTTCACTAAATTTAAGCGGGAAAGCGGCTGTCACTTCTGTTGGACTGAAAATGTCTTGTAAATTGCTTTAGACGTGTGAAACTTTGCATAGATGCCAGTGGTAAGTGCTGCGAAAACGTTAATAGTGACTCCTAATCTCCTTACTTTTATCCCTTTTTTTTCAATTGTTTGTGTAAACCTAGAGTGCAGTTTTTATTCAATTAGACTAACTTAAGCGGTTACATTATTGAGCATGCTAAATTGATGACGATTACTTTTCACTTGTGTTTTTGGGCAGGTCCTCACTAATCCAACGTTCGATTGGTATGAGAAACCAGCTTCCACAGACTGTTCATACTATTGATCAGTGAAACCTGCTATGTATATTGAATAAGACACTTGTATTTATCCACAGTATTTTATTTAACCTGACCGGTTTTGCTTCATGGCATTCTCAAATGTTATATTTGACGGTTTAAGTTTTCGGTAATGATAAAACCATTGAGAATGCCGTGAGGTGAAACTGATTGGGTTAAACAATAATATAGATAGATACTATATAAAAGTACAAGAAGTGTCTTATTTTATATATAGCTTCCACAGTGTAGCGGCATCGCGTCGCATACGCAATGTCAGCGAATTCCTCGCCCGGCAGCGACGGAGCTCCCGCGCTCTGTGAAGCCAGTTCGTACGTAAGGTTTGCCACAGTCAGCCGCATATGAACTCGCTCACTTATAGATATTCTCAGTCAATATCAAGTGTTCTAAGTAATCAATTGTAAGTTCTACATATAGAGAGACCATTGTGTGATCGACAATAAACGTAATAAGTGTACGCCATCTTTTATTGAGATACTCCCACGTAAACTTATAGGCATAGCCTCTAAAATGGTGACCCCGAACGTGAACGTGGGAGTTTGTAGGTTATATAACCTATAACCTCGTGAATTTTTTGTGAACTTTTGAATGTTAGGCACTCGTGTGTAAACATTAGCGTAACGAAATGGCAGATGACGGCAGTGCGCTCATAGTGAAATCCGAAGAGCAGGTGATCACGAGCATCGCGGTTACGACGCGTATTCCAGACTTCTGGTGCGACGAGCCCGAGCTGTGGTTTATCCAGGCTGAAGCAGTATTGAACCCGCAAAAGGCGTCGGATGAATCAAGGTACCAGATAATCGTATCGAAATTAGGCAAACATGTTCTGACGCAGGTCACGGACATTCTCAGAGACCCCCCCGCAAACAGACAAGTACTCTACGCAAAAAAAGCGATTGTGCGAAATCTATGCGAGGACCAAGGAGCAACAGGTACACAGACTCATGAACGAGATGGAATTAGGAGACCAGAGGCCATCGCAATTACTGAGGAAAATGCGTGATATTGCACGTGGCAAGATTGAGGACGAAACCCTCCTCATACTGTGGCTTAACCAGTTGCCAAGCACAGTAAGAGGGATTTTGGCAGCTAGGGAGACGAAGGACCTTAGTACCTTAGGAAACATAGCGGACAAGGTCATAGAATCCGTATCACATAGAGAGACAGTCAGCAAAATAGATGTAGCTTCAGGAGGTGAACCTGCAAATTTAATAGCAGAAATCAAGAACCTGACAGAGAGGATAAGAAGACTGGAAAGCAGGTAGCCCAGTCAGTTTTCCAACACTGGATCACACGCTTCGTTTGTCCCTTAAGGTTAACGAGGACCAGGGTAGGCAGTTTGAAAGTGAAATATTTAAGCACCTCGCGCAGCGGTCGTGCCATCAGGCGGCCAGTAAGGTTTAACATATAACATGTGCAGAAATGTAATTCAAGTCTTAGTATAATAGGTCTCTGCTGACCCATACTTGGCATGCACAGTATTATAATATGTAATGAATGTTACAACAGGGCGCAGTGTTGCGCCACCGGATACGTTATGTAAACGCAGTAGCGGCGCCCGAGTGTGCAAGTCAGCAAAAATCGCACGGAGACCGTAAGCGATGCAATAAAGTAGGGACAAGATAATAGGTCACTTTTGACATTTCATCAAAATTCAACAACGTAACCTTGTAACGGCGGGCATAAAATAAGAACTGCACAATTGCTTAACTTTTTTCAATTACGTTTACATATTTATTGTAATAATGACCGATACGAGTAATTTTACGATTTGCTTTCACTAATAAACCATTCTAAACATAATAAACAATTTCTGATCTAAAGAACTGAACGTCGTTACAATGTTGCGTCAGTCAACCCTTTTTCTTTTTAAACACTAGGGATGTTACTCTAAAAATCGAAAGCTGATAGGATTGTAAGTTGAATCGAATGCAATGATAACTTGTGAAGAAAAATCACCATAAATTTATAACCACGTTGTGATTATAATAAAACCTAATTATACATATTTATTATTCTTTTAACTAACTATAAAAATACAAAAAAATAACTAAATAGAAAGGTCATTGATGTTGGGTGCAATTTAGGTGGATGTTGCTGGCAACACCAGTGCCTGTCGATGACGCATGTCATGTCGCCATAACATGATGATGACGCAGTCTTTTGTTGTTGTGCGAAGTGACTGTGCGTTTTTGGTGTGCTCTCTGTTATTTTCTTCTGATCCGGCTTTTTCATTGAACTGATCTTACTGACTACGTTTACCTGGCTATAAATTGGACTCCGATTGCTTAACGATTATTAAACAAGAAAAACATTACAGTCTTACTATGTCGAAACGGGGGAAAACTCTAAACAGTCAATCTCGCGAACTAGTGCTGAAATTGTACAATTATTTTGGACGTGAATCAGTTAACGATGGGCCTCTTTTACCATTGAAACCACCGAGAGAACGCGTTGCCGAAGCATTGGGAATAGGGAAGAAGACAGTAACTCAAATTCTGAAAGAGAAATACGGACCATCAGGCTCAGAAGATAATACTTTACGTACACCGAAAAAACGAAAGAGGGACAAGAAAATTGTTGACGTTGATAATTTTGATGCTGCTGCAATTCGCAACCACATTTATGGATATTACTCGAGAAAAGAATATCCTACACGGGAAAAGCTATTGAGTTCGTTAAAAGGCGCAGGCTTATTTTTTGGAGGCAAATCTTCTCTATCAAAGGTTTTGAAATCGATTGTCTTTAGATTTAAAAAATCCGACAAGCGGAAAATCCTGCTAGAACGCTACGATATTATTTTGAAGAGAATAACATTCTTACGTCAGGTAAATAAAATTACGGATTGGGACAATGTCGTGTTTATTGACGAAACATGGTTGAATGCGAACCATACGGTTGCGCGGACATGGACCGATGATACAGCGGCCTCCACCTCAAAAGTTCCATCGGGAAAAGGAGCCCGACTTATTATATGTCACGCGGGATCAGCTTCTCAAGGTTTTATTCCAGACTGCCTCCTCGCATTCGCCTCTAAAACTACAACAGATTACCATGAGGAAATGAACTTTGATGTTTTTAAAAAGTGGTTTGAGAAGCTGCTAGTCAGCTTAGAAAACCCATCGAAAATTTTAATGGACAATGTTCCGTATCATTCTGTACAAGTTGATAAACTCAAGCAGATAAAAAGCAAGAAATTGTCTCGTGCCTGGTAAGAAATGGTGTGGAAGCAAGTCCAACTTTATTAAAAGTTGAGTTGTTAAATCTGGTAAAAGCAACTAAGCCGTCCAAGCTCCGCTATGTAATCGATGAACTAGCCCTAGAGCATGGACACGAAGTTATTCGATTGCCTCCCTACCATTGCCAGTATAACGCCATCGAGCTTATTTGGGCACAAATAAAGCGTCATGCAGCGCGGAACAATACTGAACCACCCTTCAGTACTGCTAAAATGATGACTCTGCTACAAACTGCATGTGCAGAAGTCACTACAGAAGACTGGCGAAAAGTCGTGGAGAAGACAAAGAAAATAATTTTACAAGATTTTGAACGAGATGTGAGAATAGACAATATTATTGAAAATGAATTAATAATATCTCTGAGTGCTGACAGCAGTGATGAAGATAGCAGTTCCGATAGTTCAAGTGAATAAAAGCAATTTTTTTGTTAAATTACGTAGGTACTTGTCTTATTTTGCTCCTTTAATTTATGAAAGAAAAAATAATAATGGGACAGGGATTCGCATGATCATTTTTAAAATTCACATATGTTTCAAGTCTGTATCGATTCATTCGATTCATTCATTTAATCGATATTTTTAAGCAGGTCACCTCACTATGAATATAAAACTGACATCTGTCAAAAGTGACCTATTATCTTGTCCCTACTTTAGTTTAAGAACTTTGTAATGATGTACTGTTTTTGATGAAACTTTTATTAGATGTTTTTCTTAAAAAAATCTTTTATGTAAAATTTTTTTTCAATAAGGGGGGAGTACTGTAGCGGCATCGCGTCGCATACGCAATGTCAGCGAATTCCTCGCCCGGCAACGACGGAGCTCCCGCGCTCTGTGAAGCCAGTTCGTACGTAAGGTTTGCCACAGTCAGCCACATATGAACTCGCTCACTTATAGATATTCTCAGTCAATATCAAGTGTTCTAAGTAATCAATTGTAAGTCCTACATATAGAGAGACCATTGTGTGATCGACAATAAACGTAATAAGTGTACGCCATCTTTTATTGAGATACTCCCACGTAAACTTATAGGCATAGCCTCCAAACACAGCATTACAAAGTCCTGCTTAACAGATTTTTTTTTCCATTTCCATGGAAGGAAAGCAGTAAACGAGATATCGACATAGATAGAAGCGGGTATATCTCACCAGACATTACATAATACATAACTTTTTATATTCCTATGCCGCCTACGAGCTCCGCCAGGACTTTATGATCCTTGGATATCATGAGATGACGTCATAAAGGGAACATGCCTAACTTTGACTAAAATGGACCACCCGTGTGTGAAGCGTTGGAAATAATTTTTATTTTTCGTGGTAATATAAATTATATGCCTTTTCCTAGATGGTTTAGTTATTCAAAATGTTATACATAAGAAGATTAGAATTTCTTCTCTCAATCTACATTGCATTGATTTTTTTATACCACTTAGGTGGCATACAAGCACACGGCCCACCTGATGGGAAGTGGTTACCGTGGCCTTTGAACGTATTTAACACCAGGGGCATTACACTCGCGTTGCCGACCATGAAGAAACCTTCCGATGCCCCTCTTGAAGAACCCCATATTGTAGGTATTTGGGAAAACCGCAGCATGGAGGTCATTCCACAGCTTGAGTGTACGTGGGATGAAGTTTCTTTTATACCTCACAGTGCGCACAGCCTCAGGTTGCAATCTTGTGTTAGGAGTGGGTTCACTACGTCAGTGTCAGGATTCTAGCATGAACCGTCACTGCGTCAGAATTCTAGCCTGAACTGCTTGGTTGATTTAGATCATTAACAGCATTAGCATAAGTTTTTTTATAGTATTGTGGAATAAGGTTTTATATTGATTTCGGAAATTTCCTTTTTTTTATACCACTTAGTAGACAAGCACACGGCCCACCTGATGGAAAGTGGTTACCGTGAACTATGGACGTTTGTAACACCAGAGTAGTTACAGTCGCGCTGCCAACACTGTAAGTAGAGTCTCTGTGCCGTCAGTTTAGAAGACAAAGCAGGACAAGCCTTTAGTCTTCCCAATGACAGCACAAATTCTCCAGTGAGCTCTGGCTACCCTACTCACCGCTGGGAACACAACACGAAGTTATTATAGCCGCGGTATTCTGTAGGGCGGAGGTACTTCCCCAGTCGGACTGCTCACCTGATGGAAAGTGGTTACCGTGACGTATGAACGTGTGCAATACCAATGGAGTTACACCCGTGCTACCGAACATGTACAAACAGAAGGTTTCTGTTCCGTCAGTGCAGAAGAAACAATCAGGACAGTATGTCAGGGAACAGGTACTCAAGCAAATTATTATATTTAGACTAATTAGTAAATATTTGTAAATAGACCAAGCTCGCTGAGTTTCTTGCCGGAGTTTCCTCATGCCGGTGCCGCATTTTGAACATTTTAACCGAGTAGTTCATCTGCTAAATTAGTCTTTAATATTTTTTTATTTTGACGTTTTGTAAATCCCGATTTAATGGTTTATACACAATACAAGGCCAGGCTAGCTTTGACTCAAATTGGCTTGGCCTTAAACAAAATATGCTCTGCTAGGCCGCAGAGCGTACTTTTCCAAATTGATGCATTAAACATCGGCCGGCAGGTTAGAAGCTTACAATAAGCCCACATTCGACCGTGTGTTTTAGTCGGTCTGAGTCTGACATAATCTCTCCGAGCAGTAGAAGAACCTCGTGAAATTAATTTGCGTGTGTTGTCTCTATTTGTCACAAAAATATATTATTCCGTACCAAGCTGCTAGGCTTGTTGGTCTTAAGTCACTATTTACTAACGCTAAAAGTATAAGTATTCCACAAAGTTTCACACAACGCTATCTAGACCCATGGTAAGCATAGCTGAACTAGCTTGTGTTATGGGATCTAGAATGCGGATAAACATACTTAGATACTTGTAAATACAAATATATTATACATAGAAACACCCAGACCAATGCAAATATACATGCACCTCTGCCTACCTTATTTGAGCATTAATGTTTAGAATTTGAATTAGTGATGACACTTTAACATTTCAACACAATGTAAACATTGTTCAGAAATAAATAAATACAACCTCGGGGATAAAGGCGTGAGTTTTTGTTATGTTATGTTTTAAAAGTAGCGTACATGGTTAAGTATCCATAGACTATTAATAATACATCTTTCATAAAGTACTTTGGAAAAAATACTGGCACATTGAGCCATCCCAAAGGCCTATTATCATCGCATAAAAAGAGTCTGATATTAAAACATATAATACATAAATTTACTGATCTCGACTAGAATGGAGTACTCCATTACAAAGTGATTAGGATATAACAAGAATTTGCATAAAAATATGTCGAATATAAGGAATATGGTGCCTCAATGTACGGCCTTTTACAACCTCGTCATGCCCTAATTCAGTATGGAAATTCTATGGAGTTTTAGAGTGGATACGCTTTTGTCTGCTATTGAGTACCGACTGTGTTGTTAATAAAAATGTTTATAGAGGTATATCCATACTTTTCTCAACATTAAGACGAGGGTTCTATGGGGGAAGTACTGCTATGTTGCTTAATTTTAACTTTGTAGTGGGTTGAATTTCGCTTACTCATGTTGGAGAGTGTTAACGGAATTAACCTCCTTCTGTAACTTAACTTCCTATTTAATTACTTCATGTTCTACTGTTATCTCCTCACATGTGGCAGTGATTTTACTATTAAATTAATCATCCTAATTCTACTAATATTATAAATGTGAATATATAGCTATATTTATGTTTTATTTTTAAAACATATCTCGTACATTTATGTAAGCTTAATTTCTGATGAAAAATAATGTAACTCAATACTGAATTCAAACACTGAATTATAAATTAATTATTGTAGCGTATCCAAAAAATCTTTTATAGTGAGATTAAATATTAATTCATAAAAATCATTCAAAATGTAGCCAAGAAACCAACAAATAACACATATATTCACATATAAAAAAGTAGTTGCCTCTGAATACACGCCTAAAAAAGAGATTGATGTTTTAACTCCTCTTAACACTAATCCATAATTATTACTAAACATAATTTTACTGGTGGTAGAAACTTGGTGGCACAAATTTGTCTCAAGTTTCGACCGGGTAGGTACCACCGTGCACTATTGCGAAAAACCCTCCATAGCAATTCAATCTCGGTTGGATTGTGTTCAGGGGTCAGCATGTGCATAGCCGGGCAGAGGTGGTGGTTGTCGCAGCACTAGTGGGACCAGTGGGTCTTGGCGTAGTCTAGTGGGGATGGCGCGGGGCGATGCGCCGAACAGGGAGACCTGTAGAAACGGTGGTGCCGCTGGCCGCCCGCGGTATGGTACAGGGGCCCAACTGGGGTTAACCACCTTGGGAGGCTGCCTCACCAGGCCGCGCATAATCCCGATATGGTTCGTCGTGCCGGTTGGTGACCGGATTTGGGAGCCCGGCGACCATACTCGGGGGGGTACGGGGGCCCTTCCGTTCGGCGCGTCGGCTCTCGCCATGCCTCACATTCATAGATAAAACCAATATCCCGCGCTTTGTCACACGGTGCTGCGGCGGCAATCACTTCTTTTTTCACGCCTTCTCCCACCCAAACTCATGGCAGCGCAATTCACAGAAAAAGGCAACACAGCGGCTCGTCACACTCCCAAAAGCTTGCTATTTGAGGTGGAGTCCACAAACATCTGTGGGCTCCATGCAAACCTCAACGCCGTCCACCAACACCTAGAGACGGCGAAACCTGCCATGTTTTTTCTAACGGAGACGCAAATACACCGCCCTGACGACACGACCTACTTGCTCTACCCTGGCTATGTTCTTGAGGAAAGTTTTCGTGCAAAAGCCGGGGTGTGCGTGTTTGTTAGGGCGGATGTTTGCTGTCGCCGTTTGCGCTGCCTAGAGGACCCATCCTTCTCCGTCCTTTGGGTACACGTAGACCATGGCCCTACGAGTCAGATCTATGTGTGCCTCTACCGTTCCCATACAGGAGATGCTGAGACAACTCGACTCTTTGAATATCTGAGTCAGGCGGCAGATGATGCGCAGGAGCGATTTCCGAATGCCGAAATGGTATTTTTGGGGGATTTTAACGCCCACCACGAGATCTGGTTGGGCTCCTCCAAAACAGACCATGCGGGAAGAGCCGCCCACGCATTTGCTCTGGCGCACGGCCTGACCCAATTGGTGCACGAGGTCACTAGGATACCAAGAAGGTCGGGCCAAGCACCTTCTCTGCTAGACCTTCTGCTGACGAGTGATCCGGACCGGTACAGTGTATCGGTGCGAGCCGCGTTAGGCAACTCTGACCACTGCCTGGTCTGTTCCACGGTGCCTATTATGGCGCCTCCACGACCAGTGCGGGGGAAGCGGCGTCTCTGGCACTACTCGTCAGCGGACTGGGATGGACTTCGTGACTATTTTGCGTCCATCCCGTGGGTTGAGCGCTGCTTTGAAGGTAAGAACCCATCGGATTGTGCTACTGCTGTCGCCGGTGAGATCGGTCTGGGTATGGAATACTATATCTCATACACCGATGTCACCGGTGACCGCGGGGTGCGCCCTTGGTTCGGGCGCGAGTGCGCGGAAGCTGTTGAACAAAAACAGTCTGCGTACCGCGCTTGGGTAAGGGCGCGCGCCACGCGCCATCCCAATCTGGGCCACTTCAAGGCGGCGTACAACAGAGCCACAAAGGTCTGTAGAAGGGCCTATGTCAGAGCGGATGCCCTGCGCATAGCGCGGCTTGGTCAAGAGCTAGTGATGCATCCCACGGGAAGCCGTGGCTACTGGCGACTGGCTAAAGCCGTGCAAGCCAACTTCTGTCAGCCTTCGCTGCCTCCGCTGCGTAACCCTGATGGATCCCTGGCCCATGAGCCGCAAGAGAAGGCAAATCTGCTGGCTAATCTCTTTGCGGCCAACTCCCGAATCGATGATTGTGGTACCCAGCCACCAACACTACCCGACAGTGACCACGCGATGCCTGATATCCATATCAGGCAAAGCTATGTCCGTGCAGTGCTGCAATCACTCGATGTCCGGAAAGCCAGTGGTCCGGATGGTATTCCAGCGGTAGTTTTGAAAAAATGTGCAGCGGAGTTGTCTCCAATGCTTACGCGCCTGTACCGGCTATCCTACAGTTCGGGTACAGTGCCTTTGCCTTGGAAAGAGGCGAATGTTCAGCCGATTCCCAAGAAGGGGGATCGCTCGGAGCCAGCCAACTATCGACCCATAGCCGTCACCTCAGTGCTGTGCAAAGTGTTCGAGCACATAATTAACAAACAGCTCATGCGGCACCTAGAGGATCACTCCTTAATTAATGACCGGCAATATGGCTTCAGACCGAAACGGTCAACGGGTGATCTTCTAGCATACGTTACCCATCTTTGGGGTGAGGCTATGGACAAGCACGGCGAGTCACTGGCAATTAGTCTTGACATCGCCAAAGCTTTCGATAGAGTCTGGCACAAATCGCTTCTTTCTAAGCTACCTGCCTTTGGTCTGCCTTCTAGGCTGTGCAACTGGGTTGCTAGCTTCCTGCAGGGGCGCCGTATTCGCGTCCTTTGTGACGGACGAGCTTCGGAGTTTCTGCAGGTTAATGCTGGCGTGCCCCAGGGGTCCGTCTTATCACCCACTCTCTTTCTTCTGCATATCAACGACATGCTGTCTACCGGCAATGTTCATTGTTATGCAGACGATAGCACTTTACATGGGAGTTATCATGGACATCCAGCGGCCAAGCAGTCAGATATCGCGGAGAAAAGGCAGATTCTTGTCACTGAGCTTGACGGGGTCCTGAATCACATTTCTCAATGGGGCTCTGAGAACCTGGTTGAGTTCAATGCCAAGAAGACGCAGGCATGTGCGTTTACAGCAAAAGTATCTTCTTTCCTTCCCCTCCCCACTCTTCAGAGCACGCCACTGCCGCTGCAGGATAATCTCAATATCCTAGGTATGGATGTTCGCTGCAACCTGAATAACAAAAACTACATCGAAAGCATCATCAAAACAGCCTCACGAAAACTCGGAGTCCTGAACAGAGTGAGACGATTTTTCACGCCGGAGCAGCGGTGTCTTCTATACAAGACACAAATTCGCTCCTGTGTGGAGTACTGCTCGCATCTCTGGGACGGTTCAGCAAAGTACTTACTAGATGCTCTCGACAGGTTGCAGCGACGTGCGATCCGCATCATTGGGAATCCCGAGATCACGAACACCCTAGAACCTTTACAGCTGCGTAGAGATGTTGCGTCCATGGCTGTATTTTACCGTCTGTACCATGGGGAGTGTTCTGATGAGCTCTTCCAATTAGTCCCACCCTCCCCTTTCCTACACAGGACAACGCGTGCAGGTCTTAGATGTCATCCGCACACGGTGCAAAACATCCGATCAAGAACCAAGCGGTTCGGAGACTCTTTCCTCTGTCGCACCATTAAGGCCTGGAATTCATTACCAGCTCACGTGTTTCCTTCTTCCTACAGTCCCGGGTCCTTTAAGCGGGGCGTGAAAAAGCATATGATAAGGCCGTCAAGCTGAGTGTCACCATTGTCACACGGTATGTGTAAGTAATGGTGACCCTCTTTTCTGGGATTTTGCCTTCAGCTTACCATCAGGCAAGGCGAGGTCCAATTGACGTGTCCTATATAAAAAAAAAAAAAAAAAAAAAAAAAAATCCAAACAAAATAAAAATTTGAACTTGCATAAATTCGCATAGATCTGAAAATTAGTGGGGCTCTTAAATACACGATAATAAAAGGAATATGAAATTTTCCCATCGATTGGACTTGCACATTTTTTTAGTCGAGGTCAAAGTAAGTTTTATCACCAAAGTAGGTTACACAAAGTTGAAGATTATGTAATTATCTGGATTTCACCACTAACGGTATCACTTGATGGTGTCACGAGGCCGTCACGCGGGAAGCTATAGCTAGTAAATTTTATATAAAGTACAGATATAAAACTGTTTGTTATCTTCATACAATGGTACATAATGGTATTGGAAGTCGTTTATAGGCGTGACTCTGTGGGCAATATAAATATTATAGTCGTAAAAGTAAATGATTCGGCTGTAAATAACATAAATTAACTTGTTTTAATATTCCTGACTATTCAAAAAACACTGAACTTTCTTTCGATTATCGTATCATCATACTTTTATGTATATGCCAGAGCCATATGAATACATCCATGCCTACCCTTTCACCTTCAAATAGATTAAGAAATAGAAAACAAGGAATCGGATCAAGCGGGATTCGAAACTACGATCTTTCCCTTACAGGGGGAGCGCTCTGACCACTAAGCCACAGAACCTTCACCCGATACCATCCAATTTCTCTGTCTTACGGCCTGAACCAATTAAATTTTTCCTATATCTTAACCGATTTGAATAGTTACTATACTAAATGTTTTAAAATTTCATTCAATATTCATACCTTGTTAATTAAACTTTTATTCAGACATTAATAAAATATTATGTTTGTTTGATCAGTGTCTGTAATGGTGACCCTCTTTGCCTTTAGCTTGCCATCAGGCGAAGTGAGGTCAAGTTGGCGTGTCAGATATAAAAAAAAATTGTTTGTTTGGTTGATAACAGACATCTAGTGTGGGAAGGCTACTTATTAATTATTTTTAATTGTAGCATAAATATAGGTATATAGTCCTATATTTGGTAGGATAAGATGTGCAGTTACATATATAGAACAATTCACAATGAACACTCATATAAATACGACATAAAAATTCTACCTCTATAACTTTAGCACTAAAAGCCAAACCCTAAATACTGACTCCGGCAAACTTCTCTTCTACAAGTTCCAAGAACTAAGTTCCCTCCTCGAGACTTGGTCTGGCCAGCTGAATGTTCATGCTAAGAATCTTTATTTATTCTAAAGTTTCTGTCTGCGTATTTTCCTTGAGTGGTAAACTGAAGTGAATACTAATAGTTATGCGCTCTTGTTAGGTTTGCATCTGGGTGTAAGTATTTAATTATTTTTTTTACTATCTCTTGCTCGTAATATATATCAAAGTGGTAGGCAGTTTCAATAAACCGTTGTAAGCAATGGTTTTCGATCCAACGTGAGATCCAGAAAAATATATCATGGTACCTGGCAAGTACAAAATCTGAGAAAGTACCATGTTGATAGACTCCGTGTTTTTATTGAACCAAAGAATCAATCCAAGATTTAACACATAAAGAAATTAAAGTAGACCCAATGTAAGTGTATTAATTAAGCCTATATTTTAAGAGGAATATCCTTTTTCCTACTATTTTTGTGCTTTCAGCGGCGCGGCGGAGTGTGAGAAAGATAAGAAACAATTGTAGATTGTAGCATTATTTATATCTATGAAGATGACCTTCATTACTGAAACTCTTTCTTTATCTCACTAGTGAAGTAATGTCATATTGACGTGCCTAATGCTATCCGAATTCATATAATTAAGCATATGTTTTTCATCCAGAATATAAAATAATCAAATACATTTGCTAATGATATTGTACAACGTTATTTATCTCAAAAAATATACTGCAAATTATTCATGAAATTAACATTGCAAAACATGGTCCACGATATACATACTACATATATTTACATAAGGTAAGAATCAAGATTTTATACTTAATTTATTAAGCTACAATGTTTTGGTTTCTGAAATTAATTTGGTAAGTACTTACTTTGCTAAGTAATAAATTTATACCGTTAAACGGTATAAATTTATTACTTAGCAATTGATTTATATGATCTAAATGAAGCCGCGGTAGCCTATTGGTATGGGTAATGGACTGCTGAGAAGAGGTCTCGGGTTCGATCCCAGGTTTTACCATGGCACACACCAATGACTTTTCGATGCTTTTCTAAGTTATGTGTGTATTTATCGCAGGCTTATAAGTGCCCGGTTAATGGCAATAGGCCTGCCACCTATTACATTGCGACCTAAACATAAACTGGCGAAATGTGGGTGCAAGCACATCTGCCTACCCCTACGGGGATATATGCGTGAGTTTATGTTGTGTTATCTAAAAGTTCCTTATATGCTTGGATAAACTGGATTTGGAAAGCGGAAGGATCCGTCTTTTAGCACACATTAGGAGGGACTTATGTCCAGCAGTAGACTGACATAAACTGCTTCATGTAACAATATTGGAGCTTTAACGTTATGGATCACAACAAATACCTGATTGGCCAGAATACCGCCCCATAATAACCCCATGTTGTTTTACTGACGATGAGTAGGGTAGCCAGAGCTCATTGGAGGCTGGTCCTGCTTTGTCATCCACATTAATGGCGGAGAAACTCTATGTTCTTACAGGGTCGGCAAGCGAGCCGTGTGAGAACAGAGACTAGTCTACCACCTGAGTTGTATAAAAAAATCTCTTATAATTTTACTTTTATATCCAAAGACCCTGTATTACAAGTGACATAGTAATAGCAATACATATTCATAACTCACAAAACATTCAACTCCTTGTACCCTTGTCACACGTTACAAAAGCTTCAGAGAAAAATATGAAACTTTTCGGATAAAATTACCTCCCATGAATATATCCGAATGAGGCTTTCCCAAAAAATGAAACGAAATCATATTTCAAAGAAACAAACGCTTAGATCAGGGAAATCTCAGGAATCAATCAGATATAAATACCTACTTATGACAGTTAAAAAGAGAGGTCTGATAAAAATTGTGACGTAGTTAAACCCTATTTAAACCAATTACAAGCATAAGATGTGAATCTCTGAAAGTTTTCAACTAGGATTTTCGGGGTTACATACTAGAGGACAAGCGTATTGCCGTGTGCACTTTGTCATGGCCTAATTTTTTGCTGTTGGAAAGAAGACACAGCCCTATCCCTTAGTCACCTTCTAGGACGCCCATGCGAGGAGATGGAGCGACCTTATTGTACTTCACTGGTAACAAATTAATTAATAGACAAACAAACCATCAACTAGCCCATCGCAGTGCACTGCTGGACTAGGCATATCCCAATATTGGGAGACTTCGGCATACTGTTACTACGCTGGCCAGATGAATAGTTACAGGTTTTTTTTTTCAAGTTTTCTTTCTCTCGCGGTGATATCACATGCGTATTTTTCCGTTGGTCGCCTCTTACGACACCCTTCAGTTGAGATGGAGTGGTCATACTTGTATTTTTTCTCCGTCACTACATTGATAGATATAAACTCTATTACATACAATCGTTGTAATGTCCAGCAGTGGACTGTAATAGGCCAAATGATTGATTGATTGAATAGGTGAAAAGGAATCATGTAAAATGGTAATATCCAAGTTGAATTGATCCTGAATGTCATATTAAAAACGTATGTGTCATGGCATCAGATTATCTTAGTGAGTTACCGGAGTTCCTTACATTAATGTGTTGTGTATACATACATACATATATAATCACGTCTTTATCTCTGGAAAGTTAGGCAGAGATGGACTAACACCCACATTTCAGCAATAATTGTATTCAGTTCCACGTAATAGGTGATAGCCTATTGTCGTATTCCGGGCTCTATTGTTGGCTCGAGCCATGCATCTGAGGCTGGGTCTTGGCTGTATATATATCTGTCTGATTTTAAACAGCCTTACGTCTTAATCGCCTTGTACGTCACCGCATGGAAAGTGACGGGGTGGCCCTAATTCTACTCTTTTTATATTAAAGACAACTAATCAACAGATACTTCAGAATGTTCCGGTTGTCCTTCGTTAGTTAAAAAATATAATTTCGCTTCCCAAAAATTTCAAGTTTTGGCACATCAAAAGAAATAATACATCCATTTATATACATCAAAATAAAATCATTTCCATCGTATTCGTAAAAACCTCAGATCAGAAATCATAGCCCGCAGCATAAATTTGGCAAAAGGGCAAGAAATAAGAGTTCCAATATATTTTGTTTTGAAAAATTGCTAACAATAAAGGTATCTGTATGGGTCGATGTGGACGGACAAACGACAAATGGCTAAGGGAGCCTTCTCGTTTGTCATTTGGAGAAAAAAAAGTCGCGGGCTTATATATGTGAGACGTGGTTAGAATGGGCGAGCCAAAAAACGCACATGACAGTTCCACGAAAAATTTGGTTCCTTTTTTTTCTTTATTTATCATTTTTGGTTATTTTTATTTTAACCTGACTACGGCGGACTACGGATAAATACACACATATTTTGAAAAGCATTGACAAGTCATTGGTGTGTGCCATGGTAAAACCTGGTATCGAACCTGAGACCTCGTCTCGGTAGTCTATTACCCATACCACTAGGCATAAACTGGCGAAATGTGGGTACTAGCACCTCTGCTTAGCACGTAACATTTTGTGTTATATTTTGAGTTCAGGTTTTTCTAACTATTTTTGTGGTTATAACAAAAATATTAATAGGTACACAAAATAAAATGTTTTTTCGAAAAAAATAAATTCTATTCAAAACCTATTTACAGGGTAACTTAATAACAGAGCTTTGACTCGCTTGTCACAAATATTCATATTCTTTTCTACGAAAACGGGTTCGAAATACTGATTGGATGAATCTAGACGACAGTTACCCTTTCAGGGGTTCTGAATATATTTAGGGTATGGTACAGCTCCAATAAATAAGTTACATTTTATAAGGCTTGGGACTATTTTGATATTGATGATCTGGGAAGTCTTTGTGCTATGTAATTTGTTTATACTTCACGGAGGTTCATACCTTCCTACCTATTTTTAATTTACCTTTATCACTCCTCCTTCCACCCGACGAGTTGGTATCTCTAGCACTTCTACTCTATTTTTCCTTATTAGATTGTTGGTAGGTTTTGAGTTTTCGGGAGGGATTGCTCTCATTGTATTGGTTCATCGGAAACGACGCCGCCTGTTGCCTCCAAACCCCTTTTTATACTCCAACTTCGATTTTCGACTTCAAGAGGAAATTCTGCACCAGAGCCTCGTTGGACAAATAATATTAAATGTGTTTAGTTAGATTTGTCTTCGTTAGACGGCATTGTAAATGAAATGGGCAGATTACTACTTCGCCAAATCGAAAAATTCCTAATTCAAAATCAAACCCATGGAAATGTAGGGCATTACATAAAATATGTCATAAAATCCACGTGGCGAATTTTCAATATACCACACCTAACCAGTGTAGACAATCCATAAAATTTTCCATCTCCTCACAGCCACTTATTTCCATCCCATAAACCACAGGATAGACTTTTATTATTAATATATTTACTAAAGCATGCCTCACAGGATTATCGTGATAACTCCTCGTTTATACCTAAATCTTTAAACATTTAATGGTTAAAATATAACGATTTCTTAAAAATAAACAGCTATAAATAAGAACGGACATATAATTTTTTCCCCACAGCTTTACATCTTTATTTTAATCTACTTTCGTATTTATGTCCATTACATGCTCGCCGGTTTGCGGGTTCTTTTGACCTAAATAGTTTAGGTCGATTTGATTGACATACCATACATATTATATCTGTAAGAACGAGTACTTGTCTGAAAATATGCTACTTGGTATCATTCAAAACCAAAACATAAATGATTATTTCAAATGATTAATCACTAATATTGGGTAAATACATATATGGTTAAGAAACTTTTAAATTTTTGTTGACGACGTGTCTGGGCGAGTCCCTATCGGTATACTTTAACCTAACGTACTTAGTTTCATTTAAGTTTTAATTAAGACAGTTTACACGGGACTTTGTGCTGACTCATAAAAAGATTAAGCCTATCGCATAATTTGTTAACCTAAATGTTTATGAGATATTTTATATCATTCAGATATCGTAGTAATGTTTTGTCAAAATTTAATGAGAGCTTAATGAGCCTTACACATTTTTTAAAATTCTATCCAAGTATTTGATGCTGTTTAATAACAATAATAAATAATAAACAAAATGTCTTAGCTAAATGCTAAATGCTTCTAAAGATATTTGGTACAGAGACAAAAGATGAGTGAAAATTTTTCTTCTTGCCATTAGTAAATATCTTTTCTCCTTCAGTACAAAATAAAATATATCCAAAATATATTCTTTTAAATTTTTACGTACCTGCTATTCAGAAAATTAATTAAATATTCTTCTATTTCATCAATTAGGAACAAATTAATTAGTTTGTAAAGTACTTTCAATTAACAAGTTTTGTAACAAGTTCATCTTAAGATGCGTAAGTTGTACTGGGCTTGAAGCTTTCTATGTGATTCATTATCTCTTCTGTGATTTAACTTTAATTCATAAAATGTGAAAGTTTGACCAATAATTAAAAAATATATACATTTACATCGCTATTGTTACCCTTTTCCTTATTTAGCCTCGCTCTATACCGTCACCACAATATTATTATTTCTTACAGATGGTCGATTCAGTACTTGCACGGGACAACTATGAGGGATACAGGGGAAGTGAGCAGCAGGGTCGGCGAGCGCAAACTCACGTAGTTTGCGCTCTCTACTCTAAAGGCTCACCCACTATTACGTGGGACTGAATTCGATAATTGGTGTTTTTTTTTTATACCACTTAGTTGGCAGACAAGCACACGGCCCATCTGATGGGAAGCGGTTACCGTGGCCTATGGACGTATGCAACACCAGGTGTGTCACACTCGCGCTGCCGACCATGAAGAAACCTTCTGATGCCCCTCTTGAAGAACCCCATATTGTAGGCGCTTGGGAAAACCGCAGCAGGGAGGTCATTCCACAGCTTGAGTGTGCGTGGGATGAAGTTTCTTTCATACCGCACAGTGCGCACCGTCTCAGGTCGCAATGTGTGGGGATGAATTCCCTACCTATGGCGAGAGGTGCGATGATAGAATGTAGCTACGGGCATCATGTCAAACAATTCATCTGAGCACAAACCATTGTATAGGCGGTAGAACACACACAGTGAGGCAAAACCTCTCCTAAGGCTAAGAGGTTCCACTCTACCTGTGAGTATGTGATTGTCAACCAGCCTCAATGCCCGTCTTTGCAACGACTCGAAGTCGAATTGGTGAAATTTGGGTGTTAATTCACATTCAACCTCCGGGGATATATGGTTAGGTAGGTCTAGGTGATATCCAAGGCTCCGCCCCATTACCGTAATAAAAGGTAGACAATGTGTAATTCCAGACTGTTGTGTGTGACTGTGACTGTGTGAGAATGAGATTGAATTATAAACATCCAAACATATAAATATTTAACATCCAATCTCTCAAACATCAAGGAGGTAGGATACGACAGTATTTCCGTCCAATTGAGCCGTCCGACTGGAGAAGTACCACCGCCCTACAGAATACCGCAGCCGTAATAACCTAGAACCAGGAGATGTACATAGAATACTTTCTTCCCGTCCAGAACGTAAGAAGATAAACAGAACGTAAATAAGTGTAGGAAATGAGATAGTAGAAAGAACGATATTTAGGATAGGACTTTGAATTTGTAGGATTCTTTCCTCAATTTGTTAATTACAATCTTCTAAATTAATTTTAACTTTCAAAAAGATTATTATAATAATTAACATGTTTCATAATAAAAGTTTACCGGCTTTTCTGAAGCCTAATTACAAAATTGATAAACATGTCAGCGTAGTGGACATTTTAATTGAAAACCTGCGATAGTTTATGCAAACCTAATTCAAACATCCCGTGTTAATAAGTTACTTTAGTAATAACGAGGGCTTACTTAATTAAAACTTAATTACTATGCCATTTATAGGTTACAAGTTACTTAATTAAATCACGAGCACATTTAATTATTTTATAATTAATCGTCAATCATCAATTTTAATCCTGTGCATGAAAGTTTCATGAGATTTAATTGATGCCTAGTCCAGTTCATATTTTTTATTTGTTGGTTAAATTAAATTATGAGTTCGTAGTTTAAATATTAACTTTCTATATTTCAACGTTTAATCGACTATAAAATTAATAGCACAGAAAATATTTTTATTAAAGTTTGAAGCTAGAATAAACTAGTCACACGACCCAGTGATAGCTTCATCATTATTATCAGGGTTTTCTCTCGAAGCCCAGGATTCTTCCGTTTCTTCCTCTTCTTCATCTTAGTGTTAATCCAAGTCACAATCTGGGGTCCGTTTTACTAGTCTAACAGGGGATTTGGCTGAACTATGATATCTACTGTGATGTGAATGCCTGTCCTGTTCTACGCAGTACGCCAGTGTTTTGGGAGCTGGGCACAATTCCTTAACATCTATTTATCTCTCAACACTCTGGTCTTTCTATAACATAACATAAACTCACGCCTATATCCGCGAACGGGTAGGCAGAGGTGTTAGCACCTACATTTCGCCAGTTTATGTTTAGGTCCCAATGTAATAGGTGGCGAGCCTGTTGTCATTAACCAGGCACTTATAAACCTGCGATAAATACAAACATAACTTTAAAAAGCATCGAAAAGTCATTGGTGTGTGCCATGGTAAAACCTAGGATCGAACCCGAGACCCGCACGCCGCCTGTGGGTCGCTTTGGTTGCCGAAGGTGAGTTTGACAGGCATATCCCTCGCATACAAACACCTATATTAATAGTTACAAATATTTGCACTGGGCGGGGACATGCGCCTCACTGGCGCATTCACTACCGCCTTACCACGGAGGCTGTCGCATAGGAAGAGGGGTCCCGTATATATCTAAGTATTAATTACCTTTGCAGTGAAACGGTAGAGCGTTCGACTGAGTTTGAATCTGTAATAAGGAGAAATTGTTGTAACCCCATCTGTCACTCTTTCATGCTATAAGGCTGAAGGGATTTTACTCATTTTCCCTGGTATTCAAGAGTAATGTGTGTGTGTGTGTGTATGTGTGTGTGTGTGTGTGTGTGTGTGCGTGTGTGTGTGTGTGTGTGTGTGTGTGTGTGTGTGTGTGTGTGTGTGTGTGTGGGTGTGTGTGTGTGTGTGTGTGTGTGTGTGTGTGTGTGTGTGTGTGTGTGTGTGTGTGTGAACTCAGGACCTAGTAAGAGGGAACTAGTAAAATACTCCGTAATATTATCGGAGCGATCCAAGGACCCCTCGACATAAGAACGCTTGAATAAGAATATTACTAGGTTTATCAAAGTTAATGGGCAGAATTTATTTTCAACTTTATGGAGGTTGTTTTTTCACGCATTTCAACAGACAGAGTGACTAAGGTGATGACGTCTGACAGGATTTCTGCACTATTTCACTCCACCAGGAATCAATAACTGAACAGTCCTATCGTAAAAAAATAACATTAGCGTTCACGTGCCAAGCGGTTTGGGGACTATTTCCTTAGTCGCGCCATTAAGGCCTGGAATTCATTACCAGCTCTGACCGATTACAAGCTCACGTGTTTCCTTCTTCCTACAGTCCCGGGTCCTTTAAGCGGGGCGTAAAAAGCATAATATGATGAGGCCGCCAAGCTGAGTGCCACCATTGTAACATGGTATATAGAAGTATGTAATAGTAACCCCCTTTTCTGAGATTTTACCATCAGCTTACCATCAGGTGAGCGTGCGTGTTTTCAAAGTTTATTTTTCGGGTCAATAGTTCAATCACCATCACATTAATGTAGTATGTATACCTCTAAACACGCATCATAGACCTAAAGTCGCGAGACAAACGAAGCTGAAGCTAAGCGAATTGCTTTCTAATAATCTATTCTTTTTTTTAATACCACTTGGTTGGCAGACAAGCACACGGCCCACCTGAGGAAAAGCGATTGTCGTGGCCTATGGACGTGTGCTACGCCAAGGGAGTCACACTCGCGCTGCCAACCCTATATACAAGAGTATCTGTGCCGTCACTGTAAAAGACAAAGCAGGACAAGCTTTTGGTCTTCCCACTGACACCACAAAATTTCTCCAGTGAGCTCTGGCTACCCTACTCACCGCCGGAAACATAACACGAGGTTATTATAGCCGCGGTATTCTGTGGTCCGATTGGCGGAGGTACTTCGGGAATCGGACTGCTCAATTTGACGGAAATACCACCGTGTCCTCTCGTGAAGCTCGTTCAGCTCAGTAGTACCCCGTGCCATCCTCAAAAGATATCCATTTAACGTGCACTACCTGTCTAAAGCACATTTTGAGTACATTTTAGGTTCAAGATATATGCCCCGAGTAATAGCAACGTCACAAACCCGTATAGACTTTGATATGCAAATCACTAAGACCCGACAATGCAACCGTTTTGTTCACGTCGTGTATTCTACAGCTTCAGTGTGTAAATCAGTACGTTAATTTGTCCCGCTTTAATTATACAACTTAGATGGCAGACAAGGACACGGCCCACCTGATGGAAAGTGGCTACCGTAGCCCATAGACGTGTGCAAAACCAGGGGAGTCACACTCGTGCTTCCAAACCTTTAAGAATATAGAATTGTTCTCGTTTTTGTTCTGTAATAATTTTTGGTTGTATTATCGATTGTGGGGTTAGAATGTTTTGTGTTATCATGTACTTTGGATCTATTAATTTATCTATATACAGCGTGGAATTTTCGAACACTGCCTGGAGGGAAAAGTACTTCAAATACTGGGGTTATCAAAATGTACAATATGTAAACATTGTTTTATTTTTCAATAAGAATCAAGACTACCTTCAAATAGTTTCAAAAACTTCCTTGTCACGCTCGGTCATCGACCTGCTAAAATCTGAAAAAGTAATTTTAATTAGTTGCACTTTTATAGCTTCAATCATTTAATCTTTCATTTAATTAGTAGACACTAGTATGTTCGACGATACAGTACACTTTTACATCGAAAACAAAATCCTGCAGGCCTACCATGAGCTTGGTGTCCGATGACAATAGCCAATATCCGACAGCCGACGCCATGTGCTGTTTTCATATATATACGATAGAATCGATCCGATACGTTAAGGATGCGTCCACACACTCAAAAATGGCATACCATACCATAGAATCCTTAGAAAGCTCTACCATTGAATATGACATGACATTTGTTTTTTTTATTTATTATTTTACTATCGTGGTGACTGTTTGACTTTGATATTCAATATCAGGTAAACAAAGCGGTGTCAGCTCCGATATCCGATATCGGGCCGGACAATGTGAAAGACAGATACATCTGCTTCAATATCGCCTTTGAGCTGTGGAGGTCAGATAGCAGTCGCTTCACGAAAAATATCGAAATTCAGCCAAATCCGCAGTTAGACTGGTAAAACTGACCCAAAACCCCGAAGTTTCAGATACGACTGGGATTAATTCCAAGATGAATAATCTGAAAGACACATTTCATATATTTTACTTCCTGTTGGCTGTCGTATATCAAAGCCAGCACCGATATTGAACTGGATAATGGGAAAACGCTCTAAGAGATCATAGTACGAGCTTTCTTTTCTGAACAATGTTACAGTGTCTCATTCCATAATCAAAAACATGTACGGCATCAAAATACAACCTAGATTGTTACCAACCTACTTGCGACAAATGTTTCATTACCACATCAAAGCGATATGGTAATGCGACGCGGGTTAACATCAAAACAAAGAGTATGGAAAGCAAATAAATTTAAACATGGCTGGTCATTAACTATGCTCTTTAAAAACGGATGCCTTTTGTGATGCAATTGTTGATGGAATCACTTTTAAATGTGGAATAATAAAATACTCATTTATATTTATTACAAATAATGACACGTTAAAACATGTTTTTATAATTCGTACAAAAGCTACAATGGTTGATGCAATTGAAAGTGAATGTACTCTTCAATTTGACACGGGACCAAAGGGAATATCATATCAGTTCTGTTAATAAAACGGCTAATTTAAATAAATGTTGTATGATATTCATATATTTATTTAAAATATATTAAAAACATACATCCATATAGTCATAACTTTATCTCCAGAGGGTTAGGCTAAGATGAATTAACACCCACAATTCACTAATCATTGTATTCGGTCCCACGTAATAGGGGGTGAGCCTATTCCCGTATTTCGGGCACTATTATTGACTCGAGCCATGCATCTGAGGCTGTCTGGGCTGTATATATCTGCTTGACGTTAAACAGCCCTATCCTTTATTCACCTTGTACGACACCGCATGGGAAGTAAATGGGTGGCCCAAGTTCTACTCTACCGGGAACCACGCGACCAAATTTAAATAGACTAAATAGGTACAATATCTAAGTCAATAAAAGGACTGGCAGTGGACGAGTGTAACTATAACTCCACTGACTAGAGCATTTTAGGTCAAGAAAGCGAGAGATATTTTATCTGTAGGTTGCTATTTCATGTCTATGATGTGATAACAAAGATGATTACGACAGTTCAGTAAAAAAAAAACTCAGCCAAATACAGAAACATAATATATTGCAGCATTCTTCTAGAAGCGTATAAGAAGATTTTTAGAGGATCAGCAGCACAAGTGTGACCCTCTGATGTTGTACACGCCCGTAGACTACGGTAACCACTATCCATCAAGTAGCCCGTATGCTTGTCTGTCATTAAAGTGGAATAAAAGGCTTTTTTTATACTTCTCAACCGCCGATTTATTCAAATATTTACTTTCTCTATAACTCATTCATCCTGTAACACAAACTGTGCCAACATAAGCTCAGCATCAGCTGTTTATCTCCGTGGGCTGTAAAGGCTGCCCAGGGACTCATAAAACAAAGATCAACGGAGAGGAAAGGGATAATGTTCTCATACGTAATGTTACACCAGTTGCAACGCTGCGATCTTATTCAGATACTGTTTACAGACTGATATATGCGAATGAGGTATTTGGTTTACAAATGCAAAATGTATTCTAAGAAATGTATAGCATTTTGTCTTCGATTTTCCTTCAGATTTAATGTTAATTTAACATTTTTTAATATTGATACATCAACAGTTAATAAGATGACTAAGACAATAAAAAAGAAAGGGGATCAGTATAAACCAAAGAGAGAAAAGAATTGATATAGGATTCGTCAATATAGCTTCACTTCGCCTGATAGGAAGTTGAAGGCAAACTCTCAAAAGAAAAATTGTCACCACTACAGCCACCAAAAATATTGCAATGGTGGGTTTTAGCTTAACGGGTTCATCAGACGTCTTTTCACGCTTAAATGACCTCGGACTGTAGGAAGAGGGGAATACTGGTTCAAAATTCTAAGACTTTATGATACGGAGTTCTCACAAAAAGCATAAATTATAAATTTAATGAGAAGATAATGTTTACCCGAGTGAATAGTATGTGAATCAAGTATCACTATCCATTTCACTAAACTGGCCATCTTTTTTTTATCTAAATGGAAATCTTTTTTTTTACCTAGGACACGCCAGATTGACTTCACCTCGTCTGATGGTAAGCTAAAGGCAAAGTCTCAGGAAAAAGGGTCACCATAACAGACACTAAGTAATGTTACAATAGTGGCACTCAGCTTGGTGGCCTCATCAGATGCTTTTTCACGTCCCGCTTAAAGGACCCGAGACTGTAGGAAGAAGTAAACACGTGTGCTGGTAATGAATTCCAGGTCTTGGTGGTGCGGTAAAGAAAAGAGTCTCCGAAATGCTTGCTTGCTCGTATATTCTGCACAGTGTGAGGGTGACATCTAAGTCCGGCACGTGTTGTCTTATGTAGGCATACTAAGGCAAGACTAACATTCAAAATAGTGTGACAACATAATATCTCAATTTCATAACATGAATCTTAAAACTGATACCACTTTAGATCTATGGCTGAACAAAGATAATATACTTAATGTTAGTAGATAATCAATTTGTGCTAATACAGATACTGTTGCTCATTCATAGAGATAATAATGTTCGAGTGAACAGCGGATATTGTAAGCTTATAATATCAATTGATTTACCCAAAAACCAGGTTAACATGGTTTATAATAACCAAAGCGGAGATTATAATAAATGGATCCGATGTATACAGTTCGCGTAATGTTTACTCAACTAATAAGTACGATTAGTTCTGGAATAATGTCTATGGTAATTAGTTTAAAATGTATTAGTTCGTTAATGGAAAATTTAGTTTTATAAAAGCTACTACATAATTGTCACTAGAAATACCGTGTCATATTCTGCACATTATTTATATGCAGAAAATCAGAAAAATCCAGCTTTATCATGTTAATGTCCTGGAAATAGAGTCGTTAAGTTAATGACTACGTAGTCGGTCTAGCGGTCAGAAGGACCCAGGAGCCCGCCGCTCTGCCGGAGCCAGTGGGAGAGGTTATGTCGGACTCGAATCGACTAAAACGCACGTCGTCTGTGGGTTATTTTTGGTTGCCGAAGGTGAGACCCTCGCATCCCGGCCGAACCAGGACTATCTCTCTCGAGCTGGCCTTCCTCTTGTGTGGACCACAGAGTCCCCAACTCGTCCTCGGAAACGGGGAGTCCCGCCAAGCGCGACGCCACTGCGGCCTGCTTCTGCCAGGGTGACAGGCAGCTCCAACCGTCACCCTCAGACTTGCGCTCATGGGGGGCGGAGGTCATTCATCGTCCTCCGACGCCTCAAGACGTGGGCAGCTTGGCTTGCAATCCAGCAAGCAGCTCCATCTAGGCTATGCAGCATTTCGCCCAGTCGTCGGCGAACCGAAGATGTGAGATGTACTCACCGTTAATGTTTATACCCCGCCCAGTCCAATCCAGAGTTTTGAAGACGTCCTCCAACGCGTTGGTGAATAGTTTGGGGGATATAACATCTCCCTGTCTCACTCCACGTTGGATGCTAATAGGTTTCGTCTTCTGGTCTTGGAGCTAGACGGACATTGTGGCAGTGTCATACAAGCATCTCAGCACCTTGATGTATCGCCAATCGACACGACACCGCTGCAGGGCATCCAGAACTGCCCAGGTTTCGATGGAGTCGAAGGCTTTTTCGTAGTCCACAAACGCCATACACAGCGGCTGATTGTATTCTTGGGCCTTTTCTACAATCTGCCGAACGGTATGGATGTGGTCCACGGTGCTATAACCTTTTCGAAACCCGGCTTGTTACGGTGGTTGGAACTCGTCGAGCTTACCCGCAAGACGATTTGTGACGACTCTCGAGAACAGCTTGTAGACATGACTCAGGAGTGAGATGGGCCTGTAGTTCTTCAGCAAGGTCTTATCTCCTTTTTTGAAGAACAGTATCACCGCACTCCCGCTCCATGCCCTAGGTGTTAGACCTTGTAGGATGACGGAATTAAAGAGGCTTGCTAGCTCTTTCAGGATTGGAGTTCCGCCTGCTTTCAGGAGCTCAGTAGTAATTCTGTCATCACCTGGGCACCTGTTGTTTTTCAGTTGTCTGAGAGCCGCCTCCAACTCGCACTGCTCGATATCGGGTATCTCCTCGGTGTAAAGGCGCGTGAGTGGGGCTCTGTGGTCTTCATCGCTGTGTCCCGTAGGTTTACTTGTCCGTGATGCATATAGCTGTCCATCCCGGAGATTCTTCGCACCCTCCGTCCCGCCGTTACCCGAACCGCTACCTTGGCTGGGAATAGCGGGACCGCCGGGAACTGGGGGCCTTTTGTTGTGGCGTCTATTCATTTGGGAGGGTTTAGCCTACTATTGCCACGCTGGCCAGACGGGTTGGCAACGGGTTTGTTCTCGAGTTTTCCTTCTCTCAGGTCTGTCTGACCTCGGCAGAATATCGGCCAGGAGCCGCAACTCCTCCCCTAAATTTAGGGGAGGAGTTGCCGCTTCTGTTACCCAGCGTGCACCGCGTGGAGGTTTTCTAGCCCGCGCACATTTTTTTAATCAGGTTTTAATTTTTTTTCTTTTTTTCCAGGTTACGCCTTTGTAATCATACGTCATGATTTTGGTAAGTACAGTTTGATTTAACTATTTAAACTAAACAAAATTCGTAATATTTTATGTAGATGTGTATTTGTACGAAAATAACAAAATCGAATTACTATATGAGATTAAACTCACAAGGAAAAAGATACCTTCAGTCAAATTATTTTGCCAAATTATTGCTTTTGTTAGATAAATGCCAGCAAAGGTCTCATATTTTGCGTATGTCGTAGTTTCGATAAAAGCTGATATTTATTTCCATATCAAAGGAGCAAAATATGCTCCTTTAATTTGTGGAATATTGTTCACCGGCGTCTTTGGCTGAAGTTGCACTATAGTTACCTAGAATAACACATAAATTATCTCTCTAGTTAGCCATTTTTATTAGAAATTAATTTATAGTTTGACATTGATGGTTTAGTACTTCTTTTTATTTTGTCATAAATTTCATCATAAAATTACCAAAACTTTATTTCCAATATAAGAAAAAATAATAACTGTCATTAGTTTCAAATACACAATTGAATTGGAAGACAGACGAAAATGAAGTTTCTTTCTTGAGAATTCTATGTTACGAGTACATTACGGCTTGTATTCTAAAACGGTATCCTGACCTGCATCTCAATTTATAACTAGTACTAGGTACAGCCCATTGACATTCCACCAAATCTGCTAATGAAAATCGAGACTCTTGACTGAGTCGCGCTCTGGAATACGGATCTAGTGTAAGTTTTTTAAATCAAACACCACTAAATATGTGAAGAATTCGCATTTTTTCTTTAAGTAGTAATTATTACGACATTTTGGGTAGCTTTAATATTTTTCTATAAATTATTTCCGGGCATAAGCTATTTTAAAATCACATATTCATCACTTGTACTTTTCCACATTACTTTATTACTTATTACACCTGACCGGTTATGCCTTACGGCATCCTCAAAGGCTTACAATGACATTTAAGAACATTCTTATTAGAAACATTGCGACACTCAAACATATTACACATGTGGGCAGCTGCAAAATTATGTTTACCAGTATAATTTTTTTCCCAAAATTTAGGGAAACAATTAAATATATATATGGTATATATATATATATATGGTATATATATATGGTAACTAAATATATTTTGAATTTATGAATTATTACTATTATGTATTTAAGTTATAATGTCAATTAAAAATTATATAAAATTATAAAAGATACTTATAAATGTTGAAATAATAATATCGGTTTGAATAATTAAATAATGTCAAATGTGAATAATGTCAGTTATACATAGGTTACACTAAAAGTTTCCGGAACTGGCCACTTACATAAACAATATTTAAAAATTTATTACAACATTTGAAAATAGAACTCTTTGGCTGTAGAATACAGTTTGTTTCATCTGACTGTCTTTTGTTTTTACCTTGTGGCGCCATTTGAAAAATTGTGTGTCTGCATCAACATGGATTTAACTCGGGAAAATTTTCATAGTATGATTTTCTACGATTTTAAGTGTAATTTGACGGCTCAACAGAGCATCGCTCGGCTTGAAACAGCTTTTGGCGATGAAGCTCCATGCAAGACGACTGTTTATAGCTGGTTTGCAGAATTCAAGCGTGGTCGTATCAATCTCAGTGACGAATCTCGCGATGGTCGGCCGTCCATCGCTGTGACCAACAAAAACATCGATGCTGTGCGCCGTATGATTGAAACAGACAGGCATGTGACCTACCATGAAATTCGCGCATCCTTAGAAATAGGCATGAGTCAAATACAATCAATCCTACACAAACATTTGGGTGTGAGAAAGCTGTGCTCGCGGTGGATCCCACATAACTTGACCGAGGATCAAAAAACGGACCGCGTCACTTGGTGCAGTGCCATGCTTACCAGATTCAACGAAGGTGCGTCAAATTTGGTGTGGGACATAGTAACAGGTGACGAAACATGGATTTATTGCTACGATCTCAAAACAAAGCAGCAATCGAGCGTATGGGTCTTTCAAGATGAGCCGAAACCAACCAAAGTGGCGCGCGTGAAAAGTGCATCTAAGCGGATGATTGCTTCTTTTTTTAATAAAACTGGACACGTGGCTACTGTTGCTTTAGAAAATCGTCGTACTGTGAATAGTGACTGGTACACGACCATTTGTTTGCCGGAAGTTATTGACGAACTCCGTAAAAATAACCGTAAACGCCGTATCATCCTGCACCACGACAATGCTAGTTCTCACACGGCCAGACAGACAAACGACTTTTTGAAGGCGAAAAATATAGAACTCATGAGTCATCCTGCATACAGTCCCGACCTGGCACCTTGTGACTTTTATCTGTTCCCAAAAATTAAGAACCAATTACGCGGCCAACGATTTTCATCACCAGAAGAGGCTGTCGAGGAGTATGAAAAACACGTTTCAGAGGTCACCACAGAGGAGTGGCACAAAAGTTTTCAAAACTGGTTTGATCGAATGAAAAAGTGCATAGACGCCAAGGGAGATTATTTTGAAAAACAATAAATTAATTTTGTACCTATAATAGTATTTTTCATATTCATTCCGGAAACTTATAGTGCGCCCCACGTATTGAGTTATCAATATGTGTAACAACAAATTCCACCAAGTGCCATTTTTATTTTATTTTGACATACTACCTATTTCGTTGCTCATATACTTTTTTGATATAACACGTTTAATGATTTTGTTTTTGTTAAGAACTATAAGTAATTTATTACAAATACGCTTGTCTAATAGTCCCTATCGTCTAGTCGAGTAGTATAATTTAGAGAAATAATTTGGATAATAATATTCAATAAAGATATTTCTTTAGCGTTTTACTGATTATTATCTGAAAGCTCATTTACCTAAATAAATATTATCATGATAAAAATTTTCCAATCCGTTATAAACCCATATACTACAAACAGTCCATTACAAAAATTCATAAAACCCACTGAAAGCTTTAGAACTGGATTTTCTCAACGTAGGCGTGTCTGAACATAACGATGGTTTTAATTAAATCCGTACTGTCTAAAACGCCTCTCTTCTTTATTGTTTTTTAAACTAGGGAGTCATTGGGAATCTTTCCGCGTGACAAAAAGTAAAATATGCGTACAATCAATTTTAATCAAAGCTTAGAATTTTCTTATGCATTTATCGTTTTTTTTTTTGTTTTTCACAAAGTAATGACTAATGTCTCAATTAACATCAAGATAAATGCTTTAGATATTCACCACTGTTATACCAGGATACGCTAAGTTGACCGCTTAAAAAAGGGGAGGTTGTTATGGAAATAAAAAGTTACCAATGATGGATGTGCATTTATTTTCTTTTATGATCGTTTAGGATAAACTCAACACCTTTTTGTGCAAGCATTACCACAGTAGCAAAAGTGGTTGTACTTACTGTGTCTGGAAAAGAACTGGAATCAATTACACGTAGGTTCTGTACACCGCGTACTCGTAGCCTTGAGTCCAAGACTGGACCCATTCCGCAACTCCCTATATAATAATATGAAGTATCAGCTATACCAACGGCATAGCATCTCCAGAATTCATCGCTATATTTTTTAAAACCTTTGCAGTTTTTCAACTTTGGTATAATCAATGTTGCATTAACACTCTTGAAGTACGACGTCTTCAAAACTCTGTTAAAATCTTTGCAATATTTAGCACCAGATATTACATCGTCATAATTGCTAAAGTAACCAGGCTTTATTATTGGTTGAACATGTGGATCTTTACTCGCAAGGTAAACTCGTCCCCTTGATTTTGGATGTAGGAATGTCACTACGACGAAAAGTAACTCACTAGTTTCGATGTGTTCAACGAGATAGTTGCAATATGATTCTGTGAAATCAAAGAAAAACGCGCAGAATTCTAGAAAGATCTGTTTTTCTGCAAGGCTTACACCAATTGGTTGATAATCAGGATATCCCTGGGATCGATTCAATGCAACATATCCATCAAATATAGTAAAGGGGTACTTATGAGGATCTTTAAGCATTGTTGCTTTCGTTGCTTTGGTCAATTTATACACCATAACCATATTTATATGGTCTTGAAAATTGTATCCTACTGGAAGATCTGATATCACTTTGATTCCTTTTTCTTTTAAATGGTCTTTCGGACCAATTCCAGAGAGTAAAAGAAGTTGAGGTGACTTAAATGCACCCGCCGATACTATAATTTCTTTGTTAGCATTGACAATTAACTTTTCATTGAAATTTGTAACAACTTCTACTGCAATAGCTTTCTTATGTTTATCAAAAATGATTTTAGTTGCAAGTGTATTTTTCATAACAAATAATTTAGGATGTTGTTTTATAGGACTCAAAAATTTACGTGCTGTGCTCTGACGTTCACCATCACCAATATTATACATGAAATCTGTGATTCCTAGTGGAGTATCTGGATTTATATCTAGAGGAGTATTCCAGCCCATTTCTCTAAATGCAGCAAAATATTCTTGATTCCTTTGAAAATATTGTTTTTCTATTTTTATCTTGCCATGAGTTCCATAAAACCGTTTACTAGTTGAATTAAGTATGACTTTATCCGTGAGTTGCTCATTTTTATAGATTGCTGATTGAACTGAGTCCCACGACCAGGTGGAGTCATTGGTGAGTTCTGCCCATCGATTGTAGTCGTGTTTATTGCCTCGTTCGTAACCTGTATAGTCAAGGGATCCAGTGCCACCAAGCATTTTACCTTGAGTCATATGAATGTGTCCTGATTTTGATCCTGAAGAAGTCTCACAAGTAGAAGTAAAATTCCAATCTACACTTGAGTTTTTTAAATACAAGTAGCTGCTTGGAATCTGGAAATATTTAAATATTATTTTCATTCATTTTATAACGTTTCATCCAAGTTTTGTCGATAGATTAGAATTGTATTACATAATTTATTAGCATAGTAAGCTCACTTTTTCTATATTATAGTGAATACAGATTTACTCGAATAGGTAAAAAAAGGCTGCCAAACTAACAAATAATAAATATCGTCTTATATATATTAAAACTACAATGTAACGAACTTATTACCATCAGGCAAGGCGAAGTCCAATTGACGTGTCCTATATAAAAAAAAAAAAAAAAAAAAACTTAAGAAATAAGTAAAAGAATTAAGTTCAGTTGTAATTAAAAGTCGAAATTAATGATATGAAATCACTTGGTACATGTATTATAGTGTCATTACTGGTTGTTGGATCCATGAAAATCTGTCAATTGTTCTATCTGCAACATCTCGATATCATTATGGGGTTATGGAGGTCAGATCACAGCCGCTCCACGGAAAATATCGAAAATATACCAAGCCCGGAGTTAAACCGGAAAAAGTAGACCCAGACTCCGAGGTAAAAGCTTAAATTTTTAAAGTTAGGATGAAGAAAACATTGTATATATTATAACACCACTTACTTCTGTCTGCATAGGTGGGTCACCACCAGCTTCAATTAACAACACGCTGAAATTTCCCCATTCTATCAGACGATTTGCAATGACACATCCTGCAGTGCCACCACCCACGATTATGAAGTCAAATGTGTCAGAATCTGTTAAAATATCAGCAATATGTTAATTATCGGATACATTATAATAGTTAGCATTATATTTTTAAATTTTAGATCAGAGTTATACAGTTATAAAATTAGGGGCTCAGTGCGCGTGGACTTCTAATCACGTTCCGGCTGTTAACATTCACAAATACTGTGGCTATATTAAACATAAATTAAATCTGTGTACATACAATGTCCATTGAGGTTGTCTGGAACAAATCGCGCCTAGTGATAAGACCGCCGTTTTTACCGCCATTTTTAATATTGATATTGTTTTTTGTATTATTTTCATTATGGTGTATAATAAAGAAAACCATAAATATTTCAAAAGTGAATTTCCAAAATATATGCAGGGTGTTCATCTTAGCGTTAATCCAAGTCGCATTTGAAGCTTTCACCGAGGAGCCTGAGGTCCGCTTTACCAGTGTAACTACGAATTTGGCAGAACTTCGATATTATAAACATTACTGAATACAATTGTATTGGTGAAATGTGGATGTTAAGTCACCTCTGCCTAATCCTCCGGGGATAAAGGCGTGATTATATGTATGTATGTACCTCTCTCTAAAAATACATATTTGATTAGATATTCCAGATATATAGTTTACCTTTAACACAAGCTGATTTTGGCCACTTATAATCTTCCATATGTAAAAGCGAGAGATAATTGAAAATTGTTTGGATTTTATGAAGATATGCAATGGCGTTTGCAGAGTCCATCGTAACTTCACAATTTACTAATTTATTCGAAAGATACGGTCCCAAAGGTATTTTTATCATACACTGTTATTACATTCGCTGAAAACAAAAATCAGTTCTTAATTTAAATTGAATATTGTGGTTGTTTAAATAAAAGCAACTAAATAAATAAAAAAATGTTTTTCACAAATTCTAGTCTATCAAAGCGTTGTTAGTTTAGTGATCAAGAAGACAAACTTACAATCGAAAGGTTTCGGGTTCGAATCCCGGCTGGCCTGACAATTTAGCTTAGCTGGAGGCGTTAGAGAATATTAGTAATTTTAGTTACTAATGGTCTTTATAAAAAAAAAATTCTGTATTATATTTCACCAAAATCAATCCAGTTGTTTAGAATTGAAAGGATAACAGACAGATAAACAAATAAACATTTTGTAATTATAATATTAGTATAGAATTTATAGTAATATCTACTATATAAGTTATAAGAAAAATTATAATAAAAATATACGAGAACACTTACAGTCAGTTGTGAGTTATTCATTATAAATGAAATACTGGGTGTTTCACTCGTTATACTTCAAATTAGGTAAATTTCTAAATTAAATTGTAATTACAGCAATTTATAAACGAACATTTTATCAATTTCATGTAATTTCCATAAGATTAAAATTAAAATTAGTTGGGTGTTTGGTTCATTAAGTCTGGTTTCAAATTCACTTTTTACATTGACGTTTTAAAATTCAGCATTATCACATAAACTTCAAATTGACAAACCTAAAGACTGCTGACATGAGTTTAAATAATTAGAGCGTTTTGCCATTATCAGTGTTAGCTCCGATATACGACATTCGATAGCCAACAGGAAGTAAAATGTATGAAACATGTGTCTGTCTTTCACATTGTCGAGGCCGATATCGGATATCGGAGCTGAAACCGCTGGTTCGACCGATATCGGATATCACACAGAACAGCAAAATAATAAGAAAAAAAAATATACTCAATGGTAGAGATTTCTAAGGAGTCTGTGGTTGGGATTATGGTTAATTATTTTTTGACTCTGTGCTATGGAGCCAATGGACGTATCCTTGACGTATCGGACTGGTTTCATCGGATATTTGTGAAAACAGCATATGTGTCGGCTATCGAATATCGGCTATCGTCATCCAACACCGATATCAGACCGGATAGTGGGAAAACGGCCATACGGTTAGTTGGAGCCCTTAAGCCGTTTTCACACTATCTGTTCCGATATCGATGTCGGACGACAATATTCTATTGTGTGCGATTTTCACCTATATTCGATAAAATCGGTCCGATACGGACATTTGCTCGATGGCACACACTAATTCCCTAACTAGTCTGTGCCATTGGCTCCGATATCCGATATCGGACCGGACAATGTAAAAAACAAATACATATTACCTATATTTTACTTCCTCTTGACTATTGGATTTCGAATATCGGAGCCGAGACCGATATCGATATCGGATCGGATTATGGGTAAACACTCTTAAAATCTGACAGCTGACCTGACTGCATTCATGCGATAATGCCAATGGGCTGTAGAGGTCATATAATAATAATAATAATAATAATAACCCCGCAGGGGCAGCTTGTGGCGAGCTGTTGGTGCGTGGCGACACCACGTACCCCGATTCTCCTGAGGATTAGGATTTATTCCCCTTCACCTTGAGTGCTTGCCTTTATTGGCCGGCAATGAGTGGAGTTGCAAGAGCAGAACCTATGCTCCAGGTTGGAAGTGTAAAATGTCATAACGCCGGGGGCATGCTGACTGGTATACCGGGAACTTGCGCCCCGCAGACTCACCTCTCGACAACCTTAGCCGCACAACGGATGTTGCTCCATGGTCGCACTATATGTGGCTATTTTAATGGGGCCCATGCAATGAGTTGGCAAGTCACCACCTGCCTTTTTACAATTTTGAGACTTACTGTCACGGCAGGCGTCCGTTAGTCTCCCCCCATAGCCCATTCACCAGTCCATCCAATTCTTAATCCCATAGCCCATAATTTAGTTTCCATCGCGGCCACAGCACCGCACAGCAATAGTCTCTGCACCTGGCGGGGACCATCTCCCGGTGTATCATATTGTGCGCTTGGGGATGATATCCGCCACGTATGTGTATTCCTAGCATATTAAATTCTCATAAAAGGGCCTCTACGTCTTGGCTTCGGTCCGACGTACGCCTTCCAAAGGCCCATAGTCCCGAGAGTCAAGGTACTGAGATACAATAATAATAATTATGGAGCGTGTCATTACTACACAGCTCCTGAGATACCTTGAAGGAAACGATCTACTGAGCGACCGACAGTACGGCTTTCGCCACTGTCGCTCAACCGGTGACCTTCTTGTGTATGTGAGGCACTAGCGGTCAGCCTCGATATAGCAAAGGCCTTCGATCGGGTCTGGCACAAAGGTCTTCTTGCGAAGTTGCCGTACTATGGACTCCCCGAGGGACTTTGCGAATGGATCGCCAGCTTTTTGTCCAACAGAAGCATCCAAGCTGTCGTCGACGGCAGCTGCTCGGACCGCATGAACATAAACGCTGGTGTCCCACAAGGCTCCGTGTTGTCTCCGACGCTGTTTCTGCTGCATATCAATGACATGCTGTCTGATGGCTCCATTCATTGTTATGCGGACGACAGTACTGGGGACACGTGTTACACGGGCCGTGCAAATATCCCTCAGTTCGAGGTGGAGAAGAGTCGCGAACAACTTGTGTCTGAAATCGAGACTACTCTCTCTGGAGTATCCGATTGGGGACGACTAAACCTAGTCCAATTCAACCCCACTAAGACACAAGTATGTGTATTCACCGCTAAGAAAACCCCATTCATTGTAGCGCCGCAATTCCTGGGTACACCGCTTACCATCTCCTCGAGTATCGGGATCCTTGGTGTCGATATCTCCAGCGACGTCCAATACCGAAGTCATTTGCAGGACAAGGTTAAGTTGGCATCAAGAAAACTCGGAGTGCTCAACAGGGCGAAGCAGTACTTCACTGCGGGGCAGCAACTCCTTCTTTATAAGGCACAGGTCCGGCCTCACATGGCGTACTGCTGTCACCTTTTTGCTGGAGCACCTGCATACCAGCTTGACCCCTTCGACTCGTTGCAAAGACGGGCATTGAGGCTGGTTGACAATCCCATACTCACAGGTAGAGTGGAACCTCTTAGCCTTAGGAGGGGTTTTGCCTCACTGTGTGTGTTCTACCGCCTATACAATGGTTTGTGCTCAGATGAATTGTTTGACATGATGCCCGTAGCTACATTCTATCATCGCACCTCTCGCCATAGGCAGGGAATTCATCCCCACACATTGCGCCCTGAGACGGTGCGCACTGTGCGGTATGAAAGAAACTTCATCCCACGCACACTCAAGCTGTGGAATGACCTCCCTGCTGCGGTTTCGGTTTTCCCAAGCGCCTACAATATGGGGTTCTTCAAGAGGGACATCAGAAGGTTTCTTCATGGTCGGCAGCACGAGTGTGACACCCCTGGTGTTGCATACGTCCATAGGCCACGGTAACCGCTTCCCATCAGGTGGGCCGTGTGCTTGTCTGCCAACTTAGTGGTATAAAAAAAAATAATAAAACTTTATTTCAGACCTTGATCCATAAACAATGTTAGTAGTACACACTTAAAAGCTATGTTAGTAACAAAATAACACAAAGCTACGAAAATCAGTTCAAATACCGGCTCCGCCCGCCTGACGCACAGGGAACATGCATATGTATACGCACCCAATGCGCCATGATAGCGCAACACGGCTTCTCACTGATGACCTTGATGACTTATGGCAGTTCATGAGAAATATTGAAGTTCAGCGGCGTCGCAGTTGGACTTATAGAGGCGGACCCTGGACGCAAGGATGATGAAGAATACGAAATCAAAATTACTGTGTTCAATCAGTAATCCACTGCTCATTCAGCTTTTTTACTGTCGTAAACATAACATAACATAAACTTACACCTATATCCCCGAAGGGGTAGGCAGAGGTGCTAGCACACACATTTCGCCAGTTTATGTTTAGGTCCCAATGTAATAGGTGGCAAGGCTATTGCCATTAACCGGGCACTTATAAACCTGCGATAAATACACACATAACTTCGAAAAGCATTGAATAGACATTGGTGTGTGCCATGGTAAAACCTGGGATCAAACCCGAGACCTCGTCTCAACTGCAGTCCATTACCCATACCAAGGCTACCACGGTTCTCCCATACCACTAGGCTACCACGGTTCTCGGTCGTAAACACTTCAGGTAAAGCATGTTTTCTAAGACAAAAATAACACTTCTCTCATATCAGCAAAAGGAAATAACAACAAATTTCAAAATCACAATATAGTAGTTTAGTCTCAATATAGTTTTCAATTCTATTCGTTAAACTCTTTATTTTAAAATATCTTAACATTTTACTTACCAAATAGGTATAGGGATTTTGTTAGTTTGTTAAACATGTTGTTTAAAGTAATTTACACATTTTTTACGTTATTAACATATTTATCTTATCACTATAATACACACTTTATTTCACAGAACATTGAACAGAAAATAACCTACAGAATTGTTTATACTCTACACTAAATGCTATTAAAATTGTATTACGTTTAAACAAATAGATTTTGACCATTTATAGTCTTCTAGATGGAAAGATAATTGAATATGCTCTACACTTAGTAAATTTTTGCTATCGCGTCTGTGGTGTTTACCATTTTAAACGAAAAGTAAAAATAAATTAATTAAGAACACATAACTGAAATTCTGCAATGCATTTGAAATTGAATATGAGTTTCGTATTATTCTAGATTTTTTATAACTTCTATACAAAAATCATTGATTTAATTTTAATTTTTGGTTAGTTTTATTGCACTATATTTAAACAATAAAAAACTAATTCAAATCTATAACCAACCCCAATTGGAACATTGTCTACAGATAATATAATAATTACGGCAATTTAGTGTTTATATTAAATCAAATCAAATCAAATTCATTTATTTGCTTGAACGTGGTGTATAGAGGTGGTATAATAACATAGTGTAGTTCGCTCATATTCTGTCATGTGATGGCGTGCAAATTTAGTACATTTGTCAATTTCTTAAATCTACATTAAATCTATAATCATTACCATTGGTTGCGCCGATGGTAGAATTTATATTTTTCGCTATAGTAATAGTTCAAGTCATTGACGCGGAAACACACGCTTCCTGTACCCATCTCCCTCCCGCGCTACCTTTTAAAGTGAGATAGCAATAGTTTCCGCACGGCTCAATTGTCAAAATAGACGCATATTCCCTTCGCACTTTGAACTAGAAACAATGGCCGCCGCGCGCGCGACTCTTAGAAATTAATAATGTTTGTTGGATTTTGACCGCTTTCATGGACCTTTACCGATCGGATTGTGCCTCTCGTGTGTCCCTCAAGTGATTTAGTGATGTGGGCGGCAGCTCCTGAGCCAGGAAGAGAAGATCGGTGCACCGGCTGCGATGAAAGCACGTGGCGTCGTGAAGGTTAGTGCATCCTCTCCTAATTTCTCGGGTTGCATTCATTGCCTAGACCACATCCGCGGCAACCCGATCACCTGTCTTGTTTGTTGTGTAAAGCGTCAATGGAACAGTTAACTTCACCCCCCGCGAAATACAGTCCACTAGCTCACGTGGCGAGAATTGCGCTACCATTCTTTTTGGTCCTTCGAGCCGGATCCTTAGCCGTAGTTCGTAGTTTGTTATTATTCTATTGGGAATAAACGCACCGCACCTAAATACCTAGTTATTTTAGTAGAAAACCCCGCATCTAGGCATTTAGGTTTAGATTTTGTTGTCCGTTCGCCGCTGGCTCGCATCGTATCTACCTAATACATACATAGGTTAGGTACGTGTAATCGCATTTGTTATTATTCTATTGAGAATAAACGCACCGCACCTAAATACCTAGTTATTTTAGTAGAAAACCCCGCATCTAGGCATTTAGGTTTAGATCTTAGGTATCCTAGACACCCTAGTGCATAGGCACAGTGTAATACCTAACGCATTTGGCTTTTGTTTTTATTTGTTTCAATTAAGTTGTCCGTTCGCCGCTAGCTCGCATCGTATTTACCTACGTGGGCAGATACGTGACCAATACCTCGCTCGCATTTCATTCAAATTCATACGAAAGTATTTTAATTTGAATAGATATTACGCAATACTTAATCCCTGAAATAATAGTTGAACCTAGACAGCGACCATCGCGTAGGTACGATCTTGTTGCTATGCGCGTTAGTTCAAGCTTGCACTGGCAGTTATAAGTACCTACCTACCTACGGTTATCGCTCGCGCCGCGTCGCTGTTCTATAGGTACCGCTAAGATTAAGTCATCTCATTTGTTGTTTACCGCACTTTAGTTTGATATTTAGTTGTAAACATGTCCCCAAAGGTTGGTAGGACCGGTAGTGGGGTTCAATTGAAACTTTTATACGCTAAAAGAGAAATGATTTACTCTCGTGTACAATCGATTTGTGATAATGCACTTAAAACCTCTGATTTGGCTATTAGAGATTCGTTCTTGTGTTCTATAGAAAACTTGGATAGTTTGCGCGCGGATTTCGAGTCTTTAGTACATGACATCAACGTTTTAGAGTTAAATTTAAATCCCGATTACTCAGTGAGTTATCAGGCCTTGTCGTCGTTTGACGATTTGTATTGTCGTATCAAACGCGTCGCTAGGAGTTTGGAGAAACCGTCTGACCGACCCAATCCCACTCGCGACCGACCTAAGTTGCCACCAATTCAAATACCCGAATTTGATGGTAACATTCGCAATTGGGGTTTATTTATAGATAGTTTTGAGAATACAATAGATAAGAACGTTTCGTTGACAGATCACGAAAAATTGCATTATCTCGTTGAAAAATTGACTGGTAAAGCTATAACCGTTTGCGCTGGAATTACGTTTAGTGCCGAAAATTATAATTTAATTTTAAATACTTTGAAAGCTAAGTATGAGGATAAAAGATCGGTAGCTAACGCATATTTGGATCAGATGTTTGACTTGAAATCTATTACGGCATGTAACGATCAAAACTTAGAGAAGTTTCTAGATACTTTCGCATCATCTGTTCGCGCCGTAAAGAACCTAAAGATCGATGACCTCTGCGACTTCTTATTTTTGTATATGGGTTTAAAGAAATTAGATTCCGAAACCATTCGTTTATTTGAGTCGGATCATCGCGGCAATAAAATTCCTAAGTTCGAAGACTTAGAAAGTTTTGTTCGCGAGCATATAAAAGTATTGCAACGCTCTTCATCGAAACATGAAGGCGCGAAGAAAGTTGTTAGTTCTGAATGCAAGATAGATGCCTCATCGAGGTCACTGAGGTCAACTCATACTTATGTTAATACCGCACCAGCACATGTACAATCACCTGTTTGCTCTTTGTGTAATGCTCATCATTCGCAATTGTACAAGTGTCCGGGTTTCCTAAAATTATCGCCTAATGATCGTTATAAATTTGTTCGCGCTAATAATTTTTGTTTTAATTGTCTCTGTACTAAACACCGCGTTGTTTTATGTAATAGTAGAAATAGTTGTCGCAAATGTTCAGCGAGACACCACACTTTGCTCCATTTTGAAAATAGTAATGCCACATCCAATGTGAGCACAGTTGGTTCGTCGAGCGGTGGCACACCGTCGCATAGGTCGCCCGTGTCGGTGGCGCCTGCGCCACAGCCGCAGCCCGCGCTCGCGCGCGCTCCGGCCCGCCCGGAGACCGCTGCGAATGGCGTCGCCTTGTGTTCGTTGTCCGCTAGTGATGCGCTCACTACTGTGGTCCTCGCGACTGCTCGCGTCATTATGGTTGATGCATTAGGTAAACCGCACATTGTTCGAGCGCTATTAGATGGCGCTTCGCAAAGTAATTTTATTACTCAAGATTGTTGTCAACGTCTGGGTTTCAATGTTAATAAGCGTTCAACCCGCTCAGTGGTGAAGGGTTTTGGAGGCTTACAGTCAGCTGTTCATGGCACCGTTAAAACAAGGTTTAGATCTCGTTTTAATAATAATATTTGGTATGACATGGATTCGCTCGTTATAGATAAAAATAACTGAACAGTTGCCTACCGTCCCGGTTGACACGTCTTTATTAACGAAATTTAAAGACTTGCCTTTAGCAGATGAGACTTACGCTGTTCCTGGAGTCGTCGATATATTGATCGGCGCTTCGATTCTCCCGCACCTCCAGTTATCACGTAAGGTTCAAGGGGGACCGACGTACCCCGCTCCGCACGCACTGGAAACAGTTCTAGGTTTTGTTATAATTGGTTCCGCACCCGCTTCTATAGATAGTATTAGTCACTCGACTGCTTCGTTCTGTTGCACCGTCGAGCCGCCACTGGAGTCTACCATCCGCAAGTTTTGGGAAATTGAAGAGGTCAATGTCCCACCTATCCTAAGCCCTGATGACAAGATGGCTGAGGAGATTTGTTGTCGCACGACTACTCGTGATGAGCAGGGTCGTTATGTTGTCGCGCTCCCTTTCAAGGGAGATATATTTTCGCTCGGTGGCTCCTGTGTATCCGCTGAAAAACGCTTTCTTTGTTTAGAACGAAAGATGCAGGCGTCTCCAAAGTTGAAGCGGGCCTGTGATGAGGTTGTTAACGAATATTTAGATAAAGGTTGCATCTCACCTGCGCCTGCGGACACTGGCGGGACCCAGCCTTCGTACATTATCCCGCACCACGGAGTTATTAGAGAAGATAAGCTTACTACTAAACTCCGCGTAGTTTTGGATGGCAGTGCTAAAACTAGCACTTCCGTGTCGCTTAATGACATTTTGTATTGTGGTCAAAATCTTTAAGGTAATTTATTTGACATAATTGTAGATTTTCGCATTAATATTAGTAGAATTTTAGCTTTTTCGGACTCAACAGTCGCTTTGTGTTGGGCCCACTCTTCGCCCCATCATTGGGACACATTCTTCGCTAATAGAGTGGCAAAATTCAATCTGAATTAGCGCCACAAAATCTCTTTCACGTTGCTGGCACCGACGGCACAGCCGATTGTCTCTCTCGTGGATTGCTTCCTTCGCAGATTTTAGATCACCCGTTATGGTTTAGTGGACCGTCCTGGATTCATGCCGCGTTAGATAAGTGGCCAGTTAGTCAATTCAATCCCACTACGGTTTCCGAACCACCCGAGGAGAGGAAGCACTCGCTTGTTGTGTCGGTCCCGCGTGAAGAGTCCCTTATTTTGTTGTTGGCTAATCGCGTCTCGTCTTGGTCGAGACTGTTGCGTTGTGTTGTTTATGTAGGCCGATTTTTGAGAATTTTATCTACGCGCGGTCATATAGAGTTGACCGGTGATTTAAGTACGCAAAATATTTGCCCGCAATAGATGTTAATGACGATAGAATGCACCTTCTAACTCGTCACGCTCTTTTAGATAAAATAGTCCAATCGTTTTGGAATCGTTGGAGAACCGATTGTTTGCAATTACTGTAGGTACGGTGGTAGTCCTTATGACTGAGAATGCGCCTCCTTTACATTGGCCTCTAGGAGTAGTAGAGGAAGTTTTTCCCGATTCCCGCGGGATAACTCGTGTTGTACGGGTTAAAACTGCAACCGGATCATATCTGCGCCCGGTTGTTCGCCTCTGCCCTCTGCCTAGCCAGCAGTAGGCACGAGTTCAAACCTAGGTTTATATTTTAGTTGTTATTTCCCAAACCTAGATTTAGATTAGACTTTAGATTTGTTCCGCATTTTTCGTTTTGAAGGTAACCCTTCAAGCCGGGGGGAATGGTTGCGCCGATGGTAGAATTTATATTTTTCGCTATAGTAATAGTTCAAGTCATTGACGCGGAAACACACGCTTCCTGTACCCATCTCCCTCCCGCGCTACCTTTTAAAGTGAGATAGCAATAGTTTCCGCACGGCTCAATTGTCAAAATAGACGCATATTCCCTTCGCACTTTGAACTAGAAACAATGGCCGCCGCGCGCGCGACTCTTAGAAATTAATAATGTTTGTTGGATTTTGACCGCTTTCATGGACCTTTACCGATCGGATTGTGCCTCTCGTGTGTCCCTCAAGTGATTTAGTGATGTGGGCGGCAGCTCCTGAGCCAGGAAGAGAAGATCGGTGCACCGGCTGCGATGAAAGCACGTGGCGTCGTGAAGGTTAGTGCATCCTCTCCTAATTTCTCGGGTTGCATTCATTGCCTAGACCACATCCGCGGCAACCCGATCACCTGTCTTGTTTGTTGTGTAAAGCGTCAATGGAACAGTTAACTTCACCCCCCGCGTAATACAGTCCACTAGCTCACGAGGCGAGAATTGCGCTACCAACCATTATGTATTTATTATTATTATTAATTAACATCATTATTTATGTTCAAGTGTCATTCTATAAATTTGTCATTTAAATATTCATGTACGTCATAATAATTTTTATTTAATAACATTTCAAACAGTGTCCTTTTAAATAATCTTACAGGTAGTTCAGCAACATTGTTCGGCAAATGATTATATATTTTTACACACATACAATACACATTTTTCTTAAATAACTCTAGCCTTATCAAAGGTAAACATAATTTATTCTTATGCCGAGTTCGACTGTTTTCTCTATCGCTGAACTTCTCAAACAATTCTATATGTTTTTTCACAAAAAACACATATGTCTAAGATATAGAGACATGGTAGAGGCAGTATTTTGAGTCTTTTAAACAATGGCCTACAACTATCGAGAAAGTCTGCTCCACACATTGCACGAATACATTTTTTTTGTGCTTTGAAGACTCGATCGACATCTACGGAATTACCCCAGATTATGAGAACATATCTTATTATTGAAGATACGTACGCGTGATAGGCTGTAATAGCTGCCTCAATATTAACAGTTTCAATCAAATCAAATCAAATCAAATCATTTATTTGCATAATACAGGTATTGGGATGGTACGGTTATATGTGCATAGGTGCGCTGTACTATAACCTCTTAGTACAAGGTGTGCAAATATTTACATGCAATATGACAATTTTGGCATTCTTATTGATAAGAGAGAGTAATAATTAGGTAATAATAATGAGAATTAATAAATATAAAATTTAGTCACGTCAATATTAACAATGTCAAAATAATAAGGTTAAAAATGAATAATGTCAAAACAATCAATAATGTCAAAATTAACAATGTCAACTAGATAAATTAAGAAGGATAATCACATTTTAATGTCACGTGTACCTACGAATCAATGGAAAGTAAAAAGAAGTAATTAAATACCAAATTGTAATTAAATATTTTGAACTAATAGATTATAATTTATCTTGGAGGAAGCTCTTTACATCATAGTAACATTTATCATTCAGTAGTTTTTTTAGATTCTGTTTAAAAGTAGGTACATTTGACTCTTTGATAGTTTTTGGCAGTTTATTATATATTTTAGGAGCCATGGCGAAGACACTGTCATGCATTAGAGTAGTGTTAGTCTTACATAGGCATAAGCGACTTTTATCTCTTTGCATCCGGCCCGACGCTTCAGACGCCAAAACAAATAAATTGTGATTTAGTTTTACAAATAGAGCCACCTCGAAGATATAGAGGGACGGCAGTGTTAATATCTTGTGTTTTTTGAAATAGGGTAAGCAGCTGTCAGTTGATTTTAACGAGAACATTTCCCTCACACAGCGTTTCTGTACTTTGAATATTTTAGTTTTGTGTACCGAGTTACCCCAAATAATAACACCAAAGCGAAGAACTGATGCCACCATGCCATGGTATGCAGTTAGAAGTGCATCAGTGTGGATTATTTGCGATAACTCATGTAGTGCGTATACAGATTTACTGACTCTCTTACATATGTGCTCTATATGTTGTTTCCAGGTTATCTTGTTGTCTATTATTATACCTAGAAATTTAGTATATTCTACTTGTTTTAGTGATTGGCCATTTGCACATATCTGCAAATTTTCCATAGTTGGAATTCGCTGACTAAAATGCATGAGCATCGTCTTTCCTATGTTGGATTTTAGATTATTGATATCTAGCCAGTCCAGAACAGACCTTAATGCATTATTTATTTCACTTTCATAGGTATCCTTAGAGTTACATTTAATAGTGTTTGTCTAATTTTTTTCAATACGAAGACGAAGTGGTCTATTTTATGTAGTACTTTCTCTATGTGTGGTTTCCAGCTACAAAACTGATCCAACGTTATGCCTAAAAATACACACTCATTTGTATTGGAGAGCTTACAGTTTTCAAAACATATTTGAAGTTTGGGAGGGTTAGAGTTTACTGTTTCGAATTGAACTATATTTGTCTTGACCAAATTTATTTTTAAATTATTTTGCTTCAACCAATTTGTAATATCATTAAGTGCATTGTATATTTCATTTTCTAAATTTGTTTTATTGTCACCCTTAATTATTAGTGTCGTATCGTCTGCAAATAATATACAATTTTTGTTAGTCGCGTCAGGGAGATCATTGATGTACGTCAGGAACAGTAACGGTGCTAGTATACTCCCTTGGGGGGTGCCATAATTATTTTGTTTATATTCAGATCTAAACACTTTTTGATCAAATTTACAAATTCTTGATATTTCAACACTTTGTACTCTCTCTGTAAGGTAACTCCTGATCCATTCATTCGCATCTCCACGGATACCGTAGCAAGAAAGCTTATTTAATAGGGTCTCATGACAGACAAAATCAAAAGCCCTGGACATGTCTAGGAAAAGACCTACTATTTTAGATTTGTCATTAAGACTTTCCATTACCTGTTTAGTTAGTGAGAAGCATGCTAGTGTCGTAGAGTTAGTTTTTCTGAACCCAAATTGTTCATTCTTTAGGATGTCACATGATGTCAGAAAATTTTCTAATTTATTGTACATAACCCTTTCAAAAACTTTTGACAATATTGGAATCAGCGTTATTGGTCGATAATTACCCATGTCGGTTTTTGGTCCCCGTTTATAAAGAGGCTTAACGATAGATTTTTTGAGGCGTTCTGGGAACACTCCTTCTGTCAATGATAAATTTATGATGTATGTCAAGGGTTCTGTTAATCTATTTGCGCATTGTTTTAATACCTTTGTACTGATTCCGTCATAGCCGGTTGAGTTAGAATTTTTTAAAGATTTAATTATTTTGTAAATGTCAATTTCATTTATGGGTGTAAGGAAAATACTAGGGTTTTGAGGTATTGTAGTCATAGAGGTTAGTGTATGTGTCACAGTGTCTTTAGTCGTGTTAGTCAAGGATATGTAGTAGTCATTAAATAGGTCAGATATTTGTTTTCCGTCATCGTAAAGCTTATTTTGAAATGTTATAGAGTCAATTTCAGAGTGTAATGTCCCGATATTAACTTTCTCCTTAATGAGTTCCCATGCGGCTCGGCTCTTATTTTTTGTGTTATTTATATATTTCAGACTACTTATTTGTTGAGCTTTGTGAATACATTTTTTTAATAGTCGGGTGTAATTTTCATAACTCTTTTATTTCGCACCTTGTTATGATTACATAGTTGATATTTTAGGTATAGAGCTCTCTTTTTAATGCAGAATTTTTTTATACCCTTTGTTAGATACCTATTTTTAATAGTCTTTAATGTAGTCTTTACCTTGATCTCGGGAAAGAACAAATCATAGAATAGTATAATTGTGTCGTGGAAGGTACAAAATGCTTCATTTGTTGTTTTAGCAGTGTAAACGTCAGAAAAAGTCAAGTTTGATATACAGTCCATTCGAGGACTGTATATCTGTATAACTTTTTATATTTTCAGCACTAAGATCCCTCAAGCTTCTGAACCAGAAACTTGGAGTATCCTTAAACAGTTGATTTGTTGGTAACTTGAATTGTATGGACTGTGCTAATGCGTGGTCTAAGAGTTTAAGGTAGTGCTGATTTGCATTAACCTCTTGTATATTGCTAACTATCAGATCCAAGCATGATTCCTGCCGTGTAGGAAGTAGGATATGACTTTTTAGATTGTTATTATTTAATATGGATTTTAATTCTTTAGATTTTATGTTAGTTTCAAGGGTATTTATATTCCAGTCACCACACATAATAATTTTTTTGTTATTTTTCTTACTTAATTTATTGGCTAACAGTTTTAGGTTATCTAGAAAAATATCATTACTCGATGAAGGTGTTCTATAGATACACACTATAAAGAGGTTGTATTTAATGATTTCCACACCACAGCACTCAAAATGAAAAGGGATCGACGAATTTAAATAAGTGAGTTCTTTAAACTGTAAGTTTTTTTTTTTTTTTTTATACCACTTAGTTGGCAGACAAGCACACGGCCCACCTGATGGAAAGCGGTTACCGTGACCTATGGACGTCTGTAACACCAGAGGAGTCACAGTCGCGCTGCCAACCTTGTAAGTACAGAGTTTCTGTGCCGTCAGCAGAAGACAAAGCAGGACAAGCCTTTAGTCTTCCCACTGACAGCACAAATTCTCCAGTGAGCTCTGGCTACCCTACTCACCGCTGGGAACACAACACGAAGTTATTATAACCGCGGTATTCTGTAGGGCGGAGGTACTACCCCAGTCGGACTGCTCAATCGGGCGGAAATACCGCCGTGTCCTACCTCCTGGAAACAAAAAGTTGTTTTTTATTAAGATACATGAGCCTCCTCGACGTTTATCAGTTCGAGAGAAGAATGAGACAAGTCTATGGTTTTTTAGTCGCAAGTTTGATTCAGTGCCGCGTTTTAGAAATGTTTCAGTTAGACATATTATATCCACTATACCTAATGTTTTCTCAAGCTCAAGCAAGGCCAATTCAAATAGCTCTTGCTTATTTAATATTCCGGCAATGTTTTGATGTAATAGTGTAATAGTATCACTCGTTGTGGGTTTCATTTCATTCACGAAAAAACGTACCTTCGTTAGGGTTTGTGGGTTTGTTTGTTTTTCCGAAGTACCTAGGAATTGTAGTTTGTAATATTTTTGCTTTCATTGGTATCATTTTAGAGTTTAGGTTCGAGGTCATGTGTTTATTTTTATGATTGTATAGTAACTCCTTGTAGTTGATTATTGTGTTCAATCTAAGGCACAAACTTGATAGGTAACTGCTGTGAAATTTGGTAAGGTAAACGGCTTTATTGCTGTGGTAACCTGTTACATTACTATGTACTCTTAAATATTCACAATTTTTGTAATTCCGGACAATCGATATTATTGAATTATTAATCATATTCTCGTTTAAGTATGGATTGTGTTGCACATTCGTTATATAAACAGTTAAGAACCGTAATTTATACAATACATTGCATAACTCTGACATAAATATATAAGGCTTTTTGTCATTTGATCCTATTACTAGTACTATAATATCATTTACAGATAGTGTGTTTATAAATTCGTCATTGCAGCTTTGTAGAATCTGTGTAGTAGTTGCGTTGGGCTTAACGATGCTTGTGATTATGTAGTTGTCCTCACACTGATGTAGTCTTGATTTTATCATAGTTTTCGATAAGCCATGGGCCTGCTGATCTCCGAATATTATTATCTTGTGTTTATGTTCAAGTTTTTTTACCAAAGATGAATCTTGCGCGGTAGTAAAGTCAAGGTCTGAATGAATATATGTAGTGATTTTTCCCTCATGGGCTTTTTGTTGTGATGTGGAGGTGGCGACATCTGTTTTTTGTCGAATGATACTAGGCGTTAATGTATGTTCTGTTTCCATGTTATCCGAATAGGGAATGACTTTCTTATGCAATATTTTTTTGCTCTGATTAAGATATTTCTTTTTCTGTGATGAATTTGGTGTGCCGTAGTAAACGTCTTTAATTTTTTTTATTTTTTTTTGTTGTTCGATTGATTCATGTTAAAGTTCAGTGTTTTCGGACAGTAGGTTTTCTATCTCTTTGTGTGCGGTTAGTAATTCCCCTTTTAGTTTTTTTATTTCTTCTTTTAGTAGTTCAACGTCCTCTGAGTCGTTAATAGTTGGTAGGCTCCTATGATGTGCACCCGGTGACAGGGATGTGTATGATAGGTCTATAGAATCAGTGGATGTGTTTATTCGTTGTTTGCGAAGGGTGATGTTACTTATACCTACGTCTTCCTCATAGTGTTCCATTTTGCAGTCCTAATTAAGAAGGTACACGTATTTGTGTGGTATTTGTTTTTCACTTTGTCAACCTTTATTATGTAGTGAAGAAGTCAAAGTTGTATTTAGCACCATCTATTGACAGATATGCAATGTTTACATTTGAAGACACGAGATGTCGCTACACGTCTTAGCTGCAGTATTATTGTGAAAAATTCAAATACCTACTAACTGAACTTATTCAAGAATTTTTATTTTTATTCACTTTCAATGGTCTAATTTTCAACTATGTGGATTTTGTACTTACAGTTGTTCCTCTGGTTACTTCTAAGCTAGTTTTTCTAAATTTCATGGGAGTATGCATGAGGTATTGAGAGTTTTAAAGTTCTTCATCATTTTTGTCCACATTTCATTCAGTTGCTATTTGATTAGATAGTATTGCACTAGTTAAAAAAGTATAGCTACTTTTCGAACAAAAACTTGTGAAATACATAATTCAAAATTTATTTCAAGATAAGGATATACCAACCAGTTAGAAAGATATTTAAATTTATAGACTTTTCTCATTAAAAGTTTGAAAAGAAATCTTGGGATCCGTACAATTTAGGTTTTCATGGGAAAATGATCTTTTATGATAAATTCGACACCTTTTTGCGCAAGCATTACCACAGTGGCTAATGTCGTGGAACCTAATGTATCTGGAAAAGAACTTGAGTCGATAACGCGTAGATTCTTTACACCAAGTACACGAAGTCTTGAGTCCAATACTGAACCCATTCCACACGTACCAACATAATAGTACGAAGTATCAGACATGCCGACAGTAAGACATCTCCAGGATTCTTTACTACCTTCCTTAAATTCCTTACATTTTTTCAACTTAGGCAACATCAGTTCTGCTTTAATACTTTTGAAATAGGTGGTACTTAAAATTCGGTTAAAATCTTCGCTATAGTTGGCATGATTTATCACATCTTCGTAGTTACTAAAACAACCAGGAACTATTATTGGATAATCCTTTGGATCTGTGCTTGCTAAAGAAACACGTCCCCGTGATTTTGGATAAAGGTTGGTAATTAGAACGAAAAATAACTCACTTTCACCGATATGTTTCACTAAACGGTCACAATACGACTGTTTAAAATTGAAAAAGGAAGCACAGAATTCTAGAAAAATTTCTTTCTCGGCAAGGCTAATACCAACAGCTTGATAATCTGGATATTTCTTTGATCGATTCATTGCTACATATCCATCAAATATTGTAAATGGATACTTATTTGAATTTTTGAGTACGGTAGCTTTTTCAGAAGTTGTCAACTTATAAACCAAAACTACATTCACGTGATCTTGGAAATTATATCCAACAGGGAGATCTGATATTACATTGATTCCCTTTTCTTTCAAATGACCCTTTGGACCAATTCCAGAGAGTAAAAGTAACTGAGGTGATTTGAATACACCAGCAGATATAATAACTTCTATGTTGGCATAGACAGTAAACGTTTTATTAGATTTAGTCAGAACTTCGACTCCTATGGCTCTTTTATGTTTATCGAAAATTATTTTAGTAGCAAGTGCGTATTTCATTACATGTAAATTTGGATGCATTTTGATAGGGCTTAAAAATTTACGGGCTGTACTCTGACGTTCACCATCACCTATATTATACATAACATCTGTGAACCCTAGAGGGGTGTCTGGATTTATATCTAGAGGAGTTTTCCAGCCTAGTTCTCTAAAAGCAGCAAAATATTTTTGATTTCTTTCAAAGTACTGTTTCATTATTTTGATCCTACCTTGAGTGCCGTAATAACGTTTAGAAGAAGAATTGAGGATTTTTTTGTCGGTAAGCATCTCGTTCTTATAGAATGCGGCTTGGACTGAATCCCATGACCAGGTGGAGTCATTAGTAAGTTTTGCCCACTGATTATAATCATGTTGATTGCCTCTTTCATATCCCGTATAGTCCAGTGATCCAGTGCCACCAAGCATTTTACCCTGAGTCATTTGATCCACACCATTTCTGTGTGTTGACATAGCACTTAGATCAACTGTAGAAGTAAAATTCCAGTCATATCTTGATCTTTTTAAATATAAATAACTTCCTGGCATCTGAAAAGGACAATTAAATGAGTAGAAATTGTATAAACTTTTCCTGTTAAACGGTTTCTTTCAGTTTGGCCTGCTTTTCGGGAGCTCAAATTATAATAGAAATGTTGTTGAATCCTATTGACTGATTTGTCTGATATTTGACCCTTAGGTCGGAAATCAAAACAATTAAAAAAAATTATTTATGAGACAGGTATTACTTTTAGATGTATGTGAGTAATATTTTTCATTGTATTCTTTAGTTTCTATTCTGATATCGTGAATATTTGGTAACAGAAATATGATCACATTGAAAATAAGTTCAAGATTGTGCTCATTATATTTTAAAGGTAATAAATTATGCTACTTACTTCTGCCTGCTTAGGAGGGTCACCACCAGCTTCAATTAGCAAAACACTGACATTGCCCCTTTCTATTAGTCGATTTGCGATAACGCATCCTGCTGTGCCAGCACCCACAATTATGAAGTCACGCGGTTTAGAATTCTCTGGAAAAATAATCGTCGCATATAGATAGATGTTATGGAATAAAATGTAACATTCGCATTGAACAGGAAATTTACGCCGTTTACAGAAAATCTATGTACATCCCTGAGGCTTATTGCTTGTATTCCGGTACTGATTGCACAATTAATGTCAGTTTGTAAGTTACATACGTGAAACATTGGTCAGTTCACACATTCACACACTGTCGTTAATACCTACTGTCTTAATTTAGAGAAACTATTAATTTTGTTACGCCGATTAATTCACAACCCACCTGTCATATAGGAGTTACAGAAAGTTGGGTACCAACCTACTACAGAAAGCGCCGTTAAAAGACTATTAGTATTGCTAACTTGTATTATTATTTTTCACTGGTATTATTATTTTACATTATTCTTTGTCCAGGTGTGTTTTGTAAAAAACTACTCTGTTTCATTAGGTAACAATCAATGATAATAGTAAAATAAAAAATACCTTACCAGTAATACAAGCAGATTTTGGCCACTCGTAGTCATCTAAATGCAGAAGGGAAAGATAGTTGAAAATATTCTGCACTTGGTGAATTCTTGCGATTGCATCCGAAGAGTTCACCATTGTAATACTTTTAATTTTATTTTAATTATCATAAAGTTTTAATAACGAATTTAGAAATTAATTCAAAATTACGTATTGGAAGTAAAAAAATATCTGCTTTTATTAGTTCTAAATTAAAACTGTTTTACAAAACTCGATGATCCAGCCAGTAAGTACAATTAATGATTTAACGCCAATGACTAATGAATTCAAATTCACTTATATTTGTAAGACAGTAAAACCTAGAAAAAATAATGTATCTAGGTTACTTTCGGCAGATATCTATTATAATTACCGACTATTCAGTACTTCTGTTGGAAAATAATGTTACTTTTTAGAATATTATGCGAAAGAAAACATTTTAAAAGATATCTTTTGAAACGTTCACTCTATTTTAAACCCTATAGCAGCAGACATTCGTATAACATCTAAATTTTATGCAAGATAATGAAATTGTAACAAAGTCTGGTGTATACTTGTGTAAATAAAACAACACATGAATTGATGCTTGATTACCAACATTGTGCTAATGTCACAATTTTTGCTTTAGAGAACTACAAAATAACTGTCGTACACCGTTGCCGTCGACACCAAGCGTCGCATTTGTTCTTTCCAAGAAATTACTAGACAGACTCTAACGACCTAATGTCCGTTGGCATCAATGTTATTGTAGACATACATGGATTTGTAGGAGCGATAGTGTAAATAAGCGATAGTGGTCCTTTATTTCTTATGTAACAATATCCTAGGGATTTTGACATCTGGTCAACATGTGGAGATTAGTGGATTGGTTCATATCGTGTGACCGAGTTCTTTTAAACTAGGTTTCCATAGTCACGGGCTTACGTGGCTTCTTTTTAACTTTTATTACTACTTTTACTATCATCTACTTGCCCTACTCCAAATTATTTGTTACCATCACGTGAAAATATCATTATGCTCAATATATTACAATTAAACATAATCTGCCCAAAAAAAATAAATAAATAAAAAATATATAAAAAAAAAGTTACACATATTGAGAACTCACTTGTACTGTTCCTCAGTATTTTCAAAATGATATTTTGTCTCTTAAATCAAGTCAAACAGACAGCGTGTACTACTTTTTTTTTACGTGCGCAAAATCCCCACGGATACCTCCCCACCGGAGCCGGTGTAGGAGTTTATGTCGGACTCGAACCGACTAAAACGCACGCCGCCTGTGGGTCGTTTTGGTTGCCGAAGGTGAGCTCGCACCCCGGCCGACCCAAGGCCATCTCTCACGATCTGGCCCTCTTCTCGGGTGTGGGGACTACAGAGTCCCCAACTCGTCCCCGGAAACGGGGAGGCGCACCAGACGCGCCACCGCTGCGGCCTGCTTCTGTCAGGGTGACAGGCGGCTCCACCTGTCACCCCCAGGCCTGCGCTCATAGGGGGCGGAGGTCGTTCATCGACCTCTGACGCCCGAGTTGCCTTCGTACGCGGGCAGCTTGACTTGCGATCCTTCGTCGCTCCCGCTGCCAACTCACTTGTACTGTTCCACATTATTTTTAAAATGATATTTTGCCTCTTAAATCAACTCAAACAGACAGCGTGTACTACTATGTACTGATGGTTAATTTATATCACTTCTTATTTTTATAGTATTTCTTGATATAATTGTAAGATTTTGACGTTCATATGATGTCTTTATGTGCCTAAACTGAATTTTGATTCATTGATTCCTTAAAGTTGATTCAATATTAACTTATTTTATATTTGAACACTGAATACTATGTGGTTAACAGCATCTTAATTACTAAGGCTCAAAGTTTACTTCGAGGGGATTTAATTTACATGCAAAATAGTTAATATTGTGGTTATTCAATATCTGTGCTATAGTTGTATATCTATTAGGACTTTGATTAAATGATACTCATATCGTACTTAAGTGCATTAGTATTCAAAATCAATGAAACTTGAGTTAGTTGTATATTATTGCTCTGAGCTGTCAGTTACTTGATCTAGTAACATGAGTCAATTACAGATTATATAAAGACAAATATTTGTATAACATACATACAAATATATAATCACACTTTTATTAGGCAGAGGTGAATTAACACCCACATTTCACCAATCATTGAATTCGGTCCCACGTAATAGGGGGGGGAAGCCTTTTGACGCATTCCGGGCACTATTCTTGACTTAAGCCGTGTATCTGAGGCTGAGTCTGGGCTATATATATGTGTCTAATGTTAAAAAGTCCTATCCCTTAGTCGCCTTGTACATTAGACACCGCACGGGAAGAGATGGGGTGGCCCAAATTCTTCTCTGCCGGCAACCACGCGTATAACATGGGTACCTTATAGTACTTATGTCTCTCTAAAGATATTGAATTTGTGACTAAGCTGTGTAATAGAATCCAAAAAATGTAGTAATGTTTTGTCAAGGTAATAAATTTTGCACACGTTCCCACAACCCAGAAAAACATATTCCTGAATTAAAAAGTAACCAGATTAGTACAGCTATTGGAGTATGATTGAGACGATTGAGTAACAAGCATCCATACATCTAAACATAGAGTACCATGTATATTTGTAGGAGGTAGGACACGGCGGTATTTCCGCCCAATTGAGCAGTCCGACTGGGGAAGTACTCCTCCGTCCTATAGAATATCACGGTTATAACAACTTCGTGTTGTGTTCCCATCGGTGAGTAGGGTAGCCAGAGCTCACTGAAGAATTTGTGCTGTCAGTGGGATGACTAAAGGCTTCTCCTGCTTTGTCCTCTACTCTGACGGCACAGAAACTCTGTGCTTACAGGGTTGGCAGCGCGAGTGTAGCTTCTCTGGTGTTACACACGTCCATAGGCCACGGTAACCACTTCCCATCAGGTGGCCCGTGCGCTTGTCTGCCACCTAAGTGGTATAAAAAAAACTAACTATTATTATACAAATAGAATCAATATATTTTACTGAAATGTGTAACAATGTTTGTTTTATTTTAAATATCATTCGTGATTCGCAAATACTTCGACAGCTGAAATGTTGCAATTATATCGAAAAACTCCAAACTTAAAACTTAAAACCAAAAAACATATTTTTTTATTATTGTAGTGAAACGTATTGAAATATCCTAAAAGGCCAGGCAGACAAATATTTTTGAGCAGTATTCTTGTCCTTTACTTAATCTTAAAGTTTGTTGTGAATAAATGCATACAGTTCTAATCGAATGATTGATTGTATTGTTTTTGATTTCTTTATTTTTTTGTACTGTATGCTGTGTCGCAATAGAAAAAAAACTGTCTTTCTTTCTTTCTTTTCTTTATAATTTATTTATTATTGATAAACTTTCTTGAGGCAGTTTAGTGATAATGTTCCTTCCCCGTTTAATTTTATTTCCATCTACGTTTATTTGTAGAAGTAGAAGTAGAAAACACCTAATGCTTTCAAATCTATAACCAAATGAGGTTTTAATAAAATTTAGTATTTTTTCTTCATTTTATTTATTGACGCGACGCGTGACGTGTGACGACAAGATCATGTAATTGTTCGTACTAGTATAATATAAATATATCAATTTACACTTTTTACAATAATAACGAATCTGCTACACTTCTCTTCTAATAACATCTCAGTACTTCGTGATGATAAAGTTTACTTCAAATCATGAACAGTAGGAGATCGAATCCCATGCTCTAAAATACTGGCTCTAGATGGAAGTGGAACTAACCCTAAAATGGTGATGATAATTGTGAAAATTTTGTCACATTCATTTCTGCTTTATCAAATAACCCAGAAGTTACTGTTTTTGCGAAATATCCCCAAGTATACCCCGCTGCAGCCGGTGAGAGAGGTTGTGTTGGACTCGAATCGACTAAAACGCACGACGCCTGTGGGTCGTTGTTGGTTGCCGGAGGTGATGTAACATTCATACTTAGAAGTCTACAAAAATATTAGTCTTACTTTGATGTCCTGTCTTAATGTGAGAATGTTTACCCTTGTGATGCTAAAATTTGCACTTGCTGTTTTCACTCAAAAAAAGCCCATACTTACTACAGTAAGTACTACCGTATGGGCTTTTTTTAAGCTGTATTTTGTACCAGCCTTTAAAGATGCCCTTAATTTAATGATTATGAAGGAGTATTTTAACGACTGGTATTAAGGGGAAGCGAAATTCAGCTTATATCATGTAGTATATTTAGGTAGGTAAATATTAATTTGTTGCACCTATATTTTGTTAAAGTATACCTAAAGAAACCTCTGACTTGGGCGAAAGGCTGAGAGTGATGAATGATGATGATGTCTAAAAATAAAGAAAAAAATAACAACACATTCAAATATATTTTTAAATTAAGTTACAAATAGATTGTTTCACATTTAGTAAATACATTCAATTGCAGTACAAACGAAACGCTCATAAAATATTTCAGGCATGATATGAGCCCTAAACACTAGAAAAAAAATATGTTTGTACATTCTAAGTAACACGCAATTGTTAACGCCTAGATCTATTAACTATGCACAAACTTTCGTATATCAAGGAACAGATGAATCGTGCTTATATTTAAGTCAATAACCAAGTTCTGATATCTAAATTTACTGTATTGCTTTTGATTAGGAATATAGTTGAATTTGATTTACTAATATCTAACTTGGATGATACGAGGCACTTACTCTATCTTACATTAGTACATAATTACATTTTCACATTTGTAAAACCTTGATATCGTCACGAATATTATCAGTTGGTACTTCAATCAATCAATCAATTAGCCCACCGCAGTCCATTGCTGGACATAGGCCTGTCCCAATGTGCGCCATTTTTTCCGATGCTCTCGAGCCTTTCGCATCCAGTCTGTCCCAACCACCTTTTCCAGGTCATCCGTCCATATTTTAACAGGCAGCTGTAGTATATTGCTGTGAATAATACAAATTAACAATGGAATTCACCACAAAGCGTCTGTTAAAAAATTTATTTTACAGTTTTCTTCATACCAGTGTCAATCCCGGTTGTATCCAAACCTAGAACATTGAAATTCGATAACCGTAATCTTATAACTTCACAATTTGGTATATTTCACAGCACAATGTAGGTTTTACAAGTCGCAGATACTAACAATACTTAATATTGCATTTATTTATTTTTAATAAACTAAGAAAACATGTACGTAAACGTAACTGATCGTGATGTTTTAACCTAATTTATGTAAATTACACTCGTAAATTATTTACTAAGACGGACATAATCATTTTTAATTAAATCAGAAGCTTTTTGAGCTATCATTGTTACTGTTGCAAGAGTTGGAGTTGACACAATACTTGGTAGGATACTAGCGTCAGCTATACGGAGCCTATTGACGCCTTTGACTAATAATTTAGAATCTACTACTGCTTCCATCGCACAGGTTCCAACATTATTATGTAGTGTAGTTACCATTGTATTACAATAACATTTCCAATACTTTAGGGTGCTAAAATTAACTTTACCACATTTCATATTAGGATTTATAAATTCAGCATTATTATTTCTGAAATATGTGGTATTTAAGATACGATTGAAATGCATTACAGACCTAGCATGAATTTCTAGATCTTCGCTTTTTTCGTATAGACCTAATTTGATGCTTGGTTGACTTGTCATCATTTTTGAATGAAGACTAACCAGCCCACGAGATTTTGGATAGGCAAGATGATTGAGAACTAAAAATATTTCATGGTTAGCAGCAGCTTTAATTAAAGTATCACACAAGTCATTTTTGAAATTAAGAGATACAACACAAAGTTCTAAAAATGATTTTGGGTCATCTATAATGAAGGCACGTATTCCATACGTAGGCACGGTTTCGAAATCATTAAGGGCAACGTAACCATTTAATTGAGGATAACCGAACCTATGAGGATTAGAGACCTCATATATTGGATTTTTTAAACCTACTTTGAAAACTGATACACATATAGGGTGATCTTGTAAATTTTTGCCTACTTTTTTAAGATTTGATATAACTTTGATGCCTTTCTCCTGTAATAAATCAGTCGGACCTATCCCAGAAACCATTAATAACTGTGGTGTCCTAAATACGCCTGCTGTTAATATAACTTCTCTGTGTGCCTGTATATGCACTTGATTCTTATCTGCGGTAAGTATTTCGACACCAATAGCATTATTGAATTCATCAAAAATAATTTTGGTTACTAAAGTGTCTATCAGCACATTTAAGTTCGGGCTAAACTTTGAAGTTCTCAGAAATGAATACGCTGTACTTTGTCGTACTCTTTTACCACAAGCTAATAAAACATTTGAAAAGCCTAATGGATTCTTGGCATTAACATTACGCACTATTTTGTTACCCATTTCTTTAAGGGCTTTAAGATATTTCAGACTGTGTTCATAATAAAACCTTGTTAGTTTTAACTTTCCTTTTGTTCCATACATGTTTTTATGTTCTTTGGAACGCAAAATTTTTTCATCAATAAGTTTTTCACTTTTCATAAAATATTGATGAACTTCATTATATGTCCATGAGGGATCATCAGTCAGAGATGCCCATGAATCATAATCTGCAGGATTTCCATGCTCGTAAATCATATGGCTCAGGCTGCTTGAACCTCCCAACATTTTCCCTTGAACGATTGCAGCTTTACCACGTTGCTGATTAGACATCCAATTTTCTGTTTTGCTTGTAGTTAAATTCCAGTCATAGACAGTATTTTTCATATGCGCGAAATATTTTATATACTAAAACAAAAGTAGAAATTAGCTCCATATAAAATATATGATCCGCATATTGCACATGGACGAATAAACGACAGTAGAGGAACCTCGTTATGTATGTATGTATAAAGGTATATGTCGGGTGGTAGTCTCTGTTTATCCCAGGGGAAACTAGGCTTATGGTGAAGATTATAATCCGCGTAGTTTCCAGCAGAGTAGATTTTGAACCACCTCATCTCTTCCCATGCGGTGTCGTACAAGGTGGCTAAGAGATAGAGCTGTTTAACATCAGACATATATACAACCTAGACTCAACCTCAGATGCATGACTCAAGTCAATAATAGTACCCAGAAAACTTCAATACATTCACACCCTATTATGTGGGACCGAATACAATGAATGATGAAATGTAAGTGTTAATTCACCTTTGCCTAACCCTCCTGGGATAATGGCGTGATATGTGTGTATAATCGTTTAAATAGCAGCGTTATAATTTTTTATTTTCGCATCAATTACAATACAAAAAAGATTGTACTTACAGAAGACTCTAAAGGTGGGTTTCCTCCAGCTTCAACGAGCAATACACTGACATTCTTCAATTCAAGTAATCTATTTGCTATGACGCATCCAGCGGTCCCTCCACCGACAATTATATAATCATACTTTGTATCATCTAAAATAATATTGAATAAGATAATATTGAAATGATTAACAAGCTACCTATATAAATACAATGTTTGAATTAAAGATTTATAGTAAACCAGCAGTAGCCCGAAAGAGCAGTGCTCAAACTTGTGGCAACGCAGCAGTATTTTTTTATCATCCAGAAACACAAAATGAAATATATACCCAACATTTTTTCTCAATAGTTTTGTAGCATCCAGTTGTTTAGGAGGATTTAGATGACAACCCACATAGAAAAAAATAATATTTATAAATAACTATTAAGATTTATGGACACAAACTTGAATCAAAGCTTTTATTTAACAATTGACAAACGCTAACGTACGAAATGGCAGTTAAAAACTCCAATTTTTCGTCGAGTCCTAACGATGATATTTCTAGAAATTATATTCGTTATAGTTTACATTATTATAATAACAGTGAAATATATTATTTATTACTATTCATTGAACCTTACCGAATGGATAACGATAAAATAAGAACGTTATACAGTAATCATTTTATGTCAGTGTTTTTCAATATAAAAACTTACTTCGAAGAGGAAATGGTTGAGGCCATAAATAAGTTGTCAATTGCAACGCAGTGGCAAATTTAAATAACTTCTGCACATTTTGGAAATCCTTTAGCACTTTAGATGATTGGAGCATGTTTCAACAATATTGTTGTCTGTAAGTAAACAAAACAGTAAATGTGAAACAAAATTATATGAAATGTTTCGAAATTCAACAACATAACTTAAAAGTATACTAAGTGGTAAGCTTAATGGAGATTAGCCGGTAGTTTTCACCATGGTTTTATCGCAATAAAAGTACGGAGGCTGAATTTATGAGGCCGCCTGTATAGTATTGGTTTTATTGGGTAAGGAAAGGTAAAAAACGTAATTGTAATATAATTTCAACCTATTTTTACAAAATTTGGAGGAAATGACTAATGTATATGTAAATATTTTATTCTCTGCTAAATTTTCTGCACCTCACCTAATAGTTTTACTAGCCCCATGTTACTTAGTCTTATATTTTCCTATCAAATGTACAACAGCGATATCTCTTACTCACCTAGTACCAGATTCACTTTTTTTTTTTTTTTTTTTATACCACTTAGTTGGCAGACATGCACACGGCCCACCTGATGGAAAGTGGTTACCGTGACCTATGGACGTCTGTAACACCAGAGGAGTCACAGTCGCGCTGCCAACCCTGTAAGTACAGAGTTTCTGTGCCGTCAGCAGAAGACAAAGCAGGACAAGCCTTTAGTCTTCCCACTGACAGCACAAATTCTCCAGTGAGCTCTGGCTACCCTACTCACCGCTGGGAACACAACACGAAGTTATTATAACCGCGGTATTCTGTAGGGCGGAGGTACTACCCCAGTCGGACTGCTCAATCGGGCGGAAATACCGCCGTGTCCTACCTCCTCGATAAAGAAAAAAAAAGGTTCATTACGAGATGAGAGACCGCGACCGTTTTCATAATATTGATATTTCTTTATTGTATACTGTCTTTTCAGCAATTAAGGCAGCACAATCTAATATAACCAGTGTTGGAAGAAAAACTTTTAGTACAAATCACTAAGAAGTCAATAGACACTACTGTATCTATGCTGAGCACCCCACAAACGGAGTACGATTTCTCCATGACTGTCACTATAACAGCTCATAGACGTTGCTTTTAGACCTAATAATATATCCGATGAGAACTAGTGACAGTTCGTGCTATTATCTGCCAATAATAATATTGTGAGCAATCTCATAATTAATAGAGACATATAAAAACATAACTTAGTAAAAATAATCACTTTTGAAACAAAAGTTTCTCATTCATTTTCTATGTTATTGTAGTGTGGTTTTTTTTACATGCGGAAATCCCCACAGGTGCTTCCACCACCGGAAAGGTTATGTCATACTCGAACCGACTAAAACGCACGACACTTGTGGGTCGTTTCTGGTTGCCGAAGGTGAGGTTAACAGGCATATCCCTCGTACCCCGGCCGCCCCATGGACATCTCACTCGATCTGGCCCTCTCCTCGGGTGTGGGGACCACAGAGTCCCCAACTCGTACCCGGAAACGGGGCGGTGTGCCTCAGTAGTACGCGGGCAGCTTGGCTTGGGATCCTCGTTCGCTCCCACTGCCGCTCTCGCCCCGCCTTCTCCTTCACGAGCATAACTTGCTCGCAGAAGGAGGTGCCAGCTCCCTACGCATCCGCGCAACGAACCATCGCCGCTAGTGTAGTGTAGTAAGTAGTAAGTGTTAGATTGACGAATTTCAATACATAATATGCCGAATCTATCTTTAAGTTATTGTTCCTTCATGATTTTTGATGCATATCTTAAAATTAATAAAAAATAAAATGATGCTCAAATGAGAAATAGAAGGAAACAAGAAATAAATCTCTTGATATAGATAGAACCAAAATCACTAACCTTGTATAATCCAGTTCAGATATCACGGATATCAGACAATCAATCATTCAGTGACCATTCCCTCGCAGAAAACTAAAAAATCACTTTAACACGAAAAACTCACTCGACATATGTTCACGGCACGGGACAGAGTGGGTAAATGAACAAACACCTTCAGACCATCGTTAGGTCCATTGTTTGTTTAACTTCAGGCAGCTACCAATTCTCTTCAAATTTCTATGATGTTATAATAATTATTATTTAAATATTTATTAGTGGACCCACCAGAAAATCGAAATAAAAATATTCGCTAATATTATTGTTTACGTTTATTGTCTTATAATCCATTACCAAATTGTTCAGGGTGTAGGTTGATGGCTTAAAGTCATTGACTCTGAATTGGGTAGCGATATGATTTGGTAGGTACTTCTAATTTCAATGCTTTAATCTCTTTTGATGATTAGTTACTTCTATACAATGGCTTGATTTGAGTTGCTCATGGACACTGAAAACAAATACAAGTTTAACAAGCCCATTATAGAAATGGTTGGCTTTTTAATCCTTTGGTATTTTAAATTCTTAAATCATCATTCTCTCAGTAATATCTCAACTCAGTTGGAATCAGCTTTCCAGTCTATGGATGCGGCTGAACTTCAATATTTTCCGTCAAACGACTGCCATCTGACCTCCACAACTAATGGGCGATGTTGAGGTAATACCGGTAGATTACTTTAATTCCTTATTGTACACAAGAAAATAATACATCAACAGGTAATCACAAATACATCTTGGTGTACAAAGGCGTGCTTAACTCAATATTGAGTTATCTCCCAGCAGACCTTTGGGGATTAAAAGTGCAAAAAAAATGATAAAAAATTAAAGCAGCACAATCTTATACAATTGCATCTTCATCTTCAGATCTGTTGCAGAACCAGTGTCGAATGAAAAACTTTTAGCACAAATCACTAAGAAGTCGATAGACGAAAGATTAGTCGGTCTTTTGAAGGCAACTAACCGTAACGACTGTCATAGGAAATTGATGGCAACAAGGATCGTCGGCGACGGCTTTACGTGCGATCTGAGTCAAAGGCCGAGAAAATTCTTATATATTCATATATTATATTTATCTCTTATTATGACATTGTTTTATATTATTAACTTGAGTTAGTTCATTTTTTATTTATTTATTTACACTTACTATCAATTGTCTACATTTATATAATACACAATAAATGCAAGTGATCTAGCATAAAAGCAATGTAACAATATTATCTAAATTCAATACCGCTTATACAATAATATTGATGGAAATAACGCGATCATGGCATAGGTACGGTAAGCTTCAGAGAAAAGGAACCCCCGCGGCGATATTCTTTAAGTATTGAGGGGGTCTGTTTTCTCTGACGCTGTGTGTACATACATACCTTTGCCTGACATTTTGACCAGGTTACACCGGCTGTGGTCATGGGTTCAACTGACCTGTGACCACAGCCGGTCAGAGCCCGGTACCTATACCATGATCGCTTTCATTCCCGTTAACATTTTTGTATATCATTGAACGTGATAGTTTAAAACCATAGATAGTTTAAACACCGCTTGTGTATGGCACGGCAAACAATAATTAACCGCACAATATTTGTATTATGAAGTTAACGGGGAACCAAGAAAGGTGGGAGAGAGAGGTAGGTGAGAAAAATTAAATATGCTATTACTCTTTTTTTTTTCGTGCGCAAAATCCCCACGGATACCTCCCCACCGGAGGCGGTGGAGGAGGTTATGTCGGACACGAACCAACTAAAACGCACGCCGCCTGTGGGTCGCTTTGGTTGCCGAAGGTGAGTTTGACAGGCATATCCCTCGCACCCCGGCCGACCCAGGGCCATCTCTCACGATCTGGCCCTCTTCTCGGGTGTGGGGACTACAGAGTCCCCAACTCGTCCCCGGAAACGGGGAGGCGCGCCACGCGCGCCACCGCCGCGGCCTTCTTCTGCTAGGGTGACAGGCGGCTCCACCTGTCACCCCCAGGCCATACTACTACTCTAGGTTAAGTCCGTGTAAGAAATTGGTTAAGTAAAATCTGGCAAGGTGCTTATTATGAATTTTACTTTTACAGCAGTATCAGCGTGCATATCAATTTGTTCACTGCATATTACTATTTATTGATCTACAGATCTTAACGTAGAGAGAATGAACACCTTGGACCGTTCTCCTTAGTGGTGGACAAAGTATTGTGATTGCGTTGCGTGGGAGTCTTGATGGTACACGAAATTTGAACAGTGAAAGCAAGAGTAGGCTAAATATCTTATTTTGAGTTATTTTGCTCGCTAACTAATGTTAGCAAGCGTCGTGAAGGTTTCGGCGATTAGCTAATGACTTCATATTGAAGTGCGTCAGTCTGTCTTTGTAGGATCGTGTTTTTTAGTGATTCTGTTGCAGAAGGCGAGATGCCCCAGGAAACATTAATGTACACGTTCAAGATGCAATTGAAAATTTTCCAAATTCAATTATTCACGTTCAAAATGAGTGTGTAGCGTAATGTAGTTAGGTTAGTTTGGGCACAGATATCATAAACAGTTGGTTTTTCTATTTAATCTAAGATGTAGGCTGTGCTATTGACAAAAATATGTCAAATAATATTCTAAGAACTCGTGGTAATTATGGAGTTTAGGTTTAGCCTTTCTGTGTGATCCATTCAGAGGGGGGGAGGGAAGGGGAATCTTTAAAATACAACATTTTAGTCACAATAATTTCACTAACCGCTCCGCCGCGTAGTCTACACAATGTAGGGGAATGTCACAATTTTTTTAAATACTACTTAGGTGGCGGCAGATGCATTCGTCCAACCTGATGAGATGCAACACCAGGGGCGTTACAATTACAGTCCTAGAATGGCGACTGCCAGAAGGCAAATGGAAGGTAGGACACCTCCTAACCATATGGCTGACGACCTGAAATAGGTGTCTGGGACAGATTGGATGCATAAGGCGGAGGATCCAGCAGTGAACTGCTGATCGAATGATTTGAGTAAATCATAATATAGAAATTGAAATTAATATTTTTTTAAATGAACAAATTGTCATCCTAAGAAAAAGTAGGTTCAATCATATACTGCGAATTGGCAACCCTTGAAGGTAAAAAAAATTACTTTATTCAAACCGACACTTGGTTGTAAGCAAAAAGCCGAAAGTTCTGGCGCGTGACATTCTGTTTTCCTTCAATATCCTTTAGGTACGTGAGAGGAATAGTTACATCTTAATATGGTTCCCTGTTCACCCGGATTAACGTCATAACGGCTAACTGTTATTATTGGCTGTGGCATATTTGTAACAGGAGTTAGTGCTACTGTTGATAAACATTTTTTTTTGAGACTATTGGTTGTAAGTATTACTGTAATTGTATTATTGTTAATGCTGCCACCTAAGTCAAAAAAGAATGCAATTTCAATTTATTGCAATGCATACAATTTTTGTGTACCACCAACGATGAACGATGATTTCAGCATCACGATATAAAAGTTCTCACTCTGAGTGATATGTACCTATTTACGTTTCAAGATCAATCAAGGCAGGTAAAATGTCCTTCCCAGAACATCACATCCCATTTATTCACAAAATAATATATAACAACCCATTAAAAATACCAATTACGTCAATTCAGTTTTTGTTCAAGTTAAGTGTTATTAGAAAGCGGTTCGAAATTCTGTAGGATTTATTATTTCTTTTAACAATAGAAAATACGGTGCACAAAGACGAAGTGAAAAGCATTGAAAACCTCGAAACTCCCTCTTTTATAACAAAGGGTAAACAAAGCAAAAATAAACGGCGAAGTTGAATTTTCTGAGAGAATATAGGTATCGTTTGGTAAACGAAACCTGTCACCTGCGAAAGTTCATCTCGTTTTCATTTAACAATAAAAAGATACTACACTTTATTACAAATTCATGAAATCATACATGTGTCAGAAATGAGACAATATTCGTCTTATGTTGATTTGTACTGACGGGTACATTATAATTTCATATTCAAATTTTGGAGCTGTGTAGCTAAACATTTCCGCTAGGATAAAATTCTAAATTTTAATGAAGTTTCGGACCGACTCCTCCAAATTAATATACATTCAGCTTTTACCATTATTAGATATTGTCTTTTCGTCCCAAAATTAACTCATGCTCTACGATCATCACAATTTTTTAAACATTTGGCACTTTTAGGTAAGTTGGACAAAATTATTCAAAATACCCTATGCAAAATTTTGAATCTAGATTTGAACGACCGAGCCTGGCTCCAAGCATTGCTCCCGGTGCGCTGGGGTGGGCTCAGTGTTCGTAAAATTTCCGATGTAAGTTTACCAGCTTTTTTAGCTTCGATTCATGGCACAGAGGAATTAACCAGGAAAATCTTGATACCCACACTGGTTTATTCTGAAGTGCCAGGCACAGCCGAAGCCGCGGGAGCGGGGTCACGATCCCGAGCCCGAAGAAATTCGGGCCGTGAGATCCCGGCTCCACAGGGAAATGGTGGCGGAATGGGAGATACGACTTGGGCGACCAGGCGCAGGGCACGCCGTAGTAACGGCGGTAAGACCCATCATGGGGGAGTGGCTAGAGAGGCCACACGGCAGCCTCTCGTACCGTCTGACGCAGATGATCACCGAGCACGGATGCTTCGGAAAGTATCTGCGTCGGATGCAGAAAGAGCCAACGTCCGAGTGCCATCACTGCGACGCGAGCGAGGACTCAGGTCCGCACACGCTCACCGAGTGTCCGGCGTGGGAGACGCCGAGACGGGAGCTTGTAGCGGCCCTGGGAGTGAGGGTTCTCACGCTCTCCACCTTGCTCGCGGCGATGGTTCGCTGCGCGGATGCGTGGGCAGCCGGCGCCTCCTTCTGCGAGCAAGTAATGCTCGTGAAGGAGGAGGCGGGGCGGGAGCGGCAGCGGGAGCGACGAAGGATCGCAAGACAAGCTGCCCGCGTACGAAGGCAACTCGGGCGTCGGAGGTCGATGAACGACCTCCGCCCCCCATGAGCGCCGGCCTGGGGGTGACAGTTGGAGCCGCCTGTCACCCTGGCAGAAGCAGGCCGCGGCGGTGGCGCGCGTGGCGCGCCTCCCCGTGTCTGGGGACGAGTTGGGAACTCTGTAGTCCCCACACCCGAGAAGAGGGCCAGATCGTGAGAGATGGCCCCGGGTCGGCCGGGGTGCGAGGGATATGCCTGTCAACCTCACCTTCGGCAACCAAAGCGACCCACAGGCGGCGTGCGTTTTAGTCGGTTCGAGTCCGACATAACCTCCTCCACCGGCTCCGGTGGGGAGGTATACGTGGGGATTTTGCGCACGTAAAAAAAAAAAAAAAGGCACAGCCGAAGCTATAAATGCTTGGAAAATGTTTTGCCCAAACACTGTTTTGCCCACCAACCTAGGCTCCCAGAGACAGTGGCTTCAGGCCCTTCCGTCGTCCAACATTGGCACCATGTTGGACGACACGACTTTTAGAATTGCAGGCTGTCTTCGTTTGGGTGCTCCCTGTGTTTCTCCTCATCGATGTTACTGTGGTGAGGCAGTCGACAGCTTTGGTCATCACGGCCTATCATGCGGCAGGAGCGCAGGCCGCATGTCACGTCATGCACATTTAAATGACATTATCCGCCGGGCTCTTGTCACCGCTGGTGTTCCAGCTATACTTGAACCAGTTGGCTTGGTGCGCAACGATGGCAAGAGACCGGACGGTATGTCTTTGATGCCTTGGAAGATGGGTAGGCCTAGTTTGGTGTGGGACGCAACATGCGTCGACACCCTTGCCCCTTCCCATCTTCCAAGTACGACGGATTGCGCTTGTGCTGCTGCGGCATCTGCTGAGACCCTCAAACGGCGAAAATATGATAACATTACAAACAATTACATATTTGAGCCGTTTGGGGTTGAAACGCTGGGTTCGTGGGGTCCGAGCGCACGGTCGCTATACAAAGAAATAGCAAAACGACTGGTCGATGCTTCGCGTGACCAAAGGGCTGGACTCTTTTTCGCTCAACGTATTGGCATTGCCATCCAACGGGGCAATGCCGCCAGCCTTTTGGGCACATTAGCAGTCGACATCGATGGGGAGGAATTCTTCGATGCTTAATTTGATCCTTTTGTGTCCTATTTTATATCCTTGTAAATATTGGCTTCTTGGCTCTTGGCTTCCTTACCTCAACGGAAAAATAAACGGAACCCTTATAGGATCACTTCGTTGTCCGTCTGTCTTTATCTCCTTTATCTCAGGAATGCGAGGTATAAAATTGAAACTCATACCACATATTCAGGTCTATAACATCTTGATACTGTGCAAAAATCAAATGTCGAAGACAACGGATTCAAAATATATTACGGTATATGTAGCTTAAGTTACGGTACCCTCGGTGCGCGAGTCCGACTCGCACTTAACCAGCTTTTTTAGGTCTATATCCACTCCTGAAGGCGGATGAATGATGTTAAAATTCTTCTTTACTTTTGTTTAAACAAACTTCTCACCAATGAATCTTAACAATCATTGAACAAAGTTATTTTTATAAGCCATCACGAAGGAAACTTTTCTCGTTTGTTAGACATAAGTACATTTGTCACAAACTATGTACAGTAAAAAATCACTAGTCATTTGTGAAGCAATTTTTCTGTAAAATTACCTCCAGCGTAACTTTCTGTGGAATTGTAATTAACAAACAAAAGTTTTGTATTAAAAAAGTAGCTGATGTTTTCTTTGAGACTTTTATCTTTGAGTATTTATTTATTATTTTCCAAGAGAATGAGCCAACACTTTGAGACTTCCTCGTTTACAAGTGTACAATGTTAAGTACTTAGTAATATTATTACTGGCCACTTTGTGCGATGCTAATTTATTCCATTGGATGATGTCATAAAGAAGATAGCTGGGATAGATTGAATACGGAAGATTATGAAAAATAGCACACATTGGGGAGAGGCTTATAGATATATCCCGCTCTCTTTCTTCTGCATATCAACGACATGCTGTCCACCGGCAGCATACATTGCTATGCAGACGATAGCAACTTACACGGGAGTTATCACGGACAACCTGCGGCCAAACAGTCTGATATCGCGGAAAAAAGACAGCTTCTTGTCACTGAACTGGACCGGATCTTGAATCACATTTCTCAATGGGGCTTTGAGAACATGGTCGAGTTCAATGCCAAGAAGACGCAGGCTTGTGCGTTCACAGCAAAGGTATCTTCTTTCCTTCCCCTTCCCACTCTTCAGAGCACGCCACTACCACTGCAGGACAATCTCAATATCCTAGGTATGGATATTCGCTGCAAACTGAATAACAGAAATTACATCGAGAGCATCATCAAAACAGCCTCGCGGAAAAAAGGACTCCTGAACAAAGTGAGACGTTTTTTAACGCCGGAGCAGCGGCAGACGCCGCTATAAGACACAAATTCGCTCCTGAGTGGAATACTGCTCGCATCTCTGGGATGGCTCCGCGAAATACCTACTAGATGCTCTCGACAGGTTACAGCGACGCGCGGTCCGCATTGTTGGGAACCCTGAGGTCACGAACACCCTCGAGGCTTTGCAGATGCGTAGAGATATTGCTTCCTTGGCTGTATTTTACCGTCTCTACCATGGTGAGTGTTCTGATGAGCTCTTCCAACTAATCCCACCATCTCCTTTCCTATATAGGACAACACGTGCAGGCCTTAGATGTCACCCTCACACTGTGCAGAATATTCGAGCAAGAACCAAGCGGTTCGGAGGCTCTTTTCTTTGCCGCACCACCAAGACCTGGAATTCATTACCAGCACACGTGTTTCCTTCTTCCTACAGTCCCGGGGCCTTTAAGCGGGGCGTGAAAAAGCATCTGATGAGGCCGCCAAGCTGAGTGCCACCATTGTAACACTTAGTGTCTGTAATGGAGACCCTCTTTCCTGAGACTTTGCCTTTAGCTTACCATCAGGCGAGGTGAGATCAAGTTGGCGTGTTCTATAGTAAAAAAAATCCAGTTAAGCTCAATTCTTCATGTAAAAAGAATGTTCAAATCGTAGTAGTAAATAATCCAACAAATAATCAAAAAAATTTTTTTTGTTGGATTAATTGTTTTATTTACTTCCTCTCACTCCCTGTGATATTGGTTAGACACAACAAGCTGTCTGCTTCAGCATGTTACCAAACTGTTGTATTATACACTTTTTTATACGGCAAGCGAAATCAAATTTTATCATTTTTACCATGTTGAATTTTCCGATGAGCTCTTCCAATTAGTCTCTCCCTCTCTTTTCCTACACAGGATGACCAGTGTAAGGCTGAGATGTCATCCGCATACGGTACAGGATATTCCATGAAGAATCAAGCGGTTCGGTGACACTTTCCTTTACCGCACCATTAAGATTTTGAATTCTTTACCAGCTCGCGTGTTTTCTTCTTCCTACAGACTCGAGTCATTTAAGCGGGGCGTGAAAAAGCATTTGATGAGGCCGTCAACCTTTGTAACATCTGCTCCTACCAATGGTGCTCATATTCTGTGTTGGTAACTCATTAATATCACTTTTAGTGCCTATAGGATTACCAACTCTCATAGGCCATATTATAAACTTATCATTGTATAATATAAAATCTATACGATAGTATACTGTCAGAAATGAAAATATATTAGTATGGTAGAACAGTATACGTACAATAGCTCAAGAATAATACGACGATTTCTATGCTTATTGAGTCAATTGATTTAATTAAGTCAGGCTTGAAGGCAATTTGCTCGACTATTCACATAATATGATATCGAGGAGAATGAAGTTCTTGATTTGTGTCGGCTTATCTTTCAAAGCACTTATGTAATGAATGTACTATTTAGTATCTCACGGCAACTTGTTTACCTGTTATTGATTCTAGTATATTTAAAAATTGTCGAGAAGAGGGAACACTGTTCATTCTATCGCTTGAATTCAGAGGAAATTTCGATACATTTTATGTTCTTCTTTTTTTTTGATTTTGCATGTTTCCACCAGACGGAAACATCATGTGTCAGCTTTTTAGGTTGATTGAACAAAAAAATAATTCAAATAATTTACATAATTTAGTTTAGTTTAGTTCAGCGACTAAATTCTAAATTTAACGTTTGGTATCTAGATGATGGTACTCTCGGAGGCGATGTAGAAACAGTATTAAAAGATTTGGCGTTTCTAAAAGAAGAATTTAGTTCAATCGGCCTAGAACTAAATCCCACCAAATGTGAAATTTTTTTCAGTGATCAAATTGACAATCTTTCGGTTCTCTCAAAATTCAATGCTTTGGCTCCAAATTTAAAAGTTTTACAAAAAAGTTCTCTCCGCCTCCTTGGGTCGCCAATTCTTGAAGATGCTTACGAGTCTTTTGTGGAAGAGAAAATACATTTTTTTTGTGATGTTTCGGAGCGATTGTACCAAATTAATATACATTCAGCTTTCACCATTATTCGGCATTGTCTTTTCGTACCAAAATTTACACATGCTCTGCGTTCAACTCAACTTTTTAAATTTTTGGAACTTTTAGGTCAAGTGGATAAAGTGCTGCAAGACACTCTATGCAAAATTTTAAATATAAATTTGAACGATCGAGTGTGGCTTCAGGCGTCCCTTCCAGTTCGTCTCGGGGGCCTCGGCGTTCGCAAAATTGCAGATGTAAGTATGCCAGCATTTTTGTCGTCGGTCCATGGCACTGAAGAATTAGTCAGGAAAATTCTATCTCCTTCACTGATTAATTCGGATGTGCCAGGTAAGGCCGAAGCTGTAAATGCTTGGAAAATGACTTGTCCAACTGCCGCCATGCCCGCCAACCCATCTTCCCAAAGGCAATGGGATGAGCCGCTCAGTATTGGTGTTAAAAAACTTTTAATCAGTACAGCTACCAGCGCTGCTGAGCGCGCTCGTCTATTGGCTGTGGGTGAATGGGAATCTGGTGTATGGCTCCAGGCACTTCCTTCGCCCAACCTTGGAACAATGTTGGACGACACGACCTTCCGCATTGCGACTTGCCTCCGTTTGGGTGCACCGTGTGTTTCTCCGCATCGGTGTCTCTGTGGAGAAGCTGTCGATAGCCTTGGACATCACGGATTGTCTTGCAACAGGAGCGCAGGCCGCATGTCCCGACATGCAAACATTAACGATATTATCCGTCGAGCTCTTGTCACCGCCGGCGTGCCAGCTATACTTGAACCTGTTGGTTTGGCTCGCGACGATGGTAAGAGACCGGACGGTATGTCGTTGATACCTTGGAAGATGGGTAGGCCTTTGGTGTGGGATGCAACTTGCGTCGACACCCTGGTGCCTTCCCATCTTCCAAGTACGATGGACTGCGCATGCGCTGCTGCTGCATCAGCGGAGACTCTCAAACGGCGCAAATATACCAATTTAACTGGTAATTATATTTTTGAGCCGTTTGGAGTCGAAACGTTGGGTCCGTGGGGTCCAAGCGCGCGCGCACTATTCAAAGAAATAGCGAAGCGACTAATCGACGCTTCCCGTGACCATAAGGCTGGCCTTTACCTCGCTCAAAGAATTGGCATCGCCATTCAGCGTGGTAATGCCGCCAGCCTCTTGGGCACGGTACCAGTAGAGATCGATGGGGAGGAATTTTTCGATGCCTAAAATTACAGTCTCCCTCTTTTTCTCTATTCCATTTTTGTATATATTGTATAGTTAGCATAGTTTTATATTAATTTGTAAGTAATTGTATATTATAATAGAATATTTTAGTATATTATATGTATATATTTAGTTTGTATCTTTTTTTATTTATTTAACAATCACACTGACACTACCTTTACAGGGAAAACCTTGCGATACCACAATAATGTAGCTCCCTCGTTTTGATTATTGTCAAAATTTGCTTTCATAAAGACCAATTTTTACGATTAGAAGATCAAGGACCTGAAATTCTTAAATAATAATGGACACGAATTTTCTCAGCTCACACTAAGAATGACGAAGATATTCGCATCAAATTCAAAATTTGCAAGAAAAAATTATTTTTATTTACTTTTCAGTCAATCTTACATGCTACCTACGTAAAACTAAAAGTTTAGCTTTTGTAGAAATTTGATTCTCTTGCTGAAATGTATGGGAAACGTTTTTGGCTATTTCTGTCTTTCTTAGTACTCCAAGCAAAAATGATCCCTTAGAATCTTTGATCCCCACATGAAATAGGATAGATTGGGCCAAAAAAAAATTACCTTCTAGCATGTTTCTTGCTGACTGTATAATTTTGCCAAAATTTGTGAATGCAGTTTCAAATGTTTCAATAAGTTAAAGAAGGTCTCTTAATTTTTTTGCTGTTACTACAACGCTATAGTTACGTTCCCTTCGTGCCCCGGGCGTGTGTGGTTTCCGGCAGAGTAGAACTTGGGCCACTCTATCTCTTCCCATGCGGTGTCGTACAAGGCGACTAAAAGATAGGGCTGTTTAACATCAGAGAGATATATACAGCCCAGACTCAGCCTCTCCCCTCGTTTTCACCTAAGTATAAAACATGTATTTGACAAGTTGCAATATTTCACAGGTTTCTGTGTGGACGCAAATGTTTTTTTTTTTTTTTATATAGGACACGCCAACTTGACCTCACCTCGCCTGATGGTAAGCTAAAGGCAAAGTCTCAGGAAAGAGGGTCACCATTACAGACACTAAGTGCTACAATGGCGGCACTCAGCTTGGCGGCCTCATCAGATGCTTTTTCACGCCCCGCTTAAAGGCCCCGGGACTGTAGGAAGAAGGAAACACGTGTGCTGGTAATGAATTCCAGGTCTTAGTGGTGCGGCAAAGAAAAGAGTCTCCTAACCGCTTGGTTCTTGCTCGTATATTCTGCACAGTGTGAGGGTGACATGTAAGGCCTGCACGTGTTGTCCTATGTAGGAAAGGAGATGGTGGGATTAGTTGGTGTTTTAAACTTCTTTACAACTTGTTGGGTATACATACTTTGTGAACGAAAAAGTGTCTGAGACAGTCTAAATACATGTATTAAACACATGTTTTGTGTTTTGACTAGTCTTCTACAAGTCTTCAACAAGTTTTATACTAAACAAGTTTACAGCTTGTTTCTTAGTGAAAACGAGGGGTTAGATGCATGGCTCGAGTCAACAATAATGCCCGGAATACGGCAACAGCCTTACCAATATTACGTGGGAAAGCAATGATTGTTGAATTGTGGGTGTTAATTCACCTCTACCTAACCCTCCGGTACCTATTAATTCATCCCATGTTTATGTTATGTTATTATTATATAATAGTAGTTGTATTTATATAATAGTAGTTGTATTTACATAATGTACATGGAAGTTATCTAAATTAAAAAATAAAAACAATACAAAATATACCTAAGCAATCCTGCAGGTTCAGGCGTCAAAGAATCCCTCCCCATCGATGTCAAGCGGGAGGGTGAACAGAAGGCATACATCCAAAACAAAAGACGATCTAATGTCTCAAATCAAATCTGGAGTTTTAAAGAAACTTTGTGTGTATAAAATCCAACAGATATATCTAGCAAGATTTATTTCTGTAACTTTTTACGTCCAAATCTAGGCTAACCTTATTTTTGCATACACGTAACTACCCACTGGGGCGTTACTAAAGCGAAACGGAAGATAAAAATATATTTTATATTCATGTTCCGAAACGTCCCATGTGGGGCGTGAAAAAACAATGAAAAGACGCACCTTGTACCCCAAATATGTTCTACTACTTGACCTTGTTATGGTAAACATAAAATGAACTTTATGTTCTTGTGTAAAAATATTATTAAAACCTGTCATTTTATGTGTTGTGTACAGACTGAACACTGATTTGAATTTTTTTTAAATTTTCGGCGAAAGTGATAAAGTTTTTTTTTTTCTTGTTTGTATGAAGCTAGTAGCCCGTTACTTTATCTTGTGTCTGTCTGTTGACTCGATTGAGATAGTTTTATTTTTCAAATTAATTATTATTGTCAGTTTGTAGTACCTAATAATGTTGTATGTCATACTTTGTGCAAGTTTTCAAGTATCAAAATCTTATAGAAAGATAGATGAACAGATTTGGGTGTTATTATGACATGTATATTTCATAACCTAGGTTATACTTATTATATTTAATATTCCACAGCATAGATCAGAAAAAATCATTGAAAACATTAAACTATATTTATAAAATGATATTATTCACGGGTTATGGAGTGATAAAACTCGAAGATAATAATAGCCATATTAAGCGAACTGAAAATTTTAGAACCAGTTTTATTAAGCGCAGCATCCTGCAAATACAAGAAACATTATTGTACTGGAGTGTACTAATTTTGTCAGCACCACAGTTACTTAACAGCATTATAAATAAACAAATAGCTGCATTACCAAGGAAAGCTGTTGCAAAGCCGTTTAATTTTATTACATCCTGGTCTTCGTACAGTTTATATCGTATCGCTGTCAATATACGACTACCTTTATCGGTGCTACTTCCACTGAGAGCTATTTTCATTTCAACTCTTTTGGGATTATAAAAATTGTTGAAATCATATAATCCTTTAGACGAACGTTTGTAGCAAACTGGCTGGATGAATTGGTTAAAAATGTTTTATGAATATTTAACTGTTTCAAGTTTTAAATGGAGATGAGAGAACTCAAGCTCTTGTTGTTGTTTTATTCTTAAATATTTTGTAGTTTATTGTAGTAGTGATTTCAGAAGAATATAAAGAGGAGGAATATCATGATAAAGTGACGTTGTGGATAAAGTAATGAAAGAAGATATAGTGCTACAATGAAATAAAGGAATTCTTAAATGTTTCGGTCACGTAGAGAGAATGGATGAAAGATGACTGACGTAACAGTTTTATGTGGTGAAGGAGCCCCTTCACCTCATAAATCTGTTACGTCCACCACAAGTAGCCACTCGGTAAAGGTCGACTTAAGCGTATGTATGTTAATGAAATCGAAGACGTTTATTACAAAGGTCAGGTCAAGATTAAGGAGGTAGGACACGGCGGTATTTCCGCCCGATTGAGCAGTCCGACTAGGGTAGTACCTCCGCCCTACAGAATACCGCGGTTATAATAACTTCGTGTTGTGTTCCCAGCGGTGAGTAGGGTAGCCAGAGCTCACTGGAGAATTTGTGCTGTCAGTGGGAAGACTAAAGGCTTGTCCTGCTTTGTCTTCTGCTGACGGCACAGAAACTCTGTACTTACAGGGTTGGCAGCGCGACTGTAACTCCTCTGGTGTTACAGACGTCCATAGGTCACGGTAACCACTTTCCATCAGGTGGGCCGTGTGCTTGTCTGCCAACTAAGGGGAATAAAAAAAAGAAGAATACCTACGCGCAACCACCGTACCTACATGTATGAAAATATATAGAAGAAGTGAGAGACTTGTGCCAGGATAATAGCAAGTGGGAAAATATTGTCTCTACCTGTCCCAATGGGACAGTGACGTGGATTATAAAGAAATGTTTTTAAAAAGACTTTGATGTTTTTTGTTCATCCGAACGCCAGTCCAGAATGCATCCAAGGCCTAGGAGCCCAAGATTCGCTACCTATTCCACAATATGCGTTTTTACGCGTGAAAAATGCCCACGGATACATCCCACGCCAGTCAGTGGAAGAGGTTATCTCAGATTCGAACCGGCTAAAATGCACGATGCCTGTTCCTGGCCATTCCACTACTGACGTGAACCCACTCTTAGCACAAGCAATTAAGCTTAGTTGGAGGGGTTAGCGAGAATATAAGTAATTTCGGTTGCTAATAAACTTTAAAAAGAAAAGGTTTTGGCTATGATTAATGCGGCTACAAGAAGAAAACTTGCACCAGAACTTCATCTACCAGGCATCAGTATCTACTGATGCCTGGTAGATATGCTGCTTATGTATGAGCCGCGTGGTTTCCGGCAGAGTAGAATTAGGGCCACCCCATCTCTATCCGTGCGATGTCGTACAAGGCGACTAAGGGATAGGACTGTTTAACATCAGACAGATATATACAGCCCAGACTAAACCTTCACATGCATGACTTGAGTCAACAATAGTGCCTGGAATACGGCAATAGGCTCATCCCCTATTATGTGAGACCGAATACAATTATTGGTGAAATGTGGGTGTTAATTCACCTCTGCCTGACCCTCTAGGGATAAAGGCGTAAATATATGTATGTATGTATAATAGGAGTAGTAAGTCACTGTAAAAGCACTTACTAGTGAAACACAAACGAATTATAATTCTTGACGTTAGTAAGCAGCAAAATCTGATTAAAACACTTACTGATGAAACACGCATGAATAATTATTATTGACGTTCATAAGGGTGGAGGGTCACGGTGTAATTAAAAACAAAGCCCGCCATTGACACGTGCCCATAACCAGACTTTACACCCCGTCAGGGTTGCGACCAATAACACCCAAGTCCTTAACTTCTTAATAACATGAGTTCAAAAGTTAGGGGCATAGAATTAGGTGAGAACTATAATTTTATTGTTGCTGGAACTAATTAGGTTCAAGATAAGGTCGGCAAGGTGAACCAACTGTTTTAGTTTTTTGTACTTTACAAATATTATTCTTTACTTTTTCCAAGTGGTATCTAAGTAGCACAATTGTGTTTTTGTTTATATTGAAAAGCTCACAAATTTTGCCAGATTCTCAAAGTCACACACAAACTCAAACAAGAATTAAAATAAATTGAAATCTTAAAACTGCCGTTGTAGAAATAAATGTTATCTTATGAATAAATATTAATATTATCTGAATATTAATCGTGATAAGTGATTATACCATAATTGATTTCTCTCAATACCTTAACTTGATACAAAATTAAATTTTCATATTAATGAATAGATCATTAAATTTCTTATACATAGATACACAAAAATATGCACATTCATAATATGAAAACGGTTAAATGGTTCGAGCAATAAGTTCAAAAATAGATATCAAAGATGAAATTTCACAAAGGTCTAAACGTTCCGAAATGTTTTTCTCATTGAATTCATATCGATATTGGAATACGATTTACCTGAACCCCATAAATCGCGAAAGGCCGATATTCCAACAGCCGGTTATAACCAAAGGATTGTTAGGGATTTACCGTTTGAAATGGTCTAAGTTACTTGGGAACCGGAATGTGATGATACGGGCCGATAGAGTTATGGAATGTTTAATATCAAGGATGCGTAAAGGCATTTATGACATACTATCAAATGTAAAACCATTATATTCGTATTTTAAAATAAAAAGTTTGCCGCGTGGTTCCCGGTAGAGTAGAATTTGTACCACCCCATCTCTTCCCATGTGGTGTCGTACAAGGCGATTAAGGGATAGGGCTGTTTAACATCAGACAGATATATACAGCCAAGACTCAGCCTCAGATGCATGGCTCGGGTTATCAATAGTGCCCGAAGTACGGCAATAGGGTCACCCCCTATTACGTGGGACCGAATACAATTATTGGTGAAATGTGTGTGATAATTCACCTCTGCCTAACCCTCCGGGGATGAAGACGTGATTAGATGATGATGCTGATAAAATAAAAAATACAATTCTAAGGTTTTGAATTTATGAATACATATAAGTATAATATATTTATAAATAAATATATTTCACGACATTCTACACAACGCTATCTAGACCCATGGTAAGCATACTAGCTTGTGTTATGGGATCTAGAAAGCGGATAAACATACTTAGATACTTTTTTTTTGTAAATCATACATATTATACATAGAAACACCCAGACCAATGCAAATATACGTATTCATGCATACAAATATTTGCACTGAGCGGGAATCGAACCCACGCCCCCTGCATAGCAGTCGAATGCTCTACCGCTACGCCACGGTAGCGTCGTCGTACATTGTTGTACGTAAATTGTACTTAACACTTGAACGTAACACTACTGATCCTATAAAAAGCGGGACATGTATCAGAGTTATCACAGATAAGTGAATGGATGAACCACATGCTACGTTTCAATGATATTGGTGATAGTTTAAAAAGCAAATTTTTGTTGAGACAATTTAAAGTCTTGAAGAAAACTAGCCCCTCGGTCCTCTGTATTGAGCGCTTGCAGAGGCAGATCACGTTTCTAATACTAGGGTTGCAACATTATGCAAATTGCATTCGTTTGTTACAATTTAGTATATTGTTTTTCTCACTGTGGAGTTTTAAAACCCAACCATACCTTGGGCTATTTTTGTTCTCCAAATCCCCTGAAATCCTTCAAAGCACAACGCATCAAGTGTTTAATAATAATAGACAAATATAACAAAATGGTAATAAAGTTGAAATAGTACCCGCCCACTTTAGTTCAGTGAAATCCATAAATTCGAACATAACTTATCGCCATAGGAATTCAAAGCTAGAACAAAAGCTCGTTATACAAATCGGAACTCAGAAAATATGAGCGAATCGAAATGTAAGGAATTTTACAAATACAATTCGTTATTTCACATGCTCCTTTTACGTTTTGTAATATGGGATATTTTTATATAAATCCATAGCCTTTCGACCACACGTATAATGCTTAAAGCGACTTTTGCTCGTGTCTCCGTTTGTATGATCAAACAAACGTAAGATTTTAAATCTGATCTTGACCTTGAAAAAACCCAATTTTTGCAACAATACACACATAGTAAGCATTTTCGAAAAAATATTTTTGTATTTGTAGCAGATAAGCACACGGCCCATCTGATGAGAAGTGGTTACTGTGTCCTATGGACATCACAACTTGATCAGTATCGTTAAAGTATTATTTTAAAACACGTCCAATGTACTGCCCAATGTAACATGACCACTTTACATTGATATAACAGTATAGATAAGTTATACGGAATATACCGAACAAAAACTGGATAACCGAACAGGATAGTGGAAATTAATTCAGGGAACAAAAACTCGAGCAGCGAAGTTCAGACAGCTATTGATTCCGACAATCAAAGAGTTTGGATTGGAGATAATTTATAATTGACGTACTTCGGAATTCAATTTTATTTATATTCCATGAAACATTGGAATCATCAGCCAACCAAAAAAACTATAACTACTATAGTAAAATTATTTTAATGACTTAAGTGTGATCTGTTGAGTTCAACGCATAATACTCATCATCACTACTGTGGAACAGGAGCATTATATTGTATGAAGAGGATAAATGTATACAATTATACATTTATACTCTTCATATAATCATAAATTTATGAAGAATATCTTGGGCAGACAACGTATTTTTGGAAATAAAGCCGAATCTTCCCAGAAAAGCAAATAAATTTATTGCTACACTTACGTAATATCGTTCGCAATTCCATCCCAGAAAAAAGTCGTACAGAATCCCTTAAGCCAACAAAACCCCATGCCTTGTACACAGCAAACTTCAATTTATTTCAATGAATAATGCAAGCTGGAACCGCACGGCCTGGCTATCTCCCTATTACTTATTATTTTAAGAGATTTCCGGGACTACGAGCTCCAAAGGGGTCTAGTACGGCACTTTTAACGGAGTCGACCCAATCTTGCAAGTTCACCAGTTTTGTGAGCTAAAATGTTTTAGTTATACAGTGTTATAGATAGCCACTTGAAAGTCATTGTGAGAAAACAAGGACTCGAGTGAGCTCTAAGGATTAATAAATGCATGAGAAATTTGATGCAAAAAATGGTAGATAAGTTTTGAAAAATTCTAAATTATAATATTTTAGCATTTTTCAATGATAAGTTTACCTAGTGTGTTATACTGTATCACTTTATTATCTCCTTTGCTTAGTTCTTTAGATATCTAAAATTGTGGTCCAGAAGATTTTTAGCCCCCTTAGTGCTTTGAAGAGTGGGCTTTTTAAATTTTTAATTTTATTATTAAGGCTTTGATACAGTATTTGTGTGTCAATCTCGTCGTATCTTCATCTACTCTCTTATCTACCGCTTTGCTGAAGTTAAAAGAAAATTAGTGGATTTTTCAATTTCATTTCATTTTCACTTTCTTCTGTTCATTTTCTGTGTTCAGTATTTCGGTTTTTGACTTAAGGATCATTTACAGTAAGAAAACAATTTGATTTACATCAAACTATAAGTAAATAGATTTTATGGATAAATTATTTTGTATTTCGTTACGTTATGATATTCGTTACGGGTAATTGGAGCCCTCAAAAGTCCGACTGGTCTACAGAACTAACAAATTTCAATAACTTGTGATGAAACTCTCCCTGAAAATCAAATAAAGACGACACTCATAATTGTACAAGATATCGGGACTTCTCGCGAAGTCGTGACCACGGGTGCTGCAACGTATCCGAAACGTCGGCAGAAATAGTAAGTTCCGTGATATAATTCGCGAGAAGTCCCGATATCTTGTATAACTATGAATTCATACCGCGAAAGCTTTAAAAAAAATACGAAACTTTTCACAACGATACAAGTAATTGTAAAGCATTACTGTCAAAGGTGAATTGTCTGAAACTACCTTACGCAGACCGTCAAAGCATAATGAGATCAGTACAAAAGTTGAACGTTGAACAGAATGAATTATGATTACTCCAGGCTAAACTTATGTAAACGTGCTACCAAATACAGAAAAGTCGATGAAGTCACATTTCAAACTTTATTTTACCTTTTTGATCCTGTCGTTCATGGGCGGAGGCGTTCTAAAACAAAGGAAATTCTTTGACAAGATGAAAAGGAATACCGAAAGAGTTTTAACTGTAATTGTAAGCCTTTGAAGATGCCGTAAGGCGGTCAGTACTAGTAAAAAATACTATGGAAAAATTACAATTGTGTTTTCAATATGTGTTACAATTCCACCAAGTGCTATCAATCAACAGTTTAAATAGTCCGAAATCTTTTACTTTATTTTACGTCCAAAATGGGAGCTGCCATGTAGAGTCCTGTAGAGACCTATTCGGGTATACAGTGGACAACAAGCATGGGTCGAGCTGGTTTTCCGAGAGCAGGCCTGAGGATAACAGGTGGTCGCCCTGCTGCGATAGACAGATACAGAGACGCTAAGTGCGCCTTTCCTATTTCGGGTTCAAGGAGACACCATGTTTTGGATGCTATAGGGATTGACGCTGATTTGGCAGACAGTTTTAGCCCAAATTTCACAGTTCACTCTAAATCATTATCAGAATATCAAGAATCAAAGTACGTTAATTACTGGTTGCACTGGTTAAACAATCTAATAGGTAGTTATTATTGCAGCAACTAACAGGGTAATAAACATAGCTTAAACAATAATATCTAGCGGTCGGTAGACACACTTGTTATTAATACCCCTAATAAACTGCATTGTAGTTGTAATACAACTGAAATTATATGTTAGATGAAACTGGTAATTAAAATTAGGCAAATTGAGGCTTATTTGATAATAAATTCATAGACCACAATTATTTAATTTTCATCGTTCTCTGATCCTTTCCCCGAGTCAGTTAGGGTCGACTTTCCAATCTAACTGTGTTAGATTGAAATGAAATTCTATTTAAGCTACATGTTTAACTTCGATATTTTCCGTGAAGCGACTACCATCAGACCTCCATAACTAGACGAACTTTTTAGGACTCCGACTACCCATAACGACTGCCATACCTTGCCATGCTTTTGTATGGCACCCGAGACCGACAGCTTAACTTGGACTCCGAGTCATGAAAATATTCAGACTAATGTAAATAGTAATTCATGCATACAAATATTTGCACTGAGCTGGATTCGACCAAAATTTGTTTAAGGTATATGAAACTATACCATTCTAGCTTACCCATGGCTTTCCCTCTTAGAAATCTGATCCTGTTCTCACCATCTATGAATATGAATAAATAATGCGATATCTAGACCTTTAATATGCATGGCTTAACAGCTTCTATAAGGAGCGCTTACAATATGGGGTTCTTCAAGAGGGGCATCAGAAGGTTTCTTCATGGTCGGCAGCACGAGTGTGACACCCCTGGTGTTGCATACGTCCATAGGCCACGGTAACCGCTTCCCATCAGGTGGGCCGTGTGCTTGTCTGCCAACTTAGTGGTATAAAAAAAAAGGATAAATATTTTTTGCAGACTAATGCATATAAATATTTGCACTGATCATTGGTTATGGCTATACATTTACAACAAAATGAGAAAAATAGTTACATAACGATTATTGTGTTCCATAATGTCTAACAGCTTAAACATTATCTTTAATTCTTTGTTTACAGGTTGATCGTACAGTGAGCAACATTAGAACTTGATAGGTAAGTTAAATATTTTTATAATTTAATCATTTATTTCAGAAAATTATCCAAAGTGTTAGTAACAATTATCCTATCCTTTATTATTTTTTACTGTTATTATTATTATATAGAGCAAAAATATGTCTAAAATATTTTTGCAATCATAACACACACTATGAGTAAAGGAAAATTTTGTAGAAATATGTAAGAATTCTTACAAAAAGAGAATTTATTTAAATAAAGAGGTTCTTCGAGTATAATAGTAAAATAAACTTCATCTATCTTGTCTTAAATTTCATTGTTTAAGACATTTCCTAAAGCCTAGATTTTTATAGTTTTATGGTTAGAGTTTTTAGGTAACTTACGTTTACAATTTCATTAAAAAGAACTTAAAATGAAGCGCAGAATAGATAAACAGACTAGCTCTTTATAAAAGCATTCATTATATGCTAACAGGTTTGTAGTTATAAGTATCTTGGGAAGACCAAATGTTTTCCTTGTCTGCTTGCTTTGTCTTCTGCACTGACGGCACAGAAACTCTCTGTTCTTAAAGGGTCGGCAGCACGAACGTAGCTCCTCTGATATTGCGCACACCCATAGGCCACGGTAACCACTTTACATCAGGTGGGCCGTGCGATTGGCTGCCAACTAAGTTGCATAAAAAAAATCAATTAAATTACAATATTATCTACTTTTATTTATATTGTTAATTGATGGCACTTGGTGAAATTCGTTGTTACACATATTGAGAACTCACTTGTACTTTTCCGCAGTATTTTTATTTGTTATTAAACCTGACCGGTTTCGCCTTACAACAACAAATAAAAAATACTGTGGAAAAGTACAAGTGAATTCTCAATTTGGATAATATTAACAAACGTATTTATCAAGATTTTGATTTAGAACTATAAAGTTTCAAACTTAGAACACCTTTTAAATCACATCTCCACTTATGAAACTTAACCGCAGCACAGCAAGCCTAATTCCTTCCAAACTTTGTTAATTTATCTGATCTTTGGACCCAGTTCAAACCTTATGATATACTATTAATGTTAGCCCAACGACCCTTGAACAATGTTCTAAAGCTCAAATGGGTCGCGAAATAACTTCACGTGTAATTGCTCTAGTCATTTTTGGCCTGAAACAATTTTGAGCTCCATGCTCTCTAGCGCTGTGGCTATCTAAAATTGTATCACAATAATGTATTTTGTTCACTGACTGCAGTAAGGTTTCTTATTTTTGAATTTGGTCAGTGTTTTATGCTTATTTATATTTGTACTTTATTGTACACATCAATTATATTTATATAAAAAAATGAGATGTAATGTACAAAGGCGAGCTTAACTCAAAGTTGAGTTCTGTTCCAGCAGTTATGTCTGATTAAGGGGCATTACTCTAAGTTATTTAAAAATTAATACTTTTTATAATAATGTAGGTATATTAATTACATTTCTTAAAAAAATCATTGTACCTACAGTCGGATACAGTTAATATTTTGAATCCACAATATAGAACTCCAGCCCCTCTAGACAAGTCATAATCATCATATAATCATCTTTAATGACATAACATAAACTCACGCCTATATCCCCGAAGAGGTAGGTAAAGATGCTAGCACCCACGTTTTGCTAGTTTATGTTTAGGTCTCAATGTAATAGGTCGCGAGCCTATTGCCATTAACCTGTGTTCTGATGAGCTCTTCCAATTAGTCCCACCCTCCCCTTTCCTACACAGGACAACGCGTGCAGGTCTTAGATGTCATCCGCACACGGTGCAAAACATCCGATCAAGAACCAAGCGGTTCGGAGACTCTTTCCTCTGTCGCACCATTAAGGCCTGGAATTCATTACCAGCTCACGTGTTTCCTTCTTCCTACAGTCCCGGGTCCTTTAAGCGGGGCGTGAAAAAGCATATGATAAGGCCGTCACGCTGAGTGTCACCATTGTCACACGGTATGTGTAAGTAATGGTGACCGTCTTTTCTGGGACTTTGCCTTCAGCTTACCATCAGGCAAGGCGAAGTCCAATTGACGTGTCCTATATAAAAAAAAAAAGAAAAGAAACCGGGCACTTATAAACCTGCGATAAATACACACATAACTTCGAAAAGCATCGAAAAGTCATTGGTGTGTGCCATGGTAAAACCTGGGATCGAACCCAAGACCTCGTCTTAGCAGTCCATTACCCATACCACTAGGCTACCGCGGTTAGTCAAGGAAAAGAGGTTATTATAATGCAGATGATTATCTTGATGATAAAAATGCGTGTTCTTTTAACATATTTGATTCAAGAGCAGAACTCAAAATATTCATAAAAATTAATGTCCAAAGCTCCATAACACTGACACTGTACAACTTATTTACGTGTCCTCAAAGAATATTGTCTAACCCAATAATAAAGCAGGGGCAATAAACACCATCCAAAAGACACCATTTCTAAGTTAAGACAAAACGTTCGTTATTTCCACACAAATTTCCTGATACCGTACACTTAGCAATTTTCTTCTGAACAACTTGAAACTCGACTCATAATTAACATGTTCAAACAAGTGTGTTTTCGTTTCTCTCATTTGAATGGAGCTAAAAAAACAAATAGAAGACATTTAAACTGAAAACAGCCCCTGCAAATATAATTATGTACATGTATGTATGTTTACATAGTATGTATATTTACATTGTGTAATGCAAAGGAAACGAATGAAACAGTTTTGTTAAGGGCTTTTAGCATAATGCTATTAGGAAATCTACAATTTTTTTTCAAGAATCTTCAGATATATTCTGAATTTAATAAGAATTCAGTTTTAGTGCAATTATTGATTGTTAATATTACTATAATATTACTACAATATTACTAATATTACTATTATTAATCATAACATAAACTCACGCCTATATCTCTGAAAGGCTAGGCAGAGGTGCTAGCACCCGCATTTCGCCCATGTTTAGGTCTAAATGTAATAGGTGGCGAGCCTATTGCCATTAACCGGGCACTTATAAACCTACGATAAGTACACACATAACTTCGAATTGCATCGAAAAGTCATTGGTGTGTGCTTCCGCGGTTTTTTTCTATTAGTAAAATCATTAATAATACAATAATGTTGTAAGTGGGCTACATTTTAAATAAAAAACAAATAAATAAAAATATTCCACGACAACAAACAAGAAAAATAAGGCTCAACAGATATAAGGCTCGAGTCAACAATAAAGCCCGGAAGACGGCAATAGGCTCACCCCCTTATACGTGGGACCGAATACAATTATTGGTGAAATGTGGGTGTTAATTCACCTCTGCCTAACCCTCCAGGGATCAATGTGTGATTATTATGTATGTATGTATATGTACTAATAGAATGAACTGTATAATACAGTTATATACATTCTTAATGTAACTACTAATCTTATTGCACAAACTAAGATATAAATTATGCACCTATTTCATTATCAAACCACAAACAAAAGCCACGAACTAAACACCAAGAAAATGTTTAAGCAAATTCTGCGCGCGACGTCTAAGTCACATTTCTAGCAATTTATAACAATTCGCGCCAAGACCTCAGCCTGTCAGCCGTTAATGTTGATGAATTGAACCATGCTGAACTAGAATCCCAGAATTAGTTTGATGCAGAATTACGGGATCAGAAGCCAAATTATTTCTCTTAATTTTGTATGTAATGAGATCTCCCCGGAATTGTGTTGGTGTAACGAATTACTTACGTTTTTGGTAATGAAACTTGATTAAGATCGATTCGATTGCTTTATTCCATTGTTCCTTTTTCAAATTCTTACAAATAGAATCTGTTTGAGTCATCTAATTGGTTGCTTTGATTGATCCAATCGACCCAAGCTGCCCGCGTACGAAGGCAACTCGGGCGTCTGAGGTTGATGAACGACCTCCGCCCCCCATGAGCTCAGGCCTGGAAGAAGCAGGCCGCGGCGGTGGCGCGACTCGCGCGCCCGACCGTTTCCGGGGACGAGTTGGGGACTCTGTGGTCCCCACACCCGAGAAGAGGGCCAGATCGTGAGAGATGGCCCTGAGTCGGCCGGGGTGCGAGGGATATGCCTGTCAACTTCACCTTCGGCAACCAAAACGACCCACAGGCGGCGTGCGTTTTAGTCGGTTCGATTCCAACATAACCTCTTCCACCGGCTCCGGTGTGGAGGTATCCGTGGGGATTTTGCGCACGTAAAAAAAAAAGGCTAAAATCGCACTAACTACTCTTTTCATTAAGTACTCCTCTATTGAATAGTAAGCTTTATTCAAAAAAATGTTTGTAATTGTTTCTTTCATGTAAATAGCATAAACAATATCTATATTCATCTTCATTGCGATTAATTGTGTCAAATTTGCACTTTGGAGCTCGAGGTTCGCTAATTTATTTTGATTGGTATATTGACTTTTCCGGGAGCAACTGACGCCTGATCTCTCAATTCCAAGAAGAATTCCTGTACTACAGCCTTGTGAATAGTTAGTAGGTGGACAGACTAGCAAGTGATGTAGGGCTATGGTTTCTATGTGTAATATGATAATATTTACAAGAAAAAAGTATCTAAGTGTATTTATCCGCAGCAAGCTGGTTAAGCTATGCTTACTATGGGTCTAGATAGCGTTGTGTAGAATGTTGTAGAATATTTATCGTAATTATACACTTTCAGAGTTATAAATAAATAAAATTGTGACACTCCAGGAATGCCGGCAGAAGCTGAAACAGTCTGTATAAAAAGTCAAAAGTAATTATTTCTCCAAAAATGGTCAACGCGCCTAAAAAAACTTCAAAGAAGTGTCATATGTGAACTGTCACATATTATCAAAAAGTTATTACTGGCATAACCGCGTGATTCCCGGCAGAGTAGAATTTGGACCACCCCATCTCTTCCCAAGCGGTGTCGTACAAGGTGACTCAGGGACTTGTCCCTGAGTCACCTTGTACGACACCGCATGGTTGTTTAGCATCAGACAGATTTATACAGCCCAGACTCAGCCTCAGATGCATGGCGTGAGTCAACAATAGTGCCCGGAAGACGGCAATTGGCTCACCTCCTATTACGTGGGACCGAATTCAATGATTGGTGAAATGTGGATGTTTATTCACCTCTGCCTAAACCTCCGGGGATAAAGGCGTGATTATATGTATGTATGTATGTATGTATGTGTCATTATGTCATCGTCTATCTAGTTCTACAATAATTCTAGTTCATCCATGAGTTCATTCTTCTAGTAAATTTTTTTTCTATGAAAACTGCCCAATGTTCGGAAAGAAGTTTTTACTTCATAAGTACATATACATGTTTAGTTAGGTTTCATTCAATTTCATCCTATCGTACAGTCATTCGAATTCGTAATTTTGTTAGGCTGTATCACGAGTACATAATACATGTACATCTCATATATCAGTGTACGGCATGTAGGTCTGTGCGCTCGAGAAATTCAATTGACGTGAGGAAGGACTCCTTCTAACGTCATTAAGAGGTAAACTATTTACCTCTATCTGATTTGCCGGGGTTGACTATACCTTTTGCGCTTTAGGATGGATAGTATTTTGTAGGTTTAATTTATTTATAAGTGTCTATTTTATAAATAAATATAATCTACAAAATACGGCAATTTGCTCACCCCCTATTACGTGGGACTGAATACAATGATGGTGAAAGGTGGGTGTTAATTCACCTCTGCCTAACCCTCCAGGAATAAAGGCGTGATGATATGTATAATAAATAATAAGTTAATATTACACGACATACACAACGCTATCTAGACCCATGGTAAGCATAGCTTAACTAGCTTGTGTTATGGGATCTAAAATGCGGATAAACAAACTTAGATACTTTTTTTTTGTAAATACATACATATTATACATAGAAACACCCAGACCAATGCAAAGTATGTATGTATGTATGTACAAAATATTATCCATCCTAAAGTGCAAAAAAAACTCGGGCAAATCAATTAAGATAGAAATATTTAAACTATCATGGTCACTCACATTAGTATCAAAATTAACGGGTCTTTGTAAAAACTACCGGGAACAACCTAAAACAAAATCGCGAGTGGATACAGTAAGCATCGTATGTCGTGAACTTGATCGAGATCGGGTTCGAGTTTGTAGTGAGAGTGAAACCAATAGTAGTGCAGATACGCGTAATAAAAGAACTCGAAAGAGGGTAGATCGATATAATTACTCCTAGGAAAAAAACATTTTCTCTGTTCACCGCCACTACTCCAGTTCCTCCGTGATCATGGTGCTTGCAACAGCGCCGAAATATCGGAAACTCAAAACACTGAAACATGGTAAATATCCCGTTAATTTTGATACTTTTTTTTTTTTTTTTTTTTTTTGTTTTTTACGTGCGCAAAATCCCCACGGATACCTCCCCACCGGAGCCGGTGAAGGAGGTTATGTCGGACTCGAACCGACTAAAACGCACGCCGCCTGTGGGTCGTTTTGGTTGCCGAAGGTGAGGTTGACAGGCATACCCCTCGCACCCCGGCCGTTAATTTTGATACTGATGATAAGATAGAAATAATCGAAGCGGTTCAGGAATGCTCTGACTACTCAGCAATCGAACCTCGCTTGAAGCCATCCAAATTTTCCCATATTTATGCGTCTTGCGGCGACAGTTGGAGCCATCTACCGTAATCGTATAAACTATCTGAACCAATGAAGGATGTTACAATCATTTTTCAACTATGATTTTTGATCATGATGCTGAGACGAGGTCTCGGGTTCGACTTTTCGATGCTTTTCGAAGTTATGTGTGTATTTATCGCAGGTTTATAAGTGCCCGATTAATGGCAATAGGCCGTTACCTATTACATTGGGACCTAAACATAAACTGGTGAAACGTGGGTGCTAGCACCTCTGCCTACCCCTTCGGGGATATAGTCGTGAGTTTATGTTATGTTATGTATTGATTATACCGATTCTTCTTTTTGATTTTGATTATATCTTACGAGTATCAGTAGAAGGCTCTCACAGTCGTCGCCGCAAGACGAGAATATACGAGTATATAAATAAAATTTGGATAACGAGATTTGGTGACTCAGTGGTCAGAGCATTCACCCTGTAAGGGAAATATCGCGGGTTCGAATCCCGTCTGAAACGATTTCATTTTTTCTATCTAGCAGCAGCATACTAAATACTTCAAAATGTCATTCAATAGACAGAAATTGCTTGAGTTCCGTACCCTAAAAGGAGAAAACGAAACCTCTGTAATATCACTTTGCAGTCCTTCTGTCTTTTGGACAGGCTGTCTGTCAAGATCTTTATCTCAGAAACGTGTTGGGAGACATCAAGTTGAAATAAATATCAAGTGAATATAGTAGGTACGGATCCAGCAAATTATCTAGTTAAAGATTGCTAAGTCGCCTGGACATAATATCCATGGTAATTCCTACTATTTTTGACGTGTGCAGGCACTTCAATAAGCTTGCCCAATATGAAGTAGCTGTGGATTTATATTTCGACCTGAATAGTGTCACTCATATTATTTCAAAATATTAATAAACATAGTTTTGATGTATGTTGTAGGTATTATAATAATCTTACATTGTACGGTCAAATAAATAAATATTCTACAACATTCTACACAACGCTATCTAGATCCATGGTAAGGATTGCTTAACTAGCTTGAGTTATAGAGTCTCGAAAATGCCACAGTGGAGTTTGTTGCGCCGTTTTTTATTCATTAGTGCCTAAGAAGCAGTGGTAAACTTAGTTCTAAGCAGCATTTGACGTCTATAAAATGTAATTACGTTGCACTAATATAAGCAATAAAGAATTTGAATTTGGAAAGCGGATAAATATTCTTAGATACTTTTTTTTGTAAATACATACATATTATATATATAAACGACCAGACCAATGCAAAAATTTACATATTCGTGCATACAAATATTTGCACTGAGCGGGCATCAAACCTGTGCCTCCTGCGTAGCAGTCGCGTTCACTACCGCTACGCCAAAGAGGCTATCTATGCCAGTAAATACATACCTAAACGATTAATAACATCAAACACATATTATAGCCGCGGTAGCCTAGTGGTATGGGTAATGGACTGCTGAGACGAGGTTTCGGGTTCGATCCCAGGTTTACCATGCACACATCAATGACTTTTCGATGCTTTTCGAAGTTATGTGTGTATTTATCGCAGGTTTATAAGTGCCCGGTTAATGGCAATAGGCTCGCAACCTATTACATTGGGACCAAAACATATACTAACAAAACGTAGGTGCTAGCGTCTCTGCCTACCCATTCGGGGATTTAGGCGTGAGTTTATGTTATGTTATGTTACATATTATAGCATAATATTATGTTATAGAAACATATAATATATTGTAGTAACATAGAAACAATCAGTATTGAAATGGATCACATATTCATAAGACAACTATACACGTTTGTTCTGTTGTCATGTAGCTGCTGTCATCACAGTGATCTAATTGAATATTGACATGTAGTTTATGTTAATAACATACACATTATACATACAGCTAAGATACATGCCGAGTCAGACATGCTCTTACAACATAACTGCACAATTGATCTACCAATCAAGCTGTTTGATTGATGCCCTTATTTCGAGTGTTGTGAAAAAAAAGAATTCATCAATTTGTGGCGGCGGCCATCTTGGACCGGCTTTTTCAAACATAAATAAGAACACTTCCGACAAATATACCTTACAAATAAATAAAAACTAAATCCAAATCGGTTCAAGAGTTATGATGCCACAGACAGACGCACATACACACACAGATACAGACACAGGTACGACAAATGTATAACAAATAATTGACATGCGTTTGCATTACTTGTAAGAGCACTAGAGACTTTTTTAAAGAATATTTAGACCGAAATTACTAATATTCCCTCTAACCCCTCCAGCTGAGGTAAATTGCTTGAGTTAGAAGTGGGTTCACGTCGGTAGTGTATTACACCAGGATTCGTACCCGGGACCAATCAGTCGTAAGTTCGACTCCTTAACCATAAAGCTACCGACGCTTCAATCGTTTCAATCGCTTCAATCGCTTTCCATCGACAGTTCAATCAAATCTCTCGTACCTACTATATTTTTATCCTAGTATCTACCCTATTCTTGTTTAATGATAACGCTTGATTACCATATATCACTCTATCATTAAGACTGTTAGCCTGTTCGTTGCTTTAGTAAAAACACATTTCAATTTATCTTCATACCAAAAATAAAAGAAAATGTAAATTACATTCAGTCAATAAATGTCTTTCAATAGGACTATTGCTTTTCATTGTATTTTTTTTTGCAATAAGATAGATTACATCTCTGGATTTCGTTCCTCGCCTAGGTGGGTTACAAACATTCCCGTCTCACCCCACTTTCCTCTATAAATCTTCAAGAGGCTTACTGTAACACGTAATCTTTTATCAGCTACTTACAATTTTATCTTTGCTATACTTTTTTTCATATTTTATATGAGATCACTGCGTTATTTGTGGCTTAAGGTTGATAGATTTAAATAATAATGTAGATATACGTGAATTATGTGGCTTGAAAGGGAATGCAGTGACGTGGGATTAAAACTTTATATTCAGACATATCTGGGGGCATATATCTTGGACACAAAATATGTTCAAATTGCACTTCAACACGCAGTACATGTTTTTTGGATGTCTTTTGAGAGTAACAATGATAGAGTACATCAAAACAATCCGTGATCCAAGATATGTACCGAGGTATATAACTAATATAAAAGTATACATTATGTCACTATACATAATACAATTTACTCGATAGCTTAGTGATTAAGGAGTCGGCCTTACAATCGATAGGTCCTGGGTTCGAATCCTAGCCATTACATTAACGACGTAAACCCACTCCTAACACAAATAATTTAGCTTAGCTTGAGGAGTTTTGGTTTACATAATCTAAGAAAAAATTCTAACCCGCCCGTGATCGTTGCCAGCGCAAAAGTTGCTATCACACTCGCCGCGTTTCCACGATGAATGACGTTGGCCAGCCATTGCACCAGGCATGCTGAAACTAATTAAATGACACATGATAATTATATAAGGTGATTGTAAGTTAACAGGTAATTAAGAATTGATAACATTTCAAAAACAAATAGTACCCAAAACTAATAAACTTGTATGAAAGGTGTAACTGAAGAGTGAACTGCTTATTGTCTGCTACCGGTGGCTGTGGTCGGTGGCCCGTTTGCGCTGAGCCTAACTAAACGAGTATCCTAGTCTGTTTCAATCGATTCTGAGGCATTCGGAGTACATTTCATCAGTTCCCTTAAATATTTAAGAACGTTCCCCTGACCTTTCTCTGTAAATAATGTAACGGTAAATCTGTGTGTTTATTTACTTTTATCTAGAGAACTACTGAATCCGCTTTTATGTTATCAAACCTTTTGGGATTTGCGTTTCTTAATGTTTTTCCTCTCAATTGTAGACATGAAACCATACTGAATAGATTTTGGACTGTAACACAAATATTTTACGAAGAACAGGCTGTTGATACAATACAAGTGTGACCTTTTTAGGACCGGTATTCTAGAACCATACTTAGTTCTAAATCTCACTCAGGACAGGCTATCATTAACAATCATTCTGTCAATGAAACATTAGATTCGATCATTCCAATGTTCGTAATGGGGACCCTCTTTCCTGGGACTTTGCCTTTAGCTTATCGTCAGGCAAGGTGAAGTTAAATTTGCGTGTCCTAGATAAAAAAAAAAGATAACGCTCTAGTGACAGAACAGATCTAGATCAAATTTGATACAAGTGTAGCCCGGTTGCCATACGAACAGCAGTCGTTACGGGTAGTTGGGGTATACCTGGAACCTACTTTTATTACGTGCGGCAAATCCCCCACCGAAGCTGGTGGGAGAGGTGATGTCGGTCACGAACCGACTAAAACTCATAGCACCTCTGGGTCGTTCTTGGTTGCCGAAGGTAAGGTTGACAGGCATATCCCTTGGAACCCACCTATAAGTTCCGAATGCAGGATCAAAATTCCACTTGGCGAGGCTGAAAGCATAAATGAATAATAATTGATTGAAACTGGAGCGAAGATGAATATTGATTAGGTTACATCTCTCAAATCAAAACATACATACATACATACATAAAATCATGCCTGTTTCCCATAGGGGTAGGCAGAGATCACGGATCTCCACTTGCTACGATCCTGACATACTACTCTCGCTTCATTCACTCTCATTACCTTCTTCATGCATGCTCGTCGGTTTAGAGCACTTCTGACCTGCCCCTTTCCTAAAACTTCCCCGAGGTGGTCCAGGTATGTGCGCCTAGGTCTTCCCCTTCCGACAGTACCATCCACACTCGCCTCATACACCTGTTTCGTTAGTCTTCTTTGATTCATTCTCTCAACATGACCAAACCATCTCAACATTCCTCTCTCAATTCTCATCACTACATCTTCTATCACTCCACATCGTTCTCTTATCACGCTATTTCTCACTCTATCTTTCAGGGTCAAGCCACACATACTTCGCAACGCACGCATTTCTACTGCATTCACTCTACTCTGATGCTTTTTCTGCCACTCCCAACTTTCACTTCAAATCAAAACATTGCGCTATAATTATTGGTAATACATATTCCGGTTCATTATTTGCGCTTTCGATTTTCATATATCGAGGATCATCGAGTGAAGGGCTCTCAAAAGGGCCGAGTATGTACATTTATATATCATTAATTATCCCTTTCGTGTAACGAGGGTGTAGCAGGCTGTATGTAAATAATTATATAGCTTATGATTTGTATTTGTATCTTTTCTGTTTCTAAAGTTCTTTTCTCTCTCTTTTTTACTTTAGCCTTTTGAATAATTTTCAATAACTTATTAAAGAGGAACAATATGTGACGTTGTTAGCTGTGGGTACTCCACCGGGAGCTAACACCAGTTTTTTTTACACAACTTAGGTGGCAGACAAGCACACGGCCCACCTGATGGAAAGTGGTTACCATGACCTATGAACGTGTGTAACACCAGTGGAGTCTCATCCGTGCTGCCGATCCTGTAAGAACAGAGATTTTTGCCGTCAGTGTAGAGTACAAAGCAGGACAAGCCTTTGGTCGTCCCACTGACAGCACAAAAACTCTAAAGTGAGCGCTGGCCACCCTACTCACCGCCAGGAACACAACACGAAGTTATTATAACCGCGGTATTCTGTAGGGTGGAGGTACTTCCCCAGTCGGACTGCTCAATTGGGCGGAAATACCGCCGTGTCCTACCTCCTCGTGGATCTCGTAGAAAGTCACTAAAGACTATAATATACACCCCATGACAAAGTTTCTACTCGACAGCAATAGGTTCACCTCACTTTTCGTGGAGCCGAAAATTATCGTTGGTGAAATAAGGGTGTTAATACACATCTGCTTACCCCTTTGGGGATTTACAAGCGTGAACATATGATGAACCATAAACATACTCTCATATGAAGATACTGTCACCATTACGTCATGGGTAAAATTTGAGAAATTCAGCTCCTAAACATATTCGACGATAATGCAATTAGACACTTAAAAATGTTTTTAAGCCTCATTTTCATAACTAACAGTGCAGTCGCCAAAGTAGTTAAATAGTTTGTGGAAGGTCTAGATTGAGTTATACTTTACTATTCGAAAAAATGCATTTACCAGACTTTGAAAATATAAGTCTTAAAAAAAAAAGAATATTAGAACAGACTATTAATACTGTAGATTGATGGCACTTGGTGGAATTTGTTGTTACACATATTGATAACTCACTTGTACTTTTCCACATTACTTTATTGCTTATTACACCTGACCGGTTTCGCCTTACGGCATCCTCAAAGGTTTATAATGACATTTAAGAGCATTCCTATTAGAAACATTGCGACACTCAAACATATTACACATGTGGGTAGTTGTAAAATTATGTATACCAGTATAATTTTTTTCCCCAAAATATAGGGAAATATTATAAATGTGGTCCTAAATATATTTTGAATTTATGAATTATTACTATTATGTATTTAAGTTATAATGTCAATTAAAAATTATATAAAATTATAAGAAATACTTATAAATGTTGAAATACTAATATCATTGAAAATTAAATAATGTCAAATGTGAATAATGTCAGATGAAAATTAACAATGTCCAATGTGAATACTTTCAGATGAAAATTAACCATGTCAAATATTGTGTCAAATTATACCAAATTAAGAGATTAAACCAAATAAATATGTAGTTATGTAGATGTCATCATTATTGCAATAGAGGTGATGAGCTTAAATCTAATTGCTGATTTAATATATTATTTCTGTTTGTATTTAGTACTCTATTTCTAATTCATAAATTCAAAATATATTTAGGACCACATACACACATCAACAAAGTCTAGGGAACAAGGACATTTCTAGTTTTTATTTAAAAACCCTTTCTTGTAATAGTGAGTGTTTTATATCAATAGAAGGGTATTTTTATACCGTTGTTAATTTTAATTTTAATAAAAACATTTTCATACCAATTCTTTTTTTTTTTTAAGTAAGAATTGAATAGTGCCAATATTGAGTATTACAACCTTCTATGATTAGGCACAAAAATAACGAGGTAGTAAGAAATACAGTAATTAACCGTACTTTAAACGTTTTTAATAATCTGTAGGACCTCCTAAAGCATTAGCAACAGCTCGACAACGGCGTGGCATACTTAGTATGAGATTGTCAATCATCGTCTGTGGAATATGGCTCCATACACTGCGAAGGTGTAAAAAAAGTTGTTCTTCAGTATTCAGATTTTCCAAAGAATCACTGAAAGCTCTTCTCCCAAGCAATTCCCAGGCATGCTCTATGGGATTGAGGTCGGCAGACTGAGCAGGCCATTCCAACGTCGTCATATTGTGCTCGCTTAACGCATTGACCACTACCCTCGTGGTGTGTGACCGTGCATTATCTTGCATGAACATAAAATCTTGACCGAACTGCTGTCGATGAGGGATTACCATGGGGTGTATAACCTCCTGAATGTATTGGTTTGCATTCAAATTGCCCCGTATCCAAACGAGGTCGGTCCTTCCACCAAGGCGAATTCCAGCCCATACCATGATTGTTCCACCTTGGTAAGGATGAACTTCTTGCGGATTCTGGAGACGACTCCGACGTCCAGGAACTCGCCATATACGCACTCTTCTCGAATCAGGATGAAAACCGAAGCAAGATTCGTCGGAAAACAGAACCCGTGCCCATTGATGGTCGGTCCACTGTAAATGTGCGTTAGCCCACAATAAGCGACGACCTCGATTTCCACGTCGAAGAGCTGGAACCCTAAGCGGTCTGCGAGCATAAAGATTGGCTTCGTGTAGTCTTGTTCTGACAGTTTGATCGCTAATAACCACTTGATGCTGAGACTGGAGGCCTGCGACCAACTGACGAGCAGTAATCGTGGGTTGCCGCCTTGCGGAATTTTGCAAGAAACGATCTTGTCGCGGGGTAGTAACCCTATTTCGTCCCCTGTGACGTTCGGCAACATCCCCTGTAGACCTGTAGCGTGCCCATAATCTGCAAATTACGCTTGGTTGGGTGTTGACAGCATCCGCTACGTCGCGTTGAGTTCGTCCAACTTGCAGCATACCAACAGCCCTTAACATCTCTTCGCGACTTAAATGACGACGTGACATGATGACTACAGTCACAAAAATGCACAAACCATACGTAAAAGACGTATTATTGATAATAAACGTTATTTACAATCAAAAAAAATAATTTTTATTTTGCCTCAGAGAAACTGCACAATCAAACACTTTTAAAAGTTTTCCCTCCATATTCGAAAATCATTACTTATTTAAATTTATTTTTAAATTTCGAACTACTCTGTAATCTACTTTATTCTATTTTTATTTATTTGCTGCCAGTTATTTGCAAAACAAGATTTACACGAAAAAAAAAAATTGGGGTCATCTTGTTCCCTAGACTTTGTTGAGGTGTTTATATAATATTTCCCTATATTTTGGGAAAAAATTTATACTGGTATACATAATTTTACAACTACCCACATGTGTAATATATTTGAGTGTCGCAATGTTTCTAATAGGAATGTTCTTAAATGTCATTATAAACCTTTGAGGATGCCGTAAGGCGAAACCAGTCAGGTGTAATAAGCAATAAAGTAATGTGGAAGATTACAAGTGAGTTATCAATATGTATATTAGAACAGAAATTACTAATAGAATGGCCAGGATTCGAACCGCCGACTCCTAAACCACTAAGCTACTGACACATCAATATTATCAATGTATACATTTATACGTTAATCCACCACCTAGAAAAAATGCTATTATAAAACTGATTAATTTTCGAGAGAAATCAGGTGGAATCGAGAATAACCCATTTTTTAAATTAGTTTTCTACTATACATGTACACTTTGTACTGGCTCGAAGATTTTTTTGAATTTTAAAACAAATATAGAAGCCAGTAATATAAATTACAAGACATTGGTAGCATAATTAGCATAATTGGAACTCCTAACTGTAAAGAAAGAAAGATTCTATGAATGGCACTGACGTCATTAGACTTAACAGTACCGTAAAAGCTTGACCACTCATTATTCACTACTAAGAATTTTTTCTTGAAACAATTTTTTTCTTGAAGTCATCTTGCACCATTGGTTTCTTTTTACCCGACTGCGCCAGTGACGGTAATGTGTGAAAACTGCCACCTAAGTTGTATATAAAATCATGTGCGCTTATGTATGCCTGAATGTATGTTTGTAGTTTTCTTTGTTCTTTTTTTGGATTTGTGGATGTGGATTTCGTTGATTGAGGTCTCAAATGAATAGTATACATCTCCCAAGTGACGTTGACATTTTATGAGGTTGAAATCTCAACGAAAAGCATGCGGTGATTTTTTCTTTCTAAAACATGTTGTCAATTTTATTAAATAAGTATGCAATGACGGGAATCAAAATAAGTAACAAGGCTCCGTGTTGTCTCCGACGCTGTTTCTGCTGCATATCAATGACATGCTGTCTGATGGCTCCATTCATTGTTATGCGGACGACAGTACCGGGGACACGTGTTACACGGGCCGTGCAAATATCCCTCAGTCCGAGGTGGAGAAGAGTCGCGAACAACTTGTGTCTAAAATCGAGACTACTCTCTCTGGAGTATCCGATTGGGGACGACTAAACCTAGTCCAATTCAACCCCACTAAGACACAAGTATGTGTATTCACCGCTAAGAAAACCCCATTCATTGTAGCGCCGCAATTCCTGGGCACACCGCTTACCATCTCCTCGAGTATCGGGATCCTTGGTGTCGATATCTCCAGCGACGTCCAATACCGAAGTCATTTGCAGGACAAGGTTAAGTTGGCATCAAAAAAACTCGGAGTGCTCAACAGGGCGAAGCAGTACTTCACTGCGGGGCAGCAACTCCTTCTTTATAAGGCACAGGTCCGGCCTCACATGGAGTACTGCTGTCACCTTTTTGCTGGAGCACCTGCATACCAGCTTGACCCCTTCGACTCGTTGCAAAGACGGGCATTGAGGCTGGTTGACAATCCCATACTCACAGGTAGAGTGGAACCTCTTAGCCTTAGGAGGGATTTTGCCTCACTGTGTGTGTTCTATCGCCTATACAATGGTTTGTGCTCAGATGAATTGTTTGACATGATGCCCGTAGCTTCATTCTATCATCGCACCTCTCGCCATAGGCAGGGAATTCATCCCCACACATTGCGACCTGAGACGGTACGCACTGTGCGGTATGAAAGAAACTTCATCCCACGCACACTCAAGCTGTGGAATGACCTCCCTGCTGCGGTTTTCCCAAGCGCCTACAATATGGGGTTCTTCAAGAGGGGCATCAGAAGGTTTCTTCATGGTCGGCAGCACGAGTGTGACACCCCTGGTGTTGCATACGTCCATAGGCCACGGTAACCGCTTCCCATCAGGTGGGCCGTGTGCTTGTCTGCCAACTTAGTGGTATATAAAAAAAAAAAAAAAAAAAGTAGTCTTGTATTTTTATTTTTAATAATTTATTTTTAATTCATAACATTTGGGGTCCCTCCTGCTATCAAACTTGTTTGGGCCTCGTAGACAGCAGTCAGGTAATTTTATTTCTAATTCATATGGAGTGCCAAGTTTTTGAGTGAGAGTGTATTGCCGTTATCCAAGCACGTTCGTGGAATTACTGTTATTATTCTGGAGATTAAACTTTTCCATTTGTTGCCTTGTATAACACCCACATGGATTTTTCTCGTGTGTGTTCAAAGACTATCAAAGATCACAAATTTCTCCCAAAACTTAATCCGTAATAGAATATTGTTATTCATGCACATAGCATAAATTATTCACGTTCTTGTGTACTCCAGAGCAGTTTCTCAGTACAATGTGTACTTTGGTTAAGAGAATTAAGTTTGAATTAAATTATAAGTTTCTGTTGTGCAGAGATTTATGTACATGAGATTGTAACGATGAAGTAAACACAAGCGGAATGTAATACAACCCCGAGCAATATTCACGACGATATCTTGTCAGACAGCAACATACGCCGGATTGCCGCACCATATACATATATAACACGGCTATAATAACCTCATGTTGTGTTCCCGGCGGTAAGTAGGGTAGAAAGAGCTCACTGGAGAGTTTTTGTGCAGTCAGTAGGAAGACCAAAGACTTGTCCTGTTTTTGTGTTCTGCACTGACAGCACTGAAAATCTCTGTTCTTACCGGGTTGGCAGCACAGGTGTGACTCCCCTGGAGTTACACACGTTCATAGGTCTTGGTAACTACTTACCATCAGGTGGGTCGTATGCTTGTCTGCCATCAGAGATTTGCAAAGAGATGTACCAATTATGTAGATTTTAATTAGGTATTGAAATATCCACCAATTAGCCCATCGCAATCTGTCAGACTACTAGATTTCCCAATGTTGGGATGCTTTGGCCTACTGTTTCTACGCTGATCAGACATGTTGGTACAGGGTTTCGTTTTGAATAGAGATATCTGTTATTCCGTTAGTCGCCTCTTACGACACCCTTCGGATGAGATGGGATGGTGATACTTGTAATCTTTCTCCGTCACCACACGGAAGCCAATAATAAGTGCTAATAGTATTGACGGTATTAGTAGTTTATGTGGCTCGTAGGGTGTCGGGCTCTTGGAGGCTAAGTCAAACTAATTGTTGAGAATGAAATACAGATTCCCATGACTAGTAGGAACATACACTTAGGATACAAATCTTTATGCAACTCCACATAATAATAATAACTAGCTGTTGCTTGCAGCTGAGGGGTTTTTTTACGTGCGCAAAATCACCACGGATACCTCCCCACTGGAGCCGGTGGCCTGAGTTGCTTTCGTACGCGGGCAGCTTGGCTTGCGATCCTTTGTCGCTCCCGCCCCGCCTCCTCCTTCACGAGCATTACTTGCTCGCAGAAGGAGGCGCCGGCCGCCCACGCATCTGCGCAGCGGTGAGCAAGGTGGAGAGCGTGAGAACTCTCACTCCCAGGGCCGCAACAAGCTCCCGCCTCGGCGTCTCCCACGCCGGACACTCGGTGAGCGTGTGCGGCTCCGAGTCCTCAGTGATGGCACTCGGACGTTGGCTCTTTCTCCATCCGATGCAGATAATATCCGAAGCACCTGTGCTCGGTGATCATCTGCGTCAGACGGTACGAGAGGCTGCCGTGTGCCCTCTCTAGCCACTCCCCCATGATGGGTCTTACCGCCGCTACTACGGCGCGCCCTGCGCCTGGTCGCCCAAGTCGTAGCTCCCATTCCGTGCAGCTGAGAGTTTGCGTGGATTACAATTATCGATTTCTGATAAATTTTGTAATTATCAAATTTTCTACCATAGACAAAATTATGTTAAACTAAATCATATGCGGTTTTGCTATACCCTGTTTACGGTGACTTGTATTTTCTTTGAGGTATTATTTCACGTCACACGAGAACGCGGTCGAACAAGTTGAATATCCCATGTCCATCACCTGGTTCTAAACAACATTTCCTTCAATTTTTAGCCAGATCGGTACAGCCGTTCTTGAGTTATAACTAGTGTAATTAACACGACTTTCTATATTTTTACTTTTTATATTTATCTGAGTCAAATTTCTGTGTTCCATCTTGAATTAGTAACAAATATCCTTAGTGGTAAAGAAGAAGGACGAGAACCATTACACTATCTGCATGAACCCACTCCTAATATAAACCACTTTTTATGCCTCTTTGGTGGTAGACGGCCCATCTGATGGAAAGTGGTTACCGTAGCCTACGGACGTGTGCACACGCACTGCCGACCCAGTCGAAACCATCTAATTCAACGATTATTAATGTTCTTCAATCAACTAAATATATATCCCTCCAAACTTTTACATCTTTCATCATAGTTAGATAGCTGATTGCTGCAGTCCTGATATTGTCATTTCAGATTATTCTGATGCAGATCACATAGATCGTGTGCAATATTATAGGCTAGGGATATGCAAATCTGCTTTATACAGTGGATGGCTGATAGCAATTTACCACAGTGTTTATATTGTGAATGTTTACAAATAAACCGATACAAAGATTTATTGGAATGGAATTTAGATTCACAAATTTTAATACTATTTACTAATCTATGGCCGTGGCTCCACTCGCGCGGATATCGATAAACGCGACATTTGCTCATATACCCGGTTCTATTCACTGATTGCGATCAAACAAACTTAATATTTTAAGTCTAGTCAAAATCTTTCAAACAAAATAAAACCGCATCAAAATCCGTTCGGTAGTTTTTGAGTCCATTGCGAATAAACAAGTAATCCAAAAAACGCACAAATAGCGTTTTTTGAAAATTCTTTTCTCAAGTACTTTCAATTTATATGCACAAAATACCTATATTACTTCGTAATTATATTGTATGATTTTATAGATAATGCTTACATACAACTGCATGAAAATACAAATATTCTTCGAACAGTATCTGGCCAATAATTTTGCAGCTCACCAACTTAACCTTTCAAATTCTTTTCCTTCACTTCCATTGAAGAAGAATCTCCTAAACGTTAGCCATTCATGTTAAACGTACCGTGTAGGATATGACCCGACATGCCTCGTTTCCGTTACCACTTAAAGTGTAAGCGCTAAGTGCAACGAATGAGCAAAGATATTTATTAGTTCTAACATTTGCTATTTATTTAAATAATCCTTAAAATTTAGCTTTTAGTTCGTTTCCATCTTCTGACTCGTTTTCAGTTTTATCCATTTATATATTTATTTCGCGACAGAGTAGAATTAGGGCCACCCCATCTCTTCCCATGCGGTGTCGTACAAGGCGACTAAGGGATAGGGCTGTAATAATATCAGACAGATATATACAGCCTAGACTCAGCCTCAGATGCATGGCTAGAGTCAACAAGAGTCCCGGAATACGGCAATACTCACCCCCTATTACGTGGGACCGAAAACAATTATTGGTGTAATGTGGGTGCTAATTCACCTCTGCCTAACCCTCCAGGGATATAGATGTGATCATATGTATGTATATTTATTTCACTTTGAAATTACTTAAGATTCAACACAGAGTCTAAACTTACACCTCGAAGTTTGGGGTCCGTTTTACCAGTTTAACTGCGGATTTTCCGTAAGGTGACTGCTATATGCAGCTCCAAAACCCAAAGACGATATCTACGTATTGCTGTTCGACCAGTTGTAGGATTGTTTTGGGCTCCAACTACCCGTAACGATTGCCATAGATGATTGTATGGTCACCGGGATCGACGGCTTAACGTACTCTCCGAGGCACGACCAGACCAATGCAAATTCCTGTATTCATGCATTCAAATATTTACACCCGCAGCTGTGAATAACTTTTGTTTATTTATAAGCTTATTGGTCGTTTAAGTAACCGCGGTAGCCTAGTGTAATGGACTGCTGAGACGAGGTCTCGGGTTCGATCCCAGGTTTTACCATGGCACACACCAATGACTTTTCGATGCTTTTCGAAGTTATGTGTGTATTTATCACAGGTTTATAAGTGCCCGGTTAATGGCAATAGGCTCGCCACCTATTACATTGGGACCTAAACATAAACTGGTGAAATGTGGGTGCTAGCACCTCTGCCTACCCCTTCGGGGATATAGGCGTGAGTTTATGTTATGTTATGGTCGTTTAAATATCCTTGAATTGTTTGGTCGTCTAAATATCCTTGAATTTTTTTTTTGCCTTTTTGGCGAAGTTATACATTTCAAAGTAGCAATTATATAATACGTAATTAGGTAGCCACATGTTTCAACAATGATTCCGACCCTTATATAAAATTCTTTGATCAAATTCGAATCGTACTTCAAAATACCATTCCATTACAACATTTTTAAATTAATTACGTAATTATTTTACTGTTTTTTTTAATGACAATAAAATTTGGTGGCTGCATGTTTTTAAATGTATCATACTAACTCTTTTGAACTCAGTTTGAACCTATAACAAGCTAAGACAGCAATAAGCTCACCCCCTATTACGTGGGACCTGTGACGTGGTGAAATGTGGGTGCTAAACCACCTACGGGGATAAAGGTGTAATTATATGTGTGTATGTATCTATCTGTGCGTAATATGCCTAAACCACTGAACCGATTTCGCTAAAATACCAAGAGATAGATTATTTGTGCTGTCAGTGGAAGACCAAAAGCTTGTCCTGCTTTGTTTTTTACACTTAAGGCACAGAAAGTCTCTGTGCTTACAGGGTTGGCAGCGCGATTGTGACTCTCTTGGGTTTGCATACATCCATTGACCACAGTAACCACTTTACATCAAGTGGGCCGTGTGCTTGTCTGCCACTTAAGTGGTATAAAAAACATATAGCCTGTTTTTTTTGTTTGGTAGCGATAAATTATATCCACGCAGGCAAAGTCGCGGGCAACAGCTAGTAAGAAATATTTGTCGCAAAACAATCTACTAAAAGCTTTTGAAAACATAGTTTAGCCTTTCCTTTCAGTTTCAAATAAACAGCAAAAAAAAATCTGAGTCATTCAAACCTAAGCCTCTTAAAACAATGCGACCATTAGCGAAACAACTTCCTCTTGTATGGCGGAAAACATTTAAGAGCAGAATACATTAATATGTGTCGCTCCAAATCTTACCCAAAACATGTGTATCTGAAGGGACGCAGGATGACCCTAAGAACCCTTTTAGTATAGCCCTTCCATAAATCAACCCTTGGTGATATCCAAGTTTCTCTTTCAGAATACTTTCAAATAATCAGAATAATAGATTATGGGAATATGGCTCCTTCCGAGGGTAATGCGATCAGTATTGATGAAATGAAGAGTGAGTATTGTCTTCAGCAGGGTACAGACAGCATCAGATCGAGGTTGGCTAGCAAAGTACTATAATATATAATTTTAATTGAAAAGAAATTTGCCGCGTGGTTTCCGGCAGGGTAGAATTTGGACCACCCCATCTCTTCCCATGCGGTGTCGTACAAGGCGACTAAGGGATAGGGCTGTTTAGCATCAGACAGATATATACAGCTCAGACTCAGCCGGAGATACATGGCTCGAGGTAACAATAGTGCCCGGAAAACGGCAATTTTTCACTGGTGGTAGAAACTTGGTGGCACAAATTTGTCTCAAGTTTCGACCGGGTAGGTACCACCGTGCACTATTGCGAAAAACCCTCCATAGCAATTCAATCTCGGTTGGATTGTGTTCAGGGGTCAGCAAGTGCATAGCCGGGCAGAGGTGATGGTTGTCGCAGCACTAGTGGGACCAGTGGGTCTTGGCGTAGTCTAGTGGGGATGGCGCGGGGCGATGCGCCGAACAGGGAGACCTGTAGAAACGGTGGTGCCGCTGGCCGCCCGCGGTATAGTACAGGGGCCCAACTGGGGTTAACCACCTTGGGAGGCTGCCTCACCAGGCCGCGCATAATCCCGATATGGTTCGTCGTGCCGGTTGGTGACCGGAATTGGGAGCCCGGCGACCATACTCGGGGGGGTACGGGGGCCCTTCCGTTCGGCGCGTCGGCTCTCGCCATGCCTCACATTCATAGATAAAACCAATATCCCGCGATTTGTCACACGGTGCTGCGGCGGCAATCACCTCTTTTTTCACGCCTTCTCCCACCCAAACTCATGGCAGCGCAATTCAAGGAAATAGGCAACACAGCGGCTCGACACACTCCCAAAAGCTTGCTATTTGAGGTGGAGTCCACTAACATCTGTGGGCTCCATGCAAACCTCAACGCCGTCCACCAACACCTAGAGACGGCGAAACCTGCCATGTTTTTTCTAACGGAGACGCAAATACACCGCCCTGACGACACGACCTACTTGCTCTACCCTGGCTATGTTCTTGAGGAAAGTTTTCGTGCAAAAGCCGGGGTGTGCGTGTTTGTTAGGGCGGATGTTTGCTGTCGCCGTTTGCGCTGCCTAGAGGACCCATCCTTCTCCATCCTTTGGGTACACGTAGACCATGGCCCTACGAGTCAGATCTATGTGTGCCTCTACCGTTCCCATACAGGAGATGCTGAGACAACTCGACTCTTTGAATATCTGAGTCAGGCGGCAGATGATGCGCAGGAGCGATTTCCGAATGCCGAAATGGTGTTTTTGGGGGATTTTAACGCCCACCACGAGATCTGGTTGGGCTCCTCCAAAACAGACCATGCGGGAAGAGCCGCCCACGCGTTTGCTCTGGCGCACGGCCTGACCCAATTGGTGCACGAGGTCACTAGGATACCAAGAAGGTCGGGCCTAGCACCTTCTCTGCTAGACCTTCTGCTGACGAGTGATCCGGACCGGTACAGTGTATCGGTGCGAGCCGCTTTAGGCAACTCCGACCACTGTCTGGTCTGTTCCACGGTGCCCATTATAGCGCCCCCACGACCCGTGCAGGGGAAGCGGCGTCTCTGGCACTACTCGTCAGCGGACTGGGATGGACTTCGTGACTATTTTGCGTCCATCCCGTGGGTTGAGCGCTGCTTTGAAGGTAAGAACCCATCGGATTGTGCTACTGCTGTCGCCGGTGAGATCGGTCTGGGTATGGAATACTATATCTCATACACCGATGTCACCGGTGACCGCGGGGTGCGCCCTTGGTTCGGGCGCGAGTGTGCGGAAGCTGTTGAACAAAAACAGTCTGCGTACCGCGCTTGGGTAAGGGCGCGCGCCACGCGCCATCCCAATCTGGGCCACTTCAAGGCGGCGTACAACAGAGCCACAAAGGTCTGCAGAAGGGCCTACGTCAGAGCGGATGCCCTGCGCATAGCGCGGCTTGGTCAAGAGCTAGTGATGCATCCCACGGGAAGCCGTGGCTACTGGCGACTGGCTAAAGCCGTGCAAGCCAACTTCTGTCAGCCTTCGCTGCCTCCGCTGCGTAACCCTGATGGATCCCTGGCCCATGAGCCGCAAGAGAAGGCAAATCTGCTGGCTAATCTCTTTGCGGCCAACTCCCGAATCGATGATTGTGGTACGCAGCCACCAACACTACCTGACAGTGACCACGCGATGCCTGATATCCATATCAGGCAACGCGATGTCCGTGGAGTGCTGCAATCACTCGATGTCCGGAAAGCCAGTGGTCCGGATGGTATTCCAGCGGTAGTCTTGAAAAAATGTGCAGCGGAGTTGTCTCCAATGCTTACGCGCCTGTACCGGCTATCCTACAGTTCGGGTACAGTGCCTTTGCCTTGGAAAGAGGCGAATGTTCAGCCGATTCCCAAGAAGGGGGATCGCTCGGAGCCAGCCAACTATCGACCCATAGCCGTCACCTCAGTGCTGTGCAAAGTGTTCGAGCACATAATCAACAAACAGCTCATGCGGCACCTAGAGGATCACTCCTTAATTAATGACCGGCAATATGGCTTCAGACCGAAACGGTCAACGGGTGATCTTCTAGCATACGTTACCCATCTTTGGGGTGAGGCTATGGACAAGCACGGCGAGTCACTGGCAATTAGTCTTGACATCGCCAAAGCTTTCGATAGAGTCTGGCACAAATCGCTTCTTTCCAAGCTACCTGCCTTTGGTCTGCCTTCTAGGCTGTGCAACTGGGTTGCTAGCTTCCTGCAGGGGCGCCGTATTCGCGTCCTTTGTGACGGACGAGCTTCGGAGTTTCTGCAGGTTAATGCTGGCGTGCCCCAGGGGTCCGTCTTATCACCCACTCTCTTTCTTCTGCATATCAACGACATGCTGTCTACCGGCAATGTTCATTGTTATGCAGACGATAGCACTTTGCATGGGAGTTATCATGGACATCCTGCGGCCAAGCAGTCGGATATCGCGGAGAAAAGGCAGCTTCTTGTCACTGAGCTTGACGGGATCCTGAATCACATTTCTCAATGGGGCTCTGAGAACCTGGTTGAGTTCAATGCCAAGAAGACGCAGGCATGTGCGTTTACAGCAAAAGTATCTTCTTTCCTTCCCCTCCCCACTCTTCAGAGCACGCCACTGCCACTGCAGGACAATCTCAATATCCTAGGTATGGATGTTCGCTGCAACCTGAATAACAAAAACTACATCGAAAGTATCATCAAAACAGCCTCACGAAAACTCGGAGTCCTGAACAGAGTGAGACGGTTTTTCACGCCGGAGCAGCGGTGTCTTCTATACAAGACACAAATTCGCTCCTGTGTGGAGTACTGCTCGCATCTCTGGGATGGTTCAGCAAAGTACTTACTAGATGCTCTCGACAGGTTGCAGCGACGTGCGGTCCGCATCATTGGGAATCCCGAGATCACGAACACCCTAGAACCTTTACAGCTGCGTAAAGATGTTGCGTCCATGGCTGTATTTTACCGTTTGTACCATGGGGAGTGTTCTGATGAGCTCTTCCAATTAGTCCCACCCTCCCCTTTCCTACACAGGACAACGCGTGCAGGTCTTAGATGTCATCCGCACACGGTGCAAAACATCCGATCAAGAACCAAGCGGTTCGGAGACTCTTTCCTCTGTCGCACCATTAAGGCCTGGAATTCATTACCAGCTCACGTGTTTCCTTCTTCCTACAGTCCCGGGTCCTTTAAGCGGGGCGTGAAAAAGCATATGATGAGGCCGTCAAGCTGAGTGTCACCATTGTCACACGGTATGTGTAAGTAATGGTGACCCTCTTTTCTGGGACATTGCCTTCAGCTTACCATCAGGCAAGGCGAAGTCCAATTGACGTGTCCTATATAAAAAAAAAAAAAAAAAAAAAAAAAAATTGGCTCACCGCCTATTACGTGGGACCGAACACAATGGTGGTGAAATGTGGGTGTTCATTCACCTCTGCCTAACCCTCCGGGGATAAAGGCGTGATTATATGTATGTACGTTAAAAATATATATTAGCCTATCACAGAGCTCAAATAGTTATAAGCATTTAAAGTGGTCAAAATATCATAACAATCAATTCTCCATAATAATATAAAATAGCAGAGTGTTCATATTAATATGTGCTAGCAGGTCGCTACTTCTCCAGTCGGACAGCTTAATTGGGAAGGGAATACCGTCGTGTCCTACGTCCTTCAAAGCAAAAGGACTTAAAAGTATTATTAATCTGGTTCGTACTTACTAAACTCCAGAGACTTTCCTTGCATACGTAATATCCAATAAGGGAAAGAAGTTTCTTCATTAGCTTTCTAAAAGAGGTATTAAAAATAATTTAAAATAAAATGACGACTTAGCATGCGCATAGTAGGGAGAAGACTCCAATATACTATGTAGATTTTCTTTTCTTATCAGTTTTGTTTAAGTGAAAGTTGATTCAAACTTGTATATCTTATGTAAAAATATATCTTTACATGGAAATAGAAGATTTTGCTAAATATTTTAGCCTTTGTAGCGTGGCCGTCGCCGCGTCCCAGTTGCCATACGAACATCTATGGCAGTCGTTACAGTAGTTGGAGCCCTAAAAAATCGAACAAGTGGTTTAACTGCAATGCTTCAACATAACCTTTGGGCTATTAGGTCTGTTGGCAGTCGCTTCCAGAAAAATATTGATTTTTAGCCAAATCCGCATTTGCTCCGAGGTGAAAGCTTTGGATCCGACTGAGAATAATGCTAAGAGGAAGAAGAAGTGAAAATATTTATTGCATGATAAATTATTGATTCAATTCACAGAACTTATATAAAACTATATAGGTATTTAAACTATCATGGTCACTCACATCAGTATCAAAATAAACGGGATATTTACCATGTTTCATTGTTTTGAGTTTCCGATATTTCGGCGCTGTTGCAAGCACCATGATCACAGAGAAACTGGAATAGTGGCGGTGAACAGAGAAAAAGTTTTTTTCCTAGGAGTAATTATATAGATCTACCCTCTTTCGAGTTCTAGCACTACTATTGGTTTCACTCTCACTACAAACTCAAACCCGATCTCGATCACGTTCACGACATACGATGCTTACTGTATCCACTCGCGATTTTGTTTTAGGTTATTCCCGGTTGTTTTTGCAAAGACGGACCACTGGATGCCAGACTTTCGGCAGTTGAAACCCATCCTCACGATTGAAATTTTTATACTTTTTATATCAATTGTTTCCCTGACCAGTCTTGGTATATAGTGGCGTTCTGTCGAGAGCATCTGAGGGTTATGTAGCTCGATCCAGTGGTTCGTACCGGACTCCAATAAATGTTGAGCGATTGTAGATTTATGCGGTTCATTGTTTTGGACTGCCCTGATGTGTTCCTTGATTCGGCATGTAAGCGTTCTTTTTGTTTGTGCTATATAAGAACTGTTACAGCTACAGTCAATCTTGTACGCTCCTGGTCTGTCCAGTAGGGAGCCATCTTTGGGTGAGCGCAGGCATTGCGACAGCTTTGTAAAAGGAGTGAAAATAGTTTTGACAGATACCTTCTTCAGGATGTTAGCGATCTTATCTGCCACTCCTTTGACGTAGGGTAAAAAGGCTGGCTGTTTTTCCACCTTACAGTTCCGGGGTTTATTTGTGGTGAGTCTGGGTGGTCTTATCCGTCCATTGTATCCATTCTTTTGTAGAACGCCGCTTATCTATGCCTAGTTCACCTATGCCTTGTTCATTGAATCAAATTTAGTGATTGAAGCACTACCCTCTTCCTTTTGACTGATTGATGTTTTAGTACAAACTTTTGGTTCTGACGACAATACAAATTTCAATCAATAAAATCGTTTGAGTTAAGTATTTTTAAACATTACTTGTTTATTTTATACTTTATACGATCTGTATCTATTATAATCTTTACAACTTAGACCTCATCTTCCCCTGATATAATAGGTATAATTGGATCAATTTATTTATCGCATTTCATAAAATACCTAACTCTTTAAATAACTATGTTACAAACTCTGCAACCGTTCAAATAAAATAAAACGTAGCTGTAAAATCCTTAGAACAATTGACGCAATATCGTCCGAACTTTTACAAGGCTATTACAAGTTAAACGGCCTTTCAAAATGACCCACGTAGCAAACACATTCCCTTGTTGATGAGGATCCTTTTCTAAACAAGTTTTTTCAACTTCTAACTTCACATCCCTATGATTAAACGAGACCCTTTTCGCACCAAATATAATTTGATTAACGTCATCTCCTGTAGCCTTATGTTAAAATGAGGTTTCTGTGAAATTTGCTCACAATAGCTCGAGTGTGGTGTAATTATACAACATTTCAAATAAATGCCATTTTCTTTTCTAACATTGTAGATATTTCATATTGGGAAACCGAAATTAATTTGATTTTCAGATTAATTGGACATAAATTCTGCTCAATAATATACCTGATTACTTAATTCATGTACTTTGTTACGCACAGTTCTGTTGTTCTAATTAAAGCAAATTTATAATATTTTAGGGTATAATAATACCATTATTTCTTGACATACCTAATTGTAAAATTTTGACGTTCATATATGCTCTTTGTGTGCCTAAACTGAATAAATGAAATAGATTTTTTGATTCCTTGATTAATTTTCTTTGCAATTTACTACAGTAAAACTGACATTACGTAATTTACAATTTTTCTAAATTATTTCAAATGATCTTCATCTATATTAGCTAACTTTATTTATAACTAAACATCTATCTACCTAAATCGATATATCTTTATATAACATTTATAATTTCTAATACGTGAATTCAGTCCCTTGAAGTTATATTAGCTTTATAGATCACATTTCCTGCGGAAGGCTTTCTAGTACCTACACTGGCATTTTACGCTGAACACTGATATATATGCAGACATTTCCTGAGTTTTATGGACTTAAAACATTTGTGTCTACTCAAAGTATAGCATTATTCTCAAACTACCTTTCGTAGATTTCACCATTTTTCTTACCTCTCAGCATTACATGTTTTGATGAATCTGTAGCTAGAACAAAACCTACAAAATATTGAAATATTGTGACATTTATTACAATGATTACTTATAATTATGTTGTTTTATTTTTATCCAAGCTTTATATTACTTTTCAAAACGCAAATTCAATATGAAAATTGCATCTACTGCAAACCCACAGTTGAGAATATCATTAAGTGCCTATTTACTCGACAAATTTCTTCAACAACGGCCAAATTTCTCAAGATGGTGAACTATATAATCTCTTGGCCAGTTTCCAAGAAGGTGAAACTCTAAAAGTTAAATTAAGAGATTAAAGCCTAGCTCAGTCGGCTTTCGGTTAAAGCTTTTACCGGATAACCTTTGATGCTATTGATTGGCGTTTATGCATTGCAATTATTATCTGCAGATCTTTTTAAACTATTCATTTCTATTTCGTTTCGTCTAGATTTAGCACTCTGGAGGTTGGGGGCCGTTTATTGTTCTTGATTAGTACTTATGTCTGCTCTTCCAGGAGCCAATGTAGTGCCTGTTTTCCAAACCTAAGAATAAAGCGAGTATCAGAGACTAATCTATTGTTAAGTTATACATTGACTAACATTTGAGGGTGGTTTGATCCTCAAAGGTGTTAATTTTCGAATGCTCTAGCTAGTGTTCTTTTGAAATATTATGTTGAATAACGTTACTTTCACGGGTGTTTTAATAATATAAACCAAAATTTGGCAGCAAAAATGTTCTTTTCGTTACGTAACTTTTCGTCACCTTCACAGCGGTCAAACAAAGCTGTACTACAAATAACATCCTAAATACTTGTACGTCTAATTTATACGGATGCTTCTGTCACTGGTCGATGAAGGTCTCCAGTGTCGACACTATAAACATGTTAATATGGTGTCCAATGTTCGTCACAAGGGCCGACAACTAATTCTAAACGGTGAGTTTATGCCTTGATTAACATATAATCTGCTTGTGTGGTGCTGAGACTTGCTGTGTTGACATTTTGGCTTTGCTGACTATCGCTATGAATATTTGTTTGTGTAGATCAAAACCGTTGGAATTTATTATATGCTTACATCACACCTTTGTACCATTACTTTGGGTTCATCTATTATTTTTCGATCTAAGGTTATAGAGGGCGAACCTATTGCTTGTTCATAGCCTGAATGAATAGTCATTCCTGATTACCACCACTGATAATGGTCCCACTAATGCTAAATGGAATATTTTTTTCTATTTTCCAATGCGTCGTTGACAAAATTATGAAATACCAAAAAAGACATAAAAAGTACGAGCAGATAGTCATAAAAAAACACATCAACCAGTGCTTATAACTTGCACCACATAATAGGTAGGTGACAGGAGTTTCAACAAGCTCTTATCCAAACGCATACCTTTTGTTAAATTACAATGTCGGGTTTTATTTGCAGTTGGTTATATAAAGGATGTTGTGTTTTACACGAACTGCGAGAGGTCCTTCAAGGCTTTATTTTGGGCTCGTTTTTGGACAAAGGATTTCATTTCCCAGTTCCTACTAATTGCATGATCCTGTGATATTCTTCTAATTAACTTTGGTTGGATGTGAGTTATTAGATATTTCCCGTCGTATTTTCAAATAGTAATACACCGACTATTAGTATACTAGTTTTAGAGTAAAAGATTTTGGGCACAATCTGGAAAGCAAAATCGTCTGGAATTGTAATGAAAAAAAAATCCAAAGTATGAGGAGATAAAAGTACATACCTACTGATGAATGAAATAATATTGATAATTTCCACTTATTAATTTTGACCTGTGTTTTCAAAATTGAATTGTATGAACGAGGCTTGTTAAAATGTATTCTATCACAATCGCACTCAAAATCTGTTGATATATTATAATATCATATTGGCTACCGGTTATTAATATTATTTTGTTTTAAATAATTTAGTAGACCGCGGTAGCCTAGTGGTATAGGTAATGAACTACTGAGACGAGGTCTCGGGTTCGATCCCAGGTTTTACCATGCACACACCAATGACTTTTCGATGCTTTTCGAAGTTAAGTGTGTATTTATCGCAGATTTATAAGTGCCCGGTTAATAGCAATAGGCTCGCCACATTGGGACCTAAACATAAACTGGCGAAATGTGGGTGCCAGTACCTCTGCCCCTTCGGGGATATATGCGTGAGTTTATGTATGTTATGGCCGGTAGGCCGTGGTAGGCCGTGTGCAAGTCTACCACCTAAGTGTATAAAAAAGACGAAAAACCCAAAAAAAATAAAACTCTGTATCAACCCGTCTGGCCAGCGTGAAAACAGTAGGCCAAAGCCTCCCAACTTTGGGAGAGGTCTATGTCCAGCAGTGAACTGAGAAAGACTAATTCATTGATTGATTTATTTTGTAGTAAATTTATTCTCATATATATATATATATATATCGCCTGTAAATCTCCAAAGGGGTAGGCAGAGGTGTATGAACATCCACATTTCGCCAACTATGAATTGCGGTCCCACGTCACGGTCATTTATTTTTACACTATAATCACATACAAATCATTAGAAGAATTTTATACGATAACTTTGTTTTAGAACACTACTCCAAGCTTCTAACATAATTTAATAATATTACATTGAAAAAGAATTATTCTCAACTTGGAGTCCAAGGTCTGACGTGTGCTCTGCAATGCTAATATCTTTTCCACTTAATTACAAAATTAGCCCTAGTAAGGTGGAAACTGTGAACAGCTTCACAAATTAAAAAAATGGATCGGGTAACAACTCGAATAAAGTCATCCAAAAATACAAAATGTTTTTGCTTATGTGGATCATCCAAATTTCCAACATTATTTTGCTGCCTCAAGAGACTTAGAAGGATTCATACGCTACCGCTAAATGTCCTAATCATCTCGCTAATGGCTATAATTATCCCATTTCAAACGAAGTTAACCAATTATCTGCTTATATAGCAGATGAAAGTGATAAAATATGGTTAACAGGGAACATCGTAAAATGTATATTGATTGTTCCAAAGTGCCAAAGGAATTAATATTCAGTATCAGATCGATCTTGACTACCAAAGTAGTCAAAATTATCTTAATTCCTTGATATTCCACCTTCCAATAGATTGATTGTTCTGATATTTGGTACACAATTTCAGCTCTGACGATAATGCAAAAGAACTGTTTTATTGATAAACAGTTTAATATAAACATCATTAGGTATTATCCACGGAGGACAAAATATGAATTTCTTTCTCTATGGTATTATCATTATTTTCTTTACTAGTCAAAATCTATCTGATGCTGACTGTACAGTACTGGGAAAGCGAACGGTCGACTCAACTTTATTTTGCATAACATTAAACTTTATATTAGTGTTCGGAAACATTTTCCTATAAAAATTATTTTATGTCTTCTGATGAGTAAAGATGTTTTTGGTTGTAAAGGCATGAGCTTTATAGCATGAGTAGCCTGACTTTTTTTAGTAAGAGCTCGTTATGGTAACTTCTGATTTATGGTATTAAGATCACCATGATTATGGCATAAAACACAGGTTCCTTTTGCGCATTATTGCAAAAAGCTCTCTATATTCGCTTCGGAAAATGTGCCAGGTGGATTACAAAACCACGACAGTCCCATTAAAACTCGAAATATGTTCTAAAATTGTATGCTCAGATTTTTTATATTATGTCTTCTGTGTTAAGTTCAGCCACAGTAATATCATAGTCAGAAAACTTTAAAAACTTTGCGGCTTATTATAAAATTTAATTTACTACAGCAATCATGGTAAAAATTATAAGCGTTATGCTAATAGACGGTATACGATAAACAAAATAATATTACCACGTCGGTATATAATATTATAAGTACAACCTTAATAAACATAAATCTATTATTTTGTTAATAAATACAGCATGCAACCTTCAAGATGAAAAATTGCTTCATTATATTGTAAACTTCGAGCTGTTGCGTACTTAGACTGATTTGCATATTGCTAACTTTATTCACCGCTGTGTTGAAGAGTTTTATGAGTTCATTATATTCTGCTACCACTAGCAATAATTGAATTCAATAATAAACACAACCAACAGATCTATATTTTAATGTGAATGCAAAATATTATTAATGTTTGCTATTTAGCTCTTTACCATACATTTATAAATAACTACATTTGATTTAATTTATTACAGAAAGGAAAGAAACAGGGCCAGGGCCCAACTTATGCTAAGTGTTAGCCGCAATCCATGAAAGCTTGAAACACTGAAGCTGTTATTTGCATTTTGATGCTTGCAAAGAGTTCAGAGAAATGCAAGAAAGACAATCTAATGAAAATTAAAACCTTGAGAAACTTCAGAAAATTTACATAATTAACAATTAAAACTAACATTACGAAAGAGTAGTACATACATAGTTGATCCAAATCTCAGTTTTCAGAGACACTTATAGTAAATTAAAAGTAAAAACATCAAAGTAACACTTGAACAAAGCAAGAATTTCTAGCTACGAATAAATACAATCAGAAAAAGTAAAACAACTACTGTTGAGACACAATGGAACATAAGATCTCAATTTCTAAAGCCTGAAAACATTACCAACGTAGCTATTGTGAAAGTAGCTAATAATAATCCTAAGAAAAACAGATCACACAAGGGTTGGAATCCAATTAGAACATACAGAGAAACCAGATAACAATTTCTTTGTACACCAAGTTACAAAATTGGTACCTGTTTGAAATTGAATTGCGTACCTATCGACTATTATTTTAATTTTAGTACATAATATTTTATGTAAATGGCTTTAGGAACAAAGGTAGGCCCAAGAAAAGATAGATGGATTGCGTGGAAGAGGATACAATAAAAAAGGAAGTGACTGAGGAAATGACATCAGAAACGAATGTATGAAGGAAAATGGCAGGTAACGCCAACCCTCAATACTTTGGTAAGATAAATTTGGTAGATTGGTAAGATAAATTTGGTAGATTGGTAAGATAATGAGAAAATTGTATAGCGAATACTTTCTCTTACTAATCGGTAGAAAAAAGGTATTTGTTGAATACGATTGCGTATCTTGCATTAGGTATTAATATTTCTATTTTTATGGTATTTGTGAAAAATTTTAGCTGGTCGTAATATCAAACACAAAACTTTTTTTACTACTGTCAGTTTTCACAAAATGTAAAATAAATAAAAAAAGTAAAAACCGGTTAATACATTTTATTTCTTAATTACACTTTGAAACAATGTATTAGGTAAACTAAAGAACTCATTTGTATTCTATTGTGATATGGAGTATCATTTTGTTAGAGACTCTACTGGAAGTCACATACCCGTATTTGTAAAATGCCTATATGGCAGATAAAATCCTATACGGATGGTAAAAGTTACTACCTAAAATATTATGCACTTAAGAATGACTGCATGATTTATGTTTTGTTTTGAAACAAAGCAATAACAATATTTGTAAATTGGTCTCTGTAAACGGGCCCCGGAATTTGTCTCTTCATTAGTTTAAGTACATGCGTTTGGTGGCTCTAATACTCCAAGTTAAATGTGGTATTGTGTGAGTTGTGGAGAATTTAAATGATGTGAAATTATGGTGGCTTTTACTTTGCCAGCTTTTTGACATGCGAATTATAATCATGCTGTCATTTGACGTGTTATGCAATTTTAAACTTAGGTTAATTTACTGCTATATTTCAGAATGGTGTGTGATATTGAATAGGCTTCCGTGATCCATAGTTAAAAAATAAACTTTCATTCTCTTCCATAATTTGAAAATAGAATTCTATTTTCAAATAATGGAAGAAACTGAAACTTTATTTTATGTACTATTTTCTACTCTTGGGATTGGTACTGAAAACAAATAATTATTGTGATGAATTATGTACATCTTACTGTGGGATTAAAATTGCAAGGAATGTAAATTTTGTTCGGTTTGGTACAAAAGCTTACAAAAATTTCTTTCTTCATTTCTTTGAAATAGTTTTCTTTCTTTCTTTGCAATATTTTAACAACATACATACCTACATAATGATCACGTCTCTTTCCTTTGAGGATACACAGAGACAATAGCTCGACATTTACTTCTATCCTTACATACTTCCCCTGCTTCCTCGACTGTCATTAACCCTTTTATGTAATAGTACTACTTAAATTATATAGTGTGCCTTGAAAGATGAAACACTATATGGTCGACTAAATTATTGATGAATGTATGTTCTTATAGATTTTTATTTATGACAAACAATTTCTTAATCCGTAGGAGGTAGTTTATTTGTTCAACAAACAATAGCAATATATCGAGTTTTATTGCCCAAATACGTATATTTTCATCTTCATAGTTCGTTTCTAATATTGTTGGAAATGACTCCTTGCCTAATCAAAAGGAAATCATATTTTGTTGATTATGATTCCGTATAGAACCATAGTTGTTACTATCGATCATGACTTTTCTTTTGTTATGTGGTCAAATTTTGTATGATGTCATAATGATTGGAGTAGTCAAATCAATTAAGATAGGAATAATTGAGTCTGTTTGAACGGGAAACAGATTTAATTTTTCCTAACTAAATCGATTTGAATAGTTAGTATACTAGAATGCTTTAAAATTTCATTAAATTTGACTACTGTTGAATTTCTATTACAATATTCAAGGTCTGGAACTTACATTAGACATGTGTATGTGCGTATGTATAAAAGTATGTTGTAGCAGGCACATCATTGACCCTAACATAAAATAATAAACGCTACAGGAAGAGTATCAACATTACCTTTATTTTCCAGTTTGTGTCAGTATTTTCATTCGTAATACAATTCGTGTCTGCAGTATGTGTTCCTATATTTTTGGTAACCATTTCAGCACTTAATGCAATGACTTTATACAAAATACTTGCTCATGGCACCCTTGTGGCTGCTATGAACTGTAACAGCGTTAAGGCAATCTTTTCTAAGCGCTTTTCATATTACACGGGATGAGGAACGTTAGGTTTAATGGCCTCCTAAAGTTTACGAAGTATGTTCATGTCGTTCGTGCAGAGGGTCAATGGGTTTCAACTGCTTCCCTTTTCTATAGATTAAGCGTTTGATTTTGTCAAACTTTGTGAAGCTACGTTTTATAAGTTTTCTTTGAATTTAGTAGTCTAACTGTTTTGTTGATCTCCTGAAATAAATTTGAAGCTTGCACTTTTAGGACATTATGGCATTATGGAGAATGTGACCTTAGAATCGATGCTGGTGATGAATAAAGTGCTGTTGAATTTTCTGTTAAGAAGTTCCCATTAACAGCCAAATGTGTATGCAATGTTAAATTCGTTTTCTGTCCAGCTTCCAGAAATACACAGTAAACAATTTATATAAACTACCGTATCGATAGATTGCTTTTCACTTGAATCCAATGAAGCGAAATCCAAACATACAAAAGCACCCACTGCTGCAGTTAACATAATTTTCATATTATAATTACTTGGAATAATGGATGGTCCATTATTTTTTATTACTACTCCCAATGGGTTGGGAAACGGTTACGACATAAACTTTATTTAATCGTATAATTTGCGTTCTTTTATTTTTGAACCAGAGCAGTTTTTACGATACGTATTAAATAATTGATTTAAATTTTATCCAGTTTAACAGAATCTGAAAAGTTTCTTTCAACCAATTCGAATTTCATGGTGGTTCTGCTGTCATACTTTAATTATTTTTTATACCACTTAGGTGGCACTTTGGTGATAAGTACCTTAATTAGATTATAAAGGACATCTTTTAAAGGTTTGTGTTGAGAAAATATTTATCTACTTACGATTGATGCCTGAATGTATATTTGAAAACATAAAACAGTTTTCCAGAATTATGAATTCTCAAGCTATTTCTAAATTTGGAATATATTAAATAGCGCCTTCGTTTTTCAGTTATCTGTATTTTATTAAATGCCTTGTTTTATAAAATATAATTTGCAAAATATCAAATCACAGTTGAGATAAAATTAGGTTAACGATATTTCCAGTATACCCTTTCTGGTACTGATTTAATACAAATAACAAAAACAAAAAAAATAAAATGATAGTTGTATCCAAAGTTTGCACCTGCCTGAACTGCTTCTTTCTGCTGAAAATCTTGGTCGAGTGCATGCACCGTGGCACAAACATTAGCCATAGTCATTATAAAGTTTTATATTCCCAATCTTTTTAATACCATTACATAGTTTTAATGGTACTTTTTAGGCTACTTTATCACTAACTGTCAAACTTTTCATATTACAAAGAAACGTCTACTTAAACCAACTTGTTTAAGGGGTACATCGTTCAAAAGTTTTTCTTGTGTTTCGCTAAAACAACAGGGATTTTAATACTTCTCAATATTGGATGGATTAATGGGTCTAAATCACAGAAGTTCCAATTAATTAATTTAGAATAAAAAAAAGACAATGTTATTATATATATTCTCATATATCCAATACGCTTATTTCTGGCAAATATTGCAGAATTTCCTCTTTTTTGCAAATTTCGACGTAATTGTACACAAAATAAGTCATAAATTCATAATATTTTCTTTGATTACAGGTAAGCAGTTCAACATCTTTAGTCAAAACTATAAATGGTAAGGGTGTTATCTAGTACTTAAAATGTCATTGAAACATTATAAGTCAGTTAAAAATAGCAGCAAAACGGTACGATACGGTAAGAAGATAAGTACATAATAATACAGATACTTGCCAAATAGCAGATATGGATATTATAATTTTCTAAAATAACTTCAGTCATTAAATCTACAATTTCTACGTTGTCAACATAAAATCCTATCAATATTTCGACCATTCAAACCGGTTTCGTCCCTGTCAAGTGTAAAATTGGAAAATATTATGCGGACTTACCCCGCAAGAGGTTTACACACTCCATTAGGGTTTGATTTATTGGTGCCCACTAAAAGGGTCCCTCAAGGAACTATCCTTGCGCCCTTATTATATGTATCACTTACATTTAGACGTACTATGTAAATTTTGTTCTAAAATATTTCCTGTAATCGTGTTATATATCATTATCAACTTAGTATTATAATGGATTTAATTTATCACAGACCTTTTGTGGGTTCAAAATATGAAAAGATATTACAGAATGTTATGTTTGATAGATTATAACAAATAATTTAATATTTGAGCGATTCTACTGAAATTTTTAAGTAATTAGCATTCACTTTTTTTTTTTAAAATAAATCGAGTAACCATTCAGTTGTTTTAAATCACATAACTGTTTTTATTGCAATAGTAATATTTCTTAATTGAAGTTCTATGCATTGTCTGAAAGAATTGACGGTTAAAAATATATGAAATATCCATGAAATTGCAATTTAAAAAAAGTTTTATATAATATAATATATATTGTCGGTATTGCCATCCTACGGGGTGATGCTGTCAGCTTTTAGGGCACGTTACCAGTCAACATCGATGTGGAGGAATTTTTCGATACTTAAAACTTTTGAATCCTATTTTATATTCTTGTGAATATTAGTTTATTACATTTATGATGAGTAAAACTGAACTGACTATTTGTAAATTAATAAATTAAAATCTACTATAGTAATAGAATTAAATTGCTTCTTTCTCTCTCTTTCTATTATTAGATCCAATAATGTATCCAATAATGTGACATTTTAATTCTAAACTATGACATTGTGACTATGATTGTATTATGACATTGTGGCTAAGTAGCAATATAATCAATTTGTATGCCCAAGTGGCAAAACATAGTGAATCTAGTATCTATAATATGTAAAATCTGTGTTTACAAATAAAGATATTCTATTCTATTCTATTCTATTCTATTCTATCCTCATAAACTATTATTACTATGAGTCATTCATTCAAAGAAATGCAACAAAATTATATAGCGAATTGTTACCAGAACTTAAATTTACTTAAACAACTTAAAGACACAGTGACATATAATGAGTGAGAAACTTTGTAAACTTGTGGTGCACAATAATGTCTGCAGCCGGATCTCTATCGCAATACGCCCAACTTTGTAACTCGAACTTTTCAACCGTATGAAACAGTTAAAAGTTTAGTTCAATAGTGATTTGTTGAGTAATTGTAGTTTTCGACCTATCTACGTAGTAATATGTCAATTGTAATTGCCCTCTGCAGTATCAATGATTTTAGAAAAAGTTTCAAAATAAACCATTTTTATCTTCTTCATCTTTGTTTCATCATTCGTTAATCGCAGTCACATACGAAGCTTTCACCTTGGAGTCTAGGGTCCACTTTACTAGTCTAACTGCGGATATGGCATACTTCGATATTTTCCGCAAAGCAACTGCCACTTGACATCCACAATCCAAAGCCGATATCGAAGCATCGCAGTAAGACCAGTTGTTGAACTTTGTGGACTCTAACTACCCGTTACGACTACCATAGACGTTTGTATGGTATCTGGGATATTTTAATATGGCAAATAATATTCATGCAAACAAATATTTCGTCGAACTGTATCTTTTTTTAATGTGCGCATAATCCCCACGGATACCCCCACCACGGGGGCCGGTGGGGAGGTAATGTCGGACTTTAACCGACTAAAACACACGTTGACTCTCGCCGGCCCAGGAGGGGTCGAACCACCTCCTGCGAAGCGGCCGCGTTCACTACTGCCCCGCCACAGAGGCTGTCTTGCCATTGATTAAAAATCTTTGGCCAAATAAGTAGTAAGTAAAACGTTAATCGGTCTCTCGGTTAATCGTAGGAATGCAGTATATATTAAGTTTAAGGGTAGACCTGTTAGGTAACTAAACAAAACTAGTTACTGCTGTAAATTGTAAAATTTTGTACTGATACTATTTTTGGATTGCTTATCAATCAATCAAACAGCTTACTGTAGTCCACTGCTGAATGTAATAACATTGGTACTAGAAAATAAGCATAACTATGCCTACAGCACATGTATATTTGTGGTTGCAAAATTTGAAATGTAATAAATATTATAAAATTATTGATTTTTTTATGGCTTAGTAGGGTTTTAAGATAATATACTACTGACCTCGTTTTTGCTGCAAGCTATATAAGCTATAAGTATATAGAATTTAGAAAAATGCTGGTACGGAACTGAATCCGAATAGATACTCAAATAGTTTTACTTACACCGGAACAAAACTGCCAACACTACAAAATTTATGAATTACTAGCTGTTGTTCGCAACCTCGGAATTTTGATTCCGTTCCCACAACCCATGGGAACGTATTCCATGAAAAAATAGTAGCCCATGTGTTACTCCAGGGTAACAAATTTCAGCTAGATTCATTCAGCGTGATTGAATAACAAACTCTCCTCATTTATATTATGAGTAGGAAGTAGAACAGGCCTATCCTGCAGGAAAAATACAAAAACAAGCTATACCATATACACAAAGCACACCGAACCTCTTCAAGATAATATCACCATCATTTGATGCGCCAACAAATTGTTGTACTTTGGCAAATTGCTCTTATCCAAGTTTTTTCAGTTCACCAACTTAAGTTATCTTGGTTTACAGTCAGCGATTTACTTAAACAGATTGCTTTTCTGATGCGGGAGTAGATTGGCTGTCATCGGGGGTAGTAACGAATGATATGTGTAACTGATCGATTGACCTTAACATTTCTGGATATTTGCTAGTGCTTTCATTAATTTCCAAAATTACATATTAATATTGATGGTCGAAAATTATTACATTTTTGATAACTCTGTACAAACATAAAACTGTGAATAGTACAACCAGCACTCCTGTGAACTGAAGGAGGCCGCCTCTATACCTTCAGAAATGTTGAATCGTGCTAAATTGTCTTTGGTTTGTAATAAAACAGTATGCAATGACAGTGACAGTCGTCAAATGCATACTAGAGTACGCGCCTCGCCATTATTTTACTAGATGTTTTATTGTTTATTGTTATACAGTTGAACCGCTGATCTTAAGAAGTTAAAGTAGTGAAAACTTCAGACGAAGTGTATCAAGAAACCCAGCAATATACTTTGAATGTGATTAGTGGGTTTGAAGTCCTCTGTCACCGTAGCACCTAATGCTATCCATCAAAAATATAACTATAACATGAGTACTGCGCATGTTATAGTGTACATGTAATACCGACATTGGAATCAATATACATGCTAGTAACTGTAATTCCCACTAGTAAAAATGCCAAAAAGAACGAAAAAGACTGTGCTTGGTAGTCAAGCCCGTGAATTTGTAGTTCGATTGCGGGATTACTTTGAGCGGGAACGTGAGAATGGCGGAACGCTATTGCCTGTGTCCAACGTTTTGGATCGAGTGGCAGATGCGTTAGACATTGGGCGGAACACGGTTTCTCGAATCACTCGAGAAAAATATGGTGCTCACGATACAGAAGAAAATAAGTTGTCCACCCCTAATAAAAAGCGAACCAAAAAGGCATCTGTAACAGATGTAGACAATTTGCGGCCGATGCTATACGGAGCCACATTTATAACTATTACCAGAATAACGAATTACCGACGCTTCTAAAGCTGGTCAAGTCTTTAAAAGATGCTGATTTGTTTACTGGAAGTCCTACATCCTTGTGGCGCGTATTGAAGGACATTGGTTTCCAATTCAAAAAAGTAAACAAAAGAAAAATTGTCATGGAGAGGGGCGATATAGCACTTGCGCGGGTTACCTTTTTGAAAAAGGCTAAAGCGATTACCGATTGGAGCAATGTCGTCTTCCTGGATGAAACTTGGCTGAATGCCAATCATACGTTCGGTAAAATGTGGACTGACGATACACCTCATGCCTCGACCAAAGTGCCAGAAGGAAAAGGGGAGAGATTGATTATTTGTCACGCAGGCACATCGAAAGGATTTGTAGAAAATGGGCTACTTGCTTTTAAATCGAAAAAGACGGGAGAATATCACGAAGATATGAATGCGGAAGTATTCACGGAGTGGTTTCAAAATATGCTTAGCAATTTAGAAGAACCCAGCACAATTATTATGGACAATGCCCCATATCACTCCGTGCAATTGAACAAACCGCCGACTTCTTCCAATAAGAAGAGCGAGTTGATCGAGTGGCTCCAAGCCAATAATGTGGAAGCCGATGAGACGAAATTAAAGGTGGAGCTAGTGAAGCTCGTAAAAATGCACAAGCCCCAAACGACATACAAATTAGATATGATGGCAAACGAATATGGTCACGAAGTCCTGAGGCATCCACCGTACCACTGTCAGTACAATGCCATTGAATTAATTTGGGCCCAAATCAAAGGTAACTTGTTTAACCATAGTCTATTTACATACTGACAAAAATATGATTATGTTTATTACTTGAATTCTATGACTCAATTTGTTTTTTATCTTGTTTCAGGATACGCTGCACGAAAAAATACAGCTCCGCCTTTTACAGCCACAAAAATGATGGGGTTATTGAAAGAGGGATGCAAAAATGTCACTGGCGATGACTGGAAGAAAGTAGTGGAGAAAACCAAAAATCTAATCTTACATGACTGGGAGCGAGACATTAGAATAGACTGCATAATTGATTCCCAAATAATTATTCACGTCGACGAGTCAGATGACGATGATGATGATGATGATGATGATGAAGATGATAAACATGTTTGATTTTTAATAAATAATTAAACAGGTTATCAATTTTGTTTTACTTTTTTTCTTCAAAATTATTAGTTAATAGAATCGATTTCTTCTTCATTAATAAATGATCTCGATAAGATATATAATCGATTTTATTTCATGCGATTTTATCTTGACTACATCTCTAGTAACTTCAAATCCCAAACGTCACCGTACCCATGCTACGTGAAAAATATTGTAGTTACTTACACAAAATTCAGGACTGAGATACATTATATACTATTAATATAACTAAAACGTAGCCATATCTATACATTGAAGGATTTTTTTAAGAATACTTGGGTAATCATGTTCCACTCAAAAATATTTTTTGGAACTTGTCTGTTTGTCCGCGATCGCGGCAAAAATTACTGAACGGATTTTGATGCGGTTTTCTGTTAGAAAGGTCTTAGTCAAATTTAAAATCTCACATCAATTTAATCACAGTGGGTTCAGTAGAACTGGGGAACCAAAAGTCATTATCAAAATTTAAGTGTATTTAAACAAATCAATAGTACTGAGTAGATAATAATAATTGTACTACTTTTTATCGTGGGAATAGATTCCCGTGCATTCCAGGGGACTGGATCAGTATTTTTCCCCGCATAACCTAGCGTCGATGATAAAAGGCTTAGAAAACAAATATTATAAAAAATATTCACATTGCAAAAAACTGTTACAAATAGTAACAGTGAAATATTTGAAACGAATTTGAAATTCAATATTTGATTTGAGGCTCCATTTGGTTTTATGGTTTACGTAAAAAAATAGAATCCTAGTACTTTTAGATAGATTGTATATAGTGATCTTATTTTATGAAATGTGGGATAAAGGGGATTAGAAATAGTTGAAGTTTTTTAACTACAATCAATATAATATGGTAATAAAGGCTAGCTAGCCAGATTAGCTAGCTGTGGTGAAAGGTGAAAATAGGTAGCTAGCAGTGGCAAAAGGTGATAGTAGGTAATTAGCAGTGGTAAAAGGTGAAAATATGTTGCTAGCAGTGGCGAAAGGTGAACATAGATAGCTAGCAGTGGCGAAAGGTGAACATAGGTAGCTAGCAGTGGCGAAAAGTGAAAATAGGTAGCTAGCAGTGGAGAAAGGTGAAGTTTTTTATAGATTCTGTCATGTGCTTTACAGCAGCCATAGTCACTCCCCGTGACGCGAGATGATTGTCCCATATTTTAAACGGTTTTTTCTAAATAAAAAAAATCCTAACTTTATTAAGTTTTCGAGAATTGAAAAGAATTACTAGTATAATTCTTATCAATATCAATTTAGTAGGACTGCCTACTTGAGGCTTTAGAAGACATTATCAAAAAATTGTAAGATATTTTTTCTAAACATCTAAATTACCAATAAAAGCGAAGCACCAAGCAAATCATTGAAATTTTCCAATGAATGACCGAAAGCCCTTCTACAGTAAATTTTGTTTGATTTGCTGAAAGATTTATTTTATAAAACCAAAGAATTTAACGCATCGGTAACTTAGTGCTTAAGGAGTCAGCCTTGCAATCGAAATGTCTCTGATTCGACTCTTGACTGTTTAATATTAACGTGAAATTAATCCTAACACAATTTAGATTAACTGGAGGAGCTCTTAATCGTAAGTTTGGTTTGTAAATCCCCACGAACCCCCCCTCCCACCGGATACGGTGTGAGAGGTTATATTGGATTCGAACCGACTAAAACGCACGGTGCCTGTGGGTTGCTGTTGGATGCCTGCTGGTTGGTGAAGTTGACAAGAACATCCGTCGCACCAAGGCCGACCTAGGCCCTCCTCGGGTGTGGGGTCCACAGAGTTCCCCAACTCGTCCCCGAAATCGGGGAGGTACGCAATGCGCGCCGCCGCCGCGGCCTGCTTCTGCGAGGATGACAGACGGCTCCACCCGTCACCCCCAGGCCTTAAATAATAAAACTTAACTCTGCTTTATTCATATCTTATGTTTAGCAATTCAACTAGAAATTTTATGTTTCTTACTTTGAGTTGATAAACTATTTGAATATATTCGATATCTTGAGATAAATTATTCAGCTTGCCAAATAATTTTACACATTTTATGGTTATGTATTATAATGTGGTTTTTTTACATTATATTGGCAACTTATAGAGTTCTGAAATAAATTTAATAGTAAAATAAATCTATGTACACATATGTTTTGGGATTATAGCATTAACCATCAGAAGCTATGCATATTTTTTTCCAGATGGCGATGTATTGTATGTCCCAGAATAGCTCAATTACTACTAAATGCATTTCAATATGACTTAATCTTTGAAGAATTTTCAATTTTATAGCCGTGACAGATGCTTTTTACGTCCCGCTTAATAGATCCGGGATTTCAAAAAGACGAAAACACATAATTATTTTCGTTAAGAATAGAAGTCGAAAGCTCGTAAAGTATTTAAAAAACAGTCGTATAGCAATATAATATATAAAATTATTTCACTTTTTCTATATCGTGTCGAAGTCAATATATTTATACTTCGTGATAACACACTAAACATCACCAGTGTAAAATAATAATAGTATCATAATACAAGAACAGCAATTCAACACTACAAGTGCAACTGTACGTAATGTGTAATATCTACTGAAATTAAGCCTCTGCCACAGACCGTTACAGTGTCCGTAAATGGTATTACCGCATAAGCTAGCAGAATGTTGCGATATTACGGTTAGTAGGCACTAAGATGTTCGTAAACAGGTGTTTGAAATAGGGTAGGCATGCATCTAAACTGCACGGGAAATACGCCTATAAATCCAAAGGAATAAGAATCGTTTAGTTCTTATTTTCTTAGTATGAAATTTGCATCAATTAGTCTATTATAGTCCACTGCTAGGTATAGGCCTCTCCCAATGTGCGTCATTGCTCCCAATTCTTCGCCTTTCGCGCTTCGTCATTCTCAGACACATTTTTTATACAACTTAGATGATAGATAAGCGCACTTCCCAATTTGTGGAAAGTGGTTACCGTGGCCTATGGACGTGTAAAACACTAGGTGAGTATTATTCATCACTTCATCAGGCTTGCGGGCATTTCACCTTCCGTTTGCCATCTCGCGGTCTCTATTCTAGGATTAGTTTGCTCTAGCCGTCATCGGTCCTTAGACAAATATGACCAGCTCACTGTCACTTCAGCAAATACATCTTGATATACAAAGTTGAGCTTAACTGAATATTAACTGAATATTGAGTTTTCTTCCAGCAAATCTTTGGCGGATTAAAAGTGCAATAAATGGTAAAAAAAATCAAGTGTACAACATCAGAGAAAATACTTATAATACAGAAATACTTAGAACATATCATACAAAACAACAGACATATTACATATAATATACCGATTAAAATATATTTCAATATATCTATATATTTTAATAATATATAATTAAATATATCAATAAATATATTTCTATAATCCCAAATTGAAATTGAAATTGAAATAAATAATTACATTTAACATTTATCCAGTTAGAGAAAGTGACAGTTCTTTAACTTTGATCTTGAATATGTTCAAAGAAAAGCAATCGTGTAACGAGTGAGGCAACGAATTCCATAACCTCACTGCGCAAACAGTATATCAGGATGTAAAGTAATTGTGAAGCTCAATTTTTTATAGCACACGCCAATTTGACTTCAACTCGCCTGATAGTTAGCTATAGGCGAAATCTCAGGAAAGAGGACCACCATTACAGACACGTAGCATGTAACAATGGCGGCACATAGTTTGACAGCCTCATCAGTTGCTTTTTCACACCCCACTTAAGACCTCTTTTGTATTTTAATCTTATCTATAGCAGACGTCTCCTTATAATATTCCTCAGTAAAACGTCTTTCTACATCAAAATTCTATGACAAAGTTGGAACACCATCTAAGCCTTTAATGTTCGTATATGAAGGAGCTAAGAATAAAGTGGTATTTTTATGTCTAACTTACTCTGGTCCCACGCAGTATAAAGCGAACGCTCCGTAATATCAAAAGGAACTGCATAACTCGGTCGTAAATTTGTGAGTTTTCTAAATTATAACTCAGAATCTAATTTGAATATACATACGATTACAGTTATAGAAAACTTTTGCAAGTCTGAAATATATTTCAGAGTGAATTCTTATGAAGCTGTAAAAATACATTCGTACATCTCTTCACGTATGTAAAACTCCGAAGGAATAGGCAGAGTTTAACACCCACATTTCATCAGCTATGATCTTAGGTACCACGAAATATCAGGTGAACCTATTACCTACCGTCGGAAGGAGAACATCACTCTTGTCGCCTTTTACTACAAGATGAAAAGATGGAGTGGTCTTTTCCACTCGACCAAAATGTGTCATGTATATTTTGAACAAAGAGAACATTGTGCATATAAAATTGCACATAAAACGTATTACCCATTACATGTTGATGTATCCAACATTGTGGTAACAGAAGGGTATCGCGCTTAAGCCAGAAAGGTTTCAAATTTAAAAGTTTTAATGTTTAATGCGATACCAGGGAATGGTACGATTTGTAGTATTTAAAAATACACGAGCTGATGTATTTACATTTATGAAAATGTACGGCGTAAAACGGCAATAGGGTCACAATGTTACGTGGACAGAATTAAATGATTGGTGAAATTTGGGTGTTAATTCACCTCTGTCTAACGCTCCGGGGATATGTATGTATGTACTTTTGAATTTCGATGACTTTTGTGGTGTAGCGGAAAATATTTCGACTGTGAGAAATCACGAGTTTGATTCCCGCTCATGGAAAATACGACCTCTCTGCCTATGACTCAACATTCAAACCCACTGCCGCTAAGCCACTGACGTAATCACTATTATTTTTTCAAAAATCTTGCGACCAGACTTTGAACAACACGCAAGTACCATACTATGTTAATATAACTACCATAGTTCCACAACAGGCAATATAAAACCTAAGCATATTGTGCACCGTCTCTTCAAAGTCCCTAGATAATGGATCTCTAACCTATATACGGAACTGCAAGTACCAATAAACATGCCGTTAAAGCAATAATTTGATGACGAGATGTCCATAACTCGCTTGGAATACTCATCTTTGTATAAAGTCCTAGTACTAAAGTTATAACTAGAGAACATTCGTTTGAGTTTATACTCAAACTTTATACGAAGCTATAATAGGGTTAGCGCATGACGTGTGAATGACATAATTTTAAGGTGGATAATATGTTGTTCTGTTTACTTTTTATCATAATTTTTAAATTAGTTTCCGTGTTTGGTAAGAATAATGACGTGTAATTCAAAAATTTTGGCCTCAATAACAAGTTTATAACTAATACTTTATGGAAAATTATTTTTTTGAATAAAAACATCTACTTGATTAAAATAGATAAATAAATTATTTGGGCGAACTAATTAAAAGTCAATATTTAAAAGTGATTGTAACATCATTCATTGGCTCCTATAGTTCGAACGAGTATCGGTAGATGGCCTCCACCGTTACCCCAATACGGATGTATAGGAAAATTTGGATAGCTCAGTGGTCAGAGCATTTTCCCTGTAAGGAAAAATCGCGGGTTCTAGTCCCGCCTGAGTTGATTGACTTTTTCCAATCTTAATCGTCTTGAATAGTTAGAAAACAACTAATATTTTTGTATCCTCTTAATAATTATGTATTTGAAAGTGTAAGGTGTTTAAATGTTTATCTTTGACGCAAAACAGAGCTAGCTGTAGATTTAGGAGAGATTATTACATGCAAGCATACATAATTAATTCCTGTAAATTCCCGAAGCGGTAGGCAGAGATGTATTAATACCCATACGCCTCCCCCTCCCCCCTATGTATGTATGTACAAGAGTAATAGTTTGTTCTACAAGAAGTTTGACCAGAAATGTTTATTGAGAAAAATGCTTAATACTAGCAAAACAACTAATATGATTATAGGACGCAAAAACTACACATGCGAAAGTGAATGATGGATCGGATACCCGACAACACTTTGACAACTCCATATTTGACAGATGATTCTGTATCAATATTGATGGCCATCGGGAAAATGAAATTATATTATTTTCTCAAAATGTATCCACTGTTAGTAGCTTTTTGTTTCACTGTAGTGTTATCAAATCAACTCATTTATTGGTCTATCTATCTATCTTGTTGGCATACAAGAACACATTGTTGCATGACAACAATTACCTATCTCTAATTATTACTGGGTCAAAGAAAATATCAGTATAAAAATAAACGGGATATTTACCATGTTTCATTGTTTTGAGCTTACGATATTTCGGCGCTGTTGCAAGCACCATGATCACGGAGGAACTGGAGTAGTGGCGGTGAACAGAGTAAAAGTTTTTTCCTAGGAGTAAAATTATATTGATCTACCCTCTTTCGAGTTCTTTTACTACGCGTATCTGCACTACTATTGGTTTCACTCTCACTACAAACTCGAACCCGATCTCAATCACGTTCACGACATAACGATGCTTACTGTATCCACTCGCGATTTTGTTTTAGCTCGTTCCCGGTAGTTTTAGCGCAGAAATATCGGAAACTCAAAACAATGAAACATGATAAATATCCCGTTTATTTTGATACTGATGTGAGTGACCATGATAGTTTAAATACCTACAAAGAAAATATGTTCAATTAAATTATTCAATGCTAATAAAAAGTGATAACAACCAATTAAATACAATACGAATATGTTAATTATAACAAGTAACCATCATGTCAACAAAGATCTCACTAAATGAAAGAAACAATATTAATATATCAAAGAAAAGTCAGAATTTACCTCCTGTTAGTTTTATTATTCTTTTTTTTCATACAACTTATGTGGCAGACAAGCACATGGCCTACCTCATGGAAAACTACTTTCCATTACACAAACCTTGACCTATGTCACACAAATGCTGCCAATCCTATAAAAGCAGATTTTTGTGCTGTCAGTGCAGAAGACAATACAGGACAAGCCTTTGGTCTTCTTACTGACAGCACAAAAACTCTCCAGTGAGCGCTGGCTACCCTACTCAACACCGGGAACACAATACGAAGTTATTATGGCCGCGGTATTCTGTAGGGTGGAGGTACGTCCCCAGTCGGACTGCTCAATTAGGACGGAAATACCGTTTTGTCCTACCTCTGTTATCTCGAGTATATAGGTCTTATAGTTATGAGTCGTAGCAACGAGATTTGTATTAAGGATTAGACCACTTTAGGAATACGATCACGAGTCTCATACTTAAGTTTGACGTCACCATTTGAAGTTGCTACGTCACTAGATTGTCAATTATTGTTTTGAAAGTCACCTTCAAATGAAAACGTCGCAATATTAACTTTGTTATTATTAGACGTAGAATCGAATTTCAATTAAATGCTTTCATGTAAATATTACATTTACGTATTCGAATTTTATTTCGAAGCATTGCAATGTCAACTTTGTAATGCTAGTGCCAAGGTATTTTTTTGATCAAATCATACCACTCCAGGTTATATTTTCAGAAAATTCGTTGAGTATTTTATAACTCAATCAATATTCAACTGATCTGAGGATCAAAAACCACTGACGAATATTAAAATTCTTTTCGAGATATATTTTCGATAAGAATCAATTTTAATTTTCTGACGGTAATATGATATGACAAATGTTTGGGATTGACAAGGGTATTACTCTAATAACGTATGCTCTTTGAATAATTTTGTTTGACATTTTATTATATTCCTGGATATTCGAAAAATATACTAAAGATAATTGTTTTATATTAGTAAATGTGTATGTATAATATATATTATATATATATCATTATAGTGTACAAATTTGAGTATTATCCTTATGGTTAATAGTTCATTATTCTGCCTGCACCTAACTCAATGCACATCTGCATCACCCTAAGGTAGACTGTCAGATAATGCCTTTTACATTAAGTCCGCCTTTGTACGATAGACTGTGCATAAAGTTTAAAAATAAAAATAGATACTAAGGTCGCAAACCAACATTTGGTCCAACTGGGAGTAAGCGCTTACCATAGCTTGAGAACCCACAACACTCTATATAGTTATGTAAAAGAAAAGAAAGGAAAATGATAAGGAGGTGGAACACGACACTATTTCCGTCCAATTGAACGGTCCAACCGGGGAAGTACCTCCGCCCTACAGAATACCGCGACCATAATAACTTCTTGTTGTGATCCCTACCGTAAGTAGGGTACCCAGAGCTCATTGGAGAGTTTTTGTGCTGTCAGTGGGAAGACCAAAAACTTATCCTGCTTTGTCTTCTACTGACGGCACATAAACTCTCTGTGCTTACAAGGGCGATAGCGCGAGTATAATCCCTCTGGCGTTGCACATGTCCATAGGTCAGGGTAAACTACTTTTTATAAGGTGGGTCACGTGCTTACCTTAGTGATGTAAAAAATCTTGTCGTACTTGTCGTACAAACACCGCATGGGAAGAGATGGGGTGGTACAAAATTTACTCTGATGCTAACCACGTGGGAAAGAGACAAAGTTGAGTCTAAGAAAAATATACATATAGTTCCAAATTTTAACTTCAAATAACTGAGAGAACAATTTAAAAACATACAAAAATATCAAACATAGTAAAAATATCAACACACATAATATGTTCTATGTATTAAAACTAGGAGTGTTAGTTTATATCTATATACACGCGGAGTACCTCCCATCCCCTATTAAACAATCTCAAGACAATATAAAGCGACTACTTCTAAAGAACAGATATACACAAGGCCCCACACGATACTAAAACTGTCATCGCCGAAGAAATAGGCCCCACCATTACTCTTTTGAGGTCCGCTACAAAGGCTTACATTCAAGGCTCCTATTTATGTAAATTATATGTCCCTAAGCCTACAATTTTACATAACCAGGGGTAGCGAAGAGAATCTAGTTAGAATATACAAGCCCAGTAAAGTTTTCGCAAGTTGGTTCACCTAAAACATTATTGTGTTTAGACTTCAGTCTGCAATAAGACGAATAATTTAGTTCATCTGTTAATATAGCTTAATTAATTTCGTATTTTATTAAAAGTTTACTTAGTACCAACTTATCTTTGTACTTGTTGAGTCTGAGACCTAATTTGTTCTAATAGGGTAGATAGCATGTGATATTGAGAACCTTTAAAGTATTTTACATTTATCCGACGAAGACTGTACAGTCGGCATCAGATTAATGTTGACTAGTACTGAAAATAATCTTAATACCAAAGTTCCAATTTTATGTTAGCTATCACAGAGCTCAAATAGTTGTAAGCATGCAGTAAGTGCAGTAAGGAAAGAGATAGTGAATTATATATAATCAATGAGAAAGTACTATGTGATATATATAATATGTTTATATTGAAATTTTACCTGCGTGGTTTCCGGCAGAGTAGAATTTGGGTCACCCCATCTCTTCCCATGCGGTGTCGTATAAGGCGACTATGGGATAGGGCTGTTTAACATCAGACGGATATATACAGCTCAGACTCAGGCACAGATACAAGGGCCGAGTCAACAATAGTGCCGGTAGACGGCAATAGGCTCACCTCCTATAAAATTGGGTCAAAAACAATGATTGGTGAAATGTAGGTGGTAATTCACCTCTGCCTAACCTAACAATTTGCCACACACACACTCACCCTCAAATTTTCTCGTTAGTAAAATAGGTTATTGGGATTACTTTAAGAGTACATTCGATTTGATTCAGAATTATTCCACCTCAACAAGTCTAAGGAATGACTAATATAATCGATCCAGTATTCGCAAGGCGTACAACGGTGATCCGCCAGTTTCCTGTGGATATCCAATTAGGTGGAGTATTGTGGCTGACAAGTCGATTGAAGTTCGTCTTGAGGAGTGCATAATTTAGAAAGGTCTATAACAGAAGCTGACTGAACTTTGTGCGAATTAGATTTAGATATTTAGTTATTGAGGATTGTGGTTGATGGAAAAGTTAAACCCAGCTTTTTAACGGACTGCCAGGAAGGGTTTTGTTTTTAAACTTGTTTTACATATGTATTTAAACAACTTAGATGGTAGACAAGCACACAATCCACCTCATGGAAAGTAGTTACCGTGACCTATGAACGTGTATAACACCAAGGAGAGTCACAGCCGTGATTTTTTGTGCCGTCAGTGCAGAACACAAATTAACGTGATTATGGTATATGAAACGTTAAAATTTAAAGTTAGTTTATTTCACTCGTTGTTGACTGCAAAATGTAACTGTCGAATTTTGTACTGAAGCATCGATTATAAACTTTGAAAGTAGGTATGCATGTGTTATATTCAACCTATTAAAATGCCAGTAACAGATAAATTATTTTTGATCGTTTTTTTTTAAGTTTCACCAACAAAATTGTAAATTAGGCATTTCTTCTTCAGAGATAGTGATGACTATACTTCATTTTTATACTTTCCTGTCTATCTTTTGATAGCCTTTCAGCTGTGACAAGGAAATTGATTTCGATTAAGATAGAAACAATTGAATTGGTTCAGGTGGGATTCGAACCCGCGTTCTTTTCCTTACAGGGGGAACAAACCTCGCCTGAATCCCTCATAATTAAAAAAGATTTAAAAAGAGATTGCTTTTGGCGATAATGCTATATCCCAACATTTTCTTACTATTTATGATATAAAATAAGTCACATTATCTGTTCATCTATATTAAATCTTCTAATCTTCAAGTTATTAGTATGTCGCACAACCTTTACTTAATCACTATATAATACTTAAAAAATATCTGAAATATAATTTACTGAAAACCAATTATAATAAACCAAGATGAGCAATCCAAATTTAATTGAAAATGTAACTAAGCTGAACTTAAAAGGAAAGGAAAAAATATGAACGGATTGAACACACATGATTATGGTTCTGCTAGATTCTCGGTTCATCAGTAAGACACATTTACTTGTTTACTTGTAAAATGCTCTATCTCTGTACTACTAGTATCGACAAGAGAAACGAAGCTAAAAGATTTAGGAATCTCAGTAAATCGACAAATCAAACTCTGAGATCGAACCGAAACTCTGAGCTCGGTTAAAAAGGTCACAATGTTGGAACGATGAACTAGGAGTCATTCAATGATAAATATTTTGTATGAAAACCTAACAACTATACAAAGAAAACTAACTGAAATCTAACTCTGATGACGGCTGTGACAAAGAAATTGCTTTTCGATTAAGATAGAAAAAAATTAATTGGTTCAGGCGGGATTCGAGCCCGCGTTCTTTTCTTTACAGGGGGAACAAACCTCGCCTGAAGCCCTCATAATGGGAAAAGATTTAAAAAGAAATTGCTTTTGGTGATAATGCTATATCTCAACATTTTCTTACTATTTATGATATAAAATAAGTCACATTATCTGTTCATCTATATTAAATCTTCTAATCTTCAAGTTATTAGTATGTCGCACAACCTTTACTTAATCCAGAACATATTTTCTGAACTAACATTTCATCTTTACATCTAGATTTTACGACTCCTGTAAATAATATCTTTCGACCCATTTTGCTGTCGTAAATTACGCCACTTGTGTACATTTGAACAAAACATTATAGACAGCTTGCTACAGAAAATGGGTCATGTTTTTTCCTGTTATGCTGAAAATAAAAAGGGATTTTAATTTTAATTTACTACTTTGAAACGATCTTTTAGTGTTATTTTTTTTTAATATTGTTAAATTGTGAGAGCATTGTTGGTTAAGGGATGACCAAAAACTGTTTATTATTTTTATAATAATATAATAATAACAATACATTATTTCAACAAGATCTATCCACAAACTATACATATACTAAGTATTTTTTTTATTTTTTATTTATTTATCAGATCCACCAACAATGTTTTACATTAAAGCATACAATAATAGTAATTAAAACTAACTTATTACAATGCAAACATCACTTAAAGGTAAACACCGCATACAAAGAATGACAAAGAGAAACTTATAGAAATAATATAATAGAGACTTAAAACTAAACAACTTAACATAAATATGAAAAAAAGATGGGAAAAGGGAAATAAATAAACTTACGTGCACTTAACTAAGAGACAAACTAAATATCTATATATCTAACTAAATAACACTAATAAAACTTTAAATACGTTTTAGTTTAGGCTGGGTATCAAAGTGAAAGTCAATCCTGTCACTGAGACTGTTCACAACTCTAGACAGTCTCGCGCATGGAGTATTGGAACCTAAAACTGTCCTTCTTAGAGGTGGGCAGAGTGGTGTGACTGGTTTGCGAGGGATCCTAGATGGAACATTGACACTTAGCAAAGTCAGTAACCTTGGACAATCAATTTTGTGCTGGAGGATCTCGGAGGTAATCGTTACCTCATTATTTTTTGTCTATCTAAAGTGTTCCAACTCAGGGTGAGTTGACAAGAAGGTTTACAAGAACTTCAGTGGTCCATGAAATCTTAGATATACCAATGGTGCGACAGGAAATAGAAACCCATGGAGCCAACTACATGTCGAGGCTATCAAGGCACCCGAACCACCTCGCGGGACAGCTCACTATCCCCGAAACCATACCGCCGGCTCAAAAAGCGGGGCGATATTATAGACAAGTAGAGGGTTTAAAAATCAGGCTAATATAAAGAAAGGGCAGGTTCCGCTGGGAGCAATACCCTGATCGCCAACAGTACTGACACCACATCTGCTTATAGTTATAATATGACTGATCGCAAGATATATAAAAAAAATACTAAAATGTAATACAGACCTAATCTTGCTGAAATATATTTAAGACCTTATTGGACATCCTTCCAATATTTCATTGGGATTATACCTAATCTAATGTAATGGACCGGACCAATTTTATAGGTATTTTTATAAGTGGCTTATAAGTTAATGATAAAAGAAAGAAAGAAAAACACATAATTTAAAAAATATCTGAAATATATTTTACTGAAAATCAATTATAATAAACCAAGATGAGCAATCCAAATTTAATTGAAAATGTAACTAAGCTGAACTTAAAATAAAAGGAAAAAATATGAACGGATTGAACACACATGATTATGGTTCTGCTAGATACTCGGTTCATCAGTAAGACACATTTACTTGTAAAATGCTCTATCTCTGTACTACTAGTATCGACAAGAGAAACGAAGCTAAAAGATTTAGGAATCTCAGTAAATCGACAAATCAAACTCTGAGATCGAACAGAAACTCTGAGCTCGGTTAAAAAGGTCACAATGTTGGAACGATGAACTAGGAGTCATTCAATGATAAATATTTTAAAAAAAACCTAACAACTATACAAAGAAAACTAACTGAAATCTAACTCTGACATTACTAAACCCATTAGTTATAAAACAATTGCTAGTAATAAATTTTCTACAAATCCTCTATCACTTTTCACGGCGACGAGTTTCTAAACGAGTTCAGACCGTTCGCATAGCAATCGAGTTTGCCATTGTTTGAACTCGCCTGCCTATGAAAAGTATATACGGTATGCTCTCTATTTCAGAAAGCTTTGTATACTGAACTTTCAACTTTAATAGCGATCGATTTTATAATTGTAATCCTATATTTTATACTATTACAGCACCATCCAGCATAGCGGTAGCCTAGTGGTATGGGTAATGGACTGCTGAGACGATGTCTCCAATTTGATCCCAGGTTTTACCATTGCACACACCAATGACTTTAGATAATTTTCTAAGCATTTATCTCAGGTTTATAAGTGCCCGGTTAATGGCAATAGGCTCGCCACCTATTACATTGGGACCTAAACAAAAACTGGCGAAATGTGGGTGCTAGCACCTCTGTTTATCCCTTCGGGGATATAGGCGTGAGTTTATGTTATGTTATGTTTTACAGTACTATTATTTAATAAATTAGCCAAAAAAAAGTTGGGGATAGTTTTGAAAAAAAAAGAATAAATAAATGAAGAAAGGGTTAAATAATTATTTAATGTGGGTAGAAACGAAATTATAAAGTAGAAATGTATATCGCTTTAAAAGGATGAGGCCATAATTAAATCACGTTATAAAAAATAATTACGAATCGGAAAATTCAATTAGTTGGTGTTGGTTTCGAAGCAGTGACAAATATCTGTTTAAATTTTAATCGGATTTTCGTGTTGATCCTGGTTCCGTAATGAATGGGATACATTGGATGTTGTCCCTTTTATATTTTATTTCCCTTTTTTCTTTGTTGGTTAATTGCTTTATCCATTTGATTTGAATTTTATTTAACCTTTCAAGATTTATACAAATTATGTTGGCGATGGAGGAAACTGAATTCATAATTATTATATTTGCAATATTCACCATCTTATTTTTATTATTTTGATATAGAGAGACTTTATTTATAAACTGTTGATAAGGTATCTCATAAGATTTGTAATTTGATGGCTTTACTTACAAGTATAAATATTTTTCAGTAATTTTATGAATATTATTTCGAATGTTATTATTCTATGTACTAGTGCAGAACAATTGGTACTAGTCCAATGAGTGTCATCATGGGGGAGTGGCTAGAGAGGCCACACGGCAGCCTCTCGTATCGTCTGACGTAGATGATCACCGAGCACGGATACTTCGGAAAGTATCTGCGTCGGATGGAGAAAGAGCCAACGTCCGAGTGCCATCACTGCGACGCGAGCGAGGACTCAGGTCCGCACACGCTAACCGAGTGTCCGGCGTGGGAGACGCCGAGGTGGGAGCTAGTGGCGGCCCTGGGAGTGAGGGTTCTCACGCTCTCCACCTTGCTCGCGGCGATGGATCGCTGCGCGGATGCGTGGGCGGCCGGCGCCTCCTTCTGCGAGCAAGTAATGCGCGTGAAGGAGGAGGCGGGGCGGGAGCGGCAGCGGGAGCGATGAAGGATCGCAAGCCAAGCTGCCCGCGTACAAAGGCAACTCGGGCGTCGGAGGTCGATGAACGACCTCCGCCCCCCATGAGCGCCGGCCTGGGGGTGACAGGTGGAGCCGCCTGTCACCCTGGCAGAAGCAGGCCGCGACAGTGGCGCGCCTGGCGCGTCTCCCCGTTTCCGGGGTCGAATTGGGGACTCTGTAGTCCCCACGCCCGAGACGAGGGCCAGATCGCGAGAGATGGCCTTGGGTCGGCCGGGGTGCGAGGGATATGCCTGTCAACCTCACCTTCGGCAACCAAAGCGACCCACAGGCGGCGTGCGTTTTAGTCGGTTCGAGTCCGACATAACCTCCTCCACCGGCTCCGGTGGGGAGGTATCCTTGGGATTTTGCGCACGTAAAAAAAAAAAAAGTCCAATGAGTGTTGGAAATGTAAAGATATTTAGTTCAAATATTCTTTTAGATTAAGATAGGAATAATTGAATCGGTTCAATCGGGATTCATAACCGCAACCTTTCCCCTACAATGCTCTGAACACTGAGTCACCGAATCACGCCTGAAGCTATCCAAATTTTCAGAATAGTTAGCATCCCAAAATCCTTTACAATTTTATTCAAACGCTCTTTTGACGATGATTGTAGTAATATATTCATGGCTTAAATTTTATTTTATGTGTCAGCTGCAAATATAGTATTTATACAAGTACATCATAAAAATGCATGATTATTTGTCACTGGCAGTAAAAATATTTTTTGTTTAAAATATTTATGATACAATATAATATCTACGATGCCATCGATCGGTTTCACTTTTCTCAATGTACATCGTTAAAGAAGTCAATTGTCACGTGCTCCAAAATTTTCTCTTTTTTTTATACAACTTAGGTAGCAGACAGGCACACGGCCCACCTGATGGAAAGTGGTTACCATGACCTATGAACGTGTGTAACACCAGTGGTGTCACATCCGTGCTGCCGACCCTGTAAGATCAGAGATTTTGTGGTGTCAGTGTAGAGGACAAAGTAGGACAACAAGCCTTTGGTCATCCCACTGACAGCACAAAATCTCTCCAGTGAGCTCTGGCTACCCTACTCACCGCCGGGAATACAACACGAAGTTTACGCACAATTCTATTAAAAGTAGGCAATGGTTTAAATTTTTTGCAATTTTGTCTTATGTATTTTCAGATTAATAATCTTATAAAAGTAACGTTCATAGTTCATCGTTCTATTACCAGGCCCTTTCAAAACTTATCCGCTTTGATAAGAGAGTGAGTCAAATAAAATTTATTGTCTATTACGAAATGAAATCATTCTGGCAACTCATCGACTTTTCGAATGGCAAGTGTTTGATTTATGTGGCCCAAATTCCGACAAAGATTTTATCTAGCCTTGATACTTTGGAATTGTGTTTGAGTTTTCAATATAATCAACAAAAGAGCACACTTTACTTGGCAAGCAATGGTAAGAAGTTGCCATGATCGATGGTTGCATTATGTATCACTTACCTGTAAAGGGGGAGAAAGGTAAAGGGCTAGAAATGGAGTAAAACCCTCTAATGGTTATAACGATTACTTAATGTCGATATTAATTGAAAGGGTACTTCACCATTCGTCCATAGAAAAGATTTACAAAATTAACAATAAGCAAAATATTATCACGCACAAAATTACTTGTCAATTTCAAATTCTCTTGCGCATGGCGCAGGCTCCTCATTGTTATCAAATATATCTTTCGATTAATTATTGTTTATTGTAACACGGCACAAAATAGATATTCGTCCACTTTTAGTATTAAAGAACAATTGTAAATTGAAGTCTTAAAAATGCCGCAGTGGAGTTTTTTGCGCCTTTTCTTCTCCACTAGCGCCTAGAAAGCGACTAAAACTAAGCTTAAGTAGAATTATTATTGACGTCAATAAGAAACAAATTTATTATTCAATATTGAAAATAAATGACTTTGACTTTGATTTCCCACTTCAAACTATGAGAATGCTCTGAACAATTGAGGTGAGTTCATTTAGTCTATTGTATGTAAAAAAATTCTTGGACCCTTTCTAATGAAACCTTACTGCCTATCCAACTGAATGATTCATCTCAAAACAGTGTTAAAAAAATTGATAATTCATTCATCAAAAAAAACCGTAGTACCTCCCTTGCGTAATACTTTTTTTGTACCACTTAAGTGGCACACGGCCCACCAGATGGAAATTGGTTACCGTGATCTATGGACGTGTGCAACACTATGGGTGTCACATGTGCTTTCACCCCTTTAAAAGTTAATATGCCGTCAGTGCAGAAGACAAAACAGAACAAGCCTTTGGTCTTCCCACTCACAGCACAAAAGTATTCCTTTGAGCGCTGGCTACCCTACTGACCACCGGGAATACAATACGAAGTTATTTTGGCCGTAATATTCTATGGAGCGGAGATACTTCCCCAGTCGGACTCCTCCGTAAAATGCTGCTGAATTCTGTAATATAGCCAACTAAAACACTTAGAAATATCGGAAAAAGATTTTAGGCTCTTTGTGATCAAAGATAAAGAGAATTTCAAAAATCAACACTGACACCTGAACGGGATGTTTGACTGGTCAAAACCCAGCTATCTAGAATATTCTCATGGTTCTACACAATAAGATTATTAAAAGTCTCGTTCTGAGTTTCAACTTTTCAGATTAATGTAAGACTATTCATTACTCTTTTAACTTTCAAAATATTTACGTAGTACCTTCCAAAAATTCAGTAAATATTCAAAGAAATTGAATTAATTCAATATTTACTTAGGATAGTCTGTAGCGGTGTGAAAGTCCCTCTAGCCTTAATTTTACATTCCTTCTTCAAAGGCTCGGTTAAGTAAATAATGGCTATTTTTGTATTTACTATTGTCTATACACCCTTATAACATAAAATTTTAATTCTTGTGCGTTGCCATGTAGAAAAATTGGCTACGTTAAAAAATGCGTGGTTCCTGTCAGAGTAGAATTTGGGTCGTCCCATATCAGTCTATCGTCACATGTGGTTTCGTACAAAGCGACTAAGGGATCAGGCTGTTTAACATCAGACAGCGACATATATGGCCCCAGCTTAGCCTCAGATGCATGGCTCGAGTCATCTATAGGCTCACCTCCAATTGCGTGAGACCGAATACAACAATAGATGAAATATGGGTGTAAATCCACCTCTGCACACCAAAATAGTATTTTTACGAATCCAGAACGTATCGGGGCATTCAAAGTACATCAAACGAGGGAGAAATTTACTCTCGAGTCAAATACTCTACTTATCATCCCCTTTTTAAGAGAAAATATGCACTGATTACTTGAACAGAGATATATTTATTGAATAATATATGGCATATGTACTTTCCACAGATTTTTTATTTTTCAAAATAAAGTTAAAATAAAATCCTCGATATGTATGTTTTCAATGTGTATAACAAGTTTCGCCAAGCGTCATGGACCAGTATAAACAGCCAGAGATATTATTCGCGTTCGATTTCTATTAATGATATTTATGTTCCAAATTCAAATCACTTTTCCGCCTACTAAAAAAGTTATAGAGAAACAAAGTGACACTTTTCAAATAGAAGGGATTTTTAGGTTTCTTGTGTAGTAAGTCATTTTGTGCTTGATTTTGTGAACAAGATCACCATTTTTTTTCTAGTTAAGATGACAATCAGTCATGGTGACGTATAAAAATAATTGTGTTGTGATGTTTCATCGCAAGAATTAATAGCCAATAACATTTTTCTCTCAACATCGTAAAAAATGCAGCTTTCACTTGCTAAAAATTTTCAAGATATTTTACGTCAGCTTAGAGTCGTCTTCAAGGAGTATTTTTCTGTAGACACTCGACTAAGGACTTGAAAACGAAAGCTAACCAAGTTTATGAATAAATTCGCTTCATTTGCCTTTATTTCACAACCAATATTTTCATTTCCTTCAGAAGTTTTACGTCTGTATAATACATTTTCAGAAGTATCAAGTAACCGTTCGAACCAATATAAAAGTTATTCAAAGATATTGACAAAATCAAAATTCATGGAATAGATTATTTGGTTAGGAAGTGCGTGACTAAAATTGTGCAGTATTATCTCGTATTTTGTACTGCAATTTGGAACAACAGTTATTTTGTCTTACATTTACATAGATTCTATCATTATGACATTAAATTCATATATCTACTAGATGTTGTTTGTGACTCCATTCGTCTGTGTAATCTAATACTGATCCCGTATCCATGACCCTATGTGCTATTGTTTCATCTAGATCCGTTCAGCGGTTTAGACGTGTTTACGTCACAAACATGATCCATCCAAACTTTCTTATTTATTTTAATGAATAGATTTGCTACACATATAGCATGATTATACTGAGAAAATATGTTCTTATTCAATATTACCTAGATTCTAAAAAAAAATAGTTCAATCCAGTAGCAACCTTCTAATGTCCTTCTTACATTATCTGTGTATTGTCGTCGCTTAGAAAAACCTAAGCATTGGTTTGGGTCTCGAAAATCTTAATTATATTCCAGCTTTTCAAATGCAATCAGATTCATTTGAGACAAATCCGGAATATATTTGCAATTTAAAATAGATGAATATAAAATTACTATCTTATCTTTTTCAATTGGATTTATTAAATATTCATAAAGAATAGAAATCTACTAACTTGCTCAATTAAAACATTAATCAAATAAGAATAAAAACTTGATACCTCGAACAAATCCAAACAACCTTCAACCAGATCGAAAAGCTGCACAAAAAGACAAAGAGGACAATAATAGTTCATAATACCATTGACATTTCATTTCATCCCAAGACCACAACAACTAAAACTAATTTATTTCCTCGGAGATAAAGATTCCGCTTGTCTGTTCCGGGAATCGAATCTTGGTACTCGTGATTGCATTCAGGCACTCGAATGGCTATAGAAAAGCAAAAGAAGAATTTAATTTTACCCGCCAATTGAAACTTAAAAAAACCGGATTGTGGTAAATTGGTTATTTTAAATCGGATCCTTTTGGATCGTGTTTCTGCATTCAGTCGATTAGATTGCTTTTTTTCCTGCAGCAGGTATATTTGGATTGAAAGGTAAATTCGTTTCTGCAGGTTTGGTATTTGATTAGTCTAAGCTCGTAATGATTTACTGAATCTTTCTTTGAGGAAACTTTGGTTCGTGGTTGTGAAGTTTTTCGATTAAAAAGATGTTGAGAATGCAATCATTAGCTAGTTTTCAACAAAGCTTTGTGGTTGATCAGATAACTGGCTTTGCTGGCAATTTATTCAGAATATTTGTCTAGTTCTTCAGCCGGTATGGCAACTAAATTATACAACTTCTGCATTTATTATCGTACTAGAAAATATTATTAGTATTTATGAAATATTATTAGTGTTTATTATTCAATCAAGCTCTAACGAATTTGGCTGAAATTTTGGTATAAAGATAGATTATAGTCTGGAATACCACAATGACTACTTTTCATACTGAAAATATGTTTCCATAGGTTTTGAAAACATGATTAAAAATCCACGCAAGCGAAGTCACAGGCAACAGCATTTTTTATAATTGCATGGTATGGCGGTAGTGAACGCGGCCGCGACGCAAAAGGCGCGGTTTCGATTCCCGCTCAGTGCAAATATTTTTGTGTACATGAATATAGGTATTTGCATTGATCTCGTTGTGCCTCGAAGAGCATGTTAAGCCGTCGTTAATACCAACATCTATGGCAGTCGTTACGGGTAGTTGGAGCGTTCAAAAGTCCAACAAGGGGTCTTGCTGCAATGCTTCAATATCGGCTTTGGGTTGTGGAGGTCAGGTGGCAGTCACTTCACGGAAAATATTGAAATTTAGCCAAATCCATAGATAGACTGGTAAAGCGGACCCCAGACTCCGTAGTGAAGGCTTCGTATGCGATTGGGATTAGCGCTAGGAGGAAGAAGTTTATAAAGTGGACTAGTTCTCAACAAACCGATACCCTTTCTTTCTTCTTTCTTCCTTTCAACCAGTTTACTCGATTCAGAGTACTTTTAATTTATTTATAACATTTTACAACATTTAAATGAGTGTGATACGTGACTTAGAAAAGTATAATACCGAATAACACGTCCCCGTAAGTTTACGAATTCGAAACACTTAACAACGAATGCATGCTACCACGAAAAACTTAACGCCGTAGCAATGCTGTTATTGAGGAAGGTACCCTGTACCAAGTTTTGGAAGAAGATTTTATCTCCTCATACATTTTATAGTTAGTTCCATTTTAACAAAACTGAAGATTATCAATATTAAGAAAGGTGCTCATAATCATATGAAACTTTTTAACTCAAAGAGAAATTGCAAGACATTTTCTCTTGTTGCGAACAATTTCGTGAGACCATTTAAACAACTAAGTACTAGTTCCTTTGTGGACTTAACGGTCTTAAGTCGTTAACTGGATTGTCGATAGGACTACAAAAGGAAGCTACCGCTGGCGAAATACTAGAACACAAATGTCGCTGTGATAATGTAGAAAGTTACAATGTTGAAGTGTTGTTTGAAGCACCTATTTATAATTTCAAAGGATTACACTTTAGTCAAATCACAGAATATAAGCTCATGAACGCAGTTATTGCTAGTGACCTTGAATGCTGTAATGATGTTTAACTTATAGGATTTTCTTTTTTATACCACTTAGCTTTCAGATAAGCACACGGCCCACCTGATGGAAAGTGGTTACCGTGGTCTATGGACGTGTGCAACACTAAAGTAGTCACATTCGTGCTGCCGGCTCTGTAAGAACAGATAGTTCTGTATTAAAATATATTATAATATCAGAGTTTGGGGACACGAATCAACCTCAGCAGCAATGTACACTTCTGGAAAGGTAAATAAGATATACTTGGTGGATCATAAATATGTCACCTGGTCACCATGCCAAGATATGTTGTGAATTTAGATCTCTTCAAGGAGTGGTGGATATTCTCATTTCAATGTATCAGGGAGCGTTGTTTTTTTGTAACGCACCTATGTATTGTGAGAATGGGGTCAGTATTTCTGGACCTGAAATCTATTACGTCATATCTGCAAAATATTAGGTTTACAGGAGAGCAAAAATTTACAAATATTTTTGCCCCTATTTCAATCAAATTGTAGCAGTTTGGTGGTTATTCTTAAAATCATTACTATTTGTAAGGAATGTTTTAAAATAGGCACTAATTATTTGCTAAATTGTAATTTTTATATTTAATAGAAAGAAGAAGAAAGAAAACGCATTTATTCAAGAACACACAACGTACAGAGAATCAGACAAATATATAAACATAATAAGATAACATAATAAGTATACACTAACTGCACATCGTGCGCACCCAAATGGAGCACCATCTCAGCATGAATGCCCCGCACACCAGGGTATGCTCAAATCCGACCTTATATTTTAAAATTTATAACATTATAAATAAAATATAAAGTATTTTTTTTATAAGGCCAAAGGTAACTACCATGTAATATTATACAGGCTAAAGTAACTCTATTTACGCATCTTCTATCTCTTAAGATCCTGGCATACACTTTTCATTTTTCTACTTCTATATTTGATTTCATACATCCAAGTCGGTTGAGCGTCAAGGTCAAGAGCCTTTCCTTAAAACGTCCTCGATTGTTATACGTACCCTTAGATAGACCTTTATCGGGTTACCTATTTTCCTTCACCTCATAAATCCCCTTCGGCTGCCACGAAACTAAATTACGAAATCGGTTTTTTGTATAATTTATAAATTGTATTTTATTAATATTTATCTCGAAAATTGACGACACGACGCTAGATGTTAAAGCTTTTTTACTTATTTTTTGTTTTCTTTTCATTGTATTTTCTATTAATTACATCTCGTTTACACCACGAAATAAGTTGTAAAACAAGTTGTAATACTTGTTTTATACATGTATCTGAGATACTTTTTCGTTCTACATAGGATGTATAGCCAACAAGTTGTAAACAACTACAAAACACAAACATATACGTTCACACTGTAGCCAGTGACGTATTATAACTTGTCAAAAACATGTTTTATACTTAGGTGTAAACGAGGGGTTATAATTTGTAGTCAGAGTTGTATTCGTTTTTATATTCGTATTTTGTAAAGATGCAAAACTGATTATTTTGCAGAGTAACGATTATGTAGCCAATTTCAAACTAATTCATTCATTCATTCAAGAACCATGTTTCAGCTGAAATTTAATTAAATTTACAAAATTTCACTCAATCAATCCTCGAAAGTTTCGCGCAGCCATTGTCTGAAACACTTTACTTTTTGTGTGCTTTTGTGTCAAAAGCTTAATTAAAACCTCAAAACTGTCATCTATTTTAAAATGAAAGTACGATAAATATTTAAGTTAAGGGTTCCGAGAAAAATTGTTTATTCTAATAATTGTACAAATATATATTTTCATAACAAAACAAATAAGAAGGGAGCAGAGCGGGGTAAAAGGATGCTGGAAAATATTTTAGATTTTTTTTACTTTTTCATTCGTCCACATGCAAAAGAAAATATAGCATATATAGCATAATATAGTAAATTGTTATAAAATATAATAATAAAAATAATAAGTCTTTTTTTCTTTATTTATCAAATAAACAATTGCGAACAGTTAAAAGATTCATAAGCATTTACAAAACAAAACTTATGCGGTTTATAATCAATGCCTCAGCGGTTAAAAAAAGTTAAACAAGTGATTTTAGGAAATGCAATTTGCGTCTCATTTGGACATTGCGGGACCCAATGCTATCAACAGTGCGTAATTCCGGGGGTAATGAGTTAATTAATCGAGGAATCGGGTAAGCAGTCGTTCGTTCGCCGTAGGTATTTTTTGCGCCACTCGGCTCACACAACATTCCTCGAGCCACCGAGTGCGTACAGGAAAGTCACCGCCTGCCTTTTTAACAATGTTGAAACTTATTGTCACGGCAGGCATCCGTTTGTCTCCCCCCATAGCCCATTCACCAGTCTATGATAATATAACTAAAGTGAAAGAAAACGTTATAAGGGTTAAGTGTTTTCCTTTTGTAAGGAACCCTAAAATAGAGTGTTAGAGAACCCTACGTGTACTAGTCCGACTCGCATTTCGCCGGTTCTATACTTTGAAATGGTTGTAGTCTTTGCGCTGTTCACAGTTGCATCTGAGTCTATCAACACAATACCTGGAGTCCACTGACTCCTTATAAAATTTTCCTTTATAAAATGATAGGTCAAACTAACAGGGATATTGATGGGTCGAATGTATTTTGGTCAAGCTAACAATTCAACCATTTTGACTTTTTTATGGTAAATGCATTTTATCGATATGAATTATCATGTGAGCTATATAAAAAAATAATATTTATTTGCAGAAACACGATTTTTATTGAAGTATAACCGAATAATGTGACACTCCTTTAAACGCACAAGGTTGAAACTTTTACCTTCGTCATAATAATAATCCTGACCCTTGGATCCCAGTACAACATAAATTTACAGAAGCAAAAGAATATAGCTAACATTGGCTTTGTGATCTCAATACAGAGAATCGTTGTTTCAAAGTGAATACAGAACGTAGACACATCGGAACCTTATATCCGAAATCTTTGAGAATAAAAGAAAGACAACTTTTGTACGATTCTGTAACTTATATTTCTTTTTTTTTTAGATACCACTTAGGTGGCGGACAAGCACGTGGCCCACCTGATGGTGGTCACCGTGGCCTATGGACGCGTGCAAAATAAAGAGAGTCACACTCGCGCTGCCCACCCTGCAAGCACTGAGAGCTTATGTGCCGTCAGTGTAAAAGACAAAGCAGGACAAGCTTTTGGTCTTTCTCTGACAGCACAAAAATCCTCTAGTGAGCTCTAGCTACCCTACTCACCGTCGGGAACTCAACACGAAGTTATTATGGCCGCGGTATTCTGTAGGGCGGAGGTACTTCCCCAGTCGGACTGCTCAATTGGACGGAATAACCGTCGTGTCCTACTAACTACTAAATTTCTATATGATTAAACAGAAACTAGAAGCACACATGTTTTTAGTACACATGTTTAGTACGTTTACTAAAACAGTTTGATTTACTACAATCAATCAATTAATTAGCCCACTGTAATCCACTACTGGACATAGGCCTTTCTCAATGTGCGCCATTTTATCCGATCCTCTGCCTTCCGCATCCAGTCTATCCCAACCACCTTTTCCACCTTTTGATTTGTTAAATATCTTGGTATTAAGGTCATTTTATACGCTTACTGTACGTAAACATCTGGCACTTTTTTATTCATTCATCCCAAACGACTGCATGAAAGAAGCTACTTTTTCAGTCCTTGAAACTCATTTATTAGCTCAATACCTCCGTAATTGCGGTCTTGGATTCAATTTCAGGGGTCCAACCATATGTTGCCAGCCTTTTAAATACGGAATTGCCTAATATGTAACGTATCGTAGTGATTTATTCCTGCATATAACGTCTGAGCTATGAAAAACCACCCGAAAATACTGTTAGTAGTCTAGGAGATTAGGGATTCTAAACGTATACGGTGTCATCAAATATCGCTATTGAATTTTGACCCTCATAAGTTTGGGTTTTATAAGGAAAAAAAAAATTACCAAACATTTTTAGTACTGTATATTATGAAGATTTTGGACGTTGTCGCCAAGATGGTATTCATATTGGTCGTTTATGCGTTCACCTACTATTGATTTAACCAAATCAAAAGTAGGTGAATGCATAAACGACCACTATGAATAGCATCTTGGCGACAACGTCATACGTACATTATTATGGGAGCGACTGATGACTGATAACTCTTAGACAAAAGCCTATATTAGAGCCTCGTTCGTTATTTAACATGGTACCGTCTTGCAGGTTAAGGAGATAGAACACGACGGTATTTCGGACTACTCAATTGGATAATTGAGTAGTCCGACTGGGAAAGTACCTCCGACCTACAGAATACCGCGACCATAATAATCTCGAGCCAGAGCTCACTGAAGAGTATTTGTGCTGTCAGCGGGATGGTTGCTTTGACTTGATGGCACAAACACTTTCTGTGCTTACAGGGTTGGCAGCGCGAGAGTGGCTACCCTGGTATTACACACGTCCAGAGGTCACGGTAATTACCTTCCATCAAGTGGGCGGCATGCTTCTCTGTCACCTTAGTGGTATAAAAAAACTTTGGTTGGTTCCGAATCTCCTAGTGGGCTTGTGGGCCACAATACACTCTGAATACCTAAGCTGATATCAAACAGTTCACTTTTTTGTTTTATTTCATTTTTTATCTATCACTCAAAGTAGCACATCAGAACTTAAAATGAATCCAATGATGCCGATTGATGTCACTAATGAAAATATCCAACAGTGTATGATCGGTTCACTTTTGACATCTAGTGTCTTTCACTTTGGCTTTGATGGAATTAAAATGAAAGGTCTTAACACTGATGGAACATTTTCAGGTTCAGTCCTTTTGTCTCGAGTTATACGGTCGAAGGATGTCAAATATCACTTTGATTTTTCTCTATGTTGCTTTTAAACTAATTCCACGACGACGCACGACCTCATTCAAAGACTTATTGAAAGAAATTAAAATTGAATGTTGAATTTTATTCTGTCTGATATCAGCTTAAGCCGTGTGAACAAAGATTGAAAGAAAACTTAAGCATTTACCGGAGTGAACATCAAACAAGTGAAGCGGACGGGTGATCTGCCCTTCTGAGTGAGCCATTTCCCCTTTTCTTAAAGATTTAAATAAAAAATTTCAAAAATTACATAGATAAAATGTTGGCAAATAAAATATACATACATACATATAATCACGCTTTTATCCCTGGAGGGTTAATAATTGTATTCGGTCCCACGTAATAGGGGGTGAGCCTATTGCCGTATTCCGAGCACTATTGTTTACTCGAGTCATGCATCCGAGGCTGAGTTTGGGCTGTATAATCTGTCTGATGTTAAACAGCCCTATCCCTTAGTCGCCTTGTACGACACCGCATGGGAAGAGATGAGGTGGCCCTAATTCTACTCTGCAAGAAACCATGCGGCAAACAAAATATAAGAGTCAATAATTGCCTACTTGCTACATTTGGCAGAAAACAAGTACATTATATAATTACGTAAAAAAATTGTGACATAGCGGTCTAAAAAAATTTGTTGTATAGATCAATTTCCGATCCAAGTAGGTAAGTAAACTGGGTCGCGTCTGCTTTACTTTTAGTTCACTTAATGAACTAAGTCGGGACATAGACTGCCCCTTTCTCACTTTGGACGTCTCCCAACTATTGGGCAGATTGGTAAAAAGTTCGGAATAAAGGTGCTATCAACTTTTCGGTAGCTAACTTTATACCGAACAGAATGAAGTATATTATTTTTTTATTTCATAATTATGTATATTTTGTAAACTTGGATTATTTTGGTGGGTTATCGATTGATTTTGATGATTTTTTATGTTAATTATACTGTCTAAGATGTTGTTAGATATTTTTTTAGTTCATAGAGTTTATTCGACAGTAAACGTACAAACCATGAAAAGTGCCCACTTGACAATAATAAATTCGCCTCCTATTACGTGGGAACAAAAATCATAAGTGGGTTTTAACAACATCTCTACCACTCCCAAAGTGGTGTAATTATATGTTTTACCTATCAAAAATTTACGAACTCAGTTTCGTAACTTAAATATAGCAGTATGATTAATATAGGAAGCAAGAAATAATATAGCAAAGACAGTAAAAGAACCTGTAGCAAAGAAAAAGCTCAGACATACTTGTGTCTTACTGATCAAAATTGAGATAGTTTCCTCTAAAATATATCTACAAGTTTGACATTTACTAGCACAGTTTATTCCCATAATAGTACCAATTAAGACAGCTTCCCAGTAATGGGATTATCATGATATTTACGACGCTTCCACAGGAATGAAATTAGAATACTGCGGTACGAAGGGCTTATAAGGGCCATTACAGAATCACTTCTTCAACTATCGCAAACTAATACAGATTTTAGTCCTATCATATTTAACCTCCAAATCAGAATAGTTACCATTAAAATCTCAATTTAAACTTTAGTGAAACGTCCTATGGTTTATAATACCTCTTTACATAATGACCAAGCTTAACGCTCATTTGGGTCTATTCCTATTGAATAAACTCATTAGGGCTCCCATTCAACGGAGGCCCGGCAGGTCCCTTTTCAATGGTTATATATATACGGAATATCGATCACCGTTTTTTATGACAACTAGCTGGTCTATTCGACTGAAATAATTGATGTGGTTCCAAGCGTGATATTTTCTTTTTTGTGCTATATTTGTAGTATAGTAAAAAGTAGACAGAAAATTTAATAATTTATAAACTATTTATATTAATAGAGGTGTCACTCGTGCACATCTACTAACAGGAGAACAGAAAAAGGAGGAAAATATAGGAAAATGATAAAAGGAGGGCAAATAGCCGCTCTCAAAAATAGCTGAAAATCAACTTAGCAAACAATCTTTGTATCGAAAGTAAGCAATAATTGATATTTTATTTTTGTCATCTTCAGAGGACAAATTCAACATATTCCAATGTTTATTATTATTTTAGGTAAAGTTTGAGAGGTAATTTGGAATGTGTTAAGTTAATACCGATGGTGAATGTACCTGCTTTCAATATGAAGTTGATATTAAGTACAACAGGTTTTTCTTTGGTCGATCGGCATATTTAAAAAAAAAACATCACATTTTTAAATGGTGATTTCGTGTAGACCTATTTAACAAATATGCATACCGTTGGAAGCACTTTAGACTGGAAGCCTTTCAAGAAAGGTTAAATTAAAGTCAAGAAAAATCTTGAAATATATACCTAAATCTTTGCCTCATACGAGAATCAAAGCCAAGACTACAAGACCAGCAAACTAATCATACATCAATACAGCAGTCAGATGTCAATTCATTATGAAGTTATTACGCTCACTTTGGTCGAATCAATATCTGCATGAGTGGCGCATTAGTTGAAATGGGCACTTCACCAAAAGAAGCTTCGGCGAATATTGAGTACGAATTCTCACATGCGATCATTCGTATAGTAAACCACACCTTACAGAATGCCATGAATAGAATAGGGCCACCCATCTCTTTTCATGGGTGTTGTAGAAGACGAGTAAGGGATAAGCCTGTTCGGTTGAACAGCTGAGCGCTTCCATCATTCCGATGGCATATAAAAAGTCTGCCCCTTCTGTCAATAATCATGAGGTCAGCAGTCACAGAAGCCTGGGTATGGGTAACCTGAACAAATCTATCAAAGGTTGATCACTAACTACAAATCAGGCTAGTTGGTCAAACGACAACCCCGGAATAGCCGAAAAAAAACAACATACATACATATAATCACGTCTTTATCCCCGGAGGGTTAGGCAGAGGTGAATTAATACCCACATTTCACCAATCATTGAATTCGGACTCACGTAACAAGGAGTGAGCCTATTGCCGCCTTCTGGGCACTATTTAAGTCAAGTCATGTGAAGTCATCTGAAGCTGAATCTGGGCTTTATACATCTGTCTGATGTTAACCAGTCCTATCCCTTAGTCGCCTAGTAGGTACGACACCGCATGGGAAGAGATGGGGTAGTTCAAATTCTACTCTGCCGGGAACCACGCGGCTAAAAATCATGCCACATTATATTATCGAACCTGCATCATGATAAAACATACGGCCATGTGTATTCTATAAGATCAGAAAAAAACTCCATGGTTTTATTCTCAATGTCGCATAGAAAAGATATGGAATGATTTGTCTGCACATTTGTGTTTTCCTCTTATTATGATCTCGGATTATTTAAGCGGAGTATAAAAAGAATCTATCAAACCCGTCAACGGGACCACCATTTTTCATACAACTTAGATCGCAAACAAGCACTCGGCCCATCTGATGGAAAGTGGTTACCGTGACCTATAAACGTGTGCAACTCCAGGGGAGTTACACCCGTGCTACCGACCCTGTAAGAACAGGGAGTTTCTATGCTGTCAGTATAGAAGAAACACTAAGGACAAGCCTTCAGTCTTCCCACTGATAGCACAAAAACTCTCCAGTGAGCTCTGGCAACCCTTGTCACCGCCGGGAACACAACACGAGGTTATTATAGCCGAAGTATTCTGTAGGGTGGTAGGTATTCTCTACAGCATACTACGGCTGAGAAGAGTTGCCAGAGCTTACTGGAGATGTACTTCCCTAGTCGGACTGCTCTATTGGGACGGGAATAGCGTTGCGTCCTACTGGTGAGATTTTGGAGATCTCAATTACTGGTATGATCGCCATTATCATCTGGACTTCTCCCTAGTTTACTACCATCCAAGGGGGTGTATACCCAATAAAAACCGTGCATATGTAACTATCAATACAGAAAGTAAATAAAACTCTTTGCTTTTGGAATGGTTTCCTTTGGAAACGTTCCAAGTCAACTAAGTTTATGATCAGAGACGGATTAAAGGATAAACTTGGGCACCAGTTACAAGCAAGATCAATTACCAATCTTGTCGATGCCGATTTATATGTCATAATAGCTAAAACGAAAGAAATAAATCTCTTGGCAAATACTTTGGTGTACATACCGCATGTGTTACATCATTCATTACAGGATGATCCGTAACCTCCAAAAAGAAGCTCGTCTAGCGCCAGTTGGACTCGTGCGCCAAGTGTTCCGAAACAAACTTGAAGGTTTTTTTATCTAGGATACCCCACTCAATCAGAAGCCCCAAATATGCATGTTATTTATTTCTTGACATACTTACATACATATAATCGCGCCTTTATCCCCAGAGGGTTAGGCAGAGGTGAACTAACATCCACATTTCACCAATCATTGAATTCGGTCTCACGTAACAGGGGGTGATATTGCCGTCTTCCGGTTACTACTGTTGACTCAAGTCATACATCTGAGGCTGAGTCTGGTCTGTGTATATCCATCTGATGTTAAACAGCCCTATCCTTTAATCGCCGTATGAGAAGAGATGGGGTGGTCCATATTCTACTTCTGCTCTGAAAAGCCAGTGACGTATTTTCGAAAATTTTCCCCTTTAATATAGTCACCTAAAATGTATACACCATATAAAAAGCTGTAAATGAGAGTTGACCTATTTGAAATCTAAGCATTTCCTTCCATTTTTCCTTCATTTTCCTTAAAAGAAAAGTCAATGTTTACTGAAATTCTCAAGTCTCCTGGAACTCACAACAAAATCAATCATAAAATGAAAAGATGGAGAGAAAATCAATTTCAACTTGCCGTGAGAAGGAAACATAATAAAAATGTTTATGAAGCTGTACTCGCAGTTATAAAAGTGGCTGTAAAGTTAGTATTAAATGATTTCTCTATTACTCTGCAAATAAAATAAGTATTTGAAATCGATTGCCTTTACATATCTTTAAGTAGTAAATTAGTAACCTTCGTATTCATTTGTAATATCAACGATATTGTTACATTGCTGCTTCTTCATGATTTAAAGTGCTAGTATTTTCGGTTCTTTGGTAGCTACATAGTTCTTTTTTTTAAATTTTTTATACCATACTTAGTTGGTAGAGAAGCACGCGACCGTCCTGTTGGGAAGTGGTTACCGTGGCTTATGGATGTATGAAACACCAGGGATGTTCTACTCGCGCTGTTCTTATATGAATAGTTCGTATAACAGAGCCACATTCATCGGTCTGCAGGTATACCAGATTGAATACCTAAGTCGAAACTGGCGGAGATATTAGCGTCGGTCTCGTACCGACTAAAATCGCACGCCATCTTGGGTCAATCAGTTGCCGGGGGTGACATTGCCGAATTCCATACTCCTTGGCTAACCCAAAGCCATCTCTAGATTCAAGATGGCCCATTTGAGTGTGAGAACCACGGTGACCCCATTTTGACCACGGATATGAGGAGGCGCGCTTGCGTCATCAGTCCGTCTGCTTCTGTTAGGGTGACAGGTCTGCGCTCTTGGAGAACGGAGGTCTTAACGATAGGGTCGTTACACCCGGTAAACGTCTGAAGTTACTCTTCAAAAAAGGTGTTTTAAAATACGTCATCGATATAGAATTCAATATTAGACAACTTTACCTGCAGAATTCACCAGCTGCTTGCAATAAGGATAATTGAGTAGTGTAGTTTTATGCAATTTTATACTATTGTTTGCTCTTGTGTTAACTTTATTATTGGTCAAGCAAACAAGTTTTTACGGAGAAGTATCATTTTCACACCATCTTAATCTTCTTTCATACTACAAACACACACCCTCTCTCACACAGACACTCAATCACATATACACACAGGGCGAGAATCACAATTATTGTTTAATAGTTTTGTATTTAATAATCATGTAGTTTTTCCTAATGTAGCTGTAATTGTATTGTTTGTTATGTATATCCAAAGTGAGGTGGAGGCGCTGTTAACTGAGATACAGGTCAAAAGCCTAGTTCAGTAGCAGATGCTTAAACCAGACACAATTCTGTCTAAGCTTACTGTAACATTTCCAATGACAAACTGTGTAAACATTATAGGTATTTAAACTATCATGGTCACTGACATCAGTATCAGAATAAACGGGATATTTACCATGTTTAGTAGTAGTAGTAGTAGTGCAGATACGCGTAGTAAAAGAATTCGAAAGAGGGTAGATCGATATAATTACTCCTAGGGAAAAAACTTTTACTTTGTTCACCGCCACTACTCCAGTTCCTCCGTGATCATGGTGCTTGCAACAGCGCCGAAATATCGGACACTCAAAATAATGAAACATGGTAAATATCCCGTTTATTCTGATACTGATGTGTAAACATTTATAATTTTTATGGAATAAAAATAAAAAAATTAAAATAAAACTTTGGTCCTTTTACATGTAATACTCATACAAACTATTTTGCCCACTGCGGTTTGAATTTGTGTTTGAATAACACCATCCTATCGCGAATCCTTTTATTTATATGACATAATATATAGGTACCCTCTTAAGTTTGTATGTTTTCTGAAATAAATACTTAAAATGTAGATTATGTGCCGTAGTGCATACATTTATATCTGTACATTTCCGAAGGGGTAGGCAAAGGTGTATCTTAAATCACCATTTGTATAAAAAGAAATGTTTATTTCAACATACTGCAGCCTACAACATTTGGCTAATAACAGTACTCACACATTCATGTAAAATATAAAACAAAACCTAAAACTGACTATAATTATTATTATATATTTTTATTTTTATCTTAGAATTGTTTCTGATCCGGGGTCTGCTTTCTACTTCTCCTAGTTTTGTTTGGATTAAACGACTTTTATAGGAGTAATAGCCGTTTGACCTTCCAACCACAAAAGGATGCCCAACCCCACCGAATTAAAAGAGCTAGCTTCGAAAATCTTTTTAAAATGTGATCTTAAGGATGAATTATTTAAATCGGATTTTACATCGGACTTTTCGCATTTTTGCATCGAAAAAAGTGAACATCTGAGACGAGACCTAACCCACGACCAGACCCTTAGACAAGGGAAATGCTCTGAATTAACTTATATGTGAACAAATACTATGATGATGGAGTCATCTAACATCGATAGGAAAAGTTAGTTTACTATTTTCTTCAATATTATCGTAATAGACTTTTTCAGTCATAACTACATGAAAGACATTTTAAAAAGATACTATATATCAACTACAAAAAAGAAAAAAAGTCGCATATACCATTCCCGTTATCTTCTAAGCAATATTATCCTCGAACATCCCTAATCGTAGTCAATAAAAAACTTGTCAATCCAAATAACACTTTATGATCTCGGAAATAAAGTTCAAAATCTATCGTCACCAATAAATATAACTGTCAATACGAAACGTACTATGCGATTATGTTGATAAGGTTTATTTTTATTTGCAGATAGCGGTGTACAGGGTGTTCTGCGGTGCTACATAGGGTGTTGCGAGCCGTGAACGTGGGATTATGCACGGACACGTGAACTAGCAATGTCGGTGGCTTTTCTGTTCGCGGCGCTGGGCGCTTTGGCACTTGTCACTCGCACAGGTAAGGGGTTCTATTTATGTTCACTCATGTAGCACTAATGTAGGTTGTAGTTGAGGTGTACACTCTTTGAAGAAGACGAGCTTATGTTTTGATAGTGGATACTAGACGGACAGTACAGCTATCAGGTAATTGACTTGTGTGGGGTAGCGACAGTGTGAGACTGTCAAGTCAAAGGTCGTGGGTTCGATTCCCTCTAAGAATAAATATTACTATACATACATTTTATGTTTTAGCATTGGTGTAGGTGTGTCTATATTATTATAAATATATACAACAACCCAATATGCCTTTTATATTGTGGATAAACATACTTAACATGCAACATACATTAGGTTTTTTAATTTTCCGTGCGCAAATTCCCCACGGATACCTTCCCACCGGAGCCGGTGAGAGAGGTTATGTCTGACTCAAACCGACCAAAACGCACGACGCCTGTGGGTCGTTTTTGGTTGCCGAAGGTGAGGTTAACAGGCATATACATTAGCTTAACTAGCTTGTAATATGAATTCCAATTTGCATACATTACAATATTATCGTTATGTTATAGGCGTTAACAATATTACAAAGCTAGTTTAAGTTATGCTTACAATGGATTTTGATAATGCTGATTAGTATTAGGATATACATACATACAATCACGCCTGTATCCCTAGAGAGTTAGACAGAGGTGAATTAACACCCACATTTCACCAATAATTGTATTCGGTCCCATGTAACAGGAGTGAGCCTATCGCCGTATACCGGACACTATTGTTCACTCGAGTCATGCATCGGAGGCTGAGTCTGGACTGTATATATATGTCTGTTGTTAAACAGCGCTATCGCCTTGTATGACACTGCATGGGAAGAGTTGGAGTGGCCCAAAGTCTACTCTGCCGGGAACCACGATATTTTTAATTTGATTTGATGATAAATATATTTCATAATTTTATTGTAAATTATTGGTATTCAAGGAGGTAGGACACGGCGGTATTCAAGGAGGTAGGACACGGCGGTATTTCTGCCCAATTGAGCAGTCCGATTGAGGAAGTACCTCCGCCCTACAGAATCCCGCGGTTATAATAACTTCGTGTTGTGTTCCCAGCGGTGAGTAGGGTAGCCAGAGCTCACTGGAGAATTTGTGCTGTCAGTGGAAGACTACGGGCTTGTACTGCTTTGTCTTCTACTGACGGCACAGAAACTCTGTACTTACAGGGTTGGCAGCGCGACTGTGACTCCTCTGGTGTTACGAACGTCCATAGGCCACGGTAACCACTTTCCATCAGGTGGGCCGTGTGCTTGTCTGCCAACTAAGTGGTATAAAACGCGACCGCTACGCAGGATGAGCAGGTTTATCCCCGCTCAGTGCAAATATTTGTATGCATGAATATAGGAATTCGCAGTGGTTTGGTCGTGCCTTGGTGCACACGTCAAGCCATTGGTCTCGGTTATCACACGAACAAATATGGAAAATATTATGGGTAGTTGGAACCCTAAAATGTTCAATAATTGGTCTAACTGCATTGTTTCGATATCACCTTAGGTTGTGGAGACCAGATGGCCGTTGTTTCACGGAAAATACCGAAGTTCAGTTAAATTCGCAGTTAGACTGGTAAAGAGGAACTCAGACTTGGAGGTGAAAGCTTTGGATGCTTAATCGTTGGTTAGTGTAGTGGCTAATGATTTGGAGTGGCAATCGAAAGATTCCCAGTGGAGTAGAACAGGGCCACCACATCTCTTCCCGAGGACGTTGTAGAACTTAACTGAGGGATATTGTTTTCCATTTGATAGTAGACTTACAGCCCATGACAAAGTATTGAACAAAAAATCATCGTCAGTCGGTGGGAGAGGTTATGTCGGATATACTCGAACCGACTAAAACGCACGCCGCCTGCTGGTCGCTTTGGTTGCCGAAGGTGAGGTTGACAGGCATATCCCTCGCACCCCGGCCGACTCAGGGCCATCTCTCACGATCTGGCCCTCTTCTCGGGTGTGTGGAGACTTCAGAGTCCCCAACTCGTTCCCGGTAAACGGGGAGGCGCGCCAGGCGTGCCACCACCGCGGCCTGCTTCTGCTAGGGTGACAGGCGGCTCCACCTGTCACCCCCAAGCCGGCGCTCATGGGGGGCGGAGGTCGTTCATCTCTGACGCCCGAGTTGCCTTCGTACGCGGGCAGCTTGGCTTGCGATCCGTCGTCGCTCCCGCTGCCGCTGCCGCTCCCGCCCCGCCTCCTCCTTCACGAGCATTACTTGCTCGCAGAAGGAGGCGCCGGCCACCCACGTTTCCGCGCAGCGGACCATCGCCGCGAGCAAGGTGGAGAGCGTGAGAACCCTCACTCCCAGGGCCGCCACAAGCTCCTGCCTCGGTGTCTCCCACGCCGAACACTCGGTGAGCGTGTGCGGCCCCGAGTCCTCGCTCGCGTCGCAGTGATGACAAAAAATCATAGTTGGTGAAATGTGGGTGTTAATACTCCTCTGCCTATCCCTTTAGAAATAAACAGGTATTATAATATCGACATGCCCCTCTTCTCTTAGCTACTGATTGATTAAAATCTGATTGACGCCTATATGTGGTTGCTCTTATGGATAGTTTAAACAAGCGTTAGACCTAGTTAAGGAGGCTCAAGTGTTTAGCATAGTTAAAACCACAGTACACGGTAGCTTTAATCTAAGTTAGCTTAGTTAACAAGCATCTACTGGCCAACGTGATCAACTAAACTAAAGTTTGTATTAGGAGCTTAAAATGTGGTTGTGAAATAGAACAGAACGGAAAAAATCGCAGGCGATATCACTGAGAGAAAAAAACTCGAAATAAAACCAACCCGTTTGACCTGCATGGAAGCAGTAATCCATACCCTCCTAATATTGGAAGAGCATTTATGTCCAGTAGTGGACTGCTGGTCTCGGGTTCGATCCCAGTTTTTACCATGGCATACACCAATGACTTTTCGATGCTTTTCGAAGTTATGTGTGTATTTATCGCAGGTTTATAAGTGCCCGATTAATGGCAAAAGGCTCGCCACCTATTACATTGGGACCTAAAAATAAACTGGCGAAATGTGGATGCTAGCACCTCTGCCTACCCCTTCGGGGATATAGGCGTGAGTTTATGTTATGTTATGTACAGTGACATGTTGTGCTGACTCCAAAGAGAACAACGACAGGCAGATGTTTTTTTTTATACCACTTGGGTGGCAGACAAGCACACGGCCCGTCTGATGGAAAACGGTTACCGTGACTTATGGACATGTGCAACACCAAGAGAGTCACACTTGCGCAGCCAAGCCCGTTCAACAACGTCAGTGTAAAAGACAAAGCAGGACAAACTTTTGGTCTTCCCACTGACAGCACAAAAACTCTCCAGTGAACTCTGACTACCATACTCACCGCCGGGAACACAACTTATTGTAAACAGCCCTTGAATGTTTCACCAAAAGATAATGATGATCCGCAAAAACGCTACAGCAAACCCCCTTTCCCCTTCCCCCTTTTTTCTCAATTATTGTTTTTTATTACGAAGTTCACTTTTACAGTACATTATTTCTTTTCACAACAATTATGTCCATGATATTTTAGCCAGAAATCATCAAAATCCGTTCATAAATAACGTAACAGCCAACTTCTCCCCTTTTCTTCCCCATTTTCCCTCGTATCAAAAAAATCTCACGACAAAGTTTGCAAAGTTTGGTGTAAATCAGTTAAGAAATGCACCCTCTAGACCGGAACTGACAAACAAGCAGACATGCGGACAAAAGCAAAATTGACCACCTTGTCGAAACGGAGACTCGCTCGATACGCTTGCTCAGTTAATAAAGGGTCTAAAGATGCTAGAAAAGGCTACATCTTGTTTGGCAAAACGTCACATTACATATAGAAAATGAGTAGCTATGAGGCGTACTTTTTAACTTCAGTGTGACTGCTGTGAATGAATATGATACCCGGTTTGGGCAAGATATTATTGGATTTTTCTGTCAGACGGCAGCGGTCACTTTTATAAAAACCATGTAAATTAAATTAGGGCACAGGTAGAAGAGGATACTCTTGACCTTCAAAGTGCAAGCATTGGACAACCGTGACTGATCGACCAAATGATGATATCAGCATAACAACCTTGAACAAAACTTCTGTCATAACCTTGAAACATTAACTACAGTACCCTTTAAAAGTAAACGATCCTATCGAACACTCACAGCCAGTATAAATACCCACAAGTTAAAATTAATGAAACCATTTGTAGGAACACGAGGCCATTAGGACCTTATAGTGTATTACTTACTGCAAAAGGCATAATAAAGAATAATATATTCTCTTTACACAATTTGCAGAGAAGCATTTAGTTGATTACTGGACCGTTTTAAAGGCACCCGATGTGACGTAACGCGGCATCTAATCCCGCCCGAATTCTTTGCCAGTCGTTAGCGGAATGAAATCGTCATTTGCTTAAGCTGTGCCTTGCGCCCTGCTCGACGTCCCAGGCGTCAATAAGCGTTTCTTTTGTGAATATTTGAGTGGTCGCATGGCATAGGTCCAGAGCATAGAGGTGGGAGTCGGCAAACAATTATGAGAACAAGTTTTTTTATTTATTGATTAAACGTCGTAAACTGGCGGACTTAATGTATTCTCTACTAAAGGCATTCTCTACTAGTTAACCAAAGGTTGTACAGTAAAAGAGATATGTACCACATTTATTAGTATTTGACAGTTAAAGCAAAGAATTATCGTCTTGATATTATTCTCGCTCATATGCTTTCGTTTGGTTTAATTGGCTTATATCTTGAATTAGATTTCAAATTTCTTTGTGTGGCTCTTATACATATCACGAAATATAACGTTGCAGGTAAGACATTTTCCAAAAAAAATTGTAAAATGTGTCTAGCTTTCGAAGTAATTTTATGTTTCTTCCCTTTTTGAGTAAAGATTCAACTTTTATATTATGACGCAGTGGCGTTCTCTCTTACTCCATTAACGTTAATCCTATTCAAACTTTCGACACCAATCTCAAGGATATTCATTCAAAAATCGCCAGTTTCATTAGTCAGTTCTGTCAAAAGTCATTTATAATCCGGAAAAAATGGTGTTTTATTAAACAGAAGATAGTTAATATGAAAGGTGGAAGCGACAGAGATAAGTGGTCGGCCGTTACACCGATCGATTGATCGATTACTTGACTCGAAGCAATAGAACAGATTGGTGCCGTTTGAGGAATTGGAAAGCTTTTCGCCGCTGATTGAATGCTATTCAGGATCACAGTTAGATATAAAGACGTTATAGGATTTCATTGTCCAACAAATTTACTTTTTAAGTGAGACTGTGGGCTATCATTTTAATGCAGTACGTAAAGAAAATATACTCAAGATTTAGTTGGTTATTTTAAATTGTTTGTCTGGGAGCTTTGCGTTTGCTTTTTCTTTTTAATATTGAATTTAGTTAGAAGCGCTCGTAGCCAGGTGTTCTCTGTTCGGTCGGTTAACTCGGTCGGTTCTTACTGTTCGGTCAACGACCAGTGGGTTAAGCTACTTGGGCGCTGTTGCAATTTGGATGAGTGACCACTTGGTGCTTTGGAGGATACTTCAAGAGTCAGTCCCGGTTTTGAATAGTCGCCAGATCAAAATGAAGACCTACTATGGGGATCTCGGTAAAATTGGGAAAAAGATTGTATCTCACCATCATCTTTTTTCCATTTAAATATTCCCGGTTGCGTTCTAAGTTTGTACTTTGAATCCTGGGGACGGGTGGTTATGTTTGATTGGTTTATTGACTGATTTTAATATGTGAGAGCAATTGTCGCCTGACTTCGGAACCAGAAAGAAAAGCATGTGCCAGACACTCGTCCATTGTTTGTAGAATAACAAACAATAAAAAACAAAATTCACACGATAGCAAACAAACCTTAAAATGATTAAAAAAGACACAAAATCGTAAATAGCCCCATTCACGCAAAGCTATAAGCAGTTAAGCTTATGTCTCTAAACATACCACACAATACTTTGCAAAAGGCCCCACAATTTGTCGCGTGAAAGAAACGAGCATTTAGGGCGCTCAGTCAAGGAAAGCGGGGCGATTAGCCTAAGGGCATTCAAAACGGCACCTACATCCTGTACCCGGGGATTATATCACGGCTCACTGACAATTTGAAGTCTGAAAGGCGAATAATCTTCAGTATTTTAAGATCATTTATCGTATTTCGAGATTATAAAGCTGCTTTGAGAGAATAAAATATGTGTGTGGAGAGATTTATTGGTATAGATTTGGAATTGGTTGTGATGTTTACGGGAATTTTCCGGACAATATGGGGGTTTATATGGAGCCCTACCAAGATCTTGGGAGCCGAAGTCAACATAATCTGCAAGACGTATTGTCTGCAGATTGACAGACAAATCTCTGGCAAGACATTTACGATGTAATATGGCGTTAGAGATGACAACTGACGATGCAAATGTTTGATGGATGTGTGGAGTTACGATTTTGGACAGAAAAAGGTTAGAGTATATTAAAAGAAGTTTGAAAGTGGCACCAGTGATTAAAAAATAGGGAAGTGAGCGACTGTTGTAGTAAGGACATACTATGAGAAGAGATGAAGGTAATGTTGTGAATAAAAAATTAAACTATAAAATAACTTAATAAAGATAAGACCGCCACTTGTAATGCCACAAAGATGTACCTATTGCATTTTTCTGTATCTCTTCTTTGTGTGCATGCAATAAAGAGCTATATTATTATTATTACAATAGTTCAATTACTGAATTTACAGATTTATTTTAATTAAGTATTTACATTTTTGGTAGTCGATTAAAATGGTTCCAAGTATGAAAATAAAAAATTACAGGAATTTAAGGGCAGAGGTAAGCCCAAGAAAAGATGGATGGATTGCGTGAAAGAGGATATGGCAAAGAAAGGAGTGACTGAGGAGATGACATCTGATAGAAACTTATGGAGGATGACATGACGTGTCGAGTACAAATAATTGGGACATGAGAAGAAAGATGAGTTGATGATTTTCGGAAGCAAAGTTTTGAATTATATTTATATAAATTGATCACAATATGAAAATTGGTGTTAGAAGATTAATACTCCGAAAATTCCGCTGTGAATGCAGTACGTGACGTAGGTCCCACCGACGATGGGTTGAAGCGCGTAAAATCGTGTGATCTCGCTCGGGAAATGAGTAAAATTCAAATGATATCAACCTTATGCATTTCTAATTTTCTCATACAAGATCTATATACACACATCAACAAAGTCTAGGGAACAAGGACATTTCTAGTTTTTATTTAAAAACCCTTTCTTGTAATAGTGAGTGTTTTATATCAATAGAAGGGTATTTTTATACCGTTTTTAATTTTAATAAAAACATTTTCATACCAAATTTTTTTTTTTTTAAGAAAGAATTGAATAGTGCCAATATTGAGTATTACAACCTTCTATGATTAGGCACAAAAATAACGAGGTAGTAAGAAATACAGTAATTAACCGTACTTTAAACGTTTTTAATAATCTGTAGGACCTCCTAAAGCATAGTTTGAGTAACTTAGTATGAGATTGTCAATCATCGTCTGTGGAATATGGCTCCATACACTGCGAAGGTGTAAAAAAAGTTGTTCTTCAGTGTTCAGATTTTCCAAAGAATTACTGAAAGCTCTTCTCCCAAGCAAATCCCAGGCATGCTCTATGGGATTGGGGTCGGCAGACTGAGCAGGCCATTCCAACGTCGTCATATTGTGCTCGCTTAACGCATTGACCACTACCCTCGCGGTGTGTGACCGTGCATTATCTTGCATGAACATAAAATCTTGACCGAACTGCTGTCGATGAGGGATTACCATGGGGTGTATAACCTCCTGAATGTATTGGTTTGCATTCAAATTGCCCCGTATCCAAACGAGGTCGGTCCTTCCACCAAGGCGAATTCCAGCCCATACCATGATTGTTCCACCTTGGTAAGGATGAACTTCTTGCGGATTCTGGAGACGACTCCGACGTCCAGGAACTCGCCATATACGCACTCTTCTCGAATCAGGATGAAAACCGAAGCAAGATTCGTCGGAAAACAGAACCCGTGCCCATTGATGGTCGGTCCACTGTAAATGTGCGTTAGCTCACAATAAGCGACGACCTCGATTTCCACGTCGAAGAGCTGGAACCCTAAGCGGTCTGCGAGCATAAAGATTGGCTTCGTGTAGTCTTGTTCTGACAGTTTGATCGCTAATAACCACTTGATGCTGAGACTGGAAGCCTGCGACCAACTGACGAGCAGTTATCGTGGGTTGCCGCCTTGCGGAATTTTCCAAGAAACGATCTTGTCGCGGGGTAGTAACCCTATTTCGTCCCCTGTGACGTTTGGCAACATCCCCTGTAGACCTGTAGCGTGCCCATAATCTGCAAATTACGCTTGGTTGGGTGTTGACAGCATCCGCTACGTCGCGTTGAGTTCGTCCAGCTTGCAGCATACCAACAGCCCTTAACATCTCTTCGCGACTTAAATGACGACGTGACATGATGACTACAGTCACAAAAATGCACAAACCATACGTAAAAGACGTATTATTGATAATAAACGTTATTTACAATAAAAAAAAAAAAATATTTTGCCTCAGAGAAACTGCACAATCAAACACTTTTAAAAGTTTTCCCTCCATATTCGAAAATCATTACTTATTTAAATTTATTTTTAAATTTCGAACAACTCTGTAATCTACTTTATTCTATTTTTATTTATTTGCTGCCAGTTATTTGCAAAACAAGATTTACACGAAAAAAAATAATTGGGGTCATCTTGTTCCCTAGACTTTGTTGAGGTGTTTATATATATATTATGATTTAAGCGTGAATGTTTCATACATTTTGTCATTGTAATGGAATTGCCATTGTGATGAATATTATTTAAATGAAGATATAAAATCCATGCTAATATTATAAATGAAGTGCCGGTAGATTAGTGGTTAAGGAGTAGACTTCACGATCGAGAGGTCCCGGTATTGAATCCTGACAATATTACGCTACCGATGCGACGTGAACCCACTCCTAAAACAAGCAAATTAGCTTAGCTGGACGGGTTAGAGATAATATTAGTAATATCGGTCCTAATATTCTTTAAAAAAACAAAGAAAAAGTGCAAATGTAACTCTGTCTGTATGTTAAGCTTTCACGCCTATTCTGCTGAACCGATTTTGATGAAATTTGGTTCAGGGGTAGACCTGAATTAAGCTTGAATTTAAAACCCGAATACTGAAAAATCACGCTCTAAAATGTATTAAATAAGAAAAAATCTAGGATATCCATGGTCGTATGCCACTTTTTCCTTGAATTTATTATTTTGTTAGACAGCCTCCCAATATCGGTAAAGGCCTAAGTCCAGCAGTAGGCTGTGATAGGTTAATTGAATACATAAGCGAGTAGTTAACGATTATGTTCCATAACCTTGTAGTTATGCTCCAAAGGTTAAGCAAGAGCCACTTCACGTAATCGTAATTAGCCACGTCAATCTAAGAGCCGACCCAAAACTCTCGGGATATGTAGCCGAGACCTTTTTCAGCCTTGTTTAACGGATAAGTGGATTTTATTTTGGGTCAGAAACAAAATTTCATACTGAACTATCGTTTTCCTTTGGTTTTACGCCTTTTTTTTGTAATATTACTAGCCTATGTCTGTGAATTAGTTCGATAAATACAGACATTGTAACCATAACATATTGCTGAGATAAAACTTACGACCTATGTCCTACACTGTGTGTAAAAATTTCATTGAAATTCATTAGGCGATTGCATGATTGTGTATCTTTAAATCAACAAATTCAATTTCAAAAAACATTTATCACTTTGATAAATTTATGTTCCGGATTTTTATGGTGTTTTTTTATGCAGGTGGCAAACAAGCGCACGTCCCACCTGATGGAAAGTGGTTACCGTGGCCTATGGACGAACACCAGAGAAGCCAAAGTCACGCTGCCGATCCTCTAAGCACAGAATTTCTGTGCTGTCAGTGTAGAGGACAAAGCAGGACAAACCTTTAGTCATCCCACTGACAGCACAAATTCTCCAGTGAGCTCTGGTGTTTTAGTATCTTCTCATATTCAGTAATAATGTACAATAAAGATTATTATTACAGTCAGAATAATAAACACAACAATTTTAGTGGGTCTTTAACTATATATAGTTCAAATATCCTCTCAATAAACGTTACTGCCTTCAATAACATTTAAATCTCACACAATCGTCTCCAAGCCATTTCGTTTTCGCCATCTTTTTATTCTTTTTCATCAAATCTGCTGGAACGTCGTATAATGCTCTTAAGGCCTTGATTAAAATAGATCATGACCGGGTGTAATTCTGTTCTAAGATAATGTTGATTCTCCTTCACATTTCCTTCACAGCTTTTATTCTTTCCCTCTATTAAGTTATGTTTATGTTTCTATTAGGGTTATTGTTATGACTTGCTGATGTTGCAAGCTAATTTATTTTTGTTGCCTCTCTACTCAATGTGAAAAGCTAACTCCTTGGTTGGAATTCGCAATGAAAATAATTGCGATGAAGTCGAATTGAACTACGTTATTACCTTATTTTAGTCAATTCTCATAAATTAAGAAGATACCGCGATACCGCGTGGTTCCTGGCAGAGTAGAATTTGGACCCTCTTCCTGTGCGGTGTCGTACAAGGCGACTAAGGGATAGGATTGTTTAACATCAGATGGATATATACAGCCCAGACTCAGCCTCAGATGCATGGTTCGAGTCAACTATAGTGCCCTGAATACGGCAATAGGCTCACCCCCTTATACATGGAATTGAATACAATTATTAGTGAAATGTGGGTATTAATTCACCTCTGCCTAACACTCCGGGGATAAAGGCGTGATTATATGTATGTATGTAAGAAGATACTTAAATTGATGGATTTGATAACCGTAATTGCAACTAAAATTGTCACCTAGTGGAATTGACTAGATATAATATATCAAGAGTTCATATACTCCTCCGCTAACTGGTGGAGCAAACGTTTTCTAGAGTGGACACTGCGAATCGTCAAACGGAAGTTGAGCTGTCCATGCAACGGAAAAAGATAGCCGTCATAGACTGGTTGCGCAACGCGGAATACGGGGTGCTATGGCCCACATTGGGTAAGCCCAGTCCAGTAGTGAACTGCAATAAGCTAAGTAATCGTTGAAATCAACGATAAATCAAAGATTTTAATAAATAAAGCTCTCTGCTTTCGCACTCCAAAGAAATAAGTCGTAAAATACTAGGTACTACTTGAAGTTCTGTAATCCCGGGTTATTTAAACCGGGGAACGAAATATCTATCCAAACGGTCAAACTAAGGATCACCATTTTAGAATTGATACCATATGGAACGCTTTTTGGACTTCATCCAAGTCTATCATCAAGCAGTATGTGGTCAAATTAACTGGTCACATATTGGTAATTCCCTGTTGCCCAATTTTTGGCTCGACCACCTAGATATTTCAGACCAATATTGTTATATAAGTTTACTGCTCATTTATTATCTTCAAAGAGCTTGCTCATGCAAAGCATTTTGTTTTTAGTATCACAACAACGTTTGCGGTTGGTTTACTTTCCTAGTACAATACCTCTGTATAGTTTAATATGCTTTATCCCAATAGAAGTGTTTATACGAATATTTGAACTTAACTTATTTGAAAGTATAGTGCATGTAAATCTGTTTATTATTTATTTCGACATCAGGATTGTCTTCAGGACTGGCTTTGTCCAAATATTGATGCCATTTCTACGGTCTGTTCTCACGATATAGTATCTCATATAATAAGTGACTACAATTCCTTAATAGTCAGAAGAAAGATGATAAAATTTCTATAATTTACACGGTTCAATGAATCCAATTGTATGCGGTTCTCTCTCCTCTGCAAAATTAATTGAGTGCAATAATCTACATCATTACAACATCAATAGCCCGTGTGCATTAAGCGTTGGATAGGTCGTTGATAAGTGAAGTCTAGACACAGACGAATGTTACACCCTGTTTGTCGGCATTTATAGCGTCTTTGGTCTGGCGTTTGGTCTTATTGGAATTCTTGACTACCGAATGTTCATATAAGAAACTTTCAATTTCAAATCTAATATAAATCGCAAATTCAAAATATGTTCCAATAGTTGGACACGAAAAGTCTATTGAACTTTGTGTTAGCAATATCGGAGTCGACGTATTACATTATATTATATTATATAAACTGTATGTTATAACCACTATTATTGAAAGTTCTACTGCAATTAGAATATTATACTCATTATCAGAACTTGTGTTTTCAATTGCAAATTAATGCTGTTACGCCAAGTTAAATATCTTTAGACTGATCTGACTGATCATCCATATACACGGATTATTTTTTGTCGTCATTGATTTCATTTATGATTTTTTGGTACTGGTTTAAGCTTAAAGATCATGACTGTAGTAGTTTACTGCAAAATTGATGCTCTTACTGACTCTTTTTATAAGCACAATATCATCGCTACTACTGTTCGTCTTCTGATATCTCATATTTACGACATTTGATAACACTCTCAATATCATCTAGCGTAGTTTTAGTGACTGCGGCTACCTTTAGATTTTGGAACGGACGGTTTACCAGATACTCAATCCTTGAAACCCATCCGCTCGGTTTGTACTTTTTAATTTCATTTTCAGCATTTCATTGCTTCTCTCATCGTTCTACCTGTAGTGGCGTTTGTCATGATCGAGTGGGTTCACTTTATACACTTTCCTACCTCACTACAGTTTAGTAATATGGGTATGTTAAAGCATACCCGGATTACTCAACTGTAGTTTGGTTAAGCAGAATCTGAGGAATATGGATCTCTCAAAAAATTAAAGCAGCAAATTAATTTTATTATTCAAAGAATCAAAGAATCAATTTCATTTATTCAGTTTAGGCACACAAAGAGCACATATGAACGTCAAAATTTTACAACTATTCTGTGGATATCTAGTAAAATGCCTATTTTGTTCGACAATGGACATGTTATATAAATTAAAAGAAACTAAGCCTTTTGAATTAGTTTAGTGAAGTTATTGTTATGCAGTGGATTGGGCACTACTTTCAAATAATACAAGAACAAAGCGATCATAAGAAAAGCATCTACCAATATACACTCTCAACATACGAGTTTTTTGCAAATTATTATTACTGCTAAGACAAAGGTTAGAATCGAAATATTGTCATGAATATAGATATAAGAGTGTCCTTTCTTGACTAAAGTCTTTATAATATAACACACTTTTTTT